>CM066582.1:24054196-25452946 GCA_033816785.1 Picus viridis | reverse complement strand
TGGAGTCACCATCCCTGGAGGTGTTTGAGAAACGTGTGGATGTGGCACTTCAGGATGTGGTTTAATATTGTCGGCTTGATGGTTGGGCGCAATGACCTTAGAGGTCTGTTCCAGCCCAAACAATTCTATGGTTGTAAGAATGTTGCAACGCAAGGGAAGGCCAAACTAATGCCTCCACCTCCCCCTGCTGAGATGTGGCAAAATAGTTGCCTGTTGGCCAACAGAGCCCCTTGACATAGGGTAGAAGGCAAGCATGCCTGATGGTAGCTTTCATGGATGGTGTCCTTGAACTGTTCAAACCAGTGCTTCGCTTACTGGGACAGGTTGGCCGAAGTCCAGATCTTGAAGAATACATCTGAATCTTCGAATCATAGAATTAAGTTGGAAAAGCCCTCTAAGATCTTCCAGTCCAGCCATCAACCCAAAACCACCATGGCCATTAAACCATCTCCCAAAGAGCCATGTCCCCATATTTCTTGAGCACCTCCAGGGATGGGGGCCATTCCCTTGCTTTCAGCTGATATTAAGTAGAAGAGACCAACATGGCCTCACTGCAACCACCTTTCAGGGAGCTGTAGAGAGCAATGAGGTCTCACCTCAGCCTCCTCTTCTCCAGGCTAAATACCCCCAGTTCCCTCAGCTGCTCCACACCAGACCTGTTCACCAGCTTCCTTGATGTTCTCTGGACAAGCTCCAGCCCCTCAATGTCTTGCCTTGCTGGCAAGTGTTCCAAGCCTACCTTGGTGTTGTTCCATGCCATTGTGTTGGTTCAGACGTGCTTTGGAAGGGTTGCCATGGCATTATAATATTATTTATTGCACTCCTGAGTCCAGAGCATCCCTTCAATCCTCCCTCAAAGAAAATTCTACAGAGTCAATGCAGAATGCCTTGTTAATTCAGTTTTTAATGATGAATGCCCTGTGGCTCTGCCTTTGATAATCACAGTTTGCTTCCATGAGCAGGTCACAGCTCTTTTAGCTCACTGTGCCCCTTCTTAAGGCTGCAAATGCCTGCAGGTGACACTGAGTGTTAGCCAATGCTGTAAGTGAGCAGAATACCAAAAAGTGGAACTTTGGCCAATGCTTGTTCTGAGAGTCTATAAATTAGTGGAAATACAGCTGAGCCAGAGAATTGCATTTAATTGTGATTCATAGAATGTCTTGGGTTGGAAAGGACCTTGAAGATCAGCCAGTTCCAACCCCTGCCATGGGCAGGGACACCTCCCACTAGACCAGGTTGCTCAAAGCCTCATGAAGCCTGGCCTGGAACACCTCCTGCAAGGGGACATCCACAGCCTCCCTGGGCAACCTGCTCCAGTGTCTCACCACCCTCACTGGAAAGAATTTCTTTGGCTAAATCTTAGGCTAAATCTTCCCTCTTCCAGCTCAAAGCCATTGCCCCTTGTCCTGTCACTACTAGCCCTTGTTAAAAGCCCTTTCCTGGCTTCTTTGTAGGCCCTGTTCAGGTACTGCAAGGCTGCTGTACTGTGTCCCTGGAGCCTTCTCTTCAGGCTGAACACCTCCAACCCCGCAGCCTATCTTCACAGGATTTGTGCTTGGGATTGCCCTGAGCTGGGTGCAGGACCTTGCACTTGGCCTTCCTGAATGAAGTTCATGAGTCTGGCTTGAGCCCAGCTCTCCAGCCAGTCCAAGTCCCTCTGGCGTGTGAGCTGGGCCACACAGCTTGGTGCCATCTCACACTTGCCGAGAGTGCCTCAGTCCCACTGCCTGTGTCACTTACAAAGATCAGAAGATGTTTCAAGTCCCTGGCTAATTGGTTTTAAAGACTTAAATGCCCTTAAAGTATTTTTGCCTTGGAAAGGTGATTCTGATGTTTTATGTAGTCAGCCTGATGTTTAAAGTAATTTGTCTTCAGCAGTGCTCTCCTGCTATATTTAGCAAGTGTATTTTAATGCTAGGGTTAAATTATATGCCTTTTTCTTTTTTTTTTTTTTTCCCCCCAGTAAGAATAAAGTGCAGCAGCTGTATGAATTACTAATTTCCAAAGTAATAAATATTATGAACTTACTCAAAGACACACAGGATAATATTTCTCTAGTTCTTAGACCATTAGCCAATTTTTACATATGCTGTGCTTGGCATGCTGTGGAGATGCCACAGAGGTGCCTGTGTTGTCTGTGTCTAGTGCAGCTGTTGGATCAGTGTCATTGCTCCATTTGTAGCTCACAGCAGTGAGCTCTGGGGATGTGTCCACTTCTGGAATTATCATAGGTCAGAAGGCACCTCCGAAGGTCACCCAGTCCAACCCCTCTGCAGTCAGCAGGGACATCCTCCACCAGATCAGGCTGCTCAGAGCCTTGGCCAACCTGACCTTGAATATTTCCAGGGAAGGGGCCTCAACTCCCTGGGCAGCCTGTTGTAGTGTTCCAGAACCCTTATGGGGCAGAACTTGTTCCTAACATCCAATCTGAATCTGCTCTTCTCTCATTTCAAACCATTGCCCCTCATCCTGTCATCACAGGCCCTTCTAAACAGAAAATTATCTTCATGTCGAACTTCTGCTTGTTTGGATTATAAAATTAATGGAATTGTTTTGGTTGGAAATTACTTCCAAGATCAAGTCCAACCATTGTCCTAACACCATGGCCCTTAAGCCATGTCCCAAAGTGCCATGTCTACACATTTCTTGACCATCTCTAGGGATGGTGACACTGCCACCTTGCTCCTTGTAAAACCTGTTCTCCAGACTCTTCACCATCTGCTTTGTCCTTCCTGGACCTGCTCCAGCACCTCAATGTCCATCTTGGAGTGAAAGGCCCAAAACTGAACACAGTATTTGTGGTGTGGCTTCTCTAGTACTGAGTACAGAGGGGCAATGACATCTCTGGTCCTGCTTGGCCACACTATTGCTCATCCAGGTCAGGATGATGAAAATTCCAGAATTTCACATAAGCACACAATGCCAGGTTGGAAGGTACTCCAAGGATTATCTGGTCAAAGCTTTCTAGGTAACAGTACAGTTGAAATGAGGTGGCTCATCACCCTGTCAAGCTGAGTCTTCAAAGTGCCCAGTGTAGGTGAATCCACCACTTTCCCTGGGACATGATACCAACATCCAACTGTTCTCATGGGGAAGCATTTTGTTCTGGAGTCCAGTTGGAATCTTGTCCAAATTTCCTCATGTCTTTTCCATGGGACTCCTTTATAAAAGGAGTCTCCATCCTCCTGGCAGACACTCTTTATGTCTTGGTCCTTGGCAATAAGGTCTTCCCTAAGCCTTCTCTTCTCCAGGCTGAACAAACCCAGGTGATATTCTGAGGTCCCTTCCAACACCTATCATTCTGTGATTCTGTGGTGACTCTGTGACAGTTTGGTGACAATTGAGTTGTGATTCTCTAAGTTGTAGTTTTATTGAGCTGTTCTCTCTTTTGCTTCTGTGCAGTGGCTGAAATGAGATGATTTTTCAAGCTGAGGTGCTGAGGAAAGTTTTGGGTATTGTTAGCTGACATAAAGTGCAGGGTGTTTGGTACTGGCAGGAGATCTTTCCTTTCAGGGAACACTAATAGCTGCTGTTCCTCAGTGAATTACATGCCCCTTTCCATTGCCTTTAATCCTGAACCTCAAAGAATAGATTTTTACCGTGTGCATGATCACTGAGTTTGAGAAATAAGCTCCAGAAGGACTAGGAGCTGCATCATCTCTCCATGTGGGATGATTAAACTGAAACAGCTCCATGGTGTTTTGTCAGTTGGCTCCCATCTTCAGTTTGAAAACCCAGACAGCATAGTCTTTTCACTTATGGCTCTGAATGTACTGGGGGAGCTAATAAAGTGTCATTTAACAGGTACAGAGGGGTTACAGGATAGCAGGCAGTGTTTTCCAAGTGGGGTAACAACTGCTAGGGGAAAAACCCACCAATATTTCCTTGTAATAATGAAAGTTATCTTTTTACATCTGCTTGCTGGTCTGGAATCACCAAGGAGATGAGAATCTCTCCTGCAGCTAAAAGGCAGCAAAACCTGCTGAGGGATATCTGCCAGTGGTTTGCACTCTGAATAACTGATGGAAATAAGCTCCTCACTGTGAAATATTGGATAGAACACTCCTTGCTGCTTAGGCTAGTAGGAAGTGGAGGCTGACGGGGAGACCTTTAACACACTCTATAACTACCTGAAAGGACAACAGAGAGGTGGGTGCTGGTCTTTTCTCAAGTCCTTAGTGATAGAACAAGAGGGAATGGACACAAGCTGCACCAGGGGAGGTTTAGGCTGGACATCAGGAAAAATGTTTTCACTGAAAGAGTGGTCAGGCACTGGAACAGGCTGGCCAGGGAGGTGGTAGAGTCACCATCTCTTTGTGTTTAAAGGTCATTTAGACATGGTGCTAAGCGATATGGTTTAGTGATGGACTTGGTAGAGTAGGGTTAGTGGTTGGACTTGACCTTGAGGGTGTTTTCTAGCTTGAATGATTCTATGAATCTTTCACCTCTCTAAAACCTCACTCTTTTGCTGCACCTGTGTGAAATTGGTGAGTCTTGAGCAACCTGACCATGCTCTGGGACAGTGATCAGAGAATCACAGAATTGTTTGGGTTGGAAAAGCCCTCTAAGATTGTTGAGTCCAACCATCCAACCCAACACCACCATGGCCATTAAACCATGGTGACTCCACCTCCCTGGGCAGCCTGTTCCAATGCCTGACCACTCATGCAGGAAAGAAATTTTCCTGATCTCCAGCCTAAACCTCCCCTGGCATGATTTCAGGCCATTTCTTCTCCTTCTGTCACCTGATACTACGGAGAAGAGACAGACCCCCACTTCACTGCAACCTCCTTTCAGGTAGTTGTAGAGAGCAATGAGGTCTCCCCTCAGCCTCCTCTTCTCCAAACCAAACACCCCAGTTCCCTCAGCTACTCCTCATCAGACCTGCTCTCCAGACCCTTCACCAGCTTCACTGCCCTTCTCTGGACATGCTCCATCCCACCAATGCCTTTCATGGAGTGGCCCAAAACTGAATGCAGCACTCAAGGTGTGGCCTCCCCAGTGCTGAGTAACAGGAGACAATCAGTGCCCTACTCCTGCTGATGAAGCCATCAGATTTGCTGTCTGAATTCCTCCAATATTTGTGTCCCTATGAGATGTTGGCTGAAATTAGAGGGCAGAATTGGTGGCTGTGCAGAGTAATCCCTTCAGAAGCCCCCATGGCATGTGTGGACACTGACTCATGAACCCTTGCTGAAAATAAATGAAGGCTGAGGTCAGAGTCAGCTGAGCTGCTGTGAGTCAGAGGATCTGAGTGCAAGAGGTGCTAGCAACAGCCCTGTGGCAAGGGTGTAAACAAGGCAGAGCATCTTAGCACTGAATTACTTTGGAAGTGCTCCAAATTTACACTAGAATGTTTTACTTCGTAGGAGATTTTCATCTTTTCTGGGCCATGTTCCACTTAGACAGCAGTATACTTGTCCTGAGATTCTAATCTTCTTTGACCAAAGTCTAGTCTAGAAATGGCCTTTCTGAGCAAGGGTAACTATGAGTTTCCTTTCTTCATTGTCCCTGGGCCTGTCGTTCAGGTAAGGATGAAGATTAACATAGCATGAAATTACATAAAACCTCTCCTGAAGATCAATAAGGCACAGTGCAAGGTCAGAGCAACCCTGGATATCAGTCCAGGCTGGGAGATGATGAGATTGAGAGCAGCCCTGCAGAGGAGTACTTGGGGGTGCTGGTGGATGAGTAGCTGGACGTGAGCCAGCAGTGGGCACTTGCAGCCCAGAAGGCCAATGGTGCCCTGGGCTGCATCAAAAGCAGCATGGCCAGATGGAGAGAGGTGATTATGCTCTGGTGAGACCTCACCTGCAGTGCTGAGGTGCTGAAAAGATGCAGAGATGTGGTGCTGAGTGCCATAGTTTAGCACCAGCCTTTGTAGAGTTAGAGTTAATTCATATATTCATTGAATGGTTTAGATTGGAAGGGACCTGCAAGATCATCTAGTTCTAAATGCCCCTGCCATTGGGCAGGGACACCTTCCCACTAGACCAGGTTGCTCAAGGCCATGTCCCACATGGTCTTGAATACCTCCAGGGATCTGTGAGGTCTTTTCCAGTCAAAGCACTTCTATGATTTAGATGACTGCAAGTAAGCTTTATAATAGCAGCTATCTTTCAAATACCAAATTCAGCAGACAACTGTCACCAAAAAAACCCCCAGTATCCCTCCCACCTTAATCCTCCCCTCTGTGTGATAGTTAAAATCTGCTTCAAAGCAGGACAAGGGTTGGAGCCAAATCTGTGCCAAGTGTTGGCATTGGCAGAGTGCAGTTCCTGGAATAACATTGCATCAGCAGGGGAATTGCTCATAGTAGATACCAGTCTGACTTTCTATATTTCTGGGATTTGCTGAAGTGCACAGCTTGGAGAGGAGAAGGCAGGCTGTTGATATGTGTGACAATAGTTGTCTGTATTTCAGAAGCAACATGCTGTCCCTTTCCATAGCATCATCTCCCTAGCTCCAGCTAATCACTCCCTGGTTAAAATTAGAACAGGAGTGTGTGGTCAGAGAGTTTTAACACTTCTGCAGCACTTAAACAGTCAATATTTGGTGGGGGGAAGCTCAGGTGATCCATAGTGCACGCACTTTGCTAGCTGTCAGGAGGTTAATGGTGTGCCTCAAGCACCAGGCTAAATTAGGATGTGAACACCTTAATCTGTAGTTGCAAATGCTGACAGCAGTGGCACTTCATCAACTATTTTTGCAGTCTTATTTTGCTGCATACCTCCTGGATTTCTCGAGCCTGTGCCACCAACCCTCCCTCATCTCCACATAAATTAGCTAAATGACCTCTTCTAGCCTTGCTTGAAATGAAAATTGTCATCTGAAAGAGAAAATAGCTGCTCTAGATGTTTGCAGGGAAGGGGAAAGGGTGTTGAGGATTGCAAGCTGTGCTCCAATACAAAACCTTCCCCCCAAAAAAATGAAACAAAACTCATGTCAGAAATGAGCCTGCTCTGATATGCAGAGTGAAGAAATGAATAATTTTCCCTCCAGGAAAATAAATGAAAAAAAAACCCAGAAAAAGGCAGATGCCTTCTTTACATTTGCATTTACCATTTTTATGCCTGTAACACATTAACAAGCTTGTTAAAGAAGAAAAAGAGAAGTTGCTGTAGCAGAGCCGGGATGCACCTGCACTTGTTACAGGTGCCTTGTAGCACAGGAGCTGTGCATTACAGCTGAAGAAAGCTGACAGCCAGGTGGCTGAGTGGCCACTGTGTTGTGGAGGATGCTGTGCCCTTAAAAGCTTTACTGCCAGGAAAGTATGAAAGCTGCATGGCAGAGACAGCTTCAACATTCCTTTGGTACTGGTTGAGGGGGAAAGAGAAACTGAAATCAGAAACTGGGAATGAAGATATTGGCCTCAACATTTTGGTGTAGAATCTGACTGTTGTTTCTGTTGGAAAAGCCCTTTCAGATCATCCAAGTCCAAGCATTCTCTAGCTCCACCAAGGCTGCTGCTAAACCATGGCTTTCAGCACTGCATCTCTGCCTCTTTGAAACACCTCCAGGGATGGAGATTCAACCAGCTCATAGAATCATGAAGGCTGGGAAAGACCCCTAAGATCATCAAGTCATCTGGCTAACACCTCCATGACTAGTAGACAGTGTCCTGAAAGTGCCACATCTACTTGTTAACACATCCAGGGATGGTGACTCCTCCACCTCCCTGGGCAGCCTGTTCCAATCCCTGACCAATTTGCTCTGGGGTCACATCAGAGCCAAGTGTTGCAGCCCTCCAGAAAAGCTGGGAAAGGTCTTTTTGCAAGGGCTTTTAGTGCTAGGATGAGGGGGGATAGATTTAACCTAGACCAGGAGAGATTTAGGTTGGACATTAGGAAGATTTTTTTTACTGTGAGGGTGGTGGAAAACTGGAGCAGGGTGCCCAAGGAGGTGGTATAGGCCCCATCCCTGGAAAATCTCATGAGGTTCCATAAGGCCAAGGGGTAAGATCCTGCAACTGGGTCGAGGCAACCCTTGATATCAGTCCAGACTGAGAGATGATCAAGAGCAGTCCTACTTCCAATGCCCTGCCATGGGCAGGGATACCTTCCACTAGACCAGGTTGCTCAAGTCCTTATCCAGCCTGGCCTTGAACACCTCCAGAGAGGGGTCATCTCCAACCTCCCTGGGCAACCTGTTCCAGCATCAGATAATTAATATATAGTTTGAATAATGAAGACTATGCTAAGCATTTAGGGAGAGCAAAATCTTGTAGCTGGAGCTTTTCAAGTATTCTAAGACAACCATTAAGATTGTGATCAGTGAGGAACAGGAAACAGAAGTGTTTTGTGAAGTGACATGGAAACTGGTTTTGACATTGAGAGATGTCTCAGGTCAGCAACCCGCAGTACAACCTGCATATTAATAGAATCATAGAGGTCCCTTCCAGCCCAGTGCATTTGAAAGGTCATCTAGTCCAAGTTTCCTGCACTCAGATCACCAATTAGATCAGGTTACTCAGAGCCTCATCAAGCCTAACCCTGAATGTCATAAAACCATAGACTAGAATAATAGAATGGTTTGGGTTGGAAGGGACATCCAAAGCTCATGCAGTCCAACCCCCCTGCAGTCAGCAGGGATATCCTCCACTAGATCAGGTTGCTCAGAGCTTTGTCCAGCCTCACCTTGAATATCTCCAGGGAAGAGATAACAGCTACCTCCCTGGGCAATCTGTTGCAGTGTTCCAGCACCTTCATGGTGCAGAACTTGTTCCTAACATCCAATCTAAATCTGCTCTTCTTTCATTTCAAACCATTGTCCCTTGTCCTGTCACTGCAGGAAGCCTTCTTTTAGCCCCTTCAGATACTGGAAGACTGATATAAGGTATTCCTGGAGCCTTCTCTTCTCCATACTGAACAACCCCAGCTTCCTCAGCCTATCCTTGCAACAGAGGTGCACCAGCCCCTTGATCAGCTTTGTGGCCCTGGCCCTCCTCTGGCCCTGCTCTATCAGGTCCATGTCTTTCCTGTGTTGAGGACTCCAGAGCTGGACACAGCACTGCAGGTGAGGTCTCACCAGAGCAGAGGGGCAGAATCACCTCTCTCCCTCTGCTGGCCATGCTGCTTTTGATGCAGCCAAGCATGTGATCCTTTCTTGGAAACCAAATGAGTAGTTCTGCTGAGTAGGAGTACCTGCAGAGACAGTGCAATCATTACAGCTGTCAGTAAAGCCGGCATCAGGGTGGCTCTAAAGAGTGATTAATAGGTTTTGACAATATCATTGCATCTCAGATTTAATCAGATTATGCATCTGTTAGGAATGGTGTGCTCCTAACATCTGCAGTCAGAGCCCATGATCTGCATCCAGATCATTAGTTTGGCAGCGGTGTGCAGCATGGTCTACATCAGGCTGTGGAGAACTTGAAGCTTTGTGCTGTCTGTGGTGGGTTTACAATCAGGTGTGTTCCTCTGCATGCCTCCTCTGTGTGTAGGGATGCTCATTGTCACCTTTCCTGGTGAAAACTCCCCCTGTGGTAGAGCATGTAGTGCAAAGACAAACCAAACAGTGTTTTATATTGGGCAGGTACTTCCTCTCTACTCTGCCCCTGTGGGGCTGCACCTGGAGTATTGTATCCAGTTCCGGGCACCTCAGTTCAGGAGGGACAGGGAACTACTGGACAGTGTCCAACAGAGGGCCATGAGGATGATGAACGGACTGGAGCATCTCTCTTACGAGATGGTGAGAGACCTGGAGCTGTTTAGTCTGGAGAAGAGAAGGCTGAGAGGGGATCTGACCAATGGTGATCATAGTTGCATAGAATGATTTGTCCCTGGGCAGCCTGCTCTAGATGGAGGCATCCCTACTGAGTGCAGGGAGGTTGAACAAGATGACCTTTGAGGTCCCTTCCAACCCAATGCAACCTGTGAATCTTTGCAAATATGTCTCAGGGCTTAAAAGCAGATTCTAGAAATACACTGCAGGGTGAGAATGAGCAGGAGCTAGCTGTGAGGTTTAGTGCACAGTTTGACACTGCCTCCCTAAGATTTGTTAGGCTGTCATCATTGTTACAGGAATGCTCCTCCTTTGCTGCCCTGCACCCTGGGATGTATGGGAGCAGAGTTTGGAAGCCACTTGCAGCTTTCGTGGGGAAAGAGGACTCCTAGTTTTGCCTCACTTATTTCTTCTTCCTCTCAGTGATTTCATGATACGCAGAGTGTTCAGCAATCTCACACTTCCTTTGGAAGATAAGGTCCCTGCTTTGACAGGCTGAGAAGAATTAATTTTCCATTTAAATACCAGCTGTCACCCCAGACTGGTTGCATGACCATCTATATCTGCAGGGCAATTTTCTTCTCAGAAAAAAAAAAAAAGGGGGGGGAAAAAGAAAAGAAGAAGGCACAGCAAAACAAACACCCAAGAAAGCCCACAGTGCTCTTATTTGCTCCCTGCATCTTTACTATGAAGGATTATTGTTGTCTGTTTAAAGAAACAATAGGTAGTTAAAAGCCATTATACCCATCAAACCAGACTAACAGCCTACAATTCCCTTGGCTGGTGTGAAAAAACTGTTAGTTTCTAGGCAGACTTAACTCTCTCTTGGTGTCTCTTTGCGCTCAGAAGTGTTAAAATGTGGCCACACGTCTGCAGTTGAGGAATAATTGCACACTGCTACAATGAAAAGATACCAGGGCTTCATCATTTGGTTAGCTAAATCATGCTGAGAATCTCTTGCTCAACAATGTCATCTCCAAAATGATCTGAAGGCTTTATGATTGAATCACAGAATGTTAGGGGCTGGAAGGGACCTCCAGAGTTCATCCAGTCCAACCCCCCTGCTAGAGCGGGAGGACCAGGGCAGGTCACACAGGAACACATCCTGGTGGGTATTGAATGTCTCCAGAGAAGGAGACCCCACAACCTTTCTGGGCAGCCTGCTCCAGGGCTCCAGCACCCTCACAGTGAAAAAGTTTCTCCTTCTGTTCCCATGGAACCTCCTCTGCTCCAGCTGGCATCCCTTGCCCCTTGTCCTATCATTGGGCATCACTGAGCAGAGCCTGGCTCTATCCTCCTGACGCTGCCCTTCACATCTTTATAAATACGAATGAGGTTACCCTTCAAGCTCCTCTTCCCCAGGCTATAGAGCCCCAGCTCCCTCAGCCTTTGCTCAGCTGCAAGATGTTTCACTGCCTTCAGCATCTTTGTGGCTCTGTGCTGGACTCTCTCAAGCAGTTCCTTGATAATGAATAAGCTGGAGAAATTCTTGGAGGACATAGCCTGGCTGCATTTGGATCTGAGTAGACTCCGCTCTAGTGAGTCAGCAAAGACTCCAGGTAAACATTGCCTCAGTGAACACTGTTGGCTAGGAAACCATTCCCCTTTCCCTGGCATTTTGTTTGCCAGCAGGGAAACTCATCTGTGTGAGCTGGCCTGAATTTTGACAGTTGAGTTCTGGGACTTGGTGTGGGTACTGTGCCTGAAGGGCTTTCAGTATGTTCCCTACATGCTGTTAAGAGTGAGAAGTGCAGCTGGATTTCTTCTCCTTGAGCACCACATTTCACTGGTCAAGAATTTCAAAGCTCTCACAACTTTTAATAGAATGTGTGGAAAAAGCTTGTCCACAAAGGCCTGCTGAACTTCAAAGCCTGAGAGCTGGTATTAAACTGGTGTGGGGATTCATTAATCGTGCTTCATCTATTAACCTCTGTACCCAGCTTGCCATAGGGCACCACTAAAAGCCAAATTCTTGTGCTTTAGACACAGACTTTTCTGTTTGCCTGCTCTGTAGTCACCCAGCACCTCAGAGAATAAATCAGCTTCAGATTTTCCAAAGCCTTAGAAATGGAAGCTTCTAAATCAATAGTTAGTCCTTCAAATGGGGACTTAGTGTCCCTCAGGGGTCAGTACTGCATAGCATCTCTGTCAGTGCCCCTCAGGGGTCAGTACTGCATAGCATCTCTGTCAGTGCCCCTCTCAGGGGTCAGTACTGCATAGCATCTCTGTCAGTGTCCCTCAGGGGTCAGTACTGCATAGCATCTCTGTCAGTGACATGGATAGTGGGATTCAGCTGCCCTCAAAATTTGTGGATGACACCAAGCTGTGTGATGCCTCCTCCCTGGAGGTGTTCAAGGCCAGGTTGGATGATGCCTTGAGCAACCTGGGCTAGTGGGACGTCTCCCTGTCCATGGAGGGGGTTGGAACTAGATGATCTTCAAGGTCCATTCCAACTGAAACCATTCTGTGAATCTGTGAATCTATGAATCCTTGAGTCTAACCATTCCCTAACTCTTCCAAGGCTGGTGCTAAATCATGTCTCTCAGAACCACTTCTCTGCCTCTTTTCAACTCCTTCAGGGATGGGAAAGTTTTAATTGCTAAATAGCAATATTAGTTTCCAGTGTGGCTGCTACGCTGCTCAGTGACAAACTGGAAAGCCCAGAAAATACAGCAGAAGTCATGGAATACACATTGAATACATTTGGCTGCAATTAGGGAGCACAAACCTCAGATTGTAGATCTATTTCTGTTCCCTGAGGATGATCTAAGCTCCCAAGGGATGCAGAATTCCCTGCAGACATAAAACTTACACGATCTGGAGAAGCATCACATCTCAGATTTTGGCTGTGATGTTCAGACAAGCCTAAGTGAGTCAGTTCCAAATAGCACTGCAATTAAATCCACACAGAGAATTCCATGGCTGTGAATGAGCACTTGTGCAGAGCTGCTAACAGCTCGGGTCACCAAGTCAGTGCTGCTAAAGCTTTGCTGTAAAGTAGTGCTGCACAGGACAAGGAACACTTGGGCCCATTGGAGAGTTTCATAGATTAATGGAATGGGTTAGGTTGGAAGGGGTCTCAAAGATCATCTACTTCCAACCCCTGCCATGGGCAAGAACACTTTCCACTACACCAGCTTATTCAAAACCACAACAGCTGGCCGTCAACACCTCCAGGGAGGGGACATCCACAACCTCTCTGGGTGACCTGTTCCAGTGTCTCACCACCTTCACTGTCAAGAATTTCTTCCTAATCTCCAGTCTAAATCTGCCTTCTTCCAGCTCAAAGCCATTGACCCTCATCCTGTCACTACCAGCCCAGTGTGTCAGCCAGCTTGGTGTCATCCCAAACCTCAATGTCACTGCCAGAGATGTTAAAGAGCACTGGTCCCAGTACAGACCTTACAGGTCTTTTCCAACCAAAATGATTCTGTGATTCCAAGCTGCCTGGGCTCTCCTATGGGCCTGCAAAGTCCATCAGCTGCTGTTGTACTTCAAACTACATCTTAGCCAAGCACTGCAGTGAAGATACAATTCCCAGCCTTGCTGATCTTTGACATCTGTTGGATTGATTGCTCTGAGCATTACTGGCAGAAGTGTACAGATGTACAGAAACAAAGAGATGTGTGGCAGTCAGGAAGTGTGCAAGGCTCCTGTGGAAACCAGCCAGCATAGCAATGTGCTGCAGAAAGGCTGAAATTCACTACACCTACAGCAGGGCACAGTTGGGGAGTGGGGGATGTTAGTTATTCTATCATTTTCTTTCCTTTTTTCCTGAATTTTTTTCTTCTGTTGTGGTCCCCCCCCTTTCTTTTTCTTCCTCTCCCTCTTGGCCTTTCTTCCTCTCCCTCTTGGCCTTTCTTCCTCTCCCTCTTGGCCTTTCTTCCTCTCCCTCTTGGCCTTTCTTCCTCTCCCTCTTGGCCTTTCTTCCTCTCCCTCTTGGCCTTTCTTCCTCTCCCTCTTGGCCTTTCTTCCTCTCCCTCTTGGCCTTTCTTCCTCTCCCTCTTGGCCTTTCTTCCTCTCCCTCTTGGCCTTTCTTCCTCTCCCTCTTGGCCTTTCTTCCTCTCCCTCTTGGCCTTTCTTCCTCTCCCTCTTGGCCTTTCTTCCTCTCCCTCTTGGCCTTTCTTCCTCTCCCTCTTGGCCTTTCTTCCTCTCCCTCTTGGCCTTTCTTCCTCTCCCTCTTGGCCTTTCTTCCTCTCCCTCTTGGCCTTTCTTCCTCTCCCTCTTGGCCTTTCTTCCTCTCCCTCTTGGCCTTTCTTCCTCTCCCTCTTGGCCTTTCTTCCTCTCCCTCTTGGCCTTTCTTCCTCTCCCTCTTGGCCTTTCTTCCTCTCCCTCTTGGCCTTTCTTCCTCTCCCTCTTGGCCTTTCTTCCTCTCCCTCTTGGCCTTTCTTCCTCTCCCTCTTGGCCTTTCTTCCTCTCCCTCTTGGCCTTTCTTCCTCTCCCTCTTGGCCTTTCTTCCTCTCCCTCTTGGCCTTTCTTCCTCTCCCTCTTGGCCTTTCTTCCTCTCCCTCTTGGCCTTTCTTCCTCTCCCTCTTGGCCTTTCTTCCTCTCCCTCTTGGCCTTTCTTCCTCTCCCTCTTGGCCTTTCTTCCTCTCCCTCTTGGCCTTTCTTCCTCTCCCTCTTGGCCTTTCTTCCTCTCCCTCTTGGCCTTTCTTCCTCTCCCTCTTGGCCTTTCTTCCCTCTTGGCCTTTCTTCCTCTTTGCCTTTATGTTGTTGGGTTTTTTTGATGGAAATTTTCCACCAAGTTAGAATTGTTTCCTTTTATTATGCAGCTACAGTAGTTGCCATGCTGGAATCTTTGAAGAAGAATACAGACTACATTTGACCTTAGGAGGGAACACGATAAATTAGAGTTGCTTTTAAGAATTCAAATGAGATCTGCAATCTGGTTGGTTTGATTGAGCCAGGATGATCTTGTAAAGGATGGAGAGGGCGAGTGTAGCAAATTAGATGTTTGGCCATTAAATAGTGCAGAAAAATCTTCTTTATGTCCTGTTTTTTTCCCCTGGTGTAACAAACCATAACAAGTGATATCTTTGCACTGTTTTAGGAGAGAAATATTTATTTTTTGAAAGGATTTCCTCTTAGAGGGTTTGCATTTGCTCACTGAAACTCCGCAGAGCACTGAACATGGGGTCTGTAAAGTTTCTTGTTTCTAAAGGCTACAGAAGTTGAAGGCTGAGTTTCTGACCAACCTATGAGAAGTAGCTGAGTTTAGTCTGGAGAAAAAGAGGCTGAGGGGAGACCTCCTTGCTCTCTACAACTTCTTGAGAGGCTAGTGTGAGGTCAGGGGCAATCTCTTCTTCGTAGGAACATTAGGAGGAGAAAAAGTGGCCTCAGGTTGCACCAGGGGAGTTTAGATTGGGTGTTAAGAGCAACTTCTTGAAAGGGTTCTCAAAGACTGGAACAGGCTCCCCAGGAGGTGGTCAAATCCCCATCCCTGGAGGTGTTTCCAAGAGGCAGAGACTTGGAACTGAAAGTTTAGCCCCAGCCTTTGTAATGTTAGAGAATGGTTGACTGGGTGATCAGAAAGGGCTTTTGCAACCAGATCCATTCTGTGATTCCATGATAGTAAGGGAGGTTAATGGAGGCAGCCTTACTTGCAGGGATGACACAGGAGGACTGAGGGCAGAAGCTTGATATATTCATTGTGAAGAGACAGGCAATGGATAGGCTGCAAGAGTTGGAGCTGTTTAGCCTGGAGAGGAGAAGGCTTCAAGGAGACCTTAGAGCATCCTTCCAGTATCTGATTGGGGCCTACAAAGAAGCCAGGAAAGGGCTTTTGACAAGGGCTTGTAGTGAGAGAATGAGGGGCAAGAGTTTTGAGCTGGAAGAGGGGAGATTGAGACTGGAGATTGGGAACAGATTCTTGACAGTGAGGGTGGTGAGACACTGGAACAGGTTGCCCAGAGAGGTTGTGGATGCCCCTTCCCTGGAGGTGTTCAAGGGCAGGCTGGATGAGGCCTTGAGCAGCCTGGGCTAGTGGGAGGTGTCCCTGCCTATGGCAGGAGGTTTGAACTGGGTGATCTTTGAAGGCTTTTCCAACCCAAACCATTCTGTGAATGTATGAATGGTAGCGAACACTGGATGCTTCAGGGGGATTCAGAAACATCCTGCAAGCAAGTTTCCTATAAAGAAAGTTTCCTTCCACCTCTGAGTAGCTGTTGATTGAACTCCTAAAGTAACTTCATTTACTTAATCTTATCCCTTTGCTCTGGCAGTGTTCTGTAGATCGAAACAAATGCTGCTCTTCTGAATGCTGGTGCAGTTATCTTCCACTGGTATCTTCTGGTGCAGCCCTGAAGATTTGTGATGGGGAAAGTGTTTTATCAGTTCTGCATCTAGCATTTGTTATTTTCACATGGGTCTGCAGTCTGATTCAGAATGGGCACAATAAATCTCTGAGGAGCCCCTTTAGCCTTATCCTCTGTGTAGCTCCTTTAAAGATATCCCATTTTCATGTAGCAGCAATTCTCATGAACAACAGCAGCAACATTTCTTTTGGCATATTCTTCTTAAATTTGTGTTTATCAGATCCCTGGAGTTCTGTTGTTGGGAGTTGGTATGAACACTTATTTATGGGAATTGCCTTTTTTATGTTGAAAAACTGCATCATAAAGCAAGAACTTTGGGAACTGCACTCAGTTCAGACTTCAGCACCTAAAGGCAGAAGATAATCTCAGAAGCCACACACTGTGGTAACCACTACATACTGGCCTCACTGCTTTTAATTTGCTTGGAATGGGAAGTGTGAATGGTTCCCATGAGGTTAAATAAGCCCAAGTGCAAGGTCCTGTACCTAGGTCGGGGCAACCCTGGATATCAATCCACGCTAGAGGGTGATGAGATTGCAGGGCTGCTCTCAGAAAAGGATTTGGGGTTGTTGGTGGATGAGAAGCTGGACATGAGCCAGAAAGTTATTTGCAGCCCAGAAGGAAAATAGCAGCCTGGGCTTCATTAAAAGCACTGTGGCCAGCAGATGGAGAGAGGTGATCCTGCTCCTCTGCTCTGGTGAGACCTCACCTGCAGTGCTGTGTCCAGTTCTGGAGCCATCAACACAGAAGGACTAGGACCTAATGGAGTGGGCCTAGAGCAGGGCCATGAAGCTGATCAAGGGGGTAGAACATCTCTGTTATGAAGACAGACTGAGGTAGCTGGGGTTGTTCAGCTTGGAGAAGCAAAGACTCCAGTGAGACCACCTAGCAGCCCTCCAGCAGGTCCATGTCTCTCCTCTTGGGGACCTCATAGCTGGACACAGCACTGCAGATGAGGTCTCAGCAGAGCAGAGGGGCAGAATCACCTCTATCTGTCGCACACACTTCACCAGCGCTATTTACAGGGAGCCAAGCAGTTCCCTGGTGCTGCTGGCCACAGTTTTGGATCCAGGCCAGGATGCTGTTTGCTTCTTGGCCACCTGAGCACTCTGCTGGGTCATCTTCAACACACCTGAGGTCAGGCTGGCAGCATTTGCTGTCACACTTGTAAAGTTAGCATAGTCCTACAGAGCACCTGCATTTATCATCTAAAGGGGGGATAGCCAGATTATTTTTACAAGTGCTTCTAACCTCATTCTGTGCATTTCTTCCATGTCATTCATATTGCTGTTGAGGTGAGGTTCCAAAAATCATCTTGGGAGCTCTTTTAGTGACCTGAATAGCAGTTCACCTCTCTCTCTTCATGTGTCTGTTACAGAATCACAAAACTCTTTTGGTTGGAAGGTACCTTAAACATCATCCAGTTCTAACCCCTCTGCCATGGCCAGGGACACCTCCTGCAAGACCACATTACTCAAGGCACCATCCAACATGGTTTTGAACACTTCTCAGCTTGGAACCTCCACAGCTTCACTGTTCCTGTGCCTCACCACCATAACATGAAATATTAGGATGGAATGAGTATATTGGGTATTTAACAATACCATAGAATCATGAAATGGCTTGGGTTGAAAGGGACCTTTAAAGATTATCTCATTCCAACCCCCACCATGGGCAGGGACACCTTCCACATATCAATGCTTCTCATGCTGCTTTGAGAACAAGACTGTTTCTGTGTCCTAATCTGGCAGTTGTTATGTGCTGAATAGCAAAGAAATGTTAGAATTGGTCCAAACTTGTGGTAAAACTCCAGTTTAGCTAATCCTCTGTCACTTTGACTAAATGCTGACTGCTTGTAAAGTCCCATCTGTTAACATTCAACTTCAGTAGAAGTCTTCCATATGTTCTCCTTGCAAGACTAGATTACTCTGTTAACTAATTAGAAGCACTGTTAAAATATTTACTCTCTGAACTTTCAAACACATGAAAAGATTAATGAAATTCTGATGATTTTTTTTTTCTCTCTTCAGAGTTCTTTTTATCAGAGAAAAAAAATGAAACTTGACTATAGCTTAATAAATCCACTGAAGCAGTGCTTACCCAAACCTCAATTCCTGTCCCTTAAAATATGGAGCAGCTGTAAAGAACCTCCCTTCATGCCTGGATATCTGAACACTTGTGGAAGGAACTTTGAGTTAAATGGCAGAGACCCTTGAGTTTTTCACTCTAAACCTTCAGCAGGTGAAATCCTGCTCCTGAATCATAGAAACATAGAATCATTTTGATTGGAAGAGACTTCCAACATCATAGAATCAGTCATGGTTGGAAGGGACCACAAGGATCATCTAGTTCAAACCCCCTGCCATGGGTAGGGACACCCCACACTAGGTCACACTGGCCAGAGCCTCATCCAGCCTGGTCTTAAACACCTCCAGGGATGGGGCCTCAACCACCTCCCTGGATAACCCATTCCATGGCTTCATCACTCTCATGGGGAAGAACTTCCTCCTCACATCCAGCCTGAATCTCCCCACCTCCAGCTTCATTCCATTCCCCCTAGTCCTATCACTACCTGATAGCCTGAGAAGTCCCTCCCCAGCCTTCTTGTAGGCCACTTCAGATACTGGAAGGCCACAATGAGGTCACCTCGGAGCCTTCTCTTCTCCAGACTGAACAGCCCCAACTCCTTCAGTCTGTCCTCATAGGAGAGGTGCTCCAGCCCTCTGATCATCCTCGTGGCCCTTCTCTGGACACCTTCCAGCACCTCCATATCCCTCTTGTAATAGGGGCTCCAGAACTGGACGCAGTACTCTAGGTGGGGTCTCACCAGAGCGGAGTAGAGGGGGATCATTGAATCCAGCCTTCAACCTAAGACTACCTTGGCCTTTAAACCAAGTCCCATTCAACCTAATATCACCACAGCCATTAAATCATGTCCCAGAGTGCTGTGGCACATGTTTCTTGAACACCTCCAGGGTTGGTGACTCCACCACCTCCCTGGGCAGCCTGTTACAGTCCCTGACCACTCTTGCAGCAAAGAAGTGTTTCCTAATCTCCAACCTAACCCTTCCTGGCACAATTTGAGGCCATTTCCTCTTGTTCTATCAAAAGAGAATCTAGGGGTAGAAGCCCTGGTGTTGGTTGTTATAAATCCTTTATGTCCTTAGCCCAGTCCAGAATAGGAAATAGGCTCTGGAAGGCCATGGTTTGTGCTCTGGAGTAGATCCTTGTGAGCTGTTCTCATGCTCTGACCCCAGGAAGAGTTCCTCAGTCCCTGTGTATCTCAGCCTATGCAGTTTATCTGAGCCTGCAGCATTGCCAACTGGACCCTCAGTCTCCAATCTGTTCGGCTGCAAACAGCCTTGAAAAATGTTATTGAAGTAGGTTCAGACTAGGCCACAAAGGTGGTCAGAGGGCTGCATCACTTCTCAGGTAAAGACAGGCTGGGAGGTGGAGGGGAGGTGTTCAACCAGAAGAAAAGGCTTTGAGGACAGCCTTCCAGTATTTAAAGGGGGCTGCAGGAGAGCTGGAGAGGGACTTTTGACAAAGGTGAGGAGTGACAGGATGAGGGCTGATGGCTTCAAACTGGAAGAAGCTGGATAGAGAGGAGACAGCAGGAGAAAGTTCTTCCTCGTGAGGGTGGCGAGGCACTAGAACAGGTTGCCCAAAGAATTTGTGGAGGCTCCAAGCATGGAATCATTGAAAGCCAAGATGGATGGTGCCTTGAATCAAGCTGCTCTTGTAGGATGTGTCCCTACCTATGATGGGAACTTGGAACCAGATGACTTTTAACATTCCTTACCATTCAAACCATTCCATGATTCTGAGATTAAAAACAAACAAACAAACTCAAACTCCAAACCCTACTACTTGAAGGATCTGGTGAACTTGAAACTCTTCTCCAATGTGTAATGTTGCAATACCATTTGTTTTCCCAACCTAATGCATATGGTATTTGTTGAAATTGATTGTAAATGACATTCTCCCTGAGTGGCAAAAGCACTGAAAGCAGCCAGATGGTGAGCAGAAATGTAGAGTGTATTAACAGACCATGACAACTTGGGCCTCTAGCTTTGCTCATTGGCAAGGGAAACAACTCCTTTTCCAATTGAACATCTAAGTGCATTGGGGGGAAAAAAGGAGGTGGATTGTTGGGGTTTTTTGTCGTGAATTTACTAGCAGAATTATTGTATTTAGCTGGGTGGTTGGTTATTGTTTTCCAGCTCTTTGGATTACTACTGCTTCTAATACACTGAGTGGAGGAGAAATGTATAGCATTTTAAGTCCATAGAATTACAGAATGGCTCAGGTGAGGGGATCTCAGAGATCATCTACTCCAACCTCCCAGGTGTCCCAGGGCAGGGACACCTCTCAACTAGAGTCAGTTGCTCAAGGCCTTATCCAGCCTGGCCTTGAACACACCCAGGAGGAAATATCCACAACCTTTTGGGCAACCTTTTCCACAGTCTCACCATCCTTGTACTGTAGAACTTCTTCCTAAGATTCAGCCTAACCCTGCTCTCCCTCAGCTTCAAACCATTCCCCCTAGTCCTGTCTCTAGACACTCTCAGGAAAAGTCCCTCTGCAGCCTTCCTGAAGGATTCCTTTGGGTATTGGAAGGCAGCTCTAAGGTCCACCCCAGAACATTCTCCAGACTGGACAAGCCCAGCTCCCTCAGCCTGTCCTCACAGCAGAAGTGATCTAGCCCTTGGATCATCTTCACGGCATCCTCTGGGAGGATGCTCCTCTGACAGCTCTGTGTCCTTATGCTAGGGACATCAGAACTGGATGCAGTATTGGGGTGGGGTCTCAGCAGAGCAAAGGGGCAGAATCCCCTCTCTTGCCCTGCTGGCCACACTCCTCCTGCTGCAGCCCTGCACACAGCTGCCTTCTGGGCTGCATGAGGGCACTGTTAGCTCACGGTGAGCTTCTCAGCACCCAACACCCCCAAGTCTTTCTTTGGGGCTGCTCTCAACCCACTCAGCACCCAGCCTGATCTATGCCTGACTCAGATGCAGGAAGTTGCACTGTGACTTGTTGAACCTCATGCACAATAACAGTTGGGACTGTTGTTCAATTATATCACAATATTTTAGTCTAATCCTCTTTGGGGGATCTGGTTAATTCCTGTAAGCTACAGGACCATCAAACTTTTGAGTTTGGGTGAGACCTTTGAGATCGAGTCTGCCCACTCACCTAGAGCTCACAGTCCTACCACTGTTGCTAAACCCTGTCCCTCAGCAGCACATCCTGTGAATCTCTATGTGAAATTGGTTGCACCAGGAAATGTTTGAAATTAACTGAGGCCTGAAGGCAGAGAGATTGTCATTTAATCTAGCATCTAGGTTTTTTTTCCTCTGGGCTAAGTAACCTATGCTCTCCCAAGGATGAGAAATGCACTGGCATAATGGCACTAGTTAGGTAGTTGTTGAACTCAATGATCTTCAAGATTTTTTCCCATAGAAACTATCCTTTCTAGCTGTGGAGCCCTCAACACAGGAAGGATATGGACCTGATGGAGTGGGTCTAGAGAAGGGCCACAAAAATGGTCAGAGGGTTGGAGCACCTCTGCTATGAAGACAGGCTGAGAAAATGCGGTTTATTCAGCCTGGAGAAGAGAAGGCTTTGGGAATAACCTAGAGCAGGCTTCCAGTATCTGAAGGGAGCTACAAGAGTACTGCAGATGGACTGTTTCCAAAGGCCTGCAGTGACAGGTCAAGGGGCAATGGTTTGAAATGAGAGAAGAGCAGATTTAGCTTGGACATTAGGAACAAGTTGTGCACCATGAGGATGCTGGAATGCTGCAACAGGTTGCCCAGGGAGGGAGCTGAGGCCCCATCCCTGGAGATATTCAAGGTGAGACTGGACAGAGCTCTGAGCAGCCTGACCTTGTGAATGTCATCCCTGCTGACTGCAGGGGAGTTGGACTGGATGAGCTTTGGAGGTTCCTTCCAACCCAAACCCTCCTGTGATTCTATGATTCTGGCCCAGGATATCAAAAGACACTTAGCAATGCATAGGCTTTGGAGCTGGCTTAGAGTTTAAAATATTCTGATGGCACACTGGGAGGTAACAAAGACAGCCTGAGCTTTAGCTGGAGAGCTCACTGCCACATCAGATCAACAGGGGGGATGCTAAATAACTCAGAAAATCATTAACCTGCTGCAGTTAAAAGCAATAGCAAGATGAGTCCCACTTGGAGGGGTTCGTTGCAGAGACTTAAACTGATACCTTTTAGCTTTTACAATGACGCCAAAAAGAAATGAAGAATTAGAAAGGAAAGGTGGGGGGAAAGGCACCAGGGTCTTTAAATAATTCAGTCATCTCAGACACCTGCTATGAATGCTCTGAGTCCTACAAAAAGAGAGGATGAATAAAGACAGGAGGGCTGTGAGGAGCTTGGTGTTTTCCTGCTGGAGCTAGAGCAATTCCACAGGAGATGACATTATTGATTAAGAGGAGATGAAGCTTCAGGCCATTGGCTTTCGGTTCCAATGCCAATGCTCTTACTTCACTATCATGCTAAGTTTATTATGGTTGCACCTACAAACCCTGAGTGAAATCAAAGCCAGGTCATCCTATGCACATCCTAGAACAAAGAGCATCTTCGAACCAGCTGTGTGCCCTCATGGCCAAGGATGCCAATGCTGTCCTGAGGTGCATTAAGATAAGTGTGGCCAACAGGACAAGGGAGGTTCTCCTGCCCCTCTAGTCTGCCACATCTGGAGTATTGCATGTTGTGGGATCCCCAGTTCAAGAAGGACAGGGAGCATCCAGTGGAGGGCCATAAAGATGCTGAGGGGACTGCACCATGTCTCTGAGGAGGAGAGGATGAGAGACCTGGGGCTGTTTAGCCTAGAGAAGAGCAAACTGAGGGAGGATCTAATCACTTATTACAAATACCCAAAGGGTGGGGGACAAGAGGGTAGGGCTGGGCTCTTTTAGTGGTGCCCAGTGCTAGGACAAGGGGCAATGGGTGCAGACTAGAACCCAGGAGGTTTCACTTAAACATGAGGAAAAACTTTTATGTTATGAGGGTGGTGGAGCCCTGGAGCGGGCTGGCCAGAGTGGTTGTGGAGTCTCATTATCTGGAGACTTTCAAAACCCACCTGGATGTAATGCTGTGCCACCTGTCTGTGCTTTAGCAGGGGGGTTGGGCTACATGATCTCTGGAGG
This sequence comes from Picus viridis, assembly GCA_033816785.1. NCBI lineage: Eukaryota > Metazoa > Chordata > Aves > Piciformes > Picidae > Picus > Picus viridis. Next base: position 25,429,733 of record CM066582.1, on the reverse strand, counting down.
TCCCTTCCCATCACTATGGTTCTACAGTTGTGCCACAAAAGGGAATAAAATAGAACAGAGTTGCACAAAGCTGCACAAAAAGCACTACTGAGTCCCAAAGCAGCAGTCTCCTGGTAGCCAACCTAAGTCTGTTTCAGTAGATCACAGTAAAACCAAGGTTTGAGCTAGGTCTGCTCAGACAAATAGACCACATCTCTGTTTGCTGCTGCAGTTAGTTACAGGGGAGCCATATCAGCAGTAAATGGTCTCTTGGGGTCCCCTTCAAACTGCATTTTCCTATGATCATAGGACAGGTTTTATCTTGGTTTATTTGTTGCAAGCCTGTAGGGACAAAATAAAACGGAAGAGATTTGCTGCATTTTCTGTAGCAGGCAGCACTGAAAAAAGGGAAAGTAGCTTTTAAATGGCTTGGCTGTAGAGTGGCTTTTAAAAAGCTGCTGCTTGGCATATCTAATAGAGGGTCAAACTTCAATCACATCTGCACTCACCATTGATTGGGCTGCTGCCAAGGATTCGTCCTGTACACTTCATTATTTAGGACTGTCTTGAACAGCTGTTGGGAGTCTGTTGGAAAGGATGTCTAAGAACTTTAAAAGACCTAGTACTAGAATACAGCACAAATCCAGGCTGGGCAAGGAGTGGCTCTAGAGAAGTCTGGAGGAGAAGGACATGGGGGTGTCAGCTGGTGACAAACTCACCATGAGCCAGCAATGGTCACTGGCAGCCCAGAAGGCAGCTGTGTGCTGGGCTGCATCCAAAGCAGTGAGAGCAGCAGGACAGGGAGGGGATTCTGCCCCTCTGCTCTCCTGAGACCCCACCTGCAGCACTGTGTCCAGTTTTGCTGCCCCTGGCACAAAAGGGACATAGAGCTGTTGGAGCAGATCCAGAGGAGGACAGGAAGATGATCACAGGGCTGGAGAACCTCCCCTATGGGGGCAGGCTGAGAGAGTTGAGGCTGTTCAGCCTGGAGGAGCTCCAGGGCGACCTTAGAGCAGCCTTCCAGTACCTGAAGAGGGACACAGGAGGGCTGGGGAAGGGCTTGTAGTGACAGGATGAGGGGCAGTGGCTTTGAGCTGGAAGAGGGGAGATTAAAGCTGAAAATTAGGAAGAAATTCATTAGGTTGAGGGCGGTGAGACACTGGAAGGGGTTGCCCTGGGATGTTGTAGATGTTCCTTCTCTGTAGGTGTTGAAGGCCAGGCTGGATGAGGCCTTGAGTAACCTGGTCTAGTGGAAGGGGTTTGGAACTGGATGATCTTTAAGTCCCTTCCAAACCAAACCATTTTATGACTCCATGTATACAGCCAGTAATGTAGGGTGGGACCTGAGCTCTGTGGTGCCAAGGAATCTGCAATCCAAGAGACTGATTCGTTGCAGATCTGCCTTAGCCATCAATCTCTGTTCAGCAAAGTCTGTAAGCCTTGCTGAACTCCCAACTACATGCAGATGATTTCTTGCTGCTCCAAGAGATGAATCTAATTAGCTTTCTGCTCGCAGTGATTTAGAGAAGCCCTTCCCATTTGTCCACACTCAATATCCAAACACTAGATACAGGGGCTGGGGAGAAATACTGCATAAGGTTTGTTTTGCTGCTGGTGGATTAGCCTTTAGTGGTGGGTGATAAAATGCAGTGTGATACAGAAAGACCTCACATCCCACAGCCATGTGGAATGTGTTGCCTAAGTGACTAGGGTGAATTCCTGAGGTGGTGCAAGAGCTGCTGAGCAGCACGGGAGTCTGTTGTGTTCTTCTCACACTGCAGCCACGGCACTCTGGAATTTAGGCAGAGAGGAGCAATGGCTGCCTGCCAGAATGAGCTATCTGCATGCACTTAAAGGAAACACATCCCCTGCTGAGCAGCAGAAGCTCTGGCACTACAAAGGAATGTGACGGCCAGGCCCAAAGAGTGGTGGGAATGGAGTTAAATCCAACTGTTGAATGGTCATTGGTGGTGTTCCCCAGGGCTCAGTGCTGGGCACAGTTCTTTTTAATGTCTTTGTCAATGATCTGGACATGGGGATTGATGTGAGTGATGACACCAAATTGGGTGTCTGCGTTCATCTGCTGGAAGGTAGGGAGACTCTGCAGAGGGACCTGGACAGGCTGGACTGATGGCCCAAGGTTGGTTGTATAAAGTTTGACAAGGCCAAGTTCTGGGTCCTAAACCTGGATCACAACAAACCCATGAATGCTTCAGGCTTGGGGCAGAGTGGCTGGAAACTGCCCAGCAGAGAAAGGAATTGGGGGTGTTGATTGGCAGCATTTAAGAAGAGCCAGTAGTGTGCCCAGGTGGCCAAGAGGACCACAGCATCTTGGCCTGGATCAGGAATAGTGTGGCCAGCAGGACCAAGGAAGTGATTGTGCCCTTGTACTCAGCACTGGGGAAGCCACACCTTGAATCCTGGGGTCAGTTTTGGTGTCCTCAGTCTAAGAAGGACATAGAGGGGTTGGCATGGGTCCAGAGAAGGGCAACAGAGCTGGGTCTGGAGAACAGGTCTGGTGAGGAGCTGCTGAGGGAACTGGAGTTGTTTAGTCTGGAGAAGAGGCTGAGGGGAGACCTCATTGCTCTCTACACCTCCCTGAAAGGAGGTTGTTGATATTGTCTCCCAAATAATGAGCAGTAAGTGGTGAGGAAACAACCTCAAGTTGCCCCAGGGGAGGTTTAGGTTGGGTCTTAGAAGCAATTTCTTGGCTGAAAGGGTTCTGAAAGACTGGAACAGGCTGCCCAGGGAGGTGGTTGGATTCCCCCATTCCTGGAGGTGTTTCAGAGATGTGGTGCTGAGGATCATGGTTTAGTACCAGCCTTGGTAGAGTTAAAGAAGGATTGGACTGGATGGTCTTTTACCACCTGGAATGATTCTATTCAGGATAAGGGAGTTACAGGCAGTGGAATCCCATTATTCAGCCCAGTGTTCTGATCAGACTACAGAACATGCAACTCTGAATTGCAGGTGGTTGCTTCTGGTACTTAATGCTTGTAGCAACATAATAATATAAAGCATTGTCCCAAGAGGTTATTCAGGTGAAACCCAGCCCTGCCAGATGTGAAGAGCAGTGTCAGGAGAGCAAAGCCAGGCTCTGCTCTGTGATGTTTAGTGATAAGACAAGGGGCAATGGGTGCATGTTGTAGTAGAAGGAGGTTCCATGGGGACCTAAGAAAAATGTTTTCACTGTGAAGCTGACAGAGCCCTGGAGCAGGCTGTTTAGAAAGGTTGTGGAGTCTCCTTCTCTGGAGGAGCCCCTGCTGGGCTGTCCTGGTGGGGTCACCCCCAAGCACCTCAATCCCTGCTGCCTTACTGCATGTTCTGTGTGACACCACAGCTCTGTGAAGTGTTCTGTCGACATCAGGCTGGTCATAAACCAGTCCAAAGTGTCTTACTGCTCTCCTGGAGCCAGATTCCCAGCTTCACCAGTCCCCTGGTGGGGCTGAAGAACTGGGCCAGTACCTTGGGTTGGACATGGACATCTCCAGCAGGCATGTGTGAACCAGGTGCTGTCAGGTGCTTGTTGACCTTTTATACTCTGGGCACCACCACTGCTCTCAGAGAGCAACGCCAAGGTGTTCCCTAGCCAGGCTTATCTCTTTCTGTATCTTCTCTAACAGCAGGGGAGATGCTGTGCTGCAGGGGCTGGCTGCCCCCAGCTGAACCACCCAGCTGTGGTGCTTTAAAACATGAGGTGTACCGAGGCTGTGGTTGGCACTGCTTTGGGCAGTGTTTGCCCCACAGAGGCCAGACCTCTATCTACACGCCTCATGTTCTCCATGGCTTGTGGTCGTAGACATTTTTATGACCTCAAGAGTGCGTAGAAGCTGGACAGTTGGCATGGTGGTGGTAGATTTGTTCTCTGGTGTAGCATTAGAGCTTCTTCTCCTCCCTGTACCTTTGTGGGGTGCAAATAACAGTTCAGAGAGGTTCTGTGTAAATGTGTTGGAGAGTGGGAGCATGGGGGCTAGGCATGGCCAGGGCTCAGGTGAGTGTTCTTTGCTCTGAGCATCACTAATCCACGTCATGATGTGGCTGAAGGCTTGGGGGCCACCTGAGCTACAGGAAGGGCATTTCCCATGTCCCTTCTGTGGAAACACCCTGGAGAAATCAAGGAGGACAGCAACCACCATCCATGCCCCACAGCCACGGTGAGCTGCAGCTTTTGGCAGCTCCTCCCACCCAGTCCTTTAGCTCAGCAAATGCTCTCCTCAGTGCAGCCTTTCAGACACAGACACAGCTCTGCAAGTCCAAAGTAGCTCCACGCTCTCCTTGTTCCCAGTACCATGAGACAGGTGGTTGCTTAGCCCAGCCCCATCCTGCTCCTCCAGTTCCTGTGTTTCCCTTCTGTGTCCTGTACTGTCTTAGCTTTTCTGTCTCCGTCGTCACAACCTTGTCCTGTAACAGTGAAAAGCTGTGGAATTCACGAAGGGCTACAAACAGCATCCAAAGCATTGCTCACCTCGAGTCAGGGTGAGCCAGCTCCATGATCCTGGGACAAGTGACTGAACAGCACCGTGGTGCTAATGGGTACTGAGGTGTTGGTGATATGTTCACCATGGCATACCCCAGGTGCTGGAGGTGTGCCAGGGCTGGATTTGTGCTCAGAGCCTGGGCTGCTCCACCACACTGCTTGCAGGTCCTGCTGGGCAACTCCCTGCCAAGCTCTGCTGAGGGAAAGTCCTTCCAGGAGGCAGGGCAGGATTAGGCCCAGGGCACAGCTCAGGCAAAAGCTGTGCAGAAGTCCACAGCCATCTCCTCCTGTTGTAGCACAGTACTGGACTTGCCCAGGCCAAGAAACATGGGGCTACGTTCTGGAACTCCCAAATGGAGTTTTGTTCCAAAAAAGGGAATTTGGAATCGGTGAGGCCAGGGCTGAGTGGAGAAAGTTCTTCACCGAGAGAGTGATTCGTCATTGGAATGGGCTGCCCGGGGAGGTGGTTGAGTCGCTGTCCCTGGAGGCGTTCAAGAGGGGACTGGATGTGGCACTTGGTGCCATGGTCTAGTCGTGAGTTTTGTGGTTACAGGTTGGACTTGATGATCTTCGAGGTCTCTTCCAACCTTGGTGATACTGTGATACTGGAGGCTCCCAAAACCCACCTGGCTGTGTTCCTGTGTGACCTGCCCTATGTGATCCTGCTGGGTTGGACTGGATGATCTCTGGAGGTCCCTCTGTGATTGAGGGGACACAGTCTCAAGCTGCACCAGGGGAAGTTTAGGCTTGAGGTGAGGAGAAAGTTCTTCACCGAGAGAGTGATTCGTCATTGGAATGGGCTGCCCGGGAGGTGGTGGAGTCGCCGTCCCTGGAGGTGTTCAAGAGGGGACTGGATGTGGCACTTGGTGCCATGGTCTAGTCGTGTGGTCTGTGGTGACAGGTTGGACTCGATGATCTTCAAGGTCTTTTCCAACCTTAGCGATACTGTGACGCTGTGATACTGTGACTGTCTTACCTATGCACCAAACAAGCGCAGAAATTAGGAGAGTTTTTTCAGGACAAAAATCTTGAGTAAAGAAAAACCAATTACTGTCATGCTGGGCAAGGTATCTGTTCCTGGAGATGCTGAGGGGTTTGAAAAGCCTTCTGATTTATCTCATCTGGTTTTGTAAGCCACAGGGGACTGCACATCATGCTGCAGTTCTGCTTGCTGTGACTGAAGCTCCTCCACTCTGCTGCTCCTGTCTGCTTGACAGTATCTCAGGGAGTCAGGTTTGGGTTGTGCATTTGGGCCACAGAATGAGGTCCCTTGGAAGAGCATTTTCAGGGCTAAGCAGATCCTTGGGGTCCCTTTCTAACCTGGCATGCTGTGGTTCTGTGATCCTTCCAGCAGCATTTCTACGTAACTAACAAGGTCTCTGCGTGGTTTTTGAGCATGTAGCCCACCCCACACACACCCACAAACACAAATGAACAGAATATTTATCACCACTCAGTTCCTTCTGGCCTTACAGCAGCCTGTGAGAGTCTGCACCAGTCCCTGAGCTCTGGCAGCAGCCTGTTTGTGCCATTCCACAGAGTCAACAACAGCTCTAACAGGCTGAGTCCAACCTGCACTGCTGCTTTTGCTGCCAGCAGGGAAGGACAAATTCTTTGACAAAATGGTTCCCTTCAGGGGCATGATGTGCTTTCAGTTCAGCTTGTTGATAGGGCTGGAAGCTAGAGCTGCATTGTGTGGATCCATGGAGGCAGAATTTGACTTCTGAAGAGGAAGCATTCAATTGCACAGAGTCACAGAATGCCAGGTTGGAAGGGAACCCAAGGATAATCTGGTCCTAGCTTTCAAGGTCACAGTAGAGTTGAAGTGAGGTGGCCCAGCACCCTGTCAAGCTGAAGTCTTCAAACTGTCCCATGGAGGGGAATCCACTGCTTCCCTTGGGAGATGATTCCAATGTCTAGCTGTTTTCACAGGGAAACATTCACCCCTTGTGTTTTCCATGGGACTCCTTATAAAAAGGGAGTCTCCATCCTCCTGATAGCCACCTTTTATGTCCTGGTCCGTGGTGATAAGGTCTCCCCTCAGCTTTATCTTCTCCAGGCTGAACAAACCCAGCTCTCTCAGCCTTTCCTTCACGTACCTGGTCCTCCAGCCTTCTTCCAGCCCTTCTCTGGACATCATCTTCTACCCGGTGATCTGTGAATGCTGCCCACATGTCACCCTGGTGCTGGGACAGTACCATGTCACTTGTATCAGCTGCCTAGGTGTGTTTCTCCCCTGACTGCAGCTATGGAATCTCATCACTGACTTTCTAGACATGTAACACAAATCTCTCTTCCCCTTCTGACTTGGCTTCTTGTGTGTTCATGCATTGCCTGCATAGTGAATGGTCATTTCCTCTTGTCCAGCTCATTCTTTGCTGCTCCCAGAAGTATCTTGGTACTCCACTGATGAGTAGACTCAAAATGTCCAGCTTTTTCTTCTTTGCTCCTATCAGATTCATAGGATGGTTTAGGTTGGAAGGGACCTTGAAGATGCTCTGGAATTAACACCCAGGTGCCATACAGGAAAGGGTGAACTCTGCCATTGAGTGAGAGCATGGAGTGAGAGTTTGGCCACTAAAGTCTGTAAAGCAATTAGCATCATGAGCAGCAGGCTTGCTCATGCTGCCTCCATGCAAGCATACACCTGCAGATCCAGAGCTAGCACACAGAGGAACTGTGGCACTGTGATGCATGAGCAAATGTCTCCTGAGGGCACACCTGATCTTCTGAAACCAGGCTTACCTGAGAGGGAAAATGCAAATTACCTAAGAAACTCTTAGATGCTTAATACAAAGTCCATTTTGAAGTCATTAGCAGGTCACAGTGAGCAGTCTACATCTCCTAACACAGCCAATTCTTACCCAAGCAGTCTAGAGAGAACTGCAGAGGAAACTCTGGGGTTCAGTGAGGTCTGATGGCTCAAAGCCAGAAAGCTTTGATTCAGAGTTTTGATTCCACAAGGCCAAGTGCTGGGTCCTGGATCACAGCAAACCCATGAACATTCCAGGCTTGGGGCAGAGTGTCCAGCAGAGAGAGATCTGAGGGTGCTGGTTGACAGCCATCTGAAAATGAGCCAGAATGTGCCCAGGTGGCCAAGAAGGCCACCAGCATCCTGGCCTGGATCAGGAACAGTGTGGCCAGCAGGAGTAGGGAAGTGATCTTCCCCCTGTACTCAGCACTGGGGAAGCCAGGTCTTGAATCCTGGGGTCAGTTTTGGTGCCCTCAGATCAAGAAGGACATAGAGGGGTCCGGAGAAGGACAACAGAGCTGATGAAGGGTCTGGAGAACTGGTCTGGTGAGGAGCAGCTGAGGGAATTTGGGTTATTTAGTCTGGAGAGGAGAAGTGAGGGGAGACCTTCTGGCTCCCTGCAGTCACTTCTCTGGTCCTGCTGGCCACAGAACACCTTCCCATCCATGGGTACAGCTAGGAGAAACCCAGGGGTTTGTCCTTTCCTACATGAAGAGCTCTGAATCCCAAAAGGACCTTGTTGGAAAGCATTCAACGATGGGGCACTGATCTTTTGTGGAGTGGATATAGCAATCCCTCTCCTGATGTTGTAATGCACGGGGTAGCCAAGGGTCACTGGATATCACAGAGAGGGAGAAAGCTTCACTCTAGGGAGAGGGCTGGCTGTGAGGAATAGGAACTAGGAAGAACTGTAGGGTTGAAATATGGACATGTGCTCTGAAGTTTACCACTGGCTCACCCTTCCCCTCAGCACATGCTTCTCCAGCTACAACCAGCCTGGACTCTTTAGTCATGGTGCAGTTCCCTGCCACGGAGCTGATCAAATTATGGCAGTGTCTGGTTTACAATAGCACTGATTAAGCCACAGAGGAGGAAGCTAATTATAGAGGAACAGGCTATTTACACACAGGGATGCTGCAGCAAGCACTGCAGGAGGCAGATGGAAGATTTGGAAAGGAAAAGAGGGGGGAAAAAGATAAAAGGAGGAAAGGGCATATGGCAGCAAACCAGCATTTCTGTGGGGAGTGCTACAACCCTGTCCTCCTCCTCTCAAGGAAGGGCAGAGATGGGTTAAGGAGCACTGTCAGCATTTGAGGGTACAGCTATAAGATCACAGGATCATAGAACTGGTTCATTGGAAGAAGGAATTGTTTTAAACTGGAGGAGGGCAGATTGAGGATGGAGATTAGAAAGATGTTTTTACAGTGAGAGTGGTGAGGCACTGGAGCAGGTAGCCCAGGGAGGCTGTGCATGCCCCCTCCCTGGAGGTGTTCAAGGCCAAGTCAGATGAGGCTTTGGGCAACCTGCTCTAGTGGAAGGTGTCCCTGCCTATGGCAGAAGGATTGGAACTAGATGATCTTCAAGTTCCCTTCCTAACTAAACTATTCAATGATCTGTGAATTATTGAGTCCAACCTTCAACCCAACACCTCCATGGCCATTAAACCATGTCCCCAAGTGCCATGTTCACACATTTCTTGAGCATCTCCAGGGACGATGACTCTACCACCTCCCTGGGCAGCCTGTTCCAATCCCTGACAACTCTTGCAGCAGGGAAAATGTTACTAATCTCCAACCTAAACCTCCCCTGGGACAATTTCAGGCTATTTCCTCTCCTTCTGTCATGTGAGACTAGGGAGAAGAGACCAGCTCCCACCTCACTGCAGCCTCCTTTCAGGGTGTCGTAGAGAGCGGTGAGGTCTCCCCTCAGCCTCTTCCAGAAGATGCCATGTTGATGTTGGTGGGAACGTGATCATTCTGCTACAGACCAGAATAGCTCCAACTTGGTTTGAATGTCAACCTCTCAGCATATTCATCACTGAAGCAGGATTACAGAATTACACTGAGTCACAAGAGCAGAATAGAAGAGGTTGGGGGCTTGGGGAGAGGGTTATTTTAGTACAGAATGATCTCATTTGTATCGATCCTCAGCTCTGTAACATGTTTAAGGGTGAGCATACTTAGGGCCCAACCACATCGTAAAACCAAGGTCTGGAGTCAAATGGAGAGCTGAGGCACAGCCACACTGTGGGTACTTGTTCAGACAATTTATTGCAGCAAATGGATCTGATGATCCCCACGTTGAACACTGCATCCAGAGCTGTTGGAGTGAGTCCAGAGGAGGCCACAAAGATGATCCAAAGGCAGTGATCATCCTCTACTATGAGGACAGGCTGAGGAAGCTGGGGTTATTCACCCTGGAGGAGAGAATGCTGCAGGAGTGACCTTAGAGCTGCCTTCCAATACCTGGAGGGATTCTACAGGATGAGTGCAGAGGAACTTTTCATCAGGACAAGGGAGAATGGTTTGAAGCTGAGGGAGAGCAGGGTTAGACTGGATCTTAGGACGAAATTCTTCAGTATGAGGGTGGCAAGACTGTGGAACAGGTTGCCCAGGGAGGTTGTGGATGCCTCCTGCCTGGGGATGTTCAAGAGCAGGTTGGATGAGGCCTTGAGCAGCTGACTTTAGTTGAGAGGTGTCCCTGCCCATAGAAGGGAGCTGGAGTAGTTGATCTCTGAGATCCCTTCCAACCTGAGCCATTTTATGACTGTCTTCAGCACACCTACAGTGAAATATTTTCAGTACCAAGTAATTTAATATTCTACTTACAACTGACATCATTTTCCACAGTGATCAAGGATGCTGCTGCCTTCCAACTTTAGAAAGGGAAGCATAAACTTCCAGAATGTGAATCTGACGTTGCCTGGATTTGTGTCGTCTGTGATAGTTTACAAAGGGAGTGTAATAAAGAACTGCTGCTACAACAGTTACTGCACTCCTTCAGCAGGTGTGTTAAGGTCAGAGAAAGATTTGGGTTCAGTTAGGGCTAACCAGCTTGCTAAACTCCTGGGGAGAAAGGTTTTTGACTTGTCACCAGAAGGTGAAAACCAAAAAATATATTTGTTGACTGGAAATTCATGGAAATGCTGCTTTGGGTCTCCAGGAAGCCTGCAGTGGAATCTGAAGCTGTTTGAGTAGGATGGCTGGCAAGCAGTGTTATACAAGCTGAGCTTTTCCAAGGCTGGAGCAAGCCAGACTTGCTCCTTGTGTAAGCTGGCACAGATTCATAGAGCTGTTTTGGTTGGAACAGACATTGAAGATAAGTCTAACCCTTCTTTAACTCTACCAAGGCTGGTACTAAACCATGGCCGTCAGCAATACATCTCTGCCTCTTTGAAATTCCTCCAGGGATAGGGATTCAACCACTTCCCTGGACAGCCTGTTCCAGTCTTTGAGAACTCTGTCAGTCAAGGAGCTACTTCTCACAACTAACCTAACCCTGTCCTGATGCAATTTGAAGCTATTTCCCCTTGTCCTATCACATATTACTGTGGAGATCAACCCCCACCTCACTCCAGCCTCTTCTCAGGGAGTTGTAGAGAGTGAAAAAGTCTCCCTTTAGCCTTCTTTTCCCCAGATTGAACAACCCCAGTTCCTTCAGCTGCTCCTCACCAGACCTGTTCTTCCAACCCTTGAAGAGTTTAGCTTGCAAATTACCACGTGATGCTTTTCTTGTAGGAGCTTAACAAGCATCTGTGTTAAGAATGAGTTCTGCAACATGAGGGTACTGGAACACTGCAACAGGTTGCCCAGGGAGGGAGTTGAGGCCCCATCCTTGGAGATATTTAAGGTCAGCATCTGAACAACCTGCTGTAGTGCAGGATGTCCCTGCTGAGTGCAGGGGTGTTGGACTGGGGAGACTTTTGGAGGTCCCTTCCAACTCAACCAATTCTGTGAGGGGCCATAGGGACTTTCCTCTGGGACACAGAAATCCCTTGTAGTCACATCGGTACTTCAGCTCAGCAGAAGTGCAGGTAGCATAAATAGGAGGAATCGGATTACTCCACTTTGGCTGGTTCTTGAAGGGCATTTAGCAGAGCATTTTCAGCTCAAGAGGATCAGTTAGCACAGCAGGAAGGGGGGAAAGCCATAATTTCCTCTCTGTGGGAATGACCATTGAGAAGTCAGGTGGTAGGAGAGCTATCAGCATTTCCTTTGTGAGGGTGAGCTTTGAAACAGGGGTCATCTATTTAGTCTCTGCTTATAGAGAGCCTAAGTAGCACTCAGCTGGATTCTGAGGTGTTTTTCTGGCTGCAGCCCGGTAGGTAATTTTTTTTGAAAGAGGAATGAGACTGAGAAGCAGGAGACGTTGTGGGAGCTGTCTCTGGGCTATCAGTAATTTCACCTCTTCCACACCATTACTAAAAGCCTGAGCTGTCGGCAGATAGTTGCTGCTTGGGGCCCAACATCTCTGACTGGGATGCAGATGAGATTGAGAGACAGGTTGTCAGTGTATGTCTGCAGAGGGGAAGGAACAAACTGCATGCTCTGAGTTGTTTGCCTTCAGCTGGTACAAGCTTGGCTTTCTCTGGACCCACAGGATCATTGAATGGCTTAGGTTAGAAGGGACCTCAGAGATCATGTATTCCAACCTCCCTGCCATGGGCAGGGGCATTTCTCAACTGCTCAAAGCCTCATTCAGCCTGGCCTTGGACACCCCCAGGGAGGAAGCATCCACAACTTCCCTGGGCAGCCTGTTCCAGAGTCTCACCACCTTCCTACTGAAGAACTTCTTCCTAAGATCCAGTCTAACCCCGCTCTCCCTCAGCTTCAAACCATTCCTCCTTGTCCTATCTCCAGACACCCTTAGGAAAAGTCTCTCTGCAGCCTTCCATGTAGGATCCCTTCAGGTATTGGAAGGCAGCTCTAAGGTCCTCTCAAAGTCTTTTCTTCTCTAGGCTGAACGATTCCAGCTCCCTCAGTATGTCCTTCTAACAGAAGTCCTCCAGCCCTTGGATCATCCTTGTGGCCTCCTCAGGAAAGGTGGAGAGGGATGTTTTACAAGGGCTTGGGGCAATGGCTTCGAGCTGCAAGATGGGAGATTGAGACTGGAGATTAGGAAGAAATTCTTTCCAGTGAGGATGGTGAGACACTGGAACAGGTTGCCCAGGGAGGTTGTGGATGTTCCCTCCCTGGAGGTGTTCAGGGTCAGGTTGAATGAGGCCTTGAGCAACCTGGTCTAGCGGGACATGGAACTGGATGATATTTAAGGTCCCTTTGAACTCAAAACTTCCTGTGGTTCTATGATTGGATCTCTTTTGAAATAGTACCAGAGTCAGATTCTTCCAGCTGCAGCTGTAACACCACCTCCGACGTTTAACAAGCCACAAGAAGTGGATGAGGAGAATAATTTACTTGCCCCATAAAAGAGCAGGAGTAGTTACACAGAATGAACACATCACTCTGATGGTATTCCCATTCCACACAGTTCCCTGTGGCTTATTTCATTTTAGATTATTTTTTTTTTTTTTGAGGGAAATTAATTCAATGATGATACAGTTTCTTCTGGGTCAGAGGGACCAGGTTAGGCAGAAAGAAATCACTGCTCAGCAATAGAAAGATGATGCTATCCTGGCTTTCAAGCCCGTTACCAGGACAAAAGATGGGTATAAATTTCAACAAACAGAAAATAAGGCAAGCTGGAGAGCTGCTCCAGAGGGACTTTGAAATGAGACAAAAACAAATGGGTTTATGGAAGTGGAAACCAAAATACTGCATTTCTTAGATCACGTTTCCTGAAGGCATAAAAAGATATTAAGAAGTCATTAGCTATGCAGGCTTAGCCACCTGAGAGTCTCTGGGAATGGCATTTCAGTTCTGCTTCTTAATGACCATGTGGGTTTGGGGAAGTGAAAGGACAACAGAATTAATTCTTCTGAAGGAGTTCTGTGCAAGGAAGATGGCAAAGTGCTCCTAGCAGCTCCAAGATGAGCTCCTCATCCAAACACACACTTAAAGGTCAGGCCCTGTGTCAGATCTACTCATGGTGGCTGATATTTCAGCCTGTGCTGAGGCTGCAGAGGTGCTGCTAGCAGTTTCCGTGAATGCCTTGTTATCTGTCTAGCAACCTTTCCATCTGTCTGCGTTTTGTGTCCTCTACTTAAGTAACGCTGTGGATTGCACCTCTCTCATTTTATGCTCTTTTGGACAACAGCAAAACTTGTGGGGCAGGGTGAAGACTACATCCAGCTGGCTGTTAGTATTGCTTGGCAGCCACAGGGCTGCCTTCCCAGTGGGGACACTTGCTCTGCATTCAGGAAGAATCAATGGTAGGAGTTGGAAAGGACCTCCAGAGATCGTCCAGTTCAACCCCCCTGCCAAAGCAGGGTCACCTCGGGAAGGTCACACAGGAACACAGCCCAGACAGGTCCTGAAAATCTTCAGAGAAGGAAGCTCCACAACCTGTCTGGGCAGCCTGCTCCAGGGCTCCAACACCCTCGTAGAAAAGAAGTTTCTCCTCATGTTGAGATGGAGCTTCTTGGGTTCCAGTTTGTATGCATTGCCTCTAAGATCATCGAGTCCAACCTTCAACCCGAGATGACCTTGGCTGTTAAAACATTTCCCCAAGTGCCATGTCCACACATTTCTTGGACACCACCCCTGGTGGTGTCTCCACCACCTCCCTGGGCAGCCTGTTCCAATCCCTGACCACTCTTGCCCCAAAGAAATTTTTCCTCATCTCCAACCTAAACCTCCCCTGGCACATTTTCAGGCCATTTCTTCATGTGGCACCCAAAGGGTAGCAGTCAATGGCTCAATGCCCAGATGGTGATGGGTGACAGGTGGTGGTCCTCAAGACTCTTTTTTGGGACCAGTGCTGTTCCATATCTTCACCTGTGATATAGACAGAGATTGAGGCACCCTCATCAAGTGTACAGAGGACACTAAGCTGAGTGGTGTAGTTGATAAGACTAAAGGATGGGATGGGTGCCATCCAGATCTTCTCTAGCTGAACCTACCTTGTTCAAGGGGGCTGGACTCTGACCTCCAGAGGTCCCTTCCAACTCCCACTATTCTGCTTTCTGTAAAGGCAGACTTTCAGCAATAGGCAATAGCATGAAGGTCAGCAGGGCTGCTGGCTTCTGAGTAAACTCCCATTTCCAGCAACTCATTATGCAGAAACCATCTGAGCTGAAAAAAACCCAACCAGAAACAAAAAACCAAACCAGGGAGAGGAGGAGGAGGATACCAGACAATAAGGACATGTCTCTGGGGGCAGCTAAGTTCTAAATCACTCATGTGGTGTTCTTGAAATGCCAGTGAATGTTTCCAAGCATTCTATTAAAATTTCATGATCAATAAGGCTGCAAGTGGCACAGTGCACAGCCTAAAATACCTGCTGACAATTCAGCAGCATATGAATGGAACCCAAAGTTATTCTGCAGCATCTACTGCACTACCCTGTCCAGATCATCCCCTTGATTAGAAGCTACCTGTCAAGAGTGCTGAATGTGAGCTGAGTGTAGATCAAGGGCAGCATTGCTTATTCTCCAGGGTATTTGCTGCCAGAAATAGGTGGCTGCTCATTCAAACAAGGTCTAGCTGCTCCAGAACATAGCCTCTCAACAAGAACTGGATGCTCAATGCCTCATTCTATCTGGCCTTAATCACCTGCAGGCAGGGGTTATTCACAAATTCCCTGGACAACATAATCCAGAATTTCACCACCCCCATACTGAAGAACTTCTTCATAAGATCTTCCTAAGATCCTGCTCTCCCTCAGCTTCAAACCATTCCACTTTGTCCTGTCTCTAGACACCTTGATGAAAAGTCTCCCTGCAGCCTTCCTGTAAGATCCCTTCAGGTATTGGAAAGCAGCTCTAAGATCCCCACAGAATCTTCTCTAGGCTGAACACCCCCAGCTCCCTCAGCCTGTCCTCAGAGCAGAGGTGCTCCAGCCCTTGCATCATCTTTGTGGCCTCCTCTGGACTCACTCCAACAGTTCTGTGTCCTCCTTCTGCTGGGGACACCAGAATTAGATGCAGTAATGGAGGTGAGGTCTCAGCAGAGCAGTGGAAAGAGGCAGAATCCCCTCTCTTGCCCTGCTGGCCACACTCCTTTTGCTGCAGCCCAGCACATGGCTGCTTTCTGGGCTGCATGAGGGCACTGCTGGCTCATGGTGAGCTTCTCGGCACCCAACACCCCCATGTCTCTCTCTTCAGAGATTCTCTCGACCCCCTCTGCACCCAGCCTGGATTTGTGCCTGGGGTTGACCCAACCCAGACACAGGTCCTTGATTTACACAAAGGTGCTGTTTGTTTCAGTTGAGTGTTAGGTGCATGTTATGCCCTGTGAAATAGCACAAGCTCAGGAATAAGGAATGAGAGCATTCTGTCACATCTTCTTATGCCCGCAGGTATGCTGTGGTTTAATGGTGATGCACTCTCCTGAGGTATGGGAAAACTGGATTTACATCACTTTTTATTCTTACAAGCTGTTGTGCTTATTAAGCAAAAAATCAGGGAACAGTTGGGGCATACCAGCACTGCTGTCTTCATCAAGGCAACATGCTGATGTTCTCTCAGGCATTTCATCTTCACTGGGTTGTAAGAGCTTCTGGTAATTCTGCAGCAGCTGGAGGATTTGTGGGGATAGGCTTGTCCAATTTTGTGGATAAAAGGAGGCTGGAGTGAGGTGGGGGTTGGTCTCTTCTCCCTAGTATCAGGTGATAGAAGAAGAGGAAATGGCCTGAAATTCTGTCAGGGGAGCTTTAGGTTGGAGATTAGGAAACATTTCTTCGCTGCAAGAGTGATCAGGCATTGGTACAGGCTGCCCAGAGACGTGGTGGGGTAACCACCCCTGGAATTGTTCAAGGAACCTGTGGCCATGGCACATTGGGACATGATTTAATGGCCATGGTTGTGGTGGGTTGAATTTGGATCCTTAAAGTGATCTTAAAGGTCTCTTCCAACCCAAACAGCTCTATGATTCCAGGATGATATTTAAGTCATATCTTGTACTAGGAAAATCCTTCCTTAACTCTCAGTGCCTCTAACCATCAGAATTTTCAGTGCACTTCCATAGCTGTGCACGCGTTCGGTGAATCGATTCCTTTTCCCTTAGAATGATCTAAACCATCTCCTTTTAATGTCCTTTTTTGTGTGTGTGTGTGCTTTCAAATACCCTTGTGTTTCTTATCTGGCTGGATAGCTTCCCAGGGTTTGCTTGGAACTATGACATATTAAAAACCAGACATGGGGTTTATTGTATTTATCAGGGAGATGGTAAAGCAAAACAATATAACACGTTGTAGGGCCACACTAACTCACAGTAATGGCCTTGAAGCCTTCTGTGAGAGAGCAGCTCTTACAAATTAGCAAGTAAATGTGTAGTATCTTGCTCATTTATTTGCACAATTGCTCTTTAAATAATTTATGACAGCACTTCATAGTGATCAACTAGGAGAGATACTGTGGTTGTATGTCTTGCAGGAGGAAAGAGGGAACAGTAATCACAGAATCACAGAATAGTAGGTGTTGGAAGGGACCTCCAGAGATTGAGTCCAATCCCCCTGCAAAGCAGGATCACCGAGGGCAGGTCAGACAGGAACACATTCAGACTGATTTTTGAATCTCTCGAGAGAAGGAGACTCCACAGCCTCTCTGAGCAGCCTGCTCCAGGGCTCCAGCACCCTCAGAATGAAGAAGCTTTTTCTCATGTTGAGATGGAATTTCCTGTGATTGAGTTTATTTTATTTCCTGCTGCCCTTAGAATAGAATAAACCAGGTTGGAAGGGACCTTCAAGATCATCATGTCCAACCTATCAACTAATCCAAACCACCTAAGCAACTAAACCGTGCAGCCAAGCACCCTATCAAGTCTCCTTCCACCAGCCTGCCTGACCCCTGCAGAAGACACACTCTGAGGACATTGTCTGTTCTTTCTGATTAATAGTTTCTTCATTTTGCAAAGGAATTTTCAGTTCACCAGAAACCTCTTCTATACTAAGTGAAAATTTGATGTAAATTAGGTTTGGTCAGGTTGTTTGGGTTGGTTTTATGTTGGTTGAGGTTTGGTGGATTTTCTTTGTTGTTGATTTCCTTTTTTTCTTTGGATTGCTTGGTTAGGTTTTTAACCAGTGGAACCTTTGAACAGTGCACTAGCTTGAGGTTTTCTGGCTCAGATTACAAGTGGGTAGCAGTGCCTGGAGGTGTCTTTGCTTGACCAGAGCACAGAGCATCACTCCTACAATAACAGAAACCAGTGTCACACAAAGCAGGCTGTGAATTTGTCAGGTTGACACAGAAAATGTTAACTTCTTTTATCTGCTGGTCTAAATGGAAAGCTCCACAGCTCCCCTGTTGTCCCTTTGGAGCTTCATATCATGTCCAGTATTTGCTAATTCACAGCTGGTCTAATACATGCTTGGGTTCCAGGCTATCATTTGCTTGGATTTAATGTCTGTTTTTCTCTCCCTGGAATGCTTCCTGGGGGTGAGCTAAAAAAGCTATGACATTTGAGGAGCAATGGCCATCCAAAGCCCCTATTCTCCCCTTTCCTTTTTGTCAGTAGCCCTCCTTTGTACCTGAAAGGGAAGATTGATTCTGAGTCACTGCTATCAGGAAGGCTGTTGGTCTCCAGCCAACTTCCACTCTCCAGGTTAGTGGTTCATAGGAGGCTTTGGGCATTGCTAGCCAAATTGTGTGGCACGTAGCAAAGCAATCCTGGGCTTCAGCACTGCATGGATTACTCGCCTGTGATAACTCTACTTTAGTGAGACCTCACCTACAGTGCTGTGTCCAGCTACGGGGACCCTGACATAAGAGAGACATGGACCTGCTGGAGAGGCTCCAGGGGAGAGCCACAAAGATGATCAGAAGGCTGGAGCACCTCTGCTATGGGGACAGGCTGAGAGAGTTGAGGCTGTTCAGCCTGGAGAAGACAAGATTCCAGGGAGACCTTAGAGCTGTATTTCAGTATCTGAAGGGGACCTATAGGAAGGCTGGGAGGGACTGTTCAGAAGAGCCTGTGGTGATAGGACAAGGAGCAATGGTTTGAAACTGGAACAGGGGAGATTTAGATTGGACATCAGGAGGAAGTTCTGCACAAACAGAGTGGAGAAACACTGGAACAGGTTGCCCAGAGATGCGCTTGAGGCTCCATCCCTGGAGACACCCAAGGTCAGGCTCAATGTATCCCTGGGCAGCCTGCTTTAGTTGGAGGTGTCCTTGCACAGGGATGTTGGACAAGATGACCTTTCAGGGTCCCTTCCAACCTGATGATATCTGAGAGTCTGTGAATCCCGGCAAGATGAAGTTCATTTTTATGTTAGCCATGGCATGTGGTGGTGTCACTGCAGAGTCAGTGCTTGCTTGAGGTTACTGTGCATTGGAGAATGGACCATTTTCCTCTTTTTTCTTTCCTTTTTCCTTCCCATTATGCTAAAGGCAAGGAAATATCCATGGTAACTGTGTGTGATATGATGGCAAATGTGTCATTTCTCTGTGTGTGTGAAGCAGTGACAGCTGCATGGTACCATTTCTAAGCATTTTCAGCATATGCGTGTTGGGCAAGACAAGAAAGTTCCCTCACACATTGCTGACTTGAAAGCATCAGAGATTCAGTCTCCTGTGTTTGTTCTTCTCCTCATGCTTTACTTTAATCTGTAGCCGTGAGGTGCTGGGGAAATGCACCTTGCCAGCAAGCTCTCCAAGCTTGTGAATCTTTGGAGAGTGTAATTAATGTCCTTTGAGACCCTTCCAAGTGAGGAGAGAAACGAGTGTAAATTTACTGCTACTTCTTACTATTTCTAGGCTCCAAATCTCCATGTCCTTCTGGGTTTAGTCAGGATCCAACATCACTTCAAAACTCTTCAGAATTATTGACAACTTCCAGGTTTCTGAGCAGGATTGTGGAAAGTTCTTAAGCTGTTTTCTGTAGCTCAAATGCTAACAAATCTTGGGGGCAGCCCCAGCTGCTGCTCTAAGAGAGACTATTGCTCTGACTGAATATTCTGGAAGTTCTCAGGCAAGCCATTAATGTGCCCTAAGATTTGTTAGGACATGGTTTAATGGCCTTGGTGGTCTTAAGTTAATGACTGGACTCAGTGATCTTGGAAGACTTTTCCAGCCATAACAATTCAATGATTCAAGTAACTGCCTAATGTGAGGCTGAAGGGCTCCTGATTCTCTTTATAGTGGACATCTCCACTTGGTGGTCCAGCCTCCTGGAGTCTGAAAGAGTGTCTCTTGTTTTCCTTGTTTGTGTTAGGTGGTCTTAGGATGCCTTGGCTCTTAGCTTAGGCACTTAGCAGGAATGTTGTCACACAGTCTTTACTGGAGACATCATAGCTTGGCTGGGCTCTTCTTCTAAAACTTCTTTGTTATGGAGTCTCTCAAAACTTTCTGGTAGATCAGGAACTGCGACATCATGTTTAAGAAGGCTGATTCAGTTCCTGCCCACTGCCTGGCACAGTTCTTTGTGTGTCTGCCTTCTAACACAGATTTATTCCAGGCAGTGCAAAGAATTCAAAGATCTGAGTATTTTGCTTTGCTTTGAAGGGGAGCAACTCTGCAAGTTCTACTGATATGGTCTCTTCCCTTAAGTAACCAGTGATAGGAGAAGAGGAAATGGCCTCAAGCTGAACCAGGGGAGGGTTAGGTTGGAGATTAGAAAAATTCCTTTGATTCAAGAGTTGTCAGGGATTGGAACAGGCTGCCCAGGGAGGTGGTGGAGTCAACATCCCTGAAGGTGTTCAAGCACATGTGGCCATGGCACTTTGGGAGATGGTGTAATGGCCATGGTGGTGTTGAGTTGAAGGTTGGACTCCATGATCTTAGAGGACTTTTCCAACCGTAATGCCTCTATGGGGTTTTTAAGTCTGAAGGGAGAAATGGATACTTTCTGGGGGAAGATCACAGAATCATGAATGCTACCACATTTGGTAGCCAAATGTGACTGACATATCTTGCAAACTAGAGACAAGTCTTCCATGGAGATGAGTCAGAATCTGTGAACTCTCAGTCTCTGGGCCTGGTGAGCTTTTCCTCTGGGATGTGCGTGTGAGAAACACAGTGCCAGCTGATGCTTCCACTGAAGGGTGTTTTTTCTCCCCAGTGACTCATGTAAAAGTTGATGAACTTCTGCTGCTGTCACCACTGAAGACACTCAAGGTTTGGGGATGTGATGGAATCACAGAATCACATCTGCTCCAATCTTTGGAGGTCACAATAGAGTTGAAATGAGCTGCCTCAACACCTTGTTGTGCTGAGACTTCAAATTGTACAGTGGAGGGAAATGCATTTCTTCCCTTGGGAGGTGATTCCAATATTTGAGTGTTCTCATGAGGAAACATCTTATTCTAGCATCCAGTGGGAATCTCACCAGCAGTTACTTGTCCCCATCACCCCTCTGTCTGCTCCATGGGACTCCTTGTTAAAAGGGAGTCTCCATCTTCCTGGTAGCCACCCATTATGTCCTGGTCCATGGTGATAAGGTCTTCCCTCTGCCTTCTCTGCTCCAGGCTGAACAAACCCAGCTCTCTCAGCCTTTCCTCACATGGCAGGGCTGCCAGGCCATTCTGGAACTTCTCTGGACACTTCCAGCCTCTCTACATCTTTTAAGTACATCAGAGACCAAAACTGCAGGCAGTGCTCCAGGTGTGATCTGACCAGGACTGAGCAGACTAGGACAATAACTTCTTTTTCTCTGCCGGTGATGCCCTCGTTGACATAACTCAGCATCCTGCTGGCTTTCTTTGCCCCTGCAGCTCACTGTGCACTCATGCTGAGCTTGTTGTCCACCAAGACCTTCTCCTGGTCTCTTTGAACAGGGCTGCTCTCCAGCCAGGTGGCTCTTCTGCACCAGGGTACTGCCGATTGCTGTGGTGCAGGTTTCAGAGGTAGGCACATGTCTCTCCTGCTGTTTTCAAGGACGTTGTTCATGTCCTTTTAACATTCAGCCTGCCTGCTTTCCTTCCCATTTATTTGACTGTAGGTTCAGCAAATTTAGCTAGGACCAGAAACCCTCCAAGTTCAATAATCAGTACGCACACTTTATTAGCCGTGTTCACACTTGTGTTTTTCCCAGCCCAACACTTAAAACCTAGGCAAGCAGTGAATTTAATTATCTTGTAAAATATTGGAATTCTTTCCAGACATAATATTGAGGCTCTAGGGACAGCAGCTTTTTGATTCTTGAAATATGACATGTCCTATTTAAGTCCTAATTTCTGCTACAGTGTTGATTGCTCCTTAGGACAAACTCCAAGGAAGGCCCAGCTTCTTTATTTAGAGGAGTATTGCAGTGTGCTTTGTAAATGATGGTAGGTGTGTTTGGGAAGAAGGTAGGACCTAAGGGTGCTGGTTGACAGCCCCATGAACATGAGCCAGCAGTGTGCTCAGGCGGCCAAGAAGGCTGAGAGCATCCTGACCTGGATCAGCAATGGTGTGGCAAGCAAGTGCAAGGAAGTGACTGTCCCCTAGACTCCTACACCGCGGAGGTCACACTTGAGCACTGGGTTTAGTTTTAGGCACCTTACTCCAAGGAGGACATTGAGATCCTGCACAAGGTCCAGAAAAGAGCAAGGAAGCTGGTGAAGGGTCTGGAGAACAGGTCTGGTGAGGAGCACCTGAGAGGACTGGGGGTGTTTAGTCTGAGAGGTGACATGACTGGTTGCAGTGAGGGGGGTTGGTCTCTTTTCCCTAGTATCAAGTGATAGAAGGAGGTGAAATGGCCTGAAATTGTGCCAGGGAGAGTTAGGTTGGAGATTAGGAAAAATTCCTTTGCTGCAAGAGTGCTCAGACATTAGAACAGGCTGCCCAGAGAGGTGGTGGAGTCACCATCCCTGGAGGTGTTCAAGAAACGGGTGGACATGGTTTAATGGCCATGGTGGTGTTGGGTTGCTGTTTGGACTCAATGATCTTGGAGGTCTCTTCCAATGGAAACAATTCTACGATGAAAGCTGGGGGGGTCAGGATTTCTCTTTCTTTGGTGGCATTAGTGGATTTACATCTTGGCATGACTGCAGCATTGATTTGCTTGTTCAGAAGATGCATTCAGAGGTAACTTTGAAAAGAGAGCAGCCTGTGGCCTGTTCATGACTCTTAATGCTTTGGTTAAAGGGGAATGGGGAGGCAAAGACCACCCACAACCAAACTTGGCTTGGTGATAGGGTGAGTGTTACAACCATCTGGGCTGTGCTGCTAGAATGAAGAGCTGGAGGTGTGGGCCCCAAGGTGACTGGAATTTCAGCCTTCTTTGTGGCAGAGTGTTTGTGTAAAGGAAACCGATTTGGAATATGAAAACCACAGATGTCTTGCTTAAGGTCTGCAGCACTGGAGGCTCCTGTTCCTACACTGCCTGGTGTCCAGGATATGACTTATGTGTGCAGTCAGTTTCTGCACACACAGAGTGAGACTGATGGTCACTTGTTGACTTCAGTGCCACTGAAAATAATAGAATCAAAGAATGGCTTTGGTTGGCAAAGCCTTTTCAGATCATCCAGTCCAACCATTCTCTAACTCCACCAAGGGTGGTGCTAGATGTGGCCCCTAGCACCACATCTTTGCCTCTTTGAAACACCTCCAGGCATGGGGGAATCCAACCACCTCCCTGGGCAGCCTGTTGCAGTCTTTGAGAGCCCTTTCAGTCAAGAAGATTCCTCTGATATCCAACCTATACTGATATCCAACCTATACTTCCCCTAGTGCAACCTGAGGCTGTTTCCTCTCCTTCTGTCACTTGTTGCCAACTCCCACCTGGCTCCAATCTCCTATAATGTCTGGAGAGATTCAAGATGAAATTCAATGTGGCCCTGGGCAGCCTGATCTAGTTGGAAGTGTCCCTGCTGAGTGCAGGAGGGTTGGACAAGGTGACCTTTGAGGGTCCCTTCCAACCCAATGCAATCGGTGAATGTGAGCTGTAGGGTCTCCCCTCGGCCTCCTCTTCTCCCCACTAAACAACCCCAGTTTCTCAGCTGCTCCTCACCAGACTTGTTCTCCAAAAGGAGGAAAAGTATTGAGAGGAAGGAAGAACTTCTGGCTGCTACTCATTCTGGGAAATAAAAGCACTACTTTGAACTGCCATGAGAAGAAGACCAAGTGTGAGCCTCTTGAATCTCTTGATGAATAAGTAAATTATGTGCATGTGTGTAAATGGGTTACTCAGAATTATGTGGTGAATTTAAATGAAGTTGATCTTCAAAGGGATATCAACAAACTGTTCCATTTGTCAGGGGAAATCACCTTTTATTGTTTTTAAATGAGAATGGTAATTAGAAGGAAGTTTGGGTGAAAATTGCTTCTTGGGCTGGCTTGTTACTTCTCTATTCACTACACTACCAAAGGGAAATAGACATGTCCCCATCTAATCTGATCTCATCAACAAGTCCTCAAAACCACATGTAGCCCTTTAGTTAAGTCTATAATTAAAAGGAGGAGGGCAAATCCCTAAGACCAGCCTACAGCAGGACCTGATAGAAGGGTCAGCTTCCTCCTTGGCTGTCCATTCCTTCCAAGGTCCATGTGGTCTAGTCCCAACTCAGAGCTGATGCCCTTGTTGTAATGTTTGCCCATGAAGCATAAAGACAAAACTGAGATTTGCAATCTGAAGAGGCTTAGGAAACTAATACTGATGTCGATCAAGAATCATACAATGGTTTGGGTTGGAAGGGACCTCCAAAGGTCATCCAGTCCAATCCCGCTGCAGTCAGCAGGGACATCCTCCACTAGATGAGGTTGCTCAGAGCCTTGTCCAGCCTCACCTTGACTATGTCCAGGGCTGCTGCCTGAACTCCCTCCCTGGGCCACTTGTTGCAGTGTTCCAGCACCCTCATGGTAAGCAGATGCCCTCCTCTAAGCACTAGTAAGATTCAACATGATCAAGTGGCAAGGTCACTGTTCCCTTAAGTGAAATAGCAAAGATGAGCCAGCGATGTTTTCTCATGGCCAAGAATGCTAACAGTGTCCTGGGGTATAGCCAGCAGCTCAAGAGAGGTTCTCCTCCTTCTCTACTATGCTTTTATGAGGCCACACCTGGGTTATTCCAGTTCTGGGTTATTATGTCCAGTTCTGGGCTCCTCAATTCAAGAAATACAGGGAACTACTGGAGAGTCCACTGTAGGGCCGCAAAGAGGCTGAGGGGACTGGAGCACCTCTGAGAGGAAAAGACACATGGAAGAAGTTCTTTACACTGAGGGTGGTGAAACACTGGAACAGGCTGCCTTGGAGATGTGGTTGAGGCCCCATCCCTGGAGACATTCAAGATCAGACTTCATGTAGCCCTGGGCAGTTTGACCTAGTTGGAGGTGTCCCTATTGCCTGCAGGGGGTTGGACAAGATGCCTTTTGATGGTCCCTTCCAACCCATTCTGTGACTGTGAGAAGCTGAGAGACCTGAAGCTGTTTAGCCCAGGGAAGAGCAGCCTGAGAGGGGATCAGTATTGATGGCAGGAGTAAAGAGGCTGCAGCTAGGCTCTTCTCAGTGGTGAGACAAGGGACAATGGGCACAAACTGGAACCCAGGCGGTTTCACTTGAAGTTAAGGAAAAGCTTCTTTGTTGTGAGCTGGAGCATGGAGCAGGCTGCCCAGAGAGGTTGTGGAGCCTCCTTCTCTGGAGACTTTCAAAACCCACCTGGACATTGCAGTCCTGTGCAGCCTCATCTAGGTGACCCTGCTTCAGCAGCAGGGTTGGACTGGATGATTTCCAGAGGCCCCTTCTAACCACTATCCATGCTGTGACTCTGGGATTCCGCAGGTGTTTGTAACTAGCAGGGTAGAAGGGTAAGGGCAGGAGTGTAACTCAAACCCCACAAAGTAACCACAATTTGTCAAATATTTAGCACTTATTTTTTGGAGGCAGCTGGACACTTAAAGATAGGGAACATTTAATATCTCAAAGATCTTCATCTTCCTTTTGAAGTGCACCTATGATACTTGGATTCTGAAGTTTTGAGATGGCCTGGGGTGGTCTCTGTTGGTTGGGCTTTGTGGGATAACAAGCTGATGCCTCAGGCTTGGTTTGATATTCCTGCTCTCAAACATCCCTTGTCTGTTTCCACAGCAGCACACAGACATTTGTCTTTAAGAGAAAATGAAGTTTTAGGCTTTTGGGGTTGTTTTTCAGTATTCATGGGGAGGGGAGGGGGAGGTAAGGAGGAGGAATTATCATGGGCATCTTAACAGAGACAGCTGTGTGGCAAAGCAGCTTTGTCTTTCACACACAGTCCCTCAGTCCTGTCAGGAGTAACCATCTGAGTCATACACCGAGGTGGAAAAAGTGTTTGAGTAGGTGTGGACTGGTACCAGAAAATGCAGGGTTTGAAACAGCAGCGATGTGCCTAGGCTGAGCCTACTCAGCACAGCATATTCCTTCCTGGTTGTCTCCTCTACTCATTCCTTTAGCCGACTAGAGCAGTTTACAGGGGGTGGATGTGGAACAGAAGTAACTCTCTAAAGAGCTGTTGTTGGGGGTTTTGTTTTGGTTTGGCTTTTTTTCATAGAATCATGGAATGGTCTGGATTGAAAGGGACCTCCAAAGGTTATCCAGTCCAACCCTCCCGCAGTCAGCAGGGACATCCTTGAGGACTGTATTAAGTTCTGAGGCCCTCACTGCAAGAAGACATTGAGGTGTTGGAGGCTTCAAGCTTTACATTAGCTGGAAGACAACCTAGCATAGCCACTCACTGATAACACCTTTCACAAAGTAGCTATATCTGACCTGTTGACAGCTCAGTGGGCTCAGCTGCCAGCAGTGACACTGGAATTGCCTCTCCTTGGGCACTGTGGCACCGCAGAAGCAGCAGTGTCTTAGCTCATTAGTTTTTGTTGTAGTCCTGATGGACATGAGCTTGAAATAAAACAGCAGGAAGGGAAGAGGTGAGCAGTAAAATCATAGATCATAGAATGGTAGGGCTTGGAAAGGACCTTCGAAGATCATTGGGTCCAGCTGCCCTGCAAAAGCAGGGTCACCTAGGGAAGGTCACACAGGAACACAGCCAGACAGGTCCTGAAAATCTTCAGAGAAGGAGGCTCCACAACTGCTCTGGGCAGCCTGATCTGTCACCCTCACACCAAAGAAGTTTCTCCTCATCTTGAGGTGGAACTTCCTGCATTCCAGTTTGTGTCCATTGTCCTGTCACAGGACAACACCAAAAGGAGCCTGGCCCACCCTTCAGGTATTTATAAACATTGATCAGACCTCATCTCAATCTTCTATTCTTCAGACTTTAAAGCCTCAGGTCTCTCAGCCTTTCCTCATCACACAGATGTTCCAGTCCCTTCAGCATCCCTATAGCCTCCCTCGGTATCTCTCCAGTATATCCTTATCTCTCGTGAACTGGGGAGCCCTGAACTGGATGCAATACTCTAGATGTGGTCTCAGCAGGGCAGAGTAGAGGGGAGGAGAATTTCCCTTGACCTGCTGGCCACACTCTTCTTAAAGCACCCCAGGATGCCATTGGCCTTCTTGGCCACCAGGGCTCATTGCTGCCCCATGGAGAACTTCTTGTCCCCCAGGATTCCCAGGTCCTTCTCCATGGAGCCGTTTTCCAGTAGGTCAATGCCTCACCTGTATTAAGGAGCACAAACACACTGAAAACATCTCAAAGACTTTTAAAAGAGAGAAAACCAATGAAAGCTGGAGACAGCCTATAGGCATAGCTGATTTGTCTCTAGCACAAACCTTGTCTGGAATTTCATCATCCCTCTGATTGAGGAAAGAAAGGCCAATTATCCCAGGAAAACACGGATTGCATTACGGATGCATTGACTGCCAAGGGGGAAAGTGTTGATTACTTAACACAGAAGTGCTGAAGCCATTAGCAGAGCCTTTAGAGCTGAAATAAACCTGTCTTGTATGCCTGTAAATCCCAGGGGACAGCACAACTGGTGTCATCTTCCACCGTGGATCCATTAGCAACAGAATGTCATCTCACCACAGGCCATGCTAATGCTCTAAATTGGGGGTGTGGGCATTTGTTAATTTAGAGAAGACACTGCTGCCTGATCAGGCCAGAAGCCTGAGTGTGTGCTGGGCTGCATCCAAAGCAGGGAGAACAGCAGGACAGGGGGAGGGGATTCTGCCCCTTTGCTCTGCTGAGACCCCACCTGCAACATTGCATCTAGTTCTCAAGCCCCCAGCACAAGAGGGACATGGAACTGCTGGAGAGGGTCCTGAGGGGGCTGCAAAGGTGATCAGAGGGCTGGACAACCTCCCCTATGGGAACAGGCTTGGAGAGTTGTGGCTGTTCAGCCTGAAGAAGAGAAGGCTCCAGGGAGATCTTAGAGCAGCTTTCCAGTATGGGAAGTGGGCTACAGGAGAGCTGGGGAGGGACTTTTGACAAGGGCTTGGAGTGACAGGACAAGGGGAAATGGCTTTCACCTGGAAGAGGGAAGATTGAGAGTGGAGATTAAGAAGAAATTCTTGACAGGGAAGGTGGTGAGACACTGAAACAGGTTATCCAGGGAGGTTGTGAGCACCCCCTCCCTTGAGGTGTTCAAGAACATGCTGGATGAGGCCTTAAGCAATCTGCTCTAGTGGGAGGTATCCCTGCACATGGCAGTGGGGTTGGAACTGGATGATCTTTAAGGTCCCTTCCAACCCAAACCATTCTAGGATTCTATGAACTAGAATAACTCTCTTCAACATAAAACTGCTGCTTTTGTTTGAAATCCCTCCTGATGCATCGCTCCAACATGAGTGAAGGGGAAAGTGTGAAACAAAGCTTTCTGAGCGTGCAAGAACTAACAGGGAGTTGAATCTGGACAGCAGTGACTGGGAGCCAGGGTCTACAATGTAAGGGTCTGAATGCACTTATAGGAGCATAGATCTGTTGAAGTTGGAATTGGCCTTTGTGATCATGAAGTCCAACTGCTCAGCTAGAGCTCGCAATCCCAGAACCCTTGCTGGAAAGAATGTTTTCCTGATATTCAACCTGAACCATGCCTGGCACAACTCAAGGCTGTTTCTCTTGTATTGTCACTTGTTGCATGTGAGAGATCATAGAATTGTTTGGGTTGGAAGGGAGCTCCAAAGGTCATCTAGTCCAACTCCCTTGCAGTCAGCAAGGACATCCTTCACTAGAGCAGGTTGCTTAGAGCCTTGTCCAGCCACAATATCTTCAGGGATGAGGCCTCAATCACCTTCCTGGGCAACCTTGCAGTATTCCAGCAACCTCATGGTGCAGAACTTGTTCCTAACATCCAGTGCAAATAATTGGCTCCAGCATCCCTATAGGTAGCAATTCCCTGGTGGCAGTGGTGTTGCTAAGTGCTTGGGATGGAGCAATGAGCTGTTGTCCTGGGCCTAAATGAAGGAAAGCATCTGGACAAAGCAAAACTTCAACAATTATTCTGTTCTCCAGCCCTGGCCTCAGCACAGAAAACAGAAAGATGTGTGAGCTTGGAGCCTGCTGCCCATCTTTCATGATTGCTTTAGATGCCTCTGCCAGAAGTGTGGAGGCTACTGCTGGGGTTTCAGACCTCTTCAGAAAACACAGCACTCAGCTTCCCACTTAATTTCTTCCTGGAAGCATTTCAGCAGTAGGACAGCAGTAATTCCTGCTGTCCCATGGAGCTGGAGGGCAGACTGCTAAGGTTGATGCTGCATGGCTCACTAATAGTCCTGCTGGCAGCACTTCTCTTTGAGTCTTCTCTCTACTTACTCCTCTTTCCTTCAGAAAATGCAGGCCTAAGAACTCATGTTGCACTTAGGAGGATCAATTAAGAGTAGCTTACAAAACATGTGTCATACACTTTGGTTGAGGAAGAAGATAGGAGATTAGGAAAAATGTCTGTCCTGAAGGGGTGGTCGGACATTGGAAGAGGCTGCCCGGGGAGCTGGTGCAGTCACCATCCCTGGAGGTGTTCAGGAAAAGTGTAAACTTGTCCCTTTGGGACATGGTTTAATGGCCATGGTGGTGTCAGGTTACAGATTGGACTGGATGATCTTAGAGGTCCTCTCCCGCTGAAACAGTTCCATGACTCTGCTCTGTGCATCTTTTAGCAGCAGCATTCAGGGGGTTGTTTTAACTTCCTAGCTGTGTGCAGTTAGCCCTCCCACCCACTGTTGTTTAGAAAGCCAAGCACAGCCAAGGAATTTGCTCTGATGCCTGTAGCTGCGGTGCTGGCCCCTGACTACAAGATGGAAGGTGATACCAGCTGCCTTTTAAACACTTCCTTCAAGCTTAAACCCACTCACAGATTGTTTGTCTTTTCCCTGACGGAGCTGAAGGAAGCTGAAATATTTATTTAGTTTTCTTCAGTGCTTTTTCTGAGGACTGATAACAAAGGCATTTTAAACACTGCCCGCAGCTGGCATCAAGCGCTCCGTGATTATTGTTTTCAGACAGGCTAAGAAGCTTCAGTGGTGTCCCCAGGGCTCAGTGCTGGGGCCAGTCCTGTTCAACAACTGTCATTGACCTGGACAAAGGCATTCGGGGACCTTCACTGAGTTTGTAGAAAATACCAGGCTGGATGGGAGTGTTGATCTGCTTGGGAGTAGGAAGGTTCTACAGAGGGACCCGGACAGACTTGATAGATGAGCCAATGCCAACTGTATGAGATTCAGCAAGGCCAAGCGCTGGGTCCTGCACTTGGGTCATAACAACCCTGTGAATGCTGCAGGCTTGGGGAAGAGGGGCTGGAAACTGCCCAGCAGAGAAAGACATGGGGGTGTTTGTTGACAGCAGCTGAGGATGAATCAACAGTGTGCCCAGGTGGTCAGGAAGGCCACCAGAACCCTGGCCTGGATCAGCAATGGTGTGGCCAACAGGATGAGGGCAGTCATTGTCCCCCTATACTCAGTACTGGGGAGACCCCAACTTGAGTTCTCGGTTCAGTTTTAGGGTGCTCACTGCAGGAAGGACATTGAGGTGCTGGAGCTGGTCCAGAGAAGGGCAAGGAAGCTGGTGAAAAGTCTGGAGAACAGGGCTGGCGAGGAGCAGCTGAGGGAGCTGGGGGTGTTTAGTCTGGAGAAAAGAAGGCTGAGAGGAGACCTCATTGCTCTCTACAACTCCCTGAAAGGAGGTTGGAGTGAGGTGGGAGCTGGTTTCTTCTTCTTAGTATGAAGTGATACAAGAAGGGGAAATACCCTCAGGTTGCTCCAAGGGCAGTTCAGGTTGGATATTAGGAAGAATTTCTTCACAGAAAGGGTTCTCAGACATTGGAACAGGCTGCCCAGGGAGGTGGTGGAGTTCCCATCCCTGGAGATGTTTGAAATTGTGTATATGTAATGCTGAGGGATGTGGTTTAGTGAAGGACTTGCCAGTGTTGGGCAAATGCTTGGACTCAGTGATCTTAAATGGATTTTCCAATCCAGGCAGGTGATAGTATGAGAGGATATGACCTCAAGTTGCCCCAGGGGAGGTTTAGGCTGGATCTTAGAAATAAGTTCTTGACTGAAAGGGCTCTCAAAGACTGGAGCAGGCTGCCCAAGGAGATGGTTTATCCCTGGAGGTGTTTCAAAGAGGCAGAGATGTGGTGCTGAGGGCCACGGTTTAGCACCAGACTGAACAGAGATAGTCAGCGGTTGGACTGGAAGATGTTAAAAGCTTTTTCCAACCCAAATGATTCTGTGAAATTCAAAGGTAACTTTTGCTTAATTAAGGAAAATATAGGAATGTGCCTTTCTTAAGCATCCTCACACAACTGTGAACCGTGAGACTGATTTCCCCTCTCAGTTAAAGGCTTCAAGCCACACTGAATGCTGATGATGTGCTGAGGTCAGAAGGAGCAGATGGCTTTAGCTGCTTTGTGAATAGCAATCAAGTGTCTTTAGAAAGTGCAGTTTTGAATATTCCTCACTCAAAGAGGAAAACTGAGACTCAAAGCCTGCCTTGTAGTCTGTGTGTTTCAAAAGGTGCAGCACTTTTCCTGCTCCTCTACTCTGCCCTGGTGCGACCACACCTGGAATGCTGTGTCCAGTTTTGGGCTCCCTAGCTCAAGAGGGACAGGGAACTGCTGGAGAGAGTACAACAGAGGGCTATGAGGATGACTGGGGGACTTGAACATCTCTCCTGTGAAGACAGGCTGAAAGACCTGGGGCTGTTTATCCTGAAGAAGTAAAGGCCGAGAGGGGATCTGATCAATGTCTCTAAATATCTGAGGGGTGGGTGTGAAGATGCCAGGCTGTTTACAGGGGTGCCCAGTGACAGGACAAGGAACAATGGGCACAAGCTGGAGCAGAGGAGGTTCCACTTCGATGTGAGGAAGAACTTCTTTGCTGTGAGGATGCTAGAGCCCTGGAGCAGGCTGATCATTGAGGTTGTGGAATCTCCTTCTCTGGAGACTTCCCAGACACACCTGGATGTGTTCCTTTGTGACCTGCCCTAGGTGATCCTGCTCTGGCAGGGGGTTGTACTGGATGATCTCTGGAGCTCTCTTGCAATCTCTATGTTCTCTAATAGCTTTGTTAAGCATTTTAAGAAGCTGGGGTCTAATTCCTGTTGCAGCTTCCTTTGGTAATTTTGAAAATGTCAGGCATGTTGTAAGACGCTGAAGTAGGAAGTGTATGTAGTAGGTGGTGCTGGAGAACAAGGTCTGTTACAGGAGACTCTTCGTAGTTGTGTGATGAACCCCACAACAGAGACAGCAAATGGGAAACCAGAGCTTCCATCAGCTAGCTCAGTGAGTCCTCTTACAGGGGATGATAACACTGCTTATTAGGCTCACGGAATGTTTGGGTTGGAAAACCCTTCCAGATCATCCAGTCCGACCATTCTCTAACTCTGCCAAGGCTGGTGCTAAACCACAGCCCTCAGCACTACATCTCTGCCTCTGAAACATCTCCAGGGATGGGGATTCAACCCCTTCTCTGGGCAGCCTGTTCCAAACTTTTGGAACCCTTTCAATCAAGAAGTGGCTTTTAATCTCCAGCCTAAACCTTCCCTGGTAAAACTTGAGACCATTTCCTTTCCTCCTATCACTTGTTCCTAGGGAGAAGAGGCCAAACTGCACCTGGCTCCAGCCTCATTTCAGGGCATTGTAGAGAGCCAGAAGGTCTCCCCTCAGCCTCCTCTTCTCCAGACCAAACAACCTCATTGTTCTTGTTAATTTGCATTTCCCCACTGAAGGAATTTGTCTTCAGCTGGGGTAAGAAGACAAAACTTCCAAAAGTGTGTTCAAAAACTTGGGAGTGCAAACTAAAAGTTGGCAGCTTGGCAGAGTTTGCTCATTGAATTTTTCATTATCAGGCATTAATGTGGGAAGTAGCAGAGGTGAAAATAAAACACTCAGAGGGAACATTTGGTGTTGAAATGTAGTCAAGATAACATCTGAACCATCTTTTCTGGAGTTGTCATATTTATGCAGTGTTTGAATATTCACTCCTCAGGGGGAAGCCAATCCAGCAGAGAAGTTTGGGGTGGCTTGCAATAAAAGGAAATGCAAAATAGATTTCTTTGGAGGAACCCCAGTTTGCCATTTCTGACAGCTCTCATGGGTTTTCATGTTCAGAATGCCTGTGTTACTTTCCTCAGTCTGTAAAGCTCCGGTGGGAATCGTGGAAACATAGAACAGTAGGGGTTGGAATGGACCTCGGGATATCATCCAGACCAAGTGCCCTGCCAAAGCAGGGTCACCTAGGGAAAGTCACACAGGAACACAGCCAGAGAGGTCTTGAAAGTCTCCAGAGAAGGAGACTCCACAACCTCCCTGGGCAGCCTTCTCCAGGGCTCTGTCTCCCTCACACCAAAGAAGTTTCTCCTCATCTTGAGGTGGAACTTCCTGCATTCCAGTTTTTGTCCATTGTCCCTTGTCTTATCACAGGACAACACCAAAAAAGAGCCTGGCCCCTTCTTGGCACCCACCCTTCAGGTATTTATAAACTTTGATCAGATCCCCTCTCAATCTTCTCCAGGCTAAGCAGCCCCAGGTCTCTCAGCCTTTCCTCATCACACAGATGTTCCAGTCCCTTCAGCATCCCTATAGCCTTCCTCAGTATCTCTCCAGTACATCCCTGTCCCTCTTGAACTTGGGAGCCCAGAACTGGATGCAATACTCTAGATGTGGTCTCAGCAGGGCAGAGTAGAGGGGAGGAAGAATCTCCCTTGACCTGCTGGCCACACTCTTCTTAAAGCACCCCAGGATGCCATTGGCCTTCTTGACCACCAGGGCTCATTGCTGCCCCATGGAGAACTTCTTGTCCCCCAGGACTCCCAGGTCCTTCTCCATGGAGCTGCATTCCTGCAGGTCAGCCCCTAATCTATACTGGCGCAGGGGTTGTTCCTCCTTGGCATCCTTGGCCTGGGATGGTTTTAGCCTGGATAACCAGACTTACGCAGTCTGAACGGGCAAACCGAGCAAGTATTTGGCTTGAAACACCCAAATCAGTCACTGAAAGGATGCCAGAAGGGCGGTAACATTTTCTTCTTGTTGTTATTCCCTTTTTGAAGGAAAGAGGATTTTTTTCAGATGTCTCCTTTGGCACCTGTGGCAATAGATCCTTGAGGAACTTTGTGCATAGAAGCAGCAAGGAGAAGTCAAGGGAACCTAGGCTTTGAAACTGCAGCAAGAGCCTAGCATAGAGGGGGGTTGAGGTACGAAGCTGATCTCTTTCAGCTCAAGGGAAAAGGAACAAGTAAACTTTGGAGAAGCTTGGGAAGCTAAAACAAATTTCATTCCCTGGGTTTTGATCATTTTGTACACTGGCTCAGAGAAGCCTATAGAGACTTCACTATTCCCTCTGATACCCTCACTAAGCTTTTAAGGCTTGGGTTGTCTCAGCTACAACAATAAAAAGTGAGATCATCTGTACTGGTTTTTGACCATTATCTTGGTGGCTTGGCCTCTGGAGTGATAGATGAGACTGTCTCTTCCACAGTAGGTTCCTTTCAGCATCCAACTTGGGCAGCCTTCAGTGCCCCTCACTGCAGCATTCACTGGGATACCAACTTAGCAGAGCCCTCTTGGTTTCAAATGGGATGATAGATTGCTGTGGGGACAGTGGTGTAGCGCACAGCTGCCAGCAGGGATGAGTTAGGCTTAAATGAAATTAATTAAATTCAATTAAAGCAGCACAGTGTCTCAGTTTCGCACTTATGAGTGACCAAGCAGTCCCATTTTGAAGCCTGACTCTGTTCAGAATGAGTGCCAAAGGTCTGCCATTCTTTCACAGGGTGCCCGTAATGGAGTTCTTCATCAAACAATCACTGTTCTAGTTGGAAAAGACCTTTAAGATCGTGGAGTCCAGCCAGTATCATGTTTGTGCTTTCTGTTTGGAGCAAAGGCAGAATAACAGAATCATAGAATGGTTTGGGTTGGAAAGGACCTCCAGAGGCCATCCCGTCCAACCCCCCTGCAGTCAACCGGGTCATCCTCCACTAGATCAGGTTGCTCAGAGCCTTGTCCAGCCTCACCTTGACTGTCTCCAGGGATAGGGCCTCAACTTCCTCCCTGGGCACCCTGTTGCAGTGTTCCAGCACCTTCATGGTGTAGAACTTGTACCCAATCTGAATCTGCTCTTCTCTCATTTCAAACCATTGCCCCTTGTCGTGTCACTGAAGGCTTTTGGAAGCAGTCCCTCTGCAGGTACTTCAAAAAGCACATCTTGTGAGACTTGGATTAGTTATAGAAATAGTCAAATATCAAAAATTAAACTGTGTGCTTTCTAAGGTGGATTTGCTCACACTGGTTTCAAGACCTTCACTAACTCCGCTAGGATCTATTCATGCAGACATTTAGGAGACGCTTTCTTAATGGGCACAAGCTTGAACACAAGAAGTTCCATCTAAACAGGAGGAGGGCCTTCTATACGGGTGGCAGAGCTCTGGAGCAGGCTGTCCAGAGAAGTTGTGGAGTCTCCATCTCTAGAGATGTTCAAAACCCACCTGGGTGTGTTCCTTTATGACTGTCCCTAGGTGATCCTCCCTTGACAGGGGGTTGGACTTAATGATCTCCAGAGGTCCCATCCAACTCCTACCATTCTGTGATCCTTACTTCCTTTCTGCTTTCCCTAGACCTTAGCTTGCTTATGTGGCTTCTTTTCTGAAGTTCTTATGATATGGTTCCCCTTGTGTCTCTCTTCTCCTTGAGTAGGGACACTAGCATTTCAGGGGATTCTGACTGCTTTCTCAATCCTGCTTCAGAGCTCGTGCTTGAAGGCTTGTCGGTAGGATTTTCCCTTGGCCATGACATGGGAAGCCTTCACTGCGGGGAATTCCGTCTCTCAGCCCTTAGTCACTCACTGCACTGTACCTCAGGATCTCATGTTCTTCCTCGATCCTGCAAGCACAGCTTTACACCTAAGATGTTTTGTCACGTATTTGATTTGTTTAACAATCTCTGCTGCTCAAGTGACTCATCTGATTCTGAGCTCAAGTTTCTCTCTGTAACAGACCCATTGTCATCATGATTAGTAACAAGGCTCCCAGTTTTCAGTGTGGCATGAAGCCTACTTGCAAAGATTTAATAAGAAAGAAAATGCTGCTGTGTTGCTGGGTGTTTCCCGCTATGGGTTTTTTCCTGTGCTTTAGTCGTGAAGGGGTAACAGACTTTCAAGCTGCAGGTACGTCACAGGGTGGTAGGGGTTGGAAGGGGATCCGCTGGAGGTCATTGAGTCCCTGCCAAAGTAGGGTCACCCAGGGCAGGTCACACAGGAACACATCCAGACAGCTCTTGAAAGTCTCCAAAGAAAGAGACTTCACAAACTGTCTGGGCAGTCTGATCTAGAGCTCCAGCACCTTCACAGCAGAGTGTGGCCAGCAAGTTGAGGGAGGCTCTTCTGCCATTCTGCTCTGCCCTGCTGAGGCTGCAGCTGGAGCATTGTGTCTAGTTCTGGGCTCCCAGTTCAGGAGGGACAGGGAACTACTGGAGAGCATCCAAGGGAGACGCTGAGGGCCCTGGAGCATCTCTCTGATTAGGAAAGGCTTAGAGACCTGGGGCTGTTTAGCCTGAAGAAGACCAGCCTGAGAGGGATCTGCTCGATGCTCAGCAAAAGCTGAAGGACCTGTGAGGGTCAAGAGGATGAGGCTGGGCCCTTTTCAGTGGTGCCCAGTGGCAGGACAATGGGCACTGAGCACAAACTGGGACCCAGAAGGTTTCACTGGAACCGAACAAGAAATGTGCTTACTTTGAGGGTTCTGGAGAACGGAAGCAGGCTGCCCAGAGAAGTTGTGAAGTCTCCTTCTCTGGGGACTTTCTAAAATGACCTGAACTCTGTGATCCTGGGCAAGCTGCTCTAGGTGATCCTGCTCCGGCAGGGGGACTGGACTGGATGATCTCTGAAGGTGCCTTCCAGCTCCCACCATTCTGTGATTCTGTGGCAGTATGCTGAGCATGGTCTGTCATATCTGTGTGATTTGCTTGTTTTCTTTTCAAGGAAAATGACATTAGGTGAAGAAAAGCCACCCGAAACAGTCCTGATCTGCTTTGTTTCACCTGCTTAGCAGCAGTGCCAGCTGTGCTGTCACACATCTAGATGTAACTGAAGCGTTTATTGTGGTGTTCTCCCCAGTGCTGCTAGAAAACTGAGTTCAGAAAAATTTGGACTGAGACAGGGAGTACTGAAGATTGTCAGGAAGCCCACAAATATCAAAAAGCAAAGAATGATATATAATGAAGGGAGGAAGAACAGTCAGGGGCTGCTGTGAGGCGAGGTGCTTCTCAGCTTTCATTAATGACCCATAAAAAGAAGAAAACAAAATGTGACTTGGTATCACTGAGGCTCCTCTGTTCTGAAGGACTGACAGTGATGGTCACAGTACAAAAACAACACAGCAAGGAATGAGCGGAGAGGAAAAGAGGTGATTCTGCCACTCTAGTCTGTTCTGGTGAGACATCACCTGCAGTGCTGTGTCCATCTGCGTGGCCCTGAACAGAGGAGGCCGTGATGATCAGTGGGCTGGAGAACCTCCCCTGTGGGGACAGGCTTAAAGGGTTGGGGCTCTTCAACCTGGAGAAGAGAATGCTCCAGGGAGACCTTAGAGCTGCATATCAATATCTGAAAGGGTCCTACAGGAAGGCTGGGGAGGGACTGTGGTGATAGGACAAGTGAATGGTTTGATACTGGGGCAGGGGAGATTTAAGTTGGATATCAGGAGGAAGTTCTGTACAATGAGGAGAGGGAAATACTGGAACAAGTTGCCCAGAGATGATGGGGAAGTCCTGGTGTGGAGAATGCCAACACTGATGGATTCTTCCTGTGGCTGTGCCAGACAGGGATCCACTTATGCCAGTTTGTGGCATTGCGATAGGTTACCCAAGAAGGTGGTGGAGTCTCCCTCTCTGGAGATGTTCCAAACCCACCTGCACATGTTCTTCTGGGACCTTCTTTAGGTGACCCTGCCTTGGTGGAGGGGTTGGACTTGGTGATTGCCAGAGGTCCCTTCCCACCCCTACCATTCTGTGATTCCATAAAATACCTGAGAAGCAGAAAAACAACAACATAATAACGGCACCCTACAAGTTCTGTGGTCCTGCTGCTTCTAAGGGCTTCCTCTTTCCCCTTACATCCAGGGAGAGAGAGGTAATTGCTCTGCATCAGGCTCTTGCAGCAGCCTTTGGCTGTTGGCCTCAGATGCTCTTGGTTTGCTTTTCCTTGCAGATGGGAATGGAGGTCCCCTGCACACTGGTGTCAAGGAAGTGACACTTCACATTTCTGCTATCTCTTGTCCTGGACTGGGTTTTTAAGGGCTATCAGAGTCCTGGTCTCCACCAGCCCATCTAAAGCACACACCAGGCTTGTGCTCTGCGTGCTCAGCTGTGGGCATGTGTGGCATACTAACATTGTTCCTCTGCCTGCTTTGGAGATGATGGGAAAAGCAGTAAGGGCTTCAACTAAGACAACTTATTTTTGCTCTCTGTTTTGCCACCTACTGCAAATATATTTAGCAAACCTGCTAATCAATGTTGACTGGTCTGCTGTGTGCTGTCTTATCTGTGTTTGACTATCTTGTCTGTTATGATTTGTTGAATATAATTTTGTTTTGTTATAGCCTAAAGTTTGATGAAATTTCTTTAACGTGTCTGCTCACTCAAAATGAGATTTATTGAGGGTGATGGGAGAACACATAGAGTGTGCAGCGTGGTGAATGAAAATGCACTCATCATAATTGCTTTTGGTTTATATCTGCCTTGGTAAAAGATTGTCAAAGAGTTTGAATTGAGGGAAGGAAAGTGCCACAAAAGAGGACAGGGATTATGAAGGGATGGGGGAAATTCTCTTTAGCTTTCTCTTATTTCTCCCCAGACTGAGTATTTTACCCACAAGCTGCACAACATTTATGGGGTTTCTTCTGAGATCCTGCTTTTTGTGAAGGGAAGTAGTCCACATGGCAGTCAAAGTCCCGAGATGGAAGCCTTGAACAGGGAACCACTTCTCTTTATTAATTAAAGGCAGAACTGGCATCGCGGTTCTGCTCTGCACTCACAGCTCTGCTGGATAACCTTAGGTAGGAGCATCTAGCACTACACTTGTCTGTCTTGTCAACAGCTTCTTAAGCTGACTGGGTCTTGCTACTTATTTGATGTTTGCATTTCTGTTCCCAGATGCACTGTGACTTTTCTGTCTTGTTAGAAGAATAACATTGTCATCTGCAATGGCTGAAAGCGGGCTGGCTGCAGCTTCTCCCCCTTGACTCAAGTCAGCAAGGCCTTGCTAAAATGACTTGGACCAGTAATCTGTTTAAGAAGATGATAACCTGATGATTTGGTGGGGGTGATGTGTCTGGTGGTGAGCTGTGTGGTGCTCCAGACTCACTTGAGGGTAGGGATCTATCCAGAAGGATCTTGACAGGCTTGAGTAGTCAGCCAGTGCATGAGGTTCCACAAGTCAAAGTACAAGGTCCTGCATCTAGCTGGGGCCAACCCCAGGCACAAATCCAGTCTGGGTGCAGAGTGAGTTGAGAGCAGCCCTGAAGAAAGAGACTTGGGGGTGTTGAGTGCTGAGAAGCTCACCATGAGCCAGCAGTGCCCTCATACAACCCAGGAGGCAGCTCTGTGCTGAGGGGCAGCAAGAGGAGTGTGGCCAGCAGGGCAAGAGAGGGGATTCTGCCCCTTTACTGCCTGGGGGTGTTCAAGGCCAGGTTAGATGAGGCCTTGAGCAGATGAATTTAGCTGAGAGGAGTCACTGCCCATGGCAGGGGATTTGGAGTAGATGATCCCTGAGGTCCCTTCCAACCTGAGCCATTCTGTGGTTCTGTCACCTGCAGAGACTCTGCTTCCATGTCTAAGTCCATCATAGGGAGGGAACAAAAGGCTCACAGCCTAAACCTTAATTAAACCAATGGCTTCCCAGCTGATATACTGGAGAAGGGAGCTACTGTGTGTAAGTGATAATAAAAGACTTTCCTGTTTAAAAAAACACCAACAAAGAAACCCCTCCCCAAACCACGCAGCAAACCAGAAGAATGCTGAAGAAAAAGAGCTGTCAAATCCTTCTGAGAGCCACGGGTTTGAGTGTCACTCAGAGGATCTTGCTGCTCATGGCAACAGCCTTTACTGACACAAGATTAGAAGCTGCTTTTCCAGCTGTCAGCCAGGACTGTACAAGTAATTGATTTTTGGGTTCAGCTGCCAAACTAAAAATAACAATAATAATAAAAAATGGCTTTGAATGGGTCACAGGTAAGGATTCCCTCCCCATCCAAACAAAAAAGCCTGGCATGATTTTCCATGAGTTAAACACTGCTCTGGTTATTTACTTAAAATAAATGGCAAAAGCAAATGGATGAGCTCCTTGTAGGTGTGCTTATGGGGTTCTGCTCTGATATGGCAGTGATATAGGGGACTTAATGTTTAATAATATCACTTAGCTCTGTTTCTTCACATCAAGTGCTCTGTCTGGCAAGCTATGTGTGGCTATGTATTGCGTTGATCTCCAGGGAGGCAAGATTAAGAAGAAATTCTTTCAAGTGAGGGTGGTGAGACACTGGAACAGGTTGCCCAGGGAGGTTGTGAATGCCCCCTCCCTGGAAGTGTTGAAGACCAGGTTGGATGAGGCCTTGAGCAACCTGGGCTAGTGGGAGGTGTCCCTGCCCATGACAGGGGGTTGGAACTAGATGATCTTAAGATCCTTCCAACCTAAACCATTCTGTGATTCTATGAACAACCCTGCCAAGGCAGGTTTGCCTAGAGAAGGTCACACAGGGATATGTCCAAATGGGTTTTGAAAGTCTCCAGAGATGGAGACTCAACCACTTAGATTACTCTCTGTAATCTAGGGGAGGAAGGTCTTTTGTCTTCCAGTGTCATTGGGCTGTGAGCCTGGCTTCAGAGCAGAGCCTTTGCTCCTCTTCATCCTATCAGCCACCTGTGATGATGCTGTCCCGGTGCTCAGTGCTTTTCCCTTGCCACATGGCAGCGTTCACACCTCAGCTGTTCCCTGCCCATACATATTCAGCAGGAAGTAGCAAGAACTTGGGCTGGGTTTTAGTTGTGTTTTTTTTCTTATAGCTGCAGTTGGATTTTTTTTTTTCATGTTATCACAGGAATCCAGCAGCAGCAGCCTTAAGAAGAATTGTGAGCAGCTGAGTCAAGCTTGTGATGATTTTTTGGAAATATGTGCTGAAGGAAGGGGATTTTTTTACCATGTGGACATATTCCACTGAGACCTAAGAGCAGCCTTCCAGTACCTGAAGAGGGTTACAGGAGAGCTGGGGAGGGAATTTTGACAAGGGCTTGTAGTGACAGGATGAGGGCCAATGGCTTTGAGATGGAAGAGGGGAGATTGAGACTGAAAATTAGAAAGAAACTCTTGACAATGAGTGTGGTTGCCCAGGGAGGTTGTGGATGCCCCCTCTCTGAGGGTGTTGAAGGCCAGGTTGGATGAGGCCTTGAGCAACCTGCTCTAGTGGAAGGTGCCCCTGCCCATGGCAGGGGGGTTGGAGCTTCCAATGCAAATCCTTCTGTGGTTCTATGATACTTCAGCAGGGACTTGTCATAGGGAAGGCTTTCATGTAACAAGCAAATGTCTCCCCTGGTGATGGGGATATTCTGCAGGACACAACTGCAGTTTGCTCTGCTCTTGCCCTAAGTCCTGCTGATGTTTCTGTTTGGGTACAGTGTGGATAATTTAATCTGTGACAGGTGACAGCCTGTGACAGATCCTTTCAGAATAAAGGGCAGTTTCTCCTGAGGCTCTGTCAGATCTTGTCTCTTTGCAGAGAAACTTCAGGAAGCTCCCAGCATTTTCAGCTCGAGTTGCATGGTCTTCTCTCCCACCTTGCTTTTTCTTCAGGATCATTTCTGCTCATCACCTAACATGAACTCACCTTGATGCTTTCAGTGCTAACCAAAAGAGCCTCATCCTGAGGAGACAGCAGGGAGGAGAGATTCCACTGCCTTTCTCTGGTCTCTGAAGAAGAAGCTCATGTGATGTGAGACCTTTTCTTTATGTTCTGTAGCAAATGGAGCTGTTAAGTCATGGTATTACCTGAGACCTAACCAAATAGCTCCACGATCTAGAGAACCTTTCAGGAGGCAGAGCTGGCAGGCTAATGCATGGAGTGTCATGAGGCCTCTGCTGCTAAAGGGAATCTTTCTGTGGAACCTACCAGCAACAGACGAGACTCGCATCTATCTGCTTAGAGGATTTGACAGGGCAGAGCTTCAGGCAGCTTGGTGTGGGTGTGGAAGGGTACAGCTGCTCTGTGATGTGAAGCTTGGTGGTGTGTGTGCAGAACTAATGGAAGGGGAAAAAAAAACTTTTATCCCTGCAGGTTCTCTTTCTGATTCTGCTCTGTGCAGTCTGAGCACCCCCTGCAGTAATAACAACTTTTGTTTCACAAGTCACAGATTGTATCAGGTTGGAAGGGACCCTCCAAGGTCATCTTGTCCAAGTCCCCTGCAGGCAGTAGGGACACTTCCAACTAGAGCAGGCTGCCAGGGCCTCATCCAGTCTGATCTTGAATGCCTCCAGGGACAGGGCCTCAACCACATCCCTGGGCAGCCTGCCCCAGTGTTTCACCACCCTCGTTGTGCAGAACTTTCTTGTGATGTCCAGCCTAAATCTCCCCTGCTCCAGTTTCAAACCATTGCCCTTTGTCCTATCAGTTTCCTATGAGGTCCTGGGAAAACACAGGCTTGGGGGACAGCTGGATGCTTTTTCTTTTCTTCACAGTAACACCTTAAATACAGAGAGGAGGAATGTAGAGCATCTGGCTCAGAATGGAGGTGTGGGCCACAGACTGTGGGCATGGAGGCTGCCAGAATCATTTAAACAGAATCATAGAATTGTGTGGTTTGGGTTGGGTAAAAAAAACTCTCAGAACACGAAGTCAAACCATTATGGATTGGAAAAAAACCCTGAAACTATGTTAATGAAACTAAAACAATAAAATTAAATAGACACAAATAGATACAAACCAGTGTGGAACCCAGCCCCTCATGGCAATTGGTCACTGTCACCATGGATGCTGTGGCAGAAGTCCCAGACTGGACTCAGTGGCAGATGGGAACTAGATTCAGGGACTGGATTTTGGAACTGGTTTGGGATCAGAGGCAGAATGGATTGAGCTCTCCTTGGATGGTGGCCATTGACAAAGAGGAAAAAGAGCTTGACCCTGGTGATCCCTCAGCTTTACACCAAATATGACATCCAGCAATGGAATCCCTTTCTGGCTAGTTTAGGGTCACCTGAACTGTCCACTTCTCCTTGCAGGTGTGGCCTTTCACTCTGCACCCTCACACAGCACACAAGCTGTGCCCCCAGTCTGCACCCCAACCCTTAGTGCTGACTCTGCCCATCACCTTCTCACTGCTGGCAGCAGCCACCGTCAGCAAGAACATGACCTGAGCTGCAGAAGGTGCAGAGCCTGAGCTGGGAAGGGACAGCACTGACCAGAGCCTGCTCTATTCTCATCCAAACCAGGACAGTCTGTGACGTGGTCTGATGAGAGGGGAACGGGTGAATTTTTGATTCTCTCTTTCAGACCAAAGAGAGTGCAG
The DNA here is from genome assembly GCA_033816785.1 of Picus viridis. NCBI lineage: Eukaryota > Metazoa > Chordata > Aves > Piciformes > Picidae > Picus > Picus viridis. The sequence goes on along the minus strand of CM066582.1, from coordinate 25,386,648 downwards.
CCATAAAATACAAGCAGGGAGATGGAATGTGGATCACACCATCTGCAGGATGTCTCTAGCTGTAGAAAGCTTTTTTGGTAACTGTGTGATTAATGTCCTCAATTGTTATCTCTAATTGAACAGATATGGAAAGAGGCTGCTTTGTAAGCACCAATAAACCAACTGCACAGCTGCTAAGGAGAGCACTCAGACCTGGTAGGATCAACTGGATGGCGTTTTGTCTTTCTTAGGCATAGAGTGTTGTGGAGTTATAGAATTCTTCCTGTTGGGAAAGCCCTTCAAGCTCATCCAGTCTAAACATTCTCTGACTCTATCAAGGCTTGGCTTAAACCATGGTACTCAGCACCACATCTCTACCTCTTTGAAACACCTCCCAGGATGGGGATTTAACCACCTCCCTGGGCAGCCTGTGTCAGTGTTTGAGAACCCTTTCAGTCAAGATGTTGCTTAGAAGAGCCAACCTAAACCTCCCTTGGTGTGATTTGAGGCCATTTCCTCTCCTTCTGCCAGATGTTCCTAGGGAGAAGAAATCAACCTCCCACCTGGCTCCAGTCACCTTTCAGGGTAGAGAGCTATGAGGTCTCCTCTCAGCCTCCTCTTCTCTAGACTAGACACCCCTAGGTCCCTCAGACCTGTTCTCCAGACCTTTCACCAGCTTTCTTCTTGGAGTGAGGGCCCAAACTGAAAACTGAGCCCAGGACTCAAGAGGTGGCCTCACCAATGCTAAGTACAGGGGCACAATCCCTTCCCTACTCCAGCTTGTCACACCAATTCTGATCCAGGCCAGGATGCTGGTGGCCTTCTTGGCCACCTGGGCACACCCTGGCTCATCTTCAGCTGCTGTCAGACAGCACCCCCAGTTCTATCTCTGCTGAGCAATTTCCAGCCACTCTTGCTTCATGCATGTAGTGTTGCATGGGGTGCTGCTGAAGCCTAGCAGAGAAGTCTGAGTGACTGCTGAAATGCTGCTCTTGTAGTCTGCTGTGTGCTGATGGCTTGGAGACAGAAAGGCTCGTCAGGAAACCCGCCCTCGCATTGTCATTAGTGTTAACTAATGGGACTTTAAGATATTTAGATCATAATAATCTATCAGCTTAATATCTAATACTCAGCACGGAGCCCTCAACCACAGTCCTACCTCCTTTTCTTCATTTATCAGCAAGTTCAATAAATAGAAGCCTGCCACAGTGTAAATACAGAACTTCTTGAAGGATAGAAGCAGCTTGCAGCCCATATCTGATGTGAAAACTGAAGTCAATTTTTCAGAAGAAAATGCAAGTTTGAGAAGCAAAGCCCTTTTTTCTTTCTTCTTTTTTTTTTTCCCCCCTCCACTCAAAAAGTAGTTTGGATACAATTCTGGCACTTTTCCATTTGCAGACTTTAGCTTCCCATTTAGTCCTGCTTTATTTCTTAAAGCACCTACTCCCCGCTCCTCCCTCCCACCTCCCTCCAGGTTTGAAATCTCAGATGGGAAGAAAAAAAGAAAAAAAAAAGAAAACAAAGAGGAGGGAGACATTTTGGGAGGCAAATTATCTGTGTGCAACAGGGAGATAATTTTTCAAGCATGTCTCAGTGATTTGCTTGTGTTTGTAAAGCAACGGCAAGGCAGGCTTCGCAAATGACATCTGCTGCAGCTCAGCTCCTCGCTCCCGACGCAGTCAGCGCTTCTCCCAGGGTGGCACAGTCACTGAAGTCTGAGATGGTATGAAAAAGGGAAAATGCAGTGGGGTTTGGTGTTGTGGTGGGTTGATATTACCCCCCAAAATAAAATTGCCAGACTAGCTCAGATGACAGGAAACGAAGCTATGTTTACAAGCACAGCTACAATCTAGAAACATGGAATGCAATGAATATGTACCAAAAAACAATGCAGGCAGTACTTTAGCTTCAGCATCACAGTATCATGGAATTGGTTTGGTTGGAGGAGACCTCTAAGGTTGTCGAGTCCAACCATCAATCCAACATCACCGTGGCCGTTAGACCACGTACCCAAGTGCCATGTGCACGTGTTTCTTCACAGTATCACAGTATTACCAAGGTTGGAAGAGACCTCGAAGATCATCGAGATCATCATCTTGAACATCTCTAGAGCTGGTGACTCCACCACCTCCCTGGGTAGCCCTTTTCAATCCTTGACCACTCTTGCAGCAAAGACATTTTTCCTAATCTCTAACCTAAACCTGCCTTGGTGCAATTTGAGACCACTTCCTTTCTTTCTGTCACCTAGGCAGAAGAGACCAACCCCTGCCTCACTTCAGTGAAGAAGTTGCTTCTAACATCCAACCTAAATCTCCCCTGGTGTAAACTGAGGCCATTTTTTCTCCTACTATCACTTGTTACAAAGGAGGAGAAACCAACCCTCTCCTCACTCCAACCTCCTTTCAGGAAGTTGTAGAGAGCAATGAGGCCTCCTGTCAGCCTCCTCCAGACTAACCAACCTCAGTTCCCTCAGCTGCTCCTCACCAGCCCTGTTCTCTAGCCCCTTCACCAGCTTCTTTGCCCTTCTCTTGACATGCTCCAGCACCTCGATGTCCTTCTTGTAGTGATCATTGAGTCCAACCACCCTGTAACTCTACCAAGGCTAGTGCTAAACCATGGCCCTCGGCACCACATCTAGTGAGAAGCTGGGACTGAACATTGTGGAGAAGGCTGGGAGAGGGGGCAGTATTTTAGCTTCAACAATTTCTGCAGGTGTAAGAGCGCAGAGACACACATAATGCTGGTAGCCTGAGTGCTGAGATACATCTAGAGATATTTGTAGGAGGATGGGATGCAGACAGCAGTGATTTTACCTCTTGGCCAGTGCCAGCAGCAAGGCCTTTAATCTACATAGTAGAAGAGATAATGGTCCAAACATTAGGACTTGTCACTCAAACAGGCCTAAACCAAAGACATTTGCTTCAGGGCAATTATTTACTTCAGTCCTGGTGGGAGGCTCTAGACCTGCACCTTTTGTTTCTATGAAGGAGGGAGAGTGATCACTGGCCTGACTCAGCAAGGCATGTGGGGTTCCAGCTTGCAGTAGTGAATACAGGCAGATGGTTGTTCCCCACGGGTAGTTACAACTTGGCAGCAAACATCAATGCAAAGAAAAGTGTGGTCTGGGGAAAACCTCTATGGGCTGTCCACTTGGTGGTATTTCCTCTCTTGAGTCTGAGCATGTGAGACCTAAATATCAGACTGACAGTGAGACAGGGTGAGAGGACAGACCCTGTTTCCTGGAAGTGAAGGGGGAGCCCCTTGTGCTTTCTCTTCACTGATAAAGCTTACCATCCACAGAATCATAAAATCACTTCAGTTGGAAAGGACCTTGAAGTTCATTGAGCCCAACCACCATCTAACTCTCTCCACTAGTCATGCTTCCTTGTGTGGCAGCTCTTCTGGAAAGAAAGCTGATCTTCCAGCTTGCAAAGGGCTGCATAAGCTGGAGGTGCTGCAATATATCCCTGGAACAAGCTGCCAAGTTTAGCAGTTATCTCAGCAGAGGTGAGCACATGAAGCTGCTCAAGTGCTGCTGCTGACTTGGAGGTGTTGGTGCAGCAGAAAGATACCAACCCAGCTTTTGAGGTAGTAGGGTTTGTTTGTTGCTCATTAAGTTTAATCTCCACAGAAATATAATTTCCCAGGGGCCTGGAAGCCCACTCATGACCACATTGGGCCACCAAAATGATCAGGGGGATGGAAAACCTCTGCTACAAGCTCATGCTGAAGGAGGCCTAACCGCAGCCTTGCAGTACCTAGAGGGGCTACAAGAAAGCTGCAGAGGGACTGTTTCCAAAGGCCTGCAGGGCCTTGATGAGGGACAATGGTTTGAAATGAGAGAAGAAATTTAAATTTAAATTGGATGTTAGGAACAAGTTCTGCACCTTGAGGCTGCTGGAACACTGCAACAGGTTGCCTAGGGAGGTAGCTGAGGCTCCATCCCTGGAGATATTCAGGGTGAGGCTGGAAAAGGCTCTGAGCAACCTGGTCTAGTGGAGGATGTCCCTGCTGTGACTGCAGGGGGAGTGGGCTGGATGAGCTTTGGAGGTTCCTTCCAACCCAAACCATTTTATCAGCCTGTGATTCTATGTTTCTGAACAGAAGAATGACATTAGCATTTAGAGATCACCTAAGCACCTCCTTATAGCAATGACTGCAGGAGATGAGAGCTGCGTTTCTAATGTCAGCTCATTAACAGAGGCCTCTCTGCCAACCTATACCTATTGGAATAGATTTTTCACCATGGGTTGGCATCACAGCAGGAAATTTATTAGTTGTGACCTCATCAGAGAGGAGAGAAAGGTGGGTAAAGGTGATAGAGTGATGAACTCAATTTGAACAGGTACAGCTGATATTTAGAGAGTGAATTCTTTTCATGTGCTCTCTATTTTGCATGAGATGCCTATCCATAAGGAACCATTCGCTTCTGACTTGCCTCCCAGGGTTTGACTTCGAAGAACTGGCCTCAAATTACCAAAAAGCAAAGCAATCAGCAATTTGATTTGGTGACCCCTGTGTGTCCTGTTCTGTCATCATGCTTTCTGCCTCCCACCATCAGTTCCCAGTGAGAGGCAGAGCTGGACTGCTTCAGACCCTGAGGGAATCATGCTCTTGCTCCAGTGGAAGCACTTTCTACTCTGTGTAAAAAAAAAGACAAGCAGCTCTGTGTCCGGCTCTGGGGACCACAACACAAGAAAGACATGGACCTGAAAGAGCAGGTCCACCACAGAGATATCAGAGGGCTGGAGCACCACTCCTATGAGGACAGGCTCAGAGAGTTGAGGCTGTTCAGTCTGGAGAAGAGAAGGCTCCAAAGAAACCCAAGAGCTGCATTTCATTATCTGAAGGAGACCTACAGGAAGGCTGGGAGGGACTGTTTAGAAGGGCCTGAGGCAACAGGATGAAGGGCAGTGGTTTGAAACTGGAACAGGGGAGATTTAGGTTGGACATCAGGAGGAAGTTCTTCACAATGAGGGTGGCGAAACTCTAGAAGAGGCTGCCCAGGGATGTGGTTGAGGCCCCATCCCTGGAGACATTCAAGGTCAGATGTAATGTGTCCCTAAGCAGACTGCAGTAGTTGGAGGTATCCCTGCAGAGTGCGGGGGTGTTGGACAAGATGACCTGTGAGGGTCCCATTGCAACCTGTGACTCTGTGATCATGTCTAGTATGCTTGAGAAGGTCTTGAAACGGAACCTTTGTCCATGTCTTTTCTTCTTCACACTCCTTCACAGGATTTTGGCAGTTGTTTTCATAGTGCTCTCTGTGGTTTCAGCTGACTTCCTACAATGAAGTTGCACAGCAGGAGACAGGGATTTGTGCGCTTCTTTTAGTTCACTTTTTTCTCTGTAGTCTGTTTTTAAAATGCATTTTCCATGAAACAAATATTCCAGTCTGAAACTCACCTGTGCAAAGGTTGGAACAGACTTTCAAGATCATTGAGTCCAACCTTCAACACAACTCCACCATGGCCACTAAACCATGTCCCCAAGTGCCATGGCCACGCATTTCTTGAACACCTCCAGAGATAATGACTCCACCACCTCCCTGGGCAGCCTGTTCCAATGCTTGACCTCTCTTGCAGCAAAGAAATTTTTCCTAATCTCCAACCTAGATCTCCCCTGGTGCAATTTTAAGCTAACCCCCACTTCACTGCAACCTCCTTTCAGGAAGTTGTAGAGAGCAATTAGGTCTCTCCTCAGCCTCCTCTTTTCCAGACTAAATATCCCCAGTTCCCTCAGCTGCTCCTCACCTGCCCCAGGCAGGCCTGATGCAACAGGGAAGAGGATTTCCATGACTGGTCTTTCTTGGGCTGTTTAATAAAAATGAAACAGCTATTTTTTTTTCCCTTTCTTTCCTCAACTCTTTTGTTCTCAAGAAAAGAAAAAATGAAAGAGAGAAAAAAAGAAAAAAGGGGGGGGGGAAAAAAGTGAATGCTTTCTTACAAGAGCTTCTATTTTCTCCTACACAGAAGAAAAATACCCACAGAATTACTAGATTTTCCCATTCAATAGAAATGTTGATTTCTCTCTGCCCTCTTCCGCCTGCCCCACAAGGCAGAAGATTATTCTTGAAACCCGTAATAAAGGGCAAGGAAGGGAACACTCAATTACAGCAGAGGGCCAGAGCCTCGTGTCAGCACTGCAATTTAACTGTGGGGGCTGTGGAAAAGGAGTGCTTGCTTTTCCATCTCTGCAGCTGCTGGTTTGCCACCAATGCTGGGATGGATTTTTGCCTCTAGTATCTTCTACTGAGATCTGTTTTCTGTGTTGGGTATGTCTGAAAGCTTCATCTTTTCCAACGTGCAGTTAAAGGAGAATTACACTTTTCTGGAGTACTTGTTAAGGCTATGAGTTCTGAGAACTTTCCAGAAACTTGGACTAAAAAGGTTCAGGAAGCTTCATTTTAACTTGGGAAAGGAGATAGGAGTGGAGAGAATAAGTAGAGATAAAGGAGAAGATAAGGGTGAGCATAATGAGCCATACATGGCATCATATCTCTGCCTTTTGGAAACACCTCCAGGGAGGGAGATTCAACCACCTCCCTGGGCAGCCTGTGCCACTCACTGAGAACACTTTTAGTCAAGAAGTTTCTTCTAATATCCAACCTAAAACTCCTCTGGCACAATTTCAGGCCATTTCCTCTCCTTCTATCACCTGACATTAGGTAGAAGAGACCCATCCCCATCTCACTGCAACTTCTTTCGGGGAGCTGTAGAGAGCAATAAGGTCTCCCCTCAGCCTCCCCTTCTCCAGACTAAACAACCCCAGTTCCCTCAGCTGCTGCTCACCAGCCCTATTCTACAGACCCTTCATCAGTTTTGTTGCCCCTCTCTGGACATGCTTCAACCTCTCAAAGTCTGTCTTGGAATGAGGACCCCAAAACCGACCCCAGTACTTAAGGTGTAGTCTCTCCAATGCTGAGTACAGAGGAAGAGGGTACTTACCTTAGAGGCTAATACCTTAGAACAGCAAGGTAATATCATACTTTTTCTGTCTTTTGTCACAGCCATTAGATTAGAGTGTGTTCCATCCTTGGAGGAATGAAGAGAGTTCTCCAGCTGCTGTAGGATGCCGTGGTCCAGGTATGGCTGAATGCAGCTCAGAAAACAGACAAGAGTTAAAACTAGTGGTATTGTGTTGTCTTGTTGGGTTTGTGTTCATTTGGAAGGTTCTTTCTTAGTGTGGAGAGTTTAAACAAAACAAAAAGAAGCCTAGGTTGAAAGTTCCATTTCTTTAAGTAATTTTCTATCTGTGCAGAGGATTGAGCAGGACTGGAGGAGATCACCTGCTGTTTCTGATATAATCCCTTGGGATTTGAAGGTGTGCAAGCAGAGTCTATTTCAGTTCTTTGTTGCTTTCAGCAGCTAAGGCAGCACTTGGAACTGAAGGACTAAGGCTCAGTTCCTGGAGTCCTGGCTGTACTGAAACTGCTGCAGTTTACTTTTTCCCATATCTAACTCACTGCTAACAAACTGCTTGGAGGGTGTCCTAGGGTATCACCAGGGAACACCTGTGCTGTGGTGGGGTGCTGTGGTGTGGTAGCCAAAAATGGACTTCTCAATTGCTAAATTCCTTCCTCTGAACTGCTTGGATAGGCTGTAAGAGCTGAGGCTCTTTAGCCTGGAAAGGGCGCTGGGGACACCCTAGAGCAGCCTTCCAGTACCTGAAGGGGACTGAAGGAGAGCTGAGGAGGGACTTTTGACAAGGGCTTGTTGTGAAAGCATGAGGGGCAATCGCGTTCAGCTGGAAGAGAAGAGATTGAGACTGGAGATTAGGAAGAAATTCTTTCCAGTGAGGGTGGTGAGACACTGGAACAGGTTGTCCAGGGAGGTTGTAGATGCCTTCGGCCTGGAGGTGTTCAAGGTCAGGTTGGGTGAGACCTTGAGCAACCTGGTCTAGTGGAAGGTGTCCCTGCCTGCCTATGGCCGGGGATTGGCACTGGATGATCTTTGAGTTCTCTTTCAACCCAAGCCATTCTATGAATCACCAGAACACTCAACCTGTGCCCAGCTGCAGCCACCTTCCAGCAATGGGGAGTTAAAATTTGCCTGTGTGCAAGACAGGTTTCCTGCTGTGGGACAAGCAAGTTGTCAGGAGGAAAAGGCTGTTGGAAGGATTTTAGCCAGGGTCCCAAAGCTGAGCTGCTGTAGACCGTGCTAATAAAAATAAGCAGTCAACCCCCAACAGCTGTAGGACCAGCTTCTTGCACAGAAGGCGATGCAGTGGGGAACAGACCAGTGCTTGCCAAGTGGGAATAGGGACACTGAGTGGCAAGGAGAAATGTTATTTGCTGGTGTAAGGGACAAACAGGTGGCACAGACCCAAACTGCTTCCTCTTCATCAGAAGGGGAGGACATGGAAATTAGTGGTGGCAGTTTGTGGCTGACACTTGACCATGAGAGGTCTCTTTAAATTTAGTGATGACCCCTGCAATTTTTTCTGGCCAAGCATGGAGTGACTTTGCTTCTGTGTTTCCTGTGTGAAACCTGCTGCTGCTACTGGGCAGATTGCTAATTTCAATCATCGGCCCAAGGGGACCAGGGAAGTGTGGCAGCAATAAGTTAAACTGGCTGCTTAGAGCAAGGAGGCTAACAAAGAGGTAGGAGCAAACACTGGCAAGTGTCAGCAAATATTTGTTGGTAGAGCTGCTGTTCCACTGTGCAGTGTGAGTTCCAGCCAGTAGTGGAGAAAGCTCAGAGCTCTGTTGGGACAAATCAAAGAGTGCTAATGGAAAGTTTGGAACCCAGCTGTTGGAGAATAGCTGGACCAGTGTGACAAGGTGAATTACAGTGGGATCAGAGTGCCCTGAGGGGTTTGGAACACAAGCCCTATGAGGAAAGGCTGAGGGAGCTGGGGTTGCTTAGCCTGGAGAAGAGGAGACTGAGGGGTGACCAACCTCAGTCTGGTCAGCTTCCAACCTGGTCTGGTCTATTCTGCTCTGCTCTGCTCTGCTCTGCTCTGCTCTGCTCTGCTCTGCTCTGCTCTGCTCTGCTCTGCTCTGCTCTATCCTATCCTATCCTATCCTATCCTATCCTATCCTATCCTATCCTATCCTATCCTATGAGAAAATCCCAACCAAAGACACTGTTTCAGGTTTGTTTGAGCTCTGCAGGTAGCACAGGTGTGTTCTGCCCTTGCTCTCACTAGAGGAGCTCTGCCAGCCTTGTTTGCCAGCTTCTGTGAATGCTGAACCAATTCATTTGGCAGACGTTGGGACTGGCCTCAGAGCAGTTATGCTTTAACATGGAAAAGAAGTATCCTTCAAGTACCACGTGTTCTAGTGTCTCCACCAGTAGAAGAGTGCATGGAGGGTCATAGCAAATAGCAGGAATCTAGATGCTGGATGTCTGCTTTATGAGTGGAGGCTACAAGTTTCTGTGCTTCACCCCAGGAGGACCATCAAATTTTACAGGCATTGAGTATCAAATTAATCCATGGAATTCAGAGCTATTCCTGGAATGTGCAATCAGATTCTCCCATCTATTTATCACCCAGCACTGGATATCTCTTTCATACATCAAAGACAGACTGAAGAAATGTGAGAACATTGATTTGATAGAAGTCAAAAGAGGTGATTCTGCCACTCTGCTCTGGTGAGACCTCACCTGGAGTACCATGTCCAGCTCTGGACCTGTTGGAACAGGCTACAGAGATGATCAGGGGAGGTTTAGATAGGATTTTAGAAGCAACTTCTTGACTGAAAAGCTTTTCAAAGCCTGGCATAGGCTGCCCAGGTTGCTGGATGAATCCCCATCCCTGGAGGTGTTTCAAAGAGGCAGAGATGTGGTGCTGAGGGCCATGGGTTAGCACCAGCCTTGGTAGAGTTAGAGAATGATTGGACTGCATGATCTGAAAGAGCTTTTCCAGCCAAAACAATCCTATGATTCTGTTGCTGCTTGCTCTCCTTGGGTCCCATTTTTCATAAGGGCAGATCTTGAAACTGTTTCAGAGAAGATGTGATGTGTGTATCTCACATGTGTACCTGCTGGCATTTAAAGATCTATTGCCACGATTAGTTAAAAGATACAAACAGAAACCCTGCAGGCAATGCAAAGAATCACAAACACCAATTGGCTCTCACAGATCAGCTCCTGAGCTGCCTCTGCAACCCAAATTTCTGATGTTGGTTAAGGAGGGTGACAGTGTTTGGAATATTTACAGAGTGAGACATGCTAATTATTCCTCCTCAGTTCCTATGAGGTCATATTTGGAGGTTACCTCTGAGATACTCAGACTGAAATGCAGAAGACCCGATATTTCATTGCCAGGAGCTTCCTCGGGTCATTTAATCTCAAGTAACATAACTGCCTTGATTTGTTAGTGCTCTAAACCTGTTTTGCACTGGCATAAATTAGGATGTCAGCTATGAAACAGTCAAGTGAGGACTGGAGATCTGGATTTCTGCATGGGAAGTGAAAACTGCAGTAAAAATAAACACTACAGCCTACCGTGGGGGGTACAGTGAGAGAATGTTCTCTCTTCAGGTTTTAATTACAGTGGTGTGGAGCCTGAGAAACTCCTCTGAATCCTTCAGTTGTCCTGTAGTTGAGCAGAATTCCATCAGCCATGGCTTGTATCTTTGATGTGTAATCCTGTTGTAGGTAATTTATGACAGACATGTTCCTGCTAAGCACTGCTAAAGAGGCTTACAATAAATAGCAACACTCATCGGTCCTTCAAATGGAATAGAATAGAATAAACCAGGTTGGAAGAGACCTTCAAGAGAAGTTTAAGTTGTCCTTTGCTACTATACAATCTTGTCTATAGAGGTGTTGGGATGGTGTCTTCTGCTACTCAAAATCTCTTCATAGATTCATGGAATAGGTTGGCTTGGAAGGAACCTTGAAGATCATCTAGTTTCAACCCCCCTGCCATGGGCAGGGACACCTTCCACTAGACCAGGCTGTTAAATCCCCAACCAGTCTGGCCTTGGACACCTCTAGAGAGCAGATATCCAGGACCTCCCTGGGCAACCTGTTCCAGTGCCTTCCCACCCTCACTGGAAAGAATTTCTTCCTTATCTCCAGTCTCAATCTGCCCTCTTCCAGTTTAAAACCATTGCCCCTCGTCCTGTCACCACAAGCCCTTGTCAAAAGTCCCTGGCCAGATCTTCTGTAGCCTGCTTGAAGTACTGGAAAGAAGTTCTAAGGTCTCCCTGGAACCTTCTCTTCTTCAGGCTGAACAGCCTCAACTCTTCTATCCTGTTCTCCAAAGGGAGGTTCTCCACCCTCATGGCCTCTTCTGGGCCCTCTCCAGCAGCTCCAGGTCCCTCTCATGCTGGGGACACCTTCCTGCAGTTGTTCTTCTTTTTGATTTTGAAAGACTCACTGGTGTTCTGAACCAGGCATGTGTTAGATGGATTTGTCTTCCTCTGCCAAAGGGAAGACAAAGCCTCTAGGAAACAGTCAGCAGGAGCAGAGCCTGAGGAGAAAGCTGTGAGAGGGTTTCTGACTAGGAAGAGAGGTTCAAAGCAGTGACTACATGGGAAAAGGATGGTCTGGGCCAACACTAAGGAAGAAGAGGAAAATTTGGATGTGTGCTGAGTGGTGGTTGCAGGGAAAAGGTCTTGGGGAAAAGAAGACTTGTTGAACAAGTGGGCAGAAGAGCGTGAGACAACCTCCCCTTTGTTAGATGGGAGATGTGGCTGAGACAAAGGGCCTGTAAGGAAACCTGATGAGACAGTGCAGGAGCCTGGAAAGAGAGCATGGAGAGAGTGTGTTTACACCACCGTGTGCACAAGTGCCTTTTTGAGTCTTGGCCCTGCGGCTATGTTAGAAGACGACAACTGGATTTATCACTATTTACTATTAATCACTTTCTATTGACTATTAATTTATCTCTGTTTACTAACTCTGTTTACTGTTTGTCACCTTTCCCTCACTCAGAAGAGCAATGGGTACAGAATAAGCCTAGACTTCAAGTAGAATCAAGGAGATGATGTTTGAGATTGTCACAGGCCAAACCATTAGCTTCTCGTTGGGTTTTGGGTTGAAAGCATCCTCTCAAGAAATCATCTTCTGATCTCTTCACCTTCTCAGACTGGTGGTTTTGTTTGCACAGGAAACGGAATTAATTTGCTAAGCCAAGCAGTCATGAATAGAAGCTAAATGAAAAGTGATCTTGGATGATATTCTAATTGGGCCTGGCCTCCCGAGGCCAGGTGCTGTGCAGAAGCCTGCCATTTTTCAGATGCGCTGCAGCAGCTCCTCCTTGCCTTCAGGCTTTGCATGACAAAGACCTGCTATCAGCCACAACTTGCACCTGCCCATATGCAAGGCTGGTGGAGCTAATCAGGGTGTGGGGGAAGGAAAGGAGTGGTGGAATTCACAGACACAGATTGCACAGGGTTGGAAGGGACTCTCAAAGGTCATCTTGTCCAACTCCCCTGCACTCAGCACGGACACATCCAACTAGAGCAGGATGACCAGGGCCACCTCCAGTCTGATATTGAATGTCTCCAGGGATGGAGCCTGAACTACATCCCTGGGCAGCCTCTTCCAGTGTCTCACCACCCTCATTGTGCAGACGATGTCCAGCCTAAATTTCCCCTGCTCCAGTTTCAAACCATTGTCTCTCATCCAACCTTCACAGACCATTCTAAACAGTCCCTCCCCAGACTTCCTGTAGGTCCCTTTCAGTTATTGAAATGCAGCTCTAGGGTCTCTCTAGTGCCTTCTCTTCTCCAGGCTGAACAGCTCTAATTCTTTCAGCCTGTCCCCACAGGAGAGCTGCCCCAGCCCTCTGATCATCTTGGTGACTCTCCTCTGGACCTGCTCCATCAGATCCAAGTCTCTCTTGCATTGGGGCCCCAGAGCTGGACACAGCACTGCAGGTGAGGTCTCGCCAGAGCAGAGGGTCAGAATCACCTCTTTCCATCTGCTGGCCACACTGCTTTGAATATAGCTCAGGCTGCCATTGGCCTTTTGGGCTGCAAGTGCCCATTGCTGGCTGATGTCCAGCTTCTCACCCACCAGCACCCATAAGTCCAAGTTGCCTAAGGAGGAAAGGCAAGATGTCAGCAGGAGCTGAGCATCGAGGCTCACAACATCCAGCTCTGTTTCCCTAAAACCAGGAGGGGAGAAAAAAATAATCCACCCTGTGGTGACTCCCTGCCCGTCTGAGTTTTAGTATGCAGTCCACCTGCACACAGCCCTTTCTTCTGCAGAGGCTGGCTGGAGAGTCTGTCTTGATTAGATCCTGTAGCTCTGGCCTTATTTCAAATTCTTTCAATGCCCATCTTGTCAAAGCTGTCAATTCATCCTTCAGATACTAACAAAAGAGGGAAGAGAAGGTGATGTGTCCAGCCTGGTATTTAAAGCCTGCTTTGTTTTGATGTGCTATTACTCCTCATTCTTCTCCCTCTCAGAGACACAACAGTGGAAGAATAGAGACCAGATCAACAATCAAGTTTCAATGACTACTTTTCAGCAGTCCCTGCTGTCATAATTCACTGCAATCAGCTGTGGTATTCCCAGAGCAGGCAAGGAATAGAGATGACATGATAAAGGACCTCTGCCGTATCTAGGCGTTATCTAGCCCAAGCTTTTGCTTTCTTCATCCTTTAATTTACACTTGGATGGACCCTCCTTATAGGAGATCAGCTGTGATGATTCTCACATAATCACAGAATAGTAAGGGTTGGAAGGGACCTCTGGGGATCATCAAGTCCAACCTCTCTGCCAAGGCAGGGTCACCTAAATAGCATCACACAGGAACATATCCAGGCAGGTTTTGAATGTCTCCAGAGATGGAGACTCCACCACCTCTCTGGGCAGCCTGTGCCAGTGCTCTATCCACCTTACATCAGAGAATTTCCTCCTCATGTTTAGATGGCACTTCTTCTGTTCAAGTTTGTGCCCCTTACCCCTTGTCCTGTCACTGGGCACCACTGAACAAAGCCTGCTCCCATCCTCCTGACACCCACCCTTTAATACTCATGTCTGTGGTTTCCTGGCAGTAGTGTAGCAGGTTAGTATGGGTCAGCTGCAGCCCAGAAAGTCAACCAGATCCTGGGCTGCATCCAAAGCAGTAAAAGCAGCAGGACAGGGAGGGAATTCTGACCCTCTGCTCTGCTTTGCTGTGACCCTACCTGCAGCACTGCATCCAGTTCTGATGCCCCCAGCATAATAAGGATATATATGGACCTTTAACAGTCTCTTCCCACCCAAACTAGTCAATGGTTTTGTGATTCTATGCCCTGCCTGTGACAGCCAGCCAGCTACCCTGCACCCCACTTTTAACTCTGTGGGGTTTGGTCTGTGGCTCAGAAATGCAAGAGCTTTCAGACTGGGATTACACTCCATGAATATCTGAGGGGTGGGTGTCAAGATGAAGGTGCCAGGCTCTTTTTGGCACTGTCCATTGATAGGACAAGGGGCAGCAGGTACAAACTGGAACACCTCAACACGAGGAGAAATTTGTTTGTGATGAGGGTGACAGAGCCCTGGAGCAGGCTGTTTAGAGAGGTTGTGGAATCTCCTTCTCTGGAGATTTGAAGACCCACCTGGATGCATTCCTGTGTGACCTGCCCTAGGTGGTCCTGCTTTGGCAGGGGGTTGGGCTGGATAATCTCCAGAGTTCCCTTCCAACCTCTAACATGATTCTGTGATTCTGTGCTTGCATGAAGGAAGCAGTGTAGCTTTAAGGGTTGCATAAATCATGCCTAGAACTTCAAAGGTTGGAGAGTGAGGAAGCAGGCTGAGGACATTCTGCCATTCATGAGAAATGTTTATGCCTGCCACAACCATTTAGTGACTCTGCTAACAGCTTTGTTAAGGTATTTATCCCACCAAGACAGTTCATAGCTGTGGGCATTCAGGGGAATGGAAATGAATTCAGGCTAGGCCAAGCATGCAGGACAATGTTTCTGAGCCCAGCACAATGTTGTGGCTCATCTGCATAATCCCTGCATCCTGCTTGAGATGGAGGAGAAGGGGAAAGAGGTGGATACTCCGTGTCAGCCCTGACAGCTTTATTAACACTAGAGCCTGGTCTGGTCCTTAAGACTTTCTCTTTGGCAAAACACAGGCAGTAAAGAGAGGGCTGCATTGCCCTTTTTGGAGAGTCTGGAAAATTCTGGAGGAGTGGGAATCACAGAATCATAGAAAGGTAGGGGTTAGAAAGGACCTCTGGAGATCATTGAGTCCAATTCCCAGGATCACCTAGGGCAGGTCACACAGGAACATATCCAGATGGGTTTTGAAAGTCTCCAGAGAAGGAGACTCCACAACTTCTGTGGGCAGCCTGCTCCAGGGCTCTGGAAGGATGCAGGGATTTTTCTTTATATTCTCCCTCACTGCATCTGAAAATACTGCCAGGTTGTCTTTATCACTCTGCAGGTAATCACAGAATCACAGAATGGTTCAGGTTGGAAGGGACCTTAGGGATCATCTACTCCAAACCCCCTGCTGTGGGCAGGGATACCTGTCAACTAGACTCAGCTGCTGAAGGCCTCATCCAAACTGGCCTTGAACACCCCCAGGGAGGAGGCATCCATGACCTCTGTGGGCAACCTATTCCAGTCTCACCACCCTCATACTGAAGAACTTCTTCCTAACCCTGCTCTCCCTCAGCTTCAAACCATCCCCCCTTGTCCTGTCTCTAGGCACCCTCATGAGAAGTCCCTCTGCAGCCCTCCTGGAGGATCCCTTCAGATATTGGAAGGCAGTTCTAAGGCCTCCCAGAGTCTTCTCTTTTCCAGGCTCCAGCCCCTGAATCATCTTTGTGGCCTCCTCTGGACTCACTCCGACAGCTCTGTGTCCCTCTTGTGCTGGGGACACCACAACTGGGTGCAGTACTGGGGGCAGGGTTTCAGCAGAGCAGAGGAAAGAGGCAGAATCCCCTCTCTTGCCCTGCTGGCCACACTTCTCTTGCTGCAGTCCAGCACACAGCTGCCTCCTGGGCTGCAGAAGGGCACAGCTGGCTCATGGGGAGCTTCTCAGCAACCAACACCCCCAAGTCTCTTTCTTCAGAGATTCTCTCAACTTGTTTTGTACCCAGCCTGGATTTGTGCCTGTGTCAATGACATTGAAGAGAGAACCTGTGGCTGTGTGGGATGGCCTGGGTAAGGCAGGGTGCCCAGCATGTTAGCAAGGGAAGCCAAGGGCAGGTTTCCAAACCTGCCAGCTCTGATTTCAGCATGTCCATGAAGTGGTTGGAGCTTGCTATAGGCTGCTGCTCTCAGCAGGACTTGCTGGGTGCTGAGTCCTCCTGAAAATTTGGCTTCTTGACAGTATGATGCATCACTGGGTTGAAAAGATTGCTTTCAGCACCCTGTGAATGATCTGTTCAGTTTGAGTGTAAATAATATCTCTAATATTTCCTTTCTGGCTTTTGTAGAATATTTTTGCTTTTTCTTTTTCTGTGGAAGAGCAGAAAGTCTGTCTCTGTTGGAGCTGAGTGACTAATTTGCAATGAATAATTTATTAATGAATCAAGTCTTTTTCTACTTGTAAAAAATTTCTACTCTTCAGTTACTACAAGAGAGACATTGAGGTGCTGGAGCATGCTGAACGGAGGTTGAAGCGTGGTGGGGCTTGGTCTCTTCTCCCTAGTATCAGATGATAGGAGGAGAGGAAATGGCCTGAAGTTGCACCAGGGGAGGTTTAGGTTGGATCTTAGAAGCAAACTCATGACTGAAAAGGTTCTCACAGGCTGGCACAGGCTGCCCAGGAAGGTGGCTGAATTCCCATCCCTGGAGGTGTTGCAAAGAGGCAGAGATGTGGTGCCGAGGGCCATTAGCAGCAGCCTTGGCAGAATTAGAGAATATTTGGACTGGATGACTTGAAAGGCCTTTTCCAATAGAAACAATTCTCTGCTTCTCTTACTCACATGGAAGTCTTTTTTTTTTCATTATTTTTAGTGTTTTTCTCTATTTTCCTCCCAACTTCCATACACCCCCCACCACACACACACTCCCTCCCTTCTCATGGAGTTAGGACCCACCCTCAGCTATTTATAGACATAGATAAGGTCCCCTTTAAGCCTTCTCTTCTCAAGACTAAATATGCCAAGGGACAGCTTCTGCAACTAGTCCAGAGTTCCTGAGGAGAAGGGGCGAGATCAGACTGAGCAGTATTTCCAACTGCTTTAATTTCATGGAGCTGCTTGCTGAGTGAAGTGCAAGGTCTCTGCTAGCAGAATGAGTCAAAAGACTGAGCTGAGATCTGTGGCAGAGAGAATTCACACTTCCTGCTCCAGCTGGCAGAGGGGACATCTCTGTCAGACACTGACATGGACCTGGCAGCCTGACTGATGCTTTCTGGGACACCCTCTGGCAGCCTGATCAGTTGAATAATTTTGGCACCTAAATTAAAATGCTTCAGATGAGATGGTGTGAACATGTGCCTTCAATATGAAGTGGTTGGAGATGCCTCCTACTTCTCTTTCTCAGTCAGTAGACACCTGCAGTATGAAAGACTAGAAGATGTAATTGGGTTGTGGCCATGCAAAGAATGGGGAAGGTGAAGAGGAGAGAAAATGGTCTCAAGATGTGCCAGAGGCGGTTTAGATGCGAGAAGAAAAAGCTTAATTGAAAAGGTTCTCAAAGCCTGGCACAGGCTGCCCAAGGAGGTGGTTGAATTCCCATCCCTGGAGGTGTTTCAAAGAGGCAGAGATGTGGTGCTGAGGGCCATGGTTTAGCCCCAGCCATGGTAGAGTTAGAGACTGTTTGGACTGGATGATCTGAAAGGTATTTTCTAACCGAAACAGTTCAGTGATTCTCTAAAGCTACATGAGGATGAATTCTCTTGGCAGTATTCTGTTGTCTGCTCAAGCCAGTTGCCTACCTGTGCTGCCTCACTGCTGGCAGGAAGATTCGTACTTATGAGGACTGCTTTCTTCTGAGGCCATGTCTGGGACTGCTGGGATGGTGTCAGGAAACTTGGAAAGTCTCTTAATAATCGTTATTTCCTGTGGCACCCTTGGAGCTGCAATTCTTCTCTTCAGCAGTCAACCCTGCAGCAGAGGAGCTCAGTAGCTACCTTGATGGAAGCAACTTGCATGGGTTAATGCAAACTAAATCAACAGCAAGCCCAGCCTGGTAAACCCAGCTCATTTCCTGCCTTCTTTATCAGTGAGCAAGTGCTGACATGCTAAGCTCACAAACCACAGACCAGTGGAGGGTGTCCCTAGCATGAAAACCACAAGCAGCTGGGCCATCAGTGAGTTTTGGGACCAGGCATGTAGTGAGAGAAAAGCATGACTAGGGCACCCTGGAAGATGCTGGATCAGATGATGAGTCTCACTATGGTTTATGTACCCAGAAGTCCCAAAGCAGCACTTGGGACTTCAACTTCCCTTGTAAATTGTCATGAGTGATTTAAGTTGGACAAAGAACTGTGTTCATGAGGAGACAGAATCAGAGAATGACAGAACCATAGAATGGTTTGGGTTGGCAGAACCTTTGGAGGTCCCTTCCAAGTGATGAGGAATAGGGTGAGTGGAAATGGCCTCAAGCCAGGGGTGAGGTTAGACTGGAGATTAGGAACAATCTCTTTGCTGCAAGAATGGTCAAGGATTGGAACAGGCTGCCCAGGGAGCTGGTGGAGTCAACATCCGTGGAGCCATTCAAGAAATGTGTAGCCATGGCACTTTGGGACGTGGTTTAATGGCCATGGTGGTGTTGGGTTGATGGTTGGACTTGATCATCTTAGAAGGCTTTTCCAACCTTAATGATTCTTTGATTCTATGAAGTCCTTCATGTGCTTAACCACTTAGGCAGAACACTGTGGAGGCTGAAGCAGTGGCTTGTATCAACTTGTCTGTCTCTGTCTGTGCCTCTTAGCCAGACCAGACTCCATGCTTGTGTGTTGAGGCTGTTAGCCCTTCCTTCCATTTCCATCAGAATGATGAATTAAGGCCTTTCTAACACAAGAAGTGTAAAGATTCAGGACTATTGAGGCCTTTGGAAAAGAGATGATGTAAAATCACCACAATGTCAGAAGTCACTTTCTGTGGAAATACCTGAAGGGATCCTACAGGAAGGCTGGAGAGAGACTTTTCATCAGGGTGTCTAGAGACAGGATAAGGGGGAATGTTTTGAGAGAGAGCAGGGTTGGCCTGGATCTTAGGAAGAAGTTCTGCAGTACAAGGGTGGTGAGACTCTGGAACAGATTGCCCACAGAGGTTGTGGATGCCTTCTGCCTAGGGGGTGTTCAAGGCTAGGTTGGATGAGACCTTGAGCAGCTGAGTCCAGCTGAGACTCATGGCAGGGCAGTTGGAATAGATGTTCTCTGAGGTCCTTTCCAAACTGAGCCATTCTGTGATTCCATAAAAATGTTGTCCCTCTGGGGGAAAGTAAATAGGAAAATAAATTCCTGAGGGAGAAAGAATCTGATAAGTGAAATGAGTCATAACTTGGGGAAAATGGAGAGGGAAAGAGCAAAGCAAGATGTCATGCAATAACCTGGTACTTTTTAGAATGCTTTTTTTCTAGATCAAGTTTTTCTTCTGGAAGGGATTGCCAGTGTTTATCCAAAACTGTAACCCACTCATGGCTTCCCAAGGTTTTCCCAACTGCTTGGCTGTGAGGTGTTTCACAGAGAGAAACCTGCTCTGCTAAAGATTGCTGAGTGCAGCAGGTGAAAAATGTCTGCTCAGACCACAGCCAAGGCAGTCAACTTAAAAATCAGGGCAGAAACTGGACTGTAACTAGATAAAATGCTGCTGGAATCCCCCTATAAAGTAAACTGCAAGGGTGCAAACTACATTTTGATGAGATGGTTCCCCAAACAGCAGTTTTGTAGCTGCACGTAACCTGAATGTGCCTTTCTGCAGACTTTCCAGGGTGATTTGTATCAAGCTTGTTGCAGCACACAGATGCAGCATTAAACAGAACAGCTCTGTGAGAAAATATTCCCTGGGGAGCCAGAGCAGGCACCTGTGGGAACCCTGTTTATTTGCACTTAGTGTCTGCATTTGTTGCTGTAAATGTTTAAGACATGCCTCTGGTTTGGGAACCCTTCAGCTGGGTTCTCCAGCAGCATCTGAAGTTACAGAATCACAGAATCATACAATTGTTTGGGTTGGAAGAGACCTTTGAGATCATGGAGGTTACCCGTCAACTCCGCTATGGCCCTCAAACCGTGGCTCCAATTGCCATGCCCACATGTTTCTGGAACACCTCCCGGGACAATGCTGTGTATCTGCCATTTAAACATGAGAATCTCTTTCAAAGGGCCCCATGCTGATCTCAGAAATGTGACCCACAAGATCTTGGGTCTGCAAGAAAATGGCAGCTGTGACTCCCAGCTTTAAACTAGTGATTGTCTTCTGAAGAGTTCAGCCCCAGCTGCCCAGCTCAGCTATCGAGAGGAAAATGTAAAAAGTATGACTTTTCATTTCTGTCACGTGGCAGCCTCTGTAAATTGAACAAATCATAGAATTGTTTGGGTTGGAAAAGCCCTCTAAGATCAGTGAGTCCAACCATCAACCCAACACCACCATGGCCACTAAACCATGTCCCAAAGTCCGCATGTTTCTTGAACACCTTCAGGGATGGTGACTCCACCAGCTCCCTGGGCAGCCTGTTCCAATCCCTGACCACTCTTGCAGCAAAGACATTTTCTCTAATCTCCAGCCTAACCCTCCCTGGCTCAGTTTCAGGCTATTTCCTCTCCTTCCATCAGCTGAGAGAAGAGGGTAGGCAGCGCTCTGGCTGTTAGAAGAGCTACATGGAGTTTTGGTGTCATTTTTAAACACATACACAGATGCAGAAAATGGGGCATCAGACTCTCTGCCAGCAGTGGTTGCCAACAGGTAGCTGTTGACCATTGGGAGCTATCTGGTGTCAGAAAGCTGTCCATGAGAAAAAACAAAACCACCTACTGAGCAAACCAACAGCAAGGAACTCTCCTGCTTCCCCAGGCCAGCAAATGCAGGCTAGAAGTTGAAAGTGAGTCCATTTATTGTTTTGAATGAGAATTGGGGGGATTGCTGTATGGAACAGCCCAGGGTCATGGGTACCTCACTTAACAGCTGAAAAGGGAGTTACGTGAATTACAACTCTGCAGCACGACGAGTGTTGTGTTGGTACCGGAAGCAGCAGAGGGTAGGCACAGGTTAGTGTCTTTCTGATCTGTGACACATACCCAATGTGGGGGTTTGAGGAATCATGGAATCACAGAATGGCTCAGGTTGGAAGGGACCTCAGAGATCATCTACTCCAACACTCCTGCCATGAGCAGGGATGCCTCTCAACTAGACTTGGTTGCTCAAGGTCTCATCTAACCTGGCCTTGACATGCTCAGGGAGGAGGCATTCATTCTCTTCCTGGGCAACCTGTTCCAGAGTCTCACCACCCTCATACTGAAGAACATCTTCTTAAGATCCAGGCCACACCTTGAGTCCAGTGGCATCCTGGCCTGCATCAAGAACTGTGTGGCCAGCAGGAGCAGGGAGGTCATTCTACCCCTGGACTCAGCACTGGTTAGGACACACTTTGAGTCCTGTGTCCAGTTCTGGGCCCCTCAGTTTAGGAAAGATGTTGAGTTGCTGGAACATGTCCAGAGAAGGGCAACAAAGCTGGGGAGGGGTTTGGAGCACAAGCCCTATGAGGAGAGGCTGAGGGAGCTGGGGTTGGTTAGCCTGGAGAAGAGGAGACTCAGGGGAGACCTTCTTGCTGTCTCCAACTACCTGAAGGGAGGTTGTAGCCAGGTGGGGGTTGGTCTCTTCTCCCAGGCAACCAGCACCAGAACAAGAGGACACAGTCTCAAGATGCACCAGGGGAGGTTTAGGCTGGATGTTAGGAAAAGGTTCTTCACAAAAAGAGTGATTGGCCATTGGAATGGGCTGCCCAGGGAGGTGGTGGAGTCACCATCACTGGAAGTGTTTAGGAAGAGACTGGATGAGGCACTTGGTGCCATGGTTCAGTTGATTAGATAGTGTTGGGTGATAGGTTGAACTTGATGATCTCGAAGGTTTTTTCCAACCTGGTCTGGTCTGGTCTGGTCTGGTCTGGTCTATTCTATTCTATTCTATTCTATTCTATTCTATTCTATTCTATTCTATTCTATTCTACTCTACTCTACTCTACTCTACTCTACTCTAAACCCTGCTCTCCCTCAGCTTCAAAGCAATCCCCTTGTCCTCTCACAATTTGTCCCTATTTGTCTTGACTCTGACATGGAAATAAGAGGACAATGAAGACTGCGAGGTTCACAATGTGTCAAAGAACTGAAAAGAATTGGTGGAAGGTTCTGTGAATTGTCTCATGGACACTCTGGATGTGTCTGCAGGAGACAGAAATGGGGAAAGAACAAAAAAAAAAGAAGCATTTCCAATAATTTGGAGGCTAAGAGATTCAAAGGAATCTCTCCCTTCTCTCACAGTTAATTTAAAGATAATCAGGAACAAGTCCAAGCCAAAAAATAATTAAGCAAAAGGAGATAGAAATCTCTTACAGTTTGGTTCTGCCAGAAATAAATTTGTTGTAATATGCCATGAGTGACCAGTAAAGGAAATGGAAAGGCTAAGCCATGCCAAGATTGCAGATTCACAGCTCTGCCTACTCTTCCCTCCTTGCCCAGAAGCGTGAAGGCCTGGAACAACACCATTTTCAACATGAAACTAAATCTTGTCAAGTGAAGTGGAAGATGAGCTTAGATAGATGACAAATATAGTCCTTCTGCCTCAGAGAAGAGCGTTCATAGATTCATAGAATGGGTTGGGTTGGAAGGAGCCTTAAGGTTCCAACCCCCCTGCAATGGGCAGGGACACTTCACACTAGACCAGGTTGATCAAGGTCTCATCCAACCTGGCCTTCAACACCTTCATGGAGGGAACATCCACAACCTCCCTGGGCAACCTGTTCCAGTGTCTCACCACCCTCACTCTCAAGAATTTCTTCCTAATCTCCAGTCTCAGTCTCCTCTCTTCTAGCTCAAAGCCATTGCCCCTCATCCTGTCACTACAAGCCCTTGTCAAGAGTCCCTCCCTAGCTCTCCTGTAGCCCTCTTCAGGTACTGGAAGGCTGCTCTATGGTCTCCCTGGAGCCTTCTCTTCTCCAGGCTGAACAGCCCCAACTCTCTCAGCCTGTCCCCATAGGGGAGGTTCTCCAGCCCTCTGATCATCTTTGTGGCCTCCTCTGGACCCACTCCAGCAGCTGCTGTGCTGAAGGGTAAGAAGGCTCTACAGAGGGATCTGGCCAGGCTGGATCGATGGGCCAAAGCCAACTGTAGGAGATTCCACAAGGCCACATGCTGGCTCCTGCACTTGAGTCACAACAACCCCATGAACATTCCAGGCTTGGGGTAAAGTGGTTTGAAACTGCCCAGCAGTCAGAGAATTACCTGGGGGTGTGCTCAGCTGGCCAAGAAGGCCACCAGCAACCTGCTGTGGATCAGGAACAGTGTGACCAGCAGGACTAGGGCAGTGGTTGTCCCCTTTACTCAGCTCTGGTGAGGCCACACCTTGACTCCTGAGTTCAGTTTCGGGGTCCTCAGACAAGGACATTGAGGGGCTGGAGCAGGACAAGAGAAGCTGGTGAAGGTTCTGAAGAACAGGGCTGGTGAGGAGCAGTTGAGGGAACTGGGGTTGTTCAGCCTGGAGAAGAGGGGGCTGACAGGAGGCCTCATTGCTCTCTACAACTCTGAAAGGAGGTTGAGTGAGGTTGGTCTCTTCTCCCTAGTAATAGCAATAGAAGGAGAGAAAATGGCATCAAGTTGCAGCAGGGGAAATGCAGGGGGATTTAGGTTGGATACAAGAAGCAACTTCTTGACTGAAAGAGCTCTCAAAACTGGCACAGGCTGCCCAGGGGCGTGGTTGAATTCCCATCCCTGGAGGTGCTTCAAATAGAAACGTGGTGCTGAATGCCATGGTTGCACCAGCCTTGGGCTGAATGCCATGGTTGCACTAGCCTTGGAAGAGTTAAAGAATGATTTGGCCTGATAATCTGAAAGGTCTTTTCCAACCAAAAGGAGTCTGTGATCCTAAGTCAGTTCAAGATTGCCAGGTATCATGGCATCTCCTCATGCTCTTGGTCAGTCTGCTATGAGCAGCAAAGCCTCTGCAGCAGCATCTGTAGTATGATTTTGGTCTGAGTTAGTGGTCCTGCAGACCTTCAGATGGGCAGGAAGTTTTTCTCCTGCCCCATCAGTGCTCCAAATGAGTCCTCACAGTCTGTAAGGCAAATATCTCTTTGTTTAGGCTATAGTTTAGAAATTGATTTTTCATCCTCTGCATGGTAAATGCTCCTGAGGTGCCAGCTATGTAAATCCTTCCTTAGCTGTTTAAATACTGTCTTTATTCTCTCTGTAGTTAACTTCCATGTGATGACACAGAGGATGAATGATGATTAGCTGGAATCAGTGCTCAGGAAAGAGGGAGGACAGGGAAATGGATTCTATTTCATAAATTTCCTTATGAGACTCCAGTAATTAAACACTTTGCAAAGGGGGTAATAACCAGCGTGGTATTTATCCTGGCTCTGCCACTCAGACTGGCTCAGCCATATCACCTCCATTTCCACATCTGTGCAATGGGAATCAAAGCATTGACCTTCTTAATAGTATCTGTGACAGGGACACGGGGCTGCTACTCTCTCAGATCTGCTTAATTATTGTTAACTTCAAGCCACGGAGCAGTTCCCTTGGAGTTGATGGGATTGCTCATGTCTGGGGCTGGTTACACTTCTAGAAGCTGCTGATGGCTGAAAACCACAGAGAATTTCCTTGCTGAGGGAACAGCAAGTCTGCTTCTGTACATGTGGAGTCCTAGGTTTAGTTTTAGTGCCCTCACTCCACGAAGGACATTGAGGGGCTGGGGGGAGTCCAGAGAAGGGCAACAAAGCTGGAGAAGGGGCTGGAGAACAGGGCTGGTGAGGAACAGCTGAGGGAACTGGGGTCTGGAGAAGAGGAGGCTGAGGGGAGACCTCATTGCTCTCTACAACTCCCTGAAAGGAGGTTGGATCAAGGTGGGGCTTGATTTTTTCTCCTTAGGAACAAGTGAAAGGAGGAGAGGAAATGGCCTCAAGTTGCACCAGGGGAGGTTTAGGTTGGATCTTAGGAGAACTTCTTGACTGAAAGGGTTCTCAAAGACTGGCACAAGCTGTGCCTAGGGTGGTTGAATCCCCATCCCTGGAGGTGTTTCAAAGACACAGAGATGTGGTACTGAGAGACATGGGTTAGCCTCAGCCTTGGTAGAGTTAGAGAATGGTTGGACTGGATGATCTGAAGGGGCTTTTGCAACCAAAGCAGTTCTATGATTCTAAAATTATGGAGACCTGATTTTGTTTGCCACATGGGCTGGGATTTTCAGTGATTCTTCTCCAATTGCATTTCGGGGAGTTTGTATGTCTCACTCCTTCAGACTTTGAAATGAAAATGAAAATTGAAGGAAAACTACTGGCCTTTGCAGAGAAATTCTGGATTTGCTCTTCTAATATGGCTGTCAAGTTTTACAGGAAAAGGGACACCACTGGCTAGGGAGCAATCCTGAAGCACAAAGTGTATGGAAATTCATGCTTCTTTTTTTTTCTTAATTGGGTCTGTCTTAAATTCACAGATCCATAGAATCACAGAAAGGTTTGTGTTGGAAATGTCATCCAGTCCAACCCCCTGCAGTCAACAGGGGCACCTCCACTAGATCAGGTGGCTCAGAGTCTTGTCCAGCTTTATCTTGAATATCTCCAGAAATGGGGCCTCAAGTACCTCTCTTGACAACCTGTTGCAGTGTTTCAGCACCCTCACAGTGCAGAACTTGTTCCTAACACCCAATCTAAATCTGCTCTTCTCTCATTTCAAACCATTGCCCCTTTGTCCTGTCACTGCAGGCCTTCAGAGACAGTGCCCCTGCAGCCTCCTCGTAGCCCCCTTCAAGTACTGGAAGGCTGCCACTGGAGCCTTCTCCTCCCAGGCTGAAAGTCCTCTTTGGATGGACTGAAATACCAAAATGAGCAGCCTGATTTTCAGCAATACTTTGAGTAGTCTCGATGAAAGTCGAAACAAGTGACCTGACCTAGTGGCAGGTGTCCCTGCCCATGGCAGGGGGGGGTTGGAAATGAATGATCTTCAAGGTCCCTTCCAACTTAAACTATTCTAGGAACCTATGATTTCTTTTCCATTTCAAGTGGGTGACATACCTGTGCAAATCTTCTAGAAAGATCTCTTGGCAAATGTAGGGGCAAGGTGGGGGAGGAGTGAAAAAAAGAGAAACAAAGCTGGGAAGAACATCAAGAAGGAATCATTTTTTCCTCAGCCTTGGAAACATGTTGGCACTCACATCTCTGCTTGAGCTGTGTGCTTAGGACTTCTCTTTGAGTGCAGACATGCTGCCCAGATCCAAGCACCTGCTTGTCCCACATGCTTTGTTGTTATTTTAAGACAGAGCTCTCTGCAGGTGCCTGCTGCAGCACTGCTCCTAAGCTCAGGCTGGGCCTTGCTGTGTGTCTTTACTTCCACCTTCTTCCTTCTGAGTCCCCAAATCCCTCTGGTTTCTTCCTGTTGCACAGACTGATCCAGAAGGTCTTTGTGCTTGAATTTCAAACACTTGGTACTTGTGTGTGGTCTGAGTCCTGTGGCCTTCTTGGGGAACTCTTGTAAACATTAGTTTGCAAGTGGAGAGCCCCACAAGGCATAGCACACCTTGCTCTGTTCTTGCTTTTGATGTCAGTATGGTGAAGGGATACTGGGAGGATGGTCACCAGCACTGGGCTGCAGTGAGGGCAGCCATGAGAGGAATTTTCAGCTTGAAATACAGAATGATAGAAACATGGAATTGTTCCAGTTGGAAAAGACCCTTAAAATCACCCAGTCTATCCGTGCTCCAACTCTACCAAAGCTGGTGCTAACCGTGGCCCTCGGTGCCACATCTCTGCCTCTTTGAAACACCTCAAGGGATGGGGATTCAACCAACTCCCTGGGCAGCCTGTGTCAGTCTTTGAGTGCCCTTTCAGTCAAGAAGTTTCTTTTAACACCCAATCTAAACGTATTCTGGTACAACCTTTCCTCCTATCACTTGCTACTAAGGAGAAGAGGCCAACCCCCACCTTACTGTGACCTCCTTTCAGGGTGGTCTCCCCTCAGCCTCCTCTTCTCTCTCCAGACTAAACACCCCTAGCTCCCTCAGCTGCTCCTCACCAGCCCAGTTCTCCAGACCTTTAACCAGCTTTGTTGCCCTTCTCTGGACACACTCCAGCACCTCTATGTCCTTCTTGGAGTGAGAGCCCCAAAACTGAAAAACTGAGCCTAGGACTGAAGTTGTGGCCTCACCAGTGATGAGTCCAGGTGGACAATCGCAGCCCTGGTCCTGCTGGTCACACTATTCCTCATGGAAGGCAGGATGCCCTTGACCTTCTGAGCAGGGGCTTGGCCTTGTTGAATCTCATACAGCCGGCCTCAGCCCATAGGTCCAGTCTGTCCATGTCCCTCTGTAGAGTCTTCCTACCCTCAAGATATGAGATGTTTGTTCCTCTTGTTAGCACAGAAGTCCGGGAAGACGGCTCTTGCAGTTCCTGGATCTCAGTTCTCTGCCTGCTGTCAATCACTGTAACCCATGCACACTTGCCATGAGTCCCCTCAGTGGGTGTGATTTCAGAGAAGGAACAGTCCATCTGCTTTATCCAAATGCTGCTTGAAAGGAAGATGACTGACAGGGTTTTTTCAGACCCAGAGTGTGCAGCAGACTGCCTGGAGGCTGCTTACTTACCAGCTTGGGTACAAAAGAGCTCTGTATGAAACGTGCTGACAGATTAATAGGTGCTGGTGGCACCAGCAGAAGTAGGCAGGGAGGAGTGGAAACATTGTGGCCGAGGAGGTTAGGCAGAGCTCTGCGCAACGTGGTGTGAGGTGACTCACCTACAGGGACAGAAGAAAGGCTCCCCTCCTCTGGAGGGACAGTGATTTTGGGAAATAACTCTAATTTGACAAACCTGCAGGAGAGATTGAGGCTGTGCCTGGCAGCAGAAGAGGTTTTACAGGGGTCACCAAAAGGAGGAGTAATCAGGAGTAGATTGCATCCTCCTTTCCTGCCCAACACCGTGGTGCTTTTCTTCCGGTCTAGCTCTTCTGCTGTTATCATTCAGAATAATTAAAAGACAATTGCACCCATTTTTCTTATTCAAAGTCCCCAAAGCTGCTGCTAAATATGTTGTCTTGCATATTTGTCTGCTTAATTTGTGCCTAGAGATACTTTCTCTTTATTTTCTTTCCCCTCCTTGAGCTTTCAGATTATTGGGCTGGAGAGAATGGGCAGTTTGCCCTTCCATTGTATGAATAGCAGAGCAGGATCCTGTCACAGCTGAGAGTCTTGTATTTATGACTCATTATACTCCGTTCAGTGCTTCACGGACCCAAAGCCCTCCAGGGAGTGCCACCAACCCACAGCACTTTTCCCGGGTGCTCTATTTTGCAGTTGGATCTTTGGCGCACTGACAGCTAGGGAAAGGCAAGGAAGGCAGAAGTGCAGGAAGGCAGAGAGTCTGTGACTGTGGGCTGCAGATGCTGAGCAGTGATAGCAGGATATCCTGCTCCTGCCCCCCATCCCCAAAGATTCAACCAGATCCTGGGCTGCGTCCAAAGCAGTGAGAGCAGCAGGACAGGGAGGGGATTCTGATCCTCTGCTCTGATGAGATCCCACCTGCAGTACTGCATCCAGTTCTGGGGCCCCCAACACAAGAGAGACATGAAACTGCTGGAGAGGGTCCAGAGGATGCCACAAAGCAGATCAGAGGTCTGGAGAATCTCCCCTATGGGGACAGGCTGGGAAAGTTGAGGCTGTTCAGACTGGAGAAGAGAGACCTTAGAGCAGTCTTCCAGTACCTGAAACAGCCTACATGAGAGCAGGGGAGGACTTTTGACAAGGGCTTTTAGTGACAGGATGAGGGGCAATGGCTTCGAGCTGGGAGAGTGAAGATTTAGACTGGAGATTAGGAAGAAATTCTTGAGAGTGAGGGTGGTGAGACACAGAAACAGGTCACCTAGGGAGGCTATGGTTGCTCCCTTCCTGGAGGTGTTTAAGGCCAGATTGGATGAGGCCTTGAGCAACCTGCTCTGGGGGAAGGTGTTCATGCCCATGGCAGGGGGATTGAAACTGGAGGATCTTTAAGGTTCCTTCCAACCTCACCCCATCTATGAATCTGTGAGATGGCTTCATTGGGGTCAAAGTGTCAGCTCTAACTGTGGGACAGGGAAGGAGAAGAGATATAGCATGTTGCAGGATGCCAAACTCAGGCTGTGGAGGAGATAAAGACAGACTGGGGTAAATGAGTGACGGGTTAAGAGATTTTTGCTTCCACACACAAAATTTTTGTCTTGCTTTTCTTCTCACATGATTTGCAATCTCAGCTCTGGAGTCTGGGGAATTGCTTGAAGGCTCTTCTTTGGCTGGTGACTTCCACAGTTCATTTCTCTCCTCTTTTTTCCTCCAAGCCTTGTGTTTTCTAGCCAAGAGGAGACAGTGAGTCACTTCTGATCACTTTGTGGCACCTGATAATTTTCTGCTGTTGCTTAATGGAGCCCTTCACATAAATGTGCTCCATCCATTCTTGCCCCACTGTGAAATATTGGCAGGCTGCTTGTGATTATTAGGGCAAAGAAGAAGAAGAAAATATCAGAACTCTTTCTCTAGGAAGTTCATTGCCACCTAGCAGGGATTGTGCATCCGCCATAAGGGCTGTAAAGGGATAACTGGGGAGTGCTCTGCTGTCTGAAGCAAAGAGGCTCTGCAGCAGAGACAGAGGAGCACTCTTTACCCTTGAGTCACATAGGAGGGATTGCCCTTAAACCTGGCAGCTTTCAGAGCAGATCAACTCTTCCAGTGGTGGTTCAAACTCTGTGGCTCCACAGGTTTCCCTGGAAAGCCACCTGCTGAGCCTTTAAAGAAATGTCTTAATATGATTGATATGATCTGGGTAAGATGTGATTCAGAGAACTGTTCAGGAATTCAGGGCACTTATGCATTGAGTGAGTATGGATTTAATGGCTTCATTTTAAAGCATCCAAGTTATGAAATGTTAGACTTATAGAATCACAGAACGGTTTGGAAAAGCCCTTTCAGACCATCCAGTCCAACCATTCTCTAACTCTATCAGGGCTGGTGCTAAACCATAGTCCTTAGCACCACATCTCTGCCTCTTTGAAGCACCTTTAGGGATGGGGTTTCAACTGCCTCCTGGGCAGCCTGTGCCAGATGTTGAGAACCCATTCAGTCAAGAATTTTCCTCTGGCAGTCAATCTAAACCTCCCCTGGTGTAACTTGAGGCCATTTCCTCTTGTCCCTGTTGTTTGTACTAGGAAGAAGAGACCAAGTAAAATACAAGAAATATAAAACTTTGACTAATATAGAAACACAGAATAGATGCTAACAGGGACTTCCTGGGTAGAACACATAATATCTAGATATTTTCAAGAGGAATTTTCACAACTGAGAGTGAATAATGGCTCTGCAGTGCTGTTCTCCTGCCTTTGAAAAACATAGCTAGGCAAAAAAAGAGCATTTTAATAGACTTTAGTTAGGCTGAATGCCAAGATATGCTTAATAATGGTTACACTGAACAGGCCTGAGAATTCAACCTGGAAAACGTGGACTTTTGTTTTCACTTGCAAGACACTGAGGTGCTGGAGCGGGTCCATAGAAGGACAACGAAGCTGGTGAAGGGTCTGGAGAACAGGGCTGGTGAGGAGCAGCTGAGGGAACTGGGGGTGTTTAGTCTGGAGAAAAGGAGGCTGGCAGGAGGCCTCATTGCTCTCTACAGCTCCCTGAAAGGAGGTTGGAGCAAGGTGAGGGTTGGTCTCTTCTCCTTTGTAATAAGTGATAGTAGGAGAGGAAATGGCCTCAGTTTGCACCAGTGGAGATTTAGGTTGGATGTCAGAAGCAACTTCTTGACTGAAAGAAAGATGGAAACAGGCTACCCAGGGAGGTGATTGAATCCCCATCCCTGGAGGTGTTTCAGAGTGGCAGAGATGTGGTGTTGAGGGTCATGGTTTAGCATAAGCCTTGGTAGAGCTAGAGCATGGTTGGACTTGTATTGTATTGTATTGTATTGTATTGACTGGATGAGTTTAAGGGTCATTCCCAATCAAAACCATTCTGCTCTGCACTTGGGCAGGTTTGGAGTGATGTGGGTTTTTGAGGTGTTGATGGCTTTCTCCAAACCTCTCCTCTCCGAACTGAACTGAACCTCTCCTCTCCGAACTGAACCGAACCTCTCCAAACCAATCCTCTCCAAACCGAACCTCCCTTCCCCTCCCCTCCCACAATTTGCTCAGCCTTTCTTCACTTAGAATGTTCTAGTCTCCTAATCATCTTTGCAGCCCTTTGCTGTCCCCTCTCAAGCAGTTCCCTGTCCCTCTTGAACTGGATACAATACTCTATATGAGGACTCACCAGGGCAGAGCAAAGAGGGAGGAGAACCTCCCTTGACCTACTGGCCACACTCCTCTTGGGAATGCCACTGGCCTTGGCCACAATATCTTTAAGCTGTCCATCTTTCTTTCAAATGTTGGATGAAAAAGTTCAGAAGGTTTGGTGAAGGAATAGTAGACAAAGGAGGAGAGCATGCTTCCAGTTCCTCTAGGACAGCAGAGCATCCCCAGGCAGAGAGAGTCACTGCCTCTGGAAGCAGCCTGCTTTTAGAAACACTTGGCTGAAGCCTGCCTGAAAATGAAGCTACCCTTAGAAAATGAGATTCTGCCCTGGCATATGCCAGCATATTTCTGATGAGCTCAGCTAACTGACTACCCTTCTGGAGTTATATATTTAGCCCCTTTCAAATTATTTAGATTTTTAATTAGAAACTCGATGGCATTGAGTTCTGGCAACTTGATAGCAGAAGTAGCTGCATCTTCTTGAAGAGAACAGCTTTCCAATTGACATAACCCTGTGTGAGAGGGAGGGGGGAAGGAGGTAGGAACAGCCTTTCCCGTAGTATCCCAGGAAGAAAACAACTTCATGGATTAGGAGCTTAATTAAGACTGAAATCCATAGCAATAAGTGGGGAACAAATATAGTTAATTTGATTAAGCCCCAGAGTGAATGAGTTGCACACTGCATTGATTGCTTTAAAGCAAATAACAAAGGCAAGGCTGTTTGCTTTATGGTGCTATTACTGCAAATGAAATCAGTATCAAGCAGGTTGCTGGGGAGTGTAGCTAAGACAACCTCATAACCTCATCTGCTGATAAATGAATCTTTGGCTAATCAGTAGACTCAGCATGGAGGCTGCTCCAGCAGACTCACAGCAAGGCAGGTACCCTCCTGAAGAAGACGACTAAGAAACAAACAGGCCCTGGCTATGCAGTAAAGGTCAAGCAGGCTTTGTGTTTGAGAGCATTCTTCAGAAAAACACAGGCTGGGGAGGGCAAGAAGCGGTGGGATTGATTAGGGCCAGTGCAAGAAAGCCATTTGAAGGGCTTTTAGGGGAATTTACATCAACAGATGGACACCAGAGTAACCTACTTATAGCAAACCCTGGGAGTTCTGCTGCTGACAGGAAAAGGGAGATGGTTCTGTTGAACAGTGGGAGAAATAGGCTCCAGGGAGGTGCCTAAGGAGCATGATTTAGTACCAGCCTTGGTAGAGTTAGGGAATGGTTGGACTTGATCATCTTAAAGGGCATTTCAGACTGAAATGGTTCTGTGATTCTACCTGGAGAGCAACTCCCTGAGGGTTCATGACAATCTCAGTGCTCTCTTACACTTCTCTGTGGGGCTGACTGGCTAGAGATGTCTTGCAGTGCCATTGCCTCGGCATTTGGTGTCACACAGAAGAGAAAGAAGGGTGCTTCCTCCCATTCCTCTCCTCTCTCTCCTCTCTGATTTCTCTCTTCTTTTTCTCTCTTTTCTCTCCTCTCACCTCTCTGTGTTACCTAGAAGACAAAGCAGGATGTTTCTTCCCCTTCCCCCTCTACTCCATGCTCATGAACTGGGTCTACACCTATTCAACAGCAGAGAAGACACAGTGCTTGCTAGCTACAGGTTTACTTTGAATGGATGCTGTCCTGAGAGTCATCCACAGGAAGAGTGAAGGGACCACTTCTCCTAACGTCCTTCAGCTGGAGTGAGCACTTCAGTACAGAACAGCAGACCTTAATGTGCCACTCTTGGCTTTTAAGTGACACCCAGCAAAGCCTAACTGTGCAGCACTCCCTGAGGAGCAAAGAGCTCCCTGCAAAGCTAGTGGGTATGCCCATGTGAGCAGTCCCCAGAGAGCCTTCTGCACCTGGCATTAGCACAGGAGGAATAGCTGCCCTTCCACCCACTGGAAATAATTCCTGCACCTCTGAAGGTGTGACAGTCGACTGACTGAAATTTGGAGACAGGAATCCTTCACAAGCCCCTGCAGCTGTTCGCAGTCCAAGCAAGCACTCTCCAGGGGCCAACTTCCCATAGGCCATCATGCATAATGTGGCTGAAACCTCTTGAATTATTGATCTTGCAGAGGCATATAATTGTAGCTTACACAGTGTGTTTACTCTCAGGGCTTTGATTTATAAGATCTTATAACAATGTTCTCACTTTTGGCGCTGGCAAAACGCAACTGGCTTGCAGTTTAATAAATATTGACTCCTAGCCATTTGCTGCTCTGTGATTACTCTTCCTAAAGGACAAACTGATTGCTTCCTTCACTCAGCTCCCTGGGAATGCTGCAGGAGTGGAACACCTCTCACACTGCATTTTCCCACCTGGGAAAATTCCCCCACTTGATGCAGCGGTGCCCTTCCAGCCCTTTCAAGATCAGGGCACTGTTTCTACAGTCAATGGGCACCTGAAGTAGCCTGTGGTCACCCTAAGGGGCACCATGTGTGCTGGTGAGGCCACACTTTAAGACCTGGAATCAGTTTTGAGCTGGTGTGAGGTGGGGGTTGGTCTGTTTTACCCAGGAACAAGTGATAGGAAGAGAGGCCTAGAGTTGCAGCAGGAGAGGTTTTGGTTGGATGATGGAAGCAACTTGTTGACCAAAATGGTTTTCAAAGCCTGGACCAGGCTGCCCAGGATGGTGGTTGAATCCTCATCCCTGGAGGTGCTTAATGGACGCAGAGATGTGATGCCGAGGGTCATGCTTTAGCATCAGCTTTGATAGAGTTAGAGAATGGTTGGACTAGATGATCTGAAAGGGCTTTTCTAACAGAAACAGCTCTACAGCCCTTTGGCTGTAGGTTAACGCCCATTCTGAAAACAGGGTGGAGGGCTTGCGAGTGCTTTGCCCTCCCTGCAGGGCATTTTCCCCCTGAGAAACTGA
Source organism: Picus viridis (assembly GCA_033816785.1). Classification (NCBI taxonomy): domain Eukaryota; kingdom Metazoa; phylum Chordata; class Aves; order Piciformes; family Picidae; genus Picus; species Picus viridis. The sequence goes on along the minus strand of CM066582.1, from coordinate 25,352,493 downwards.
GTCTGTTCCACTCCCCCTCCCTGCCCAGCTAGGGCATAAAATGTTGTTCTCCACTTTTAACAAATGGAGACATTCCCCGTTGCCCTGGCTAGGATAAGGAGAACCCCTGTGGTCTACCTGGTAGCTCTTGTCTTGGACCCTCTCATCACTGGATTGTTGGTGTGTGCAGGACACTGGGCCAGGGATGCCTGGGGCATTCCTGCCAGAAGGAGTGGTGCCAGTCTGAGTGGGTATTTGCTTTAAGCAAAACTGTCATCCAGCCCCATCTTGCAGCTGCTGCTGCCATTCCAATGTTGACAACATATCTTGAAGAACATTTGAAGTCCTACCCAGTCTCTAACCTGAGCTGCTCCTTTTCCAGTTAACATCTGAGCAGTTTATCTCTGTTAGATGTTGTCGTATACCCACACTCCTTCCATGACTGATAACAATCATAACCCTAAACTGAATACACAGTGGAAGTATGTAGCAACTGACAGTCCCAGGAATGCCAAATGCTCAAGTTTCTGATACAAATCCAAGAGGATAATGAGTTTTTATCATCTGAGGGGCTCCCGCTGTCCTTGAAGCTTTTTTTAACCTAGGCTGGAGACTCTTTGTGGTAGGTGGAATAGAGGCACACAGTGGGAGCTTGTCAGTCACGCTGCTTGCAGCTCAACAAGCTGGAGAGGAGCGATGGGAAAAAGAGCAGAGATGATATCCTAGGGTCACAGCCTGACTGAGTGAATTCCCTTGGCTCCTGCAGCAGGGCCAAGTCAGATCCATGCAAAGAATCCACATGCCTTAGGCATCAGTCACACACTGTGACCCACGGGCTCATCTGTCAGCTTAATAGTCGGAAGGAAGATTCACAGTTTTCATGGAATCATAGAATCATGGAAGTGTTTGGGTTGGAAAGACCTCTAAGACCACCAACCTTCAACCTAAGACCACCATGGCCATTCAACCATGTCCCCAAGTGCCACAACCACAGGTTTCTTGAACAGCTCCAGGGACAGTCACTCCACCACCTCCCTGGGCAGCAAAACTGCACACTATTCTGAGCTCCTCTTCTGAGGACTTGTGCTCTTCAAGACCCAGAAGAGGAACACAGTGTGTTCAACAGAGCTTCCACAGAGCCATGGGAATTCACAGAGTCACAGATTGCATTGGGTTGGAAGGGACCCTCCAAGGTCACCTTAGAATCATAGAATCAGTCATGGTTGGAAGGGACCACAAGGATCATCTAGTTCCAACCCCCCTGCCATGGGCAGGGACACCCCACACTAGATCAGGCTGGCCAGAGCCTCGTCCAGCCTGGTCTTAAACACCTCCAGGGATGGGGCCTCAACCACCTCCCTGGATAACCCATTCCATGGCTTCACCACTGTCATGGTGAAGAACTTCTTCCTCACATCTAGCCTGAGTCTCCCTGTCTCCAGCTTCATTCCATTCCCCCTAATCCTATCACTACCTGAGATCCTGAGAAGTCCCTCCCCAGCCTTCTTGTAGGCCCCCTTCAGATACTGCAAGGCCACAATGAGGTCACATCGGAGCCTTCTCTTCTCCAGACTGAACAGCCCCAACTCCTTCAGTCTGTCCTCATAGGAGAGGTGCTCCAGCCCTCTGATCATCCTCATCACCTTGTCCAACCACCCTGCAGGCAGCAGGGACACCTTCAACTAGAGCAGGCTACTCAGGGCCACATCAACTCTGACCTGAGTGTCTCCAGAGACAGGGCCTCAACCACATCCCTGGGCAACCTGTTCCAGTGTTTCACAACCCTTATTGTGCAGAACTTCCTTCTGATGTCCAACCTAAATCTCCCCTACTCCAGTTTCAAACTATTGCCCCTTGTCCTATCACCACAGCAGTCCCAGCAGCCCTTCTAAGCAGTCCCTTCTCAGCCTTCCTGTAGGTCCCCTTCAAATATGGAATTGCAGCTCTAGGGTGAGAGCCTTCTCTTCTCCAGGCTGAACAACCCCAACTCTCTCAGCCCAATTCACCAAGAAGGTTGTCAAGCCCTGTAGCAGGCAAGCCATGGAAGTAGTGGACTGCTCGTGTCCAGAGGGTTTTAAACAATGTGGTGCTGAATGGCTTGGTACATTGATGGCCCTGGCAATGGCAGGTTCATGGTTGGATTTGATGATCTTAAGGGTCTTTTTCAGTCAAAATGCTTCTATGATTCTTGCATTTGCACTCTTGAGTTGCATTTGCAGTGCCACCAGCATTGAGCTCCTTTCCCATCTCCCTGTGAATCATCTCACAGCACAGCAGTCAGCTCCAGGACAAATCACCTGCTCTGCCCTCTTTATTGGAGTATCCTCTATCTGCTCTGGTGGTAGCTGCTGCAAGACAGCTCTTGGGATGTGATTATGCTTTTAAATTGGTTTTATTTAATCTAATTTATTTGATCAAGAGATATAAATTAGAAAAGATGAAAAGAAAACATTAGCTATTTTTATTTTTCTAATTGGCTTTATTTTTGTGCTTTATCATTTCTTTCCTTCCTCTTTGCCCACTGCTGAAAGGTAGATGCATCCATCCCAGAAAATATCAAGCTAGATCCTCTCTTATTAGCAGAGTTTACTTTACACCAGGTCAGAATTCAACCTATAACCACACCACCCACTTTCTGGTAGCAAAGGGAAGCTTGTTTCTGTGAGCATCTAATGCTCAGAGAAGGTTTGCCAAGCACCTGTAGCTGAGTCCTGGTGAGGAAATATCTCCCTGGGAGCCTTTCTGGTTCTTGTCTTGACAGTTCGTGATCACAGAATGGTAGGGTTGGAAGGGACCTCTGGGGATCGAGTCTGAGCCCTGTGCCAAGGCAGGGACACCTAGGTCACACAGGAATACGTCCAGGTGGGTTCAGAATGTCTCCAGAGATGGAGACTCCACAACCGCTCTGGGCAGCCTGTGCCAGTGCTCCAGCAGCCTTAAATTAAAGAAGCTCCTCCATGTGTTTAGATGGAACTTCTGATGTTCCAGCTGCTGCCTGTTATCCCTTGTCCTGTCACTGGGCACCACTGAACAAAGCCTGGTCCCATCCTCCTGACACCCCCGTAAGTATTGATCAGCACTGATGAGATTCCCCATCACACTGCTCTTTTCCAGACTAAACCTGCTATTCTGTGCTTCTGTGTGATTCTGAGCAGATGAGAGACAGCCCTGGGTGCTGTACTTATCACATTCTTGTCTTCTGCAGCCCTGCCCAGCCCCACTATGAGCTGGAAAAGGTACTCCATCCAGCTGGGTGCCCCTTGGTGCCACCATTCTCTCAGATGACAAAACTGTGCTTAGTCCTGAGTCTCTTTCCTCTTCCTGCATTCTGGATGAAATTTTGCTCTAATTTAGAACATGAGGTACAGAAGCATGCAGAGCTTGAAAAGAAGGGAAAAGATGTTTGACTGTCACCAATTTGGAGATCTCTCCTGGTAGCTGTGAAGTTGGTGTCAGTTCCTGTTCTGGTGTAACGGGGCTGCTGTGTTCTCAGCAAACACAGAGCTCCACACCTGCTTTCTGCACCGGATGAATGGCACAGAGCAGCTTGCTTTCCAGAGAATGCTTTATGCCCTCTTTAATCTGAAGTGTGTTTCTGCAGGCTGCCACAAGCCCTTCAGTGTGGATTTCTTGTTAGGGCAAATGTATGTTTGGAAGCCTTGATCAGTGCTGCAGAGAAAGATTTGTCTGAACTGAAGAGCCTGGTGCAGATAGATGTTGATCTAATTGTGGTAGCAGCCCCATACATCTCAGCATGTGTCCACAACCTGCAACTGCAGAACAGCCCAGGAGCTTCATTGCACGTGGAGTGGAGAGGGCAGCTGACTTCATTGCCTGTATCTGTGCCTATCAGCTGCCTGCCAGCCTCCCTGCAGTATTTCCAAGTTGTGATAACCAACCCCTGGTAACAGATCCTTACCACCAGGTAATGAATCCAAAAGCTCCTTCCACCAGCAGCATTAATGGGCCTTGGGTATTCAGATCTTGTTTAGAACAAATGCATTTTCCTCTGAGGAGTCACCTGGCTATGGCCATCCTTGTGGGTGCCGTTTCCTTCAGCTGGTGCCATCGTGTATTTTCACATTGCTAGGCATTGCCTCAGGAGGATCTCTGCAGGTTAGCTCTCATCTCTGGGTCAGTAACATTTTGCAAACAGACCTCATCAAATCAGAGGAGTATTTCCATCCTGTTCATCAGCCAAAGAGTGACCTGAAGCACACTGTCTCTTCCCCTTTCCTGGCGGGTTCCTTTTCGTTTTAAACCTCTGCCTCCAGTTTTCATAAGAGATACCATATGCACATGAGCAGCAAATTTTATCTTAGATGCTTGTTGACAAAGATATCAGCCAGCTGCAACAGTTTCAGGTAGCTTTTTGAAGAGCCATGCAGTGTCACACAGATGACATCTTGCAAGCCTTACACATCCCTGGGGAAGGTAGGAAGGTCGCCTCCTCATCTTATGCGGAGGGAAATGGAGGAAGAAAGATATTAATAAGAAGTCATAAAGGATACCATCAGCTGGTCTGCCCAGACATCCTCCTCTTGGGAATAAATAATGGGTGTGGTTGGAAAAGCCTTTTTGGATCACCCAGTCCAACCGTTCTCTAACTCTACCAAGGCTGGGGTTAACCCGTGGCTCTCAGCACCACATCTCTGACCCTTTGAAACACCTCCAGAAATGAGGATTCAACCACCTTTCTGGGCAGCTGTTCCAGTCTTTGAGAACTCTTTCAGTCATAGTATCATAGTATCAGTCAGGGTTGGAAGGGACCACAAGGATCATCTAGTTCCAACCCCTGCCATGGGCACACTACATCAGGCTGGTCAGAGCCTCATCCAGCCTGGTCTTAAACACCTCCAGGGATGGGGCCTCAACCACCTCCCTGGATAACCCATTCCAGGGCTTCACCACTCTCATGGTGAAGAACTTCCTCCTCATGTCCAGCCTGAATCTCCCCACCTCCAGTTTCATTCCATTCCCCCTAGTCCTATCACTACCTGATACCCTGAGAAGTCCCTCCCCAGCCTTCTTGTAGGCCCCCTTCAGATACTGGAAGGCCACAATGAGGTGCTCCAGCCCTCTGATCATCCTCGTGGCCCTTCTCTGGACACGCTCCAGCACGTCCACATCCCTCCTGTAATAGGGGCTCCAGAACTGGACGCAGTACTCCAGGTGGGGTCTCACCAGAGCTGAGTAGAGGGGGAGAAGCACCTCCCTTGGCCTGCTGGCCACACTTCTCCTGATGCAGCCCAGGATCTGATTGGCCTTCCGGGCTGCAAGTGCACATTGAGAGCTCATGTTGAGCTTCTCGTCCACCAGCACCCCCAAGTCTCTCTCCTCAGGGCTGCTCTCCAGCCAGTCCCTGCCCAGCCTGTACTTGTGCCTGGGATTGCCTCGACCCAGATGCAGGACCCTGCACTTGGTCTTGTTGAACCTCATGAGGTTGGCTTGTGCCCACCTCTCCAGCCTGTCAAGGTCCCTCTGGATGGCATCCCTTCCCTCCAGTGTGTCTGCTGCACCACACAGCTTGGTGTCATCAGCAAACTTGCTGAGGGTGCACTCGATGCCACTGTCCATGTCACCCATCCATGTAAGTCAAGAAGTTGCTTCTAAGATCCAGCCTAAACCTTCTCTGGTGCGACTTGAGGCCATGTCCTCTCCTACTATCGTTTGTTACAAAGCCGAAGAGACCAACTCCCACCTCACTCCATCCTCCTTTCAGGGAGGTAAACAGAGAGCAATGAGGTCTCCCTCAGCCTCCTCTTCTCCAGACTAAACACCCCCAGTTCCCTCAGCTGCTCCTCACCAGCCCTGTTCTCCAGACCCTTCACCAGCTTCGTTGTCCTTCTATGGACCTGCTTCAGCCACTCAATGTCCTTCTTGTAGTGAAGGCCCAAGAACTGAATCCCTTCTTGAATCCCTTCCCTCCAGCTACCCCACAAGGGCTGCGTGCCCTCCTTTCTTGCCTCAGGGCAGAGCTGTGGTGCACAAATCCCTTTCACAGAGCTGCAGGTCCTTAATAAAATTCCGCTCTGGTTGCGGCCCTGTGAGATGATTAGTGAATTAGAGTTCTTAATTAGCATTTTGCATAATTCATAGCAATTACAACATTCTCATAGATACAATTGTCAAGGTGCAGATGTGCAAACGTGCAGCTCTCATTTTCTTGTCTAAAGAACTCTTTCTGGTGGAACCTCTAATTTTTCCAGCTCCATTGTGCAGGGACCATTATTGCTGCTTGTTGTTTTTAAGGCATTTGGAAATGGATGCGAATCTCACTTCAGCTTCAGCCACTGTGACCAACTGCTTTGTTTTTTTTCAGAAGCTTTAAAAGCCATCATTGAAGTTTGCTCCTGGGTGGGAATTAGGCAATTGAATTTTCTGAAGGACCCATACTGCCCGTTTTTAACATCCCACAGGGAATTGTATTGCAGTGTTTCAGTTACTACAGGAAAACAAAAGCTAAATCCAGTGTGTGCAGCAGCCAAGATTTATACGGCTGGGTTGTTAATGGACTTGAGCTCTGATTCCTTCTTCAGATGGAGATGGATTTCAGAGTTCTTTCTGCTCTGTAGATACTTTTCTTCTGTCATTCTCAGTCCTGGGGCCAGTTCTACTTAAAATATTTATCAATTATCTGAATGAGAGGGTAGAGGGAACCCTCAGTAAGACAGGCGGATGTTGGTCTCTTCTCCCAGGCAGCCAGCACCAGAACAAGAGGACACAGTCTCAGACTGCACCAGGGGAAGTTTGGGCTGAATGTTAGGAAGAAGTTCTATACAGGGAGAGTGATTGCCCATGGGAATGGGCTGCCCATGGAGGTGGTGGAGTCACCTTCATTGGAGGTGTTCAGGAGGAGACTTGATGGGGTGCTTAGTGCCATGGTTTAGTTGTTTAGGTGGGTTGGATTGGTTGATGGGTTGGACGCGATGATCTTGAAGGTCTCTTCCATCCTGGTCTATTCTATTCTATTCTATTCTATTCTATTCTATTCTATTCTATTCTATTCTATTCTATTAACCTGCAGATCTACTAAAGGAAGGCTCTGCAAAGTGGCCTGGACAGGTTGAAACAATGGCCAGGGTCAGTTGGAAGAGGTTTAACAAGGCCAAGTGCTGGGTCTTGCACTTGGGTGCACCAGAGCAGATTTAGGCTGGATGTTAGGAAGAAGTTCTACACGGAGAGAGTGATTGCCCATTGGAATTGGCTACCCATGGAGGTGGTGGAGTCACCTTCATTGGAGGTGTTCAGGAGAAGACTTGATGGGGTGCTTGGTGCCATGGTCTAGTTGTTGGGTGGGTTGGATTGGTTGATGGGTTGGACGCGATGATCTTGAAGGTCTCTTCCAACCTGGTGTATTGTATTGTATTGTATTGTAAACCCCATGAATGATGCAGGCTTGGGGCAGAATAGCTGGAAACTGCTCAGGAAAGAAAGACCTGAAGGTGCTGGTTGACAGGCAGCAGAAGATGAGCCAGCATTGTGCCCAGGTGGCCAAGAAGGCCACCAACATCCTGTCCTGGATCAGCAACAGTGTGGTCAGCAGGAGCAGGAACTAATTGTTCCCTTGTACTCAGCACTGGGGAGAGCACAGCTTGAGTACTGGGTTCAGTTTAGGGCCACTCAGCCCAAGGAGTCAGAAGCCAGCAGCAAGTTGGTTTCTTCTCCCTAGGAACAAGCAGTCGTAGAAGGAGAGGACATGGCCTCAAATTACACCAGGGGAGGTTCAGGCTGGATCTTAGAGGCAACTTGTTGACTGAAAAGGTTTGTAAAGACTGGCACCGGCTGCCCAGGAAGGTGGTTGAATCCCTGTCCCTGAAGGTGTTTCAAGAGTCCGAGATGTGGTGCTGAAGACCATGGCTTAGCATCAGCCTTGGTAGAGTTAGAGAATGGTCAAACTGCATGATCTCAAAGGTGTTTTCCTACCAAAACTGTTCTGTGGTTCTATCATTCTAAATGTACAATGTATGACGTGTTTGTGGTCACCAGGAGTAACTTTTGGAGTACAGGAAGATCTGACAGTTACACAGAGTCAGGGGCAGAAATACAGAGGATGAAGACAGTTGGAACAGAGCTAAGGCCCCCTAATTTCCAAACCAGAGTCCCTCAGATATCCTTCATGATGTTAGAAAAAGCCACGAGCCAGGAGATCACACCACAGTGGCACCCAGCTCCACACTTCCAGGTACAGTTCCTGTTTGAAAACAATTACTGGGTTCCAACTGACAAATTTGAATTTCTAGTTCCTTCATTAAGTGCCTCCACAGATGGTATTAAATGTAATTAATTTGAGTTTCATAATTATAATCTAATATGTAAATCCACTTACAGAATTCCATTCTATTAAAGGCACAAATCAAAAAAAAAAAAAAAAAAATCATTTCTAAACAAAAGTTATGAATTTCCTTAAAGGAAAGGCATTTGTAATTTCCCCCAGGACATTTTAATCACTTCTGGATTTGCAGTCACGGAGCACACAGGAGTTTCACGCAGTCATGATCTGAGGGGAGGAAATTGCAACCCTCACATTGTTATTAGAGGCAAACGGCACCCAGAGGAACCTGGTGGGGTGTGTTCGGATGTGCAGAGCCCTGAGCAACTCGTCTTCCTTCCAGCATCACCTAAAGGGACTGGGATGAAGAGCAGTTCTTATCCAGATAAGGATTTCTAACGGTTCTTACCAAGATAAGGATTATCACAGAGTCACAGAATGCCAGGTTGGGAGAGACCCCAAGGATCATCTGCTCCAACCTTTCTAGGTGACAGTAGAATTGAGATGAGCTGGCCCAGCACCCTGTTAAGCTGAGTCTTCAAACTGTCCCATGGAGGGGACTCCACTGCTTCCCCTGGGAGGTAATTCCAATGTCCAACTGTTCTTGTGGACAAATATTTTCTTCTGGAGTCCAGTGGGATTTTCCCCAGCAGTAACTTGTCCCCATCACCCCTTGTCTTCTCCATGGGACTTCTTGTTAAAAAGGAGTCTCCATCCTCCTGGCAGCCACCCTTTAAGTCCTGGTCCATGGTGATAAGGTCTTCCCTCTGCTTTATTTTCTCCAGGCTGAACAAGCCCAGCTCTCTCAGCCTTTCCTCACATGCAGGGCTGCCAGACCTCTGATCACCCTCCTGGCCCTTCTCTGGACACTTTCCAGCCTGTCCACATCTTTTCTGTACAGCAGGGACCAAAACTGCAGGCAGTACTCCAGCTGTGGTCTGTCCAGCACTGAGCAGAGTAGGACGATGACTCCTTCATCTCTGTTGTTGATGCCCTTGTTGATGCAGCCCAGCATCTCGTTGGCTTTCTTTTGCACCTGCAGTTCACTGTGCACTCATGCTGAGCTTGCTGTCCACCAAGACCCCCAGGTCCCTTTCCACAGGTGGAAAGGGTCCCTCTCCAGCCTGGTGGATCCCAGTCTGAACTGCACTCCTGGGTTAGATATTCCGTGGTGCAGGACCCTACATTTGTCACTGTTGAACCTCATAAGGTTCTTTCTAGCTCACTCCTGCAGCCTGTCCAGGTCTTCCTGGAGGGTGGTTTGGCCTTCTGGAGTGTCAACCTCCCCACTCATCTTGGATTCCTCTAGAAACTTCATCTGGTGCAACTTGAAGCCATTTCCTCTCCTCCTATCACTTGCTACAAAGCAGAAGAGACAAACCCCTACCTGGCTCCAGCCTCCTTTCAAGGAGTTGTAGCAAGCAATGAGGTCTGCCCTCAGCCTCCTCTTCTCCAGACTAAACACCCCCAGTTCCCTCAGCTGCTCCTCACCAGTCCTGTTCTCCAGACTCTTCACCAGTTTTTTTTCCCTTCTCTGGACCTGCTCCAACACCTCAATGTTCTTCTTGGAGTGAAGGGCCAAAACTGAACCCAGCACTGGAGCTGTGCTCTCCCCCACTGCTGAGCACAGGGGGACAATTAGTTCCCTACTCCTGCTGGTCATACTATTGCTGATCCAGGCCAGGATGCTGGTGGTCTTCATGATTACCTAGGCACACTGCTAGCTCATCTTCAGCCAGCTGTCTTTCCATGTTCAGCAGCAGGACAGAAACAAAGAACAAGATCCAGAAAAGCCAGTTCCTCCTTTTTATTTCAAGTGAGATGTTGAAGAAGCTGCTCTATGTTTACCACCTCCTGTTAATGTTATTGCCTTGAGAGCTTTGATACTGCTTAAAGAAGCTCACTAATTGTCATTAAAGCAAATGTTGCCTTCAGCAGGCTTCCTCTGTTCCTTTCTCTCTGCAGCTTGTTTCTCGGTCCTCAGACAACTTGTGCAAGTTCATGGTCTTGGCCGTGTGCTTCTCTCTTTGCCACTCTCTGAATTCTCAGTGTCCCTACTCAATATCCTTTTATTAGGAAAGCTTTCCATGATTTTAAGGATATGTATTTTCAATTGCCCACCCTTAGAATTAGTGTAAAAGGAAAAAAAAAAGAAAACAAAACCACAAATCATCAAACAAAACCCCAAACCCCACAAACCAAAACAAAAAACCAGTGAAATGAAGGGCTGGCCGGAGAGGGACTTTGTCTAACAACAGGACAAGGGGGATGGTTTGAAGCTGAGGGAGAGCAGGGTTAGACTGGATCTTAGGAAGCAATTCTGCAATGCAAAGGTGGTGAGATACTGCAATAGGCTGCCCAGGGAGGGAGGTTGTAGATGTCCCCTCCCTGGAGGTCTTCAAGGCCAGGTTGGATGAGGCCTTGAGCCACTGAGTCTAGCTGAGAGATGTCCCTGCCCATGGCAGGGGGGATGGAGTAGATTATCCCTGAGGTCCCTTCCAACCTGATCCATTCTGTGATTCTATGACTTTGTTTCCCAGCATAGGAGGAAAGCTGGGTATGAATTAGTCACCTTGGAGGAGAGTTAGAGGTCACAGCTCTTATCCCAGAGAATGCATGATGGCAGTTTTGCCTCTGGTTAGAAACAAGGAAAGACTCAAATAAGACTTATTTTCTTTATATTTTGGGGGTTTTGTGTGTTTTGGTTTTGTGTGGTTTGGGTTTTTTGGGGTGTGTGTGTGTGTTTGGGGTTATTTTGTCTATTTGTTTTTTGGGGTTTTGGATTGATTTTGGTTTGTTGTTTTTTTTTTGTTTTGTTTTTTTTTCCCTGATAGTAATATTTTGTTGATGTTAACCAAAAGCATTTATGAATTTGGGTCAAATACTTTCAGCTGACAGAAGGGTAAGGTTGATAAGAATTTGGGAAAGCCTTGAAACATTTCAGGTTCTCTTATCTGAATGACATTTTGCTGAAGTTAATTCCTAACTTTTAAAGGAAGAAAAAAGACCTCCCCTAGAGGACAGGTTTCTATTCTCAGCTAAGTGAAATATTTGTACAAATCAAGAGTGGATTAGATTCTCTCCCCAAAATGAGAGAAGGAGGACCAGAGGAAAGGGGAATTGGTTGCTGTTGAAGACAAATGTTAGAGTTTTGGGGTTGTCAGCCAAAGGACAAAAACTCTCTCACTTCAATTCTTGCTGCAGGAGTGGGCCCGACATAGATAGCCATGGAAAAAAAGCATTTGAAACACTAAATTATACAGCAATTTGATGCAGTTTCTGCCTGTAACCTTGAAAAATCTTATCACAAGCAAGCAGTTAAAAAAATAAGTAAGGAAGTGATGGCTTCCAACCAAAATCTGTCACTGGGGATTGATCGGAGTGGTCTGCTGGCTTGCTCCAGTTCCTGGTCAGGTCCTCTTGAGCTCAAATACACTGGGAGGCCTTTTCAAAGTCACAGGGGACAGTGGAATATCTAGTTCACACAAAGGGAGCCTAGTGGCTGATCTGGTACCCCTTGAAATTAAACACCTCTTGAGCTAGCTCTTCTTCAGTCAGTGAGTAGCATGGCTGGCAGGAATCCTGACTGCTCCTAGGATATGATCATGGGGATGAGGCCTGGAGCAGCCTGGGATAGTGGGAGGTGTCCCTGACAATGCTAGGGTTGGAAGTGAATGACCTTCAAGGTGCCTTCTAACTCATACCATTCTCTGAAGCTATGAATCCTGTGGCTGTGAAATGCATCTCCTGGGCCCTCTGGCTGGTGAAAACAGCATCATTCCTTCCCATGCTGAAAGGGCACACATCTGAAGACAGTTGTCTGACAAGTCTTCACCTGGTGTGTGCTTTAGCTGGAGTAAAGAGCTGTGGTGTTTGGCTTATTTTCATTTTATTTCTGCTGCTGCAGCTTTGGGTCTCCTGTGCTGTGAATGCTCTTAGCTGTATGTCAGCAGAGTGTTCTGTGGCCACTGGCATGTAGGGGTGGCAAAGGCAGCAGGCAGCATTTTGGATTCAGCCTCTTCTCATAATTATTTCCATTTGTGGGATGACAGTCTGGTCACCTTGGAAGTCCCTCCAGTTCAGTGATCCCACAATTCTGGTTTCCTCCCAAATTTTCCAATATATCAAAGTCTTCTTGTCAAATTAATTTCAGAAGCTGCACTTCAACAGAGGGTTACTCAGTTGAGTTGTTTGACCTTCAAGATCTGATAAGGGTACACCTGGTTTGTGCCTATCTTTGCCAATGTAGAAAGTGTTAATGATCACCATGATCAGTCATGAGAACCACAATCCATCATGAGAGCAAGCATTCAGAAGCTATTTAAGACAAGGTTTGGATGTGTTGGCATCCTGTGCCTGTATGCCAGTATCCCTGTCAACCCCTGCCTGCCAGTCCTCTGGAGGGTTTTGCTCAGATTTGTCTCCCTCAAGGCAGAAAATAAAGAGGAGGCTGACAGAGGAGAAACAGAGAGAGTGTGGGAGAGCTGAATGGCAGAGGAAGAAATCTCTCTTCTGCTAAGTAGGGTGATAGGGAGTAAACAAATGGGTAAGGAATCATAGCAGGGTAAAGAACTTCTTGAACAGAAGGAAGCATGGATAGCATGGAAGCATGGAAGCAAATTCATAGAATGGTTTGGGTTGGAAGGGACCTCAAAGCTCATCCAGTCCAACCCCCTGCCGTGGTCAGGGACCCCTCCCACTAGACCAGCTTGCTCAAGGCCTCATCCAGCCTGGTTTTAAACACCTATAGGGAGAGAGCATCCATGACCTCCCTGGGCAACCTGTTCCAGTGGCTCAGCACACTCACTCTCAAAAATTTCTTCCTAATCTCCAGTCTCAATCTTTCCTCTTCCAGCTCAAAGCCATTGCCCCTCATCCTGTCTCTCCAAGCCCTTGTCAAAGTCCCTCCTCAGCTCTCCTGTAGCCCCCTTCAGATACTGGAAGGTTGCTCTAAGCTCTGCCCAGAGCCTTCTCTTCTCCAGGCTGAACAGCCCCAACTCTCCCAGCCGATCCCCTTAGGGGAGGTTTTCCAGCCTCTGATCATCTTTGTGGCCTCTTCTTGACCATCTCCTGCAGCTCCTTGTCTCTGTTGTGCTAAGGGCACCAGAACTGAACAGTGCGGCAGGTGAGGTCTCAGCAGATCAGAGCAGAGGGGCAAAATCCCCTCCCTGTGCTGCTGCTTTCACTGCTATGGATGCAGCCCAGCACACGGCTGCCTTCTGGGCTGCCAGTGACCACTGCTGGTTCATGGTGAGTTTGTCATCAGCTGATACCCCCAAATCCTTCTCCTTCAGACTGCTCTTGAGCCACTCCTCACCCAGCCTGGGTTTGTGCTTGGGATTGCCCCAACACAGACACAGGACTTTGCACTTAGCAACAAAGCCAGGAGCAGAAGGACGGTGGACTGAAAAAGCCATGACAAAGGGCAGACATGAGCAAGAAGCTACAGAGAGTTAATTTTATGTCTACCAGGAGCACTTCATGAGCAGAGTAAATTTTATTGACCTGTCTACGAATCCTAAAGCAGCTCTCAATTTCCATGCTTTGAAGGCAGTGCACTTGTTGTTCCTGACCTCTCGGGTGCTGCAGACTATTGGATTTTACCCTCTGATTATTAGATCAACTTTTATGCTTTTCTCTCCTAGCTTCACAAGTAAACTTGTTTTCAAAGCTTCCCCTTAGAGGCAGCATCTTCAATTCAGCACTTGAACTATCTCCTGTATTGCTTTGCTCTCTGCAGGCTTTTTAGGCAAGACAGAGTGTTAGGGACAAAATCAGAAGCTGGGAAGAGTGACACAAAAGCTGAAGATGATTCAATCATAGCATGGCTTATGTTGGAAGGGACCTCAGAGGTCATCTACTCCAACCTCCCCACCGTGGGCAGGGACACCTCTCAATTGGACTCAGCTGCTCAAAGCCTCATCCAACCTGGCCTTGAAGACCCCCAGGGAGGAGGCATCCACAGCCTCCCTGGGCAACCTGTTCCAGAGTCTCACCACCCTCCTACTGAAGAACTCCATCCTAAGATCCAGTGTAACTCTGCTCTGCCTCAGCTTCAAACCATTTGCCCTTGTCCTGTCTCTAGACACCCTGATGAAATGTTTCTCTGCAGCCTTCCTGTAGGATCCCTTCAGGTGTTGGAAGGCAGCCTAAAAAAGTCCTCCTAGAGTCTTCTCCAGACTAAACAAGCCCAGCTCACTCAGCCTATCCTCAGAGCAGAGGCGCTCCAACCCTTGAATCATCTTTGTGGCCTCCTCTGGACTCACTCCAACAGCTCGGTGTCCTTTTTATGCTGGGGACACCAGGACTGGATGCAGTATTGGAGGTGGGGCCTCAGCAGAGCAGTGGAAAGAGGCAGAATCCCCTCTCTTGCCCTGCTGGCCACACTCCTCTTGATGCAGGCTAGGATATGATGTGTTCACTGGACAGGCTGAGAGTGTACCAGAAGGCTTCTGAAGATCATCTAGTCCAGTTCTCCTGCTCAAGCAGGGTCACCTAGATTAGATTACACAGGAACTCATCCAGAGGGGTTTTGCTGGTACCTTCTGGACTGTTGGTGCCTCACTGTGTTGTGTTTCCAGCAAATGTCAGGGTGGCTGAAGTCCCCCTTGAGAACCAGGGCCTGTGATTGGGAGGCTCTTTTCTGCTGTCTGTAGAAGACTGCGTGGATTTCCCCTTCCCTGTGATAATGTTGTGGTTTAAGCTTTCCCAGAGACCAAAAGTCCAAATGGAACAGATTTAGATTGCTTCCCCTCTCCCTTTTTCCCAGTAGGGTAAAAGCAAATTAGGCAGGAGAAAAAAAAAAAAAAAAAAAGAAAAAGAAAGAAAAGAGGTAAAATCACAAAAGAAACAATCTGGAATCGATTTGGAAGTAAAAAGGTAAGTTTAACAAAATATATATGGCATTTGAGTAAAAGGGAAGTTACAAAGGAATAAAGAAAAGGGGTAAATGAAAGCATATACAAAACCAGGCCCTGCTGGCATAGGAGTCCCTTAATGTAAATGTGGATTCTCTTTAGAGGTAGTCCTTAGGAGTTGAGATGCAGCGTGAGCGTGCCTCACCACATGGTAACTGCAGGAGCAGGAACAGCAAAGAGGTCTGGCAGGCAGGCAAGGCACAGGAACAAGAGAGAGAAGCAGGAAGATGGTTCCCCTGAAATAGGCTTGCTGGACAGGAAGGGGGAATGGAATGGTTCTCTGAAGAACTTCTTCCTGAGATCCCGTTTAATCCTGCTCTCCCTCAGCTTCAAACCCTTCCCCCTCATCCTGTCTCTAGACACCCTGATGAAAAGTTCCTCTGCAGCCTTCCTGTAGGATGCTTTCAGGTGTTGGAAGGCAGCCCACGTTCTTCAGAGAACCTTGACCTGAGGACCCCTCCCCGTGGGAGGGGAAAACCAAATCTCTCTGCCCACCTGGGTCAGGTTTCTTTGTCCACCTGGGGGCTCGGTTCTCTTGTAACCTGACACAGGTAAACACCCACAACAGCATCACCACATTGCAGTGCAATCAAAAGAGGATCCTGGTGTGTATTTGTAAGGTGGGCACAACTACAAGAACCATGAAGTGCATTTTAGCTTTGAAGAAGAGCATACAGGGGCTGAAGTTGTGCCAGGGGAGATTTAAGTTGGAGATTAGGAAAAATGTTTTTCCTGAAAGAGTGGTGTCCCTCACTCCAAGAAGGATATTGAGAGGCTGAAGCACATCCAGTGAAGTGCAATGAAGCTGGGGAAGGGTCTGGAGAACAGGGCTGGTGAGGAGCAGCTGAGGGAACTGGGGGTGTTTAGTTTGGGGGAGGCTGATGGGAGATCCCTTCGCCCTTTACAGCTCCCTAAAAGGAGGTTGGAGTGAGGTAGGGTTTGGTCTCTTCTCCCAAGCATCAGGTGATATAATGAGAGAAAATGGCCTGAAATTGTGCCAGGGGAGCTTTAGGTTGGAGATTAGGAGTAATTTTTTTGCTGCAAGAGAGGTCAGGGATTGGAACAGGCTGCCCAGGGAGGTGGCAGAGTCACCATGCCTGGAGGTGTTCAAGAAGCCGTAGATGTGGTGCTTCAGAACATGATTTGATGGCCATGGAAGCTGGGTTATGGTTGGACTCAATGATCATGGAAGTGTTTTCCAACCCTCATGATTCTCTGATACATGTCAAGGGCAGTAGTTCTCACTTTGTAGCTTTTCACTTTTGTTTACAGCTCACCTCCTTGGCAGGTTTACAGCACAAATCCTCCTCCCCTTTGTGCTTTGGTCATGGTTATTTTATTAGGCATGTGTTTCTCTTCATCAGTATGTTAGGGTGAACTCTTCCTCCTCATTCTCCTCTTCCTCTCAGTAGAGCACTCCAGTGCCCTGGCCAGCATTGGTTATTTATTTAATGAGCCTGTGCAGTCAGCCTGCTCCTTCTGTGGCAGGAAAGAGGCACAGAGAGCACTGCTGGCCCTGGCAGCAGGGTGATTTAGCAGCAAAGTCCCACAGAGAATGAGCAGCTCTGTTTTCCACCAGCTGCATGTTTGAGGAGGGCTGAACACTATCCTCTTTCTGCATGGCTGCCAATGCATGCACCACTGCCAGTACCTCCCACAGCTCCTCAGTGCCACTCAAATTGACCAGCATGACATCTTTGGAACAGAATTAATTTTGACTGAAGGCTTTGACAAATAGCAACACTGGATTTGCCTGGGTGTCTCTTTAGATATTTCTCATTTCTGAGTGTTCTGAGAGTCAGGTGGGTATCAGTTTAATGCAGACACTTGTCAAGGCCAGAGGCTGCTGGGATGTAGAGCACAAAGCATTGTTGCTATCCTTCATACTGAGACACTTGAAGAAATGTGGTGTTCCCTTTGTTGGTCATTCCAGCAACCTACCTGAGGTTTGGAAACAAGTCTGAAAGACAAATGTAAAGGCTGAGAGGAGACCTTCTCACTCTCTACAGCTCCCTGGAAGGAGGATGTAGACAGGTGGGGGTTGGTCTCTTCTCTCCAGGAACAAGTGATAGGAGAGGAAATGGCCTCAAGTTGTACCAGGGGATGTTTAGCTCAGATTTTAGAAGCAACTTGTTGACTGAAAGGGTTCTCAAGGACTGGAACAGGCTGCCCGAAAAGGTGACTGAATCCCCATGCCTGGAGGTGTTTCAAAGAGGCAGAGATGTGGTGCTGAGGGCCATGGTCTAGCACCAGATTGGGTAGAGTTAGAGAATGATTGGACTGGATGATCTGAAAGGGCTTTTCCAACTGAAATGATTCTGTGATCCTCTGAGAGATCATCGTTGTGTACACTGACACTGGGGTGGTGGAAGACCACAGCCCTTCACACTATTTCTCTAATTTTAATCATATCTTTAATACTCCAGTAATTACCTGCATGCAGTGGACAGCAAATAGTGGGAATAGATATGTTATGAGATGAAACTTCTTGCTGAAATACAGGCTGGTACCCAAGAAGAGTGCTCCAAGGCATCAGTTTTGATTTGCAAACTGCATGCTGTCTCCTGGCTGAAGGTGTGATGGTGGTTGACCAGCCTCACTGACAGCTTTACTGGGAGGGGAGAGCAGGGTAACTGGTGGAGCTGCTAGTCGTTACTCAGACCACTGTACACATGTGACTTGCTGGAAAATTGCACTTTCCAGCAGCTGTTAGCTGTGTTCTGTGTGGGCAGAACCATCCACATGTTCTCTAGCTGCTAGGACTTTATGCTGCTCTTAATAAAGGGATTGTCCCCTGGATAGCCATTTGGTCTGAGGCAAGGACGTTACAGCATGGCTACTGTTACTTTGATCAGTAAATCAGTGTCTGCTTTTCCATCCTACCACTGAGCTGTTTGCACAGACCCTGTTCACTGTGGGGCTTTCAGAGCAGAAAAGCCTTTCTGATGCATGACCAGAGCACTCTTGATAAATTGATAGAATCATAGATGGATGACCTTTGGAGCTCCCTTCAAACCCAAACCATTCTAGGATTCTATGAAGTGGAGCTGCACTGTTACAGAGTGAGCTTAAGACGTACTGGGCATGGCACTCACCTTCAGAGGGTCAGGGTGTGTTCCCTTCAAACCTTGCTATAGAGACACCCATAGCATAGGTGGAAGAGGCCCAACCGTCTCTGCTCAGGTAGAAGGGGTTGTTTCTCACTGCAGAGGGGTTGGACTAGATGACCTTTGGAAGTCCCTTTCAACCCAAACCATTCTATGATTCTATCATTCTGTGATGTATTTTCTGCTTGGAGGGTTTCCACTCTGCCAGGGCTTACCACAGGATCACAGATCCCATTGTGTTCACAAATGAGTGAGACTGGACAATCACAAAGGTGTGTTTATAGTCAATGCTTAGCTCCACCTGGGTGAGCAGCACCTCACCAGTTCCCTAGGAGTGGATATTCTCTAACCACTGTGAGAACTATTGGGAGCACTGAGCTGGTGAAAACAGACAGGGTTTTTTTTGCTTAGATTATAAATCAGTCTTCCTCCTATAGCTTGTTTTCAGTTTTACTCTGATACATGTGGCATCCTGTGGAAATAAGGCATCAAGGAGTTCACCTCCCATCAAAATTTCTTGGTCTTCCACAACGCCTGTGCTTCTCTGGCAGCAGTCATGCCATAGCCTTGGCTGGTTGCACAGAGGGGTTTTCCTGCTCTCAGGCTGTAGGGAGGTACTGAGAGTTTCTCCAGCTAGGAGTCACTCTTGAAGCTGAAGAGAGCAATCATGGCCATTGAGCTTGGGCAGAGATGATGAATGTATTGTTAGGAAGAGCATGTCTGGGGAGCTCATTCAGCACTTGCTGTGTCTTGGAGAAAACAGGATTTCCTTCTTTGGCTCACCTGTCTCAGTTGGACTAGGCAGGCTTTGCTTTTGCTTGGGCGAATGCAAAACACTATGGATCGTCCCTGCTGCCTGCAGCGGGGTTGGACAAGGTGACCCTTGGGTTGGACCCTTCCAACCCAATGCAATCTGTGAATGCTTAGGCAGCAGGGCAATCCCCACTGCATCATCACCAGCGGATCCCTCAGGGGAGGTTGGAAATCAGAGCTCAGTCAGAATATTTGAGCACATTGGAAAAGTGTTTCCTGAAGACTATGATTTTATTGCTACAGGCAGCACTGGCTGGATTTGCAGTTAAATAGATGATTTAAGGTACAGCTTGAGCTGGCTTGATTTTTCATGCCTGAGATGGGAAGTTCAAAATTGCCCTGGGAATGTGCAGCCTTTCTGTAACAAGCCATGGCCTGTTCTGAGTCACAGCAGTGCTTTTCTTCATAAAACATTGCCAAAGCACCTGTTCAAAGAGGCCTTTCCATGATGGATCGTGCTTCTGCTTCCTGCTGCTCACTAAAGATCTGAATCATTCCTGCACAGTCATCACAGAATCCTTCTAATTCCAACTTTGAATGCTGGGGTGGGGAACTAACCTGAAATGCTACTGTTTGTGATGGTTGTTCTTGATAGGTGGTTCCAGCAAGAGAAAGATTCCCTTACTGTAAAAAATCCATATATGCCTTTCCTAGCTGAGTCACCACGATATCACTGCTCTCATCTTCACAGAGTCACAGAATGCCAGGTTGTAAGGGACCCCAAGGAACATCTGCTCCAACCTTTCTAAGTCACAGTAGTCAAAATGAGCTGGCCCAGCACCCTGTCAAGCTGAGTCCTCAAAGTATCCAGTGTAGGGGACTCCACTGCTTTCCTTGGGAGATGATTCTAACATCCAGCTGTTCTCATGGGGAAATATTTTCTCCTGGAGTTCAATGGGAATCTCTCCAGCATTAACTTGTCCCCATCACCCCTTGTCTTTTCCTTGGGACTCCCTCAAGTTCAAACCATTCCCCCTTGTCCTGTCTCTAGACACCCTGATGAAAAGTCCTTCTGCAGCCTTCCTGTAAGATCCCTTCAGGTATTGGAAGGCAGCTCTAAGGTCCCCCCAGGCTCTTCTCCTCTCACAACTGAACAACCCCAGTTCCCTCAGCCTGTCAGAGCAGAGCTGCTCCAGCCCTTGGATCATCTTTGTGGCCTTCTCTGGACTCACTCCAACAGCTCGGTGTCCTTTCTTCTGCTGAAGACACTAGAACTGGACACAGTATTGGAGGTGAGGTCTCAGCAGAGCAGAGTAAGGCGGCAAGAAACCCCTCTTGCCCTGCTGGCCGCCCTTCATCCTCACCTGCTCTTTATGTTTGTTATAAGCAGCCACAGCTTTGTGTAACAGCAACGTGCTTTTATCCACCGCAAATTGTCACCAAAGCCCTCGCAGGAAGCATTTGCTCTCAGAAAGCCATTCTAGGACTATCTTGGCTAGTCTGTTATTGCAGGTTTTATTTCTCTGTCGATTCACCTGGCTCAGGTCACAGCTTTTAATTTCCAAGGTATTCAGATTTTCAGAGCAGAAAAATAAATGCTGCTCACTAACAGGCTGAAAGACAAAGGGCTAAAGTTCCTCAAAATTTATTAACTGCTCCTCAGCAGGCAATCAATAGATAGACACAGCCATCTGAAATGAGAGGGTATCCAGTGATAAGGAGGCAATGATCATAAAGGGAAGCAAACAGGCAGATTTAAATAATAGCAGGAGGTCCTGCCTTAGTTTGTTAAGCACTTAAGCCTGTGGCTAGTTGTAAACATATGAAACAGAGAAATGCTATCTCTGGTGTACAAGTGTGGAGCAAAGCTTAGAGCAAAGCTTAGAGCAAAGCTTGCCTGTTGCCTGTTCTGTGTGAGAGGAGAGCACCTCTGAGAGCTGCACCTCAGTTGCATCTCCGGGCAGTTCCTCCTCAGGAAAGAGAAGTTATACTTCAATTAGATTCCTGGATTTCAGCTCTTGGCCGAAAGCTCCCCAGAAAGCCGGCGCTGGGAAGGCAGCACATATCCTAGCCATCGACTTGGGTCCCAGTGGTTTGGTAGAATATTTGGTCTTGGGCAGAAGGGACCCCTGTGTCCGTGAAGCAATATTGGTACAACCTGCACATTCATATTGAAAAACTTGTGTCTGTGCCTGCAGACCCCTCCGGGACTGCAGAGCCCACTCCAAATGAGAGCTGGTCGTGGCCTGTGTTTGCTTGCTGCTGTCCGTATGGAGGTGTTGGCCGAGGCTTCCCCTCTTCCCTCCCACTGCCTTGTGTGAGGAGGTTAAATAAAAACACAATAAAACTCTGGGCCTGGCATTTTTCACTGTAGCTCAGACAGACATTTTATTCATAGTAATTCCTTTATTTGTGTCATAAATCCTTCTTCCCTTTGTGCTCCTCAAGAAGATTAAGATCAAGGGCATCACCTCTGCCATCGAGGCCTAGACCCCCGAGGCAAAGTGACAGTTCTGCAGCTTCTGCCTCTTCTCTCACCCACCTCTTCTTTGATGCCTCATCCTCCTAGAGCATAGATTGCCTTTGCCTTTTCAACTTGTACTCTGGCCTCCTTCTGCAGCTACAAATAACAATCTCCTTCTCCCGCTCTCCTGGCACTCACTAGCAGGTGGTGTGCGTGAGGCAAGGCAAAAGAAAGGCAGAGCAGGCTCAGCAATAACAGCAGAAAGGCAGCAAGAATGCATAAAGTCTTAATACATTTTGCTATTGTTTCTGAGAGCAGGGCGCAATCTGCTGCACTCCTCCCCATGCCAGCTCCTGGGAGCTGGGGACTGTGGAAGTGTCAGGCTCCTTTCATTTTGTTGTGGGGCTGTTTTGTTTTGTTTTTACAAAATGATTTATTTGTTTATTTTTGTTCACTGTATTTGGTGATTGATTTGTGTAATGATTTATTTATTGTAGCCAGCGAAGCTGCAGAGCAATTTGTTTCTTAAAGACTTAAAACCAGAAGGTAAATAAAAAACAAATTGGATCCTTCTTATTAAAATCTCATGGAGGTTTTAGCCAGTTATAGGATTTTAGAGGGAAGGAGAAGCTGTTTATATTCATTCTCAGTTGTTCTGGGCTCCTCAGAATGAGGGATGGCAGCCTGGCATCAGCGAAAGAAGAGAACATTAACAAATTGCATTCTTCCTCTGCATTTATGTCTGTGAGTCTGTAAAACAGGGGGGCAGTTTCTGGCAAAACACCTCTTTCTGCCAGCAATAATCTGGACTGTCAGATTCTTCTGGATAAGTTTCAGTTCCTTTCAGAGCATTCTCATGCCTCAAAGGCAGCCAGTGTAAAAAGTACATCAGAGAAGTGACAGCACCCTGGTTGTCACTGCCCCCTGGAGTCCTGGTTACCCCTGTGTGACATCCTCGCTGTGTCACGCTGCCTGGGGCTGCAGGGCAGGTAGCCCTGGGCTGTGTCTCTTATCACATGCATGTCCTTGTTGCAGACCACCGTCTTCCAAAACTTGTGCAGACTGAGGAGATAGGAGCATATGCCAGGCAGTTGAAGATGGGTGCTTCCCAGCCCCTTGATTTCCTCCTCTGGCCACGGAGGGTGATTTTGCTGATTAGCCTTTGGGACCTGCTGACAGTCATCTATAGAGGGCTTTTTGTTTCAGACCAGGGCCATGCTGTCCCCAGTTGATCTCAGACTTGTACTGCCTCATCCTAGCTCAAAACAACGTTTGCTTCCTTGTCCCCTGTCTCTTCCCTTGCTGTTCAGATGAGGCATGAATGCTTTCCTGCCTGTTTGGATGTATTTGCTCTGCTGCCTGTGTAGTTCTGTTCAACCCACAATACTCCCCTCTCTTTTACTCCCAGGCTAGGGCAGGCTGGTGGGAGAGGAACTGGGAGTTGTATCCTGCTTCCTGGCCTTGCTTACAAACATTCCCATGCGGCGTTACCAGTGGTCATGGTTCCCTTCAGTTTGGTATGAGGTCAGAGAAAGGCACTGTGCTGAGAGCAGCCCAGTACAGGAGTGCCTTTGTGTCCCATCTATTTCCCTGCCCTCTCTGGAGATCCACATCTACATCAACCTCCCTCCATCCTCCCAGTCTTTTCTAATCTATCTTTCTGTCACAGACTCTCTCCCGTGCTGTATCCGGGGTCTGGGGAGTGCTTCGTTTTGTCCCAGCCTACAAAGCCAGCAAGCAACGGCCCGAGTGAAAGGGCTGCTTCTTCCATAATGACTTTTGGTGACTGTGGAGTCATTCTGACTTCCAGAGGGTCTTTGTGGCTCCTGGGAAGCCTGTCCAGGCTCTCGCTCTCATGCTGCAGCTGTACAATGGGCCCTGCCTGCGTGCTGCCATGCCCCGGGTGGCACAGAGGTGTCTGCTGTCAGGGAGCCCAACAAGCCTCCCAGCCAGGCCGCCATTCCCAGGGGCCCCTGGCGCACAGATAGCAGCCGAAGGGCAAAGCCTCCTGGAAACCATCTTTTCTTGTTCTGCTGCCCATCTGCTTGGGAAGGTGATTGACAGCCGAAGGTTGTGGGGCCAGAGTCTCTGCTAATTGTCTGAGGCCCTTGCTCAAACATGGCTGGAGAAAGAGGGGGTCTCTGTAGGCAAAGGAAGAATGGGAACCTTTGTGAGGCCTGACACAGTAAATGCCACCTTTGTGAAAATTTAGACTGGCTGAGGTCAGATTTTAACAACGTGGGATGCTCCAGGCTTTTCCTCTTTCCTTTATCCCAGAGGTTCCTCTTCCTCCTTTATTTCTGCTTCATCAACAAGCATTGTTTCAGTCAGACTCACAGCCCCTTTCAGTGGCTTAGCCAAAGAAAAGACATGGCACCCTCCTAAACAAGACTCTTTTGGGAGCTGCTATGGTTTTTTCCTTTCCCCCTCCTTGTCTCGCACGCTGTAAAGAATGCCTCCTGGTATCCTCGGGGGAACAGGGACATTTGCATATTAATTTAATTGTGTGTATTCATGCAAAACTACTCAACTAGCCACAGTTATTAAAATTAATTTGCAAAGGAAAGGCGCTATTGTTTTTCCAGACAAGAGTTGTCAAAGCTTATGTTTTCCTGTGTGCTAAAAGCACCTTCTACTTGCTTACAGCCCTGATTGTCATTAGAGAGTAGCTGGAGAACCATAACAAGGCTCATTGGAGAAAAAGGTAAGCAGAGAATATTTTAGGCAGACAGGAAGATTTTGCCCCTGCGACTCCTATCTCTCTTCTCTGGTAAGGCCTCATCTGAAATATTGTGTCCAGTTCTGGGGTTCCCAGTGCAAGAAGGATAAAGAACTACTGGAGAGTCCAACTGAAAGCCACTGAGGTACTGAGGGGTCTGAGGCATCTGCTTTATAAAGAGAGGCTGAGAGACCCGGGGTTGCTTAGCCTGGAGAAGAGGAGACTGAGCAGGTATCTCAGTAATGCTGATCAATATCTAAAGGTAGAGTGTCAGGAGAATGGAGCCAGACTCTTTTCAGCGGTATCCAGTGACAGGACTAGGGACAACGGACACAAATTGGAACACAGGAGGTTGCACAAAAACATAAGGAAAAAAAATCTTCCTGGAGGCATTCCAAACCTGCCTGGATGTAATTCTGTGAGGTGACTCTGAATGATTCTGCCCTAGAAGGAGGCTGGACTAGATTCACAGATGCATTGAATGGTTTGGGTTGGAAGGGACCTAAAAGATCATCTAGTTCCTACCCCACTGGGTTTGGCTAGGAGACCCTGCACTACAACCTGAACCCCCAACTCCTTCAGGGAGGGGGCATCCTCCTTGAGCAACCTGTTCCAGTGTCTCACTACCCTCACTCTAAAGAATTTCTTCATAATCTCCAGTCTTAATCTCCCTTCTTCCAGCTCAAAGCCATTGCCCCTCATCCTGTCGTAGGCAGAGCACCAGTCCTGCTGTACAGCTCAACTGCAGGGGGTTTGATGTGGCTGCTCCTCAGAGGTTTGCTTGGCCAAGTAAGACTGGTCACTGAGGTGTCCCTGCTGACTTCAGGAGGGTTGGACCTTTGAGGGACCCTCCCAACCCAAGGCAATCTGTGACTCTGTAAAGTATCAGGAGCTGTGGACAAAATGGCCCAAATGCCAAAGGTCCCCTCTACAGTAAATCCTCTCTGCATTATCACAGAATCATGGAATGGTTTGGGTTGGAAGAGACCTTAAAGATTATCTGGTTCCAAACCCCCTGCTGTGGGCAGGGACACCTCCTAGTAGGCCACGTTGCCCAAGGCCTGAGCCAACCTGGCCTTGAACACCTGCAGGGAGGGAGCATCTACAACCTCCCTGGGCAACCTGTTCCAGTGTCTCACCACCCTCACTCTCAAGAATTTCTTCTTAATTTCCAATCTCAGTCTCCCCTCTTCCAGCTCAAAACCATTGGCCCTCATCCTGTCACTGCAAGCCCTTGTCAGAAGTCCCTCCCCATCTCTCCGGTAGCCTCTTCAGGTACTGGAAGGCTGCTCAAAGGTGTAAAGTGTTAAGGTCTGGCAGGATCAGCTAGAAGTCAATATATGTTGCTATTATATATGTGCAAGACCAAATCCTAAATGCCTTCCAGTGTTTGTACTTGTTGGCACTTTATAATTCCAAATACTATCACAGACTTGGCTACCAGCACACAGATGTGTGCACAAAGCAGCAGAAGCTTTCCTGGAAATGCTGACAGCTCCATACATAATCCATGGATGTGACATGACCCATGCCTGGTCTCCAAAGGTATTATCAGAACTATCACTGGCACAATATCTAAAGTAATTTAGTTCCAGACCCTGTAGTGAAGCATAATACAGAGCTGCTTTTGCGACATTTGCTCCTGTGTCTGTGATAATCAAACTGCCAGAGTGACCTTGGGGAGGTCATAACTGCTCCTTGATTTGGATGTAAAGCTTCCATAGTGTTTTTCTCACTGTGTGATAGTTGGTAAGGGGGGAAAAAAGTACAAAAATGAAACTTGTTTCCACAATGTCCTTTAAAAGACATTGATGGTGGTTATAGAGATACAGAATGTTTATTGGGTCCACAACCCTCTGGGAAATCCCAGAGACTTTGAATTTCCTGGCCCTGGAAACGCCATGGGAGAGAGGCACTTGAGGTACATACAAAGAAAATTCTGGTGTCTGTAGTAGCCACCCTGACAAAGTGCAGGGTGCTGAGCCAGTCTCAGTGGATTCCCTTTACTAGGGTGAGTGCATGCAAACTGTGTCAACACAAGTATTTTGATTTCAGCAAATGTCCAGATTCACGGATTCATAGAATGGGTTGGGTTGGAAGGGTTCTTGAAGATCATTTAGTTCCAATCCCTCTGCCATGGGCAGGGACACCTTCCACTAGTGCAGGTAGCTCAAGGCCTCATCCATCCTGGCCTTGAACACCTCCAGGGAGCGGGTATCCACAACCTCCTTGGGCAACCTGTTCCAGTGTCTTACCACCCTCACCGGTCTCCAGACTAACTCTCTCCTCCCTCTTCCCTCTTGTCCTCTCATCCAGACCCTTTGGAGCTCATCTGTTCTACTCTTGAGACTTAAGTTCACAGTATCATAGTATCACCAAGGTTGGAAAAGACCTCAAAGATCATCAAGTCCAACCTGTCACCACAGTCCTCAACCACCTGGTGGTGGTTGCTTGAGACTCTGGACAATGTATTGACCAATTTACAGATCTAGCATAGAGTTCAAAGGGAGGTGCAGGATGGATGGCTTTGACAGTCAGGGCTTTGAATTACAGAATCAAGGAGTCACAGAATCAAAGAATCATAGAATCAAGCAATCATACAATCATACACTAGTTTAGGTGGGAAGAGACTTTTAAAGGTCATTCAGTCCAACTGCTCTGCAGTCAGCAGGGACATCTGCAACCAGAGTAGGTTGCTCAGAGCTCCAAACAACCTGACCTGAAATGGCTCCAGGGATGGAGTTTCTAGACTGAAACGTCCTCTTCTAATTTAAAATCATCAGCCCTTGTCCTGTCCCTACATCCTCTTGCAGAAGGTCCCCAGGCATGCATGGCTTGTCCCCAGACTGCTACACATCATGCCTCTGACCAGCTGGGAAATCTGGTGGATAATCCTGATGGTGCTCATGCTGAAGGAATTCTTCCCAGCAGTTCTGAACCGGACATTTTAATTTCATATGACATTTCATAGAGCCATAGAATCATTTTGGTTGGAAAAGCTCTTTCAGATCATCCAGTTTGACCATTCTCTAAATCTACCAAGGCTGGGGCTATACCATGGCCCTCAGCACCACATCTCTGCCTCTTCAAAACACCTCCGGGGATGGGGATTCAACCACCTCCCTGAGCAGCCTGTGCCAGTCTTTCAGAACACTTTCAGTCAAGAAGTTTCTTCTAAGATCCAACCTAAACTTCCCCTGATGCAATTTGAGGCCATTTCCTCTTGGAGAAGAGACCAAGCCTCAGCTGGCTCCAACCCCTTTTAAGCAATATTAATTGCTTACAGTATTTCAGCAGAGATTCAGCCTGCAGAGGGACACATGGCTCTAAGAGCACAAAGGAAATGCTATTATTTGTGTCCTGACCATAGTGGCTTTTAATCTCTTACATGAAATTATATCATATAACCCTGTTTCTGATTTCTAGCTTGCTGCATACTGCACTCAAGAGTCAATCATAGCTGGATTAATTAATTTGAATTAACTGCAGGGATCCTTTCCATTGATTTCAGTGGACTGTGGATCACACTGGAACATCATACAAATTACTGCTTCTTAATTAACCCCTCTACTCTTATCTGATCTCTTTGAGTTACTCACCAGGTGTGCAGGAGGATAGGGACTGAAACTTTGGTCTTGTGTAGCAAGGAATGTCATCAATAGCCAGCTGCTTTTTCTCTTGCCCTCCAGCCAAGCTGGTGCTTGGGGCTTCTTTTGTGTGGTGGGGATTTTTCAATGCTAGTGGGAGACTGAGAGAGAAATAGAAATGAACTTGTTCTGTAAAGGCAGGTACCTGCCACCCAGTGGGGGCCTAGGACAGGCTCACAGTGCAGGAATCTGATTCTGAAATGTTTTACCCTTGTCAGGGCAAGTCTGCCACTAGCTCCCACCAAGTTTTCTTTTCTTCCTCTGATTTTCAGTGAACTGTAATGTTTTGGGTTTGACCAGTTGGGATTTGGAGACCTGGAATAATGGTGATGAGGGCTAAGTGGGTTTGAATGAGGAGAGGGTGTCCAACAGAGAGGTGGAGAATCTCAGGGAGACTTTTGTAAGTGAAATTGTGGATGCAGAAGATACTGGCTGTGCAAAAGTGGAACACTGCAGCAGGTTGTCCAGGGGGTAGTTGAGGCCCCATCCCTGGAGATATTCAAGATCAGGCTGGACAAGGCTCTGAGCAACTTGACCTAGTGGAGGATGTGCAGTGGTCCCTGGAACATATTTTCCACATTTACTGAGGACTATACAACCCTAAGAGTGCCACTTTTACAGCTATGGTGGATTTAGTTCCTCACAGACAGCTCGCTTGCCTGGATCTCAGGCCATACTGAGACTGCAGGTTCCTGTGGAATTCATCGAATAACAGCCAAGAGCTGTTGCTTTTCAGTGCTGAATGGTACTCCTGCAATTCAGTTCTTTTGATGTTGCAGCATGTACCTACCTGCTTCAGCTTGGAAAATGGTAATTAGGTTGGCAAGGACATGCTGAAAATGCTGCCTTTCATATCTCACAATGCTAACAAAGACCTGTCAAAAGTTTTTCAGAATCGTAGAATGGCTCAGGTTGGAAGGGACCTCAGACAGCATCTACTCCAAGCCCTCTGCCATGGGCAGGGACATCTTCCACTACACCAGGTTGCTCAAGGTTTCATCCAGCCTGGCCTTGAACATCTCCAGGGAGGGGGCATCCACAACCTCCATGGGCAGCATATTGTAGTATCTCAGCACCCTTGTACAGAAGAACTTCTTAAGCTCCAGTCTAACCTTGCTCTCCCTCAGCTTCAAACCATTCCCCCTTGTCCTGTCTCCAGACATTCTTATGAAAAGTCCCTCTGCAGCTTTCCTGTGGGATCCCTTCAGGTATTGGAAGACAGCTCTAAGGTCTCCCTGGGGTCTTCTCTTCTTCAGGCTGAACAACCCCAACTGCCTCAGCCTATCCATAGCAGAGGTGCTCCAGCCTTTGGATCATCTTTGTGGCCTCCTCTGAATTCTCTCCAACAGCTCTGTGTCATTCCTATGCTGGGGACACCAGGACTGGATGCAGTATTGGGGGGTGAGGTCTCAGCAGAGCAGAGGAAAGTGGCAGAATCCCCTCTCTTTCCCTGCTGGCCACACCACTCTCGCTGCAGCCTGGCAGACAGCTGCCTTCTGGGCTGTATGAGGGCACTGCTGTCTCATGGTGAGCTTCTTCTCAACATCCAACTACCCCTCAGGTCTCTCTCTTCAGTGCTGCTCTCAACCCACTCTGCACCCAGCCTGGATTTGTGCCTGGGGTTTGCCTGACCCAGATGCAGGACCTTGCATTTCAACTTGTTGAACCTCGTGCAGCTGGCACTGGCCCACTTCTCAAGCCTGTCAAGGTCCTTCTGGATGGATCCCTGCCCTCAAGTGAGTCCAGAGCACCACACAGCTTTGTGTTATTAGTAAACCTGCTGACATGCCTCAATGGCACTGCCCATGTCACCGACAACATGTAGGGGTGCATGGGGGTGTGCAGGGGTACGTACTGCAAGCTGGTGGCTTCCTTTTCTCATAGGAGATTGAGCCACACTCCCTAGGTTGATGCTTCAACACAATAGCAAAGCTGCATATGGGAGGGGGAAGAAAAAAGCAAAGTTATAGAAAAAGCTCAAAACTGTATTTAGCCTTCTCTGCAGTGAGGAGCTGCAGGAAATTGCTGTCGCCAGCCACCTGTGTGCATCCATTCTCTTAAAGCAAAGGATGCATTATTGATAACCCATTGCAGAGAAACAAAAATTGATGTCATGTTCTCTTCTGTCATTTTTCTTTTTAATTAATGGTGAGTTTGAGAATGATGTTTTAGAAACAACTGCATGCTTTCAAGGCCAGCTTCTCTCATTGCTTCCCCATGACCTAAGGGTCACCAAGTGACATTATCTGTCTGACATCAGACTGGGTGATCTTCCAGCCTTGATGTCAACTTCTTTGGGCTGAATTATGCATCCTCTTTTAGAGATAGCATTACTTAGCCATGTCCTCCACTAAGTAAACTGACATCCCAAGCAGGACAGCTATGTAGCCAAGTGAAGGATCTGTCATGTGGCTTGTCAGGATGGCAGAGTCCACAGTTTCTTCATGTACCAGTCTTGTGCACAGTGACACCATTTTTGCACCTCTTAGTTTCATGCTGTGAAGGAAGAAAGGCAAAGAGTGTTGAAGAGTAGTTGAAGGAGGAGCATCTCTGTGTTATTTGAACACCTCCAGGGATGAGGAGTCAACCACCTCCCTGGGCAGCCTGTGCCAGTCTTTGAGAACCCTTTCAATGGTATATCCAACCTAGAAGTCCACCGGTGCAACATGAGGCCATTTCCTCTTGTCCTTCTTGTGTTCAGACAAAACAACCCAATTCCCTCAGCTGCCCCTCAGAGGACAACAGCTCTGGTCACCCCCCAAGTAGAAAATGCTCTCAAGTCACTCTGCACCCAGCCTGGATTTGTGCCTGGGGTTGGCCTGACCCAGATGCAGGACCTTGCACTGCCACTTTTTGAACCTCATGCAGCTGGCACTGGCTCACTTCTCAAGCCTGTCAAGATCCTTCTGGATGGATCCCTGCCCTCAAGTGAGTCCAGAGCACCACACAGCTTGGTGACATGAGCAAATTTGCTGAGGGTACTTCAGTGTCACTGCCCATGTTGCTGACAAAGATGTTCAAGAGCACTGCACCCAGGGCAGAGCCCTGTCCCTCAGCATCCATGGATCTTCAGGGATGGTGACTCAGCCACTTCCCTGTTCCAACTGAAGTCTGTGATCCTGTGATCTAATGCTGTGACTGCAACTGAGAAGAGAAAACAATCTTCTGTGTGGAATCCTACACGCTTCACAGGGCCAGAAAATGTTAGAAGATCATGGTTATTCAAAACCTGAAGCAATGACAGCCTAGGAGAGAGAGGCCAAAATGTTCTGTACAGTGATGCTGGATGACTGAGAGGCTAAACTGGGAAATGTTAATACAAGATTAGGAAATTATAGTGATGAATGTAGTTGGATGCCATCTGGCACTAACTCACTTCCCAGGGCACCTCAAACTGGCAGCACAGCTTCTCATGGGATTGCTGCCTTGGAATGCTCTGGTGAGGAAGGCTGGAGAGGGACTTTTCTTAAGGGTGTCCAGAGACAGGACAAGGGGGAATGTTTGAAGCTGAGCAGGGACAGACTGGATCTTAGGAAGAAGTTCTTCAGTTGTACTGAAGAGGTGGTGAGACTGGAACAGGTTGCTCATGGAGGTTGTGGATGCCTTCTCCCTGGGGGTGTTAAAGGCCAGGTTGGATGAGGCCTTGACCAGCTGAGTCTAGTTGAGAGGTGTCCTTGCCCATGGTGGGGAAGCTGGAGTAGATAATCTCTGAGGTTCCTTCCAACCTGAGCCACATGGTTCTATGATTTGTTCACCAAAATTGCTGATCTGAGGAGCACAGGGTGGCTATGATTCGGAATAGTTCAATCTCCTGATGGAACAAATGGCCACTGGAGCCTCACCTGTCTCAGTTAAGTGAACATGTGTGGTTTGGAGTGCTGCTAAGTGCTCCCGTGGTCCTCTTCTCAGCAGCTCCCTTCAGGCAAAGTGAAGGTGTGTCTGAGAATCAGACTGTTCTAATCAAACTGAAAGCTGGGATTTTGGGAAGCCAGCCGTGGTTTGGAGAGCCTTCCTTCTGACACCTGTCTAAAGGCATCATTGGGAGGGCTTGAAATTTGGAAGGGGAAACAGAAAAGGAATTGTAAAAGGTCTTCTAATGAAGTCTTGGTTCTCCTTCATTACTCCCTGCTCACAGACCACTCTTGCCCTTAAGGAATGTTTTGGTAGCTCTCTTCCTAGAGCCTGTTCTAAAATACAGAGAAAAAGAAGAGAAGGCAGCGTGTGCTTCTTTCAAATCCTGTCTGGATGCGTTCCTCTGTGACCTGCTCTAGGTGATCCTGCTCCGGCAGGGGGATTGGACTGGAGGATCTCCAGAGGTCCCTTCCAACCCCTACCAATCTGTGATTCTGTGTGTGCATCACTGATGGGACAAGTGTTAAGAAGCATTCCTCTGGGACAATGTTTGAGTAAAAGGCTCAAGAGATCAGTTCACTTGGTCCCTTCAAACCGTTGCTTCTGATCTGTCTGTTGTATGCCTCTTGCCAGGCACACTCAACTTTCCCACTGGTTGCCCTTTGTAGTTTATTTCTTAAAATCACAGAACCACTTCAATTGGGAAAAGCCCTTTAATCTCATCCAGTCCAACCATTCTCTAGCTCTGCCAAGGCTGGGGCTAAACCATGGCCTTCAGCACCACATCTCTGCCTCTTAGAAACACCTCCAGGGATGGAGGTTCAACCATCTCCTTGGGCAGCCTGTTCCAGTCTTTGAGTCAAGAAGCTGCTTCTAAGATCCAGCCTAAACCTCCCCTGGGGCAACTTGAGACCATTTCTTCTCCTCCTATCTCTTGTCACTAGGGAGAAGAGACCAGCCCCCACTTCACTGCAACCTCCTTTCAGGGAGTTGTAGAGAGCAATGAGGTCTCCTCACAGCCTCCCCTTATCCAGACTGAACACCCACAGTTCCCTCAGCTGCTCCTCACCAGCCCTGTTGCTAGACCCTTCACCGGCTTTGTTGCCCTGCTCTGGACACTTCTTTGCAGTGTATCTATAGAGACAAGTGTGGGAGTGATGGGCTGCCCAGGGAGGTGGTGGAGTCACCATCCCTGGAAGTGTTTAAAAAGAGACTGGGTGAGGCACTTGGTGCCATGGTTTAGTCGATTAGATGGTGTCGGGTGATAGGTTGGACTTGATGATCTCAAAGGTCTTTTCCAACCTGGTTAATTCTGTTTTCTGTATAAGTGGTTACTCAGCTCCTTGGTGAATTTCAGCACTTGTTTTAAATCCACTTCACTTCAAGCCCAGGTGCTTTTCTCCTGGGACACTGCCTTTCTGGGGCACTGAGGCACTGGTGGCTTTTTTCTGTACCTTTTAGTGGAGCTAATGTGACTGTTCTGCCCTTTCCCTCCCTTCTATCTCCCCCAGTCCCTCCCCAGTCCTAATGCTTTTGCTGTGCTCCAGAGCAGTGATAAATGGCCCAGAGTGGAGTTTGATGAGGTCAGGTGGTGCTGTCAGCTGTAAATTACTGCTGCTTGTTGGATCAGCAGCAATCTCTGGCCTTGGGTTTCTATGGCTCTTCCAGAGGAGGAGGGACAGGAATGGTGTAGACTGTCAGCATGCCAGGGAGAGGTGCAGAAGGGTTTGATCTGAAAGCACCATGGGCCTGCAGAAACTCTTTCAAGCCTCAGAAACAGAAAGCAAGCTTCTAACCTGCAATTGTGTTTGTATGGCTTGAGCTTTCCTGCTCACATCATAGATCTGTTAGTTGTCGAGCTTGAAGCTGAACAACATCAGGAGGAGATGATCTTTCAGCATGGACAACTGAGATGCAAACATAGGTATGTGGAGATAATTTGCTGTGTTAGCAGCTGTAGCTGTGTCTGAATCAGCACTAGATGTTCACAGATGATTCACAGATTGCACTGAGTTGGGAGGGACCCTCCAAGGTCATCTTGTCCAACCCCCTGCAGGCAGCAGGGGCAACTCCAACTAGAGCAGGCTGCCCAGGGACACATCGAGTCTGACCTTGAATGCCTCCATGGATGGGGCCTCAACCACACCCCTGGGCAGCCTGTTGCAGTATATCAGCACCCTCATTATGCAGACCTCCTTTGCTTGACATCCAAGCATCAGCTTGGTGAACATGCATTACTTTATTTGGTACTAAATGTGGTAGCCCAGTACATGCTGCAAATTCTGGAGTGTTTGGATACTGTGAACTTGTAAATCCGAGGGAGCTGGTGGCTACCTAAAGTTCTTCTCTCCCTGTGTTGATTCTGGTGGCAGTAGCAAAAGATAAAGGCATGGCACTGTGGGAATGGCAACGGTTGGCTATGTGGTTACCCTGTGGGTACCTGTGCTGCTGTTGCACACAAGAGAGGAGAAAGGAAAAATCACAGAATCACAGAATGGTGGGGGTTGGAAGGGACCTCTGAAGATGGAGTCCAATGCCCCTGCCAGAGCAGGGTCACTTAGGGCAGGTCACACAGGAACACATGCAGATGGGTCTTGAAAGTCTCCAGAGGAGACTCCACAACTTCTCTGGGCAGCCTGCTCCAGGGCTCTGCCAACCTCAAAGTAAAGAAGTTCCTTCTCATGTTGAGATGGAACTTCCTGTGTTCAAATTTATTCCCATCACCTCCTGTCCTGCCACTGGGCACCACTGAGAAGACCCTGGCCCTACTTCCTGACACATACCCCTTAGATAGTTGTAAGCATTGATAAGATCCCTCCTCAGCTTCCTCTTCTCCAAGCAGTGACAGACACTTGAACGTGTATCTTGGCCTGTACCCTGAGCAGGTTTCAGAGTCAGTCTGTCATCCTGCATGGATTGGAGGATACAGGCTGGATAGCAAGGGAAAGTGCTTCCCTAAAAAGCAGCAAAATCAGTATTTCCATGGGCTCTGCATGCAGCCTGTGCTACTCATTCTCCCCTGCTACCATTGTCATCAAATGATCAAGAAGTGATGGATGCCTTGAGACAACACTTGAACAGCAAATGGAGCACATCCATTAGTGTGGGGGGGATAAATTTCTCCTCCATGCAGACATTTGTTTGAGCTTTGACAGAAGAGCAGAGAAATGGTTTTAGTGATTGTTATTTTTTTTCAGTGAGACAAATCAAGCCATCCCAGATAAAGAATGCTTGCTCAGAAAGGGTTTTATCCTGAAATGAGCCCCTTTAGAGAGACTGAATTTACAGTCAGCTCCAGCAGAGGAGCTGATCACAGGCAGTGGGATCATGGTACCTGCAGCAAGTTGGCCAAGGACACCAAGCTGTGTGGTGCATTTGATGTCCTGGAGGGAAGAGATGGCATCCACAGGGACCAGGACAGGATGGACAGGCTGGCTTCATGAAGTTCAACATGGGTAAGTGCAAGATCCTGCACCTGGATCAGGGCAATCCCAAGCACGAATCCAGGCTGGGTGGACAATGGATAGAGAGCAGTGCTGAGGAGAAGGACTTGGGGGTGCTGGTTGATGACAAGCTCAGCATGAGTCAGGAACATGCACTGGCAGCCCAGAAACAACCCTGTCCTGGGCTGTATCCAAAGCAACATGGGCAGAAGGTCGAGGGAGGGCATTCTGCCCCTTGGCTCTGTTCTGCTGAGACTCCACCTACCGCATTGTGTCCAACACAATCAGGATATGAAGCTGCTGGAGCAGGTCCAGAGGAGGCCACAAAGATGATCAGAGGGCTGGAGAAGCTCCCCTGTGGGGACAGACTGAGAGAGTAGGGACTGCTCAGCCTGGAGGCGAGAAGACTCCAGGGAGACCTTCGAGCAGCCTCTCAGTACCTGAAGGGGGCTACAGGAAAGCTGGAGAGGGACTTTTTACAAAGGCCTGGAGTGACAGGACGAGTGGTGATGGCCTCACACTGGAAGAAGCTTGACTGAGATGAGACTTTAGGAATAAATTCTTCCCCATGATGGTGGTGAAGCACTGGAACAGGCTGCCCAGAGAATTTGTGGAGGCAAAGGCAGGTTGGACAGGGTCTTGAGCAATGTGATCTAGTAGGAAGTGTCCCTGTTCATGGCAGGGGACTGGAACTAGATGATCATTAAGGTCCCTTCCAACACAAACCATGCCATGCTTCTATGAAAACACAACCACAGAATCATAGAATAGTTTGGGTTGGAAGGGAGCTCCAAAGGTCATCCAGTCCAACCCCCCTGCAGTCAGCTGGGACCGCCTCTGCCAGATCAGGTTGCTCAGAGCCTTGTCCAGCCTCACCTTGAATATCTCCAGGGATGGGGCCTCACCTCCCTCTCCATGCAACCTGTTGCAGTGTTCCAGCAGCCTTGAGGTGCAGAACTTGTTCCTAACATCTAATCTAAATCTGCTCTTCTCTCATTTCAAACTATTGCCCCTCATCCTGTCACTGCAGGCCTTTGGAAACAGCCCCTCTGCAGCCTTCTTGTAGCTTTGGTTTTGCTGACACCATTTCAGTAAAACCAAAACTCTTCTGGCTGCCTTTTCTGTGTTTTGTGACGTTCTTGAAATGCAAGGAGGAGAGTCAGGAGAAGAGTGACATCAGAAACAATGATTTTTTTTGATTGCTGCAAGGTGTCGATGCCTCCTCCCTTCCCTCTCTTGTCTCTTTAAACCTGCTGGATCATACAAAGGAGGATGAAGGGAAGAAATTGCCTCCAGAACTTTTCATTATTAATGATGCTCTATGACTAAATTGGAAATCTGCTCCTGTACCCCAAGGGGGTGATTAATTTAGCAGCCTAGGAGTTTTGATTAAAAGGCAGTGAAATGTCTGACACACAGTCTATTTATCAGTTATTACGATATTAAAACACTCTAATCAGCACGGGGCCTCAATGAAGGCTTCACAGCCCAAATGTCACCTCTCAGTGCTCCCTCAGATCTGGCTCTCTGATACCAGCCTGTTACCAGTGGGCATGTGACAGCATGAGCGAGTGGAGAGCTCTTTGACAGGAAGGCAGCAGTTTGGTTTGCTTTTGCTCATTTACAGAGTCACAGATTGCACTGGGTTGGAAGGCACCCTCAAAGGGCATCTTTTTTCCAACCCCCCTGCAGGCAGCAGGGACACCTCCAACCAGATCAGGCT
This sequence comes from Picus viridis, assembly GCA_033816785.1. Taxonomy (NCBI): domain Eukaryota; kingdom Metazoa; phylum Chordata; class Aves; order Piciformes; family Picidae; genus Picus; species Picus viridis. Next base: position 25,315,617 of record CM066582.1, on the reverse strand, counting down.
GCCTAGGGACACATTGAGTCTGATCTTGAATATCTCCAGGGAATGGGGCCTCAACTGCATCCCTGGGCAACCTGTTCCAGTATTTGACCACTTAGCACTTAAAGAGGAGGTAGGAAAGGTTTTAAGATGTGATCTCTACAAGCAAACCATGCAGGACACAGATGCTGCTATGCCTGCATCTAGGGGTAGCTGCATCCTTGCTATACCCTCAAGAGTTACGATGCAAACTGAACTGAGCCCACAGGACACAGAAGGATATCTCTTCCCCCCTGCTCTGCTGAGACCTTACTTGTACTGCATCCAATTCTGGTGCCCCCAGCATAAGAGGGACATGGAACTGTTGGACCAGATCCAGAGAAGGCCATGAAGATGATCAGAGAGCTGGAAAACCTCCCTTATAGGGACAGGCTGAGAGAGTTGGGGCTGTTCAGCCTGGAAGAGAAGGCTCCAGGCAGACCTTAGAGCAGCCCTCCAGTACCTGAAGGAGGCTACAGGAGAGCTGGGGAGGGACTTTTGACAAGGTCTTGGAGTGACAGGATGAGGGACATCATGAGCTTTGAGCTGGAAAAGGTTGGGGGGACCTTCCACTAGACCAAGTTGTTCAAGGCCTCATCCAACCTGGCCTTGAACACCTCCAGGGAGGGGACATCCACAACCTCCCTGAGTAACCTGCTCCAGTGTCTCACCACCCTCACTGGAAAGAATTTCTTCCTAATCTCCAGCTTCAATCTGCCCTCTTCCAGCTCAAAACCATTGCCCCTTGTCCTGTCACCACAAGCCATTGTCAAAAGTCCCTCCCCAGCCCTCCTGTAGCCCCCTTCAGGTACTGGAAGGCTGCTCTAAGGTCTTCCTGGAGCCTTCTCCAGGCTGAACAGCTCCAACTCTCCCAGCCTGTCCCCATAGGGGAAGTTCTCCATCCTCTGATCATCTTCATAGCCACCCACTGCTGTCAGACTAAACTTCAAAAAGGAGAGGCTAGGAGAGGCTGAAAGAGTTAAATCACAGCAAGCTACATAAAGACTATTTAAAGCCCACAGCAATGGAATCCCAGAGCAAATGTATCCCATTTATCAAAAATAAATCACCTTGAGAAAAAAAAATCAAGCAAAGCAGCAGGAAGCTGAGATGGCTGAACAGCAGGTAAAGCACATTACTGAGAGTAAGAAGGCATCCTTCAAATAGCTGGGGCCTGACAGATGAGAAAAGCAGAAAGGTTCATAAACTCAGGCACCTAATAGGGAAAAATATGATAAGGGAGGCAGGAAGAATTGGAGCAGCTTGGAGAAAGCACACAGAAAAATTCCTAAGAAGTCCTGGAATAAACAGAAAGCTTGCTGGGGTCTGTAGGAGCAGTAAACAATACCAGAAGGGATGCTCAGGAACATGAAATGGCTTGTGATTTTTGCTGTGGAAGAGCACAGGGAGGTTCCCATGGCAGAATGCCTCTCCTGGCAGAGCAGGAATGAAATAAGACAACTGGTGTATAGGATCCCCAGCTTGTCTGCTGGGACCAGAGAGCAAGGGCCACAGCAACATCACTGAGCATTAGTTTTTTAACTGTTTGCTGAGAGAATCCTAGAGCTCCACAACAGGAAGCCTAAACAGAGTAGGGCTGCTTAGCCTGGAGAAGAGCAGTCTGAGAGGAGATCTTATCAATGCTGATCAATATCTAAAGGGAGTATGGAACCAGACTCTTCTCAGTGGTGACCAGTGACAGGATAAAGGGCAATGGATGCAAAGTGGAACACAGGGGGTTGCAAAAAAAACATAAGGAAAGAAATTCTTCTTTTGAGGGTGGCAGAGCCCTGGAGCTGTGCAGAGTGGTTGAGGAGTCTCCTTCCCTAGAGACTTTCAAAACCCACTTGGATGTGTCCCTGTGTGATTTACTCTAAGTGCCCATGCTCTAGCAGAGGTGCTGGACATGATCTTCAGAGTTAGCTTACAACCCTTGCCATTCTGTGATTCTGTGGTCTTCAGATGTCCCTTCCAACCCCTGCCATGCTGTGGTTCTGATTCTCTACAGTAACTACACTGACAGAAGCTATAATGATAACAGAATAAACCCAGAAGTGAGTGAGAGCATCAATAAATATCACAGTGACAAAGAGCCAGGCAGGGGTTTGTGATGAAAGTCAAGATTTGCTAATCTGTTGGGTGACTGCAGAGGAGTAATGGATGGATGGAGAAGCTCCCCTAGCCCTTTCCTCGGTTTAGCCTGGGCACAGCTCCAGGAGTTGTGCTTGTTTTGATGTCCACACTGTCCTGCACTGCACAGATACATCTCCAGCTAATCTTCAGACTGCAAGAGAGTCACAGCAGTGAGAGCCTTACTGAAAAAACAGAAGAGAGAGAGAGAGATCCAGAAATGTAAATAATTGGCAGTTTGAAGCTGCCTGGAGATCAGGCTGTGTTTGAGGGAGAAGCAGGATGTGAAATAGAAGGGGGAATTTCAGGGAATGGAACCAGATGTTAGCAGACCTATTATCACAGAGAACAGCACTTTGCAAGCCATGCTTGTACAGCCGCAGGAGCAGAAGGGAAATGTGCCCTCTGAATTTATGGCAGGTATGGGAAAAGGGAGCTTCATCCGTCTCCATTCTCTGGATTGATTCTTCCCCTATTAAAAAGAAACAAACAAGGGGATCTGTGGGAGCCAGAGATCTTCAGCAGAGGTTTTGTTTGTAAATAACACGAATAGAAAGCAGTCAGAAGAGGTAATTCTCCCCTCTGCTCTGCTGAGACCCCACATGCAGCATTGTGCCCAGTTCTGGTCCCCCAGCGTAAGAGGGTCATGGAGCTCTTGGAGCAGGTCCAGAGGAGGCCATGGAGATGGTCAGAGGGCTGGAGAATCTCCCCTATGGGGACAGGCTGGGAGAGTTGAAACTGTGAAGCCTGGAGAAGAGAAGGGTCCAGGCAGACCTTAGAGCAGCCTTCCAGTACCTGAAGGAGGCTACAGGAGAGCTGGGGAGGGACTTATGACAAGGGCTTGTCGGGACAGGATGAAGGGCAATGGCTTTGAGCTGGAAAAGGGGAGATTGAGACTGGAGATGAAGAAGGAATTCTTTGCAGTGAGGGAGCTGGTGAGACAGTGGAACAGGTTGTCCAGGGAGGCTGTGAATGCTCCCTCTCTGGAGGTGTTGAAGGCCAGGCTGAATGAAGGCCTTGAGCAACCTGGTCTAGAGGAAGGTGTCCCTGCCCATGGCAGGGGGTTGGAACTGGGTGACCTTTGAGGTTCCTTCCAACCCAAGCCATTCCATGATTCTATGATACACACTTCCCTAAACAGAGCAATGCAAAACAAAGCTCAGAAAACAATCCAGCACACATTGAACAGGTAGCGTTTGCCTCCCCTCCACAAGGGCAGGCTGGCTTGCTGAAGCTGCTGGAGCTGCGGGTGAAGATGTGTGAGAGGCTGCCTGGATGCTCTGCTCCCTCACTCCCAGTCCCCCAGGACCCATGCAGCCGTTTGCTTGCTGCATCAGAATAAGGAGGCCATTGCACTGTATGTGATGTTTCCTCAGCAGGGTCTTTAGGAGAGCTTTTTACAGCTCATCTCCTGAGTCCTGCAGTCATCTGCAGCCTGGGCAGGCAGTGCTGGTGGGCTCAGCATTTTCCTCTCTTTTATTTGCCTCTTGAGATAAAACATTGCCCCTGCCTGCATGGCTGCTTTGAAATGATGGAGAGCAATAAAGCACCAAAACAAGCAGTGAATGCTCCTTGCCAGGATCAGGGAGGTACCTGTGCAGAAAGAGAGCAGCTTTACCTCGGCCAGTCCTGCCTGGGTGTACCAAACCCAAAGGACATCACTGGGTTGTGCCCTGCAGAGCATTCCTGGTGGGGTGCAGCCAGCCCAGCAGCCAGCCCATTGGGCAGTGACCAGTATGCATGCTCAGCTCCTGGTGAGACGGTCTGAAAGACTCTGTGACCATAGCTGTCATCCCTGCCTGGACTGGTGTGGGTGAGAACAGAGCAGGCTCTGGTCAGTGTTGTCCCTTCCCAGCTCAGGCTCTGCACCTTCTGCAGCTCAGGTCATGTTCACACTGACTGTGGCTGCTGCCAGCAGTGAGAAGGTGATGGGCAGAGTCAGCACTAAGGGTTGGGGTGCAGACCAGGGGCACTGCTACAGTTTGGGTGCTGTTTGAGGGTGCAGAGTGAAAGGCCACACCAGGGAGGCATGGACAGTTCCAGTGACCCTAAACTGTCCAGCAAGGGATTCCATCATTGGATATCATATTTGATGTAAAGCTGAGAGATCACTAGGTTCAGGTTTTTCTTTACTCTCTTCTTCAATGGCCAGCATCCAAGGAGGACTCTGCCCATTCTGCCTTTGTTCCTCATCCATGAGTTCCTGAATTCCAGAATCCAGCTCTTTAATCTGGTTTGCATCTGCTCTCAAGTCCTGTCTGGGACTTCTGCCACAGCATCAGTGGTGACAGTGACCAATTGCCATCGGGTTTGGGTTCTGTATTGGTTTGTATCTCTTTGTATCTATTTAATTTTATTGTTATTAGTTTCATTAAAGCAGTTTCAGTTGCTTTCTCAACCCACCAGTCCCTTGTTGCCTTTCTCTTCCTTTTGGGAAGGGAGAGGGGCTGGTAGGGAGCACCTGACACTTGGTTAGTGGCCAGCCCAGGCTTGATCCCTGCCACTGCACCTCTGCTGGGCTTTGTACAGAGGGATTTGGATCCTAGTGTCTCAGCCATTGGACTTGCAAACTCAGTGATGGCTTAAACCAGCAGGGACTGTGATGCTGAGGGTCTGAATGCAGGAGACTGGATCTTCCTCCCTGGTCCTAGCACAGAAATTCCTAAGCAAGAATCTTATATCTGTAGCCTCCTGAAGATCTAATCAGAAGGTGAGACGGCCCCATATGGGGAGCCCATCCCTGCGCTTCACCTTATACCTTATTTTCAGTAGGCTTTAACACTGGAAACCAAGCAGCTGTGTGAGTGAGGCAGAAAAGTTCTGGGCCTGATGGAGGCCTAGGGTTAACCAAAACACAGAAGGAGCTTCTGCCTTTCTCTGAGAAGGCTGGGTCTTGTGTGATCTCTTTCAGCCTTTAATTCATGGTGCTGGATATTGTTTTAGTGACCCAGAGCTTTGCCAAGGTGGCAATTGTTAGAGAGGAAAAACCTGTCCATGGGTTAGTGATAGAAATATTGCTAGCCTTTGATCTGCTTCCCTGCTTTGATTTCTCCAGAGCTCACCTGAACTGTCTGTTGTCCAAAGGACATTTTTATACCTGTGCCAATAATTGGTGGAGAGCTCACAAAGGGCAGTCTGCAAGGAGGGATGCAGTGCAGGGCTTTCTTGCACACCACCGTAGCTGGCAAAGCCAATTTCCAGCTGTAAATGTCAATGTGGCAAGTTTCCTTGTTCCCAGTCAGCATGCTACAGGGTAATTGAGAACACAGCTTATTGCAGGCTTTTGTTTCTCCTCCAAGACTTGTTCCCTTTTCATCCCTTTCTGTGCAGAGTATAATAAACAGAACAGGAGCTGAAGGCACTTTGGCTGCAAAAACAAGACTCAATAATTAAAAAAAGCAACAACAAACCTAACCCCACTGAAAATAAAAAATAAACCCCCCAAAAAAACAAACCACCACACAACCCCAAGTCAAGAGGTAGCTTTGTTGACAGAGGAAGGGGGAAAGTATGAGACAGAAAAGAAACAACTGAGCTGTTTTGACTCACGGGTTGGTTTTGGTTGGAAAAGCCCTTCCCGATCTTCCCCTCCAACCATTCTCTAACTCCACCGAGGCTGCTACGAAACTGTGGCCCTCTGCACCACATCTCTGCCTCTCTGAAACACCTCCAGGCATGGGGATTCAACCACCTCCCTGGGCAGCCTGCTCCTGTCTCTGAGTACACTTTCAGGCAAGAATTTTTCCTGATAACCAACTCAAACCTCCCCTGGTGCAACTTGAGGCCATTTCTTCTCCTCCCATCACTTGTTCCTAAGGAGAAGAGACCAAGCCCCGGCTCACTGCAACCTCCTTTTAGGGAGTTACAGAGAGCAACAGGGTCTTCCCTCAGCCTCCTGCTCTCTCCAGCCAGTCTGAATGGTGTTTGGGAATAACAAAACACAGAGACATGTCTGTTTTCTGCTCAGGCAGGCCATGCCTTTTCAGCGTTCCCTTCTTATTTTCAACCCTGTTAAAATCAGAATCTCTGACAGCAGAGTGTCCCTTAGCAGTGCCCCTTGTGAAGAGTAAGGAGGTTAGAGTTCAAGGTGGATGCTTTGGTCTCAGAGGTCACTATGAAAATTATTTTCAGCATTTGGCCCTTAATACCTTGAGCAGGCTGGGGAAAGATCTAGAGAGCTGGAGTATGCTGAGGAAAGAAAGAGAGAAACTAAATGAGGAAAGTGTCCAGAGAAGGGCCAGGAGAGTGATCAGAAGACTAGAGGACCTGCCATGTGAGGGCAGGCTAAGAGAGATGGGTTTGTTCAGCCTGGAAAAGAGAAGGCTGAGGGGCGACCTTATTACCAGGGAGCAGGACATAAAGGGTGGCTACCAAGAAGATGGAGACTCCCTTTAAACAAGGAGTCCCATGGAGCAGACAAGGAGTGATGGGGACAGGTTACTGCTGGGGAGATTCCCATTGGACTTCATAAGAAAATATTTCTCCATGGGAACAGCTGAACACTGGCATTGTCTCCCATGATCTAGTTGTTTGATGGGCTGGACACGATGATCTTGAAGGTCTCTTCCAACCTGGTTTATTGTATTGTATTGCAGTGGATTCCCCTCCATGGGACAGTTTGAAGACTCAGCTTAACAGGGTGCAGAGCCAGATGAAACTGGGGCTTATGAGCTCCAATGATTGCAGTGTTTCCATATCTCGCCTGGACTACTGTGGCTACCTTAACATGGGTCAGACTACCTGGAAAGGGCTACCTGTTGTTTGGTGCCTGGCTAGTGGCCTGGTTTTGCTCCCCAATACCTGTAGGGTACTGAAGGGTTCCTACCCAGTGGTGATTTGCTGCCTGTGACCTCATTAAACCAGCCTGACTGGGGCTGCTAATCACATAAATAAAGGATTAAACCACAGCATTAACCTTCTACAGGGAAACCTGCCCTGGCAACACTGACAGAATTAGAGCTATTAATTATTTACAGGGTCATTCGATAGCAATGTATAGAGATTGCAGATGAGGAGCACTTGAAGTAATAAGTTATCCATAAATTATTGCTTTGATAAGAATCTTTTAATATGTCCCTTCTAATGCCCTGGATTAAAAGCCACCTTGCTTTTCTCTCTCTGAGACAGCAGCACTAAATAAATCAAACACAAATACTACACCAACATGGAGGATTGTTATGGATATCAAGGTTCCTTGTTTTGTGTGAAATTCCTCTCCTGCAAACAGAGTTTCTATAGCTGAATTCAGGGCCAGTTCTTCACCTGCTATAAAGACTGGGGCTTCCTTGGTGGCCAAAGAGTTCAGAGAACTTGAAAGCATTGCCTTGCCACCACTGAACTAAAAGTCAGTGCAGAAAATCTGTCTCAGCAGGGCTGCAGAGTGCTAGGATGCTATGGAGAGCTGTTCTCTGCCGCTGCCCATGGAGGTAGTCAGTTCCAGCAAATGCCTTGTGGATTTGCCTTTCCAGCTCAGAATGGCTTGGAAAAAACCCCACTTTTGAATGAAATGGGATGATGAGTTCATTGTTTTAGTGATTCTACTGGGCTTACAGGAATGACAATGGTCCTAGATGGGCTTGTTTGCTGACCAGAATTTGAATGCGTATCTGCAGATAGCACACAAAAGGCCTGGGCATGTGGAGTGGAGGAGGGTGGGGAGACGGGAGGGAAATCTGTCATTATTTATGGAAATATCCAGTATTCATGGAGCCATCTGCTGTGAGTGATTCAAGTCTGAGACATGTCATAAAATGAGAAAGCATAATGTAAAAAGAAAGAAGAGAAAAAAAAAAAAAACAACCCCACAACTAAAACAAAAAAATCCCAACCCCTAAATTTGCATCACTCAGAAACCTGAATCACTGAAGACATAAACCCAGAATCCCTTTTTCTAAAGATGCTTGGTAAATGCTCTGCCAGACTGGGAGATAAAGATAGATGATCTTTCTCAGGTTCCTTTCTTCACCCTTCTTGGAACAATTAATTCCATTTGTTCATTTCCAGCCCTTTAATTATTGATCACATCTTTCCCTTGTCACTTTCTCACTGTTTCGAGCTATAAGGCAAGAGAGGTAGTTAAAAGAGTGGTGGTTGGGAGACTGCTTGGACCTTGCAGCATTGAGAAGGGCTCTACTGGAGCCCAAGGGTTTTTTTTCCCTGATAGTGAAGCATCAACTTTGTTGCCAAAATGTCATCAGCATTGAGACATTTTATTAATATTAAAGGTAGAAACCTCACAGCATTCCTCTGGAGTAAATCTCAAGCACAGAACATCCTGCTTTCCCCTGTGTTATGCCCTCTCAGATAGGTCAGATGCTTCAGTTGTTGATTTGCTCATGATGAGGTGTTGGGTGACAGGTTGGACTTGATGATCTTTGAGGTCTCTTCCAACCTTACTGATTCTATGATTCTATGATTCTATGAGCAGGTTGCCCATGAAGGTTGTGGATGTCCCCTCCTTGCAGGTGTTCAAGGCCAGGTTGTCTGAGGCCTTGAGCAACCTGGTCTAGTGGAAGGTGTCCCTGCCCATGGTAAGGGGGTTGGAACAGAATGATCTTTAAGATCCCTTCCAGCACAACCCATTCTGTGAATCTCTGGATCTCTGTTCTCTGTGTGGTGACCGCAGGCAGTGGGCAAACCCAGAGAGGGTGATTTGCCCAAAGCTCTTCTCCCAAAGATTTTCCACATGACAAGCTGCTGGCAAAATTGGGAGTGGACTTTATCTTCCCTGATTATATCTCTGTGAGCAGAGACCTGGCCCAAGCCCTTCCTTTGGGAGCAGCAGGGAATCCCCTGGAAATGTTGGTTTGGTTTGTGTGTGTGTGTCTTTCCTGCCTCGGTATTTTGGTTACATTTTGGAGGAGCACAGTGTATTACTAGCAGGTGCTGCTGTGTCTTGCCACCTCTCCTTTCCTTTCTACCACCCCATTCTCCTTTATCTGCCACCTGACCTGTTAGAGCAGAAATTCCTCTTCAGCCTTAGTTTTGCTCCTGCAGTGCTGCAGTCTGGGGCAATGGGTCTGAAAGCCTCCTCACTATTGCACTGGCTTTTAAAAACTTTTCCTGGCTTTCCCTTTGCTCAGCCACTGACAGCAGTGCAATGTTCCTGTTCTCCACACAGGGCTCCCTTTCTTCTTCCAGTATTCCTGCCTTGACTTCTGTTCAACAAGGCGTGAGGTCCTGGAGTTCACCTAGATGATCTCTGGAGGTCTCTTCCAACCTCTGTCATTCAGTATTCCAGCATCATGGCTTAAAAATTGCATCTCCAGCCTGGCACAGCACATAATAATGTGCAGCACAGGTTTGAGTTGATGTGATTAAGCCTGCTCTTAAATGCTTGCTCTTCACAGTATCACAGTACAGTGGAGGTTGGAAGGGACCTCAATTCACCCCCTTCTTCCTATTTTGAGCACACACTGTTGCTCACGAGAAAGCCAATGGAGAAGCAGGGCAGATGTGCACCCAGTGCTTCTTAACACAGAGATTCCCATTCTCTCTGGAGGTGAAATTTGTGATCTCCTGGGGCCAAGGCTTTACCAGCACAATCCTAGATCATAATCAGAGGGGGTAAAAAACATGGGAAGGTATCATGGAATCACAGAATGCCTTAGGTTGGAAGGGACCTCAGAGATCCAACCTCCCTGCCATGGGCACGGACACCTCTTAACTAGATTTGGCTGATCAAGGCCTCATCCAACCTGGCCTTGAACACCTCCAGGGAGGAGGCATCCACAACCTCCCTGGGCAACCTGTTCCACAGTTTCACGATCCTTGTACTAAAGAAATTCTTCCCAAGCTCCAGTCTAACCCTGCTCTCCCTCAGCTTCAAACCACTCCCCCTTGTCCTGTCTCTAGACACCCTTAGGACAAGTCCCTCTGCAGCCTTCCTGGAGGATCCCTTCAGGTATTTGAAAGCAGCTCTAAGATCTCCCTGGGGTCTTCTCTTCTCCAGACTAAACAACTCCAGCTCCCTCAGCCTCTCCTCACAGCAGAGATGCTCCAGCCCTTGGATCATCTTTGTGGCCCTCCTCTGGACTCACTCCAGCAATACTTCAAAGAGATCACCTGGTGCCTTTTTGTTCCCCAAGGCAGGATCAGCTCTACCTTTTTCTTGTCCAACACATTTGTCTAGCCTTGAAAAATGAGCTGTAATGGAAGTGCAGCAATTATTCTCTGACATTCAAACTTGTCTAATCTAAATCTCCCTCAGCCATGACTACTTGATCTGCTTCCTATGGATGTAAGGAATAGACTCACCTTCCATTTTTACTTTTTGCAAACTTGCAAATTATTGGGTCACCTTTTTTCTGCTCTTCCCTAGGCTTGTTTCACTTCTTGAGGAGCTTGTGCTTAGCCCAGTTGCTTCTACGAGCGGGTTTCACAGCTTTGAAGAAAGATTTCCTTGCTCCTGCCTCAGGAGACAGGTTGTTGTGGTTTTTTTCCCCCTCACTATCTCCTTAGCTCTAGAAACAACTCCTTCCTTTTGGGGCTGCAGGGGTTTCTTATCACAGAGAGAAGCTGAGGGAAGAGCACCTGGCTATGAATTATAATGCTATGGGGTAGTCATGATAAGTTTTTGGACAGGTCATTTGTTCTTGTCTTTAATTACATAGAACTTGTTCCATTCACACTCATGCTGAGTAGCACCTCCTTCAGTCAGCAGCCCCTTGGTAACTGGTAGGTCTGCAGGGGAGGAAATGTTGTGTGTGGCTGGTCAGGTACCTTTTGCTTCCCACCACAGGCTACTCGTTTCCTTCAGCACTATCAAGAGTTACGTTAGGCCTGCAACAGGTTGCCCAGGGAGGTAGTGGACGCCTCCTTCATGGAGGTGTTTAAAGCCAGGCTGGATGAGGCCTTGAGCAACCTGGTGCAGTGTAAGGTGCCCCTGCCCATGGCAGAGGGCTGGATCTTTAAGGTCCCTTCCTGCCCAAACCATTCCATGTGCCTATGACTGCAAAGCTGATTGTGTGAAGACATCTGTGAAGCACACAATGGTGCTGTCTGCAGTGCACTGGAGAACAGTCCTTTGTTCGCTGGGACCCCCAGCCCATTGCAGAAAGCAATATTCACAGCTAATCACCAGAGCGATTTGGATTTGCATTTAACTATTGTGCTAATAGAGGCAGCTGGAAAAAGGAAGAGGGGGGTGGAAAATCAGCACAAATAAACACAGCCATAAATACTGTCAGTTCCCAGCACCAGGAGCTGCTGAAAGTCAGGCTGATGTCTTCAAGCCAATAGATGTCTTTAAGGTGAAATGACACGCATGAGGTCAGAAGAGGCACCTGGTTTGTCTTGTTTGCTTAGCCTTCAGAGCAGCTCTAGGAGTCCCTGCATGCAGTGATTGCTCAGGCAGTCACTGGCCATCACCTGCTGAGCAGCTGATTCATTGGCTGAGTGGATGGAAGCCAATTTAGCCAGCTGGAATCTGTAATATTGACTTCAGTGGTGTGATACTGATCTATGGCACCCAGAGGGTTTGGCCCTGAAACAAAGGGAGGTAGAGTGTCCTTTGGGTGGCATCTCTTCAGCTAGAGAGCACAGTATCTGTCTTCTGCAGCCTGGTTGTCCTAGAAGTGGTGTATGGGAACACAAGGTATAGTCATACTGTGGGCCCTTTGGGCATAGGGTAGCAACCAGGGACCACAGCTTCTTTCTCCTGGCTCTGTCCCTCTGCTTCACAGCTGGTGTCATCTTAGGACAGCTCTGGGACTGATTCTCTGAATGCACAGATTTCTGCAAGTGCTTTTGCTGCTGGGAGAAGGGAAGAAGGGTCCTGCACCTGAAGCACAATGACCCCATGTGCGTGCCAGGCTTGGGGCAGAATGGATGGAAACTGCCCAGCAGAGAGAGACCTGAGGGTGTTGGTGACAGCAGCTGAAGATGAGCCATGATGTGCCCAGGTGGCCAAGAAGCCAACAGCATCCTGGAATAGTGTGGCCAGCAAGACCAGGGCAGGGATTGTTCCCCCTGTACTCAGGACTGGTGAGGCTACACCATGAGTACTGGGGTCACGTTTGGGGCCCCTCACTACAAGAAGGACATTGAGGACCTAGGTCCTGAGAAGGGCAACAAAGCTGGTGAAGAGAACAAAGCTGGTGTGCAGAACAGGTCTGGTGAGGAGCAGCTGAGGGACCTAGGGTTGTTTACCCTGGTGAAGAGGAGGCTGAGGGGAGACCTCATTGCTTTCTATAACTCCCTGAAAGGAGGCTGGAGCCAGGTGAGTGTTGGTCTCTTGTCCCTAGGAACAAGGGTGAGGAGGAGAGGAAATGGCCTCAAGTTGTAGCAGGGGAGGTTTAGATTGCATATGAGAAGCAACTTCTTGACTGAAATGGTTCTCAAAGCCTGGAAGAGGCTGCCCAGGAAGGTGATTGAATCCTCATCCCTGGAGGTGTTTCCAAGAGGCAGAGATGTGGTGCTGAGGGCCACGGTTTAGCACCAGCCTTGGCAGAAGTAGAGAATGGCTGGACTGGATGATCTTGAAGGGCTTTTCCAGCCAAATGATTCTGTGATCCTCTGTAGGCATGAACAGCAGCAGAGGACAGCCTGATAAGCCCTGGCTGTGTGAGTGCTGTGAGAGCCCTGGTGCTTGGTCCTGTGGAAATTAGAGTTATGACACTACTGTGCTGGTGCTCATCATCATTTTCTAGCTAAGCGACTTAATTTCACTAAATCTCTCCAGCTTTCTGTATCTCCATAAGCAAGAAGCAGGAGGGACAAAAGGCTAAGCAGAATTTATTACTGCTCTTTATTATTATCACATCTTTTGCCTTCTTTTTAAGATTGATGAACCTCTATTCAATTAATTCATCAGAAGCCTGAAAAAGCTAATTACAGGTTCATGTATTTCCATGGGCAGGGCTCATTGCTCTGCCAGGTGTCAATAAAACCTGATCTGTGCCAGGGGAGCTGGGCTTGGGGCGGCCTGCTGCCCCAGCTAATTAACATGGTGACTCCAGCCCAGCCTGAGCAGGAATGGAGTTGGGGTTTTGCATAATTAACCAGGCTAGGGGTGGGCAGGATAAGAAACCAGGATCTGTACTCCAGTGTCTTGAAGGTAGGAAACTGAAACACCAACACTCTGTTCCCAGGGAGCCAGGTACAGGAGAGCAGTGCAAGAAGCTGGCTCTTTGCTCAGAAGGTGGCCCAGGAGCACCTGCAGTATACTGCTCAGCCCTAGCAACTGCTGGCAGAGAAAGAATCACAGAACATTAAGGGTTGGAAGGGACCATTCAGTCCAACTCCTCTGCCAGAGCAGGGTCACCCAGGAACATGTCCATGTGAGTTTAGGAAGTTGCCAGAGAAGCTGACTCCACAACCCCGCTGGGCAGCCTGCTCCAGGGCTCTAGCACCCTCATATCAAGGAATTCTCACGTTGAGGTGGAACTTCCTGTGTTCCAGTTTCTGTCCATTGCCCCTTGTCCTATCACTGGGCACCACTGAAAAGAGCCTGGCCCCTGCTTCTTAGAATAGAATAGAATAGAACAGAATAGAATTAACCAGGTTGGAAAAGACCTTAGAGATCATCAAGTCCAACCTATCATTCAACTATCTAATCAACTAAACCACGGCATCAAGCACTCTATCAAGTCTCTTCCTAAACAGCTCCAGTGATGGTGACTCCACCACCTCCCTGGGCAGCCCCAATCACTCTTTCTATGAAGAACTTCTTCCTAACATCCAGCCTAAACCTCCCCTGGCACAGCTTGAGACTGTGTCCTCTTGTTCTGGTGCTGGTTGCCTGGGAGAAGAGACCACCTGGCTACAACCACCCTTCAGGTAGTTGGAGACAGCAAGAAGGTCTCCCTGAGCCTCCTCTTCTCTAGGCTAAGCAACCCCAGCTCCCTCAGCCTCTCCTCATAGGGCTTGTGCTCCAAACCCTCCCCAGCTTTGTTGCACATCCTTCAGATATTTATAGACATTGATAAGATCCCCATTCAGCCTTCTATTCTGCAGCCTAAGCAGCCCCAGAAGGGATTAATGACTTGAACTCAGGATCACTTTGGGACCCTTTTTGACTTTCTTTGATCTTTCTAATGCTGTGGCTCCCCTGGATCAGGTAGTTCCAGCCTGCCCACCTCAGAGCACTGATTCACATGCTGGGTTTTCTAAGGTAAAATCAGGAATTTGGTTGCCTTTGGCAGCAAGGCTTGTTGGGTAAGTCCACAGGCCAGGACCATGTGGCCTGGATCAGGAATAGTGTGAGCAGCAGGACCAGGGAAATGATTGTGCCCCTGTACTCAGCACTGGGGAGGCCACACCTTGAGTACTGGGGACACATTTGGGGCCCCTCAGAAGGACATTGAGGGGCTGGAGTAGGTCCAGAGAAGGGCAACAAATCTGGGGAAGGGTCTGGAGAGCAGGGCTGGCAAGAAGAAGCTGAGGGACCTGAGGCTGTTTACTCAGGAGAAGAGGAGGCTGAGGGGAGACCTCATTGCTGAAAGGAGGCTGGAGTGAGGTGAGGGTTGATCTCTTCTCCCTAGTATCAGGTGATAGAAGGAGTGGAAATGGCCTGAAATAGTGCCAGGAGAGGTTTAGGTTTAGGTTGGAGATTAGAAACAATTTCTTTGCTGCAAGAGTGGTCAGGGATTGGAACAGGCTGCTGAGGGAGCTGGTTGAGTCACCCTCCCTGGAGGTGTTCAAGAAACACCCATGTGTTTCTGGTGGCATGTGGGGACATGGCTTAATGGCCACGGTGGTGCTGGGTTGATGGTTGGACTGGATGATCTTGGAGGTCTTTTCCAACCCAAATAATTCTATGACTCTGTGATTCTCTCTGCATCATCACTTCAGGGTCTGCTCCAGGCTGGAGAAGGCTCCTTTCTCTGGGGAAGGTGCTTTATTTGCAGGCCTGGCTGAGATGTTATTCTTTTGCCCAGAGCAGGCCTCAGCCAAGCAGGGATTGCTGTTTGGCTTTGTTGTTCCCAGCATTATTAGCACACGGCTTGTTTTCCAAGATAAGGATGTGAGGAAACAACAGCATCTTGCCAGACTCCTTGGGTGCCTGCTGGTTGCAGGTTGTGCTGTTTTATCAGGGTCCTGCTATGCACAGTGGAATGGTTTGGAAACTCTGTCCCGTGAGCTACAAAGGGAGTAGGAAGATTGAAACAGATCCCTCCCTCCCGTGCCACGCAGCTACCATCTTCTGCTACTGTTTTCTGCACTGGTGCTGTATTGCAGGGATCTTCTTTAGCATTTTAACAGCTCCTGCTGCTGCACTCTGCTATCAAAGCCATATTTGTTAAAACATGCCTGTGAAAGGCTTTGTAATTGAAGCACAGCTTTGATATATTTAATAGGATGTAAACCTGCCATCCCTTTTTAATAGGAGATGCTTTATGTGCATTACAAGTAATAGAATAATGCCTCTCTGCTGAGCTCTGCCCATTAGCAGACTTTGCTCTCCTTTTCTTTTGCTTAATCTTAAAACTTTAATGTAATCTAAACACATTAACATCTTTTTTCTTTTCTTCCCCCCCCCCCACTCCCCTTTTTCTGTTCTTGGAAGTGCTTTCAATAGAACTTTGTTTCAAAAGAGAGGTAGCTGCAAATATTTCATCAGTGCCTCAACACTGCCTGACAGATGGTCCACAAACCAGCACATCTCCTTATCTTGTGAGGAGCAGCTGAGAAAGCTGGGGTTGTTTAGTCTGGAGAAGAGGAGGCTGAGGGGAGACCTCTGCTCTCTACAGCTTCCTGAAAGGAGGTTGGAGCCAGGTGGGGTTGGTCTCTTCTCCCTGTGAACAAGTGACAGGATGAGAGGAAACAGCCTCAAGTTGCCCCAGAGGAGGTTTAGGTTGGAGCTTAGAAGAAATCTCCTAACCAAAAGGGTTTTCAAAGACTGGCACAGGCTGCCCAGGATGGTGACTGAACCCTCATCCCTGGAGGTGTCTCAGAGACACAGCTCTCTAGCCCTAACCCTGGTTAAAAGGGAGGCTGGAGTGAGGAGAGGGACAGCCTCTTCTTCCTGGTGGCAAGCAACAGGACCAGAAGAAATGGTTTCAAGATGTAAGAGTGGAGGTTCAGGCTGGATGTTAGGAAATATTTATTCACTTAAAGGGTTCTCAAACACTGGAACAGAACTTCTTCCTAAGATCCAGTCTAACCCTACTCTCCCTCAGCTTCAAACCTTTCCCCCTTGTCCTGTCTCTAGACACTCCGATGAAAAGTCCCTCTGCAGCCTTCCTGGAGGATCCCTTCAAGTATTGAAATGCAGCTCTAAGGCCTCCCTGGTGCCTTCTCTTCTCCAGGCTGAACAGAATCATAGAATCAATAAGGTTGGAAAAGACCTCAAAGATCATCAAGTCCAATCTGTCACCCAAGACCTCATGACTACTAGACCATGGCACCATGTGCCATGTCCAATCCCCTCTTGAACACAGCCCCAATTCTCTCAGCCTGTCCCCATAAGGGAGGGGCTCTAGCCCTGCAGGGACACTCCAGGAAAGCTGGGGAGGGACTTTTGACAAGGGCTTTTAGCCATGGGACAGTGGGCAATGATTTGAAACTGAGCAAGGTAGACTTAGGTTAGACATCAGGAATATGTTCTTTACTATGGGGATGGTGGCGTGCTGGAACATGTTGCCGGGGGGCACTGGGAGTGAGGTGGTGGTGGTGTCCCCATCCCTGGAGACATTCAAGGTAAAGCTTGAAGGGGCTCTGAGCAGCCTGATCTGGTTGGGGATGTCCCTGCTGCCTGCAGGGGTTTGGACAAGACGATTTCTAGAGGTCCCTTTCAGCACAGTGCAGTCTGTGGCTGTGTGATCTCAGCAAGGGGACACATTTACTCAAACAGCTCAGGTGTCTGCAGGAGCTGTAACGCTGTGTATGTAAATATTTGAATGTCAGGATGTATTCTGCTGGTACAAATTGATATTTCATGAACAGAGAGAGAAAACTCCAGTTCCTGGAGGGAATAACGATGCCTTCCTCCTGTGAAGAGAGGCAGTGCAGTGCATTTAGAGATTGCCATTGCTGCAGTGCATGCTGTGTGTTTGGGTGCATCCACACTGCAACCAGCACACAAAGCAGGTTCAGTGTTTCCTACAGCTGCTTCTCTTTGCACATGGAAGTCTAGCCCCTGTCTCTTCCAATATCTGAATCAACAAACAAACAAACAAAACACACAAAACCCAAACAGGTGTATTAATACAGTCATAGAATGGTTTAAGTTGGGAGGGGCCTTAAAGATCATCCAGTCCCAACCCCACTGCCATGGGCAGGGACACCTTCCATTAGACCAGGCTGCCCAAAGCCTCATGCAGCCTGGCCTTGAACACCTCTAGGGATGTGCTCTAGGGCATCTACAACCTCCCTGGGCAACTTGTTCCTGAGTCTCACCTCCCTCACTGGAAAGAATTTCTTCCTAATCTCCAGCTTCAATCTCTCCTTTTCCAACTCAAAGCTATTGCCCCTCAGCCTGTCACTACAAGCCCTTATCAAAAGTCCCTGCCCAGCTGTCCCTGTCCTGCTGCTCTTAGTGCTTTGGATGCAGCCCAGCACAGGGCTGCCTTCTGGGCTGACAGTGACCATTGCTGGCTCATGGTGAGTTTGTCATCAACTGACACCCCCAAGTCCTTCTCCTCCAGACTGCTCTTGAGTCACTCCTCACCTGTTCTGGATTTGTGCTTGGGGTTGCCCTGACACAGGTGCAGGGCCTTGCACTTAGCCTTGTTGAACTTCATGAGGTTGGCTTGAGCCCAGCCCTCCAGCCTATCCAAGTCCACCTGGATGGATCCCTTGCTTCCAGTGTGTCAACCACATCACACAGCTTGGTGTCACCACCTCAGACTTTCTGAGGGTGCCTCAGACCCACTGCCCATGTTGCTGCCAGAGATGTCAAACAGCACTGGTCCCGTACTGACCCCAGAGGGACTCCAGCAAGTGTGACGTGTAGGAACAAAGCACAGCTTTTCTTTGGTGATGAAGCTGCTGTGGAATTTGGATTGGTGTAAGAATATAGGAATAGAACAATGAATAAGAAATAGAATAATAAATAATAAATGTAAAATGTATATGTATAAATCACACCACGGTGCAGGGCTGTTGTGGCTGTTTTCAGTGTCAGCACACCACTGCAGCAAGCACAGTTTAAATGCCAAGTTAATTGATTGTCATAAACTCCTGAAGTGTAACTAAGCAAAAGACCAAGGTGGTAGAAGAAATGAAGTAGCTCTGCAGTCAGGGCATCATAAAAATTCTGCTCTGGTTTTTGTATTCTAGAAAGAAAAAATGAAAGAAGCAGCAGCAGCAGCAAGTCAAGCCCAGTGAAGTGCTAGACCACGCTAACTGCCTGCAGTGTGAGCTCCATGAGAAACCTGAGTTCATCCCAGACCGAGCCAGACTCTGCTGGAGAAAATGAAAAGTTATTTACCCATTTCAGTCAGGTTTTGGATTATGTCTTTCCTGCATAAATTAGCTCTTACCTTCTTCTTGCAGGACAAAGCCGTTGACCTGGAGCACAGCACTAAGCAGAAAATAAATTGCTGCTGTCTGCTGGATGTGGAGTGGTTGTCACTGGCACTACACCCAAAGAACCTCACAGATCTCCAGGACACCTGGCACAGGTGAATCACAGAATCATGGAACTGTTCCAGTTGGAAGCAACTTCTAAGATCATCGGGTCCAACTGTTCTCTAACTCTGCCAAGGTTGGTGCTAAACCATGGCCTTCAGCACAACATCTCTGCCTCTTTGAAACACCTCCAGGGCTGGGGATTCAACCACCTCCTGAGGAGACTGTTCCAGTCTTTGAGAGCTCTTTCCACCAAGAAGTTTCTTCTAATCTACCACTTGTGTAAGGTATTAACTGCACTTTATATTTTTTCAATGGTAAAAGCTTGTTACCTCTTGTTTCTCTTCACAGACATGTCACTGGAACACTCCCTCTTCATGCTGTGTCAGCCACTTGAAGACTTCTGGATGCTGAGCTCTAGTCCTTGGAAAAATGAGCACAAAAGCAAAGAGAAGCAAGACAGGATGAATAAAGGTCTGTGATGAAACAGCCCAGGTAAGGTATGGCAGAGCAGGTATCCAGCACTGCCAAGGGACAGTCTCTGAGAGACCTGAAGAGTAGCAGTGGGTGTCAGAATAGAATAGAATAGAATAGAATAGAATAGAATAGAATAGAATAGAATAGACCAGACCAGACCAGACCAGACCAGACCAGACCAGGTTGGAAAAGACCTTAGAGATCATCGAGTCCAACCTATCACCCAACACCATCTAATCAACGAAACCATGGCACCAAGCACCCCATCAAGTGTCTTCCTAAACACCTCCAGTGATGGTGACTCCACCACCTCCCTGGGCAGCACATTCCAATGGCCAATCACTCTTTCTATGAAGAACTTCTTCCTAACATCCAGCCTAGACCTCCTCTGATGCAGCTTGAGACTGTGTCCTCTTGTGCCAGTGTTGGTTGCCTGGGAGAAGAGACCAACCCCAGGGGGTAGGCCAACCCCCAGGGGCAGGCCCTGCCCTAAGCTGCTCCATGTGGCTGCTCCTGCCCAAACTCCCCCAACAGAGCAGCCCAGATCTGCTTGCTCTGTAGACTTGATGTGGTTTGAAACCATCCAGCAGCCAAACACCACACAGCCCCTCACTGCACCTGCCCCAGGGAGGTAGAGATGAGGGGACTTGTAGGTTGAGACAAAACCAGTTTGAAGATTGATATGGAATGGGATAGTTGGAATGTTGCTCTTAAAGGCAATATCTTAGAGGTGTTAAGGCTCACTTGGACTCCAAGGTGGTTCTGACACGTTCCTTGGTGCTGGAGATGTTTATGAGCAGTTGCTGTCCTTCAAAAGTGACTCTTTCAGCTACTCTCAGCATGCTGCTGGCAAGGTGAGAGAAATTCAGTTTCCCACCAAGGCAGTGGAGGGAATCACAAAACCACAGAATGTCTTTGGTTGGAAGAGGCCTTCAAAGTCACCCAGTCCAGTCTTTGACCCAGCACTGAAGGGTCAACACTAAACCTAAGCACCAAGTCCACATGCTGCTTAAACACCCACAGGGATGGTGACTCCACCACTGCCCTGGCCAGACCATTCCAATGTTTGAGAACCCTTTCAGTGATAAAATATTTCCTGATACCTAGGTGGCTCTTTTCCAGCCACTGTCTGCTCAGGTCCCTGGGAGTATGGCTGGGATTTGGTGCAAGTCCAGGCCCTCTCAAGGACTTTCTGTTCACACTCCTTCAGTGCTCCAAGTCCTACAAATGCAACTGAACACATGTAAATTATGGAAACCTGCCCATTAATGTGGAAATCTGCCTGCACTGGGTGCTAAGACAGAGGACAGGCAACAGCTTGTGTTGGATTTGGGGAAAAGTCCATTGCTGTTCATGTGCACATGGAAACAGAGGTCTCTCAGAAACTAGGGCAGTGATCTTTGTCAGCAACATGGGCAGTGGCATTGAAGCACCCTCAGCAAATCTGCTCATGACACAAAGCTGTGTGGTGCTCTGGACTCACTTGAGGGCAGGCATCCATCCAGAAGGATCTTGACAGGCTTGAGAAGTAAGCCAGTGCTAACTGCATGAG
Source organism: Picus viridis (assembly GCA_033816785.1). Lineage (NCBI taxonomy): Eukaryota > Metazoa > Chordata > Aves > Piciformes > Picidae > Picus > Picus viridis. The sequence goes on along the minus strand of CM066582.1, from coordinate 25,294,931 downwards.
GTTCAACAAGTCACAGTGCAAGGTCCTGCATCTGGATCAGGCCAACCCCAGGCACAAATCCAGGCTGGGTACAAAACAGGTTGAGAGCAGCCCTGAAGAAAGAGACTTGGGGGTGTTGGTTGCTGAGAAGCTCCCCATGAGCCAGCTGTGCCCTTCATGCAGCCCAGGAGGCAGCTGTGTGCTGGACTGCAGCAAGAGAAGTGTGGCCAGCAGGGCAAGAGAGGGGATTCTGCCCCTTTCCTCTGCTCTGCTGAGACCTCACCTCTAATACTGCATCCAGTTGTGGTGTCCCCAGCATAGGAAGGACACAGTGCTGTTGGAGAGAGTCCAGAGGAAGCCAAAAGGTGATCACTTCTGCTGTGAGGATAGGCTGAGGGAGCTGGGGTTGTTTAGCCTGGAGAAGACCCTAGGGAAACCTTAAAGCTGCCTTCCAATACCTGAAGGGATCCCAGAGGAAGGCTGCAGAAGGACTTTTCATAAGAATGTCTGGAGACAGGACAAGGGGGAATGGTTTGAAGCTGAGGGAGAGTAGGGTTAGACTGGATCTTAGGAAGCAGTTCTTCAATACAAGGATGGTGAAACTCTGGAAAAGGTAGCCCTATGAGGAAAGGCTGAGGGAGCTGGGGTTGCTTAGCCTGGAGAGGAGGAGACTGAGGGGTGACCTTATTGCTCTCTACAACTACCTGAAGGGAGGTTGTAGCCAGGCAGAGGTTGGTCTCTTCTCCCAGGCATCCAGCACCAGAACAAGAGGACACAGTCTCAGGCTGCACCAGGGCAGGTTTAGGCTGGATGTTAGGAAGAAGTTCTACACGGAGAGAGTGATTGCCCATTGGAATCGGCTACCCGTGGAGGTGGTGGAGTCACCTTCACAGGAGGTGTTCAGGAGAAGACTTGATGGGGTGCTTGGCTGTATGGTCTAGTTGTTGGGTGGGTTGGATTGGTTGATGGGTTGGACGCGATGATCTTGAAGGTCTCTTCCAACCTGGTGCATTGTATTGTATTGTATTGTATTGTATGGGGGTGTTCAATGCCAGATTGAATGAAGCCTTGAGCAACCAAGTCTAGTTGAGATGTGTCCCAGCCCATGGCAGGGGGTTGGAATAGATGGTCTCTGAGGTTTCTGCCAGCCTGAGCCAGTCTGTGGTTCTATGGTCTGGCATGTTGCATGGAAGCTGTGGGTCACTCCTAAGTGGGGAGCTGTGGGCAGTACCTAGAGAGTACTGGCAGTGGAGTAAAAGCATTCAGACAATGACAGACTTAGGTTGGCATAGTCTAAAATGGGAAAACCAACAGTCTGAAGGGCTCCACTGCTGATCCTGCTGATCTGTGGAACATTAAACTATGACTTTATGCTGATGATATCCTACTGTTAATTAAGGCCTCACCCATGTCCCCTCCTGCTCTAATGAATATTGCTCTCTGAGTTCAAAGGTATCATTGCACAAAATTAATGACTCTGAGACTGCAAGGATGCAGCTTGCTGCAGTTTGTCCTTCAGCCCTGTTCACCTCATGGAATCTGAAGAGGGCACCCAAAAAAGATAGTACAAATACTTTGGGGCTGGTGTTAACAAAGCCCCAGATGATGTAATTAAAGATCATTTAAATCCAATTATCAAGCAGGTAGGAAAAGATTTGGAGGGATAGTCAGAGCTAAATAAATGCAAATGCCTGTGAACAGTAGGCCCCATTCTGTCCTCCTTTGCCATCCCACCAGGGTTGTTAATGTAGAAATGAAGACTTTGTGTAAGTCAGCACAATCAGAGTTACTGTCGTCAATGACCCCATAGCAACTCCAAATGACACCAACAGTAAGAATCACAGACTTGTTTGATTTCAGAAAGCCCTCTAAGATCATCCAGTCCCAACCATGCTCTAACCACCAAGGCTGGGGCTATACCATGGCCCTTGGCACCTCACCTCTGCCTCTTGGAAACACCCCCAGGGATGGGGATTCAACCGCCTCCCTGAGCAGCCTGTGCTAGGCTTTGAGAACCCTTTCAGTCAACAGGTTTCATCTAATGTCCAATCTAAACCTCCCCTGGTGCAACTTGAAGCCATTTCCTCTCCTCCTAGCCCTTGTTCCTAGGGAGAAGAGACCAACCTGCACCTCACCCCAACATCCTTTCAGGGAGCTGTGAAGAGCAATGAGGTCTCCCCTCAGCCTCCTCTTCTCTGGACTAAACTGCCCCAGTTCCCTCAGCTGCTCCTCACCAGCCCTGTTCTCCAGCTTCATTGCCCTTCTCTGGATTTGCTCCAGCACCTCAACGTCCTCCTTGTAGTGAGGGCCCTAGAACTGAACCCAGAACTCAAGGTGTGGCCTCCCCAGTGCTGAGTACAGGGACACAATCCCTGCCCTGGTCCTGCTGGCCACACCATTGCTGGTCTAGGCCAGGGTGCTGGTGGCCTCCTTGGCCACCTGGGCACACCCTGGCTCATCTTCAGCCAGCTGTTGGCCAACACCTCCAGGTCTTTCTCTGCTGGGCAGTTTCCAACCACCCTGCCCCAAGCCTGGACATTCATGGGGTTGTCGTGGCCACCTGCTGTGCATGTGCTGAGCTTACTTTGAGCACTAGTGTACACAAATAGCTATCAATACTCAAACGATTACTAATAATTACATCCCCAAGTCACACCTAAAAGAAATGAATAAAAGACAGAGAGATCAGAGTGCTTCAGCTGCTGCTGAAACCAAGCTGGTGTTTTAAGGGTCACACAAGTACCCTGTTAAGCATGGCAGAATTTGGAGGGTAAGCTGTGCCACCGAGCTGTGATGCCTCTGGTGCTCTGACAAAGCAAGCTTCCTCGCAAGTCACTCCGAAACTGCCTGGAGAGCTGCAACAAACCCAGCCCATTTCAGGGGACAGCGGTCTCAGGGTGTGAGGATGAATTAAAGACGCCAGAGCAGCCATTGCAAAGGTATGTCTAGCTCCTGGGATGAGGAATGTTCCCATTCCCCCCAGATGTCATACGATCGGCCCAGTTTCATACGCTCCAATCCCGCCGCGTTTTACGCCGGGGTGGCATTTCGTTGGGTTTTGTTTTGCTGTGGTTTGGGTTTGTTTTTCTTTTCCTAGAAGGCATAATTTGGAATGAAAATGGCTGCATTTTAGAGAAGTTTGTCGTCTGGCGGGGGGGGGGGGGGGTGTCCCCCTGCCTCATACTGTAATCTAACAGTGCTGTTCAGTAGAAGTTTTATTTCAGTCGAGGCTCGACTGGAAGTGTCTTTCTGGAAAGCACGGGAAAATCCTTTGTGATGAAAGGAATTACGTAACTACAAACCAGTTCTTTCTGGAGTGGCCTGACAGATTCAATCCTGACAGACAGTCCTGTTCAAGCACGCTTCTAAGCCACAGGATGTTTGGCCATTCAAAATGTTCTGTGCCACTGATTTTATCTCTGGAAAAAAAGGCAGAGAAGATCCATCCCAAGAGATGTGCTCAGGGTCGGGGGGTGGTTTTCAGCCTGGTGTGGGATTAGCCACATCGGGCAGGACAGTGGAAACCATGGAATCATAGAATGGTTTAGATTGGAAGGGACCTCAAAAATCATCCAGTTCCAACCCCCAGCCACAGGGCACCTTCCACTAGACCACGTTGCTCAAAGCCTCATCCAGTTTGGCCTTGAACACCTCCAGGGAGGGGCATCCACAACCTCCCTGGGCAACCTGTTCCTGTGTCTCACCACCATCACTGTCAAGAATTTCTTCCTAATCTCCAGTCTCAATCTCCCCTCTTCCAGCTCAAAGCCATTGCCCCTCACTACAAGTGATTGTTGTGAGTGGCATTGTAGTGAGGTTGCCCGGGAGGTGGTGGAAGCCCCATCCCTGGAGGTTTCTAAGGCCAGGCTGGATGTGGCTGTGACCAGCCTGTCCTAGTGTGAGGTGTCCCTGCCCATGGCAGGGGTGTTGGAACTGGATGATCCTTGAGGTCCCTTCCAACCCTGACAGTTCCATGATTCTGTGGCCTGAAGCTGTGCCAGGGGAGGTTTAGGTTGGATATTAAGAAGCACTTCCTCACAGAAAGGCTGACTGGGCACTGGGATGGACTGCCGAGGGAGGTGGTGGAGTTGCCATCCCTGGAGGTCTTTAAGAAGAGCTTGAATGTGGCACTTGGGGCAGGGTTTAGCTGATGTGGTGGTATTAGGTCACAGGTTGGACTTGATGATCTCAGAGGTCTTTTCCAGCCTCAATGATTCTGTGAGGTGACATTGGTATCTTCTCCCTAGTAAAGTGATAGGAGGAGAGGAAATTGCCTCAAGCTGCACCAGGGAAGGTTTAGGTTGTAGACTAGAAGCAACTTCTTAACCAAAAAGGTTCTCAAAGACTGGAGCAGACTGCCCAGGAAGGTGGCTGAGTCCCCATCCCTGGAGGTGTTTCAAAGAGGCAGAGATGTGGTGCTGAAGGCCATGGTATAGCACCAGCCTTGGTAGAGTTAGGGAATGGTTGGACTGGATGAGCTTAAATGGCTTTTTCCATCAGAAAAAACTCTATGACTCTATTCTGTGATTATTGTTTAAGGACTTTGCAGCAACTTCAAAAGCCTCAAGGCCACAGTACTCTTTCTCTGATCCATTGCATTAAACAAAAGATCCTTCCAGAGATTATTGTCTTGTAGTAGCAGAGAAAATAAGTGGGAATGAATAGAGGCAAGCTAGTGGTAGAGTTCCTCAGAGCTCATTTACGGTGAACTGGTTGAGCTTATTGGAGAGAGGTTGTACACAACAAGGAAACAGATTCTGCTTGTGTTCCTAAATTAATCAAGGTTTTTCAAGCAAAAAGTTAACCTTAAGTAGTGGCATAAAGATCTGTCAGAAACCACCAGATAAAATCAAAGCTGAAGGTCAGGGTCAATAAACACAAAGTAAAGCATATAGAAAGATAGTAGCGATCATAAATGTTCAGTGGTGTGCTCTAAATCAGACACACTTCCTCGGGAAGGGAGACATCAGTGTTGGTCTACAAAGTCCATAAATCAGAGGAGAGGCAAAAGGAACAGAACAAGAGACATCACTGTGCTGCTGTGCCTGCACCCTGAATGCCTGCTGCCGTTCTGGTCCTCCAAGAATAACTGGGCAGGGTTTGGAGGTGGGTTATGAAAAGTCAAAGCAAGACTCAGCAGAGCATAGGGGCAGAATCCCCTCCCTGTCCTGCTGTTCTCACTGCTTTGGATACAGCCCAGCACACAGCTGCCTCCTGGGCTGCCAGGGACCATTGCTGCTGTGCTAAGGACATGAGGCAGTAAAGCACTGCCTAAACCCAGGGAGCTGAACTTCAATGTGGAACATTTTTCCCCTCTCATTTAAATCAGGGGGCAGTTTTGAAGCCAGGGGATTGGGTCTTTAAAAGCTCTTCACCAAAGTCAACCCCCTTTGATGCTGACACACCTAAGTCACTTGGTGTTAAGAGCTTAGTGCAGCTGTGTTAGGCTCTATTCACTTCAGGCAGTCGGCCTGGGTTGGATTTATTTCACCAAAGAAACCAACCAACCAATCAACCACCCTCTAAACTGTCTCTCGAAAGCCTCATCAGAAATGTGAGCTTTGTTTGCTCTTCTGGTGGTTTATGACATGGTGAGGAACTAAAGTTACTGCAGATTAGACTGCAGTGGGTTATTTAAGCACTAAGTGTAGTTTAGAACCATCAATTAGAGTGTTTCAGAGTTTAGAATGAGTATTTTAGAGTGTTTTCTAGTTTAGAATGGGTACTTTTAAATGTTTCCATCACTAAAGTCACTGCTGGAGCTCTCTTTGGTAGCCACAACAGCATGAAGCTGTGTTTCTTCAAAAGCACAAGAGCCCAATAGGCCTCTTGGCCCTGCTTCTTGAGCCAACTTTAACTCTTCTCACATGTTTTGGAAGTTAAATTCTCCTGCTCTATTTTTTCCCCCATCACCTGGCTTGCTGACTTCAGCTGCAGGTTCTCCAAGGCAGGGTTCATTTGTCTTTGTACAGTGCCTGTCTCTCATTTCTGTCCCATCACCTGGCTTGTTGCCTTCAGCTGCAGGTTCTGCAGGGCAGGGCTCATTTGTCTTTGTGGCCTTAGCCTGCGTCTCTGGGTGCTCCTGTGCTATGAACGCTGCGCCGTAATAACTTGGTGTTTGATCAGCTGCCTTCTAATGGCTTTTTTCTTTTACTTCTGGGCTTTAAACTTTTTCATTTGATTTCATCCTTGCCCTAATTTCAAAGGTGGAAAATAATAGATTTCCTGGAGAACAATCCCAGATGTCACATCTACAGCTGATCTGCAATTCACTAGAAGGGTTCTTGCCTTTTGGAAGACTTGCCCCCTCCCCCCCCTTCCTTTCAGATCTGAATAATATCATTTGTGTGATGTCACTCAATCTCTCTGTTTTAATTTGAAATCCTATTTTTAATCAATTAGGAAAAAAATGACCTAATTAAGGAGTAATTTAGGCCAGAAACTTAAACATTGTTTTATAAAGTAGGTGCATTTAATTGGAAATGTGCTCAACTGCTGCATTGCATTAGCAAGTCATTTGGAGGACTCAGCCAATGAGAGCTCCCAACTCCTAGTCCAGGAGTGATAGTGACAAAGCTGATGTCCAAGGCAGCCTGATGAACCTGGGGTTTATGAACAGCTTTGCAAATGAGCCTTAAGGTCCAAGCAGCTAGAGCCTCTCATTATTCTAGACACAAACACAAGGCAGGTGACTGCTGGCTCCCAGGAGTCAGCGCTGAGTCGGTGTGAAATGATGTGATGGATAAAAAGCTCAAGAAGCAAGAACACAGAGAAGGGAGGATTAGATTAGAGAGCAGGAAAAATTCTTTCCTGCAAGAATGGTCAGGCATTGGAACAGGCTGCCCAGGGAGGTGGTGGAGTCCCCATCCCTGGAGGTGTTCAGGAAATGAATAGATGTGGCACTTTTGGACATGGTTCTGGGCAGTTCTTCCGTGGCTTGGATTCAGTAAGGGCTTGGTCCATGTTTTGCCAGCTGGGTTTTTGAAAAGATTCTCTGCTGCCCACTCCTCTCTTGGTTTAGGGAGAGAGGTGAGGTTTTTTTAATGCAAGGTGCAAAGGTTACCCAGGGAGGTGGTGGAGTCCCCATCCCTGGAGGTGTTCAAGAAACATGGGGACATGACACTTGGGGACTTGTTGGTGTTAGGTTAATGGTTGGACTGGATGATCTTAGAAGGCTTTTCCAACGCAAACAATTCTATTATTCTGTGACTTGGTGACACTGTGGTGATTCTGTGACTGTGGTGACTATGTCAGCAGCTCTGTCCATGGCAAAGCCAGCAATTACCCTTGGCTGCCAGAGTGCCTCCACCCACAGAGCCAGGTTAATGAAAACACCTAAAACCTGCACCACCTTTTTGTCCCCTGCATTTCCCCTTAGCTGGTAGAGATTCTAGCACAAGGCTCATCAGAACTTTGCTAAAAATACCTCCATGCCACCAAAGGCAGGAGATGTTAAGGAGCTCTCCAGCCATTCCTAGGAAAGAAATTCGGCTTTGAGGACACATCACAGCTCACAGCTCACAGCTCAGAGCTCTGCACTGGCTGCCATTAACACCAGCACTGCTCTGCCCCTTAGAACTGGCCTCATCTCTGCACTATTGCCTTTCATTGGAGCAGCAGCACCACACAGATGGTTTCAGCCTCAGACAGAGGGAGAAACAGACCTGCCTAACGTTTTTGTCCTGTGCCACATTTCATTCCCACTTAGCCTTTTTGCTTGTAGCTATTATTGTTGCTTTTAGCATTGTGTGCTTGCAGTTGTGACTCGTCTCGGGGCATCAACACACTCTCTCAGGGGCCACTGATTTCCAGCTGATCACCTGAGGTTGCTTTACTGCAGAGTAGGTATTGCCGGACAATCTTATCAGCACATTACTTATTCATGTCGGCTCAGAGTTTTTTCCCTCAGATAACAGCTCAAAGGGAAAGACTTACAAAGGCTTTCTGTGCTAGCAGAGCCCTTGCTGCATGTTACTGCTCCGTGGCTGGGAGCAGCAGCAGTGTATTGCAGCAAAAAAAACTCCCCAGAGAATGCTCCCAGGCTCAGATCACTTCACTCTTACACTAATACTTTTCCTCATGAAATTTCACATTGGGCTATTATTTATTTTCTGATTCTTTTGGGTGAAATCTGAGCTGGGAGGAGGCAAGAGATGTTGCTATGCACTCAGTATCTAAGTGGCTGTAACACAAAGGAAGATCCAGAAGTCCAAGAGTTGCTGTCCAAGGCCCTAGCAGGAACACATGCACCCTTGTGTTAATAAATTCTCCCCCTCTAATGTGACCAGCAAGGCAAGACAGGTGATTCTCCCCTCCCCTCTGCCCTGCCCTGCCCTGCCCTGCTCTGCTCTGCCCTGCACTGCTCTGCTGAGACCCAGCCTGCAGCACTGCATCCAGTTCTGTTGCCAGAAGTAAGAGGAGGGACATGGAACTATTGGAGCAAGCCCAGAGGGGGCCATGAAGATAATCAGAGGGCTGGAAAAACCTCCCCTATAGGGACAGGCTGAGAGAGTTGGGGCTGTTCAGCCTGAATAAGAGAAGACTCCAGGGAGACCTTAGAGCAGCCCTCCAGTACTCCAGTGAAGGAGGCTACAGGAGAGCTGGGGAGGGACTTTTGATGAGGACTTGTGGTGACAGGATGAGGGGCAATGACTTTGAGCTGGAAGAAGGGAGATTGAGAGTGGAGATTAGGAAGAAATTCTTGACAGTGATGGTGATGAGACACTGGAACCAGTTGCCCAGAGAGGTTGTAGATGCCTCGTCCCTGGAGGTGTTGGAAGCCAGGTTGGATGAGGCCTTGGGCAACGTGGTCTAGTGGGAGGTGTCCCTGCCCACAGCAGGGGGTTTGGAACCAGATAATCTTTAAGGTCTCTTCCAACCCAAACCATTCCATGATTCTGTGATAATGCAGAGAGGATTTACTGTGGAGGGGACCTTTGGCATTTGGGCCATTTTGTCCACAGCTCCTGATACTTTACAGAGTCACAGATTGCCTTGGGTTGGGAGGGTCCCTCAAAGGTCCAACCCTCCTGAAGTCAGCAGGGACACCTCAGTGACCAGTCTTACTTGGCCAAGCAAACCTCTGAGGAGCAGCCACATCAAACCCCCTGCAGTTGAGCTGTACAGCAGGACTGGTGCTCTGCCTATCACCTCTGAAATCAAGTGTGCCTGGATGAAAGAACTCAAGGCTTTTGTAGTCAAATATTGAGTTCCCCAGGAGATGTCTGTGAGGAGAGCACACCTCCTGCTCCTTCCTTGAAGTCAATAGCAGCAACACATTATCAGATTGCCTGTTTTCCCAGCTACATTAAATCCAGTTTGACAAAGGTGAAAATGTTCCCTGTTTGCAGCCTGACATAGCACTGGCAAAATCCTAGGCCCTGGGAAAGGATCAGCTTTGATTGGAAATTGTGTCATACTTCAGGAGAGAGGACCCACAGTCACCTAGCCTGGGTGGGCTCCTCCAGTGACAGCTTCATTGCAGCTTTTTGGCAGCACAGGCTCTGGCAGCAGCACTGCAGAATCCCAGTCTGCAGCTACACTTCCATAGCTGCATTTCAGTATCTGAAGGGGACCTGCAAGGAGGCTGGGGAGGGACTGTTTAGAAAGGCCTGTGGTGACAGGATGAGGGGCAATGGTTTGAACCTGGATCAGGGTAGATTTAGGTTGGACATCAGAAGTTCTGCACAATGAGGGTGGTAAGACATTGCAACAGGTTGCCCAGGGAAGTGGTTGAGGCCCCATCCCTGGAGACATTCAGGATCAGCCTTGATGTGTCCCTGGGCAGCCTGCTCTAGTTGGAGGTGTCCCTGCTGCCTGCAGGGGACTTGGGCAAGATGACTTTTGAAGGTCTCTTCCAGCCCAGTGCAATCTGTGAACGCTGCTAAGCCATACTCATCTCAAACCCACCACTAGCAGCAGGATCTCTAGACTGTCAAAAAGATGTCCCCTGCTATCATCATGAGCAGTATATAAACCAGGCAGAGCTTGCCAGGATGGGTGGATTGCTGTCTGGGCATTGGTCAGCGGGTGATGAGCAACTGCACTGCACATCAGTTGTCATTTCTTGGGATGTGAGGTGATTCTCCCCTCTGATCTGCTCTCGTGTGACCCCACTTGCAGCACTGTATCCAGTTCTGAGGACCCCAACAGAAGACATGGAGCTGCTTGATCAGGTCCAGAGGGGCCCATAAAGATGATCAGAGGGCTGGAGAATCTTCCCTATGAGGACAGGCTGAGAGAGTTGGGGCTGTTCAGCCTGGAGAAGATAAGAGCAGCCTTACAGTACCTGAAAGGGGCTAAATGAGAGCTGGGGAGGGACTTTTGACAAGGGCTTGAAGTGATAAGGGTGAATGGCTTTGAGCTGGAAAAGGGAGAGTTGGGGCTGTTCAGCCTGGAAAAGAGAAGGCTCCAGGGACACCTTAGAGCAGCCTTCCAGTACCTGAAGGGGGCTACAGGAGATCTGGAGAGGGACTTTTGACAAGGGCTTGGAGTGACAGGATGAGGGGCAATGGGTTTCAGCTGGAAGAGGGGAGATTGAGCCTGGAGATTAGGAAGAAATTCTTGAGAGTGAGGGTGGTGAGACACTGGAACAGGTTGCCCAGGGAGGTTGTGGATGCCCCCTCCCTGGAGGTGTTCAAGGCCAGGCTGGATGAGACCTTGAGCAACCCGGTCTGGTGGGAGGTGTCCCTGCCCATGGCAGGGGAAGGGGGATGGGGTTTGGAACCGTATGGTCTTTAAGGTCCCTTCCATAACAGAGCTGCTGCTTCTACCACCCATGTGAGGGACAGCAGCTAGTGATGGGGCCATGCTCAGCAGGCCCAAGCTGTGTGAGGAGGGTGATGCCACAGGTGTCAGGCCCAGTCGATGTGCTGTGAATGCACTTAGTTAAGAGGTGAAACAAAACCAACAGGAAATCAACCCAGAGGAGAAAGGATTAGATGGAGGGCAAGATTGTCTTAGAAACAGGCCCTTGCTTTGCTTCCCTCAATAGAGGCAGGGGCTAGGCAGCCCATGTTTGCAGTGCTAATGGGCCTGGTTGGAGGCATTAAGACATTTTATAAAGAATGAGAGGGATTAGGGGTGATGGGAATTCACTGAGTGTTTGTGAATTGGCATCAAAGGATGTCTGACTCCATGGGAAGTTTGAAAGGCAGAGGTAAATGGAGATACCATTATGGGAGGAAAATAGCAGGAGGTTTTCCTGGTTCAAGACAATGCTGTGAGTATTTAAATCTCCCTCATTAGCCATGTATGTTAATTTCTCTCTTGAACTTTAAGATATAGGGCAGGCTGAGAATTCCTATTCACTGTTGCTTATCGTGGAAGCGCAGGGGATATTAACTTTGGTAAGAGGATTAGTGGGTGCTCAGAGTCTGGGTCTAGAGTGGGACTTTGTGGTGTGACAGCAGCTTACACAGCCCATACAAACCCTGAATGCTGCAGCTGTGTGTGCTGAAGAAAGGCAGCTGAAGAAAAACAACTTCATTTTGGGAGAAATGGCTGAGCAAAGCAGGCTCGTTGGCTAGAAGAACAATTCTGTGCAAGTGCAAACTGCTCCACAGCAGTGGAGTTGCTTGGCTGAAAAGCCCCGTGCCCACAAGGGCCAAGCAGCACAGCCTCCTGGTGGGCATGCAGATGCTGGGGGTGGGAAATGAAAGGATAGCAGGCTGACTCCAAAACTACTTCCAGTTTTCTCTTACGAGGTTTCATCCAAGTGTGGGCTGCTGTAGTAGAAGGGGTGTGATAAGTAAGTCAAGAGAGGTTCTCCTGGCCCTCTTCTCTGCCCTGGTGAGGCAGCACCTGGAATATTGTGTCCAGTTCTGGGAGACCCTCAGGTCAAGAAGGACCTCAGGGGACTGACTGAATGCATGCAGCACAGAGCCACAAAGATGCTGAAGGCAGTGGAACATCTCCCTGCTGAGCAAGCTGGAGCTCTTTAGCTTGGAGCAGAGGAGCCTGAGGGGTGACCTCATTCATCTTTATAAAGATGTGAAGGGCAGTGTTGGGAGGATGGAGCCAGGCTCTGCTCAGTGATGTCCAATGACAGGACAAGGGGTGCAACTGGAGCAGAGGAGGTTCCATGGGAACAGAAGGAAAAACTCTTTCACTGTGAGGGTGCTGGAGCCTTGAAGCAGGCTCCCCAGAGAGGTTGTGGTTGTGGAGTCTCCTCTGGAGACATTAAAAAGCCACCTGGATGTGTTCCTGTGTGAGCTGCCTTGGGTGATCCTGCTCTGGCAAGGGGCTTGGACGGGATGATCTCTGGAGGTCCCTTCCAACCCCTAGCACTCTGTGGTTCTGTGAGGACTCTGTTGCTGTCAGTGTGAGGAGAATGGGAGGTTCTGGGGAGAGCTCAAGGGCCTCTGCAGCATGAGACAGAAAATTAATTCTGCGGTGGGTGTTTCTCACACTCTTTTAGCTGCCTCCATAAAAAGCCTCTTTGATTTCCCCCAGCAGTGCAAACGATTGACCACTGCCATTTTTCATCAGTGTGTCTGCTGGGGTTGCTTCAGCACTTTTTCTACCATCTAGAACACCATCATTCTATGTGTGAGAAGCTGCCTGAGCCACCTTCTGCCCAGCAGTCCCCAAGAGCCCTGCAGCAGCCGTGCTGGGAAGCTGCTGTGCACGCACTGCTAGCGCCAGTGCCCTTCAGAGGAGGGGCTTTCAGCAACTTGGATAAGAGGAAAAAAAGAGCAGGATCCCAGGGGAGGGCGGGGTAAAAGCCAGCTATTTCCCAGGCACAGATAAAAGCCGAGGGGATGCAGGACCAGGTTAAAGGCACAGAAGCACTGACGGGGTGACAACTTGTTCACAGGGCTCCTGGGCACAAAAGTTTGCTACCTTGCCCCCTCTTCTGCAGGGGAAGGCTGATTTGGTTTCAGACTCAGCAAATTTAGATTCGAATGCAGCTCTGCTCCTCCTCCCTTGCCTTTGGCGTGGCGAAGGAAGAAGCTGCTGCCCTCGAAGCAGCCCTTCCCACGCTCTGATCTGACTCCGTGTTTGATGCTGCCTCTCCTGACTCTCCTGCATCCCAGGTTTCAGCCGCAGGACCTGAGGCTGACAGCAGTGTTTAATCTTTCATACTGGCCACAGTGATAACTTCTTAGTAAATATTTCATATGGCTGTACTGATAAAAGAACAGAGGACAAAAGCTGGCATTAAGGCCGTCCAGAGGAGCAGCTGCTACAAAATAACACTTGGGAGCATGTGGAAGGAAACAAGTAGCCATGGGGCTGCAAACAAAACCAAATGTAAGGTGAGCAGATCACACAGACCAAAGCTCTGGCAAAGAGAGAAAATCCAAACACTTGCAGCAATCATCACCTGTTTCACAAGCACCTCTTAAACATACACACAGAGTGGTTTGGGGCTGTTCTGCTCCCCAGCTTCTTGTGCTGTCATTTTTTTTTAAGCAAGTACATGGCTCCAGAGGGCTGAAATACAGACAAACACAAGCTCGTGGGGCCCTCACTACAACAAAGACACTGAGGTGCTGGTACAGGTCAAGAGAACAGCAATGAAGCTGGTGAAGGGCCTGGAGAATAGGTCTGGGGAGAAGCACCTGAGGGAGCTAGAACACAAGAGGTTTCTCTTGAACACGAGGAGAAACATTTTCGCCAGGAGAGTGCAGGAGCCCTGGAGCAGGCTGCCCAGAGAGGTTGTGGAGTCTCCTTCTTGGGAGACTTTGAAAACCTTCCTGGACATGTTCCTGTGTGACCTGATCTAGGTGCACCTGCTTTAGCAGTGGGGCTGGACTAGATGATCTAGAGCTGAGTTTGTTCTGTCTGGAGAAGAGGTCTTATCACCATGGACCAGGACATAAGGGGTGGCTGCCAGGAGGATGGAGACTCCCTTTTAATAAGGAGTCTCATGGAGAAGGCAAGGGGTGACTGGGACAAGTTACTGCTGGGGAGATTCCCATGGGACTCAGAAGAAAATGTTTCCCTCTAGAACAGTTGGACATTGGAATCATCTCCCAAGGGAAGCAGTGGATTCCCCTCCATGGGACTGTTTGAAGACTCAGCTTGAAAGGGTGCTGGGCCAGGTCATTTGACTCTAATGTGACCTTGAAATGTTGGACAAGATTATCCTTGGGGTCCCTTCCAACCTGGTATTCTGTGATCTCTGGAGATCACTTCCAACCTCTACCACTCTGATTCTGTGAGTCTGTGCTTCAGATCCCTCAGTTGTGAAAAAACCACTGTTGCCAAGTTTCAAAGGAGTCAGAAGGAAGCTGAAAGGCCTCCTCTGCAGAGGCAAAGGCCAAAAGCAAAGAAAAAGCAACCACTAAGCAATTAATTGAAAAATTATTGGCAGGCCAGGCCACAGCAGTGCTGCTGCCTTTAATGATAAATGATAATAGGAGCAGTCAATGCTCTGCAGCAGGATAATATAAACACAGCCTCTGGAGTGAAAGCACAAAAATGAGACACAGCATTACCAGCAATAGATTAATTAACTAGAGAGAGACCGTTAAAGACCAGGGGTCATTAGCGTGCAGCCAGGAGCCTGCTCCTCGCGTTCCAGCTGATGGATACAGGTAGCCAGAAACACGGCACACAGCACAGAGACTAGAGGAAGGGTTTGGAATCTACAAGGACATTGCCTCCTCCTGAGGCTCTTCAGGCCTGCCTGGAGTGATGCTCCAGAGCCCACTGGGCTCCAGCGCTTCACTGGGAGCTTTCTCTTTGCATGCAGCAGAAGGTCAAAGTCAGAACTTGGCCAAAATGCAGGTAAAGGCAAAATTTACTGAAAGAAATCTCACAGAGTGCATTGGGCTGGAAGGGACCTCAAAGGGCATCTTGTCCAACACCCCTGCAGGCAGCAGGGACACCTCCAACTAAAGCAGGCTGCCCAGGGCCACATCAAGGATTGTATCTTGAATGTCTCGAGGGATGGGGCCTCAACCACATCCCTGGGCAACCTGTCCCAGTGCTTCACCACCCTCGTTGGGCAGGACTTCCTCCTGATGTCCAACCTAAATGTCCCCTGCTCCAGTTTCAAACCATTGCCCCTCATCCAACCTCCAAAGGCCCTTCTAAACAGGCCCTCTCTCAGCCTGTCCCCATAGCAGAGGTGCTCCAGCCCTCCAATCATCTCGGTTGCCTCCTCTGGACCCTCTCCAACAGGTCCATGTCTCTCTGCGTTAGGGGCCCCATAGCTGGACACAGCACTGCAGGTGAGGTCTGACCAGAGGGGCTGAATCACTCCTCTCAACGTGCTGGCACCACAGCTTTTGGTGCAGTCATCTTGTATTCACAATTGACATGACAGAAAGCCATGGAGGGACTTCTGACAAGGGCCTGTGGTGATGGGAGGAGGGGCAATGGCTTTGGGCTGGAACAGGGGAGATTGAGACTGGAGATTAGGAAGAAATTCTTGAGAGTGAGGGTGGTGAGGCAGTGGAACAGCTTGCCCAAGGAGGATGTGGATGCCCCCTCCCTGGAAGCCAGGTTGGAGTTTCACCTTGAGCAACCTGGTCTAGTGGGAAGTGTCCCTGCCCATGGCTGGGGGGGTGGAACAGGATGATCTTTAAGGTCCCTTTCAACCCAAACCCATCTATGATTCTAAAATTACAATGAGACTTCTACCTGCCAGCAGAACACAGCTGCCTGGTACGAAGCTTCAGTTTGTGCTGAGGAATGACTCCAGAGATGGAGCTGGAAGTTATTAAAGTTTCAGAGTGAAATACTCTGAGAAATGAGGAGATGTCATCGTTTATTCCTATTAAGAGTTCTGCTGGTGAAAATCAGGCTGCCTTCCCCCAGCACTTTGTCAATTCCACATTTCCCATCAAGAGAAATGTTTGTCATGTAGAAATATCGACCAGAGCTCCATGCCAGGTACAGACAACAAACAACACACACAAAGACAGAATTTGCTGAAAGACATCTCAGTCATCTTCTGGCCACAGCTGGCATGACAGAAACACCTAGAAAGAAGTGTAGGGATTTAGGGGGGTCACCCATGCTTCTCCCCCAGCCCTCTATAAATTCATGGGGTGCTCCACAGCAAGGGAAGTTGGAGATGTTTGCCCTTGCAGAGAATACAGAAAAAAGGTATAGATCATTCCCAGCTGAAACAAGGGACTTCAGTTTATAGAAACACTGAATCTGAAATTGTTTTGTTTGGAAGAGACCTGTAAGATCATCCAGTCCAACCACCAACCCAACACCACCATGGCCATTAAACCATGTCCACAAGTGCCATATCCATGTGTTTCTTGCACACCTCCAGGGATGGTGACTCCACCACCTCTTTGGGCAGCCTGTTCCAATGCCTCACCACACTTGCAGCAGAGAAATTTTTCCTAATCTCCAACCTAAACTTCCCCTAGCACAATTTCAGGCCACTTCCTCTATCACCTGAGACTGAGGAGAACAGAACAGAACAGAACAGAACAGAACAGAACAGAACAGAACAGAACAGAATAGAATAGAATAGAATAGAACAGAATTAGAATAGAAATAGAATAGAATAGAATAGAATAGAATAGAATAGAATAGAATAGAATAGAACAGAACAGAACAGAATAGAATAGACCAGACCAAGTTGGAAGAGACCTTCAAGATCATCGCACCCAACCTATTATCCAACACCTTCTAATCAACTAAACCATGGCACCAAGCACCCCATCCAGTCTCCTCCTAAACACCTCCAATGATGGAGACTCCACCACCTCCCTGGGCAGCCCATTCCAATGGCCAATCACTCTCTCTATGAAGATCTTCCTAACATCCAGCCTAAACCTCCCCTGGTGCAGCTTAAGACTGTGTCCTCTTGTTCTGGTGCTGGTTCCCTGAGAGAAGAGACCAGCCCCTGCCTGTCTCCAACCTCCTTTTAGATAGTTGTAGACAGCAATAAGGTCTCCCCTGAGCCTCCTCTTCTTCAGGCTAAGCAACCCCAGCTCCCTCAGCTTCTCCTCACAGAGCTTCACCTCACTGCAACCTCCTTTCAGGAAGCTGTAGAGAGCAATGAGATCTCTCCTCAGCCTCCTCTTCTCTGGGTTCAACAACCTTCAGCTCCAGACCTGTTCTCCAGACTCTTCATCAGCTTTGTCACCCTTCACCTGACTTGATTTGGGGAACCTCTCAAGAGGCAGAGGTTTTCCCCAAAAGACCTAGTTCCCTTCACATAACACAGGGGGAAGGGGAAGGGGGAAGGGGATAGTGAAGGCAAAAGGGGAAAGGGAAGGAGGAAGGGGAAAGAGAAGGAGGAAGGGGACATCTGAGTGCATGGCCCTGGGAAGGTCCATGTAATTTTATTCATGATTTAGGAATGCAAGTTCAGAGTACTCCTGAGGCTCGTGCAGCAAGCAGGGCTTTGCTCTCAGTGTAGCATGGTGATCTATGTTAACAGCAGAATGATGTACCTGGTGTGCTGGGAATAACACTCAGACTGGTCCTGGAGCATGGCAGCATTTCTGACAGGCTCTTGGGGATTCCACTTCTATTCATGGAGACTGAGTGGGTTCTTTCCATCACCTTTTCTCACCCAGCACTTTTTGCTGACTGTGAGTCAGGGCTCAGCATCCTTCCATGCCAGAACTGGACTCTGCAATGCAGAGAAAAAAAAAAAAAGAAGAGAAAAAAAAGGCAAGCATTACATTTTCCCAAAGTGCAAGGGAAATAAAAAGGCTTCCAGTCCCCATACAGCTGCCTTATTTCCTCAAGCAGATTCAGACCAACAGGAAGCAAAGCCACACTGGTAGGAACCACTGAGGCTTTAAAAACCGAATGCTGCCATTATTAGTACTACAGCAGTTAGAATTCCAGCAGCAATCAGGACCCTCCTTGATGTCAGACAGCCTGCATGGCCTTTATGGAGACAGATAGATACAGATATAGATAGAGATAGACACACACATGCTTTTTAATATAGATGTAACTTGTAACGTGGACAGCACAGCATAAATACCTAGAGACTTTACCACATGCCAGAGAAATACATCACCCAGGCTGTTTTAATCTCATCTTTAATTCTCTTTTTACCTTCCACAGAATTTATGAGAAGATTGCAGAGATCCACAGCATCTCATCAGATATTTATTTATTCATTTAAAATATTAATATGGGAGAATCCCATTACAATCTTGCCAGGCAGGAAGCACCAGACAGATGCAGAAATGTGCTGCAAATGGGTAGAGGTGGCCGTACACAGCAGCCCCCTAACATCTGCCTGGGCTTCAGTTCCCCATTTCTTTCATGCAAGCCATGGGGAAACCTTCAAGTGGCTTCTGGCCTTGCTAGGTGAAGTGATTTGTGCTGATGGTCAGAGGTTTGAGAGGGTTTTTTGCAAAGATTTCTGTCTGGCAGGGATACAGAGCAGGACGAAGACCTCTGGTTTCAGCCTCTTCAGGTTTTGAGTGCTCACTTGGAAAGGTCTCCAAGGAGAAAAGCTCTGCTGAGCATACTGAATATTTGCCCTCTAACCATCTGATCTCTTTTGCTCTTTATTCCTTCAAGAGTATGTGGACATTTTAAAGGGACAGGGAAAAGTTAGATATTTCACCAGAGAGAGGATCTCTAATCCATATTTCTCAAGAGGATGCTACTCACCAGTCTTTATTCTTTGAGCTACTAAGGTACTTAAAGCTGATTTCCCCCACCTCAAAACACTCTGGTTCACCAAGCTCTCTCAGAAATATCAGCTGCAAAGTTGAGGTAAAAAGGGATGTCACTGCCTAGTAACTGACCCTGGAAAGCCCTTTCCTCCAAGCCAGCTCTGGTACCCATATCCTCTACATCTACAAATTCATCCATAGCACCCTGCTGGTTTCCACAAAAGCCCTTTCCCCAGTGGCACATCCAGCACCACTTTGCCAACCATCAAAGCAACTAAAGCTATGAAGTAGTATCTGCATCTTGCAAATGCAGTTCACCTGCAGCAGAAACAGGCTGGGGATCACTCGTGGGGCTGGTCCCTGTTGTGCCAACACGCTCATGACACAATTGTGATGACAGGCTGCAAAGTGTCCAGACAAGGCCAAGAGAATGATTGGAGGACTGAAAGAGCTGCCAGGCTGAAAGAGCTGGGTTTGTTCAGCCTGGAGGAGGCAGAGGGGAGACCTTGTCACCATGGACCAGGACATAAAGGGTGGCTGCCAGGAGGATGGAGACTCCCTTTTAACAAGGAGTCCCATGGAGAAGACAAGGGGTGATGGGGACAAGTTACTGCTGGGAGATTCCCACTGGACTCCAGAAGAAAATGTTTCCCCATGGGAACATTGGAATCATTGGAATCATCTCCCAAGGGTGGTTATGAGCTCACCTGTACAGGACAGTTTGAAGACTCAGCATGACAGGGTGCTGGGCCAGGTCATTTCAACTGTGCTGTGACCTAGAAAGGTTGGACCACACGCTTCTTGAGGTCCCTTCCAACCCAGCATTCTGTGACTCTGTGATTTTTACTCTGGAGAGGAGCAGCCTGAGGGGGGATCTCATCAATGTTAATCAATACTTAAAGGGTGGGTGTCAGGAGAATGGGACCAGGCTTTCTTCAGTGGTCCCCAGTGACAGGACAAGGGGTAAGGGGAACAAACTGGAACATCTGAACATGAGCTCTGTGAGAGCTCTCAGGGCTGGGGTGGAAAAATGCAAACTCATTTTGAGACCCACCCAAACATTCCTCCCTGGCAATGAAGAGAGTTGCTTATTTTCACAGACAGCAAGCACTTGCCTTCCCTGAGGAGATGTGCTGGGAACCTGGTGTATCACCCGGGGACCCCTCAGACGCCTTCAGCTCTGCCTCCAACCAAAGGCAAGCGGTGCTGCTGGGGTTAAGGGCAGCAGAGCCCCTCCGAAAAACTGATCGTTGCAGCAGAGAAAAAGCCAGCAGGAGAGGGAGAAATCTGCACACTCTCCATCTGAGCAGAAACCCTTCACCTCATACTGTCAGCACAAGAGCAAATATCTTCCACTCCAAAGGGGGATAGAAAGTGTAGCTCGAAGCAATTAACACAATAGCAAATGTCCCCAGCACTGCCCCATATGGTGTCTAATTTAAATCATCCATCTTCTGCCCTATAAACGCTGCTGAAATTGATACATGACAATTTGAAAGCCAACTGAAGCTTAATTAATGTAAATTGTCTCCACAGCTGAGATTTAAAATATTTTTTTATCAAAAAAATAATTAGGATCAAATCAAACATGTTCCATTTCCTGCTGAGCCACACAAGGTAAAATTGAGGGGGAAATTGATAAATTATGACATATAGATTCATGGAATGGGTTGGGTTGGAAGGGACCTCAAAGATCATCCAGTTCTGAGCCCCCTGCCATGGGCAGGGATACCTCCCACTAAACCAGGTTGCTCAAGGTCTCATCCAACCTGGCCTTCAACACCCCCAGGGAAGAAGTATCCACAACTTCCCTGGGCAACCTCTTCCAGTGTCTCACCACCCTCACTGGAATGAATTTCTTCCTAATCTCCAGTCTCATTCTGCACTCTTCCAGCTCAAAGCCGTTGCCCCTTGTCCTGTCGCTACAAGCCACTGTCAAAAGTCCCTCCCCAGCTCTCCTGGAGCCCTCTTCAGGTACTGTAAGACTGCTCTAAGCTCTCCCTGGACCCTTCTCTTCTCCAGGCTGAACAGTCCCAGCTCTCCCATAGGGAGGCTCTCCAGCCCTCTGATCATCTTCATGCCCTCCTCTGGACTCACCCCCTTGGAGGTGCAGTCAGCCTCAGGGGTCTTCTGACAGCCAGGGTCTGAAGAACCTGATCTGTTTCTAACTGGAAACATCAGACCACAGTGACAATGAGCGACACCGGCAGAGTGGATCTGCTGCCACTAAAGAGCATCTTGAAATTACAAAAGCATGCTGCAAAGCCTGCATTTGCCTGCTGGTTATAAGATGCTGGTTTGAGCCTTCCCTCTGTTTCCAAACGCACATTTGCCACCTCTTTTCTAAAACTGTCTGCGTTTGTTTCTCAGGTTTTGGAAGATGGCTACAGCTCCCTGACATCCAGATTGCTGCCAATGACTGACATGTCCCTGAACTCCTTGCATTGCTCCTCTCTAAGCTGTGAGCTGCTTCCGTGTCCATTTGACAATGTTTTCGTTTCCCAGCATTTTCCTTATGCAACATTTGCAGTTTGCAACATTTTCATTCTTCCCATTTTGCAGCACTTTCACTTTGCAGCACTTTCATTTTCCAACCCCTTGGACTGTAACTCTCTTTTGTTGCAGGAACAACAAACACACCCCATCACAATCAGTTTTCTTGAAGGGTTTGAAGTTAGGGAGGCAAAAAACAACAGCAGAATCATGCCAACATGCAAATAAAATACTGAGTTTGTAAACCTCCTCCCTGCCTCCCCTTTCAGTTTTCACCCTCCCATGCAACGCACTCCTGCATCTCTTATTAATGAAGGGTTTGCTGCTGCAGTGTGCCTTATGTGGGGTGGAATGTATACAATTTGACATTTAATAACTATTATTAATGCAACTAAGCTCAGTGGAGATAAGTTTCTCTTATCTCCAAGGTAAAAATGTGTTTCTGATGTGAAATGTGCAGCTCTTTAAATCTGTCCTGCACCAGGATTGCTATTGATTTGAAGAGGGTTTCGTCTGAGTGCCTTGTGTTACTGCTAATGATTAATCAGCCTGTGATGCAGCCTCCCCTCCCCCAAATGCGGCTGCAAGTTCTGAGCATTGAAACTCAAATTAAAACAGCTGCCAGCTTGGGGTGGGGAGGAGTGTGGGGTTTTTTTTGGTTTGTGTTGGTTGGTTTGTTTTAAACTGAAGCACCACATTTAGGAGCTGCAGAGAAACATCTCCTGTGAAAAGGAAAATGTTTACATTTTGCCTGAGCAGCACAGAAAGGGGCTGTTGGGGTTGGTTTGGTTCTTTTTCCAACACTGGATGAGTTTTTCCAAGCCCAGTGCTGCAGTCCTAGAGGATTCAGCTCAAATGCACCTGCTGTCTAGGTGCAGCAGCCTTTCTTGAGAGCTGTTTAACAACTCCCAATGATTTCCAGGCAGATTTGCCTTTGCTGCAGGTGTGGAGATCACAGATGTAGAGAGATAAAGGTACAAATTACTGCGTGCTCCTCTTTTTCGTTAATGACCAAGTTCACTCCGGCAAAATGTAGGTCATTTCCTTCCTTCTCGCCTCTCCTGCTGTCAAACCCCCCGCAGCCCTTTCCTCAAGCCTTCTCCTCTGTGGCCATTTGCATTTTTGCTCTAGTCCCCAGATCTTCAGCTGCGAGAATATTAACCCTGCCCATCAAGTGCGAGGCAGAACGGCACCGTCCCTACTTCAGGATTCATTTAAAAGCATCCATTTTTTGACAAGGTAAATAGTTCTGTGCAATATTGACTAGCAAACACTGTCAGCTACATACAAAGGGGAGGGAAAAGAAAATGCAGACACTGTCTGTGCAGACAGGACTGGCAATTACACATGAACTCATCTTCTATTTCAACACCGGCACTGCTGACAGCCCTCGCAAACACACTCTGGCATTCCAAACTTCAGGGTGCTGGTCTTCACTCGGGCAATCTCCCTTCTCAAAAGTGGCTGCATGCAGGTGAGAGGCAGCTAACACACACCTCCCACCCCCCACCCCACCCCCAAACGCCTGTCACCCCCTCTATTTCTGTTAAAACGAGCGCATCGCCCACTGCTCTGGAGAGCTGCTTTAGATGCTGCCTGGCACAAGAGAATAAGGCACAGCCCTATGTGGTGCAGCCGGGTTTTTATCCTCTTCCTTTCCTCCCTCACCCTGCAATCAAAACAAATTTACAAAGACAAAAGGAAGGCTTCTAGTTCTTGGTATTCACCCTCTGCCACCCATGTATCACACTTAATTAGCATGTTAAACCTATAAATTAGATGCCATAATTTGGTAATTACACCACAATCTGGTACTTTTAACCTCTTTTCGCCCGAACAAGAACATTCCACCTTCTCTTGTGCTGCCATAAGAACACAGTCCATTCATCTGCCCCTCCTGATACTTTTTCATTCTCAAGTGAGAACTTGGAGGAAAGTTGGAAGTGCGGGACTTTGGAGGTTTGATTTTGCTGCTGCTGTTGTTCTGCTTCGCCTAACACCTGCAGCCGAGACTGTCATCAAAAGGTGCATTTAATGTGCCCACGAGCTGCAGTCACATTCCACCTTAGTCCACACGCAGCACAAGATGTAAATGCCTTTAGGAAATGCCTTTTTGGAAACTCTTTTCCTAAATGCTTGTTTTGCAAAAAGCCTTCTTAAAGTGAATGCCTTTTCGTAAACTTCTTTTGAAACACAAAGTGCAGAGAACTTGCTTAAGGGGACAGCGGTTGTAAATGTCCTAGAAGAAACCCACTCCTTTTATTCTCCTCCCAAACCACCCAGATTCTCTCTGTGCAGTGTGCAGCCCAGTTTTAGATGCACTTTCAGATGCCAGAGTGGAACTCTAAAATATTTGCTCCTGTTAAGCACTCAGGGAATGACTCTTTAAAAACACCTCTAACCTCTCGAAGGAGCTTCGCAGAGCAAGCAGCCAGTTCAGTGAGTTCTTCACTAAAGAACAAAAGATGTTAAAAACAACCAAAGTGCAAAGCTCTTACGGGCACAGTCCAGAGCTGCAGGAAAAGGACAAAGGTGGAAAGGCTCATTTGGAGGATCTCTCCTTCTCCCTGACTTCCTAATCAGCCCTGCGTGAGCCCCTCTTGAATCCCTCCAGCTCCGAATCAGTGAGCCCGATGCAAAAGTAGATAGCTAGAGGGAGGTAGGTCTCTTTTTTAACCCTACCTTCAAGAATCACCCCAAATGCTGAAACGATTATTTAAGGGAAAGGAAAGGAAAGGAAAGGGAGGACTCTGCCCAAAGCCTTCTTGTGAAGGGGGTTGTGGGGAGCAGGAGGAAGTCTTGAAATGAAGTGTAAATGCCTGGTAAGTCGGGTAGCGGCAGGGTGCCGAGCGCTCCTGCTCTTCAGCTTATTTCCTGCTGCATTTCCTATCAACATCATTATTATTCCTCGGCTGTGGCTGTGTCTGGGGAAGGTACTCGAGCAGGCACCTCATTTTAAGCACATGAGAATTCCCAAAGGGATTAACGGGGGGGTGTGGAATTTTGGCAGCAGTGCCTGCCCTCGCAGAGCCCAACGGTGCTTCCCGCCGCGTCCTGCGGAGCTTCCCGGTGGAGCAGTTCACTTAAGGAAAGGTTTGTAAACGAAATCATCACCTCCTAGCTTCGCTGCCCCACCGCACCGTCCAGCACCAGCGGCTGAGCAGCTCCCCGTGGCTGTCTGCTGGTTGGGCAGTGCTGGATGGGCAAGGAGTGCAGGGGGATTGGGGTTAAATATTGCTGTTGATGAGCAAATGCTAACCAACCAGGGCGAGGGGGTTGCAATCACTCTGGACCTACCAATGCAATCAGCAATCCAAGTCAGGATTTTGCCTACTTTTTGAAGCACCCTAACTGGGAAAATGTGCCGGAGAGGCTCTGCTTGGTTTGCTTTCGATAGAAAAATGCTCGTTCATTCTTTTGGTGGAGTCTCTAATGGCACAAGTAAATCAGGATCACTTTTCCCAACCCTGATGAATAACTGCACTTCCTATGCCATGCTTCCACTGAGCCAGTCTGCAAAATGGCAGGAACCATGGCAGGAACTGGGGGGGCGGGGCGGGGGGAGAAACGAGAGAAAGTCAAACTCATAGATTCATAGAAAGGAAAGGACTGAAGCACAAGGGAAGCTTTTGCCTGATTAAACTGTGTGATAACATGTGCATGGAAAGGTGGGGAGATGAGGGGGGAGAAAAGGCTTCTAGGAAACATTCCACTAATTTGTGGTGGGTGGTTTTTTTTTTAGTTCTAGGTTAATGAAAATGTGCTGCTGGAAGTTATTGGGGTCTTCTTTTCCTTAGAACGCTTCAGTCTGTTATCTTAAGATGGTTTTTTTGAATGCCAAGTGTTTGACTTTATGGAGGAGCTTTTGGAAAACAGAGAGAGCAAGTAGAGTCATAAATAACAGCGCTGCAGGTGGCAGGGCTCTGGCTTTCCCACCTATTTCATCTCCAGAATTACCCAGCGCCGCGGCAGTCAGCGTTAGCTGGCACGCCTAAATACAAACCCAGATCATATTTGCTGGCTCTTTTAAAATGGTTATTGTCAGTCCCCTGGTAACAAGGAGGGAGAGAAATACCCGTCAGTGTGAAAATGAAAACCAATACAGGAGAGAAGCTGTCGTGTTTGATTTAGGGATTACAGGAGCCTGAGCTACCTGCTGGGGAGTCTGCGATAATGAGAGCAGAGAGGCTTTCAATAATTTTTCCAAAGCTCCTGAGCCACTGAATAAACTTGCCTGGAGCTCAGTGGGTCCTGGGACCACAAGGAGCCACCTGCTTTTGGAAAGTTTCCCTTCTATCAACCCCCCATTCTCAGCAGCAGCAGCATTTTCCCACGTGCTTTGCTGCAGCACAGAGAGCTGTGGAAGGAGAAGGCGCTAACGAGAGATTAAATATTGGACCAAGAAGATGCTGTGCAAGTCAGTTCCTCAAACACGCTGCAAACCAAATCACCCCGAAACAGCTGCAGCCTCTTCTCTGTTAGTGGCACTCTCCTCTCCTGCAGCTCCCTTGCCCTGCAAACTCCTCTAAATCTCCCCAGGTCTCAGCTCCTGAAAGTTTCCAGCATTTCTCCTGCCGTGACCTGCTTCAGCATCAACTTGCAGCTTGGTTCCCTGATTTTCCTCTCCTGCATGGTGCAGGAAAACAAGAGGGACAGCCCCAGGAAATGATTATCTAGTTCAGCTCTCCCCACCTGTGCTGGTGGGACAATCTCAGCCTGGTTTTTTAATCCCCAGAAAGGAGGTGTAGGAAGAACTACCAAGAGGCACATTGGTACAATCATTCCTCAGTTTGGGTGCATCAGTACTGAAACACCTTAGTGTGCAGCTCCACCACCTCTGGGGATCTTTGCCATGACAGTGGTTTTTTTTCTCTTCACTATGGGCTTTTCATGTGCATCTCTACCCTGAGTGTGCTGTGGAGCCTTCTCACACGTCCTCCTCACCTCCACAAACCATTCCCATAAACCACACAACCTGGGTGAAGCCAGAAGGTGTTTTTACATGGCATGCAGGATCCCCATCGTTTCACCCAGATATTAATGCGCTCTGGGCAAAATTCCACAGGCTGGTGGGAGCTGCAGGACCTTAAGGACATTTCCAGCACTCCATGCTACCAAACAGTCAGGGTGGCCCCAGAGCAAGGAGGAGTTTACCAGCCCATAATTAAGGGCAACAAGAGAGAAACATTAGCCTCATGAAACAGAAAAAACCCAGGAGGATTTACCACACGCAAAAACCAACTTCATAGAATCACAGACTGGTAGGGGTTGGAAGGGACCTCCACAGATCATGGAGTCCAACCCTCTGCCAAAGCAGGATCACCTAGGGCAGGTCACACAGGAACACATCCAGATGGATATTCACAGAATCAACCAGGTTGGAAAAGAACACAGAGATCAAGTCCAACCTACTCCCTATTACCTAACACCTCATGACAATGAAACCATGGCTCCAAGTGCCACATCCAATCCTCCATCACCTCCCTGGACAGCACATTCTGTTGGCCAATTACCAGAGAAGGAGACTCTCCTGGATACATTCTTCCCCCCACTATTTTGATACTTCTTATGGATTTTCAGTCATTTCAGCTTCAGAATGACCCACAGACCTTCTGCACCTCCAAAGCTCCAGAAGCAAACTGGCTGTTTTATTTGCTTTTTATTTCTTCATAGCTGCAGCAAGTGAGGGTGAGAAATCAGGACTTTAAAGAAAGGGGACAGGGCCTATGAGGGGTGTTTCAGGAGGGTAGAGGAGGGGAGATAGGGCTTCTGTGGGGTTTCAGGAGGTTAGAAGAGGGACAGGGCTTCTGTGGGGTTTCAGGAGGTTAGAAGAGGGACAGGGCTTCTGTGGGGTTTCAGGGGGTTAGAAGAGAGGGACAGGGCTTCTGTGGGGTTTCAGGAGGTTAGAAGAGAGGGACAGGGCTTCTGTGGGGTTTCAGGAGGTTAGAAGAGAGGGACAGGGCTTCTGTGGGGTTTCAGGAGGTTAGAAGAGGGACAGGGCTTCTGTGGGGTTTCAGGGGGTTAGAAGAGAGGGACAGGGCTTCTGTGGGGTTTCAGGGGGTTAGAAGAGAGGGACAGGGCTTCTGTGGGGTTTCAGGGGTTAGAAGAGAGGGACAGGGCTTCTGTGGGGTTTCAGGGGGTTAGAAGAGAGGGACAGGGCTTCTGTGGGGTTTCAGGAGGTTAGAAGAGAGGGACAGGGCTTCTGTGGGGTTTCAGGAGAAGTTAGAAAGAGAGGGACAGGGCTTCTGTGGGGTTTCAGGAGGTTAGAAGAGAGGGACAGGGCTTCTGTGGGGTTTCAGGAGGTTAGAAGAGAGGGACAGGGCTTCTGTGGGGTTTCAGGAGGTTAAAAGAGAGGGACGGCTTCTGTGGGGCTTCAGCGGGTTAGGGGAGGGGGACAGGGTCTCTGTGGAGTTTCAGCAGAGAGCAAGATTTGCATATATCAAACCTTCAACAAATGCTCCCACAGCCGAGTTTGCTCCAAAACTTTGTTTCAGGGCTGCACCCCTTACCAGACACCACAGACCATCTGCTCCTAGTGCCTCTGAGCCAACCTTCCCTGCTTTCCGGGCAGGGTGAGAGGTGGGAGGGAAGGGCCCCCCATCCCTCATGACTAAAAGATGAGCCCGTGCCAAAGGGCCGGCAGCATCACCCCACCGAGCCCCACGCGAGGCTGCGCCTGGCGGCTGCGGGAAGTGCTTTCGCCTGAGCTGGCTTCGGCGGGGGCCATGTTTGCGTGCAAGCCTTCCCCTGCAGCATCACGGGGGCAGCCCAGCCGATGTTCACACGAGTGTAAACGTACAGGGGAAGGCAGGAGCCGCCCGAGACCTTGCAGCACTTCAGCCGCTCAGCCAGGCGCGCAGCCTCATCTTTTATTGAAGGCCTCTCCTCAGAGGAGAGCTAAAAATGCACTCGAGGCCGTTGGGGAAGTGTCTGTTTTGGCTGCAGAGAATGGTTCCCGATCACGGAAAGATAAAAACATCAAAATAAGCTAATAGGGACATGCCTTGAAGTGTGGTCCCCCAGGGTGCTGGGGGCAGGTTTCCTGGGGACGCATTAAGCATGGCTCAGGGCACTGCGGCACGCAGGCGCGGTGGAGCGAGCGGCGCTGAGGAGGTGGGGAGAGGATGCTCCAGAAAGGAGGACTGGCAAGAGGAAAATCAGAAAAGATAGGAAAAAGAAGGAAAAAAGAGGAGGGCCCCCAAGATGATCAGGGGGCTGGAGCACCTCTGCTACAACAAGCTAGGGGAGCTGGGGGTGTTCAGCAAGAAGAGAAGGCTCCAGGGAGACCTAGTAGTGGCCTTCCAGTATCTGAAGGGGGCTAGAGGAGAGCTGGGGAGGGACCTTTTACAAGGGCTTGGAGTGACAGGATGAGGGGCAATGGTTTGAAATCAGAGAAGAGCAGATTTATATTGGATGTTAGGAACAAGCTCTGCACCATGAGGGTGCTGGAACACTGCAACAGGTTGCCCAGGGAGGTAGTTGAGGCCCCATCCCTGGAGATATTCAAGATCAGACTGGACAAGACTCCGAGCCACCTGATCTAGCGGAGGATGTCCCTGCTGACTGCAGAGGGGTTGGACTGGATGACATTTGGGGGGGTCTCTTCCAACCCCAACCATTCTATGATTTCACACGGGCCAGAAGCTCAAGTCTCTCCCAGGAATAGCTTCCTATCTTAAGTAGCTATCATCCCATTCATGTCTGTGCTATGATGGTTAAAACTAAAATGGAAAAGACAAAAAGGAAGAGTGAGATCAGCCTTCAAATCCATGGGTGAAGAGGCTGCTCACACAGGGCAAGACTCAGGCAGAGCCTCTGCCCAAGTCCTCCCATCCACCACAATCCTACACAATAGATTTATCTTCCTTTTCATCTCTAACCCTTCTGGCCATTAATGGTTTGTAGAGTGCAGTGGGGTTTTTTTTCAAGCTGACCTAACTCCCAAGCAACCCTCTTTGATTATATTTACCCAACTGACCTATTTTAAATAAATCATTTAATACAGCACCCTGGCAGCACCAAGTACAAGAGGTTAAGAAAACACAGGGAGCAGCTTTCTGAGGCACACTTAGCTCTCACTGTGCAGCAGCCCAGGCTCTCCCCAGCACTCATGGAGCATCTCAGCATTTAATTACCGCAATGTGAAAAGTCATGAAGAGCAGGATGATGCTTTTAGACGATATCTGTGAGCACATCGAAGTGGTGGATGAGACAGCCCCAAAGCAGATCTCAGTGAGTGAAACTGCCCACTGCCCACCAGTGGTACTCATTTTCACAAGTCAATTGGCTGTAATTCTTTGTGCCTGTCGATCTGCCTGAGTTTATTGGACTCTGCTGGATTTTGAAAGAGGAAAAACCCCATCTCCTTGCAGTGCCTGTTCTTGCTTTAAGGCATTCTCACAGCAAGCTCTGAATGAACCATTTTCAAGCCCTGAATGAACTGCTTTCTTGTCTTTATGCCACTGGCTGTTCAAGTCAGGGGTTGGTCTCTTCTCCCTAGCATCAGGTGATTGAGGCCATTTTCTCTCCTTCTAATTGTGCCAGGAGAGGTTTAGGTTGGAGATCAGGAGCAATTTCTTTGCTGCAAGAGTGGTCAGGGATTGGACCAGGCTGCCCAGGCAGGTGGTGGATTCACAGTCCCTGGAAGTGCTCATGAAATGTGTGCACATGGCACCTGGGGACACGATTTAGTGGTCATGGTGGTGTTGGGTCAATGGTTGGACTCAATCATCTTGAGGGTCTCTTCCAGCTGAAATAATTCTGCAGTTAGCCATGCAAGGACAGTCTGAAAACAGTGAGCCTGGGCATGTGACCTACACTGGGACCTGTCTCTTTCACTAGGGTCGCTGGAGGATGTGAAGGGGCAGTGTTTTACATTCCCTGTTGCGCCACATGAGGACTGCACATCACCCCACCTCGACTGGGTAGAGAAAGAGTTGCCAGCTGCTGCACTAACTGCCACCTCTCCTTGCCATGATGATTCTGTGGCCTTCCCCCTCTGCTTCCTGATGCTCAGGTGGAAAGTGCTCTCACTGTGTGTTTATCATTATTCTGTTGGCTTTCAAAGCAGTGTAACTTGGCTCAGCCTCTGTGAAGCCTGCTGAGCTCTCGGCCGGCTTACACCAGTCAAGAACCTGGACCAGATTATCCTGGCAGCTCCTGTGAAAGCCAAGGATGGCTGATGAAAGAAAAGTATAAATAGAGCTGTTTCTGCCCTCAGCCATAAAGCAGAGCTTCCAGTCCTGAAAACCTCATCAGAGGGAGGGCTTTAATTAACAATAAAAGCATGTTCAATTATTTTAATTGTATTTTGATTTGTTTGCACCGTGTCATAGTTTCAAGGCTTTTCTCAGGGGATCTGGGCAAAAATTTTCCTTTCTGTTCATGAAAGCTGGGGTTCTTCAGGACCTGGAGGTTGCCAAGTCCCACAACTTACGAGAAGATCTCCAGAGCCAGCTTCAGGGCTGCCATTTACCAACAACACAGGAAGGGAAACCAAGCCAATACAGTCCACTAGCCAAGAGCCTGGTGGCAAGAAACCCAGCCAAAAAACGCCGTGCCAAAAGGCTTGCAAACCCAGTCCAGGCAGCAGCAAGGACCCACCTCCTCAGGGCTGGGACTGAATGATGACTGAATGGTGATTTCCTCAACATTTCCCTTTCTTTATTTCAGAAGAACAGCTTCTGCAGAAATCTCTGCCACGCAAAAGGGAAGTTTTAAAGTACTGCTGACACCTCCTGGAAAACTTTGAAAAGCCTCCCGGCTCACCTGGAAAGCAGACAATGCTCTCCGTCCCTCTTTCACCTGTTCTTTCAAAGTCTGCTGAAGGACATTTCTGTGGGAATGGCAGCCAGGGCGAAAGAAAACTTAGAACTCAGAGAAAGGTTATTATTCCTACACTTAATAATTTGCTTTGGCTCTTGTTCTTCCACACTGCCTTGGCCATGATTCCTTTAAACAAGAAGAAAATTACTTTCAAAATCTTTTTTTCCACGCTTGTCAAGCGCTCCTCTGCCAAGGCAGCAATTTTTAGGCCTTTCCCTGGATTCTGGGGCACCTGGCTCTGGAGTGTAGGGCTGGAGGGAAGCAGAGGAAAGCCAAGGACCCGCCTTGCCCCTCTGGGCTGTGGCTACACCAAGCATGACCTAAGGGCTCCTTTAGACATCCATCTAAGATTAGTTTCTTAAAACTTGCCTATAAATTGACTCAGCTTCAATTCCTGGCCAATGCAAAAGTTTTCCTCCTAGACACAGCACTGGGGAGGCTGTACTTGGAGTCTTGGGTTCAGTTTCAGGGCCCTCACTACAAAGACATTGAGGTGCTGGAGCGTGTCCAGAGAAGGGCAGCAAAGATGGTGGAGGGTCTGGAGAACAGGACTGGTGAGGAGCAGCTGAGGGAACTGGAATTGTTTAGCCTGGAGAAGAGGAGGCTGAGGAGAGACCTCATTGCTCTCTACAATCACCTGAAAGGAGGCTGCAGTGAGGTGGGGGCTGGTTTCTTCTCCCCAGGAACAAGTGATGGGAGGAGAGGAAATGGCCTCAAGTTGCACCAGGGGAGATTTAGGTTAGAGATTAGAAGAAACTTGTTGACTGAAAGGGTTCTCAAAGCCTGGCACAGGCTGCCCAGGGAGGTGGTTGAATCCCCATCCCTGAAGGTGTTTCCCAGAGGCAGAGATGTGGTGCTGAAGGCCATGGGTTAGCACCAGCCTTGGTAAGAGAGAGAGTGTGGTTAGACTGGATGATCTTAGAGGGCTTTTCCAACCAAAACAGTTCTATGATTCTGTGTCTATATAAACACATCTGGGAGGTGTCTCCCTCCTCTTTTAT
Organism: Picus viridis; assembly: GCA_033816785.1. Taxonomy (NCBI): domain Eukaryota; kingdom Metazoa; phylum Chordata; class Aves; order Piciformes; family Picidae; genus Picus; species Picus viridis. The sequence goes on along the minus strand of CM066582.1, from coordinate 25,263,067 downwards.
CTCTGGAAACATCTGCTGCTCAGCCTGTAGCAAAACACTGTTGCAGGCCTGGCTGAGATTATGCCATTTTGAGACATTCAAAGATGCTCAGTGGACAAACAGAAGTCATCCAAGTCCCTGTCACTTTCTGACAGCCTTTGCTGGTTTTCTCTAGGTTTGAGCACCACTTTCAGCATCACGTACTAAAAACATTAGGAGGCAAGCCCTGATACCCAGTTGCCAAAATCAAGAATAAAACTCAAACCATTTACTTCAGAGTAGAGCTTGCTGCTTTTCTCATTCAGTTTCTCATTTTAGATGATTTCTTTCCCATTTTCAAGCTCATGCACAAGAAACATCAGATGATATGTGAAAGCTGAGACTTATCTCAGAGAAACACACAGTTCTCAGAGAGGACCTTGTCAGAAGCACCAACTATTGAGGAGCTATTTACTGAAATCAGGAAAACTCAAGAGCAGTTACTGTACCAATGCACTGACTCTCCCAGGTGAGCTGCCCAGAGCTTTTTGAGAAGGTCTAATTAAAACCTGACCCATCTTAAAGGGTGTCCTGACAAGTAGGTGTGTGCTGGTTTGAACCCCTTACTCATCCAACCACTGACAGAGTGGGCAGAACAAACCCCAATTCCCCTTCTAGCTCCACCACCATCAGATCAGCTCCTCAGTTTTCTCTCTTTTAGCTCTTGGCTGCTGCTGAGCCTCCCAGGGCTCAATTCACCCCCTGATGAGAGAAAATGTTAGGTGGAAATGAGAGCAGAGATGAGAGGATGGGCAATGGGCCCCTGCCCTGTTTCACAGCTTTCAGCCCAGCCATGAACCACTCCTGAAGAAAGAAAAGGCCGGAGCCCACAGACATGCTCCCACCACCTCACCAGGAGCTCTGCTAAACAGATCCACTTTCAATTTCTGTTTTGCTGCTTTTATTTCTTTCGCTTCAGAGAAACGCTCCGGCCCTCCCTGTGAGTGCACACCCATCATTTATTTATCACCCTATGAATATCAATTTGATTCTTGCCCATAATTAAACTCTGCTGCTCTACATCAAATACACCCTGCCACAGCCCTGCAAATGGCTGCCACTGCCCTGCCAAGGCTGCATCGCAAACAACCCTGAAAAACAAACAAACAAGCAAACAAAAAGTTCTTTTTGGACACTCCTTGAGCCCAGGGCTGTCACCCTGGCTCCTGTCAGAGCTGGATTTTCCTTCTTGGGCTCACAATACCTCCTTCCTTTCTGACTTTCAAATACGGAGCACTGCACCCAGTGCAGTGCAGCAGTGTCCGCAGAACAAGAGGGATGTGGACCTGCTGGGGTGGAACCAGAGGCCACAAAGATGATCAGAGGGCTGGAGAGCCCCCACTATGGGGACAGGCTGGGAGAGTTTGGGCTGTTCACCCTGGAGAAGAGGGCTCCAGGGAGACCTTAGAGCAGCCTTCCAGCTCCAGGGGGCGGATATTTCAAGAAAGATCCACATGCGCAAGTTTGTCAACTTCACCTTTCCAACCACCACAGAAAGGAGCAGCCCAAGTTTGAAGCTGCAGGGGAAAGTGTTTGCCTCATCCAGCATCAGGCAACTGATTAAACACTGATAAGGGAGTCCTGATAACAGGATTGGTAGGATTGCCTGAGTAAATATTGAATCAGAAGAATTAGTTGCTTTGATTAATGTTACAGGGGAAAAGGGGGGAGAGAGAAAGGGGTTAATTTGTGCAACTCAACATTTCTAGAGAAATAAAAACAAAAATCAAGAAAAAGGAGAAAGGAAGAACTTCCTTTGTCCCACTGCATTTGCAGCAGCAGAGTGGGGGTTGCTTTTTTGGGGGTGTTGTGTTGCCAGCCAAAGAAAAGGGCTGTAATAGCTCCTTGTGTAGGTGCCCATGACATTGAGCAGCCTGGTCTAGTAGGAGGTGGCCCTGTCCATGGCAGGGGGATTGGAACTAGATGATCTTCAAGGTCACTTCCAACCCAAACCGTTCTAAGAATCTATGATTTAAGACACTGAGTTGCTGGAGCAGGTCCACAGAAGAGCAGCAAAGCTGGTGAAGAGTCTGGAGAACTGGTCTGGTGAGAAGCAGCTGAGGGAACTGGGGTTTTTCAGCCCATAGAAGAGGAGGCTGAGGGGAGACTTCATTGCTCTCTACAACTTCCTGAAAGAAGGCCGGAGTGAGGTGGGGATTGATCTCTTCTGTGTGACAGGATAAGAGGAAATGGCCTCAAATTGTGCCAGGAGAGGTTTAGGTTGGAGATTAGGAAAAATGTCTTTGCTGCAACAGTGGTGAGGGATTGGAACAGGCTGCCCCCGGAGGTGGTGGAGTCACCATCCCTGGAGTTTAAGAAATATGTGGGCATGGCACTTGGAGACATAGTTTACTGACCATGGTGGTGTTGATTTGATGGTTGGACTCAGAGATCTTTTTCAAACAAAACAATTCTATGATATATCCTAGCAGGACCTGCTCCTGCCCTGCTCCTCTGTGCTCATTTCCAAGCTCTCACCCCTGTGCTACCCCTCAAAAGCAAATGCCCAGAACAATTTTGGCACAGCTTGCACTCAGCATTTTGTGGCTTGTCCTTTGCCATGGGATCAGAGAGGGTTAAGCTGAAAGAGCAAAGCAACAGCACCTGTTTATTGGGAGCAAGTTGCCCTCTCCACTTCAGCTTTTTGTTGTTGATGTCCTGGCATACAACATGGCAACCCACATGGATTAGAAATTAAACTGCAAATGAGCCTTTCCCATTTGCTGCCTAAGCAAGGATTAGCATATTTTAAACCATGCTCAGGGGTTTTGCTCTTTCTGTAATGAAACCTGTTCAAACAGATCAGTGATACACAGCCACTCAGTAAGCAACTGGCTGGAAGAACAACGGTCCCCCTTTTTTCATTCTGTTGTTTTTATTTTAGCTAAATATTTTTCCTTCTCCTCATAAGCATTTCCCACCAGTGACACTCTCTGTTGCTCTGGGCAGTCTTCACAACAAATCTGGAGCAGGTAAAAGAGCAGACTGAGCAGCCAAGCCCAAGTAAGAAATACTGAAATCCTCCAAGAGTGCAGCAGAGAGGGGAAAGAGGGTCTAAGTAGCACCTCCTACCCTTTTATCCCACTGAAAACAAACAAACAAAAAAAAAAAAAAAAAAAAAAAAAAAAAAAAACCAACGAATTTGTCCTCCTTGCTGTAGCACAGAAACATAGCAAATGGAGACATGGAGGAAAAGTCCCTGTGCATCCTTTATGAAGCCACTCTGTACCAAACAGGTATGCCCATGCACAGAAACACAAGCCAAGGACACCTCTCCTTGGGTTTGTCATTATGAAGATCCTGTATGGACTTACCCCCTTCAACAAAACACCTCTTGTAGCCCCCTTTGGCCTGCCAAAACTCAGTGCCACCCCCAGAGATGTCTTCTGCACACCGGCTCACCCGGACCCCTCACCAGCAACTCTGCCAACAGCACTTCCTACCAGCTCAGGCTGAGCCGCACGAGCTGGCAAGTGCATTGACAAACATGATCTATTGCGTGGGGAATGGGGCACCTGCTAGGCCACCATGTCCTCTGCTTGGCCCAGCTCCAAGAGTTAATTAACCTGTCATCTTTCATTACACCACTATGAGGCATGTAAGTATATTCCGAGTCCCACATCTAAAGGAACAATGTCACCGCATCGACACAAGCTTTGGCAGCTTGGCCTTGACAGTCTCTAAATATCCACTTTGATTCAAAGCCACTTCAGCCTCCAATTAAAATGGGATGGTGAGCCAAGATTATTAGTCTGAATACAGCAATGAAGCATTTGTTCTTCAGGTGATGATGCACAGAAGCAGATGAGTTGCCATCTGACTGCGGTTTAGATTAGGAATCAAAACAGGACACGCTTGGTTCAAAAGTGCATAGTTGAAACAGCTCTCTAAAATGAAATAACCCCAAAATTCAATCCAGGCATCACTGACATCCCTAACAGCACCTTCCTGGGAAAGCCTCCCTCACCCCCTCAGGCTGAAGCAACATGCAGCACGGCCAGAACCTTCTGGGGAGGGAAAAGGGTGGGTTTGTGTGGACGCAGCAGCACAAATCGTGGATTTTCAGATGTCAGCTTGCTCAGTGACAGCACACATCAGCTGACAATGGTGGCAGGTGAAAAGGCAGATAATTGCCTTTCAAAATGCAAAGAAGGGCTTGATGTAATTTGGGGGGGGGGAGGGGTTTTTTGTTGTTAATCAAAAAGCATCTGCCATTCTGTCACCAGCGCTAATGGCCCTCACTGCTGAGGTCACCTCATTTACATGGGGAGCTGTGCTTGCTTCATCCCCAGTCTAAGGAGGTTTGCACCTAAAGCCTATTTTTTGATGTACCTGCTGCTGTTTCAAACTCTTTACCTTATGCTAGAGAGGTATAATTCTGTCCCCTTGGAAAAAAAGCACATGGAAGGAGAATTTTGTTTTGTTGGAAGGGGAAAGCGGGGAAGAAAGCCCTGGCGGATCCGGCCAGAGCCTTGCAAGATGAGCAGCATCGAGTCCCACAAGCCCCAAAGCACGTTGGCTCGCTAACGGGGCACAAGACGACCTGAAATACACTTCGGTCTTCGTGTTGTACAGAAACAGCTTCTGATACTGCTGTTGTAGGAACATGCTGTTGTGGGCTGAGGCAAAGCAGAGTTAGACTGGATCTTAGGAAGAAGTTCCTCAGTACAAGGATGGAGAGACACTGGAACAGGCTGCCCAGGGAGGTTGTGGATGCCTCCTCCCCGAGGATATTCAAAGCCAGGTGGGATGAGGTCTTGGGCAACCAAGTCTGGTTGAGAGACACCTGTAGAACTTGGATGAACTCAGCAGCAGCACAGGAGGGGTTAATCCAAGATGCAGAGGCTAAGACCTAGCTTGCTGGCAGCTCACACAAAGGCCATTTGGCAGATCATGCTTCCAACGGTTACTTAAGGGAAATTACATGTAATTAATTCACCACAGCTCTCTTCCCTCACGCTAATTAAATGTCTGAACGCTTCTTTTAATATAAGTTTTTTTGTTAAATTATCACCAGTTCAGGGTATTTTCTCAGCAGCAGCAATACCATGTTTATTACTTACGTAAATTCCCTTAATTATCCCCTAACTAGGTTATCTCCTTTATTGCATTTCCATCCTTCTAAGAGGCAGCAGCTCTTTAATTAAGTTGAAAGAGTAAGAGGTGCCTTGTTAATTGTAAATTAAATAGACTTAAATAGGCAATAGATTGTAAGTGGTAGATTTACTTTTAAGTGCTGTTGAGGAGTCACTGGAACCATCTCCCTTGGTTTGTTGGCATAAAGGAAGGCTACCTTCGCTTCAGAAGGATTTCAGCGCACTGGTGGCCTGTCAGCCTTCAAACAGCTTCTCAGTGATAATTTTAAGATTACAAAGACAAGAATTCCTGCTCTAAGCCCAGAACTGTGACAGTGGTTTGAGCAGTGCAAGACGCCTCACGAAACACGAAGCTCAACTTTGAACACGGCCTCGTTAAGTTTTTCTGCCGGAGATTTTCAGGTCACCACAGAATCATAGAATCACTTTGGCTGGAAGGTGAGCGCTTGAAAATGAGCACTGAGGAACAGGACATCAACAAGTTTTTCTTCAATGTATCATAGAGTTGTTTTGGTTGAAAAAGGCCTTTGAGATTATCGAGTCCAAACAGCAAGCCAACGCCATCATTGCCACTAAACCATGTCCCCAAGTGCCATGCCCACGTGTTTCTCAAACACCTCCAGAGATGGTGACTCCACCACCTCCGGGGGCAGCCTGTTCCAATCCCTCACCACTCTTGCAGCAAAGACATTTTTCCTAATCTCCAACCTAAACCTCTCCTGGCACAATTTGAGGCCATTTCCTCTTATCCTGTCACACAGAAGAGGACAAGCCCCACCTCACTCTGGCCTTCTTTCAGGAAATTGTAGAGAGCAATGAAGTCTCCCCTCAGCCTCCTCTTCTATGGGCTGAAAAACCTCGCTTCCTACAGCTGCTCCTCATAAGACTTATTTGTTTCTGATGGAAAAGACCTTTAGTATCATAGAATCTTAGAACTGTTAAGGTTGGAAAAAACCTTTCAGATCATCAAGTCCAACCACTTACCCAATACTGCCTTCACCATTAAACCATGTCCTGAAATCAGTGAGGCTGATCTAACTCTCTATCTAACTCTCCAAGTCTGGTGCTAAAACATGTCCCTTAGCACTACATCTCTGCACCTGGCACAGGTAGGTCAGACCAAGTTCATCTTTTTGTGCAAAACTTCTTATGCCTTAAAAGGATGTTGGGGATGCCCTGACTAACAGATACATTGAAAGATGAACACAGCATCCAGTTCCAGGTCTCTCAGGTCAAGAAGGACTTCAGGAAACTGCTTGAAAGCATCCAGCATGGAGCCACAAAGATGCTGAAGGCAGTGGAACATCTCCCTGCTGAGCGAGCTGGGGCTCTTTAGCTTGGAGCAGAGGAGCCTGAAGGGAGACCTCATTCATGTTTATAAAGATGTGAAGGGCAGTGTCAGGAGGATGGAGCCAGGCTCTGCTCAGTGATGTCCAATGATAGGACAAGGGGCAATGGGTGCAAGCTGGAGCAGAGGAGGTTCCACAGATGGAAAAACTCTTTCCCTGTGTGGCTGCTGGAGCCCTGGAGTAGGCTGCCTAGAGAGGTTGTGGAGTCTCCTTCTCTGGAGACCTTCTAAACCCATCTGAATATGCTCCTGTGTGACCTGTCCTGGGTGATCCTGCCATAGCAGGGGGGTTGGACAGGATGATCTCTGGAGGTCCCTTCCAACCCTTACCATTTTGTTACCATTGCTGGCACGAGCTGTGAGGCCATTGAATCAGATACATTAAGATAGCCTGAAATAAATTACTGTTAAAAGCCATTACTGTTGACCACAACTGCTAATGTCCCAATGCTGCCACAAAGAGGAGCAGGACTCTTAATGTGCACCAGGGCAAGGTGTGCTCCCTGCACATGCTGGGTTTTTCCTTCCAATTAGAAATCACATTGATCCTGGCTGCCAGGAGGAATTGAGGGCTCATTATAGGACTGCTGAAACTCCATGTGCTCTGGAAATGCAGTAAGGGAATCACCCAGAGCAGCAGCTTACGGTAATTCCTTATGAAAAGCCCCACGATGGAATGCGTCCAAAGCGTATTGACAAACAGATCCATTGCAACAACCCCTGTGTGTTCCCACCACGCTGGAGTTAATCTTCCTACAACCAGTTTCCCTCCCAGTGCACTGGGGAGGCCAGATGCACAAATCCCATCAGTATGAATGGGAACTGAGGGCAGAACTGTGACCCGAGTCAATCACCGCCCCTCCCAAAGGCAGCAGGCCTGCAGTGACTCACACGGGCTTCTGCGCAGCCATGGGCTTCCAAACATCCCTTGGCATCTCTTCTTTCAAGGACAGGGATTTGCTGGAGAGGGCACACAAAAGGAATACAAAGATGCTGAGGAGACTGGAACATCTTCCATATGAGGAAAGGCTGAGAGAATTAGAGCTCTTTATACGCCATATGAGGAACAGGTGAGAGAGTTAGGTTTGTTCAGCCTGGAAAAGGCAGAGGGGAGACCTTATCACCATGGACCAGGACATAAAGGGTGGCTGCCAGGAGGATGAAGACTTCCTTTTTCCAAGGAGTCCCATGGAGAAGACAAAGGGTGATGGGGACAAGTTACCACTGGGGAGATTCCCATTAGACTCCAGAAGAAAATGTTTCCCCATGGGAACAGTTGGACATTGGAATCATCTCCCAAGTGTGGCTATGGACTCCCCTGTACCGGACAGTTTGAAAACTCAGCATGACAGGGTGCAGGGCCAGGTCATTTCAACTCTACTGTGACCTAGAAAGGTTGGAACGGATGATCCTTGGAGTCCCTTCCAACCTGACATTCTGTGACTGTGATTTTTAGTCTGGAGAAGAGCAGCCTGAGGGCAGATCTCATTAAAGCTGATCAATACTTAAAGGGTAGGTGTCAGGAGGATGGACCAGGCTTTGTTCAGTGGTGCCCAGCGACAAGTGCTAATGGGCACAAACTTGAACATAAGAAGTTCCATCTAAAGATGAGGAGAAACTTCATTAGTTTAAGGGTGATGAAGCACTGGCACAGGCTGCCCAGAGAGGATGTGGAGTCTTCTTCTCCGGAGACATTCAAAACTCTCCTGGATGTGTTATGTACGACCTGCCCTGGGAGATCCTGCTTTGGCAGGGGAATTGGACTTGATGCTCTCCAGAGGTCACTTCCAACCCCTACCATTCTGTCATCTTTCACTTTGTGCCTGTCAGCACAATGGAGCAGGAGAGTAGCACTGGTGTGGACTGGCAATGCCGTAGACTGTTACTGAGCAGCATTAAAATTAATGCATACATGCATTAGAAAACCACAGCTTAAGATATCCCTAAATGCTTTCACTTGATGATAAAAAAAACAGTCTGCTTGAGAGGGATAAATAAGCTCAAGAGACATAATCTTTTTTTTTTTTTTTTCCCCATATCTAGATAAAGATGAGCCTCAGGAAGCACAGAGAGCCATGCCTGTGAAGGGTCCTCAAAGAAGCCACAGCCAAGCAACAGCCAACAACAGCAGTCAAGGGAGGATAGGCACTGTGCACAAGTCTGTTCCTCAGAATTTAGAGCACCTTGGGCACCTGTGGAGATGAGGGTGGGCTGAGCCAAATCCCTGTTTTAGAAATTCTCCTCCAAGTACCTGCTGACTCTTCCTAGCTCCCCTGCAGCTTGCATCCTCCTGGGCTGCTCCTTGCAGAGGTTTTCCAGTTCATCCAGAAGCCTTTATAAATGGAAAACTCAACTTTTCTCTGGAGCACCTCAAGGAGAAGCAACACACAGATGACTTCCTAACATTCACAGCCACACACACAAAAAAGAACCCAACAATCTGCACACTAAAGGTTAATTCAGCAGGGAACGTACCATCTGCCCTGTGGAGGAAAGGAGCCAATAATAGGTCATAGGACCACAGAATTGTTTGTATTGGAAAAGCCCTTTCAGATCATCCAGTCCCACCATTCCCTAACTCTACCAAGGCTGGTGCTAAACCATGTCTCTCAGCACCACATTTCCATCTCTTTGAAACACCTCCAGGGATGGGGATGCAGCCTGTTCCAGTCTTTGAGAACCCCTTTCAGTCAAGAAGATGCTTCCAACCTGGCTCCAGCCTCCTTTCAGGGAGTTGTAAGGAGCAATGAGGTCTCCCTTCAGCCCCTCCTCTTCAGGCTGAACAGCCACCAGCCCTGCTCTCCAGACCCTTCATCAGCTTTGTTGCCCTTCTCTGGACACACTCCAGCCCCTCAATGTCCTTCTTGCAGTGGGAAAAGTAATCAAATGATTCAGCATCTAACACAAGAAACCTTCCACACTGAAAAGCAGCAGTTCCCAGGACCATGTCTAACCCACAGGTAATGACACTGCACTGATGAATGCTGAGACATTTTTCTGAGACTTCTGGAGGGACAATGCTCCTAGCTGAGGAACACAGCTACCCCACACCTGTTTCTTTTGTCTCAAGACTCCTAAAATCCAGCTTTTGCCCTTCCTGAAAGCAGTGACCTGGCTAGAAGTGCCACAGTAATGTAGGGACCTAGCTAGTCCTGCACAGGGACACTGTAGAGCAAGGCTGGGTTAGCACTTATGGATCTTTCCCACCAGAACTCCAAACTAGCCAGTATTTTTCTACATCTCCATATAAGGCAAGATTGCATTTTCCAGCCTTTTATTCAGCTTCAGTGTTGGAGCTCTTACTTGAGGAGGATTGTGAAACGAAGATGATGACAGTGCTATAAGACATGTGATTTTGCAGCTGACAGTTTCCCTTTCATTTTCAGGAGCAGAAAAACATTTCCAGTCTCAGACAGATTGAGTTTTAACAACATGACAAACAGGCCCATTTGTTGATCTCAAGTTCTCACTATCCATCTTCAATTAACATGGTAAAAAGGTGGCTTGCATCCAGTGTCAGACGTTTGTACAAGCAGCACATGCCCTGGCAGCTGGAATCGATGCTTGCCATTGATAGATCAGAAGGGTAATTTATGGTGTGACACTGGGATCACATCATCAGAGGCAATCAAGTACCCTGGGAGAATGCTTCACTTGTTCCAAATCCAGAAGTCCCTCAGATTTATAGTGAGGAAAGTCAGCAGGATGCTCTCGGGGCACGGGGAGAACTCTGTAACGAACAGCCATGAAAAAGTGCAACTGATCTGGGAGGCAGCACAGAGCACACAAAGCTACTGATACAGCTGTGCTGAGGCCAGTTCTGCCCAAGGGCCTGGCCACAAGGGGCATTCGGATCTAACTTCTCTCCTGTTTCCTGGTAAAATAAGGATTGGGCTAGTCCCGATGAAAAAGCTCCTCACATGTCAGCTCTTACAGGACAAGAAAAGAGAGACAGCAAAATATAGCACACTTCAGAAGAAAGGGAGGAGTGAAGCAGGGAGGAGCAAAGCTCTGCCTGTGAAGATTTCAGCATTAGCACCATGGAAGCCTGTGCTGAAGCTGGGTGACCACAGAGCAGACACACAAGTTGCAATCACCATAATCTAGAGACTGACACTGCAGCCATTTCTCCTGATTGCAGCCTTCCCCAATGTGTGTCACATCAAACGGGACAGTGCTGCTCACTACAGCAAGGTGGTCTGTGAGAGGTAGTGCAGTTAGTGGGGGCAAGCTCATATAAAAGTCCAACTCTTTAACTCCACTACATATTGAAAATGTTTTTCAAGGGAGGATGCTTAGAAGGCCACAAGCATCCTGGAATGGATCAGCAACAGTGTGGGCACCAAGACCACAGTAGTGATCATACCCCAGTACTCATCCCTGATGAGGTCACACACTGGGTTCAGCTTTGGTGCCCTCACTCCAAGAGGGATGTTGTGGTGGTGGAGCAGGTCTAGTGCCCCCACTCCAAGAAGGATATTGCGGTGGTGGAGCAGGTCTAGAGATGGGAAACAAAGCTGGTGAAGGGTCTGGAGAACACAGCTGGTGAGGAGCAGCTGAGAGAACTGGGAGTGTTTAGTCTGGAGAAAAGGAGGCTGAGGGGAGACCTCATTGCTCTCTACAACTCCCTGAGAGGAGGTTGAAATGAGGCAGGTGCTGGTCTCTTCTCCCTAGGAACAAGTAATAGGACAAGAGGAAATAGCCTCAAGTCGCACCAGGGGAGGTTTAGGTTGGAGATTAGCAAACATTTCTTTGTTGCAGGAGTGGTCAGGCATTGGAACAGGCTGCCCAGGGAGGTGGTGCAGTTACCCTGGAGGTGTTCAAAAAAAATACATGGATATGGCACCTGGAGACATGTTTTAGTGGCCATGGGGGTGTTGGGTTGACAGCTGGACTGGATGACCTCAGAGGGCTTTTCTAACTTTAATGATTCTATGCTGCTTTGATATTTTCTCATCCTTGTGTGACCTCCTCTACAGACCAAAGCAGCAAGAAGATGAATGAAGCTATTCCCCTATCACAAAGATGATTTTAATGGTACTATCAACTCCCATACTACCACAGCCTCTCAAATGCTAGTTAAGATTAAGGTGCATATTTGATAGTTACAGCTAAAAATGGCCAAACTTTCCTGATGGAGTCAGCAAACCCTGAGATCTTATTTATTTTAAAAGACCTGAGGGCTGCCTGGATAATTGGAAAGCCTGCAATCATCTAGCAACACAGAGCAGTGCAGGAGTGACAAATGTATGCTCTACATCCAGATTTTCTGGGGGAAAAAAAAACAGGAACTCTCCCTCTGAGCACAGACAATACAGGAAGGGTTTGGAGGTAGCGAAAGCGGTCCTCTTTTTTGTACAGTAGCAGTGACTTGACAGACATTTTACATCAAAGAATAATAATAATACAATACACCAGGTTGGAAGAGACCTTCAAGATCATCGCGTCCAACCCATCAAACAATCCAACCCAAAGAAGACCAATCCAAACCAAAGAAGAACTGGGCAATGCCTGGCGTGCACTCCTGACAACTGCCTTACCCAGCAAATGGAGCCAGCTGAATGTTCAGATATCCCTGTCTGCAGAAAATATTTCAGACCAGACTGTTTTGAGCAGAAACCAAGAGGTGCTCCTTAAACCAGTTACCACTGAGCTGATGGCTCCTCCATTCCACAGTTACCCCAAAGTCCCTGAGGATGACATTTCCCAGTGTTAGTCCCAGTGTGAAATACAGCATTTGGCTATCTGCAACACAGGGATGACTTAGGGACAGCCTGGCTGCTGGCCCCTGATGGCAGCCTTGCCTAAATGTGGACCACAGACAGCCCACCATGGTGCAAAGGTACCTTGGCCTTTCTCAGGGGAGACACTGCTTTTCCTTCTCAAGAAGCGGGCACCTGGTATCTGCTCTCAGTGAGTCTTTGTCCTTACAGTCCCAAAGAGGAAAAGAACCTGAATGAGCTGGTCCTCGCCTGAGCACTACCAAATGCTAGAGCAAGAAAGCTACCCCGAAGTGATAGGTGCAGGGGGAAGGGATTTGTTTTTAAGCTCGAGGAGTGTAAAGCCACTTTCTTGACCTCTCTTTGCTCTCTCTCCCTCCTTTGCTGCCCTGAGCTTGCCCTTTACCTTCAGTGCCATTTTATTTTTTAAAGTGATTCTCATGAGATCACTAAACTAACAGAAAGGAATTTTATTACAACTGGCTCAGGCTGGTGACACAAGACTGAAAAACATCAGTCTGCTGAACAGAGAAGTGAGAAAGATGTGCGAGTTGGAGGCAATTACAAAGCGTTAATCTGCCAGGAGAGGTACAACTTCTGAAGGAAAGAACAATTTCAGGCAGACAAACAGAAAAGGGGGAAAAAAAAAAAAAAAAAAAAAAAAAAAAACCACAAAGAAAAGCACAGAGTGGGCTTCCCAAAGAGAGGTGGTAGAAGGCTTGGGTGGCAGTGTTCTCTACAGGCTCATTTCCTAAGTAAGAGACATTCAAGAATGGAGACTATTCAAACGTCAGTAAAGCCTTGGTTAATATGTCACAGAGGGTGGGCACGGAGAGAACAGGGATTGTCAGAGGGGTTGGAAGGAGCTAGGAGACCAGCTAAGAGGCAGCAGATTGCACCTGGGGAGGGTTCAACCAGTCTGGAAGGTAAGAATTGGTTTGGGGAATAATTTTCTGTATTAGTTAAATTAATCTCCTCTGCATGACTTGTGAAGCATCCTGATGTGAGTGACTGCTGACATAATACTGGAATGAACTGGCAGTCCCTGGCAAAGCTGGCAGCCATGGTGAGCTGAGGGAAAGCCCGGGGGACAGAGCTGCACAGGGTTCTGGGGGTGATTTGGTATCACTGATGTTTTCATTGCCTGCTATGAGGGTGGTGAAGCCCTGGAGCAGGGTGCCCAGAGAGGTTATGCAGTTTCCTTCTTTAGAGACTTTCAAAACCCTCCTGGATGTGTTCCTGTGTGACCTGCCCTAGGTGCCCGTGCTCAGGCAGGGGGGTTGGACTGGATGATCTCTGGAGGTCCCTTCCAACCCCTAACATTCTATGATTCTGAGAAACAGAGCAAGGCTGAGAGCTGTGCTAAGGAGTGGAAAACTCAATGCAGGTATTGGTTTCATGGAGCAATACAATCTCTGCCTTCTCTAACCTTGGTGTATTTCACAGGCTCTGAAGGACCTCTTGCTTCCTTCCAGGAGATCAGACACTTATCACCTATCTATTGCTCTGCCACTGCTCCTAGGCTATAGGCACCCATTTTCTTTCAAAGACATTTTAACTGGTACATATCTAAATGAACTTTCAGCAGCTGCTTTTAGCTTACATCTAGCTTTGCAAAGGACTTTGGCACCCAGAAACCCTCCACTATTTTCCAAGTATGGTAGCTGGTTTCTGTCATGGAAGATTGGCCAAGCATAGCAACAGGCTGCCCAGGGGGTGATGGAGTCACCATCCCTGGTTGTGATGAAGAAACATGTGGATGTGGCACTTGGGGGCCATGGTTTAATGGCCCTGGTGGTGTTAGGTTGATTCTTGGACTGGGTGATCTTAGAAGGTTTTTCCAACCTTAATGTTTCTATTCTACGGTTTAGCACAAGATGCCATTTTTCTTGCCAGCATCCTTTCACCATCAGGCAGGCTAAGAGGTTTAGGTTGCTGAAGGGGATCTCTCAGAGTCTGAAAAGTCCTAAGGTCATCCACACAAAGGTGTAGAATATGATGGAAGTTTCCTCATTTCTCAAAAAAAACCAACAACAAACACCAAAAAAAAACCAACCCACAATAAAATGCACAGCTGCCTGGAGAATTTTGAAGTTCTAATCATCAGATTCCAGTAGCTCAAGTAGACTTAGCTCAAATTGTTTCTTCCCATCACAGAGCAGGTGTAACGCCTCTAATGCTGTCCAAGTACACAGGATGTAAAATAAACCCACAACAAGTTAGACAGCTAACAACAAAACTTAAATCCAGCCTTCTGAACTTCATCTCTTGGGAGCTTTCAAACGTAGAGGAATAAAACACAGTAATAATCCTCCTAGGATATGTAAAGCACAGCAGAAGTCTCAGATGCCAGCACTCATTTCCTGCTTCATTGCAGCAGAGCTGCTTCAGTTCTTGCTATTTATGAAATGTCTCCCTATATATTTTGATGGTTTCCTCATGACCAAGCCTTCAGAGGAGCTGGTGACAACGTCCTGACTCAACAAATCACCCTCATGAAAAACAGAGCCTCAAAAAAAAAAAAAAAGAAATAATCAATCCATCAGTCCATTGCTATCCAAGAAAATGTCCCTTCTGACAGGGTGGTCAGATTTGCTGTTGATTAATGAACAAGAAATGAAAACAAAACACTTGTAAATAAATTCTGGGGATTTTTTTTTTCTGGGGGGGGGGGTGTCATTAAAACGTGTCCTGAGCAACAGAAATCTGGGGCTGCTTCCCTCTCGCAGTACCATGACGGAACCAAGGAAGGCAAAGAGGAGAAGCAGCGCAGAGTCACTCTCTTCCTCTCCCACACTGTGCTTCAAGCTGCTCATGACAGGAGTTAGAACAGGAAAATTAATTACCAGGAACTTACAAAGCTCTAAAATTTCCACCATTAAAACCCATGAAGGCACAGAATTAAATGAATCCCACTTCTCGTGCTGCCCATTTCCCAAGTGCAGAAAGCAAAAGACACCTGGGAACATTGGTTCATTTCAGCAATAAGGGATGAGGAGAGGGTGACCAGCTCCAAAAGACAAGAGGAGAGAGGGAAAACTTCAGTCCCTCCATTTCTCTTTCCCTTTCTGCACACACACTCCCACGTTTCAAGATGATTATTATAAGAGTGCAGCCACAGATGTGGGTATTAAGCTACAACAAAGTCCCTGTATCTTGCCTTAATTCATAAAATCGTGGAATTGTTTGGATTGGGAAAGCCCTTTAAGAGCATCCAGTCCAACTATTCTCTAATTCTACCAAGTCTGGCACTAAACCATGGCCCTCAGCACCACATTTCTGCCTCTTTGAAACACCTCCAGGGATGGGGATTCAACCACCTTCCTGGGCAGCCTGTGCTGGTCTTTGAGAACCCTTTCAGTGGAGAAGCCTTGTACCCAACCTAAACCTCCCCTAATGTAACCCAAGGCCATTTTCTTTCATCCAAGACCCAGTGGTCTTACAGATCTTAGAGGTCTGTTCCAACTAGAACTAGTCTCTGAAAAGTTGGTTTGCTATTAATAGGTCTCTGTGGACTGGTGAGGGAAAGTCAGTAAAAGCCCCTGAAGTGCTGGATGAAAAAATTTCTGCAGTTAGTTTACCTAGTGTATGTAAGGGTCCATCAAGGTCCTTTGCAGATGGAAGAGAAGGACTTCACTGAGACTTGAACTTCCTTCCTGCTCCAAAACCCTCTGAAGAGTTAATTCTCTCTGCCCAAACTACAAATTAACATGAAGAGAGCAACTCTGATGGGATGAAAACACCAGGTTTGTCTAGCCAGCCCCAAACACTCTTTCCCAAACTGTATTTGCAAACTAGCAGCTGGAGAAGAGCAGGAGGAGCCTGAGGAAGGTGCAATAATCACAGCGCAATCAATGCTGACGAACGCCCATAGTCCTGCCACCACCCTAATTGTGCCTGGGGGTACTGAATGACAGCCAGCTGAACATGAGCCAGCAGTGTGCCCAGGTGGCCAAGGCAGCCAACGGCATCCTGGCCTGTATCAAGAATAGTGTGGCCAGCGGGAACAGGGAAGTCATTGTGCCCCTGTACTCAGCACTGGTTAGGCCACACCTTGAGTACTGTGTCCAGTTCTGGGCCCCTCAGTTTAGGAAGGACATCGAGACACTTGAACATGTCCAGAGAAGGGCAACAAGGCTGGTGAGAGGCCTTGAGCACAAGCCCTGTGAGGAGAGGCTGAGGGAGCTGGGGTTGTTTAGCCTGGAGGAGGCTCAAGGGACACCTTCTTGCTCTCTACAACTACCTGAAGGGAGGTTGTAGCCAGGTGGGGGTTGGTCTCTTCTTCCAAGCAACCAGCACCAGAACAAGAGGACACAGTCTCAAGCTGTGCCAGGGGAAGTTTAGGCTTGAGGTGAGGAGAAAGTTCTTCACTGAGTTGTTAGCCATTGGGATGTGCTGCCCAGGGAGGTGGTGGAGTCACCATCCCTGGAGGTGTTCAAGAGGGGATTGGACATGGCACTTGGTGCCATGGTTTAGTAGTCATGAGATGTTGGGTGACAGGTTGGACTTGATGATCTTTGTGGTCTTTTCCAACCTTACTGATTCTATGGTTCCATAATTCTATGATTCTTCTCCCTAGTACCAGGTGACAGGATCAGAGGAAATGGCCTGAAATTGTGCCAGGAGAGGTTTAGGTTGGAGATTAGGAAAAATATCTTTGCTGCAAGAGTGGTCAAGTATTGAAACAGGCTGCCCAGGGAGGCAGTGGAGTCACCATCCCTGGAGACACTCAAAAAAATGAATGGACATGGCACTTGGGGACATGGTTTAGTGGCCATGGTAGTGTTGGGTTGATGATTGGACTGGATGATCTCAGAGGGCTTTTCCAACCTTAATGAATCTGTGGTCTCTAGCTGCCACAGAGGACAAGGATCCGGGACCAAACCCAGTGAACTTGATAGGGTGCTTGGTTGCATGGTTTAGTTGATTAGGTGGTGTTGGGTGATAGGTTGGACACAATGATCTTGAAGATCTCTTCCAACCTGGTCTACTCTACTCTGAGCTTCAAAATTTAGGATGAGGAATGGGTGGATGTTTTTACCTGGTGGCACTGTGCAGCATATCACAGTCACAACTGGTAACAAGGTTGGTATTACCAATGGCAGCATTTCCCAGCACACAGGCCAGAAAGGAGCTTGCTAGAGAACCACCATCTACTAACCATCCCACACTGCTCCCCCACACTGCTCCCCATTTCTACATCTCTCTCTAGACAGGAAGTTTTACACCCCAAACCCATTTCTTGCCTACAAATTAAAACCAAATTGCTACAAGTACCACAAGATAGCTGCTCTGCACCAGGAGGAGAAGTCACCAGAGCAGGGCACACGTTCAGGCTGTGAAATAACTCAGGAGCAGGTTCATTTCTTGGCATCTCAGCAACAATTTCAAAAATCATCCAGGTGAGATTCCTGTATGAATTGCAGGCAATGAACAACAGCAATGGCAGGTCAAGGCAATTGACTTCTTTACAACTTAAAAATCCTGTCTGGAAATGACTTGGGATATTATTTAAGCATTTTAAAACCAGGTAAGATATCAAAATGAAGTGGAACATTTTGTAGATGAAGCCATTGCAGACCCTCGGTGATTACTTTCCCTCCCCTCATTACTGGCTTTTTTAGAAGGCAAAATTACTTCATTTTACAAAACTGGCATCCAAAACTTCTTAAAGTGAAAGCAAAGTGAGTGGAGGTTGCCTGTGCATGAGTAGTCTGCAGGAAGCACAAGGTACCTGACTAGCAAGTCAGGCTGCTAATTCAGTTCTTCCTTCCCTTTACCTTTCAAGAAATGATCCTCAATAGCAAGGCCCCCAGCAGCCCCACTCTGCTAACAGGGGTGGAAAACCAGGGGTAGAAAACCTTCACCCACTCCCAGCAGCACGGTGGGCACTGACCAGAAGCACAGCTTGACAAAGGCAGCCTTTAGCACCACCACACAGAGCAACCTGAAGTGATGCAATGAGCTATTACTGAGTTAATGCACTCCCTGTTTGATGTGCTGTCCCAACTGCCATCAGATATTCATTACAAATTGCAAGCTGCTGTTCTCATTTTCACCATTTGAGCTTGAAACCCCACTTACCAGCAGCCACATTAAATATAGGCAGGCTCCAGGCAGGCAGAAAAGCCCAGCTACTTGGCCTGAAGTGGGAATGAGGCCTGTGATCCTGGAAAGAAGCTAAAAAGCATCCTGGTTTGGCAACAAAACCCCACGTGCTTCAGTGTGACCACAAGCCTGTTCTGCCTAATCTCAAGCACATGTTCAAGGGCTGTACCAAACAAAAGCTAACATCCCATCCTGCAAGCTCTCTGGGCACATTGAATGATTACAGAATGCATGAGGTCAGAGGGGACCCTCAAAGATCATCCTGAAGAAGCTTTGTTGACATCAAGAGGAAAGAAGCAGCTTCATCGGCATCAAGAGGAATCAGGACAGTAGGAAAAAAAGTTCTTTACTATGAGGGTGCTGGAACACTGCAACAGGTTGCCCAAAAAGGGGTTGTAGTCCCCATCCCTGAAGAAATTCAAGGTCTGGGTTGGTGGGGCTCTGAGTAACCTGATCTAGTTGGGGATGTCCCTGCTGAATGAAGAGGGCTTAGATTAGATGACCTTTAAAGGTCCTTTCCAACACAGTGCATTCTACGATTCTATGGTTCTGATTTTGTAACTTGGGGTAAAGTATTCAGGAGGACATTTGCTGGACTGGGTCCTATTCAGCTGCAGACCGAGGAGAGATTCCTAATGCTGATATTGCCTTCAGAGTATATCCCCTGTAGGCTGGGCCCATTTCCATCACACATGGACTACATTTTATGAGGAAAGTATTGGCAACTTCGATATGAAGAAAAATCCTCTGGGCTATATCATTCCCTGCAATGAAACAAACCAAGACAGAAATGAAATGGAGGCCTGGAATAAGTAATGCAACTGAGCTGCATCATAAAAGCTATTTACAGGCATGAAACCATCAGACCAACACCCAAGTCAACAAGTTGTGCAGTTAAAGCACAGATGTGTAACCAGCTCAACACAGGAGCTGGAGACACCATCCTAAATGAGCTCAGTCCCCATCTGAAGCTCATATAGAGAAGGCTACAAATATGATCAGATGGCTGGGACACCTCTCCAATGGAGACAGGATGAGAGAATTTGGGCTGTTCAGCTTGGAGAAGAGAAGGCTTCAGGGAGATTTTAGAGCTACATTTCAATATCTGAATGGGACCTACAGGAAGGCTGGGGAGGAGCTGTTTGGAAGGCCTTGTGGTGGTAGGATGAGGGGCAATGGTTTGAAACCGGAGCAAGGGAGATTTAGGTTGGACATTGGAAGGAAGGTCTGCACAATGAGGGTGGTGAAACACTGGAAGAGGCTGCTCAGGGA
Organism: Picus viridis; assembly: GCA_033816785.1. Taxonomy (NCBI): domain Eukaryota; kingdom Metazoa; phylum Chordata; class Aves; order Piciformes; family Picidae; genus Picus; species Picus viridis. The sequence goes on along the minus strand of CM066582.1, from coordinate 25,243,505 downwards.
TGTGGCTGAAGCCCCATCCCTGGAGACATTCAAGATCAGGCTCTGGGCAGTCTGCTCTAGTTGGAGGCATCTCTGCTGACTGCAGTGGGGCTATACATGATGTCCTTTGAGGGTTCCTTCCAACCCAATGCAATCTGTGAATATTTGGTCCTCAGTTCTTGGCATGATGGCTGCTCAATGCTGAACATTTCTGAAGACCCAAGGTGACCTGAAATAGTAGTCCACAAATCTTTCCCCCTTCATCCTTCAGGTACAGCATTGCCCTGCATATTTACATGTGTTGGAGCTGGTAGAAAAGAATAAGGTTGCCACCACTAATGCCACCCTCTCTTCGTTTGTGCCTCTAACCCAGATCTACACACTATAGTCTGCCCTTTCTAAGGCTGAAATGGCAACTTCAGTTTCTCCATCCAGCAAGCAATAAACCACCAGCTCAGAAATAGCTTCAATATCATTAAGAGGAACACCAGCTGAATAAGCAGCCCCTGGACTGTTACTACTTGAATACACTGCTGGTGCCATACATATGGATAGCATCAACATGTGAGGAGCAGCTGAGGGAACTGGGGGTGTTTAACCCAGAGAAAAGGAAGCTTTCTACAACTCCCTGAAAGGATGTTGGGGTGAGGTGGGGGTTGGTCTCTTCTCCCTGGTATAAGGTGATAGGAGGAGAGGAAATGGCCTCAAGTTGCACCAGAGGAGGTTTAAGTTGAATCTTAGAGGTAACTTCTTGACTGAAAGGGTTCACAAAGACTGGAACAGGCTGCCCAGGGAGCTTGCTTGTGATACAGTCAAATTTCAGAGGTGCTGACACAACCACAGAGAGGATGGAGGGCTTTTGTGTATGACTTCGTGGTGTTTGGGAGCAGAAATCAGAAGCTCCTTGGAAAATCCAGTAGTCATATGTGCAGGCACAGAGCCACCAAATCTCCAATGCCCTGTGCAGATATGGCTTCCCCAGTCCAGCTGTAGTACGAGTTTGTTGTCCTTATTACAGGCAGGCCTTTCCCATCTACAGAACAGTAGGGGTTGGAAGGGACCTCCAGAGATCATCCACTCCAACACCCCTACCACAGCAGGGTCACCTAGGGCAGGTCACACCAGAACACACAGAGATGGGTTTGAGTGTCTAGAGAAGGAGACTCCACAATCTCTCTGGGTAGCCTGCTCCAGGGCTGCAGCAACCACAGAGTGAAAGAGTTTTCCCTTCTGTTCCTGTGGAACGCCCTCTGCCCCAGCTTGCACCCATTGCCTCTAGTCCTATCATTGGGCATCACTGAGCAGAGCCTGGCTCCATCCTCCTGACGTTGCTCGTCACATCTTTATAAACACGAATGAGATCACCCCTCAAGCTCCTCTCTCCCAAGCTATAGAACCCCAGCTTTCTCAGCCCTTCCTCAGCAGGGAGATGTTCCACTGCCTTCAGCATCTTTGTGGCTCTGTGCTGGACTCTCTCAAGCAGTTTCCTGATGTCCTTCTTGACCTGGGGGTCCCAGAACTAGACACATTATTATGTGGCCCCACCAGGGCAGAGGGGGAGGAGAACCTATCTCAACCTGCTAATTACAGCCCTTCTAACACTTTCAAAACCAGAAGTCAGGTTGGGAATTCAGTTAAAAACATCTGAAGCAAAGTACTGGCTCAACATGTGCAAGTTAGAGCAGCCCTTATTCCTGGGGGTGCAGACCTGCCCCATGCAGGTTACCACCACTTGAAGCTTGAGTGTTTTCCAGCTCATCTTGTGAGTGAGGCTGGCTGGCAGCATGCTCCAGCTGGAGAACAACCTGTGCCTTACCATGGCTGGGAAGTTTGCTTTTGAGGGAGAAAAAAAAACACAAAAAACCCACACCCACCCAGAATCTTTTCAAAATCTTTCATTGCAAGAGGGGAGGTAGAGCCCCCTTGAGCTGGCACCAGCCTCCTAATTAATCAGAGTAAGGATTGTGGAAAGCCTGGCAGAAGTCCCCAGTCCACCTGGCTTCCCCTGAAGGTTTTGAACTGGAAATGGAAAACTCCTCAAAATCTGGATTGTGCTGGTTCCCCCTCCAGTCAGGTGAACTCAGAATAAACAAGCCTTTAAAAAGCCTGTTTAAAAGTACTGCACATGAGCCACATGCACACACAGGCTGTAGCTTCTACCTAAACCACACAGACCCGTTTTCAGGATATTGCTTTGGGATTGAATCCTGTAAAGTCAAGCAAGGAAAGAGAGAGAGAACGCAAGCAGGAGGACTGGCTTGTAAAGACAGCATTTGATGAGCAGGAAATCATGACTCCAGCCTGGATCAGTTGTTTATTGGTCTCCAGTGCCCAGGCAGCTGATAAAGAGCTTTCTGGAAGCAGCAGAGCCTTGAAACATCATCTGCATGCAGAACTTCCATTTTGCATTTAAAAGCTTTCCCCAAAGGCTGCCATTGTTTATATCAAAGCCATTTCTCTCAGATGGGAATTTTCTTCTGGATTCCTTAGGCCAGTTATGACCAAAAAAAAAAAAAAAAAAAAAAAGAGGTCTTTTTCACACCTGGCTCAAATGTTTTCTGTTCAGGGAAAAGCCAGGCCAAGAAAACTGGTTCTATGCACCCATCCATAGAGCTGGTCTCTGGAATTCAATTTAACTTCAGCCCTCACTTTTAATAACTCTTCAGATAACAGAAGAAGTTTTTTATTTCAGCTGCTCCTCACTTCAGAGTCACATTATTTCCTCCTGGCCATAAGGATGGTTTGGGTTTAATATACAGCTGCTTTTTAACTGCCTTTCAGGACCCCAGGCCTTGGCAAAATTTGGCTGTGATTAACAAGATGCTCTTCACTTGCCCTCCACCCATGGATGTGTCAAGCTCAGATTTTTCACTCTCACTTTTCACTGTTCTTTGGGGTTATTTTCCCATTTAGCAAATCATCTAACTCTGCTCTAGATGCTACAACACCCTACAAACCTAGAAAGCAGTCGGTTTGTTTTCCCCCATGACTTCACTCTTTGAGATGATTAAGCCTGGTGACTGTTGTGTGTTCAGATGGTGCAGTATTCAACACAGTCAGAAGGTTTTTCCAAGACAACTTGAAATCCTGTTGAGCAGCTGTCACATCTACCAGTATTTCTGGTGACAATCAGTAATAGCAGCCCTTGCCACCTCCAACAACACATGTTCACAGACAAAGGCAGATCCATGCCACTGGCTCCATAATTTCAGGGAGGGGGGGAAAAAAAAAACACCAAAGGAAAGGGGAGTGCAAATTGGGAGACTGGAACCATGGGCACCACCAAGGGAAATTCAAATTGACAAAACCTAAGTGGAGGCTTTTCCTTTAGGGGAGAGGAGCTGCTCCCTCTGGACCTTCCCACCTCTAAACAGGCACCAGGGAAATGCCAGTGCTGTTCATTTTGCTTCTTGGCCAAGCACAGCTCAGCTTTCAATAAACCCACAGGACTTCAAGTGACATCCAGTACCAACCCTTTTTTCCCTCCTCTTTTTTCCTCTCCCCTTTGTCCTTTGTCCATAAATCAAAGGAGAAAGGATCAAATGGTCAAAACAACAAAGCAGTGAAGTGCTCACTTCAGGGTTGTAGCCAATCTAATTAATTTTTCATTTAGGTCTGATGTATTAGAGGCCAATCAATCAAGGATTATGTTTACAGAGTTGTAGAAAGAGAGGAGACCAAGCCCTCATTTGTTGTCTAGGCTGTCCAAATTAGTCAGTTAAATGATCCTGGGGGAGATCATAAAGGGTATGAATAGATTCTTGTAAGTACCTTTCTTTTAATTACAGGCCAAGCAGTCAACACTTCCTGCAGTCCTTGACTTCCCTTCTGAAGGGCAGAGCTGGCTTCTGGAAAGCCAGATGGACACTGGTGAGTTCTGCCTCTCACCTATGGGACAATAGAGAGTTTCTTCATCTCAGAGAGCATCAAAGCAGCCTATCAGGCTCAGGACATCCATTCCGCAGCAGCATGAGGTAGCTTGCTCCCAGCAGGCCTCGCCAGACTCATTAGGCTCCAGCCTTTCTTAATTCTTCAGGAGCAGAAAAAGGAAGATAAAACTGCACTCAGGCCTCATTTCTGGGACTGTTTCTATTTCCAGAAGGGTCTAAAGTGGTTTTAGGGAAATAAGAGCCAAATTTGGCTGTGCAGAGCTTTCACTTTTGACTTAAAAGCCCTTTTGGGGAGCAATTGCTCGGGTCCTATTCACAGCAGTGACAAGAGCGCTTTGTGACTGCAGCTTCCGCTGCTTGACTCGAAATGACAGCATCAACAGAGGCCTCCTAGGCTCATTCCTCCTAAAGTGTGAGACTTTTGCAAGGTACCCATTTTATCTTTTAGAGTTATGATTAATTCTAATTTATCTTTTATAATTTTTAATATATACAATTTACATAATTAGGTCCTTTGTAGCAAAGGGTCAGTGCGAGGACAACTAAATATGCCATAGGATCATGGAATGGTTTGGATTGGAAGGAATCTTAAAGATCATCTAGGTCCAAACATGGGGCTCTGGGCAACCTGATCTAGTGGAATATGTCCCTACATACTGCAGGGGGCTTGGACTCGAAGACCTTTGAAGGTCCCTTCCAACCCAAACTATTCTATAGGCAGAGACACCTCCCGCTAGACTCAAGGCCTGGCCTGATAAACACAGGAGTAAGATGAGAGGAAAACAGATGGACTCATGATCTTTACCTGCAATCATTTCACGTGGTGGGTTCCCAAATACTTTTGGCCCAGAATGGCAAGCATTGAAAGGTCACTTTGCATGTTCAAGAACTAAGTGGTATTCAGGGCTCCTACTGACACACACTGTTTCAGTGGGAGCAATACAGAATGAGTCCAAAGGCAGCTCCCTTCACCCTGAAGTGTGAGTGTTGGAATGCAGACCTGGCACCTGCAATGTCCACTTCACACAACAGATGCCAGACACAAAGGTTAGAGCTTTCTGCTGTAGTTATGCAGAACAGAAGCAGTCCTGATGGCTCCAAATATTCCAAACTCTATGATAAAGAGCCATAGAATGGACCTTAGAGCCTAGAAGGGACCTGAAAGATTATCCAGTTCCAAACCCCCTGACATTTGCACAAACACCTTCCAGTAGACCACGTTGCTCAAGGCTTCATCCAACGTGCCCTTGAATACCTCCAGGGAGGAGGCATCCACAACCTCCCGGGCAACCTGTTCCAGTGTCTCACTACCCACATTGGAAAGAATTTCTTCCTAATCTCCAGTCTAAATCTCCTCTATTCAAGCTTCAATCCACTCCCTCACATCCTGTCTCTACAAACCCTTGTCAAAAATACTCCCCCAGCTTTCTTGTACCCCCTTCAGGTGCTGTAAGGTCACCCCAGAACTTCCCCAGCTCTATTTCAGATATTCTGGCACAGTCATCCTGTTCCAGACATGTCAGACCAGAGCCTGTCTTGTTTTGCAAGGCAGTATCTAATTTTGAAGCAATTCAAGCTTTCACACAGATAGACCCTAGCTTGAGAGGTACTGAAGCTCTTACAGAAATGTCTGTCTGCATAATTACTCTAAGAAATGTGAAAAATACAGAAACTCCTAGAATATTCTCAAAACACCATGTCTGTTGTAATCAAATCAGCTTTCCCAGCAAGGTGACTGTACTTGCTCTAAAAAGACTGCATTCTTATACTGGGGACAAAGTATTGGAGGTGGAGTCACAGCACAGCAGAGGAAAGGGACAGAATCCCCTCTCTTGCCCTGCTGGCCACACTCCTCCTGATGCATCCCAGGATACAGGCTGCATGGCGCAGCCCAGCACACAGCTGCCTTCTGGGCTGCATGAGGGCACTGCTGGCTCATGGGGAGCTTCTCAGCAACCAACACACCCAAGTCTCTTTCTTCAGGGCTGCTCTAAACCCACTCTGCACCCAGCCTGGATTTGTGCCTGGAGCTGGCCTGACCCAGATGCAGGACCTTGCACTGTGACTTGTTGAACCTCATGCAGTTGGTACTTGGGGGCCCGAGTCCATTTGGAAGGGAATAGGTAAAAATGAATTGCTGTTCTCAAAGGGGTGCTGATGCCATGGTGGAAGGCACCTACCCAGGGCTTGCAGTGGTTTTATTATCAGGTTTGTCTGGTTTGCTGCTTTTTATGGTTTGCCTTTCCACTTTAAGTGAGGATGCATTAAACATACTGGCTGGTCCCTGCTCTGGGGGCAAGTTGTATCTGTGCCCTAAAACTGGACCTTGTTTGGCATAACAGTGGTTGCTGGTAGACTTATCTAGGCAAGAACAATGCTTAAGGCTTCTATTGCTGTAAGGTGAATATTCCAAACTGGAGATGAACAAGCCTCTGATACTCTGTTTCTACAAACCTCAGGAGTCCAAGCCTCATAAATCACACCCAATGAACTCCTGAGATGTTTAAGCAAGCAAAGAGAAGAGAAGCAGCTTTTCTTTGCCCCCTACCACTAGCCACCAGTAATAGCCAATGGCTAAGTAGCTTTCCCTGGTAGCCTGTGCCAGGAAATGGGGGGGTCTGGAAATTCAACCCCTCTCCAGGGGCTGCATGAGATGTGGTGTGGTTTTCTTCCACTAAATGCATGTGATGAACCTGATCTTAGAGGCAGGAATAATTGCTCTGCTGCAGATGGGGATGTGTTTTGGGCTTAGGCAGGTGCAGCCACATGAGCATTTGTCTGGCAGGGGGAAATGTGAACCCACAGTTCCACGCTGCAAGATAGCACCTGCTCAAAATCATGCCAGCGGAGAGCTGCAACACGATGCTGTGTGGTTTGGTGCCTGCTGTAACAGGAGTCATGATGAGATGGGTGGCTATCGGTCCCTATAGCCATAACAGAAATCCCTCCGGACTCTAAGAAGCAATCCTCTTCCAGTCACATTAGAGCTGTAATGCTCTAGATGGGATTTAGCCTTTTAATTACCAGTTTGGAATAAAGCTTTAATCCAGTGCTCATGTTCCTCAACGGGAACTGCTTTTGAAGTGACATAAAGCCAAACTGTCAGGCTGAGAGACTTATTTTAATCCTTCAGCATTTATCCTACCCGTTGTCTTACTAAGACAAAGAACAATTATTACAATAAAGCACTTTAGAAGAAAAATCATCCAAACAAACAAAGCAAACCAAGGAGATGGCAGAGTATTAACTCCCTCCCATTTGTGCAGCTATTGATCAAAAACATTAAGGTGCCAGTAAAAGAAAGAAAAAAGAAAAGGAAAAAAAAAAAAAAATCAATCCAGCCCTTCCTGGCAAGAGCTGTCTGCAATGCCTTGAGAAACAGGGGTTTGTTCCCCCTGGGAAAAACCATGGGAGCATGCAGGATAGGAACCAAACACAGTTGCAAAACCATGTGCTTCATCCTTCTGCTTTACCCAGTCCCCCATGCACACCTTCTCCCCTACAAATACAGTTAGGTATTTCCTACCTGTCTGCATTTAACCTCGATCTGAGGCTAAACTCAAGCAGTTACTCTGCCACCCCATGACCCACCCTCAGCAGAGAAGGGGGATAAGGAAAAGGAGAGTAAACAGCCAAATTAACACCAGTGTCCACACAAACTATGTAAAGATCTGCCCAGCCCAGCACAAATGCAACACTCACCCTGTCCAGGAAGGCAGTCCACAGGAGACAGAGGAGGAGCAGGGTCAGGAAAAGTCCAAGCAGGAGACTAACAATAGGCTCTCCTCGCCAAACTCCCCCTTTATCCTGAGTGTGATACTGATGGGCTGGGACACACCTGGAGCCAACTCAGGTCAGCTGTGCTGGCTGACTCAGCTGCTGATGGGCTGCAGCCCATGGCTGGCCTGGTATTGTGTCCCAGCAGAACCAGGACACCACCAAATTCTTCCAGAAAATACCTAGATCTCTTCCTGCCTTGCATAAACCTTTGCTGGGGGAATATCAGGGCAATAGAAGCAGATTCTGTCTAGATTACATTCTTATTTACTAGACACCTGAAACTAGCTGCACAAAACACAGAAGCCTGTCTTCTACCGATCCAAAGCAATATTTTCTACTTCAGTCTCTTGCAACTCTTGGCTGGCCTGCAACTCACTAAGTTTCTTGTTCCTGGAGCGCCAAAAGACCTGGAGCAGGCCTGGTGTGGGGAAGCACTGGCAGTGAGGGTGCCTCAGGTGTGCTCAATCATCAGTGGTGTGCCACAAAGGCAGAAGGAAAGGCTAAATGATGAGGTGGACCCTACAGGAGATGAGTTTGAGCATATGGAGGTAGACTGAAGTCCAACAAAGGTGGCAGGGCACAGAAAGGAGGGATTAGCACAGCAGGACTGAATAGATCTCCTGACCATCAATAGAAGTGGAATTTCAAGTGTTGCTTGAGTCCTTTTTCCCAGTCCTGCACTGTCCCACTCCTTAAGCCTTGGGCCTCCAGAGGTGGTTTCTCTTCTACATGGAGTCCCAAGGGAGAGGGGAGGAGAGAGTTGGACTTCCCTGGGGTTATTGCATGGCAGTGAGAATGCAAGCCCAACACAGGGCCACCAAGACCACTGGCGACCTGGAGGTGGGCCTTATGTGCTCTGAGGCCAAGAAGCCTCACAGGGGATTGTAGTCTTCTGCTACCAAATGCCTGGCTGAAGGCAGACTTGGATCCCTTCACCACCCCACAATTGTGCTCAAAAAATAAAGATCCAATGCAGAAATGGAAGACAAAAAGGAGAAAAGGTCACAACAAACTCTCTCTGCCACACATCTGTGGCTGCCAGCCCCAACAGCACCTCCACCATGCACAGCCTTCCTAAGCCCCTTAAGCAGCAAACATATAAGCAGCAGCAGTGCTGCTGATTTTTACAATCCAGTTTAAGGTACAATAATCATCTTTGAGCCCTCCAAGGAGCAGAGGAAGGGGACTTGATTGGAGAGACATCCTTTACTCTTGGTCCACATCTGAAATGTACTTCTTGCAGCCATGAAGCCCAGGAACTTACTCTTCTTGAGGATAAACAAGCATTGAAGAGTCATTTCTGAAACATCTGCATTTCTCACGCTGTGGCCATACCAGCACGTCAAGCAGGCCGTGCGCTTCTGGGCAGACAGCTGATTGACACTTCTGACAGAGGACCTGCTGCAGCTGCCCACATTTGGCATGTCAGACTTCTTTAGTTATGGTTTGAAGTGGAAACCTGCATAACTTTATTTCTTAGACCAGCATCTGACCCTACGCAAAGCTAAACTGTTTCAGGACGCCTCTGCCTGCCGCTCTTTCATCACGGCCGTTCAATCCACGTGCAGTTGGAAGAGGGAGGGGGCAAAAAAAGGCATGGGGATGAAAGGAAGAAGGAAACCCATTCCACAACAGGATAACCCACTTCAGTATTCAATACAGAAAAGAAATTGCTGCCCACCAATAGCAGATGTTCCTCGCTGTTCATAAGCAGCCATCAAACGCTCAGTGGCTGGTCACACACACACTTCCTTATGGCTTTGATATCTAATGGTCCCCACCTGAGTCATTTCAGGTCCTCATAACACACTATAAACAGGCACCTGTTGGCATTTGAGGCAAAGCAGCATATACAGATTCCAGGCAGGGCTCAGCTCTGCTGGAGTTATAGATAAGGCACCTGCAGACACACAGAGTGGACTGAGTTCCCAGGGCTGTCAGCTACAGGGTTTTCCCTTCAGTTCCCATAGAACAATGAACTTCATCTCATGTGTCACAACCTCATCCACCCTGAACAAGGTCAGAGGACCTCATTTTCACTGCTACTTGAAATAGTCAAGTAAACTGAAAAGCCTTTAAAACACCTTTTAGCCCCTGCACAGCATTTCCCAAAGAACCTGGCTCACACACATCCTGCTGCACCTGGGGACAGTGTGGCCAGCAGGACCAGGGAAGCAATGGTTCCCCTGTACTAAGCACTGTAGAAGCCACACCTCAAATCCTGGGTTTGGTTTTGGGCCATCACTACAAGAAGGACATTGAGGTGCTGGAGCAGGCTCAGAGAAGGGCAACAAAGCTGGTGAAGGGTCTGGTGAGGAGCAGATGAGGGAACTGGAGGTGTTTACAACTTCCTGAAAGGAGGTTGGAGTGAGGTGGGGATTGGTCTATTCTCCCTAGGATCAGTTGATAGAAGGAGAGGAAGGAAATGGCCTGAAATTGTGCCAGGGGAGGTTTAGGGTGGAGATTAGGAAAGATTTCTTTGCTGCAAGAGTGGTCAGGCATTAGAACAGGCTGCCCAGAGAGGTGATGAAGTCACCATCCCTGGAGGCGTTCAAGAAATGGGTGGACATGGCACTTAGGGACATAGCTTAATGGCCAGGGTGGTGTTGGGTTGATGGTTGGACTCAACGGTTTTGGGGGTGTTTTCCAACACAAACAGTTCCATGACTCTATAATTCTACTGTGTCCTCTGGCTGTGGCTCTCTATTACTCTATCTGGGAACAAGCCCAGTCATTACACTCAATATCACGACATCTGTCTGGGTGCCAGCCACTGTGTACTTCAGGTCTGAGTCAGTTCTCCTGTAGTATGGTAGCAAAATAGCTGAGATTTTGCAGTACCTCTACTCCCAGGGCAGTCCAAAGGACCACAAGTGCAGCAGCTCCTAATATCTGCTCTGTGTCTAAGTGAGGGCTGAGATCCCAAATGGCCAGACCCTGACAGGACCACCAAATTTACCTTGAATTCTGACCCTGATCATATAAGGAAAGCTGAGCTCCATTAAGCCAAACAGATGTATGTCATAGACTGGTGCTTTATACAATTTTTAATCACAGAAGAAGCCTCTTCTATTCTTAATACAGTTTTGAAAGCCAGCTTTTAAGGAATGAGAACTTGAACAAAGGAAGCACGTTTCAAGCCATTCACCATATGCAAGCTGTCATCAGAAGTGATGGATTAACCAGAACATGCATTTCTTTGACAGCATAGCTTGAAGGGCTTGGTGAGCCCAAGTTCTTTTCCCCTCAATCATGATGGCCTCCATGGGAGATTTCTTCTTTCTTCCCTCAGCCACATTTACAACATGACTTGCAAACTCCACTGCAGTCCCCAGGCACTCAGTGAATTGCTGTTGTCCTCCCAGTCCAGAACTCATCTGCTCCCAATGACCAAAGTGATTGTGCCACCACCTAAATGAAGTAGCTCATTCATCTGGCTTTGGTGCCATCAACACACTGTCTGATGTTTTAAAAGCCATAGCAGAAGGACTGCCACTGTAAGACTATACCTGTGTCTACATCCCATGTTAGAAAGCATTCCTGATGCTGGAAAGCAAGAAAGTTTCAGACATCATTACCCATTTGAGGTCATCCATTATTTTAATGAGTCTGCTCTGTTTCCTAATAAATTGTAGGTGGAAGATGGGAGCACTCATTGTCTCTCAAACAGATGCAAATTGCAAAAGGGGAAAAAAAAGTTTTTGCACCAAACCCAGAGCAATGTCAACTGCCTCTGATGCCCTGTTTTAATCCTGTGAAGATAGAGGTGATAGTAATGCTGCCATGATGGAAAATTTTCTCACTGATGTTAAAGGTGGCATTGTATCTGAAGCTACAGGCTTTGACAACCTCCACCCATTTGCAAAAGTCATTTCTTAGGAGAGAAAGTTAGAGCAAGGAGCACAGAGGCTCACTATCAGCAGCAGAATTAATTGCCCTTGGCAGGGCTGACTCCCTCCTCTTCACTCCTGCTCTCCATCAAAGACAGATGTCAGGCTTTCCCCTCTGACAGCATCTTTGCAAAGAGATGTGGAAAGTGCTCTTAGCAAAGCCAGCACAAGCAGCAGATCTTCAAGGACAGGGGCCCTAAACCCCAGCCAGGCATGATGCCTGCAGGCCACAGCAGCACTGCTCACCACCCTCAGCTGCCTAGCGAGGCTCCCACTGAGCGGCTGCCACCCAACACACAGGGCGGGCAAAGCGCCACCAAGAAATAATGCAAGTGCAAGTTCAGATCTCCAGTGTAGAGGAGCAGGAGATAAGCCAGAGTGTGAGAAACATCCTTAAGCAGGTACGGAAAGGAGGGAGTTGGGGAAGGCAAAACAAAGATGGAAGCAAACAGGAGCATTAACAGACTTAAAGAGGTGGAAAGACCACAGATGGTGACCAGAAGAAAGGCCCCAGGAATCTGTGAATGTGCAGCATTTCAACAAGCTGACTCTGTGTGGGGACCTCTGAAGTTTAACACCTCTGGCCTCCCAACACCACCAGACATCTGGCCAGAGGATTAGAGAGATTATGGGCTACACAAAACCCAGCAGCAACACGTGCCTGCAGTGGAATTGCTCTGGTAGCAGCCAAGAGAAACACAGGCCACCCTTCCCACGTGCCCACGCTGGTAGAATCCCTTCAACAGCCCTCTAAGGTAGGCTTAAATGCTTTAGAGACCCTTCTTGTCTGCTATCAACCTTACCTAGTGAGCCCCAAACACCATGTGCTGCATTCTGGAAAAAAGCAGCTGGGAAGGAGTCCAGGGGTAAGGGCTGAAGAAGGCTCTGGAGTTGGTTGCAGCTGTGATGAAATGATAATTAGCCAAAATTAATAAATTCAAATGCCTGTTTTGTTTGCAGCAGACCTGCAGTGGGACTCAACCCAAGAGAGTCCCCATCCTGGCCTAGATCAGTAATAGTGTGGCCAGGAGGAGTAGGGAAGTGATTGTGCCACCATACTGGCGAGGCCACACCTCGAGTACTGGGTGCAGTTTTGGGGCCCTCACTACAAGAAGGACATTGAGATGCTGGAGCAGGTACAGAAAAGGGCAACAAAGTTGGTGAAGGGTCTGGAGAACAGGTCTGATGAGGAGAACCTGAGGGACCTTGGGTTGTTAAGTTTTGAGGAGGCTGAGGGGAGAGCTCATTGCTCTCTACAACTTCCTGAAAGGAGGATGGAGATGGGTAGGGGTTGGTCACTTCTCCCTAGTATCAGGTGACAGGAGAGGAAATGGCCTGACATTGTGTCATGGGAGATTTAGATTAGATATGAGGAAAAATTTCATTGCTGCAAGAGTGGTCAGAGATTGGAACAGGCTGCCCAGGGAGATGGTAGAGTCACCACCCCTAGAGGTGTTCAAGAAACATGGCAACTGGGGAAATGGTTTAATGTCCGTGGTGGGGGTGGGTTGACAGTTGGACTAGGTGATCTTAGAGGTCTTTTTCAAGCAAAACAAGTCTGTGGTTCTGTGAAAATGGCAATCAGTGTGCCCAGGTAATTGTGCTGGGCTGCTGTCTGGCTGAAAGGTTAGGCAAGCAGGAATAGTTCTGAGTGGAAGCAGCAAAATAATATGTTACAGAGGTCATAAAAGCACTGAAGCTATTATCTCAGTCTGTAGCAAACATCATCCAAAGCAAAGAGATTATAATGTGTAAGAAGAGCAGAACACCCTGGTGTGCCAAGCTCCCTGCAGCTAATCTGAGTTAATACGGCAGAGCAGCACATTAGCGCAGGGGATTAAAGAGGAACCCTAAAGCCTGGTGTTGGGAGAGCAAAGATGATTGTTCCCAGCATCAGAAGAGCAAAACCAGCATAGCCTGCTGAGGTATAGCCCTGTGCTCCTACCTCTGAAATGGCTTGGCTGCTGTTCTGCGATGGGTGTTGAGTAAAGCAGGATAAGTGCAGAAGATAACCCTATAAGCCATCAAGACAGAGAGGCTTGAAAATGAACTCTTCTGCAGGCCCAGCCTCTCGTGCTCGCTCCAAAAGCTTTCATGTTCTCACTGTGGCTTGCTCAAGACCCTGCCCCTAGCCACACTTCCCTTCTCTGTTTTGGCCACCAAAGCTAAAAGGACAGGAAAAGACTGGGAAAGGACATGGAGAAGCTGGATTAGAAATTAGCAGAGTGAGATCCACCCCCATTTCCACTCCTAACCAGAAGCAGTCAGGTATCAAAGTGTCAGAGCACTGCAGAGCAGCCTTTTCTCAGCTTGCAAGCCATACACCGAGGTACTAAAGCAAAGCATCCAACAGATCTCTGCTCTGGTAAGACCTCACCTGGAACACTGTGTCCAGCTCCAGAGCCCTCAACACAGAAGGACTTGGACCTGATGGAGTGGGTCCAGAAGAGGGCCATGGAAATGATCAGGGGAGTTGGAACACCCCTGCTATGGGGACAGGCTGAGGGAGCTGGGGTTGTTCAGTCTGGAGAAGAGAAGGCTCCAGGGAGACCCAATAGTAACCTTTCAGTACCTGAAGGGGGCTACAAGAAGGCCACAGAGGGACTGTTTCCAAAGGCCTGCAGTGACAGGATGAGGGACCATGGTTTGAAATGAGAGAAGAGCAGATTCAGATTGGATGTTAGGAACAAGTTCCACACCACGTGGGTGCTTGAACACCTCAAAAGGTTGCCCAGGGACATGGCAGAAGCCCCATCCCTGGAGCTATTTGAGGTCAGGCTCTGAGCAACCTCATCTGGTGGAGGATGTCCCTGTTGACTACAGAGGGATTGGACTGGATGACCTCTGGAGGTCCTTTCCAACCCAAACCCTTCTAGGATTCTATCTCTTGCCACTGGTGTCAAGCCCACAATACATCTCCAGCAGTAACTTCTGGCAAGACAAGAGTCAAAAATTCCCTGAATTTTCGATCATGGATCCAGCTCTTCCTCCCGCAAAGTCTCACATGAAATTTAGGCTCTGTAAAGGGAAAATGAGTGCTAAGATACTGTTATGCAAACAAGACGAACAGAGAAGATGACAGGTCTGACGAGAGCGCCGTGGCTGCGTGAAGGCAGGGAAGTTCACCTAATCTATTTATGATTTCAGCACCCAAGCATGTTATTCTGATTTCACTCCTATTAGGCATTCAGACAACTTGACAACATCAGTATCTGTTCATCCATCCTCCCTGAGCAAATGAAGAGCTGAAGTTATTCATAGAATCGTGCATGTCCCACTCTGCTCAGTGCTGGTCAGGCCACACCTGGAGCACTGCCTGCAGTCCGGGTCCCTGCTGTACCAAAATAAAGACAGGAACAGGCTGGAAGGTGTCCAGAGAAGGGCCAGGAGAGTGATCAGCGGCCTGGCAGCCCTACATGCGAGGAGAGGCTGAGAGAGCTGGGCTTGTTCAGCCTGAAGAAGAGAAGGCTGAGGGGAGACCTTATCACCATGGACCAGGACATAAAGTGTGGCTACCAGGAGGATGGAGGCTCCTTGTTGTTGGAGAAGACAAAGGGTGATGGGGACAAGTCAAGAGATTCCTGTTGGACTCCAGAAGAAAACGTTTCCCCATGGGAACAGTTGGACACAGGAATCACCTCCCAGGGCAAGCAGAGGAGTCCCCTACATTGGACAGATTGAAAACTCAGCTTGACAGGGCACTGGGCCAGCTCATTTCAACTCTACTGTGACCTAGAAAGGTTGGAGGAGGTGCTTCTTGGGGGCCCTTCCAAGCCAGCATTCCATGACTCTATGATTTCAGTTGGAAAACACCTTTGAGATCACTGAGTCCAACCATTCTCTAATTCCCCCTGGAGCGCTGTTCTTGCTTTTAAAGACAGAACAACAAGCCTGTGATGGAAAGGTTTGCACACAAAGCCCACAGACTGTAGCATGAGCAGTTTATGAACTAGCTATGAGCTTTCCAATCACTGTCTGGATTCATCTGTTACTGCTTAGAATTTGTACTCTGGGAATGGGTAGATCCCCTTCTGCTCTTTTGGACTCACCTGCTGCTTCTGTGTAATCTTCCAATATTTGTTTCTTATGTTGCCTCAAGGGGACGTGCAGTATGTCAAGAAGTCTGCTCTTTGACGGTTATTGGCTAGGCAGGAGTTCAGGCCGAGAGCAGATCCATGATTGCCTTCAGCCTGCTCTACAAAGGAAATGCCGTTTATACTACACATTAGACTCAGCAGATGTTCCTTTTAATTAACTAAAATACACAGATCCTGTTCCAGATGTGACAATAACTAACTGGTGAAATGGTAAGTTGGAAAGCAGTTCTGATAAAGATGAGGAGCACTTTGATGTCCCTGAATCACACCCTTTGCAAAACCTAAAAGAGAGGGGCATGTGCAAAACTGCAACACAAACTCCCCTTGGTGCTCACTCACAGAATCACAGAATCTTAGGGGTTGGAAGGGACCTCCAGAGACCATCCAGTCCAACTCCCCTGCCAGAGGAGAATCACGCAGGGCAGGTCACACAGGAACACACCAAGGTGGGTTTTGAATGTCTCCAGAGAAAAAGACTCAACAATCTCTCTGGGCAGCCTGCTCGAGGCTTCCAGCACCCTCATCAAAATTACCTGGGAAATTCTCATTCCAGTAAGTAAATGAAGGACTACTAACTGGGCTGCTCTGAGTTTTGCTTTATTGCTAGGACTCTGTCAGATATTTTTTCCTCAGAGGCAAGGCTGAAACTCTTCAAAACAGCTAGGAGGGCTTTATTGTGAGAATATCTCTGTGGGCAGGAAAGCCTGAAACAAGTCATAGAACCATAGAATTGTTTGGTTGGAAGAAATCTCTAAGATCATTGAGTCCAACCATCACTCTAAGACCACCATGGCCATTAAACCATGTCCCAAAGTAGAGTCTTTTCACAATGAGACTGGTGAAACACTGGAACATGGGGTTGAACGGCCAAACAGAGAGGGACCTGGGGGTGCTGATCGACAGCCACCTGAATATGAGTCAGCAGTGTGCCCAGGTGGCCAAGAAGGCCAATGGCATCCTGGCCTGCATTAGGAATGGTGTGGCCAGCAGGAGCAGGGAGGTCATTGTGCCCCTGTACTCTGCTTTGGTTAGGCCACAGCTTGAGTCCTGTGTCCAGTTCTGGGCCCCTCAGTTTAAGAAGGACATCGAGACACTTCAACGTGTCCAGAGAAGGGCAACAAGGCTGGTGAGAGGCCTTGAGCACAAGCCCTATGAGGAGAGGCTGAGGGAGCTGGGGTTGTTTAGCCTGGAGAAGAGGAGGCTCAGAGGCGACCTCATTGCTCTCTACAACTACCTGAAAGGTGGTTGTAGCCAGGAAGGGTTGGCCTCTTCTCCCTAGCAACCAGCACCAGAACAAGGGGACACAGTCTCAAGCTGCAACAGGGAAGTTTAGGCTCAAGGTGAGGAGAAAGTTCTTCACCGAGTGATTCACCATTGGAATGTGCTGCCCGGGGAGGTGGTGGAGTCACTGTCCCTGGAGGTGTTCAGGAGGGGACTGGACGTGGCACTTGGTGCCATGGTCTAGTCGTGAGGTCTGTGGTGACAGGTTGGACTCGATGATCTTCGAGGTCTCTTCCAACCTTAGTCATACTGTGATACTGTGAATCCCATCCCTGGAGACATTCAAGATCAGAGTCGATGTGCCCCTGGGCAGCCTGCTCTAATTGGAGATGTCGCTGCTGCCTGCAGAGGGATTTGGACAAGATGACCTTCGTGAGTCCCTTCCAACCCAATGCAATCTGTGAATCTGTTCCATGTCCACAAATTTCTTGAACACCTCCATGGATGGTGACTCCACCACCTCCCTGGGTAGCCTGATCCAGTTCCTGATCACTCTTGCAGCAAAGAATTTTTTCCTCATCTCCTACCTAAACCTTCCCTGGCACAATTTCAGGTCATTTCCTCTCCTTCTATCAACTGATATTAGGGAGAGGACACCAACCCCTGCTTCACATTGACCTCCCTTCAAGGAGTTGCAGAGAGCAATGAGATCTCCCCTCAGCCTCCTTTTCTCCAGGCAACCCCATTTCCCTCAGCTGCTCCTTGACACAAGCTAGATTAGCAAACAAGATCTCCAGCAGATAAAGAAAGAGGCTGCAAAGGTTTTTTAACCTGTATTAAAAAGGGAAAAGAAAAAAAAAAAAGTAAAACCTCCTCCAGGGCTGTGGATGAGGCTCCAGGTGTGACACTCAGAGATGGCAAATGGAGAGATGCAGGAGGTATCCACCATGTCCCAGCATAATTCCAGTTCCCTTGGAGCTAGGTGGCATCTCAGTGCCATGCAGAATTTTTAGTGCTATTTTTCTTACTCTGTGCTCTGTTTGTCTACAGGGATATGCAAGAAACAGGAACAAGATGGTCTGGATGTAGCCTTTGTGGCATTCTGCCTAATGATTCACCTGTCTATTACTCACCTAATTTCACAGTTCATAAACTTTAAAGATTTCAGTTATGAACAGGTCCAGTGGTCCTGGGCTAAGAAAGTACTCATCTGCCACAAGGAACAAGAAAACAGGCTGATGTGCTGATGCTCTCAGGTAGTTTAATTGTCAAATGCAGTTCAAGAGAGACAGAGAACTACTGGAGAGAGTCCATCAGGGGCTGCATCTCCATCAGAGACTGCAAAGATGCTGAAGGGACTGGGGTGAGTCTCTCACGAGGAAATGCTGAAAGCCCTGGTGCTGTTTAGCCTGGAGAAGGGCAGCCTGAACGGGGATCTTCTCATTGCTCAGCAAGTGCTAGAGGGTGAGGGGCAAGAGGAAGGGGTTAAGCTTTTTTCAGTGGTGCCCCATGACAGGACAAGGGCCAACAGACACAAACTTGAACTCAAGAGGTTTCATTTGAATATAAGGGTAAACTTGTTTCCTATGAGGGTGCTGGAATGCTGGAGCAAGCTGCCCAGAGGCATTGTGGAGTCTTCTTCTCTGGAGAGATTTCAAACCTATCTAGATGCTTTCCTGAGTAATCTGCTCTGGGTGACCCTGGACTAGGTGATCTCCAGAGGCTCCCTCCAACCCCCACCATATTGTGGTTCTGTGCATATTAGAAGAGAGGCAACCCATTCAAGAAACCTTATCAGCCCCAACACTGCCATTCAAAACAGAGACACCTGCCTGCACCAGCTTGCTTGCTGAGAGACCCAGTGTGTCCATTTTCATTTACTTTCATAATGAAATTGTCTTTTCTTAGAAAGAACAGCCCACAGCTGCAGTCTGAGCACCAGACCCAATGCAAAGCTGGGTCCTACACCTGGGTCTCAACAGCCCCACGCAACGCTACAGGTGTGGGGCAGAGTGGCTGGAAAGTTGCTCGGCAGAAAAAGACCTTCGGGTGCTGGTTGCTGGCACTCAAATAGGATGCCCAGGGGGGCGGGGGGGGGGAGTCACGATCCCCAGAGGTGTTCAAGAAACAGGTAGACATGGCACTCTGAGACATGGTTTTTTGGGCTTAGGTTGATGGCTGAACTGGATGATCTTGGAGGTCTTTTCCTACTAGAACAATTTGTTCCACGATTCTATGATGTATGTCACCACTCCCATGCTAAGGAAATTTTTTCTTCACTGCAGAAGCACTAAGTGTGTTTCTTTGCTGTTTATGTATCGAGCCATGGGGTTTGAGCTGCACATTTAAAAAAATCTGTGTTTCAAGAGCAATGTAACTGGAAAAATTAAATGCTAGCATTCTTAGCAGACTGTGATCCCATGCCACAGACGCCCATGGCATGAGGCTTTCTGTAACCGCTGAATACAAATACAGAACTCACAATAGGAACTCATCGAGTTCACTACTTCAGTTCCTCACGAGGATTCCTGCTCCTCTCTAATCAGCAGGTTTATGCAAGCAATGTCTAAATAGGAAGAGTTAAAAGACATTTTATTCCAGAAATGCTTTTTCAACCCTGGTAACAGTTCACTACTAATTTCCCTGGGCACAGGAACAAAATTACTTTGAAAAGACAAGAATCGGCTGGCAAATGTCACTGGCACGGTGATGGATACACCCTGCAATGTGCCCTACAGGCAGGAATTCATTGGCTGCCACCCTTCCAGCAAAAGCCTGAGTAAGCAGATGGATTAGTACAGTAAAGGTCAACATCTGTGTTCTGCTTTGGGACAAACAGGAGAAAGCTGAACGCCTGGGTGACCTCAGACGTTTTAAGTATATCCTTACCTTCGGTCTATATCAGCGGCCGTGGCTGGGGGAGGCACAACAACCCCAGAAACTCCCCAGTCCTAGGGAAGAATGGATGGAAATTTGTCTGGCAAGTTGTCTGGCACAAAGGGAGCTGGGGGCGCTGGTTGAACTGAACATGAACAAGCAGTGTGCCCAGGTGGCCAAGAAGGCCAATGGCATCCTGGCCTGGATCAGCAATAGTGTGACCAGCAGGAGGGGGGAAGGGATTGTGCCCCTGTACTGGGGCACATTGCACTTTGGGACACAGCCTAGTGGCCGTGGTGGGGTTGGGTTGATTGTTGGACTTGGTGATCCTAGAGATTCACCAGCACCACTTGGAGAGGAGAGTGAAATGAGATTTCTTCTTTATTTCT
Source organism: Picus viridis (assembly GCA_033816785.1). Classification (NCBI taxonomy): domain Eukaryota; kingdom Metazoa; phylum Chordata; class Aves; order Piciformes; family Picidae; genus Picus; species Picus viridis. The sequence continues at coordinate 25,223,382 of CM066582.1, read as the reverse complement.
TCTTTGCTAACAAAGAATGAATGTGCTCTGCTGACTACAGCTCAAAGAGTATCTGCCATTTAGAAGCTGAGTCAAATGTGAGCTTCCAAACAAGCAGGTTAATTCCTAAAAACAGTCAACCCTTTAGTAGGACAGACAAGGCAATAAATCACAGAATGGCTCAGGTTGGAAGGGACCTCAGAGATTATCTACTCCAGCCCCCTGCCATGGGCAGGGATGCCTCTCAACTAGACTCAGCTTCTCAAGGACTCATCCAACCTGGCTTTGAACACTCCCAGGGAGGAGGCATCCACAACCTCCCTGGGCAATCTGTTCAAGAGTATCACCACCCTTGTACAGAAGAACTTCTTCCTAAGATCCATTCTAACCCTACTCTCCCTCAGCTTCAAACCATTCCCCCTTGTCCTGTCTCTAGATACCCTGATGAAAAGTTCTTCTGCAGCCTTCCTGTAGAGAATCCTTTTCCAGGTACTGGAAGGCAACTTTAAGGCCTCCCTGAAGTCTCCTCCAGGCTGAACAACCCCAGCTCCCTCAGCCTGTCCTCACAGCAGAGGTACTCCAGCCCATTTTTTCTAAATGAAGCCTGCTAGGTTGGCCTCCTCAAGCCCTATTTTGATTTTTGAGAACCATTAGAAACCAGATGAAAGCTATACCCTCTAGTCCACCAATAGCTGCTACGTTCTAATCATCTTCTTGGGTGGGCTAAACCGCTCAGCAGTGCAATGGAAAACAAATCCTCTCCCAGCTGAGCCCCCAAAGGTTACAGGAGATGCAAGATGTCAGCAACGTCACGAGCGATTCCCTGAAAGCACATGCAAAAAATACCAGGAAAGAGCCCAATTCCAGGAAGAAAATAAACTGCAGGGAGGAATGCAAATTGACAACTGTCATCATTCTTTCCTTGACCAGTCCTTGCTAGCTCTCAATTGTCCTATTTTTGTGTTTTAGCTTTTTTTTTTTCCCCAAAGGATGTTGCCATAGTGATATTACAGAACCTGCAAAACTGTCCCAGCTATTCATCAGCAGAGATTAAAATATATTATGAGATGGGTTTAATATATTATAAATGATACCTGCTGCAGCAGCCAATTCCATTACAGACCAGGCTTTAAATAACGGATTGTGGGGCTGCAGTAGCTGTCTTGTAGTTCAGGTGGAAGATTGCTTTGGACTACAAAGCCTGATTTCTCAGCCTGGCTAATGGCCCTGAGAAGGAGTCACCCACTATGAAATTTTATCTACAGGCTTTTATCCATGGTCACAATTCTTCTGAGCAGCTGGGGCCAGCCTGAGACACGGGGTTAGATTCCATGCTGCTGCCCGGGCACCCAGTGTCAGTCAAGATGCTACAGAGCAGTCAAGCCTTTCATGTGGGGCCAACAGAGGCAACAAAAGAGCTATGGGAGAACTTTGCTTTCCTGGACAGCAGCTGGAAGCCAGGAGTGGTGCCACAGGGCATCTCTAATGGCACTGGATACTTGTTTTAGACTGAATTGAGCCAAAATAATGTATTTTCATTTACTTCAGGGAAAAGTGAGTTTCAAAAGAACAAGACCAGACTGCTTTTAGCAAGGCCTTGCTGTAGCATTTGTTTGCCCCATGTTTAGGAAAGCAATGGGGAGCTACACAGGGAAAGAAGCCTGAAATTCCTCCTTGAGTTATTCCTTCCCTCCCATACAGTGGCACATTTAGTAACTACAACACCAGGTTTAGTTTCTTGGCTGGAGAGAGACTCTCCAAAGCTAAAGTCTGACAAGGAAGCTCTCCTCAATTCCAGGTCCAATCCAAAAAGCATCTGATCCTAAAGTACTGGGAAACCTTGGTATGCACTAAAAGCAGAAGTCTACTGCATTGCTTCAGAGATAGCTGGTGTTGCACCCCAGTGCTACAGTCTGATGAAAGCATTCATTGCTCCAAGGAGATTTTATTCCTGCAAGTAAAGCAGAAAAGTTCCCTCAAGTCCCCAAACTAGTACAGAGCTGCACTCACTGGTGTAGAACGGAATCACACAATCATTCTGGTTGGAGAAGACCAACTGTCAAACAACACGACCATGCCCACCAAACCATGTCTCAAAGTACCATGAAGTAGAGATGCTTGTAAGAGTAACAAAGGCCTCAGCTTGGACACTGGTGCCAGGTGGCTTATTGTGCACAATTTACACAATATCATTGGGGCACAGAGGAACCAGTTGCAAAGCACACTATGGTGCCTTACAGACACAGGCTGGGAGCTCCTGGGGAGGCAAATCCTGTTGTCTTGCAGAGCAACATCCAGCAGCTGACCTGGGTGCACAGCCAACACCTCTACTCTACCACAGAGCAACTTATTCAACAAGTAACAATATTTTTTAACAACAGTTCCATTTTCTGAGCACTAGCTATGAAGTGCCTAAGCAACTTCATACCCCCTTCACGGGGATATTTTGACCTTACAAATTGCTGCTTGCAAGAGTTTAGGCTGTTAAAGTGCAAATGCTTGCAGCCGAGAGAACATTTAGTTTAGAGAAGAGAAGGCTGAGTGGCGACCTCATTGCCTTCTACAGCTTCCTGAAAGGATGCTGGAGTGAGGTGGGGGTTGGCCTCTTCTTCCTAGCATCAGTTGATAGAATGAGAAGAAATGGCCTGAAGGGGTTAGGTTGGAGATGAGAAAGAATACCTTTGCTGCAAGAATGGTCAGGGATTGGAACAGACTGCCCAGGGAGGTGGTGGAGTCACCACCCCTGGAGGTGTTCAAGAAATGTGCAGACTGGGGACATGGTTTAATGGCCCTGGTGGTATTGGGTTGTTGGTTGGACTTGATGAACTCAAAGGTCTTTTCCAACAGTAACAATTCTATGATCTCAGGAAATGCAAAGAGCGACCCAAGTGTCTCACCAATTCAGAGCCAGCTCCAAGGTGTTTTCACTGGCAGCCATCTTCTGGGTGCTTCTCAGAAGCTGGTGGCCAGCCTGACACGCAGGTCACTGCTTTGTGCTGCAGGATTCTTCAACACATTGCGCCAGGTATAGCTTTACTGATTGTGCTTTGGGGTTGCTGCTTTGAAGCCTGCGAGCAATAAGAACATGTACACAAAACAGACTGTCTCCTAGCAAGCAAGTCACAATCACTGTGACTATTGTTATCTGTTACTCTGAGACACCAGGGGCTGCACCAGAACCAAGTGGTGACCTCTTTTCCCCACAGCACCTCAGTGTCTAGTGCAGAGATGGCTCACACGGCTCTGAAGTTGCACCAGAGCTCTGCATATATCTCTGTGGCATTTGCTGGTTCTCCGAGCAGCAGACAAGGTTTTTCCCTGCCTTGCTAGTGGAGCAGCACATTTCATTAACCTGGCTTATATTCGTGCCAACTTGAAAGGTCAAACCCAGCAGCCTGCAATAGTTTCCTCATTTGAACAATGAGGTTTTCCTGCTGATGAGTGCCAGGTACTGCTGGAACCTAGAAAAATAAACATTATGCTGATAGGTCCCTTAAGCATGGTAAACTCTCAATCTGTCTTGCAGCTGCCAAGTAGGAGAATTTCACAGAGTCCTCCGCTTGCTACTACAGATACAGACCTTTGCCAGCCTTATCTCCAGTTCTAATCACACATCTTGCACACGTGACACAGGAGAGCCCTGACCTTATCCGAGCTCATCCTAAGTCTCTTCAGCAACATGTACTTGGCTTGTGTGATCTGCAGGTTGTTCGTGCCCGTATCAGACACTCATCCTCAATAACCTCTGAGCCTGAGGTTTTTATGCTCTGACATCATCCAAGGGTTCAAATAGACAACAGCTCCTCATCCAGAAGACCACGAGCAGAGTCAAGAGATTCAACCATTTTGCTTTGCTTTGTGGCCCAGTCTCATGAGAAAGACTCATGCTTGCTGCCTTAGACCTCATGACATTGCAGGCCAGCATTTCTTGCCTGATGAGATGTAAATTTATATATGAACTTTATAGGAAGCTCAGTCTACTTCTGGATAGACAAACCCCCCAAAATCTATCCCCACATTAGATCACAGTTTAGCCTATGATCGTCTTGTCCTGCTCGACCCTCTTTCTGTGCTACCGCAGCATTACTGGGGTCCTCTGTCTGGAAGCAGCACCTACTCCAGGTAACAAAAGCTGTCACTTCAGGGAGAACCCCAATTTCAAAAGCAAAGTCCTAATTCAGGTAAATCAGGAGTTATAGCAGCCTCAAATACAAATGCTCACTCAGGCCCCAAACATAAGGGCACCTGTGATAAGGATCAGGCCTGCCTTTGGTGTGCTGAGCCAGGCACCCAAACATCCCAGGTTAACATGGAAAACTCAGGCTTGTTTTACCAGCACTATCCAATGCAGGGAGAAATCAACCCATATGTTCCCCTGGTTCTCTCCAGTGCCACTAAAAATCCCATTTCCATTGAATCAGGAGTGTCCTGGAGTGGCTGAAAAGCCATATAGCTGTGGTGCTGAGGGATATAGCTTAGTGGTGACCTGGCAGTGCTGGGTTAAAGGTTGGACTTCATCACATAGAATCATAATCATAGAATCATAAACTCATAGAATCACTGAATCATAGAACTGTTTCAGTTGGAAAAGCTCTCTAAGATCATTGAGTCCAACCATCAACCCAACACCACCACAGCCATTAAACCATGTCCCCAAGTGCTATTTCCACACACAGTTCTTGAACACCTCCAAGGTCAGCGACCCCACCACCTCCCTGGGTAACCTATTCCAATGCCTGAGTGATCTTGATGATCTTAAGGGTCTCTGCCAACGAGAACAATTCTATAATTCTGTAAGGAAAAACAGAGAAAAAGATGAATCAGCATTTTCCTGACACAAAAGAGAGAAACCACTAACTTGAACCCATGTAGATCTGATAAAGCCTCGGCGGGGAGCGCTGACTGTCTGAGATGAACTGCTTGACATGCTGGCTTGATCATCTTTTCATACACACTAAATAAACCCACATGAGTCTGCTGATATTTAAATTGAGGCAAGTGCCATTTAAATTGCAAACCGACTTCTAGTCAAGCATGTACTTTTGAAAAATCTGAGGAGTTCAGCCAAAAGAGATAAGCGATGAAGCCAGCAGTGATTTCTGGAGATGTAAGGCTGACAAGGCTTCCAACAGAATGTCTCGATCATGTTTGAACACTTGGAGGAGGATGGGAATGGAGCCATCTATTTTCAAGGCAAAGAGAAAGAGCACAGAGGGGAGTGGAAAAAAGGATCATCAGCATGTGCTGCTTGGCTTGGGGCTGTCATCTCATCTGAGTGCACAGAAGGGTGCAGCCTGGGCAGGGTGCTCGGCTCTCCAGGCTGTCACTCAGGCTTGCAAGCCATCAGCAGCCCTCTTCTTTCCAAATGTAGAGACAAGCACCAGGAGAACTTATCCTACATGGAGCCATGAGTGCTACTGCAGCCTGTCAGTGTTTGGAGGGGCACAGCTTACAAAGGTGGGTGGTGACAGGACCAGGGGGTAACGCCTTCAGATGAGAAGAAGTTGGAGTGAGATATTAAGAAGAGAATTTTTCCCATGAGGCTAGTGAGGCCCTGGAAGAGGTTGCCCAGAGAAGTAGTGAGGGATTCAACTCCGTTCAAAGCCAGGGTGGATGGGTCTTTGAGCAACCTGGTATAGTAGGAGGTTGGAGCTAGATGGCAGTGGGCTTGGAAGCAGATGATCTTTAAGGTCCTTCTCATACATTCTGTGTTTCTCTGAGGGGAGACCAGAGAGGGATAGTACCTGTGGATTTCTCTCACTGTTGCTCACTGAAGGCCTGAATTTCACCTGCAGCTCTCTTGTGTAGTGTTACATCTGAAAGAAGAAACAGGGCCCCTGTTGTCAAGACCTCACTCCCACAGCCAAACTGAAAAGCGTGTCAGCACCAACGCTAAGGGAAATGTCTCCTGGCATTCTAGCAACAAAGCTGACAAAGGGTAACCTCAAAGTGCCTGCACTGCAGCCTGCCTTACAACTAGCCCAAAAGGCACACAGGGTAAGCTGCTCTCAAACTCATTTTACAACACCAGCAGAGCTTCTTAAAGGTTGGACCAGATGATCCTTGGAGTCCCTCCCAACCTGGCCTTCTGTGATCCTTGAAAGGTTCGGTTACTGAGATCGCAAATAACCGAAGCGTTCAAATAGGAGAGGCCAATGGCTCCAGTCTTTGTTCTCTCACATGTATTCAGTAAGTGACATTCAGAGCTGTAGCCTTTGCAGTGCCCTGTAGCCACAGAATCACAGAATGGTTTAAATTGGAAGAGACCTTAAAGATCATCCAGCTCCAGCCCCCTGCCAGGGTCAGGGAGACCTTCCATTAGAGAAGGGTGCTCAAGGCCTCATCCAGCCTGGCCTTGAATTCCTCCAGGGAGGGGGCATCCACAACCTCCCTGGGCAACCTGTGATGTTACTATTGAGATGATTGCAACAGACATAGAAGAAACACAAACTGTTGGCCAAGTAGCTCTGAAAACCAACAACTGAAGCAGTAGAACAAGTTATTTTCCCAGAGCCTGCTAAGCATCCAAATTCCCAGTGTCCCATTGTTTATAGCAAAGAGCATAACAAGAATTCAAATGACACAAACATGAATCTATCCAGTGACAGTGATTGACAGCGAGCTGTGGAAGGACAGCCTCGGAAATGGATCTGTGAAGAGAACACAAAACTAATTCCTTTTGTGATATAATCCTGACTCTAAGCTTGAGTTAGAAATGCTAATACATTAATCTATGTCTCTAGTGTCACCATTTTCATTTACTACATTACTGGGGAGATAAATCTCTGCATACACCCCTGCATTGTTATGACTTCCTTAATAAACCCTGGAAATTAACATAGGCACCGCTGGCAGCTGCGTGTCCTAACGCAGCCACAGCTCACTGCTGGGGGCTGGAGTGCTGCACAGACACAGCCCAGTTAGGACATTACACTAATTTCTGCAGACAGTCTTGAGACAGATGACAAACTGGAAATGTGATGTGCTGTCTGGTCCTGTCCCTTCTCAGTGAAGCTCTTCAGCGGGAAGCACAGCAGCACTGAGGCAGGACCAGCAAAGGAGGCTCCTAGCTGAGGAAGCAGCAGGGAGATGGCAACCTGCCTTCGTGCTGGTGTGGCGGCAGGGGGTGAGTTTGAGAGGCAGGGGGTGAGTTTGAGAGGCAGGGGGTGAGCACACAGACCAAGCTATTTCCTGCTTCCTGGGGAAACACTGCTCAGATCCTTCACAGAGTCACAGGTTGGTTGGATTGGAAGGGAGCCTCAACATTCGTCTTGTCCAAGCCGCTGCATTCAGTAGGGAAAACTCCAACTAGAGCAGGATGCCCTGGGCCCCTCAAGGCTGATCTTGGATGTCTCCAGGGATGGAGCATCAATCACATCCCTGGGCAGCCTGTTCCAGTATTTCACCACTCTCATTGTGCAGAACTTCATCGTGATGTCCAACCTAAATCTACCCTGCTCCAGTTTCAAACCATGGCTACAAAATGTGCCTGGTTGTGCTGTGCAGCTGAGCTACAGGAGACTACAGATGCCAAAACCTTTCTGGGAGTTTGAGAAATTCATGGAAGAAAAATCCTTCTTGGGTTAGGAAAGACAGAGATGCTTACCTGTGGCTCAGGAAATCCCTGAGCCATAGACTAGTGGAAGTGGTGGAGCTTCCTGCCCTGCCCAAGTGCCCTGAGGAGCCTGGCTGCACCAGTCTGACACAGACAGCTATTGCAATCTGGCAAGGGATGCTCCTCTGCCACCACACTGAGCAATATCTGACTCTCCACACATGCCTGAGCCTCAGCTCACGTGGAAAATGGAAAGCCTGCCTACAGAGCTGTAAAAAGTCACCACCCTGCTTCACACAATTCATTTGCATGTGTAACAGCAAAGCTCAGTTCAAGGGCAGCGCTGAGATGTTGGCACATATTCTGTGGTGTAAATCACAGCACTGAGAATTGTAGAATGATCAACTGATTTGGTTAGAAAAGCCCTTTGAGATCATCCAGTCCAACCAGTCTCTAACTCTACCAAGGCTGGTGCTGAACCATGGCCCTCAGCAACACATCTCTGCCTCTTTGAAACACCTCTTTCAACTGCCCCCATCCCCAAAAATCAAATTACAAACCTCCAGCCCTAGCTCAAGGAAAAGACCCAACCTATTTTTAAAAGCACATTTAGGCTCAGTTGCCCCTAAGGGCTCAGCAGCCTGGTGATGGGAGCAGGAACAGACAGAACAAGAGGACACAGTCTCAGGCTGTGCCAGGGCAGGTTTAGGCTGGATGTTAGGAAGAAGTTCTATACAGAGAGAGTGATTGCCCATTGGAATGGGCTGCCTGTGGAGGTGGTGCAGTCACCTTCATTGGAGGTGTTCAGAAGGAGACTTGATGGGGTGCTTGGTGCCATGGTTTAGTTGTTTAGGTGGGTTGGATTGGTTGATGGGTTGGATTGGTTGATGGGTTGGACACAATGATCTTGAAGGTCTCTTTCAACCTGGTGTATTGTATTGTATTGTATTCTCTTGGGAGGAAGCAGGTTTACATTAAGCCGCTGCACTCATGCTGTCCATTTGGCTCAGAGCAGAGCCTGGAGCTGTGCAGCCCTGATCTTTGTGCAGTTGCACCTTGTACCCTTTCTGCTCTTACACTCCCATGCTCTGGAGCTACAGCATTGGGGAGGTGCCCAGAAATGCCACCAGCTAGCAACTGAAAACAGGCCAGGAGCAGCAGCACCCACCCCTTGAGCAGTACCACGTGGAAAGGACCCAAAAGGAACAAGGAGAAGGAGGGTCGAATGACAAACTGCTGCTCTTCTGGGAAGCTAGAGCATGATCCAACCCCTGAGTTAGGAGTTATTTCAGAGGCAGGACACCATAAGACAAAAGGGGCTGAATTTTTGATGCCTATAGGTTTGATCTTCTCCACACCACTGAACTTCTCTTGAAAAACCTCCAGGTACTGCAACCCAACTGCTGGCCTTCATCTGACTGCAGTGTTTGCAACAAGTAGCCCTTTAAAAGCAATGCTGCCAGCCCTGCTCTACTGCAGCCTTGTGACTGCTCTTCTCCAGGTCTGATGAGCTCAAGTCCAAAAGGTTCACTGCCAAGCACCATTGAGGTAGGCATGCCATGGTAGGCAGCAGAAGGTGGCAGATTGATATCTCCTTTTCTCAGGTGAGGAACTGCAGAAAGGACCCATCCACAGCAACTCCTCTGCTTTATTTGGGTAGCTCAAGCCTGGCTTTGCAGAGCCAAACTCTAGTAAGCAGCTGGCTGTGAAGGACCACAAGAAGTCAGAACTTCCCTCCCTTCCCTCCACCAAGATGCATGTGCCAAAGAATTAATCTGCACTTGTTTTTGCTTTCTTTGACCAAGTGCTGTGCTGCCATACTGCACAGAGCACAAGTCAGCAGGGCAGACTTGAGCTCTGCCAGGACTATGGCAGGTTTGATTTATTCTCAGCTACAACACACACTCAGACCGTGGCTCCTGGCAGCTCCCTTTACCTCCAGATCAATGAGAAATTATTATTGTGGAGAAGCAGGCCTGGAGACTGGATCTCAAGGGCTCTCAGGCCCAGAAAACTCAGATTGATCACACACAGGCAGCTCTGAGTCAGTGTAAGGAGGGGTTAGGAACACTTCTACAGCGGAGGCTAGGCTTGGAGATGACCTTATTATAAGGGGCTCCTGAGATGGATCTGCCCCTCAATGAGGGTGATCCAGAGAGCACCAGGCATCTCAAACTGTCCTGTGTTTCTATACAGAAACAACTGGATGACATCTGGTTATGCTCTTGAAAAAGGTAATTTCCATTTTGAAAGCCTGTGTTGTCTTCCTTTTCTCCTGTCCTTTACCCAGATTCTTTCCAGAGCCATTATGCACTTTCGGAATCACAGAATAAAATCACTGCCTCATAGAATCACTAAGGTTGGAAAAGCCCTCTAAGATCATCCAGTCCAAGCATCAACACACCACCACCACAGCCCATAAACCATGTCCCTAAGTGCCATATCCACCTTTCCTGAACACCTCCAGGGATGGTGACTCCACCACCTCCCTGGGCAGCCTGTTCCAGTCCCTGACCACGCTTGCAGCAAAGAAATTTTCCCTAATCTCCAACCTAAACCTCCCCTGGCACAATTTCAGGCCATTTCTTCTCATCCTATCCCTAGTTACCCCTAGTTACTTTGGGCTTAACAGTCCCTTTCAGTGGGGTGCACAGCTGGTTGAAGTCTGGATTGATGACTGCAATAAAGTTAAGGGCCATCTTGGAGATTCTCTCAGGTGGATGCTCTTTACTAGTAACTATATAATGCAAAGCCCCTGGATTTTCTGTCTCCTTAAAGCCTCCAAAGTTTAAGAGAGAAAAAGATTTGGTAGAAGATGTGACAAAAACCCACAAGACTGTATTTCTGCTTTGTGGGTGACTCTGTGCTTCCAGCATTCCATTTCTGTTCTGAGGAAAGCATGGTGTGATGAAGTTTGGAATGGAACGTGCACAAAACGCCTCTCGTGTTGCACTTGGGGCCGAAGCGCTTAATCGAGCTTCTGAATGTTTAGCTGCCAGCACGCTAAAGAGAAAAGGCAAGAGGAAATTTCTAAGCGGGAAATCAGAGAATCATCACAGAGTATCACAGGTTGAAAGGGACCTAAGAGATCATCTATTCCAACCTCCCCACAGTGGACTTGGCTGCCCATCCAACCTGGCCTTGAACACCCCCAGGGAGGAGGCACCCACAGCCTCCCTGGGCAACCTGTTCCACAGTCTCACCATCCTCGTGCTGAAGAACTTCTACCTAAGATCCATTCTAAACCTTGTCTGCCTCAGCATCAAACCAGGGAGGTCATTCTGCCCCTGTACACTGCACTGGTTAGGCCGCACCTCGAGTACTGTGTCCAGTTCTGGGCCCCTCAGTTTAGGAAGGATGTTGTCTTGTTGGAACATGTCCAGAGAAGGGCAACGAAGTTGGTGAGGGGTTTGGAACACAAGCCCTATGAGGATAGGCTGAGGGAGCTGGGCTTGCTTAGCCTGGAGAAAAGGACACTCAGGGGTGACCTTATTGCTCTCTATAACTACCTGAAGGGAGGTTGTAGCCAGGCAGAGGTTGGTCTCTTCTCCCAGGCAGCCAGTACCAGAACAAGAGGACACAGTCTCAGGCTGCGCCAGGGCAGGTTTAGGCTGGATGTTAGGAAGAAGTTCTATACAGAGAGAGTGATTGCCCGCTGGAATGGGCTGCCCGTGGAGGTGTGTTATGAATATGCCCTCAGAAATGAGTGGCAGAGGTATCACTACAAAAAAATTAAGTTTATTTCTCTCTCTATATATATAAACTCTGCAACGGGGTATGTACAGTCCCCCTTCACAGGTATTTAATATTCGGTTAGTGGAACTACCTTTACAAAATGTCTAGGCATAGGCACTTAAACCAAAATAATTTGCAGAACTTAGAATCAAACTGATCCGGAAAGCGGCGGGGAGGGGGTTGGTCGGTGACCGGCGGTCCTCCACCTGGAGCGATTTCCAGGCTACCCGACTGAAACTCTATGAAGAAGGGTCTGGCTTACTCACAAGCTAAGAGCCTCGTGAAGTCTTCCCTTGATAATATTTATAGTCCGCAGAACGCGGCACGGATGTGCCGTAATAAGGACACAGGAAATGGCGCCGACCGCGTGGCTGCGTCGCATGGCTGCTGCCTCTTCCAGAATACGGAGGGTCCCCGCTCGGGGTGGGGGGAGGCACTGTGGCAGTTCGCCAACGGTGGTTCACACGGGGTACTGTCCACGGCACTGCAAGCAGTTGGGTGCAGGTGGCAAAGTACTACGAAGCCTCTTGGAGTGCTGGCTTTAGTCCCGGGCAAGGTGAACCACAACAGCGCTGGTGCGCACACAGACACAGATGCAGCCTCAACACCAATGTGTGGAGGAGGGGGCTCGTTTACCAAATGACCCCTATTTACCATTTGCCCCAATGAATACTGGTCCAATGAGCATCCGTTGCTAACACAAAGATTAACCAATGAACTGGCCTCTACCAAATATGGTGTAAGCTTATGCTATACACAGGAAAACAAACATATAGCCTGACCCTTGTGTACCACAGGGGTAAGACCATGCCCAGGCAGGCAGTTTACCTGGACTCAGTAGAGCCTTCAGAAAAGAGGGGGAACAAAGGAAGGCTAACACACAGAAAAGCATGTCCTAGAAATATTCAGGGGCACAATCCTGGCCATAAGCATCATCCACTACAAGGTGGTGGAGTCACCTTCATTGGAGGTGTTCAGGAGGAGGCTTGATGGGGTGCTTGGTGCCATGGTTTAGTTGTTTAGGTGGGTTGGATTGGTTGATGGGTTGGATGCGATGATCTTGAAGGTCTCTTTCAACCTGGTGTATTGTATTGTATTATTGTACATTCTCCCTTGCCCTGTCTCTAGGCACCTGGATGAAAAGTTCCTCTGCAACCTTCCTGTAGGATGCCTTCAGGAATGGGGCTCCTAAACAGAACAGCATTTTAAAATAAATAAATAAAACAACAAATAAACAAATAAATAAATGAAACCAAGATTTGACTTGCTAAGAATCTGTTCTGGAGGAAGATTCTTTTTTCTCTCTCTTCTCTTTTTTTTTTTTTTTAATAGATATGTGAAAAAATAAGGTTCTCAAATGGCTTCTTTGAGAATCAATTCTAGATGAACATTCTGAAACCACAAGCAGCATGATAAACATGCAAGCCATGTCTGCTCTGCCAGCTGCAGCTGGGAAACCCAGCAATAAATACTATTTATTTATTTTAATAGTATGCTTAGTGAAAGTATTACCAATATTTCCTAAGCTTAAAATCACCCAGGAATGTATTTTACCATGAGGCTCAGCATTTTCAGCCTAATTTACAGCTTTAAAAGGCTAAACTCTATTGCTGCCTGTCAAGCCTACAACTGGGGAAGTGCAGAACGTTGCCATATGAAGCATGGTGAATTGATTGCTGCAGTCATTAGCACACATTGATTGTGTTTACACCAGCCCAAGGGGAATGCTAAACCCATTACGCCGCTGCTGGGCTCGCTCTCGCTCTGACAGGACACAGGCAGGACACAGGCATGGCAACACCAGCCTGCAGACCACCACTGCTGCTCCCTTTCCTCTGAGGACGCCTCCTTTGGCTAGCATGAGGGGTTTTCTCCATTTTCTGGCTTCTTCATGCGTTGCTTCTTTACGGAGGAATTAGCCAAGGCACAGCAATGTGCCTTTGTGGCCAAGAGGGCCAAGGGTATCCTGGGATGCATCAAGAAGAGTGTGACCAGCAGGAAAAAGGAGGTTCCCCTCCCCTTCCACTCAGCCCTGGTGAGACCACGTCTGGAGTCCTGTGCCCAGTTTTGGGCTCCCCAGTTCAAAAGGGACAAGGAACTGCTGGAGAGAGTCCAACAGAGTGTTACAAAGATACTGAAGGGACTGGAACATCTGTCTGATGAGGAAAGGCTGAGAGACCTGGGACTATTTAGTGTGGAGAGGCGAAGGCTAGGAGGGAATCTTACCAAGATCTGTAAATATCTGAAGGGTGGGTGTCAAGAACAAGGGGCCCTTTTAAGTGATGTCTTGCAACAGAGCAATGAACACAAACTGAAACCCAGGAAGTTCCTCTTCAACATGACAAAAAACTTCTTTGCTGTGAGGGTGCTGGAGCCCTAGAGCAGGCTGTCCAGAAAGGTTCTGGAGTCTCCTTCTCTGGAGACTTTAAAAACCCACCTGGATGTAGTCCTGTGTGACCTGCTTTGGCAGAGTGGTTGAAGTGGATGATCTCCAGAGGTCCCTTCCAACCCCTGAGATTCTGTGAGTCTGTGATTCCATGAATATGGAGCACTCAGACAGCCCAAGCAGCACAAACACTGGCCCATCATCAGTTAAAACATGACTGAAACATATCAGCTCCTGGTTAAGCACAATGTTCATTAAAGCATTCTTTCCATTTAATCATTAAATCACTAAGTGTGATTTTCATTAAATCACAGTTTGGGTCCTTTTACAGTGTCACCAATCCTTGAAACAGGAGTTCTGACAGTCATGGAATGGGTTGGGTTGGAAGGGACCTTAAAGGTCATCTAGTCTCAACCCTCCCTGCCATGGGCAGGGACATCTCCCACTAGACCTGGCTGCTCAAGGATTTTAACACTGCCAGGCTTGGAGCCTCCACAACTTCTCTGGGCAACCTGCTCCAGGGCCTCACCACTCTCATGCACAATAATTTCTTCATAATGTCTCAACTCAATCCAGCTTCTTCCAGCTTGAAGCTATCACCCCTCGTCCTGTCACTCCCTGCCTTTGTCAAAAGTCTCTCTCTAGGGGTCTTGAAAGGCTGCTCTGATGTTTCCCTGATTCCTCCCGATCTCCAATCTAAATCTCCCCTGCTCCCATTTCAAACCGTTGCCCCTTGTCCTATCACCACAGGCGCCTCTAGACAGTCTCTCCCCAGCCTTGCTGTAGGTCCCCATGAGATATTGAAATGCAGCTCTAAGGTCTCCCTGCAGCCTTCTCTTCTCCAGGCTGTACAGCCCCAGCTCTCACAGCCTGTCTCCATAGCAGAGGTGCTCCTGCCCTCTGTGATCACCTTTGTGGCCGCCTCCTCCTCCAGACCCGCTGCGGCAGCTCCACATCCTTTTTGTGTTGGGGTCTCCAGAGCTGGACACAGTGCTCCAGGTGGGATCTTGACAGAGCAGTGGAAGAAGAGGTCAAGGACTTTTCTTAAAGTTACTTAATGATTTCTGCAGAATTCAGCTATGAAGAGTCTGGCACGGGACAGTCTGCAGCATGATGTGTCCTGCTGGTTGGACTTGGATGGTGAAGCAGCACTTTAGACAGACTGTAATTGATCAAAGCCGTGGCATCTCATACTTGTGCAGGAAAACCAAGTATGAAATTGGATTTAGAGAATCATAGAGTTGCATTTCAATATTTAATTGAAAAATATGTAATTATTTTCACTCTGCAATTAGGACAAAAGAGCTGCTGAAATGGAGTTTCCAAGATTCAGATGATTTTAAACACTGGGGGTAGCTCAGAAGTTTCCCTAATTAACCTGAAGTGGCTGACACAGTTATTCTGCCCTTTCTCTCATTTTTACTTAAAAGGTATTTCTTTAATTGAACAGAAAAGCAATTTCAGTCTCAATCACATGAGCCTGGGGAATGCAGCATTATAAAAAATGCTGATTTAATATGCAAGTAAAGGGGAAAATACCCAGATTGTGACTGCAGGGTCAACTTTGGAAGTGCCTTCCCCCAGCCAGACTCAGCGGCTGGGAGGCTACAGGTGTGCTTCTCCAGCTTTGGAGTTGCAATAAAGTATCTCAAGGTGTTGACTTGGCCTTTTCAGCCCCCTTATTCCAGAAGAGGGATGTAACACAGCCCAACCCACAGCTGCACCACCTTGCCAGTAAGGGTCAAGAATGGAGTAAGCACAGGAGAGCTATTGACTCCAGCTGGCTCAGCAACAGTAATCAGCAATGCTGAACTGCACGGAACCAAAGAGAAGAAAGCACCTCCAGTAAGAGAACCTCAGCAGTTAGGACAGGCTCCTGCATCAAAGAATAATTCTTGTGCTTGCTTCCCTCTCAGGCCTGTCCCATGCAAGTTTCCTATCACAGATGTGTGTTGCAGCACCCTCCCTCGGCACAGCAAACACACAGTGCCTCAGGGTGGCCAACAGCTCCTTCGGGCAGAGGGTTTAGGGTGGGTGGCCTTCATGTCAAAAAATAGCCTCTGTCTCAAAGCCCCTCACCTTCAGGCACTTCTCTTACTCACCTTCAGCCACCCTGTTTATTTCACTTAGTGCAAACAACAGGTTATTAGCCATTAGTGACAGAACAACAGAAATTGCCCTCAAGTTGCACAGGGAGGTTTAGGTTGGATAGCAAAAGATACTTCTTGACTGAAAGGGTTCTCAAAGACTGGAACAGGCTGCCCAGGGAAGTGGTTGAATCCCCACCCCTCGAGGTGTTTCAAAGAGGCAGAGATGTGGTGCTGAGGGATGTGATTTAGCACCAAACCTGGCAGAGTTAGAGAATGGTGGGACTGGATGATCTTAAAGGGCTTTTCCAACCAAAATGGTTCTGTGATTCTATGATTTGTTTAAACTATCCCATCTCCCTCCACTGTAGCTATTGCAGGAGTTCATTAGAGACCACAGAAAAACAAACCAAACAAAAAACAAAGACCAAAACCACATCAAGTGCAGAATTACTTTTTTACAGACCATCTCTTCACACAGTCTTGGTACTCACCACATCACTCTTGCACAGGCATCAGAAGCCAAGGCACACAAGCATCCCAGTGCACTGTCTCTGGGAAGTTTCCAGTTCCTGCCCTTGGGCTGCCTTATCTTACTGCACACAGCTGCTTCTGATATGTTTCTAAGGAGGGGGCAGAAACCTCAATTCACAAGGGAGGAACTCAGCTTACACAACTCTGGGAAGCTGAAGAAGCTCCCCATGGGTAGCTGAGGTTTGAAATTTGTTGTTCTCTATTTCATCAATTTTCACGTTGTTTTCCCATAGTGCAACAATTCAAACAAGGTTAAGGAGGTTCTCCTCACCCTCTACTCTGCCCTGCAGAGGCCGTATCTGGAGTATTGTGTCCAGTTCTAGGCTCCCCGGTTCAGGAAGGACAGACACTTGCTGGAGAGGGCACAGCAGAGGACTACAAAGATACTGAGGGGACTAGAACAACTCAGTGATGAGGAAAGGCTGAGAGACCTGGGGCTGTTTGGCCTGGAGATGAGATCCTCCCTCAGAAAGATCTCATCAATGCTGATCAATACTTCAAGAGTAAGCATAAGGAGGATGGGAGCAGGCTTTGTTCAGTGGTGCCCAGCGATAGCACAAGGGGTAAGAGGCAGAAACTTGAACATAAGAAGTTCCATCTAAAGATGAGGGGAAACTTCTTTAGTTTAAGAATGGTGGAGCCCTGTAGCAGGCTGTCCATAAAGGCTGTGGAGTCTCCATCTCTGGAGACATTCCAAACCCACCTGGATGTAGTCCTGTGTGACCTTCTCTAGATGACCCTGCTCTGACAGGGGGTTTGGATTGAATGATCTCTGGAGGTCCCTTTCAACCCCTAATATTCTATGCTTCTGAGGGATCCAGCAGCTTGTAACAGGAACTGTGCAACAACCCTGAAATGCTGTCTCTGCAAGGCTCTTACTTGGCACCTACAATAAACGTGTCCTACAGAGTACACCCCTTTGATCACATTCTTCCCTGAGGACCAGCTAGCACAGCACTTCACTTCTCCCCCTTCCATTTTTCACTGCAGCTGAGCATGCTCCTGTACCCTCCCAGGAAGCATCCTGCAGTAGGGGCAGTGACCACAGGATACCACAGCTCTGAGGGGGCAGGCAGCTGGGGGAGTGGAAACCACAAGCTGTGGAGCAAGCAATCAGCTTAAGCCCTGCTTTTAAAGCCAGGTCCATCTCTATTGCTTGCTTCACACACATAATTTATCACAGGTGCTCAGGTCAGGCCACAACCACTGAGACCCTTCAGATAGTCTGGCCAGGGGTACTTAAGGCACAGGCCTTCCCACACAGCTCTCCTTCCCAGGGATCAGCTGGCATCCTCGAGGGAATACCAAACATGGGCATCCCTGGGAATTATCCAACTCAGTACGTTTGTGGCAGCATGTGCATGGAAACCTGGGCGATCTGGAAGGGTCCTGTGCTCTCAATAGAACCTGCTCTTATCAAGCAGAAATCCCAGACATTTACCATTCTAACAAATTCTGTCAGTTGTTTTTCTCCCTTCCCTTTCCCTGGCTTCACTACACAGCAGGGTGAGCAGGAAGTCGCAGCGTGACACCACTGCTCACTTCCGTCTGGCGGCACTACAGCCTGAAAGGCTACATGAGCAACTGGGCAAAGAGACACCGGGAGTCTAGGAGAGGTGTTCAGCCTGCAGGAGAGATGACCAAGTGCTCAAATACACTAAGGGATGCATGTCCTGTAGGATGGAGGGGGACTGTAAGTGCAGCAGAGAGTACCAAGGCAGAACATTTAGATACAGCCACCTTTAAGGTCCCCTACATCAGATTGTTTCCCCATCACTAAAAAATGGAGAAAGAAAAGTAAGCCAAGAAAAATAAGGGGGGGGGGGCAGTTTTAAAGGTTCAAAAGCCACTTACTACACCTTATCCAGGACTGGCACACTGTGGACCATCTTGCTTTATTTTCCTGATAGCAGGAGCCTTTTATTCCAGAGGATGTACCAGAACTGGGTGCTCCTTGGAAAACAACCACCTCAAACCAGGTTACCCGTCACTCAGGAGATTTGCATTTTCCACCCATCTCATCTTCCCAGATGTATTTCCACATTGTGTGTGTTCTGTTGCTGTTTGGGGTCTTTTTTGTTGTGGGTTTTTTTTCCCCTCATTTGTTGTCTTCTTTCCTGCTAAGCAGCAACCAACTGCTGGACACTACATATCCCTCATGAAGTCACTAAGTAATGTCACCAATCACTGCATTCCCATCAGCACTAATTACAGCTCCCATAAATTAGTTAATTGGTGACATTTAAATGAAGCCATTTATAAACTGCAGTGGAGGTGAGGAGCCCAGCTCCCCAGTGCTCCTCACAGCACAGGATGGGTGCTTGGATTGCCAGTGTTCCCTGCCTTCAACACCAGCCAAGGCAAAAGGGGAAAGCACCCTGGAACTGCAGAGCTTCAGTCCCTTGGAAAAAACATTTAGCTTTCTCCAAGCAAGTGTTTTCTAGATGGTGACTCCACCACTAGGGAGGTGGTGGAATCACCATCCCTGGAGGCTGTCAAGAAATGTGTGGGCATGATATTTCAGGACATGGTTTAATGGCCATGGTGGTCTTCAGTTGAAGGTTGGACTTGACAATCTTAAAGGTCTCTTCCAAATGAAACAATCCTATGATTCTGTAAGCACAGAAACTGCAGTTTGGTTACACACAGTGCTCCCCTCCAAGATGGAGATGCCTCAAAAGGTAAAAGTACAAAGCAGGGCAAAAGCCCTTGTGACTACAAAGCAGGGTAGCCAGAGAAAAACGATTTTGTGGCCTCTCTGTAAGATCTGGCGCAGAACTAGATGTCTCTGGAGGCCTCAGTCACTCTGTAATGGGGGCAGGAAGCCTTTGCACCCTGGTTCCAGAAGGCTCCATTAAAACATTTCCAGCCAGCTAACACCTGTGAGATGAAACCAGGCCTTAAACCCTCGGACTTCTTGGAAACACAGGAATATTGCTGGCTCATGGGCTCCCTTCTGTCCACCAGGACCCTCAGGTCCCTTTCCCCTATACTGCTCTCCAACAGGTCAGTCCCCAACCTCTACTGGTCTGTGGGGTGGTTTCCCAGACTCTACACTTGCCCTTGCCACTGAATTTAATTCAGTTTCTCCCTGCCCAACTCTCCAGCCTGTCCAAGTCTAGCTGAATGGCACAGACCTACAGGAAGAGTATGACAGAAAGGGCAAGACAAAAGCTTAGTTGAAAGCCCTGAATGCCAGCTGTGCCATGGGTTCTCTTCTCAGAGCTTTAAGTGAGGGGCTTTTGGAAAACAGTTCTTCCCAGTGCATTGATTGTTCCTTGCTTGCAGAAAATCCTGAGTTAGGGCTGCCATTGATTTATGTCACATTTAAAAGCCTCCTTACTTCTCTTGAGTTCTTCCACTACATTTCAAGCCAAGCAATTAATTCTTGCGCGTTTTAAAAACTACCCAGAGCATAGCAAGCTTCTGGAGTGACACACACAGCACCACAGACGTGAGGCTGGGAGAAAAGTGCTCAAGCATTCCTGCGCCAGCCTCTGTCACAGCGAGCTGCTCTGCCATCAGCAGCCTTCAGAGCACATCCAGGGTCACAGACGAGGTGTCTGGAACATTCTGTGACTTCGGTGGGGTTTGGATGTCTAGCTGGAGAGATGTCTTGGCAGTCGGTCTGAAAACACAACCCATTTACCTGGCACAGCAGTGCTGTGCATGCAGAGGCAACCCACAGCAGGGTTGGGGTTGGAATGGACCTCTAGAGATCATCCATTCCAATCCCCCTGCCAAAAAGCAGGGTCACCTAGGGCAGGTCACACAGGAATGCATCCAGATGGGTCTTGAAAGTGTCCAGAGAAGGAGAATCCACAACCCTCCAGCACCCTCACACCAAAGAATTTTCTCCTCATGTTGAGGTGGAACTTCCTGGATTTCAGTTTGTGTCCTTTGCCTCTTGTCCTATTACAGGACACCACTGTAAAGAGCCTGGCCCCTCCTCTTGACACCCACCCTTCAGATATTTACAGACATTCATAAGGTCCCCTCTCAGCCTTCTCTTCTCCAGAATAAACGGCCCCAGGTCTCTCAGCCTTTCCTCATCAGACAGATGTTCCAGTCCCTTCAGCATCCTCATAGCCACCATTGGACTCTCTCCAGTATATCCCTGTCCCTCTTGAACTGGGGAGCCCACAACTGGACACAATACTCCAGATGTGGTCTCAGCAGGGCAGAGTGGGAGGAGATTTCCTTACATTTTTCTCTTAGAGTCACATATTTAAATCTCTGCTCTGCACTACAGCATCTAGAAATACATCTCTTCTTTATTTGCTGATTTTTGATGCTGGATTCCTCTGCATTTGGAGGAGTCCAGCAGGCTCTCAGAAAAGCAGCAAACACCACAAGAGCATGAGAGCTGCCAGGACCACAGATCTGTCACAGCAGTAAGTGGTTTGTCCTCTGTGGCTGTCATAGAAGCCATGAAGTTACAGGAAGGCTGAATTTTACTTCTTGTGTTTTAATTTGTTTATGAGAAATAAGGCTGGAAATGCAGCTGCAGGCAGAGGTAGGGCTGGCTGTCACTGGGACAGGACTGCTGCTCTGTTCACAACTGCTGCATGACCAAGGAGGACTATCAAGCTCAGTGTGGCTTTTTCCAATGGAGAGCAAGTCCTAGGACTGTGCTCCTCAGTCTGCCCTGGCCATTTCTGAGAGTTTTGATGGATATCTCTGGTGAATTTTAATTGAATCATAGAATCATTTCAGTTGGAAAAGCCCTTGGACATCAAGTCCAACTATGAATCTAACACCACCATGACCATTAAACCATGTCCTGAAGTGTTGCAGTTGAAAACACTCTCACCCATGGAGAATTGTGCTGGAGGCAACCCCAGGTACCTTCAGGAGTAGAATTAAAGCTGCTCCTAGACCTCAGTCTTTCAGTATAAACATTCCATCTTCATTTCAAGCACCAGCAAACCCATCTCTACACCTTGACACCAGGTTGTGACCTGGGGCACTTGCGACACTTTAGCAACAGTGTGTGGGTAGAAATATGCAGAACCCGCTCAGCCTTCCCTTCAGGCACACAAACCACAGGTATAATCACTTCCCATTGGGATTCAGGCTTTCATGTGCAGAAGGGTGATAAAAGGAGAGGGTACAAGAGTATGACCTCCTGTCCATGGGCAGGGGGAAAGCCTCTTGCAAAGGAGAGCAAAGCCTAGCAGCAAAGCTTCCCTTTGAAATTCTTCACAATGAGTGTGGTGAAATACTGGAACAGGCTGACTAGGGATGTGGTGGAGGCCCCATCCCTGAAGACATTCAAGATCAGACTTGATGTGGGCCCAGACAGTCTGATGTAGTTGAAGTTGTCCCTGCTGGCTGCAGGGGGCTTGGACAAGGTGTTCTTGAAGGGTGCCTTCCAGCCCAATGCAATTTGTGTATGATGCTGAGATACTTCTCTCTGCCTTTTTTTTTTCCTGAGCCCTTCAGCTATGGTGGAAACACCTCTGGGAAAACAAGTCAAGACACTTTTGCCAGTGACACTAACCAGTAAGCAACTTCCCTGGCTTTACCCCAACCCACAAGTTTGGGTTTTTTACCTCCTTTTCCACCTGGTCCTGTTAGGGGGGTGTGAGCAGCTGGGTCAGCACCTGGCAGGTGGCCAAAGCCAACCCACCACAGCAACATCACAACCACACCACAGAGAGTGGACTCAGAAGGAGTTTCCACAAGTGGAGCAAAAACCAGCCTAAGAGCAAGTCAGTGACAAGCTCTGAAGGTGTACCAGCCACAAGCCTACTACAGGGACAGATGTTCTTGTAGCCCCAGTGGCCACTGTATCTGATTGCAGGGGGACAGCATGCAGCCTGCCCTGGCTTACTCTGCATTCCAGGACTGTGGAATAAAAATCATTTGCTGTTAGTCAACCAAAGCTGTCTTTTCTCTCTCTCTCTCTATTGATTACTCCTGAATAATCAATTGACATTTGGCACAGTCTTATTTATAATAATTCAAGTCAGCAGCAACATAATTTAGAAACTGGCTACTAGGCATGAGCTGGTAATGAATCGAATCCATGGATAATTCAAATTCATAGACTAAAAAATTACATTTAAATAATGTGCAGGTTCTGACAACCTGACAAAAGACTGCAAATTCAATGTGAAAACTTTTCCTCCCTACGTGGCTGTGGGGAAAGTTTGGAGAAGACATGAGGATGGACTGGCATCTGCTGCCTCCCTCCTGACCATTCACAATCACAGACTGCATTGGGTTGTAAGGGACGCTCCAAGGTCATCTTGTCCAACCACCCTGCAGGTAGCAGGGACACCTCCAACTACATCAGGCTGCCTGAGTTTGACCCTGAATGTCTCCAGGGATAGGGCCCCCACCACAACCCTGGGCAACCTGTTCCACAACTCTCACTGTGCAGAACTTCCTCCTGATATCCAACTTAAATCTCTCCTGCTCCAGTTTCAAACCATTGCTTGACCCATCACCACAGGCCCTTCTAAACAGTCCCTCCCCAGCTTTCCTGTAACCTCCTTCAGATACTAAAATTCAGCTCTCAGGTCTAGAGCCCAAACTTCCTCAGCCTGTCCACATAGGAGGGGTTCTCCAGTCCTCTGATCATCTTTGTGGCCTTCTCTGGACCTGCTCCAGCAGGTCCATGTCCTTCTTGTGCTGGCAGCTCCAGCGCTGGGCTCAGTACTCCAGGTGAAGTCTCACCAGAGCAGACCAGAGTAGCAGAATCACCTCTGGATCTGCACCTTTGGCTTCATGTTGAAGTCACATCACCTAGGTGTTGAGCAGAGGTGCACCTCTCCTCCTTGTTTACTCACTTCCAGTGGTGTCATTTCATCCCACACCAAGACATGGATGGATATTTTTACACAACAGATGGCTTATCTTGGCTTGGTATGAAGCCAACAGAGTGTGGTGTGTAAACCTCCCATAGTTCTGCAGAACCAGTGGAGCTGTGGTGTGTTTACCCAGCTCTTGTGTGGAAGCAAGAGAGACCAAAGCCCCCAGGGATGCCCTGCTGGACATGAAGGTCCCACTAACGCCCAGCCCCTGTCACCACCCCAGAAATGGCCTTTTCCTCCTTCTTGCATGCTGGACTGCATTTTACTGTGAATAAAGCCTGAAAGTGGCATGGGGAGTCACCCTGAAACCTGCACCAGAGGACATCCAGAAACTGCAGATAACTGCACAGATTAATGGAATGGCAGGGATGGGAAGGGACCTCTGGAGAATACCTAGTCCAAACCCCTGATGAAGCATCCTGATCAGCATGCCCAGGAACACATCCAGGTGGATTTGGAATCTTTTCAGAGAAGGAGACTCCACAACCTCTTGGGCAGCCTCCTCCAGGGCTTCAGCACCCTGACAGCAAAGTCTTTCTGCATGTTCAGATTTTATGTTGACCAAACTCCTTAAACCTCTCCTTAACCATCTGGTTAACCTGCTCATTATCCCCCTGGACTTAAGAGCCACAGTAACTCATAGAGATGGCTGAGTGTACCTACAGACAGTCCCAAAATGACACACACTCCTGAAACCACCAGCTCCTGGCACCCACCCACCACCACAAGCCAAGGTTTACCCTTTTGAATTATCAAGGCCCAAGACAAACTCTTCCTCTTGACTCTGAAGCCATTCCAACAAGTTTGTATTTCTCCAAACGGGACCCAGAGGGAGTGCTGAAGATTGGCCAATGTCTGGTTTTTAGAATAGGATTAAACAGCTAACACTTCTTTAAAGCTACCATGCAGCCAGGTCAAAGTAGCCTGGCTGGGCAGAAGGTTTCACCCCAAAGCCGCAGCAGCACCCAGGGTTCAATGATCCTCCTCTGCAGATTGCCTGAGGCCATGTCACTGTCACCCAAACTCTCAGAATCCACACAATCCACAAACATCTTCTGCTAAAGAAGTGGTTTTACCTAGCAAAAGTCCTCCATGCAGCTTTCAGGAGGATTTTCCCCCTTGGAGGGTCAGAGCCAGAGACTTAGAGGTAAATACAAATCCTCTCCCACTCCCACACAAACAGGACTGACACGTGAGTTTCAAACCCACAGCACCAGCACAGAATCACTTCAGCTGGAAAAGACCTTCAAGATCATCCAGCACGACCATTCTCTAACTCTGCCAAGGCTGCTGCTAAACCACATCCCTCAGCACCACATCTTTGCCCCTCTGAAACACCTCCAGGGATGAGGCCACCTCTCTGGGCAGCCTGTGCCAGTTTGTGAGAATCCTTTCAGTCAACAAGTTTCTTCTAAGGTCCAACCTAAACCTCCCCTGGTGCAACTTGAGGCCATTTCCTCTCCTCCTATCACTTGTTCCTGGGGAGAAGAGACCAACCCCCATCTCATCCAGCCTCGTTTTAGGGAGCTATAGAGAGCATTGAGGTCTCCCTTCAGCCTCCTCTTCTCCAGACTAAACAATCCCAGTTCCCTCAGCTGCTCCTCACCAGTCCTGCTCTCCAGACCCTTCACCAGCTTCATGGCCCTTCTCTGGACGTGCTCCAGCCCCTCAATGACCTTCTTGTAGTGAGTGTTCCAAAGTGAACAAAGGACTCAGGGTGGCCTCATCAGTGCCCAGTACAGGGTGACAATTCCTGCTCTGGTCCTGCTGGCCACACTATTCCTGATTCAGGCCAGAATGCTGGTGGTCTTCTTGGTCACCTAACCATTGTCTCCCTACCTGCTCTGTAAAGACTGAACTACACAGATGAAGACACTGAATTAATGTCTAGGTAATCAGCAGCAGGTTAACAAAGGGAAGGCCTTCATGGTAAGTTACCTTAGGTAGATATTGCCACCTGAAAAAGCAGAGCAAGTTCATGGCTGTGTGCTGGACTGCAGACATTGTGGGGTTTGCAGTGGAGCTTCACTCATGGGAAAATGCACTGTCAAGCCCTCATGCAAACCATTAATTACCAGCTCTTAACCACCACATACTACTGAAGGAAACTAATTCATTTTGAAAAAGACCTGGTTTATACCTATAATTAAATTAATCATAATTAATTGCAACAGCTACTGCTGGAACTACTGAAGGCTAGAAATATTGAAGAAATGCTTTGCCAGGGCTTGCTTACAGCCCTGCTCTTTTGGAAACATGGGTGTGCTGCTCCAGGTGGTCCACCAGCTCTGTATCCAGGTATTTAGCAAAGGACACTGAACTCCTTATCTTCACAGAATCATAGACTTGATTTGGTTGGAAAAGACCTTTAAGCTCATCCAGTCCAATCAGTCCCTACCTCTACCAAAGCTAGTGTTGAACCATGGCCCTCAGCTCCCACCACATCCCTGCCTCTTTGAAACACCTCCAGGGATGGAGATTCAACCACCTCCCTGGGTAGCCTCTTCCAGTCTTTGAGAACCCTTTCAGTCATGAAGTTTCTTTAAAAAATCCAACCTACATTTCCCTTGGTGTAACTTGAGGCAATTTCCTCTCCTTCTATCACGTGCTACTAGGGAGAAGAGACCAACCCCCTCATGGCTCCCACCTCCTTTCAGGGGGCAATGAGGTCTCCCCTCAGCCGCCTCTTCTCCAGACTAAACCACACCTGTTCCCTCAGCTGCTCCTCACCAGACCTTTCACCAGCTTTGTTGCCCTTCTCTGGACCCATTCCAGCACCTCAATGTCCTTCTTGGAATGAGGGCCCCAAACCTGAAACCAGGACCCAAAATGTGGCCTCCCCCAGTGCTGAGTAGAGGGGGCAATTTCACTCTTGTTTTTTTGGTCTTCTCCCCTCCCTAACTCACATCCATATCTTGGCATTTCCTAGGTAACATTTCTAAGGTCTTCTCTCTGCCCAGCCCAATCCATCCTTTTCTGGAGCTATCCTGTCTCCTCTCCAAGTCCCAAATGCTGCCCAGGAATCATCTCTCCAGGCTTTTGTTTGGAGCAGTATCGCTTCCCCTTGGCATCCTTCAGCTGGACCCTAAAGCCCCTGCAGAGGACTCTTTTCAGTAATAATTTCCTCCCATTTCCTGCTGCCTTGCTGCCTCTGCTGCAGTTGTTGGTGTGTTCCTGCCAGCCCCTCTGCATCCTCTCAGCAGGACCAGGCAAAGCCAACTGCCAGGAAAGCCAGGCAAGAGGAGAGCTCTCAGGGAGCAGCAGTCAGGGCCGGAGCCGTGTAATCAGGGACAAGAGGGTGCAGAAAGGCTTCTCTTTCTTTCAGCAAAATGCCAGGCAGGCCGAAGGGAAGGACAATAGTGCCCTGCCCATTCCGGGTTGCAGAGGCAGTGCTGGGAGCTAGCAGATTACAGCACTTCATGGCAGAGCTCTGTGGAACAGCAGGAGGCTTGTCAGGCGCCCTGTCAAATGTTGTGTAATCTGCTAAGTAATAAACTATTAACAGCAGACGGAGCACATCCGTTGCTTGACTTGCACAGTTTGCTCACTGCCTTTTATACATCTCTGCCTTCTAATTTCACCAGCAGAACACATCAAGCTGCTTTTATCCCTTCCTTTCACAGGGCTGCCTTCGTTTGTGTTTGAAAGGCAGTCCTTTTTAAGCCTCTGTGTTCATATCCCTCAGCAGCCTTCAAACAAACCCAAGTCTTTGGGGCTTTTCACACAGCAGCAGCAGCAGGCAGAGCTGCCTGCCTTGTTTCTCCTTCCTTCTAGCTCTGTGCATTGCTCCTCTGGCTTCAGCTGCAGCAAAACCAAAATCTTATTTGTTCTGCCAGGATTTCTGGATTTTTCTCTGCTCAGAATCACAGAATGGGAGGGATTGGAAGGGCCCTCTGGAGATCATTCAGTCCAACCCCCCTGACAGAGAAGGATCACCCAGGGCAGGTTCCACAGGAACACATCCAGGTGAGTTTTGAAAGTCTCCAGAGAAGGAAGCTGCACAACCTCTCTGGACAGCCTGCTCCAGGGCTCTGCCACCCTCAATGTGCCTGATTTTTTTAACAAGGATGTGTTTTAAGACCACTTTACAGGGCAGAGATAAGCAAACTGGACTTCTTTGAAGATACGATTATTCATTAATGTCAAATTAAAGATGAGATGAGTTCCTTTACTTCATCAAGCCCTAAATTGCCTGTACTGGCCTCTCCTGATGAGCAGCTGCAACCTGAAGTGCCTGATAGAGCTCTTCCATTTTTCACTAGTGGAAAGATTACTACAGCTGACAGAGAAAACCAGAAGTAAAATTCCTCGGGTAATTTAAAGGAGATCTTGTCTCAAAGGTCCTGTTTGTCCCAGTGTTACCATCTTCTTGTTTCCAGGACATTCTGCCCTCATCATACATTTGCTTTGCCTGTGCCTGAACCCATAAATTTCAACAGTCTTTGTTGAAAGGATGGGGGGGGTGTTATTGCTTTTCCCACCCAAGTTGGGACCTTTTTATTCCTTCTGCTGAGACAAGATCAAACACTTGAACACCCTAGTTTCAGAATCAGATGGCTTTCACCTTTGTTATGACTTGGGAACACACTGCTAAAAGTAAACATCCCCTACAGAACTGTTACCCTCTAGAAAGCCTTGATAGCCACACGTGCTGTGCTAATCCTACTCAGAAAGCCAAAGACGTAGTCAGAGTCCTTCTGTTTAAAAATCACAGAAGCACAGAATAGTAGGGGGTTGGAAGGGACCTCTGGAGATCATCGAGTCCAACCCCTCTGCCAAGGCAGGTTCACCTAGAGAAGGTCACACAGGAACACATCCAGGCGGGGTTGGAATGTCTCCAGACAAGGAGACTCCACCACCTCTCTGGGCAGCCTGCTCCAGGGCTCCATCACCCTTAAATTAAAGAAGTTCCTCCTCATGTTTAGATGGAACTTCAGATGTTCATGTTTGTTCCTGTTACACCTTTTGCTGTCACTGGGCACAACTGGCCCCATCTTCCTGAGCCCCAGAAAATGATTCCCCTAGAATGCATTCCTGGATGCTTCTGGAACAGGTTGCCCAGGGAGGTTGTGGATGTTTTTTCCCTGGAGGTATTCAAGGCCAGCCTACATGAGGCCTTGCTGAGAGGTGTCCCTGCCCATGGTGGGGAGGTCAGAGTAGATGATCACTGAGGTCACTTCGCACCTGAGACATTCTGTGATCTTGTAGCTTCTCATTCTGTTGCAGTTATTACTGCCACGTCTTGAACAGATCCTGCAAGCAATGCCTCTTAGTCGTTTAAGAAAACAAAACAAAACAACTCTTAGGAAACACATTTGGTTCTCCCTACTGTTCCCTCCAAGACTCCAAGAACAGAGCCTAACCTGATTCAAGACACCCTGCAGGTGTTTGTACAAGCCAACGAGTGAGATGTGTCGGTAAGGAAAACAAATCCTCCACCAGTGAGCTGCACCTTTTCCCAAGGTTTGGGAAGAGAGAGAGGTTCATTAAGAGGTAATAAATCAAGATGAACAGCATTGCTTAGTGAAGTGTGAAGCCCCTGACTTCCCAGGGAGCTGCACTTATGCAGGTGAGGATTTCAGCCTATCTGCTGTGGCCACTGCAGGCAGAAATCAGAAGTCCATCATAGTCTTTCCCAACAGCCCAGCAGGCCGAAGCTGATCTTAGGCTGCCACTGTTACAGAGAACCATTTGAAAGCAAACAGCATGGACACACAAGCCTGGGCTAACAGACCAGGAGTGTGCTGGTCACCTCTCCTGGGGGGGACAATTTATCAGCTCTATCTACAGGTGCACTCTCATCCTCTGCCAGGAGGGGTGAAAGGATGCAGAAAATGAGCACTCTTCCTGCTGAGGTGCAGGAGCAGTTCACCTGTGTTTGACACAGTCTGTGATCTGCTTTTAGCTGTGGGTGATGCTTTATGGTGACAAAGCAGGGAGCTTTTTAGCTGGCCCACAGAGCTTTGCATCTGCAGCAAGGGCAGATTTCAACACCACTCCTCCAGCCTTGTCCCACCATTACCAGGCAGAGGGTGTCAGAGAAGAGCCTGTGGTGCAGGTACCAAAGCTGAAGGACAGCAGCTGACCCCTTCTGCAGTGCCATTTTGATTTTAAAGTGCTATTAACCTGCCACCTAGAGCTCTTGTTCTCTTAACTCAGAGGATACTCACAGGTATCCCCAAGAGCTGTAATGAGCTGCTAGCAGTGACTACTTAGCTACAGCAGGTCTGCAGTATACAAGTGCATACAATATCCCATTTACCAGGGACATAACCATCTTTTTGCAGCCCACCATCAGCCAGGTGAAAAGACCCAGGATATGTTGGCAATGCCTAAAGCACTCAGCACGGGCAGGTCTTTGGCAAGTAAGGAGGCTGCTGTTCTAAGGAGATGATTCATTAAAACCTCAAAACTTTCAGCTCCATTCTGTGCCCATCATGCTCTGAGCACATTCAGGAAGCAGCCTGCTTACAACCAACACATCAGATGTGGGATGTGAAGGGCAGGATGCTTGCCACAGATGGAAGAACCATTTGCTCCTCTGCCATCTATATCCCTTCCATTTCTTCAAGGGCTCCAGTGGCCAGCCAGAGCCACAGGTTGTGCTGATGGTTTCTCTAAAGGAGCTATTTATATGAGGGGTCACACAAGAGCTCCAAGGACACCAAGGCTCTGATTAGGCAGTAGAGCAGCCTGGAGCCAGCAAAGCATCTCTTGAGTTTCTTTCCACCCTGAGCCATTCAGTGATTCTATGATATTTTTTTGCCATAAACTGGACTACCCTTCCAAGACTGGAGTCTTACACTGCATTGCTTCCTTGATGACTAAGCAAGGAGGTTATTTTTAATGAGTTCTCTCTCTTTTTTCTTTTGTTTTGGTTGGTTTGGGTTTTATTTAGATATATTTATTTCAGGGGTACATTTCAAAGCAAAAAATATCTTTGAAGCACCTGCTCTGAAATACCTCATTTATTTTGCTTTTTAAGGTGTGATCTAAGACTGGATGGAGACTTGATGGAGAGCAAAGGGCTTGTATTTTGCCACTTGAGTGAACTCCGGAATCAAGGTTTCATCTGAGTGACTTTACATTCTATTTTGCCTTATATCTGTCTACATAAGATGGAACATCCTGGTCTCAACACTTCACTCCTCCCTTCTTTTTCCCTGATGAAATACAGACAAAGTATTTTAAAAGAACAAAGCCCCTGGGGAAAAAAGAAGAAAAAGCTCCGGAGGAGAGGACTGGTGTGAGACAGCTGCTGTCTGCAAACAGTTTAACTCCTGGCTAACCCAGTGCACAAGGTGAAAACACCTAATGAAGGAAAGGGACTGTAGAACTATTTTGTGGTGTATCAGTGACCTGGTCTGGGTTATTGACCTCTGCCACGGATGTCAAGGCAGGTAGACAAATGCATGGATAGGATTTGGAGTAGGAAGGTCTCCCTGTTGGGTCAGGAGACCAACTCAATCACCTCACAGAAGGCTGCCCCTGGGCTCCAAATGCTGTGAGTGGTTTCTTTATGCTGAGGGTTACCCAAAAGGTCTCTTGATATTTAAGCCACTCTCATCTGACCTCACCGGTGACACAAACAGGAGTCACATGAAAGAGAGGAAGAACAGCTCATGGCAGAACCAAGGAAGGTCCCCAAATGGGTGTGTTTTGAAACCTCATTAATCCAGGGCACTTTATGACAGTGTAATTAGCACTAGAGGCTGAGAGGAGTGGCAAAATACATTTATCTCAACAAAGGTGGAGAAAACCTGTAATTCTCACCAGAATGATCGTTTTCAAAGCCCTCTCTAAGGAGACAGATGTTGTGCCAGAGCTCACTATTATAGACTGCAAATAGCTAATTAGCTCAGAGTACCTTTGCAAACCAGACAAATTTACCGGGAGAGAAGCTTACATCACAAAGAAGTTTTTTGCTCTAAGGTCAGCCCTTTGTCCCTCTGGTGTGCTCTTCCCAACTCAGGAAGATCACAAATCACACCCAATCATCACCTCCTGCAGGAACTCACTGCTCATGGCTTGGATGGGTGGGCAAGTCACTGGGTCAAGAACTGGCTGATGGCTGGGCCCAAGGAGTGGTAGGGAATGGAGTGGACTAGTTGGCAGACAGTCACCAGCAGTGTTCCTCAGGGCTCAGTACTGGGTCTGGATATCTTTAATTTCTTTATCAATGGTCTGGATGAGAGGATTGAGCCACCCTCAGTGAGTTTGCAGATGACACTAAGCTGGGAGGCAGTATGGACCTGCTGGAGGGTAAGACAGCTCTGCAGAGGGATCTGGAGAGGCTGGATCAAAGGGCTGAGATCAGTTTAATGGGCTTTAACAGAGCCAAGTGCCGAGTCCTGCATCTGAGTCACAACAACCCCATGAACCCTCCAGTCTTGGGCCAGAGTGGCTGGAAATTGCCCATCAGAGAAAGACCTGGGGGTGGTGGTTGACAGCAGCTGAAGATGAGCCAGCAGTGTGGGCAGGTGGCCAAGAAGAAAAACAGCATCCCAGCCTGGATCAGCAATGGCATGGCCAGAAGGAGTAGAGCAGGAATTGTCCCCCTGTACTTAGCACTGGGGAGGCCACACCTTGAATCCTGGGTTCAGTTCTGGTGCCCTCAGTCCAAGAAGGACATTGAGGGGCTGGAGCAGGTTCAGAAAAGGGCAACAAAGCTGAAGGGTCTGGAGAAGGGGTCTGGTGAGGGAAGCAGCTCAGGGAACTGGAGGTGTTTAGTGTGAAGAGGAGGCTGAGGGGAGACCTCATTGCTCTCTACAACCGCCTGAAAGAAGGGTGGAGTGAGGTGGAGGTTGGTCTCTTCTCCCTAGCTTCAGGTGATAGAAGGAGAGGAAATGACCTGAAATTGTGCAGGGAAGGGTTAGGATCAATTTCTTTGCTGCAAGTGTTGTCAGGAATTGGAACAGGCTGCCTAGGGAGTCACCATCCCTAGAGGTGTTCAAGAAATGTGTGGACATAGCACTTGGGGACATGGTTTAGTGGCCATGGTTGTGTTGGGTCGATGGTTGGACTCAATTATTTTGGAGGGGTTTTCCTAGTCAAACAATTCTGTGATTCTATTGTGAGGATCCAGCCAGGGCAGAGCTGCCATTCCCTGAGAAGATCTCAGAACACGAGAACTGGTGAGTATCTGTGGAAACTGGCACAGAGCTTGATTAGAACAGGAAATGAACAAACAAAAACAATAAAAGCAACAAAAACAACAACAAAAACACACACAAAAACCCCAAACACAAACAGAGCAAATCCCAGAAGCCATCAGTGAGATTCACAGACAAGATGCGAGTGGTGCAGTCTGTGAGGGCCATGTAAGAGCAAGGTCTTGCCAACATGCAGGGCTACCACCTTAAATACGCCCTAGCTAATGAAGCATCCCTGTCCCCTTCCCCCAAACACTCACGTGCACATATTCCTGGCTACGAGTAGCTAATGACAGATTTGTTAATTAACAGCACGAGGCAAAGCCAAGGTTGATGTTCTAATAAACAGGTCATTAACTTTGGTAACGACCAATTGGGGAGGATGATTGCTCTTACAAACGCTATTCCGAGGCTGGCAAAAAGCAGCAGTGCAGCTCTGCAGTACATCTGGCAGGCAGGACGTGAGCAGAGCAGTTGATCTGCAGCCCTGCTCACTCCCTGGGAAGTCACCAGCCCCATTTGTCACCAGACATGCTGTGTAACCAGGAGAGATGTGTCTCAAGCACAGCAATTAAAACCCATACAGATGTAAAAACCAAATAAAAATTAAGCAGACAACTGCCTGCCTTTGCCAAGGTCACTCAACAAAGGGGCTTGTGCCTTGTCACCAGCCTTCCTGACACCAATCTGCTTCCCTGTCAACTACGCTTTTGACTCTTGTTCTTCTCTAGGAGGCCAAAGAGACTTGGACATGCTTGTCCAAGAGACTGGGCTACTGCAAGGAGAGAAGCCTTCATCAGCTGGGATTTGGTCCCTCCCTGCAGAGGGAGGCAGGGTGAACATGTGAGTAAAGACTCAGGTTAATGGCCAAGCTATCTAAAATAGCTGTGGGGGAGCAATCTTAGAACAATAACCCAACATTCCATGAGACAAGAGAATAGAAGGCACCTGCAGCTTGAGAACATCACAGAAGCACAGAACGATTTTGGATGGAAAAGACCTTTAAGATTCACTCTGCTCTAGTAATATCCCCCTCAAATACTGCATCCAGCTCTGGCGTCCCCAGCATAAGAAGGACACAGAGCTGTTGGATTGAGGCCAGAGGAGGCCACAAAGATGATCCAAGAGCCGAAGCACCTCTGCTAGGAGGACAAGCTGAGGGAGCTGAGGTTGATCATCCTGGAGAGAAGAGTCTGGGAGGGACCTTAGAGCTGCCTTCCAATACCTGAAGGGATCCTACCGGAAGGCTGCAGAGGAACTTTTCATCAGGGTGTCTAGAGGCAGGACAAGGGGGAATGATTTGAAACTGAGGGAGAGAAGGGTTAGACTGGATCTTGGGAAGAAGCTTTTCAGTAGGAGGGTGGTAAGACTCTGGAATAAGTTGCTCAGAGTAATTTTGGCTACCTCCTCCTGTTCAAAGCCAGGTTGAATGAGGCCCTGAGCCACTGAGTGTAGTTGAGAGGCATCCCTGCCTATGCCAGTGGAGTTGGAATAGATGATTTCTGAGGTACCTTCCAACCTGAGCCATTCTGTGATCTTTGAGACTGGAACATGCTGCCCAGAGAGGTGATTGAATCCCGATCCCTGTAGGTGTTTCCAGGAAGAAGAAACATGGTGCTGAGGCCCATGATTTAGTACCAGCCTTGGTACAGTTAGAGAACAGTTGGACTGGATGAGCTTAAAGGGCTTTTCCAACACTATGATTTTATGATTCTTTGAAAATGGGCTGAACAGCCTCACACATTGCGGCGTGTTGAAAATCCCCCCCCCCCCAACCACCTACCACACACATTCAGTTTTCTTCCCACAACTCCCTGGAGATCCAGAGACCATTTATGAGCACTTTCTGTTCCGATGGAAATGCTTTCTCCTTCCACAAACACAGCAGCATTCCGGGAGCACACGCACGGCTGCGGCGAGACGCAGAACGCCGGGGCCGGGGTTTGCGAACAGAGCCCTGCTGTTATTTGCGACACACAGGGACCACGGCAGTCGGCGCAGATGAAGACTCAACGGACAGAGACTGACTGTATCCATCTAGCCATGCAGCACTGAAAACTCATTCTGGGTGCAGATGGGAATTTACCAACAGAAGACAAACGATCCCTTAAAGCAGAAGAGAACGTTACTGAAAATCCAAGTTAGAGATGACGAAGCACCTGCTGGCGCCTGATGTAGCAATCAGGGCCGACACATCCCCATTGTCCCGCCAGGAAAAATGGGCTTCAGCACCACAGAAGGTCTCAATCCATTATTTCTTCATTGATGTTATGTCAAATATGCAGGGCACATCATCAGCCTGCTACCTAAGAGTGAGAAAAAGCCAGAGAACACGGGTAAGGACAAGGAATGAAGAAAATTTACTGGGGCCGTGGCATTATTTTTAAAAGTCACAGCCAAGTGGAAATAAAATTGGGCAAGAAGAGGAGCAAAGTGAGCAAACATTCCCTCGTTATAGTCCTCGGCTCCTGACTATAGAAACTGGCCTAATATTTCAAAGTGACTGGCATCTGGAGGTCTTTTCAGCTCTGTGGGCTGAACTTGACAAAGCCATGAATAGACCCAGCCTTTGTAAAGGGCTCCTGACAGAGGCTGAAGTAGCTGAAGCTGGGAATGTTCAGGACGCAATGAGAAATGCAGCAGTAAACATTTGTAGGTGGCTCTCCCTTGGAGAACACCCAAGGATGGAGACAGCTTCAGCCTCCTTGGAGGGGCTGGTGGGGTTTTGGGCAGACAGATTTTTCCGCTCTTAGTGCCTTTGATTTTGCTCCATGTGAATCCTTTCTTGTCATCAAGTCAGGTAAGGACTAACCACAGAAATTTAGACTTATCAAGACCAGAATTTACCTACCCTGTGAATACCAATGCTGGCTGAAATCAGAAGCAGAATCCAACATCTTGTACACCCCACGAAGCTCTGAGCAGTGGCTTATCTGTGGTCACATGGAAACTTGTATCAATGTCAATGGAAAAAGAGTCAAGATACTACCAGGCCCCAGCTCCCATGACTCAAAAATGTTTGTTGTCGTTCTTAAAACACCAGCTCCTGGACTCAGGTGGTCACACAAGAATCTCAAATGTAATCAGCCCTCTGGGCTATGAAGAAAATCTTAAAAATCAGCATCCTCAAAAAGAACAAAAGGCAGCAGAAAAAGAACCCCACCCAATTTAGGATAGTTGCGCTTTCAAACCCTCAGATTTACTCTCTCCTTCAATCACCATCATCCAAGACAGGCAGAAGGGTGTGGGGCACTTGGCCCAGCCAGGAGAACAGAGGGCAGTTTGCTACCCAGCATCCAGAGCCCGTCACTTTGCATTATATAGAAAGTTACTGCTTCTGTGACACAAGGAGACCTGCAGCCAGATGAACCCAAGCAAAGAATCTGGGGGAAGAGGCATGGGACACACTGGTTCAGTAAGGCCAAGGGCTGGGTCCTGCACCTGGAGCACAACAACCCCATGAATGCTCCAGGCTTGGGGCAGAGTGGCTGGAAACTGCCCAGCAGAGAAAGACCTGGGGGTGCTGGTGACAGCAGCTGAAGATGACCCATGGTGTGCCCGAGTGGCCAAGAGGGCCACCAGCATCCTGGATAGGATCAGCCATGGTGGGACCAGGAGGACCAGGGCAGTGATTGCCCCTCTGTACTCAGCACTGGGGAGACCCCCACCTTGAATCCTGGATTTCATTTTGGAGCCCTCACTCCAAGAAGGATGTTGAGGTATTGAAGCAGGTCCAGAGAAGGGCAATAAAGCTGGTTAAGGGTTTGGAGAACAGGGCTAGTGAGGAGCAGCTGAAGGACTAGTAGTTGTTTAGTCTTGAGAAAAGAAGGCTGAGGGGAGACCTCACTGCTCTCTAGAACTCCCCAAAAGAAGGTTGTAATGAAGTGGGAGAACAAGTGACAGGAGGAAAGAAAATGGCCTGAAGTCGCACCAGAGGAGATTTAGGTTGGGTATTAGAAGAAACCTCTTTACTGAAGGGGTTCTCACAGACTGTAACAGGGAGTTGTGGTAGTTGAATCCTTGTCTTTGGAGGTGTTTCAAAGAGGCAGAAATGTGGTGCTGAGTGCCATGGTTTAGCACCAGCCTTGTTAGAGCTAAAGAATGGTTGGACTGAATGGTCTGAAAGGGCTTTTCCAACCCGAGCAATTCTGTGGTTTGGAGAGGAAAACAAAAAGCACCCTCTAGATTCCACCCAGACTTGAAAAATACACATTTGGGTCAGAGGCTGGGTCCAGGCTCACCACTATTAACTGTTGTATCTACTCAAAGCCATTTTCAGCCAAGAGAGCAGGGAAGAATTCAACACCATGGAACACCAGCAGCA
The DNA here is from genome assembly GCA_033816785.1 of Picus viridis. NCBI lineage: Eukaryota > Metazoa > Chordata > Aves > Piciformes > Picidae > Picus > Picus viridis. Next base: position 25,186,809 of record CM066582.1, on the reverse strand, counting down.
GGTGCAGGGAACAACAGTGATCCTGCTGCCCAGAGAGGAGATGAGCCCTGAGCCTGGTGACACAGCAGTGATCCTTCTGTGCATCTGTCTTATAAGCTTCTTCTGGCTTCAGATGGTAAACCCCTCAGAGCAGGAACCACCTTTTGCTGAAGGGCACTGGACTGTCTCTTATAGATCCCTGTCTCTCTTGAACTGTGGAGCCCAGAACTGGAACCAATACTGCAGGTGCAGCCTCACTAGGGCAGAATAGAGGGGAGGAGAATTTCCTTTGTCCTGCTGACCACACTCAATGCACCCAATGACAAGGTCCTGTGTATAGGTACAGAGAGATGGTTCCATAGCTGAAGCAGTCAAGTGTCATACAGAAGTTCCTACAGCCACCCTGAAGAACACATTGCCCAGGGAAGGGAGACACCCCAACACCCAGCAGTGCTAATGAGGTCTCCTTGCAGGCTGTGCTTGGATGTCAGTCTGGCATTGACAAGAACACCTCCATGAAAGGGAAATCTTTTCATTTCATCTGTGCCAGAATCCTGTCAGTTTTCAGACATCTCTATTTCTCCTCTCACAAACCCTCTTCAAATTTGTCCCCCTGGGAATATTGCTCAACTGCAAAGTGCCAGCCAGGAATGGGAAAGTCAAAGCTGACTGAAAAGCACACAGACCTTCAAAGGACACAGGGAATTATGCTGCTGGAAAGAAAGAAAAAAAAAAAAAAAAAGCCAGCTGTGACTTATCTGCACAGAAGTCCTGGGTGTATTCTGCCAGTCTTTGCTCACCCTGATCAGCAGTGTGGCAGTTTAGGCTGGGTGCCTCCTGTTCCTGCCACACGAGCTACACCTCCGGTGTCCTGAGGCTCCAGCCCAGCGGGTGGACACAGGAAGCTGTGTGTTTCGTACCCATAATGACAAGATGCCCAGGCAGCCAGTGGCATCCTGGCTTGCATCAGGAACAGTGTGGCCAGCAGGAGCAGGGAGGTCATTGTGCCCCTGTACACTGCACTGGTTAGGCCACACCTTGAGTCCTGTGTCCAGTTCTGGGCCCCTCAGTTTAGGAAGGATGTTGACTTGCTGGAACGTGTCCAGAGAAGGGCAACAAAGCTGGTGAGGGGTTTGGAACACAAGCCCTATGAGGAAAGGCTGAGGGAGCTGGGGTTGCTTAGCCTGGAGAAGAGGAGACTGAGGGGTGACCTTATTGCTCTCTACAACTCCCTGAAGGGAGGTTGTAGCCAGGCAGAGGTTGGCCTCTTCTCCCAGGCATCCAGCACCAGAACAAGAGGACACAGTCTCAGGCTGCGCCAGGGCAGGTTTAGGCTGGATGTTAGGAAGAAGTTCTACACGGAGAGAGTGATTGCCCATTGGAATCGGCTACCTGTGGAGGTGGTGGAGTCACCTTCACTGGAGGTGTTCAGGAGAAGACTTGATGGGGTGCTTGGCTGTATGGTCTAGTTGTTGGGTGGGTTGGATTGTTTGATGGGTTGGACGCGATGATCTTGAAGGTCTCTTCCAACCTGGTGTATTGTACTGTATTGTATTGTATTGTATTGTATTGTAATGTCCTGTGCCCTATAAAACTATCTGCAAAGTCTTTCTCTTCCTCTTTCCTCCCGTGGGAGATGCTCGGGGAGTATCTCAAGGCCTCTTAGGCCTGGCTAGGCCTAATGCCAGGAGGAGAAGGGGTTGGGGCAGTCTCAGACCTGGCCAGCTGAGACTAGTCTAGCAGTGGGGGAGGGAAGAAAGAGCCCTGGGGGGCTGGGTATACCCTCAGGTGGGGAGAAGTGAAGTGTTGGGTGTGCTATAGGGGGCTCTGTATGCTTTGGGATTCTTTTCTCACTGTGCTTGTAGCTACTGTAAAACACTTACTGCTTTCCATTTAAACTTTCCATCATTTCTGCAATCCATTTGTGCAAGAGTCATTCTTTTCCCCCTTTCAAGGGCAAGAGAGAATCTGCCTGGCCTCAAATCAGGACAAGCAGCTAAGTGCAGAAGTGCTGATGGTCTTGGAGGCACTACACAGTGAGGGCTTCAAAGATCAAGACCTAGCCACAGCCAATGCACCCAGCTATGCTGTTGCACACTCTGGGTCTGCAGCTGCCCCTGCTCCTTCCAGATGTGGTTTTGGAGTTGCCAAGACCCCTCTGTGGTGGAGACAGAAGCAAAGGCTCAATATCATTTCATCAGCAAGCCCCCCAGCTCTCCTTCAGTAACAGTAGTCACTCACATGTGCAGGGTCAAGGGGAACAAGTCACTACCAAATGAAACAAATTACACAAATGGAGCAAAGGTGCTCCATTAAGAAGCACACCACCTACAATGCCCTTGCAGAACAGGTATGAGGCTCTGCAGGGGGAACTGGATGTGGGCAAGGATGAGGGCTCACAAAGGCCAAAAGTGCCACAGGGGCCACAAGTGCCACCAAAGCTGATTTGCCTCAGGGCAGCCATAAAAAGTGACCCTGAAAAGAAAAATTGAAGAGTCATTGTAGGTGACTCCCTGCTGAGGGGAGCAGAGGGCCTGATATGCAGACCCAACCCACTTCATAGAGAGGTCTGTTGTCTCCCTGGTGCCCAGGTAAAGGATGTCCTAGGTAAACTTCCCACCCTTGTGAGTACTTCAGACTATTACCCACTTCTGGTTTTTCAGGTGGGTAGTAATGATGCAGCAGTGAGAGGCTCACAATCAATTAAAAGAGACTTCAGGACCTTGGGGCAACTGCTAAAGGGATCAGGAGCTCAAGTTGTGTTCTATTCCATCCCTCTGACATCAGTGGTGGATGAGGGAACATTTAGGAAGAGCCACCAGCTCAATTCATGGCTCCAGGACTGGTGTCTGGAGTCAGTATCTTAAGGGGGCCTACAAGAATTCTGGTGAGGGACTGTTTAGGGTGTCCAGTAATGATAGGACTAGGGGGAATGGAACAAAAATAGAAATGGGTAAATACAGATTGGATGTTAGGAAGAAGCTCTTCCCCATGAGGGTGGTGAGACACTGGCACAGGTTGCCCAGGGAGGTGTTGAAGGCCCCATCCCTGGAGGTTTGTAAGGCCAGGCTGGATGAGGCTCTGGGCAACCTGATCTAGTGTGAGGTGTCCCTGCCCATGGCAGGGGGTTGGAACTAGATGATCCTTGAGGTCACTTCCAACCCTAACCATTCCATGATTTTACGATTGAGCAGCCAAGTCTAGCTGAGTGACAGCCCTGCCCATGGCAGGGAGGTTGGAGTAGATGACATTTAAGGTCCCTTCCAACCTGAGCCATTCTAGGGAAGGGGGATTCAGGCACCACTCAGTTTTAGACAGGTCACTAAACTGACTGCTGTCCTTATCCTTAAGGGTAGGAACTACAACAGAGATGGTTACAGAAATGCTGGGAGCCCAGACTCCACTTGCTGACTGTCACGAGTGGAAACACAAGACACATGGACAGACACAAACAGAACTGCAGCTAACTTGAGACATCCACAACACCGACAGCCACAGATGGGCTAAAGTAAGTGCCTGTCACAGCTGAGGAAACAAGCCCAGCTGCTTTTAGGATGCAATTCAGCTGAACTAGTAGGGCAGCTAAATGAAGGCAAGATCATCTGGAGATGCTTAGGAAAGTATTTTCTAGACTGATGTGTGGGTACAGACATGGATCTGTTACTTCACCCCCAAGAACACTATTTAAAGATGGATTTCTTAATGTGGACAACCCATAGATGCTCAAATGGTATCCTTGCACCTCTGGTGGTCTCTGCCCTTTATGAGCTCTTGTGGGTTCCACCACTGTCTATGTTGATTGAAAAAGCCATCAAAGCCCTGCAGAGCCAAGGGATGTCTGTGGGTAGGCCAAAGGATGCCCCTTCTGTGCCTTCTGTCAGATGGGAGACAGCTGAGGGCCAAGTCCAGGTGACTAACAGATTGCAGGGTTGCATGCTTAATGGAAGGTTTGAACCAAGCATTACTTCTGCCAAGGCAAGCTCCTGGCTAGTTCAGTGGAAACAAAACATTTTAAAAATATCATGAACTGATATCTTACTTATTACTAATTACTAATTAATTACTGTGTGCCATCACCTTCCAAAGTACTTTCTGGAGTTAATCTGTTATGAATGTTATCTAGCTGCCTTCTAGAAGCTTGTGGGCAATGATCTCCAATTTTTATTACACAAATGAGGAAGCATTCCTCCCTTTGGATAAAGATACTCTCATAGTTTCCAGGAGAACTCTGTTTTCCATAAGGTGGGTTTTGTTAAGTTTTGTAACATTGTGAGCTAAAATAAGGACTAAAATGGCCTCGAGTTGCACCAGGGGAGGTTTAGGTTCAAGACTAGAAGAAACTTCTTGACTGAGAGGGTTCTCAAATACTGGTACAGGCTGCCCTCAGGGGGTGGTTGAATCCCCATCCCTAGAGGTGTTTCAAAGAGGCAGAGATGTGGTGCTGAGGGACGTGGTTTAGCATCAGCCTTGGTAGAGTTAGAGAATGGTTGGACTGGATGAGCTTAAAGGGCTTTTCTAAACCGTGATTTGTGATTCCTTGCAGGGGTGGGAGATAAACTGACAAGGCCTGATCCTCTTAGGTGAAGAATAAAGAGCCGCCATGCCTTTGGAAATAATGCAGAGGGCAAACACTCCAAGGGAAGACAGGCTACAGGCAGAGACAGAGGACCTCGACTGTGGCCCAGAGGTCCTTCTTCACTGCAATGTCCTACCATAGCCCTGAATGGGAAATGCAGACCAGCCTTCAAGATCGTTATGTCCTAGTCAAGGTCGGACTGCTCTGAGGGGTTTGATGAATGCATAAAAAGCAATCAAATTAGCTGAGCTGGCACCCAGCTCTGGCGTTCGTTAAGGAAGTTCCATGCGCATTAGATGGAAGCAGGCCACCTAAAAGGTCAAAGCTAGTTTGAAAGCCCAGCTAAGACTCAGGGCAGCAAAGCAGGGCAAGCTTGGCATGGCAAAGAGAAAGAGAGAGAGATGTTCCAGCTCTGGAGCGCTTCTGTTGGACTTCATCATCACGGTTCTCAGTGTGCTGCGTGCCCAGTTGTATTTATCCCATTGCAGCCCCTAAAGCGGGATTGTGTCCTCCTCATGAGACCTCAGCATTGTTTTTTAGCTCAGGAAATCCTCAGGCTGTGACTGAGGGCAGAGTTAGTCGCAGCTCACAAAATACAAGGTGAGAAAATATGATTAGAGGAAATACAATTTGGAATACTTGCGAAAGCAAAAGGGAATCAAACGCCTGTTGTCCTTCCTTCCAACAGTGACAGGAAGCAGGGTAGCAGCAGAGCTGCTGTGGCTTTGGTTTGACTACACATTTCATTTAGCTATAGCTATAATTATGGATGGAGCTTGTGAAGAAATTACTCAGAACTGCCATAAGTAGTAAACTCACACAGACAGGTGGGAAATCACATTTCTCAGGATTTCCATTAAGCTTCGAACAGCAGACACCAGCCTAGGAATAATAAACGGCAAGGAACTGAAGGATCAGGAAAGGTTTTTGCAGGAAAAAAAGGTGAGAGAATTGCTGAATTAATGCTGACCTTTGTACAATAATAAAGCCACAAACCCACAGAACAAAGATCATAGCAGTAACATTTAACTACCACTGAGAGCACTTCTCCCTATTGCATTTCATGAGTAAAACCATCATCGAATCACAGAATAGCTCAGGCTGGAAGGGACCTTAGACATCATCTACTTCCACCCCCCACCATGAGCAGGGACACCTCTCAACTAGGCTGCTCAAAACCTCAACCAACATGGCCTTGACCATCCCCAGGGACGAGGCATTCACAGCCTCCCTGGACAATCCATTCCAGAGTCTCACCACTCTCATACTGAAGAACTTCTTCCAAAGATCCAGTGTAACCCTGCTGTCCCTCACCTTCAAACCTTTCTCCCTTGTCTTGTCTCTAGACGCTCTTATGAAAAGTCCCTTTGCTGCCTTCCTTTAGGATCTCTTCAGGTATTGAAAGGCAGCTCTAAGGTTCCCCCTGGAGTCTTCTCCAGGCTGAACAACCTGCAGTTGAGGTTATGTCAGTTTTGTCTTTATATAGTCAAATGATACTGAGAAACACAGACTGGACAAAAAATTACTTCTGAAATGGTCCACTGGAACACCACAGCCTCTAAAACCGGAGCCAATACCTGCTGAGGTCACCTATATTTCAAAATGAAATTTTGAAATGCTATGGAGGGCTCCCCTTCTCCTTTCAGGTTCTTGCCAGTCCCCAGTGGAAAGCAATATTCGGTAGCAAAACCTTCCCAGCTGCTCCATTGTTGAGTTGAGGCACTTCCCCAGCCTGATGTGAAGCTAGGTGAAATACTTCCCCCACTTCACTGCAAAGGCAACAATGTGCTGCCGCCTGCAGGTTTAAGACCTAAAGCAATTTGGCTGTGGCAACATCAACACACACACACACAGAATGCCAGGCTGGAAGGGACCCCAAGGATCATGTGGCCAAACCTTTTTCGGTGATGGTGGAGCTGAGATGAGCTGGCCCAGCACCTTGTCAAGCAGCATCTTCAAACTGTCCATTGCTTGCCTTGGGAGATGATTCCAATGTCCAACTGTTACCATGGAGAAATATTTTCTTCTGGTGTACAATGGGAATCTCTCCAGCAGTAACTTGTCCCCATCACCTCGTCTTTTCCATGAGTCTCCTTGTAAAAGGAAGTCTCCATCCTCCTGGTAGCCACCCTTTATGTCCAGGTCCATGGTGATAAGGTCTCCCCTCAGCCTTCTCTTCTCCAGGCTGAACAAATCTAGCTCTCTCAGTCTTTCCTCATATGCAGGGCTCCCAGGCCTCTGATCATTCTCCTGGCCCTTCTCTGGACACTTTCCAGCCTGTTTCCAATTTTTTCTGTACAGCAGTATCCAAAGCTGAACATCATGTTGAAGCTTTTCCCCTTTCTAGTAAAACGGGTCAAAGAAACACCAGGCTGAAACCTGCTCTGTCCTTACTAAGACTTCCTGCAGCGGGATCACACTGTCCTCCCTGGATCGAGGACCTCCTGCAGCAGGATCACACTGTCCTCCCTGGATTGAGGACCTCCTGCAGCGGGATCAGACTGTCCTCCCTGGATCGAGGATCTCCTGCAGCGGGATCACACTGTCCTCCCTGGATCGAGGATCTCCTGCAGCGGGATCACACTGTCCTCCCTGGATCGAGGACCTCCTGCAGCGGGATCACACTGTCCTCCCTGAATCGAGGACCTCCTGCAGCGGGATCACACTGTCCTCCCTCGATCGAGGACCTCCTGCAGCGGGATCACACTGTCCTCCCTGGATCGAGGACCTCCTGCAGCGGGATCACACTGTCCTCCCTGGATCGAGGATCTCCTGCAGCGGGATCACACTGTCCTCCCTGGATCGAGGATCTCCTGCAGCGGGATCACACTGTCCTCCCTGGATCGAGGATCTCCTGCAGTGGGATCACACTGTCCTCCCTGGATCAAGGATCTCCTGCAGCGGGATCACACTGTCCTCCCTGGATCGAGGATCTCCTGCAGCGGGATCACACTGTGCTCCCTGGATCGAGGATCTCCTGCAGCGGGATCACACTGTCCTCCCTCGATCGAGGACCTCCTGCAGCGGGATCACACTGTCCTCCCTGGATCGAGGATCTCCTGCAGCGGGATCACACTGTCCTCCCTGGATCGAGGATCTCCTGCAGCGGGATCACACTGTCCTCCCTGGATCGAGGATCTCCTGCAGTGGGATCACACTGTCCTCCCTGGATCGAGGATCTCCTGCAGCGGGATCACACTGTCCTCCCTGGATCGAGGATCTCCTGCAGCGGGATCACACTGTCCTCCCTGGATCAAGGATCTCCTGCAGCAGGATCACACTGTCCTCCCTGGATCGAGGATCTCCTGCAGTGGGATCACACTGTCCTCCCTCGATCGAGGACCTCCTGCAGCGGGATCACACTGTCCTCCCTGGATCGAGGATCTCCTGCAGCGGGATCACACTGTCCTCCCTGGATCGAGGATCTCCTGCAGTGGGATCACACTGTCCTCCCTGGATCGAGGATCTCCTGCAGCGGGATCACACTGTCCTCCCTGGATCGAGGATCTCCTGCAGTGGGATCACACTGTCCTCCCTGGATCAAGGATCTCCTGCAGCGGGATCACACTGTCCTCCCTGGATCGAGGATCTCCTGCAGTGGGATCACACTGTCCTCCCTGGATCAAGGATCTCCTGCAGCAGGATCACACTGTCCTCCCTGGATCGAGGATCTCCTGCAGCGGGATCACACTGTCCTCCCTGGATCAAGGATCTCCTGCAGCAGGATCACACTGTCCTCCCTGGATCGAGGATCTCCTGCAGTGGGATCACACTGTCCTCCCTGGATCAAGGATCTCCTGCAGCGGGATCACACTGTCCTCCCTGGATCGAGGATCTCCTGCAGTGGGATCACACTGTCCTCCCTGGATCGAGGATCTCCTGCAGTGGGATCACACTGTCCTCCCTGGATCAAGGATCTCCTGCAGCAGGATCACACTGTCCTCCCTGATTCTGTTTTAACACAAAGTGGAAAAAAAAAAAAAAAAAAAAAAAAAAAGGCAAGCAGGTTATTAAATAGAAAACCTCCTTCTGCTCATTTGTGTGTTGCAGTGCTTGATGATGCTGTGTTTAACAGAACAGTTTCCACTTCTTTTTGCACATTTCTGCTGCATTTCCACATGAACCTTGCTGGGGGAGGGCAACAATCACCCTCATTTTGCTATTAAAATGCTAATAGTCTGGAAGCCTTGTTTCTGATTCCTCCAGCCCTCCCAAGATTGCTTTGCTTAAATTGGAAACATAGCCAAGTAAAGTCACCAGCTGAGACATTCACAAAATGAGCTCCCTGGCTTTGGAAGGCTGTCACTTCCCAAGGGGACACGTCCCAGGCCTGTGTGTGTGCAGGCACAGCTCTGTTCATACAATGGTATGCACACATGTACAGAGAGCTCAGAGAAGAAGGAGCATCAGGAGGAGTAACAGTTGTGTGGGGAAAAAGAATTGCAGTTCTTCCTCCCCTTTGCTCACCATAGCAACTCTCTCACACATACATGAACACACAGAAGCAGAAAGAGAGTTAAAAAACAAATATTCTACCTCATTTTCAACCTGGCCTTCCCCAACAGCAAGAGCAAAGCTTTAATCTTCTGGGTAGGGATAAAATACTGCTCATAGAATCATAGAATTGTTTGTTGGAAAAGCCCTTTCAGATCATCCAGTCCAACCATTCTCTAACTCTACCAAGGCTGGGGCTAAACCATGGCCCTCAGCACCACATCTCTGCCTCTTTGAAACACTTTCAGGAATAGGGGTTCAGCCAACTCCCTGGGCAGCCTGTTCCAGTCTTTGAGAGCCCTTTCAGTCAAGAAGTTCTTCTCGTATCCAATCTAAACCTCCCCTGGTGCAACTCGAGGCCATTTCCTCCCCTCGTATCACTTGCTCCTAGGGAGAAGAGACCAGCCCCCACCTCACTGCAGCCTCCTTTCAGTGAGTTGTAGAGACCAATGAGGTCTCCCCTCAGCCTCCTTTTCTCCAGGTTAAACAACCCCAGTTCCCCCAGCTGCTCCTCACCAGCCCTATTTTTCATTCCCCTCCCTGGGAATTCAGCACAGCCTGTTCAGAAATGCCTGACTGCTTCCCATCACGAACATTTCCCTGCCTTTTAATGGCTGTCCCACCAACAGCTTCCTGCTTCCTAGGAAGCTGCCAGCTTCCCCTACAATGCTACAGGTGCGTGTACACACAACATGCTCCTAACCAACTCATACTTCAGTTTTCCATCAAAGCCAAAGCTGAGATAAGAAGGTAAGAGGAGAGGTGATTGCATCCTGTTTTACAGACCATCATGTGTGGTTTGGCAGCACTTGAAGAGCCCTCATCATGATCAGGAAGTCACTTACACATATCTAACCCTTCTTGAAGACACTGCAGCCTGAGGATTTGAGCAAAGTCTGCTGAGGTCTCATCAAAGACATCCACCAGCATCAGCAAGCCCAAATTAAACAGAAAATACCTGTGGTTTACAAACAGGTTACTGCACCACAGGAAGGTTAAAGGGCCCGTTCACAGGCAGGCACAAAGCTGCTTGTGGAGAGGCTTGAACATAAATCTCTCAAGTCCCTCCTGACATCTCAAGCATGACCTCTGTGCCCTCTGAACCTGTGCTGCTCTGCCTCCTGCTCTGCTTCCTGCCTCTCTTTCCCTTTTTTCTAGAGAAAGCAGCTCCACTCTTTGAACCCTGCTGCTGGTATTAGAGAAGAACACAATCTGTTGATCACTCCCTATCAAGGCCTGATGTCAGAGATGCTCCTTCACAACAGCAGCACCTATAACATTGGGAATAGCTGCAGAAAAGCTGTGCATAGGCTACGACCGAGCTGATAATGTCACTTCTTCTGTGGAATGAATCTAATTTGCCATGGTTTTCCCCTAGCTTCAAGATGAGACTCCACTGACTTTTGGGATAATAACAATGTGTGCTAGTCATCAAGAAAAGTCCTGAAGGCCCATCTTAACAGCTGCCATGGCCAGAACTCACTCTAAGAAGGACATCAAGGTGGTGGAGAGAGTCCAGGGAAGGGTAACAAAGCTGGTAAAGTGTCTGGAGAACAGCTCTGGTGAGGAGCAGCTGAGGGAACTGTTATTTAGTCTGGAAGGAGGCTGAGGTGAGACGTCATTGCTTTCTACAGTTCCATGAAAGGAGGTTGGAGCCAGGTGGAGGTCAGTTTGCTCGACCAAGAAATAAGTAATAGAAGAAGAGGTAATGGCCTCAAGCTGCACCAAGGGAAGTTTAGGTTGGGCATTTTGAAGAATTTCTTTCCTGAAAGGGTTCTCAGAGATTGGAACAAGCTGCACAGGGAGGTGGTGGAGTACCCATCTCTGGAGGTAAGAGTTGTGCAGACATTATACCTAGCAATGTTTTAGTTGAGAACTTGTCAGTGTTAGGCTGATGACTGGATTTGATCTTAAAGGTCTTTTCCAAGCTAGGTAGTTCTGTGATTTTATGTGAAAAGATGGGCAACAACTTGCATCACCTCCTTCCAGCCCATCATCACTGTAAGTGCCCAGTGATCCAAGGAGAATCCAGTGGTGAAGATGCAGAAGAGGCAAGGTGACACTGAGTAGATCTCATGACTCAAAAGCAATACCTTGTGCTGCAGCCAGTGAGGCTGAGGTAAGGGAGAGACCTAGCTCCCTACTGAATGAGCCTCACGTCACCCCTCAGGCTCCTCTGCTCCAAGCTAAAGAGACCCAGCTCCCTCAGCCTTTCCTCAGGAGGGAGACGTTCCACTGCAGTGCTGTCCAGCACGTTACAAGGGGACTGTGTAGCTCCATCCTGACCAGAGCCAACACCACCCAAGTACTTCCCTATGGTATGTTGCTTTCTGTGGACACTGCTCAGCTGCTCGCCTACCTTTTACTTCTCCTTCACAGACTGACCATGCCAGCTTGACAAGCAAGGCAAGCCACTCTTGTAGCCTGGAGAATACTGCTTGTCCTGCTGTTGTCCTCACCCTCAGGAGCACCTGCTCATTCGCAGAGCCATGATTGATGACAACAGAAACACATTGTCTTTGGGTTGCAAGGTCAGGAGACACGTCTAGCTGGCATGCAAATAGCTGAAGAAGGACCAGATCTATTTTGAGGCACACACTAAATTCATGTTTTACACTTTCAAACTGCAACATTCACAGCAAGGCTAAGAAATTCCAGGGCCTTACATGCTCTTATCTCACAGGTTACTTTGCACTGCCCTCTGCAGCTGCAGCTGCACCCAGGAATTCCTGAGCTGTGCATACAGCAGGATCTTTGGCACAGCTACCCAAACTGCATTCCCACACTGAGTTGCAGATACACAGTCACAAAGATCCTATGTGGATCAGCCTATGTGCTCCTCCACTTTCTGGACACTGAAATTTTAGTTTCCTTTCCTAGAATGCTGTGGGGGTTTTCTCCCCGCACCCCGACTTCCACATCTCTGATTCAACACCAAATTAAATTCATAGATTCACAGAATGGTTTAGGTTGGAAGGGACTAAAAGTTCATCCAGTTGTACTCACCCTGCCATGGGCAGGGACACCTCTCAACTAGATCAGGTTGCTCAAGGCCCGATCCAACCTGGCCTTCAATACCTCCAGGGAAGTGGCATCTACAACCTCCCTGGGCAACCTGTTCCAGTGTCTCACCACCCTCACTCTCAAGAATTTCTTCCTAATCTCCAGTCTCAATCTGCCCTCTTCCAGCTCAAAAAGCCATTGCCCCTCATCCTGTCACTCCAAGCCCTTGTCAAAAGTCCCTCCCCAGCTCTCCTGTAGCCCCTTCAGGTACTGGAAGGCTGCTCTAAGTTCTCCCTGGAGCCTTCTCTTCTCTAGGCTAAACAGCCCCAACTCTCCCAGCCTGTCCCCATAGGGGAGAGGTTCTCTAGCCCTCTGATCATATTTGTGGTCTCCTTTGGACCGACTCCAACAGTTCCATGTCCTTCTTGTGCTGGGAGCACCAGAACTGGAGGCAGTGCTCCAGGCAGGGTCTTAGCAGAGCAGAGGATCAGAATCCCCTCCCTGTCCTGCTGCTCTCACTGCTTTGGATGCAGCCCAGCACAGGGCTGCCTTCTGGGCTGCCAGCGACCATTGCTGGCTCATGGTGAGTTTGTCACCATCTTGCCCTGGATTTCACTTCTTGCACTTCTGGCAAATACATCTCTGCTGTCAGGAAGGGATTGGTAAAGAACAGCACAGTGCCACCATGCCAGGAAGGGTGCTGCTGTGTTTAGAGAGCTCACACTCAGCCCTTATTTCTACACTGTCACTCCTGCTCCTGTTCAGCAGAGCTGGAGCATTCCTGGCAGTCAGAGTGTGTTTGTCCTCCTCACTGAGGCGCACACAGGAGCACAAGGTCTCCTTGAGGATGTAAATTCATTTTGCTGTCTTTTTAGCAGAGTGGCTGCTTTTGGTGTCATTAGCTGATCCACACTGGAACTTCCCTGGGCCATTCATTGAGGTAAATGTCCAGGCAGGTGAAACTAATGCTTTTCTTTCCCAGATGGGATGAACCACTTCATTTACTCAGGTCAGACACATTAAGAGCAGTAGCCTGCTTACTCCATAGCCAAGAATTTTTTACAAAGGTGGCCAAGGGGCACTCAGGAAAATCAGCATTGATTTTCCAGCACTACATGGAACACAGCCAGGTCTCACCAGGCCAGAATAAAATAAACTGAGGACCCCAAGCCTTAAAATCATTAACAGGAATAGCAGGCACAGGCCTGTCAGTCACAGTCAGTTTGGGCAGGTGAGAAGGAGTGGGTTAGTAAAGAATGAATGGACAGGATAATTAACCTCACTCAGCATGGGCTTATGAGGCCAAAAGACTCTGTCATACAGAATCACAGAATGGCAGGGGTTGGAAGGGCCCTCTGTGGATCATCCAGTCAAACTCCCCACCAATCAAGGATCACCCAGGGCAGGTCAGACAGGAACACATCCAGGGGAGTTTTGAATGTCCCCGAGAGAAGAGCACTCCACAACCTCTCTGGGCAGCCTGCTCCAGGGCTCAAGCACCCTCACAGTGGAGAAGCTTTTCCTATGTTCACATGTCAAGAAACCTAATGCTAGTTTTGCAAAACTCCTAGGGTCCTGCTCAGGGATGCGTGGGACCACAGGACAACCACTAAAATTTGGAAGCAGCAGAACATATTGGATGGATTCAAAGGGTGTTAAGTAATGAGCTTTGATGTGGGGGGGGAACCTTGCAGGCTGGGGGATGTTGCTAGTGGAGTCCTAACGCCTAATTGTTTCCAGTTCTGAGATACCCTGAAGACAGGAGCAAAGCTGCAACGAGAAGCTTCCTCCTGCTTTTCTCTCCAGCCAGGCTGAAGTGTCAGCTTGTGTGGCTAAACCTGTCAGCATGAAACATCCAGCTTGTTTTCTCTGCCAAAGAAGTTATGGTAAACCTGAAAACAACTGGAACGTCTCCAGACTGCTGCTGTCCCAGCAGACCTCCCTCTGCTATTCAATTCTGGCTATTCTTAATAATTTATCTCTCTGTCTTGGGTTTGATTAACACTAATTGACTGTCAAAAACACAGCTGAGTGCCCAGAGCTCTCTCTGCTGTCCCTAATGGAAATGTGCTGTATGGAAAAGAGTTCATTTCAGTAAGCTTTAGCCTCCACCTAAAGCACCAGGCCCTCACAGAAGCCTCAGCCCCACGGGGTGGGCAGTGGGGTTGCAGCCAGGACCGCTCCATGCACCCCTGCAAACTAAAGTCACAGCAAGATGCAACTTTTTTGTGCCACATTCCCAATGCCCAGTCCTTGCCAATGACCTGGCCTTTGCTGCTGCCTAGTTATTTCCCCAGCCACCATCAATAAACAATGACATGGGGTCCTTAAAATGCCCAGAAGGTGCCACATTTGGACAGATTCAGCTGGGCTCATTTGCAGTTGTCACAAAATGTCCTTTTTGGTTTGTTTTGTTTTCCTTCTTTTTATTTTTTTTTTTTCCCTGCAAACAGCTGGAACAAGTTCAATTGAATTTATGTAAAGAGTGGGTTTGTTTCTGAGCTGGTGATTCGTGTTCTTGTCTATTTCTGATTAAATATTATCCCTGGAAATGGCACACACGTTTCTTCCCTATTTAATTGTCACGGCTGAGGGGATTTAATCTATGCACCGAGTCAATAAAACCTTATCATCGGGAGGCCACGCGAAATGCAATCAGGGTGCCGTGGCTGTGCTCTCCTGATGTCGGGGGAAGCACTCAGGGTGGGCCTTGATGCACTGGAAACCAAACCAACAGTCCAGGTGATGCTCACACCCCACCCCCCCCAAGCCAGCCCTTACCTGCCAACAGGAGTCAGGAGGCATGGCAGAGCCCTCCCAGCACACGCTGGTATCTAATGGATGCAAGGCTGATGCTCAGAGACCAGCAGGAATTCCCACACAGCCAGGCTCACCAACAGGAGGAGGAGCAGCTGGGGTGCTAACGGCATTATCCCGAGCCTTCCAAAGGCAACAGAACTGGTTTCCAGCTGCATCTCTGGGATTTGCCTCATGTCAAAAACTGAGGGGTTTTGAGGTGCTCAGGAGTGGCTCTTTCGGCTGCTTTAATTCTCACCAGTGAGGCCAGGTATCCAAAAGAGCTCAGCTCCACCTAATGCAATTCTGACAGATTCTTTATCGTGCCTTTTTCTTGATCTGCAACACACTGAGAGCCACTGAAGATTTGGCAGTTGTGTTTGCTGTTGGAACCTGGTAGCTTTAGCAGTGTCATCATTACTGCTGCCCTGCAGGAGGGCCATTTGCTCCAGCTACAGCAGCAGTTCAAGTTCCTGAAGTGCTTCTGAGCTGACCGGGTTGCTCATGCTGAGGAAAACCACTGCCCTGGGGTCACATTAGCACATCTGCACCACAGATCACCTGTGGGTTGCCCACATCCCACAGAAAAACCTCCAATCACTCATCTCTAGTGTTTGTGGGACCTGAAGGTTGCCTACAATAAAGCCAGGAAGGGACTTTTGACAAGGGCTTGTAAGGGTAGGACAAGGGGGAATGGATTGAAGCTTCATGGGGCAGATTTAGACAGGAGATCAGGAAGAAATTCTTTACAGTGCGGGTGGTGAGACACTGGAATAAGGCCAGGTTGGATGAGCAACCTGGTCTAGTGTGAGGTGTCCCTGCCCATGGCAGGGGGTTGGAACTGGATGATCTTCAAGGTTTCTTCCAACCCAACCCATTCTATGAATCTCTGTGAGATGCTGGAAGAAGAAACGCTGTTGCCTCTGCACGAAAACAAATCAGAGCATATTCCTCCCCCAAATCATCTACTACCCAAACAAAATCAAATTGTTCAGACTCTCACACCTCAGGGCCTGAGCTCTGCAACTGCAATGAATCAGGAGCTAATCGTCAGTTAATGTAAAGCAATGGTAATGAACAATAAAGTGTGTTTGATATAGCTTCATAATCATCATGTGGCACTACCATTCCCAAACACATCCATAAATCTGCCAAAAGAGGCAGCTCCACAGCAGAAACACTTCTAGATGTATTTAAGAAACAGGATAAAAGTCCTATCAAGCCATGGCAGACCTAATCTAGCAGCACACAACATTTATCATACTACCAGTCACATTAAACTAGATGCCCACTGCACCATGAGCAGGCAGCACTTTACTGCAGGCCAAGGAGGACTGGCACACTGGCCAGACAGGAACTTCACCAGCAAGCATAAAGCACCTGTGAAGTGAAACAGGGAACCTTAAATCTCCCACTGTGCCAGGAAGGTGGTTGAATCCCCACCCCTGGAGGTATTTCAAAGCGGCAGAGACGTGGTGCTGAGAGTCACGGTTTAGCACCAGCCTTAGTAGTTAGACAATGGTTGGACTCAAGGATTACAGACTATTAGGGGTTGGAAGGGATCTCCAGAGACCAACCAGCCCAACCCCCTGCCAAAGGAGGATCACATCCAGGAGAGTTTTGAATGCCTCCAGAGAAGGAGACTCCACAACCTCTCTGGGCAGCCTGTGCCAGTGCTTCATCACCCTTAAACTAAAGAAGTTCCTCCTTATCTTTAGATGGAACTTCTTATGTTCAAGTTTGTGCCTGTTACCCCTTGTCCTGTCACTGGACACCACTGAGAAGAGCCTGGTCCCATCCTCCTGACACATCATTGATGAGATCTCCTCTCAGTCTGCTGTTCTCCAGACTAAACAGCCCCAATTCTCTCAGTCTTTCCTCATCAGAGATGTTCCAGTCCCTTAATGACAATCCCGATGACCTTATAGGTCTTTTCCCGCCAAAACCATTTTATGATTCCATAAAGAAAGCCAACGGAGTTCCAGATGCCTCAGAGATTTCCAGTGTGGGCTGCACAGAGCCCTCAAAAATCCATATGACTTTTAAGAAATGCAGGGTAAGCTGGGATGAAGCTCCACTGGCAACAGGAGAGGGTACCTCAAAGGTTCTGGCTCCTAGCTAGCAAAGTGTTTGTGGCACGACTCAGTCCCCATAGCAGGAGTGTCAATGTTTTTTTCAGCCCAGGCTTTCATAAAAGAATACCAGAGCTCACTGCCAGAGCAATCATAGAGCTGAGAGCTTGAGTTTCCCAGGGTGCAAAGAGGTGGTTGAAAATTTCCTCACAAGCTATTACCTGAGAAAAGTGGGACTTGCAGCTAATGACAGGCTCACACACAAAGGTCTGCTTTCGGTGGGAAGCTCTGATTTCTTGTCTTAGAAACTCAGCAAATGGAGAAGTGCATAATGCTTCATGGAAAAGAAAAAAAACACCCCCAGCAGGAAAACAGAGCCCTCAAGTGCCAGTTCCCCTGGGCTCAGAGGTGGCACTTCAGGGGCTTTTGCCTGCCTTTGTATTTGATGTTTCTGTGCTTCATATAAACCACAACAGCATCTGGAAAGTGTTGAATCATTTTTCCCCTGCACTGGCCACTCTCAGCAACGATGTGGCCAGCAGGACCAGGGCAGGGACTGCCTCTCTGTATTTAACACTGGGGAGGCCACACCTTGAGCCCTGCATTCAGGTTTGGGGCCCTCGCTCCACAAAGTATATTGAGGTGCTGGAGTGGATCCAGGGAAGGGCAATAAATCTGAGGAAGGGTCTGGAGAACAGGTCTGGTGAGGAGCAGCTGAGGGAACTGGGGGTGTTTAGTTTGGAGAAGCAGAGGATAAGGGGGGACCTTAGAGGTATTTTCCAGCCTTAATGACCCTCTGATTCTATGATTCTCCTTTTGGAAATGAAGGTGTGCACAGCACAACTGGTGTGCATGGGCATAGTGCTGCATCACTCTTCCAAAGGTTACTGAGGGGCTCACCCTTGAGGCTCACACCCTTCTGCCTTGTGGTGCAGTCACAACCACTCACTGACTTCTGCAGGCTTCCAGTGTGAGCAGAAATCCTCATCTCTGGCTTCCCAGAGAGGTCCATGTTTGGTTTTTAGGTTCTTTTGCAAACACTGCTGTCTGCTGCTAAAACACCTTAGGTACTTCTGACTAAATATTGTCACTCCCTAGTTTGTGACCTAAGCCAGAAACCCGGGACTATTTGAAGCATTTCTCTGGCAGCTGAGCAACCTTCAGAAGAGCAACAGAAACAGGAGAGCTGGAAGATACCAAGCCCAGTTTTAAAAATGGAAACCAGAAAACCAAAGTCCCTGCTAGTATCGCTGCAGGCAATCCAAAAGGCATGTCTGAGCTGCTTCTAATCATACCAGCCCTGGTCCCCAGCAGGAGGTGAGGGAAGAAGCGTGACACAGAGCTGACAAACATACCTTTAATTCCAGACTGCCATGCTGGGGGACGTGAGCCAGGCTGTCCTCAGGAAAACTCGCTCTGGCCTGTCGGAAGCACCACTTCAGCAACTGAGCAGTGTGATCCCAATTAGAGAGAGCAGTCAAAGCTGGCCACAAGCCCCTCAGGGAGGGTCTGATTCTGCACCACAGCCTGCAAACACGCTTTCCTGTACCACTGCTGTCCCACATAGTGGCGTTTCCCCTCCCCCCCCCAAAAAAAAACCTGCCTGCCTATATGGAACCATAGAATTGCTTAGGCTGGAAAAGCTCTTGAAGATCATGGGGTCCAACCATTAACCCAACACTAGGGAGGTGGTTGGGGCCCCGTCCCTGGAGGTGTTTAAGACCAGGCTGGATGAGGCTTTGGCCAGCCTGATCTAGTGCAGGGTGTCCCTGCCCATATCAGGGGGTTGGAACTAGATGATCCTTGTGGTCCCTTCCAACCCTGACTGATACTATGATACTATGATACTAACAAGTCCACTGCTAAACCATGCCCCTCAATACCACACCTCCAGGGATGGGGATTCAACCACCTCCCTGGGCAGTCTGTTCCAGCCTGTGAAAACCCTTTCAGTCAAGAAGTTTCTTCTCATAGCCAGCCTAAACCTGGTCTTTTTTTACTTCAGTGAAGAAATTGTTTGTGCCATCAATGTGTCCCATGAGGTGCTGGGTGAGGAGGATGTGCCCTCAATGCCCCATAGAGCTAAGAGAGGCTACAGAGAAGGCTCCAGAGTGAGCCTGCAGTCAATGGTTGTATGCAACAGCAGAGACATCGACAATAATTTTAATTTAAATCACACAAATCTGCAACAGCTCAGCAAGTGAGAGTGCACATGAGCCAAATGGCCCAAATCCAGCCTGAGCAAGACCACATGTTGCACAAGATGCCTGCAGCTACCACGCCAGGCTGCAGCTGGAAAGGAGACCTTCCAGTAAGAGCCACCTTGCTGTGACTTTTAATCAGAGCGTGCATCAACAACCTCACCTTTGTGAGACAAAAGGGAACTTTGTCAAGATGGACCAAGCTGGCCACTTGATCACTTCATTGTCCTTCTTTAATTATTGCAGGTTGGATCACAGAGGTAGTGATTTTTCAGCAAGGTTCTCCAGATCTTTCACTGGCAGGCCTCAAAGTGCACTAACAAGTGCTGGGGGGTGAAGTCTGCAGTATCAGGAACATAAAGCAATGTATCACCCAATGGGCTCCAGGGAAGAGCAGTGCAGGGGGGACAGGTGCACCAGGCATGGCAACAGCAGCAGGGAGGATGAACTCTCACCTTGGACTTTCCTACAAGGTAGTGGTAGGGAGTTCTTCAATGGTCCAGGTCCAGTTCACACAAGAACCAAAAAAAAAAAAAAAAAAAAAGAGGGAGGGGAGGAGGGATGGAGGGGGAGGGAGGGAGGGATGGAGGGGGGGAGGGAGGGAGGGAGGGATGGAGGGGGGAGGGAGGGAGGAATGGGAGGGGAGGAGGGGAGAGGGAGGGGAGGGGAGGAGGGGAGAGGGAGGGGAGGGGAGGAGGGGAGGGAGGGGAGGGGAGGAGGGGAGAGGGAGGGGAGGGGAGGAGGGGAGAGGGAGGGGAGGGGGAGGAGGGGAGAGGGAGGGGAGGGGAGGAGGGGAGAGGGAGGGGAGGGGAGGAGGGGAGAGGGAGGGGAGGGGAGGAGGGGAGAGGGAGGGGAGGAGGGGAGAGGGAGGGCAAATGAAAAAAAGGAAATAAAAAGAAAGGAAAGTAGGGGTGAAAAAGGAAAGAAAAAGAAAGGAAAGGAGAAAAGAAAGAAGCTCCAAAGACAAAGAACTATTATCCTGAGAAACCAACCAAGTTTGTTATGCTCAAGCTATGATTTTTCAATCTTTCTCCGAGACCTGCAGGGTGAGAACATTGTTATAAAGCAAACCCAGTGCTGTCCAAGTCCGTCACCTGCTCAAGAAGTCCCAGAAAATTTATCAGACTGGATGAGAAGGAGCAAGATGCTGAAAGTAGCAATTAAAGCAGCAAAAAATCCCCCTCTTGGTGAGTGTTATTTTGTAAAGATCCTTACTACTTCAAAAAATAACTTGATTCCCCACAAGGATGCAGTGGCAGGATTACTGCATGCCAACCTAAATTACAGCCTGTCAGCAAAAGCAAAAGCCCTCAGGCAGGAGAAGGCAGTTGCAGCCTACAGCAGCAGCAGCAGGATGCAGCCACGGTGGTTCGACATGGGAATGTAGGTGGTACCCTGCACCCTTCGAGCTGAAATCCATGAGCCTGAAGTTCAGAGACCCACCCAGAACGCAACACCAGTGGCAACGCTTCTCAGCACTGAGGTTCCTAGTTGCACTAGAGGTTGCACTTGATTTTAAGGAGAAACTCCTTTGCTGTGAGGGTGCTGGAGCCCTGAAGCAGGCTGCCCAGAGAGGTTGTGGAGTCTCCTTCTCTGGAGACTCTCAAAAGCCAGCTGGACATGATCCTGTCTGACCTGCCCTGGGCGATCCTGCTCTGGCAACCCCCTACAACTCTATGATTCCATGAATGGTGCTAACACCATGTCAGGTGTCCATCATGCATAGTCCAGTAGAGCTTGGCAACCGTCACAGATGCAACCCTAGCAACAGGACAAGGGGGAATGGTTTGAAACAGGGGGAGAGCAGGGTTAGACTGGATCTTAGGAAGAAGTTCTTCAGTAGAAGGGTGGTGAGACTCTGGAATAGGCTGCGAAGGGAGGCTGTGGATGCTTCCTCCTGGGGATGTTCAAGGCCAGGTTGGATGAGGCCTTGAACAGCCAAGTCTAGTTGAGAGATGTCCCTGCCCACGGCAGGGGGTTGAAATAGACAGTCTCTGAGGTCCCTTCCAGTCTGAGCCATTCTGTGAATCAAAGGAAAAAGGAGCATGCAAAGCCATGAGACAATCCTTAACCATTTTGCTCACAGTTATGTACCAACTCTCAGCTTGGATTTCAATTGCCAGTTCTCATTATGACAAAGTAATGTTGGAAATGTCAAATGAATGACACCTGGCAGCTTGGGAAAAGGGATAAACACTCTGAAACCTCAAAGATTTGGGCTTAGTGGTCGATGGGTTTGTCCAGGCTTTCTCATCTCCACATTTTGAAAGAACCACCTCGGGACTTTTCCTCTCAGTGTGACACCAGTGTAAATTGGAGCCTATTTCCTTCAGCAGACCTCATTCTCTGCAGAACAGTGCAGCATCACAGCTCTTAGTTCTGCAGAGTCACAGCTGAGGAGCGTGCAGTGATGTTCAGGCATGGTCTGAGCCCCACTTAATGGAATTAAGAGATGTTTTGGTTCCCCTGCTTAATAGAATTAAGAGATGACACGGTTCCCTGGATTGCCACACGTGGGGGAAAATCACTTTTGCTTTGATCTCAACTAACTCCCAAGGGACTTCAAGCAGGCATTAGGGAATTCCTAAGTGTTTTTGGGTGAGTGTTTTCTCACCTCTGTAAAACTGGTTCCTGTCAGTATGGCAGGGTGAGTGGCTCAAACACAAGTGGAAGAGGGAACTACATCAATACCTTATAAGCAACTCTTCCTGCATCTGTTGCCACACAGCTCTGTTAGCCCAGCCCAAAAGTTTAACTCCCATCCCAGGAAAGAACAGGCACTTGAGCTTGGTGATGCCTTCTCCACCCACACAAACCACACAAGGGACAACCCCTGCCCAGCAATTACTCCTTTTTTTCCTTTTTGCAGCTCTGTGATGGGTGTGCAGGGCAAGCAGGTAGCAGGGAAAGAGAAGATGCAGTGTCCCTGATGGGGATGCGACTGATGAGACTGATGTCCCTGCTGAGAACAGGATGGGACCTGTTCTTAACAGGGGGTCATGGAGGGAAGTAGAAAGTTTGAAGGCTGTTGTGGAGATGAGTGTTGTACAAACTCTAAAATCTCAACATACATTTCTCTTCCTTTAATCCCTATTGAAAATGATGCATTCAGAGCATTTGGAATGTTTGTATCAACAGAAACATTTCTTGTAAGTGACTGCGGTTAGAAAGCTTTAAAAAAAACCAGGGAGGAGGAGGTTATTACTGGAATCCATCTCCTGAAAAAGCTATAAACAAAAAGTTGTTTGAGCTGTACACCCTCTTCCTTACAAAGATAGTGAAAGTCTCTATGCTTTTATGTTTGCTGCAGCAACCTCTGTGGGAATTGGAATTAAAATAATGGTTTGATCGTGGCAAGGTGATCAAAATGGTATCACAAAGCTGTAAATAAAGCTAAGAGAGAAGGGAAAGTGTAGATTATTTTTTTTTCCCCAGTTATGGAAACTAGTCAAATAAAATCCAGCAAAGTGTTATTATTTTTTCCCTCCTATGGGAGGCATGAATTTCAAACCCTGTGCATTTCAAAGGGATGTATATTTCCATAGACGCTTGAGTCAAGAGTGGGCACAAAACACTCCAAACAGACCTGGCCACCAGCTGGCACCTTGTAGTGATCCTTGCTTCAGGCAGCAAGATGTGAACAGCCAAATGAAACAGCTCTTCCACTTGGCTCAGAGTCATTTTTTTTCCAAACATCTAAGCCTCTCCTGTCATGACATGTGGGAAACGACTGCATCCATGATAATTACCGTCAATTTATTATTATTACCAATTGCTGCAATCAACACCAAATTGGAAGCTTTCCTTCCTGCCACTCAGCCGCAGCTTTGCTAAGGAAACAAGCAGCACACAGCACCTCCTGCAGCAATGCAACAACAAATGCAATCTGTTACTGCCTTTGGCACAAGGTCTCAGTGCTGACCAGCTCAGGTGCTCTGGACTAAAACCAGGCAGTGGTGAAAATATTGCTACCTCAGGTCTCTCCACATCCACAAGCTGAAATGATCCACATATAATAAAATCCTTATATAAAAGGCTTTGAGACACACAGAGCTCCACACTTGAGCTCCCTTTTCATAGCACCAAGATGAAACCATGACACATAGGAAACAACCAAGTAAATTAGCTCCAGGAAGCATAAAAAGTTGTCTGGCTCAAAGATTTTGTTGTGTTTGGAGTATGAAGGATGAACTGGAAAAGGCAGGTTAGGAGAATCAGGACTAATACAGAGATATGAAGAGTAGAACATGCTTGTGTTTGGGTTTGTTTGCAAGAGTTGCCTTTAATGGAAATAAAAGAGCACAGGGAAGGCCATGAAAGCGGGACTGATTTTGCAGGAATTAGATGGAAACTACCAATCTAAGGACTAAAAGATACAAATAGGTTCCATTTCAGACTGCAAACCATCCAATACAGAAGATACGCTTTAAGACTCAAAAGACAGCAAGATGTTAATAGAAGGATGAAATAACCTAGCCGTGTATTTTGTCTGTGTTCTGATGTCTATAGTATCATATTCTCTATTTTAGATCTCTATAGTTACAGAAACAATGATGAAAACTCATGGTCAGCTTTTTGCTCACTGTAGCTAACAGAGCTGAATGGACCAGAGATGAGAAGCAAACTTCATTGAGGGCATTCCACGCAGTGAATCCCCCCAAAAAAAAAGCTGGATTCTAGAAGATTCCTCACTGTTCTGGTTTGAGAAGAACACAAATTAAGCAGCAGAGGGGACAGAAATGCTTGAGGCATTGAAAATTCCTCTTGTCCCATTGCCCTTCAGCTCCTGAAAACAAAACTTTAATTTCATGGGACTTCACCTGATCTGGATAGTCCCAAACACAAACACAGGCTGGAGGGAGAATGGAGAGCAGTCCTGAGAAGGACTGAAGGGTTGCTGGTTGATGAGAAGCTCAACAAGCCAACCAAATCCTGGGCTGCATCAAAAGCAGCATAGACATCAGGTCAAGCAGGAAGATTTTGCCCTTCTGCTCTCCTGAGACCCCATGTGCAGCACTGCATCTGCTCCAGAGCCCTCAACACAAGAAGGACATAGAACTGTTAGAGAAGGTCCATAGGAGTGCTGCAAAGATGATCAGAAGGCTGGAGGACCTTTCCTATAGGGACAGGCTATGAGAGTTGGGGCTGTTCAGCCTCAGAAGAGAAGGCTCCAGGAAGACCTTTGAGCAGCCTTCCCATACCTGGAGATGGCTACAGGAGAGCTGGAGAGGGACTTCTGACGAGGGCTTGTAGTGACAGGATGAGGGGCAATGGCTTTGAGCTGGAAGAAGCTGGATTGAGATGAGACATTAGGAAGAAATTCTTGTCCCTGAGGGTGGTGAAGCACTGAAACAGGTTGCCCAGAGAAGTTGTGGAGACTGTCAGCGTTAAAGGCCAGGCTGGCTGAGGCCTTGAGCAACATGGTCTAGTGGAAGGTGTCTCTGCCCATGGCAGCAGGGTTGGAACTGGAAGATTTTTAATGTCTCTTCCAACCCAAACCACTCTAGGATTCAGCTGCAATGGTCACCTTCCCAAACAAAGTTCCTCTTCCCTATACATTCCCACTGAAAGCTGCCTGTATCCCCAATAAAGACTCACAGGCAGAGACATGAGGTAAACCATGCAGAGTTTTAAAAACTGATCCTGTGGCACCTCACTGCCCCTGCTCAGATTTCATTCACCCTTCATTTGAGGGCCTGGCCAGATAAGGTGTCTGGCATTTGGCAGGAAGAAGGCCGTGCCTGTGAGCGAAGCATCAGTGGTGCAGGTGGCCTTTGTAGGTAGAGGCGGCTGTGCCTTGACTGCTGATTGCCATTCACAGCCTGCAGCTGAATGCCAGCATAGAGCTGCTTTCTGCCCCCTGAGGAAAAGCCTCACGTGCTCGTGCTAGGAGCAGGCCAGGCAGCAAAGTCTGCAGCAGCTCCTGGCAGCCAGGAAACTGGAGCTCTCACACAGGAGACAGCTCTGATGCTCTTCTGCAGTGAACAAAGATTATGCCAAACCCTAACATTCCATATGAAGGAAATTAAATCCCTCAACACATTTTACAGCTCAGGGGAAAAATGTTGCTTCATTATTCCTCCAATCAGGTCTTTAGCTCTGTTAGCAGGACATTATCAGACTGATTACTGTGGCAAGTCCAAGGGAGCTATCAGTTTAACCCTGAGCACAAAGAGCTGTTTGGGGGCAGTGGGAGAAGGGCAGGAATTCTTAAAAATGTGTTAACAGCATGAAGCCAGGAATCACAGAGTACAATCAGAGAACTGTTCGGTTTGGAAAAATTCTTTCAGATCATCCAGTTCAACCATTCTCTAACTTTACTAAGGGTGGTGCTAAACCATGTCCCCCAGCACCATATCTCTGCCTCTTTGAGACACCTCCAGGTATGGGGATACAACCACCTCCCTGGGCAGCCTGTCCCACTCACTGGCATCTCTCCATTCAAAAATATCAACAGTCTGGAGTTAGTTAGTCTGGAGGGAACCACGAGGTTAGAAAGTACCACTGCAGCTTAGAAACCTGCACCTACTTCAGTGCAGGAAGGCTAAGAGAGGGCAGCTCAGTGCTACAGCTCCCACTTCTCACCTAAGGGCCAGTAAAACTCTGTGGGGCTCTACAAAGTTTGGAGTCATACATGTTGCTTTCAGAGGTTCCTTGGGCTCTGGATTGGACAGGATTGAGGTCCCCCATTGCACTGGAGAGTTGAGGCTGTTCAGCCTGGAGAAGAGAAGGCTCTGTGGAGAACTTAGACCAGCCTTCCAGTACCTGAAGACGGTTACAGGAGAGCTGGAGAAGGGCTTGTAGTGACAGAAAGAGGGGCCATGGCTTTGAGCTGGGAAAAGAGGGAAAACTGAGACTAGACATTAGGAAGCAATTCTTTTCAGTGAAGGTGGTGAGACACTGGAACAGGTTGCCCAGGGAGGTTGTGGATGCCCCCTGCCTGGAGGTGTTCAAGGCCAGGTTGGAGGATGCCTTGAGCAACCTGGTCTGCTGGAAGGTTTGGAACTACATGATCTTTAATGTCCCTTCCAACCCAACCCATTCTAGGATTCTATTATTTACTTCAAGAAGCAAAGGGAATGACTCTGCTGCAAAACCACAGGACTCAGGTGCTTTGCCTCCTGCACAGTACTGCCAACAGGCCCAGAGAGCAGATGCTGGGCTGTTAACCCGTCTGAAAAGCAAACATCGCCAGGCGCAGGGAGGTGGGGGAACCGGGACTAATGAAATCCTGCAAATGTGCTTGGTTTCCCCAGCCAGGGCATCTTCCTGAGTGACAGATCATTCATCTTCTACAGCTCCCACTGCCTAGAGATCAGCTTCTTGGTTGTTTTCAGCTAAACCTACACAAACCAAAGTATTTTCAACCAGGAAACCAGATGCGACAGGGCTTGCCCCAGCCTGTGACAGGGACATGCAGGTTAATGATGATTGATGTCACATCAGTCTTCATAAAGCACCCACTTGCCACATCAGGAGTTTTCACTGTCATTTATGGAGTGATGTTGGAGATGCCAGCAGCTGA
This sequence comes from Picus viridis, assembly GCA_033816785.1. Lineage (NCBI taxonomy): Eukaryota > Metazoa > Chordata > Aves > Piciformes > Picidae > Picus > Picus viridis. The sequence goes on along the minus strand of CM066582.1, from coordinate 25,160,163 downwards.
GGTCGAGGGTCAAGGAGAAAGGGACAGCAGGATGAAATAGCCAATTAAGTCTCCCCGCCTGCCAGCAGTAGGGACTAGAAATAGACTTGGAGCAAAAGCCAGGGGGAACGCTGTGTCCCTTTGTGTTTTCATGCTGCCTGTGGGCCCACAGTACCAGCACTGCTCGCACTGAGCAAGCCCTGGATGAGGAGGCAGCAGCCCAAGTTAAGCTGCGATTGACAGTATCATCAAATCATTTTGGTTGGAAAAGCCCTTTCAGCTCATCCAGTCCAACCATTCTCTAACTCTGCCAAGGCTGGTGCTACACCACAGCCCTCAGCACCACATATGACCCAGCAATGGTTGCTGGCAGCCCAGAAGGCAGCTGTGTGCCAGGCTGCCACCAAAGCAGTGAGAGCAGCAGGACAGGGAGGGGATTCTGCCCCTCTGCTCTGCTGAGACCCCACCTGCAGCACTGCATCCAGTTCTGCGCCCCCAGCACAAGAAGGACATGGACCTGCTGGAGAGGGTCCAGAGGAGGCCACAAAGACCGTCCCTGGAGCTGTTCAAAAAGGGATTGGACGTGGCACTTGAAGCCATGGTTTAATAATCATGAGGTTTTAGGTGACAGGTTGGACTTCCTGATCTTTGAAGTGTTGTCCAACCTTATTGATTCTATGATTCTATGATTCTATGATCTGAGGACTGAACATATCTAAGACATTTACATGAGCTAGTGCTGCTGTGCTGGAAACTGGAATAGAATCAAAGAATCATTTAGGATGGAAAAGCCCTCTAAGATCATCCAGTCCAACACCACCATGGCCACTAAACCACATCCCAAAGTGCCATATGAGCACATTTCTTGAACACCTTCAGGGATGGTCACTCCACCACCTCCCTAGGAAGCCTGTGCCAATGCCTGACTGCTATTGCAGCAAAGAAATTTTTCCTAATCTCCAACCTACACCTCCCCTGGAACAATTTCAGGCCATTTCCTCCCCTCTTATTGCTAGTCACTCTGCAAAAGAGACCAACCCCTACCTCACTCCAACCCTCAGCCTCCTCTTCACCAAACCAAACAAGCGCAGCTACCTCAGCCACTCCTTGCTCTAGGTAAGAGGAAGAAATGCAGTGATTAGCCAGGGAGGAAAGACAAGGTGCTGTTGTCTGCTGTAACCCTTTCTGGTTGTGTAGCACTTCTGAACTGGGTTTGACAGCTGCAGTTGTTTTCTTCTGTGAGTTACAAATACAGATTAGTGGTAACAAACTGTGGTGCTTCACTTGATCTATGAGTTAGGCCAATTTATTGGGTTGTAAGGGGGGAAAAAATATAATCAAGATAATAAAGCTCAGAAATTAACCAAAGCAATGGGATCTGCAGAGCTTGGTACTGCAGGAGCTGGGAAATCTCATGTGTGAGGTTATTTATCCTCCAGTTCCAGAGCCACGTTTTGGGTAGTTTTCTCTCCACTGTTTAAACAGTCATTTTAGGGGAGAAACAAGGTAAAAAGGAGTCCTGAAATCGGTTTGCTCAGGCAGTTTTGCTGGCTGGGGTTCTCAGACCAATTCCAGAGCAGAAGCAGCTCTCAGGTGGGCCTCTCAGCCCAGTTCCAGGACAGAAGGAGCCATCAGCAGCTATCAGACAGTCCAGAAAGCTTTTGCACAATTTGGAAATCATTTGCCTGCCATTAAGAACAAACAGAGCCCAGCTGGAGAACGCCTTCCACTACCTCCTACGTGTCCTCAAGGGAATGTTCCAGCTCACCTTGACAAATTCTATGTCCAGCAGGAAGTGTTTGCAGAAGTGCTTGAAAAACAGCTGGCTTCTGACGTGAGGCTGTCGGACTCAAACAGCCTCTGCACACATACAGGGTCCTCAGAGCAGAGAGCTCCCCTGGATGTTCCCCCAAGTTGAGAGGAGAACTCTGGAAAGTGCTTGATGCTCCTGCTGCAGGGAGACAGGGCAGTCCTGGGTGAGCCCAGGGAGAGCAGAGCAGGATTCATAGATTCATTAAATGGTTTGGGTTGGAAGAAACCTTGAAGTCCATGTAGTTTCAACCCCTGTGCCATGGGCAGGGACAACTCCCACTAGACCAGGCTGCTCCAACTTGGCCTTGAACACCTCCAAGGAGGGTGCACCCACAGCCTCCCAGGGCAGCCTATTCCAGTGTCTCACCACCCTTACTGGATTGCAAAGGGTGCCCATGCATCTTCCCAGCTAGCTCCACACACCCCAGCACCTAAAGTGTGGGTGCAGGTGCCACCATGTGGCATCATCTCACCTACACCGGGAGTGCATGAGTGTCTTAATTTGACTTTTCATTCAGCAGTTCAGGTGCTGCCTTGGCCAGCTCCATGAAGAATAAAGCTCACATCTCAAAGTGTGGCTTGTCCAGCTATCTTTCCAAGGCTTCCTATCCCAGCCTTGCAGCCCTGATGCTGCTCTGCAGTGAAACTACCAGCACCGGAACAAGGGCTCATTGTTAGCAGATCATCTGGGTGGGTGCATGTGGAATAATAAACAATTCTGGCATTAGCTGCAGAGAAGTGCAGAAATGAATTACCTGCTGCTTCCAGCCAGTCGTGCATAATTCAAATTCCCCTGTGCTGGGGATCTAATTAGTAATCATCCAAACCATTCCTAAATTACCCAGGTTTGAGTTACTGGCATAGCAACGCCAGTCATTTCCGATAGGATTATTAATCCATTTGCCAGTGTGAGACTGCCAGGGCAGAGGCAGTGGGAAGCCACAGCCCCAGTTAATGTTATTAATGTTTCTTTGCCAATTAACCTATCTGGTGTTCGGGGACAAACAGCAGATGTCACACAGAGAGATATTTTTAAAGCTCTGTGGATGCATGCCACATGTCCTGCTGGTTCGGCCACCTTGAAACGCAAGAAGCTGGCATCGGACCTGCCTGTGCAAACTGCACAAGAACCAAGAGACAAGAGGAAAGAGAAGAGCTACTGAGGTGTAAGAGAAGAGCTACTGAAGTATCAGAGCAGAGCCACTGAGGTAGCAAGAGCAGAGCTACCGAGGTATCAGGATAGAGTTACTGAGGTATCAGAGCAGAGCTACTTAGGTATCAGACTAGAGTTACCAAGGTTATCACAGCAATAGCTCAGGTGGGAACCCACTCCAAAAAGGGTCTCTGAAAGCATAAAGCTCACCACAGTGCCTTTCAGTGATTCCTGCTCCAGTAAAAGATGTCTGTAATTTGTTTTCTTTATTGCTAATAATTTAAAAGCTTCCAAATGCTGCCCATAGAATGCCTTAGGTTGGAAGCAACCTCAGAGATCATCTACTCCAACCTCCCGATGCCTTTCAACTAGGTTAAGATCCAGTCTAACCCTGCTTTCCCTCAGCTTCAAACCATTACTATTTGTTCTGTCCCTAGACATTCTGATGAAAAGTCTCTCTGGAGCCTTCCTGTAGGATCCCTTCAGGTATGGAAGGCAGCTCTAAGGTCTCCCTGGAGTCTTCTCCAGGCTGATGAACCCCAGCTCCCTTAGCCTTTCCTCATAGCAGTACTCCAGCCCTTGGATCATCCTTGTGGCCTCCTCTGAACTCTTCCCAACAGCTCTGAGTCCTTCTTATGCCAGAGACACCAGAACTGGATGCAGTATTGGAGGTGGAGTGTCAGCAGTGTAAAGGGGCAGAATCCCCTCTCTTGCCCTGCTGGCCACACTCCTCTTGCTGCAGCCCAGCACACAGCTGCCTTGTGGGCTGCATGAGGGCACTGCTGGCTCGTGGGGAGCTTCTCAGCAACCAACATCCCCAACTCTCTTTCTTCAGTGCTGCTCTCAACTCATTCTGCCTCCAGCCTGGATTTGTGCCTGGGGTTGGTCCAACCTGCATGCAGGACCAATTCTGAAGGTCACTCAAGAGGTCCTTCCCCATGACTGTACAGTCAGTTATGTCGAAAAGCAAACTGTCTGTTTAGTGTTCCCTAAATGATTTATAGATTCATATTCATTCACAGAATGGTTTAAGTTAGAAAGGACCTTCAAGGTCAGCTGGTTCCAACCCCTTCCATGGGCAGGAACACCTTCCTCTAGACCAGGTCTGGAAGCTGCATGTTTTTATTGAAGTTAATTCAATACATAACGAGCACATTCCCTGTCCACCAGGGCTTCACAGCAGAACACCTGCTCTAGGACTGATATGTTACCAGGTAAGGTCAGGGTGAGACCTTTGTTTAGGGCAAATGATCTCAGAGCCATGGCTGTGGGAGTTCCAGTCTGGCACTGATGCCTCTCACAGATGGGACACTGGGTTAGACAAAGCTTTGATTACATGAAAACGTGTTCCCAAACTTGACTCACTTTTAAAGGGGCTTTTAAAGTTACTGATCCAAAGCTCCCTTCAAATACATGCTTGCAGAGAGGCAGTGCCTGCTTGCAGAAGCCCTGACAGTTTGATGTCCCATAAAGCCTTTGCTCTCAGCCAAGCAGCATTTGGGTCCCTGGGTATCTCAGTGCCACAGCCCAATTCCCTGCATAATCCAAAATTGTCACTAAACCAATTACATAGCAGGAGGGATGTGCTTGGATCAGCCACCAGCACTAACTCCGTCACAGGCTGGAGCTTGGCCACCTAAGGAAGCCACTCTGGCACCCCAGCTACCATGGCTGTAAATACCAGCAACTCCCGCTGCACTCTTCAGTGCTTTCCATATCATTTTTAAATGAATTAACTAATTGGAAGTGAATTTTGTTTTCCCAGTCACTTTGAGGGCTTCACTGGAAACTGGTATTTGCAAACATACTACACAAAACATTTCTGAAATCAGTGAAACCTAATAATCAAAAGCCAAATGAGAGCTAAACTTTCACCAGCCCAGGAAAATCAAGAGACTTGGAATTAAGTGACAGCATCCAGAGAAGGGCAACAAAGCTGATGAAGCATCTGGAGAACAGGGTTGGCGAGGAGCAGCTGAGGGAACTGGGGGTGTTTAGTGTGGAGAAGAGGAGGCTGAGGGGAGACCTCCCTGAAAGGAGGCTGCAGTGAGGTGAGTGTTCATCTCTTGTCCCTAAGATCGAGTGGTAAAAGAAGAAGAAATGGCCTCAAGTTGCACCAGGGGAAGTTGGATATGAGGAGAAACTTCCTGACTGAAAGGGTTCTTAAAGACTGCAACAGGCTGCCCAGAGAGGCAGTGGAGTCACCATCCCTGGAGGTGTTTCAGAGAGGCAGAGATGTGGTGCTGAAGGCCATGGTTTAGCACTTGGCAGAGTTAGAGAATGGTTGGACTGGATGATCTGAAAGGGCTTCTCCAACCCAAACAATTCTACACTTCCATTATTAATTGAACTGTGAATGTTTTCTCACATTGTGCTGGGGCTCCCCTGTGACCGGTTTAGGCTGTGCCTTTAAGAAAGGGACACTTTCTGAACACTCTGGGCGAATATTTTGATATTAGAATGAAAACAATGATATGCTAATTCAATTTCATTGGCGGGACCCAGTTGCAGTTTTTTTGTTTAGTCTTTCAGTCGGGGGGAGTCAGTCAGGCAGTCGTCTTCTTCTTCCCCCTGTGCTGTGAGCTGGCTCGTTTCTCTCTACGATTCCTCTCTAACCAGATAAGAAAACTAACTTTTTGCATTCGCTTTGAGCTTTAACAAAGTTTTCCCCTTTTAATTACCTTCCTTTCTCTCTCTCTCTAACCCTTTTGGGAAAAAAAGGGGAGGTAGGGAGGGAGAAGGGAGGGGCAGGCCGAACCCCCTGGCCAAAGGGGGGGGGGGTTGGGGAAAGGTTTCCTGTATTACATACATTGCTGTATATTTCTGTATATATTGTAAATATTGTATATTTTTGTACATATTCACTGCATTCCATATCTGCTTGTAAAATACAGCTTTCATCTGCTTCTCCGGCTGAGTTAGCTGTGGGATTCTTTTGTGTGTGGGGGAACCTTCCTACTCCACCACATCCCCATGTAGAAAAGCTCTGCATGACAAAATAGCATGGGAGAACACATTGCACAATTCTTATTAAATAACCAAAACAAAAAAAAAAAAAAACAAATATAAAGGGCAGGAATAAAGCTGTGGACAGATTTCCCAGCCATCAGCTAACAGAAGGAGTTTATATATTTTTTGCAGTGGCTCAGGATAATAAAATTGATCTGTTGACTACACAGGCCTATAAAACAATTTACACAGAGCTAGAGTTATTGCCAGATGGATCAGAAACAAAACCCTTCCACGAGAAAATGGCCTTCCAAGCATTCCTTTTCCATCACACATCATGGCAACTGCAGGGTAAACGAGGACCAGGTTTCCTCCAAGTTCGGCACTTTGAGCTATTCTGTGCCTAAACATGGCTCAAGGATGAAGTGCAGGGTGCTGGGTGTGCTGGAAAGGACTGTTGAACCCTTGGATGTTCTCCTCCTGAGGGCAAATGCAGGTCATAGCCTGCCCCAGACATTGCACTTGCTCTGGTAAAGGACACTGGTTTGTAGAATCGCCAGATTGTTTCAATCTGAAAAGGCCTCCAAGATCATCGAGTGCAACCTCCAAACTAAGACCACCGTGGCCATTAAACCATGTCTCCAAGTGCCACGTCCACAGGGCACTTTGAACACAAGGCTGATTTTTATCCTTCGCAGGACAGGCAGTGGGAGATGCTCTCTTCTAAACCCCACAGGAAGATGATTGAGCTGAGAACTTCAGGTGCAAACAGATTAAAATACACGAGCACCATGCCCTCACTAGTGGCACTTAGCCTCCAGATCTCTTCGACCTCAGTCTGAACCAGGTGTCCTCCTCAGAACTGTGTCATAGAATGGGTTGGGCTGGAATAGACATTAAAGGTCATTCAGTTCCACCCCCTGCCATGGGCAGGGATAGCTTCCACTAGACCAGGTTGCTCAAGGCATCCTCCAACCTGGCCTTGAACACCTCCAGGGAGGAGGCATCCACAACCTCCCTGGGCAACCTGTTCCAGTGTCTCACCACTCTCACTGAAAAGAATTTCTTCCTAATGTCCACTCCAAAACTCCCCTCTTCCAACTTAAATCCATTCCCTCTTATCCTATCACAAGAAGCCCTTCTCAGCTTTCTTGTAGGCCCCCTGTCCCTTGGATAAACCCCACCGGATCAGGATTTCAGCATTGCCATGCTGTGTAATCAATTCTACTTTATGATTAGAGAACAAAGAATTAAACTCTACAGTTCTAAATTCTGAAAAAGTCATTATAAACACCTCACTTAAGAACTCAAAATTAGCATCCAAACTTGGGTGACAAAGATGAAGAGGTGTAGGGCTGAGGACCACGGTTCAGCACCAGCTTTGTACTTAGATACTGGTTGAACTCAGTGATCTTGAAGGTCTTTTCCAACTGATTCTAAGATTCTCTGGTTGCTTTTTCTGATTGCCATGTACAGAGGTTTCCTTAATAAAAAGGAGACTTGGTCCTCAAGTGTCAGTTACTTATCTCTGTTGCTGAACACTCTTTGGGCTGGTTCTTAGCATCACTGCTTGGATGTCACCTGCCACTTGGTCTTTGAAGCTGTGGATTCCTGCATGATCAGAGCCAGGGCTGACAAGTGGGGTTTTGATGTAGTGCTGAGGGCCATGGTTTAGCACCAAAGCTGGTAGAGTTAGAGAGTGGTTGGACTGGTTGATCTTCAGGTCTCTTCCAACTGAAATGATTCTATTCTATAAATGGTTCATACTCTCGATCCAAGAAGCAGATGACTGCAGATGAATGCCCTAGTAACCTGGGAATGGACGAGCTTTTCTTACAGAACCTAGGCAAAAGGAGATTTGAACAGAGCAAAGGAGAGTTGTCTGCTCTCAGGGCTACAAATCTGCTCCTGGGAGGGTTGCATCACCCCTGTCTCCACTACCCAGTCAAGGTTAAGAGACCTGCAGGAAGCCAGTGCAGAGCAAGAAACTGATCCTGAGGTTCCAAACTGTCTGGCTAATGCCCTAGTCATTGGAGAATCCAACACCCAACATCAGTTTTATGACTGCTAAAGACAGTGAGGATACAAAGCAAGCAAAGCCCTCATTCCCTGCTCCACAGAGCAGTGCACACCGCAGCCTTGTGCCACACCAGTGCTGGTTTGCAATCTGCCAAGGTTAATAATTGCACCAACAGAAAACCCTTATCTGCAGCAGAGTATTAATTAGGGCCCTCATGCACAATGCAGCCCAAATTTGCATGCAAAGAGGGCTGCAAAGGCTCTCCACAGGAGCATGTTAGAGCCCACAGAGAGCTGGGGAACTTCAGGAAAAGCCTGGCACTGAGCTGTCTTACACTCAAAGAGGGACGTTGGGCCAGCACCAGATAACCTCCCTCCTCTACTGAGGCCAAAGCACTTCTGGACCTCTCTGCACTGCTGAGCAGAACAGATGCAATCATCTGGGCTGGGACAATTCTCAGCATCAGTCCAGGCTGGGGAATGATCTGATAGAGAGCAGCCCTGCAGAAAAGGACTTGGGGGTTCTGGTGGATGAGAAGCTGGACATGAGCTAGCAATGGGCACTTGCAGCCCAGAAGGCCAATCGCAGCCTGGGCTGCATCAAAAGCAGCATGGCCTGAGATGGAGAGAGACAATTCTGCCCCTCTGCTCTGGTGAGACTTCACCTGCAGTGATGTGTCCAGCTATGGGGCCCCAACACAAGAGAAATGTGGGCCTGGTGGAGCAGGTCCAGAGGAGGCCACAAAGATGATTAGAGCTCTGGAGAGCCTCTGCTATGGGGACAGGTCGATGCCAAGGTCCCTTCCATTCTATGCCTTCATGGACTTTCCATCAGACTAGCAAAGAAACCTGGGAAAGTTGCTTCTTCAAAGGGGAAAAAAACCCTGCCTTATTTTCAGTCCTGGAGAAGAAACCAAAGATTCCTCATCTCAAGTGACTTTCACCAGACACAGAGGTGCTGTCCTAGCAATTTGCACATCTTTTGTCGTCTTCCAGCTAAAACAGGCCATCTGGGACAGACTCATGGTTTGGCAGTGGTGACTCTGAGCCTCTTTTTAACATGATCCTTCACCAAGCCGATGGTTAACAGATCAGTCTTTTTCCAGGGGCTGTTATCTTGCTGCCAAACTCCAGAGCTAAGTGATGGCTATGTGACTTGCAAATTGCTGGGTACAAAAATCAATAGTTCCTCTGGAAAATTCTTGCTCCTATTAGGCCTGGATTTTATGCAACATTTTCTTCTGGTGTTTTCAGGCTAACTTGTGAGAGCTCTCTCATGCTACAGCATGGGCAAGAATGTTTGCAAATGCTGCTGACAAAAGGCCAGGAGTGAGCCATCCACTAGTTTAAGATGGAGAGTGATGGCTGTATCAACAGGATGGTACAACAGGGTAGTGTGCAACCAGAGGGGACAAAGCATGACCTTGGGGTAGGGGAGGGGGTCTTGTGAGATGACTGTATTGAGTTCTGATCTCCCCAGAATAAGAATCACAGAATTATTGAGGCTGGAAAATACCTCTGAGATCATCAAGTCCAGCCTATGACCTAACACCACCACATCAGCTAAACCATGCCACCGAATGCCACATCCAATCTTTTCTTAAAGACCTCCAGTGATGGTGACACCACCACCTCCCTAGGCAGTCCATTCCAGTGCCTACGAAGGACACAGAGCTGTTGAAGAGAGTCCAAAGGAGGGCCACAGAGATGATCCAAAGGCTGGAGAACCTCTGCTGAGGATAGGCTGAGGGAGCTGGGTTTGTTCAGCCTGGAGAAAAGAAGGCTCCACAGAGACCTTAGAGCTGCCTTCCAATACCTGAAGGGATCCTATAGGAAAGCTGAAGAAGGACTTTTCCTAAGTGTGTCTAGAGACAGGACAAGGGGGAATGGTTTGAAGCTGAGTCAGAGCAGGGTTAGACTGGATCTCAGGAAGAAGTTCTTCAGTATGAGGGCAGCAAGACTCTGGAACAGGTTGCCCAGGGAGGCTGTGGATGCCTCTTCCCTGGGGGTGTTCAAGGCCAGGTTAGATGAGGTCTTGAGCAGCCGAGTCTAGTTGAGAGGTGTCCCTGCCCATAGCAGGGAGGTTGAAGTAGATGATCTGAGTTTCCTTCCAACCTGAGCCATTCTGTGACAACCACTCCACAGCCCTGCTCCCCACATGTATTCTGCTCCTAGCAGGTGCTACAATATTTTTATTCAAACAATTTCCCTCCCTTTTAACCAACACCAGAGCTTCCTCCTGGGCTCCTTTTGGAGATCCTTTTCCTTCCCGGCCATGACCTCCCAGAGAGCAAGTATTAGTGAGGCTGTAGCCAGGGCTCTAAGATGCCAGCATGGGAGGACTGGTGAGAAAGCAGGAAAAAATCAGTCTGTGCATGTGGGTGCCTGCCTAGCTGGTCATCTGCAGAGCTCTGCCTCTCCAGGACCCACTTGGACTCATTAAGGATTTGCTCTGTTTTCCAATACTGCATATGCAGATGGACTTCTGCACTTGGTGCCATGCTTTAGTTGATTAGATAGTGTTGAATGGTAGGTTGGACTCCATGATCTCAAAGGTCTTTTTCAACCTGGTTAATTCTATTCTATTCTCTTTGGGCAAGGCAAGCACTTGGCATGAAGCAAAGCCACCAGCCACTGGCTTCGCAGCCTTGTACCCCAGAAAAGGAAGGTACACTCCTCCAGCACTGCTCCCCCTCGATGGCAGAACCTTTCACCTCTTTGGGCCATGACCTCCTCTGTACCCTCTCTCACCCCTCTGACCCCTTGCATTACTCAGCATTCCTAGACTTCAAAGTCCCTGAGGTGTCTTTGATCCCCCCAGCCTTTTCCTACCACTTCCTTCCCTCTCCATCCAAAAATGAGGCATAAGATGAAAGATGTGGAGATAAAAGAGCAGAAGACAGCAAGTCCAACCCCAGACAAAGGTGGGACACAGCAAAAAAGTCAGGCCACAGCCACTGGTGCAGGCACACAGAGCAAACACAACTGGCTCCCAGTAAGACGCTGCAAGTAGTTGTTTAAAATGCAGGGATGGGATGCAGGCAACAGAGCTCTGCCAGCTAATGCCACACCAGGGAAATTCTGGGGGATGAATCTGCAGGAGGAACAAAGCACCACACCACCCTCACAGCCACAAAACTAGATCCTCAGAAACTGCAAACTGCCAGAGCCTGCTGAAGTCCATGACTGTCACACAATTCTCACCAGCTACAGGACTTTGCAATCACTCAGTCCCAGAGCCTCTGAAACACAGATCCTTTCAAAATTCCCCAAACAGAAAATCATAGAATCATTAAGGCCTCCAAAATCATCCAGTCCAACCCTCAACCTAAGACCACCATGGCCACTAAGCCATGTCCCTAAGTGCCATGTCCACAGGTTTCATGAACACGTCCAGGGCTGGGGACCCCACCACATCCCTGGGCAGCCTGTTCCAATGCCTGACCGCTCTTGCAGCAAAGAAGTTGTTCCCAATATGCAATAATCGGGTTGCAGAGAGAGAAAGGTTGTGGGAAAGAGCAGATCAGCAAGCCTGGAGCATTCATAGCCTGTGGAATAGGTTGTTTGTGTAGAACAGAGGATGTTTTTTTCACAGCCATGTGAGCATCTCTTATCTCCTACCAGCAGAGAGCAAACTGCCTACTAAGGGGCTTATCAGGGTCGAAGATGATTACAGCTGCGTGGTTAATTGTGATATGACACCACAGAGAGGATCGTTGAATTTGATCTTGATGGGCACTGACCAAGGAAAGCTTGCAGCATTTGGACAGAGCTCAGAGGGTCACTCCAACGGATCAGCTCCTTCCAAGAGGGCTCCTCTGGAGCTCGGTATCTTCACAGCTCTCTGGCTGTGATGGAGCATATTTCATATGTTTAATTCAGGAATCCACACATGGAAAATAAACAAAACCAAAGTAATAGTCTCAGAAATACCCTGGGAAATATGTATGTAAATCTGGAATGCATTTGCAGAGGGGTTTGAGGGCAGTAAATGCCACAGATACTCGTAGCCCTTGAGGTCACAATATTGAATCCGAATGTTCTCTCCTTCAATGGTTACCAGGCTTCCTGGCCTCTTATTTCTTTTTGCTTGTGAAGCAGGAAGAGTTGCAAGTTTCATCTTTGCCGTGATCATAGGTCAGGGATTTAATAAGGCATCTAAGCAAGGCTGGAGATGGGAAGTGTTTTAAAGCAGAATGCAGCTTTTCAAATATTTCAGGAGGTTGTTCCCCAGTCGTTGCCCAAATCTGTCAGGAAATTGTAAGGCTTTGAATAAGTTGTTTGGTTGTTTTTGCTGATAGCATCGTTCAGATGATTATCAAAATGCTTTTCTCACCAAAAAAAGAAAATCATTCAAAACTGAAACAGGATGAATCCCCATCCCTGCAGGCATTTCAAAGAGGCAGAGATGTGGTGCTGAGGGCCGTGATTTAGCACCAGTCTTGGCAGAGTTAAAGAATGGCTGGATTCATGACCTTGAAGGTTTTTTTCACAGAATTAACCAGGTTGGGAAAGACTTTTGAGATCATCAAATCCAACCTATCACCCAACACCAACTAATCAATTAAAGCATGGCACTAAGTGCCTCATCCAGCCTTATTTTAAACACTTCCAGTGATGGTGACTCCGCCACCTCCCTGGGCAGCACATTCCAATGGCAAATCACTCTGTGAAGAACTTCTTCCTAACATCCAGCCTAAACCTCCCCTGGTGCAGCTTGAGACTGTGTCCTCTTGTTCTGGTGCTGGTTGCCTGGGAGAAGAGACCAACCCCTACCTGGCTACAACCTCCCTTCAGGTAGTTGTAGACAGCAAGAAGGTCTCCCCTGAGCCTCCTCTTCTCCAGGCTAAGCAACTCCAGCTCCCTCAGCCTCTCCTCACAGGCCTTGTGCTCCAGACCCCTCACCAGCTCAGCTGCCCTTTGTTTTCAACCGAACAATCCTAGGATTCTATGAAAATAGTTCTGAGCAGCTAAAAGCCCCAGACACTTCAAACATGGCTTGCAAGAAAGTCCCAAACTATTAAAAGAAACCAGTAACAATAAAATCAGGCCTACACTTTGGATATTTAGTTAAGGAAAATCCTGTTTCAGCAAAAATAACTGCTGGAAAGCATTCAAATAGCTCTTATTAAAACAGATCAGCCAGATAAGCCTAAACTTACTAAAGCCACCAGCATCTTGGCCTGGATCAGGATGTTTTGGGGGTCCTCACAAGAGCAACATCAGAGTTCCGGAGCAGGTTTAGATAAGGGCAGTGAAGCTGGTGAAGGGTCTGGAGAACAGGGCTAGTGAGGAGCAGCTGAAGGAACTGGGGTTTAGTCTAGAGAAGAGGAGGCTGAGGGGTGACCTCATTGCTCTTTACAACTCCCTGAAAGGAGGTAGCAGTTGGTCTCTTCTCCCTAGCATAAGGTGATAGAAGGAGAAAAACAGCCTGAAATTGTGCCATGGAAGGTTTAGGTTGGAGATTAGGAAACATTTGTTTGTTGCAAGAGTGGCCAGGGATTGGAACGGGCTGCCCAGGGAGGTGGTGGAGTCACCATCCCTGGAGGTGTTCAAGAAATGTGTGGACATGGCACCTGGGGACATGGTTTAGTGGCCATGGCAGCTGAGTTACATTTTGACTTGATGATCTTAGAGGCCTTTTCCAACCCTAATGATTCTATGGTGAAAATCTCCACTGCGTAAGAGCAAGTTTAGCACAAGGGAGTGCCTCCCTGCCTCCGGGCACCTACGCCTACACCCCTCCACAAGCCAAACGTCTCTAAACACACGAGATATCATTCAGGGCTGTCACACAGAACCACAGAACGTATCCTCTGACATCATCCAGTCCAGTCTCCAACCCAGCACTGAAGGGTCGGCACTAACCCACCTCCCTAAGCGCCCGGCCCACGTGCTGCTTGAATGCTTCCAAGGAATCTTGAGCCTCTCTCTACCTTGGCTGTCACCTGGCTTTTGGAGATCAGAGTTTCTGAAATCAAACCCCTCCTACCCAAGCTGCAGCACCAGCCAGTCAGCCCACTGTCATCATCCTTCCACTGCTCATAAACAGACTCAAGTAGAGCAAAAATAAAAGCTAACAACTGGTGAACTTCAATAAATCCTTCTGCTCATTACTCACCAGCTTCATCAATCTCTCACCATTAGACAGTCAGACTAACAGGACACAGAACTGTTGCACTCCTGCTATAAATCTCTCCTGCTCTTGCTGTGGTTACAACAGAAATTTACCATTGCTTTGGTTTCCTTCCATCCCCTCTATAATTCATCTCCACACCTCACCACACATGCTCAGTGTGCATTGCTTTGTGCCTGCCCATTGGGGTCTCCTCCCCAGCATGTCCTCCCTGAGCTCTGTGCTGTGTGGTGTCACAGGTAACCACTGCCCCAGCTCAGGGACCATGGCCTGTTTGCGGTCTCTCCCCAACTCTCCCGCAATGAGCCAATGCGCCACGAGCTGAAGCCTGCCTTGCTCAGCACTTATTGATCTGGTGCCTTGCTCACTGCTTACATCAAAACCCCACTTGTCAGCCCTGGCTCTGCTATCATCATCTGATCATGCAGGAAGACACAGCCTCAAAGAGTAAGTGCCATCCAAGGGCAGTGATGCTAAGAACCAGCCCAAAGGGTTTTCAGTAACAGAGATGAGTAACTGACACTAGAGGACCAAGTCTCCTTTTTGTTAAGGGCACCTCTACATGGCAATCAGGAAAAGCACCCAGAGAATCACGGTCATAGAACCATTTCAGCTGGAAAAAAAAACTTCAAGATTATCAAGTCCATCTGGTATCTGAGTCTGCCAAGGCTGGTGCTGAACCATGGCCCTCAGCACCACATCTCTGCCTCTTTGAAACACCTCCAGGCATGGGGATTCAACCACTTCCCTGAGGACCCTGTTTCAGGTTTTGAGAACCCTTTCAGTCACGTTTCTTCTAAGATCCAACCTAAACCTTCCCTGGTGCAATTTGAGGGTATTTCTTCTCACTTCTTCCTAGGGAGAAGAGACCAAACCCACCATCGCTCCATCCTCCTTCCAGGGAGTTGTAGAGAGCAATGAGGTCTCCCCTCAGCCTCCTCTTCTCCAGACTAAATGCCCCCAGTTTCCTCAGCTGCTCCTCACCAGACATGCTCTCCAGACCCTTCACCAGCTTCTTTGCCCTTCTCAGAATCACAGAATCACCAAGGTTGGAAGAGACCTCAAAGATCATCAAGTCCAACCTGTCACCACAGACCCATGACTGTGTGCCTATGGACCAAGTGACACGTCCAATTCCCTCCTGAACACTTCCAGGGACGGTGACTCCACCACCTCCCTGGGCAGCCCATTCCAATGGATAACAACTCTCTCAATGAAGAACTTTCTCCTCACCTCAAGCCTAAACTTCTCTATACCTGCTTCACCACATCAATATCCTTCTTGGAGTGAGGGTCCCAAAACTGAACCCAGTATTGAAGGTGTGACCTCACCAGTGCTGAGTATGAGGCATGATCACTGTTATGGTCCTGCTGGCCACACTATTGATGATCCAGGCCAGGATGCTGGTGGCCTTCTTGGCCATATGGGCACCCAGTGGCTCATCTTCAGTCAGCTGTTCATCAGCTATGGAAAATGGAGCACTTCAGCTGGCTATTGCAGCAGTGAGGCTCAATGATGCTACAGTCACAGGACTCCAAAATAAGAGGAACCCTATGGACCCATATCATAGGCAAATTGTCTGCTTTTTTAGGTAGAAAAAGAAGTTAAAAGTACATCAAAACTTTTTCCACCTTGCTATAAGGAGCACTGACCTAGTGGGAGATTTCAGTGGAGCAAAGATATTACACATTGGTTTGGACTCCTCAGCAAGTGCCCTGTCCACTGCAAACCCCAAACCCTGCTTGCTGCTGAGGACATCCAGACGGGTGCATGTCCATGCAGCACATTGATATCACTTTGGACCAGGACCAAATGTCCACTGTCTCACCTCTCTGAATACTCAGTGCACCAAGACAAGCACATGGTGTTCATCCATCTCACCCTCACCTCATACAGTGACACTTGAGCAACAAAAATCACTGCACCCCCTTTCCTCCATGGTCCTAAATGACAGACTTAATCAACCTCCCCTGAAGACCACTGCTCTTAAGCTGTTGGAGGGCTTTGAAAACCCCATTTGGAAAGGCAGCTCTGCTCTCTGTGAGCATGCAACAGGGCAAAGCCTGAACAAATGACTCTGCTGAGTGACCCTCAGCCTAGCATATCAATCACTTTGCCTCTGTGAAGAGGAGCTGTGGAAGGACAGATGCCAGTAGCCAGTGTGCTGATACACTCCCTTCTGTCATCATGGGGGAAGGTAGGGCTGTAAGTGACAGCAGAGCCTCTGTGGGGTTTGGGCTACAATATCTTGAAAGTCTAGCCAGGAAAGATCAAGATTTATGGTTGGATTCCTGACTGACCTCATCTACCTGCTTACCCAGAAAATGGCAGAGGTCCACCAGCAACCTCTAGTGTACAGCTGTCCTGCTACACAGGGGCACGTTGCTATGCAAGTGGCTTTCACATGCTTGGACACATACATGGGGATGAGCCTTCAGTGCTCTGGAGGAACTTGGTCTCTTAAGGCTTTGCAACCTCTGCAGAGAAAAGAATTTACTTACAAGGTGGTTCAGAGAAAGAAACCTGAAGTACCTAACCATGAGGAGGAACTTCCTCAATTGGAGCATGACAGAATGCTGGAGCAGGCTGCCCAGAGAGGCAGTGGACTCTTCATGTCTGGTGACATTCCCAAACCACCTGGATGTGTTCCTGTGTGACCTTCTCTAGGTGACCATGCCTTGGAAAGAGGCTTGGACTTGATCATCTCCAGAGGTCACGTTCAATCTCTACCGTTCTGTGACCATGACCCATGACAAAGAGGTGCTGTGTAGTGGCAGCATGCAGAAAAGGAGAAAACCTTCCCACACTACATAGGCATTACCTACTACCAAACTATCACTTGCCTCCAGCACATGAGGCACCAGGTGAGATCAGCTGAGGATGCCAAGAACCATAAGCGCTTAAGAATGCTGCAGAGCAGCACAAAACAAGGCTTTGACATACCCATGTTGTGCTTACGGTGCTTGGCATCATCCTCTACCAAGCACCCTCTCTATTTTTGCCATCTCTGTGCAACAACAGCAAAAGAGACAGCTCTGGGACAGCAGCATGGGTTGGCAGTGGGCCTGCACAATGGCTTGTGGAACACACGGAGAGCTCCATCACCTTCCAAGTCTCCATGAAGCAGGAGCTGTGTGGAGCACATCATTTCTTTTGCATCTCTCAGCAGGAGGCTGCAAGGCAGGTTTAGACTAACCCCTTTACAGCTGCCCAGTTGCAGCACCCAGGAACTCAGCAGCCCAGATGAGGATAGAGGCAGATCAGGTCTTGTAACACATTTATGGAGAGGAACTCAGGACCATTTCCATGCTCTGCATGGCTTGCATTACCGGTAGCATAATCCAATCCATTGCAGCTAACTCTGGTGAGGAACCAGCTCACTGCAGTCCCCAGGGGACTGTTTCCATGTGCTCCTGATTTATAACTGCTTGGTTTCACTTTCGTCTGCTGGATTTCTGGTGGCAACCAACCCACAGCCAAGTTTCAGCCCACGTGCCATGCGCTGCCAGTAACACACCGAAGGGGACTCATTCCTTCTCTCAGCTGCTTCTGCTGCCTGATCCTGCCCACCTGTGCTCTGCAGAACTCTCTGCTTCTCACTTTGGCACACACAGTTTGCCTGCCACATCTCTCCCTTAAACTTCTCAGCTTCAGCTTCTGAGTTTCATATTTTCCATAGTCCCATTTCTTTATCAGATGGCCTCTGACTTCAAGGTCACCTCACAGGTAGCAGAAACATTTCACAGAATCACAGAATGGTGGGGTTGAAAGGGACCTCTGGAAGTCAGGTCCAACCCCACAGCTAAAGCAGGGTTACACAGGGCAGATTGCACAGGAAAGCATCCAGGCAGCTTTGGAATCTCTCCAAAGGAGACTCCACAACCTCTGTGAGCAGCCTGCTCCAGGGCCCTGACACTCTCACAGCAAAGGAGTTTTTTCATGTGTTCAAGGGAAATCTCCCGGGTTCTATCTTGTACCTGTTGCCTTCTCACAGGGTGCCACTGAAAAGATCCCATACCAATCCGCTTGACCCTCACCCTTTAGACATCGATCAGCAGTGAGAAAATCACCTCTCAGGATGCTCTTCTTCAAGCTAAAGGAGCCCCAAGGCTCTCAGCCTCTCCTCTTAGGAGAGATTCACATAGTTTTGGTTGGAAGGGCCCTTAAAGATCATCCAGCTCCAACTCCCTGTGGGCAGGGTCAGTTTCCATTAGACCAGATTGCTCAAGGCCTCATCCAACCTGGTCTTGAACACCACAAGCAAGGGAGCATCCACAACCTCCCCTGGGCATCCTGCTCCAGTCTCTCACCACCCTCACTGGAAAGAATCTCTTCCTAATCTCCAGTCTGAATCTTCCCTCTTCCAGCTCAAAGCCATTGCCTATCATCCTGTCACTACAAACCCTTGTCAAAAGTCCTTCACCAGCTTTCTTGCAGCTCCCATTAGGTACTGGAAGGTTGCTCTAAGGTCTCCCTGGTGCCTTCTCTTCTCCAGGCTGAACAGCCCAAACTCTCTCAGCCTGTCCCCATAGGGGAGGTGTTCCAGGCCCTCAGCATTTCTGTGGCACTCCATTGGACTCTCTCCAATAGCATCCCTCCTGCAGTTTACAGACAGCATGGGTGATAGCCTCTAACCCCACGTCTCTTCTGCAATGCAGGAAGATTCCCTTCTCCACCCAGACTGTGAGGGACTGCTGGCAGTAAGCTGCTCCCCACTGTACTGGAGCACTTCAACACCAAAATCCATGTTGGGAATGCGCATGCTTGAGCACTCAGTCAGTTGAGGAGTGCTGAACTAGCTGAGCTTATCATCATGGACTGAGAAAATCAGGTAGAGGGGAGCTAAGGAGGAGAAGTTCCTGAACTGTGAAGAATTCTGTCTGGATCCCAGAAAAGCCTAATTGATTTCCTCTGTTATTCCTCATGAGGTATGTGGTGACAGGTTGGACTTCATGATCTTTGAGGTCTCTTCCAGTCTTGGTGATTCTGTGATTCAAAAGCCATCCCAAGACCACCCAGCTCTGTGCAAGGAAGGAGAAGTTCCACCCAGCCTGTAGCATGTTTAGTAGTCATGAGGTGTTGGCTGACAGGTTGGACTTGATGATCTCTGAGGTCCTTTCCAACCTTATTGATTCTACGATTCTATGATCTTTTGGGATGATTTGGTTCCCAAAGCTGTAGCTGAGGACTTCTGATCCCAACACTCCTCAAAATCCTGTGGAGCTGGCATGGCTTGGGGAGCCTCCACTAAAATGGAACTTGCCTGTAAATCAGTGCAAGGGACTGCCAGGCTGAACCAGCCACTGAAGGTCTGCTGCTGTCCTGTATTCCTTAACCTCATCTCTGCAACAGGGTCAGCTCCAGCCTCCTGGGGCTGCTGACACCAAGGTGGTCAGAAACCGCAGCCCAGCTGCCAGAGTGCAGCTGAGCCTTCATTTGAATGCTCACAAGGGAGGGAAAGAAAAGCTCCTTTATTCAGCTCATTCTTCCCATTATTCTTCTTTTCACATGCTGCGTTTGTTTTTGTCATTAGGGTTCCAGTGTCCCTAATAAGATATTAATGAGATGCTAATTCGACATGCAAATTACAGGAGACTGGCATGGAAGGGTTGCTATATTTAGAGCCAGAGCAGGAGTTTAATGGCTGTCTTCACCCATCTTGTGCCTTTTGTCAATTGCTTCCCTACTCTGGTGAGCAGCCTCGCATCCCTAAGAGTCTAGGTGACCTTGGAGGTTAGGAGAAATGACAACATTTCTGGATTATATTACCATAGAAGTACAAAAAACCCCATTCCACTATGTTCCAGAGACACCATCAAAAGGAAGCCCTCTCCTTTTACAAAAAAAATGACAACCTGGGACTCTTGCCTGCTGAGGAACAATAGCAAAGGGAAGGGATGCCCTGGGAAATGCCACACTACAGAGTTCAGGAGTGATGCCAGGATCAAGGTGTGCCCCTAAATTATGCAACCTGGTCTGGAGCAGCAGAGGGAGAAGAGAGGGGTACATCTATAACCCATGGTCCAGCACAGGCAGCACAGCCTGTCCCATGTCCTGACCCATAGACAGAGACTCTGCTCCTTCATCCGTATCCTCAGCAGGGCTTTGTCTGGAGTGATCTCACTGCAAGCATGGCAGTAGTTTGCTCTCTTAAAACAAACGCTACTGGAAACATTACCCTAAGGAAGCAAGCCAAGCCCTCAGGTACTGAGAGATGGGACCCACCATACCCACCACCTTCATATCCCTATGGCATGCCTCTCTCCCACAGCCAGTAACACCAAACTTGAAGACCAGGTCTGCAAGTCATAGAATCAGTAAGGTTGGAAAAGACCTCAGTGGTCATCAAGTCCAACCTGTCACCCAACACCTCATGACTACTAAACCATGGCACCAAGTGCCACATCCAATCCCCTCTTGAACACCTCCAGGGACGGTGACTCCACCACCTCCCTGGGCAGCACATTCCAATGGCCAATCACTCTGTGAAGAACTTTCTCCTCACCTCGAGCCTAAACCTCCCCTGGCGCAGCTTGAGATTGTGTCCTCTTGTTCTGGTGCTGGTTGCCTGGGAGAAGAGACCAAGCCCCTCCTGGCTACAACCTCCCTTCAGGTAGTTGTAGACAGCAAGAAGGTCTCCCCTGAGCCTCCTCTTCTCCAGGCTAAGCAACCCCAGCTCCCTCAGCCTCTCCACATAGGGCTTGTGCTCCAAACCCCTCCCCAGCTTTGTTGCCCTTCTCTGGACACATTCCAGCAAGTCAACATCTTTCCTAAACTGAGGGGCCCAGAACCAGACACAGTACTCAAGGTGTGGCCTAACCAGTGCTGAGTACAGGGGCAGAATGACCTCCCTGCTCCTGCTGGCCACACTGTTCCTGATACAGGCCATGATGTCATTGGCCTTCTTGGCCACCTGGGCTCACTGCAGGCTCATGTTCAGCCTACTATCAACCAGTACCCCCAGGTCCCTCTCTGCCTGGCCACTCTCCAGCCACTCTGACCCCAGCCTGTAGCACTGCATGGGGTTGTTGTAGCCAGTGTGGCACTTAGATGTGTTAAATCTCATGCTGTTGGATTCTGCCCATCTGACCAGCCTGTCGAGGTCCTTCTGCAGAGCTCTCCTGCCCTCTAACAGATCAACACCTGCCCCCAGCTTGGTGCCATCTACACATTTACTGATGACTGACTCAATCCCCTCATCCAGATCATCAATAAAGATATTAAAGAGCATGGGGCGCAGCACTGATCCTTGGGGGATGCCACTGGTGACTGGCTGCCAGCAGCACCATTCACCACCACTCTCTGGGCTTGGCCCTCCAGCCAGTTCCTAACCCAGCACAGAGTGCTGCTGTCCAAGCCATGGGCTGACAGCTTGGCCAGGAGTTTGCTGTGGTGAATGGTGTCAAAAGCCTTGCTGAAGTCCAGGTAGACCACATCCACAGCCTTCCCCACATCCACCAGGCAGTCACCTGATCATAGAAGGAGATCAGGTTGGTCAGGCAGGACCTGCCCTTCCTAAATCCACATTGTCACACCAGAGCTCAGGGCTTTGTCACCTGGAAACTGAGAGCAAGAATGCAGCCTTCCAGTCATAACTGTTGTAGCAGCACTGATTACAAAGAGAAATTTTCAACCACAGTGCCTTGAAAGGTGCTGAAGCCTGAGAGAAGAGCTCTCTAGCACTCTACCCCAGAGGTCATTACAAGAGGCTCGATAACCAATGCTCAGTGCAGTTTTAGTGTCAGAGTGCTGGGATGCCCTGCCCTGAGCAACAGAATTATGCTTGTCACCACACCAACTACCAAGCCCTTCAAACTGACAAATTGGGAATGCTTTTGAGGAGAAAAAAAGTGTGTTTTTTTTTAATTATTCTTATTACTGAAGTGTGCCAGCAGCAAGCTCATTATCTCAGCTGCTGTCACCAGGTTATCATGTGCACATCAGATGCCCACAACTTCATGACAGTGCACCCCCAGCTCCTGCCAATACTGGTTACTCGCAGCAAGATGTTTTTGTGACTCACAAAAGCCCAAGCCATCTCTTTTTTTTCAGTCTGCAAGGAAACAGGACTGGTTTACAAAGTTACTGAGTCCTCTAAACTGGATCCTCAATTCAAGGAAACCTGTTGCAGCCCATGGGCCGCACACTTGCTTGGGCAGGCGTTGACTCATTCAGTCTTTGCAGGCTGCCTCACACAGCAGCTTCTGGCCCACAAACAGCATTTTGAATACTACTCTGTTTTAGAGCAATATTACTCTGAATTTCTGGCTGGACCTAAAAGATAATATGCAGGATAAATATCATTCTAAAAATGGTCTTATGGCTCTGATGGTTCAATGAGTTCCATCAGGCTTGAGGAGTGGGACAGCACCAACTGCATGAGGTTCAACAAGTCACATTGCAAGATCCTGCATCTGAGTCAGGCCAACTCCAGGCACAAATCCAGGCTGGGTGCATAGCAGGCTGAGAGTAAAGAAAGAGACTTGGGGGTTCTGGATGCTGAGAAGCTCCCCATGAGCCAGCTGTGCCCTTCTGCAGCCCAGAAGGCAGCTGTGTGCTAGGCTGCAGCAAGAGGAGTGTGGCCAGCAGGGCAAGAGAGGGGATTCTGCCCTTTTGCTCTGCTGAAACCCCACCTCCAAGACTGCATCCAGTTCTGATGTCCCCAGCATAGGAAGGACACCAGAGAGATTTGGAGAGAAGCCAGAGGAGGCCACAAAGATGATCCAAAGGCTGGAGGACCTCTGCTGTGAGGATAGGCTGAGGGAGCTGGGATTGTTCTGACTGGAGAAGAGAAGACTTGGAGGACTTTACAGCTGCCTGCCAATATCTGAAGGGATCCTACAGGAAGGCTGCAGAGGGACTTTTCCTAAAGGTGTCCAGAGACAGGACAAGGGGAATGGTTTGAAGCTGAGGGAGAGCAGGGTCAGACTGGATCTTAGGAAGAAGTTTTGCAGCACAAGGGCTGGAACAGGTTGCCCAGGGAGGTTGTGGATGCCACCTGGGGTGTTCAAGGCCAGGTTGGATGAGGACTCGAGCAGCTGAGTCTAGTTGAGAGGTATCCCTGCTCATGGCAGGGGGCTTGGAGTAGATGATCTCTGAGGTCCCTTCTAATCTGAGTGATTCTATGATTCTATGACCACATGAGAAATTGGATCTTTTTTTGTGTGTGGTTTTTTTTTTTTCCTCTCAATCACAGTCTCCAGATGAAAAATGCTACCAGAATCTCTGCAGACTTCTCCCTCCCCCAGTGATCTCAGCTGTTTTTATTGCTCTGAGGCAGCAGACAGTTTTGTTAATAACGGTAAATCCTTTTAGCCTCTGGTTAGAGCAGGTTGTGCTGTGATTGACAAGGTAATAAAAGTGTTAATGAGAGAAACTGGCACAGCCAGAGATCAATAGTTGCCAATAAGAAAAAACAATTCTGATACTTAATTTTGTAGAATTCCCCCAAAGCGGTTGGAAATACATCACAATAGGTCTGTTTGATTGTTTAATGGATGTTCCCTCCCCAGTGCCCTCAGAGAGAGATCAAATTAACTGAGATTGGGCAAAATGGTAAAGAAGGGGGCAGGATCCTCCTTCCTCCTAAGTTTGCAGGACTGGTGGGACATGGAGCTCTGGGGCAAAGCCATTTCTGAGATAAATGCTTTTGTGGCCACCTTTCCCAGCCAGCTGACTTCTCCAGATTGCTCTTCCTCTGTGCAAGTTTTACTGGCGGGAAGGTGGGGGCGGATAACAAGGAAGATCAGCTGTGGTGACAGCGATCACACCTAGGAAACATGTCCAGAGAAGGGCAACAAAGCTGGTGAGGGGTTTGGAGCACAAGCCCTGTGAGGAGAGGCTGAGGGAGCTGGGGTTGCTTAGCCTGGACAAGAGGAGGCTCAGGGGAGACCTTCTTGCTGTCTACAACTACCTGAAGGGAGGTTGTAGCCAGGTGGGGGTTGGTCTCTTCTCCCAGGCAACCAGCACCAGAACAAGAGGACACAATCTCAAGCTGCACCAGGAGAGGTTTAGGCTGGATGTTAGAAGAAGTTCTTCATAGAGTGATTGGCCATTGGAATGGGCTGCCCAGGGAGGTGGTGGAGTCAGCATCACTGGAGGTGATTAGGAAGAGACTGGATGGGACACTTGGTGCCATGCTTTAGTCGATCAGATAGTATTGGATGATAGGTTGGACTCAATGATCTCAAAGGTCTTTTCCAACCTGGTTAATTCTATTCTAGGTTATGGCCATAAAAATAAACCCTAGGCAAAAATGCTGGGTCAGTTGTGCTGTCCTGAAGACATGGACCTGTTGGAGCATCTCCAGAGAAGGGACACAGAAATGATCAGAGCGGGTTGGGGCACTTCTTCTATGAGGACAGGCTGAGGGAGTTGGGATTGTTCAGCTGGATGAAGAGAAGTCTCTGGGAAGAATTTATTGCAGGCTTCCAGCACTTAAAGCAGCTGATAAGAAAGCTGGAGACCCATCCCTGGAACCATTCCAGGACAGGCTGGGTGAGGCTGTGAGCAATCTGATCAGATTAAAGATGTCCCTGATATAGGGATGCTGAGGGAGCGAGGGCCAATGCGGTGTTCAGATTAGTGCCAGTTTGGCTGCTGAGAGTTAATCAGGGCGGCAGGAGCAGATGAAGCACACACAACTTGCAGCGTGGATTAACATCAGTTGCTTGCTAAGAGGCCCTGTACACGGCACAGCCCTGTGTGGCCCTAAATACCCTGTAATACCCTAAATCTCCTTTCACAAATCTATCCCAGGCCAGATGCATGTAAAAGCCTAATCCCATTTCAAGGGCAGCTGCTCACTGCAGGAGAGCGTGTGCTGGCAGGAGGAAGCGCTGCCAGACTAGGATTGCAGGGAGAGGAGGGAAGTGATTTCCAGAGGAGCAGCAGAAGGCTGTAAGTCAAACAGAAGAGAGACTGCCATGCATTCATGAATTTACTGAGAAGCACCAACCCTTTACAACATAAACTACAAACACATTTTTACAGAGGCTGGTTGGTTTAGTCTGGAACAGGAGGAGGCTGAGCAGAGACCTTCTCACTCTCTACAACTCCCTGAAAGGAGGTTGGGGGCCAGGAGGGGTTGGTGTCTTCTCACTAGCAAGTGACAGAACAAGAGGAAATGTCCTCAGGCTGCAGCAGGGGAGGTTTAGAAGAAACTTCTTGACTGAAAGGGTTCTCAAAGCCTGGCACAGGCTGCCCAGGGAGGTGGCTGAATCCCCATCCCTGGAGGTGTTTCAAAGAGGCAGAGATGTGGTGCTGAGGGCCATGGGCTAGCCCCAGCCTTGCCAGAGTTAAAGAATGGTTGTACTGGATGATCTGAAAGGGCTTTTCCAACCAAAATGACTCTGTGATTCTATTTTATGATTCTATGCATGCATTGTAAGACTATTTGAGCAGTAAACAGATGACACTTGTACACAGGGTGCCCTAGCAAAGTCAAACACCGAAGGAGGCCTCTCCACTTGAGCTGTGCTCCTGGAGGGCACTGCTGTGAAGCCCTTTCCCAGAAGCAAAAAGAAATCTCTGTCTCCACTTCTGACAGCAATATTTTTTTAAATAAACACATTATTATCTGCTAGAAAACATCCATTTCTACCTCTGCATTATTAGGGGTTCAAGGCATTTTGCTGAACTGGGGAACACAGAGGGACAGCAGAGGATACTGGTACAGGGCTGACTTTGGACTCCAAGCCCAGCTAATCACCAAAATTGGTGGCAAAACTTCACTTTGAGAAACAGCAGTTTGGGTAACGTTGAAGGCTTCTAGAAATCCCTGCAGCCATTGTGTTTATGTCCAGGAATACTATGTAGGCTCTAAGGCAGACTCCTGTAGACACCTCAGAGGTGTCTATGGGCTCTGTGTGCAGGGGGACCAGGGAACGCACTACCCAAGTGTGCAGGTAGAGTACCAGAGGGCTCCTCTTTCCTGAAAGCCTTGGTGTGAGCTTAGAGGTGCTGTGAGCTGCACTCTCAGCTGGCAGCAGAGGTGTTGGGCCTGTCTTCTCCAGCATGAGCCCATTAGCTTGCAGCTAAAGCTGTATGGAGCCAATCTGCAGGTCCAGTCAGGCACACCAGGTCTCCAAATGCAGGCTCTGCTAAAGGCAGAGTACTGATTTCTCCCATGCAAATGCAGCCAAAAAAGGGTTGCCAGATGCAAATTTGTTCTTCCTTTCCCCTCCCATCCCAAAGCATAATTAAACAAATATTCCTGCCTGTAAAGAGAGAGAATAATTGGAATCAAAGAGCATGAACGGGGAGATCAGCGTGAAAGGGTACCCAGCTGACACCAAGGGGCTTGGCTTATCCCTTTGGCTTTATCCCCTTTTCTCCCCCTGTCTGCATTAATATGGTGCTGAAGCCTTGTATTGTCTGGCTGCATCATTAATCAGAGCTGGTACCCCAGAGGTCAGGGTGGCACTGTAGCTTGCCACTCACTTTAATTATCCACGCACATCATCAGCTTCAGAAATAAGAAGAGATAAGGTGAGGATTATTGGATCCCATCTTAGCTGTCTGTTATCACACACCCTACATCCAGACTGGTTCCTATCAGTCTCTCTCCACTCACTGTGGGAGGGGAGGGAGAGGCAAAAACTCTCCCCTTTACATCGTAATTTTGCCCACATCTTTACAGATCTGGTCAAAACACATTCTGACCATCACATTAATGGCTGCATCTGCCCAGGGACTGGGCTTGTGGCCACAGTATTCAGATGTTTAGCTCTTTAGATATCCAAATATTGAGGCATTGAACTCTTTAGAAATCCAAATATTTAGATGTATCTGCAGGAGTTGTTGTACTTCAGCACTTTCACTGAGACTGGTCCTGTCCCCGGTCCACAGCTTACTATTGTTTGATAGGATCAGATCAGACCAAAGAGAACTTAGAGATCATAGAATCACAGAATGGTTTGAGTTCACAGATCCATAGAACAGGGTTGGGTTAGAAGGGACCTTAAAGATCATCCAGTTCCAGCCCCGCTGCCATGGGCAGGGACACCTTCCACTAAAGCAGGTTGCTCAAGGCTGCATCCAACCTGGCCTTGAACACCTCCAGGATGAGGTGTCCACCAATTCTCTGGGCAACCTGTTCCAGTGTCTCATCACTCTCATGGTAAAGACCCTCTTCCTAATGTCCAGCCTAAATCTGCCCTAGTTTAAAACCATTGCCCCTTGTCCTATCACCATCTGCTCTAAGGTCTCCCTGGAGCCTTCTCTTCTCCAGGTTGCTCAGGTGCTTCAGCCCTCTGATCGTCTTTGACCCACTCCAACAGATCCAACTCCTCCTTATATTGGGGGCCCCAGAGCTGGACATAGTGGTCCAGGTGAGGTCGCACCAGAGCAGTGGGGCAGAATCACCTCCACTGATCTGCTGGCCAAGCATCTTTGACACAGCCCAGGACACAGTTGGCTCTTTGGGCTGCCAGCACACATTGCCAGCAATGTCTCATCACCCAGCATCCCCAAGGCCTGCTCTGCAGGGCTGCTCTCAATCCACTCATCCCCCAGCCTGGATTTTTGTTTGGAATTGTGCCAACCCAGGTGGTGCAGATAAAATGCACTGATCTCTGATAACATTCCCTGTTCACTCTTATTTTATCCAGCCTCCACACTGAGCTAAGCAAGCTGAAAGAGAACAGGGGAAAGGGTGGGTTTTCCCATTGAAGCAGAACAGGGGAAGGGGTGGATTTTCCAGTCAGCAAAAGAGATGAGCAAGGTCTCGAGTGCAATATAACGTTTTCCCAGCAGGGCCCTCCCAACTCAAAGAGCAAGCTGTTATGTGGTAGATTCTAAGAGAGAGAATTGCTGGGTTGAAAAAAAAAACTATTAAGAGATTCCCTGCACCTGCAGAACGTGCCCTCCACGTCGTGGTCATTGACACCAAACCGATAATGTCTGATTTATGGAAATGTATGCACGAGCTAAACAAGAGGAGCCATCCACACGTGCTAAGCACCTATGCTGATTTCCAGAGGCAGCTCAGAACAAAATAGCAGCAATTTTATCTAGCCTGTCATTTACAAGCCACATAACTCAGCTCTTGGGTTCCAACAGATCGCACACTCCCAAATGTAGCTCACTGGTGACAAACCAAGACCAAGAGAAAGAGGCACTGAATAAAGCTTTCTTCAGGGAGCACTGCAAGAGCCACTGTAGGGCATCTTCATGCAAGGCACACGAACCTTGTTAGCATTTCTTTTAATACTTCCAGTCACCATCGTGAGGCAGGTAGGGCCACCACATGGCTTGAAGGAAAGCTCTCTGACAAGCCTATTTCTGTGCTGAGGCAATGAAATACATCCACAGGGCCCCAGCACTTTGCTCCCTTCAGAGCACAACGATTGCAACGACGGGAGGCGCCCGTGGCAATCCCACGGTCCCCTTCTTCTGAGAACTGACAGAATCAGAGGGAAGAAAAGCCCAGAAGCCTTTTTTAGCCTCCTTATTTTTCTTTCTCACATCATTAAGGGTTCAATGAATCTCCAATTAAATTCCCCTGCCTGCTGTCACCATTTTGATTGATAGATGTCCTTGGATCAACCTCAGTAGGGCATGTTGTTGCACAGAGCCCCCCTTTCCCCTCACCATCCATTATCAGCCCCTTGTCATCGTTACCTTCACATGGCAGTTCATTTACCACAGGAACAGTGTCCCCAGCTAAGAGGGGCAATGGAAAAACATTTGTTACAAATAAGGCAAAAAACCCTCTAATAGATCAGGGCATGCTTCAGTCTCAAACTCGTGGAGTTTCTCCTGCATGCTTGTTCACAAGTCGCCCTTTAAAATAGCTTTTTCCTGTCCTTGCATCAAATTCTAAACAAAACATACACACAAAATAAAACAGAACTCACTCTCAGAAGGGAAAAATAGAGCAGAGTTGTGTGGAGAGGAAGTTAAACCAGCTTTTACAGCTGTGGATTTTCTTGATTTTGAATTAAAAATAAAATCTGGACGTGGGATAACTTCAAGTCTATGGAACAGTGACAGGATTGAAGCTGCAGAAGGGAAAGAGTCCTTGCTGCTGGCACTAGCTGGAGTTTTTTATTACTTTTTTTTTTTTTTTTTTTACCAAACCAATTTTCCATCAAAAAAAAAAAAAAAGGCAAATACTTTGTCAAAAATGAAAGGAAAGGGTCATTGGTGATTAATTGCTGATTGAATGAAAAAGAAATGAGGAAGAAAGGGAGTGAGGTATTTTCAGTCCCTTGAAATGTCACCAAAATGTCCAATTCATAATGCAAAATTTATCAAAGAAAGTGTTTACACTGATTTGATGGGAAAGTTCCAAATTCTGTCTTGAGACTGCAGAAGGGCTCTGTTTGGGATGGTCTCTGAAGCTCACAAAATCGAGATGGGGTTGGGAGAACCGTTCTGTGCTGGGCACCAGCACAAGGAACAGTGTCACAGGCTTCCGGTTATGTATTCAGCGTCCCTGTGACCTGCTTAGGACAGCAGCCAGGGTTTTGCTCCCTTGTGGAGGAGTCTGTCTAGGACAGATGTGTCCCTATCCTTGCAGTGATTTATCATACAAAAAGGTCTTCATACGTTACACACCAAGGACTAACACACAAACATTGTGCAATCCCTCTTCTCTTTCTTCCCCTCTGATCCCCATTAAAGCCTAGAAACACCCCTAGATGCCAGCCACTTGACAACCCAGCAGGAAAGAGCTGTCCTTCAAGAGTAAATAATGAAAACTCAAACAGCCCTGCTCTAATTATTTGTAAATGAAACCTAACTACAAGTGTGCAACACACCCTCACCATTACCCCACCAACAGCTTCTGACACAGTACAAGGTCATCACACACTGCTCTGAAGCCCCTAGGGCTTGGGGAGCCACAATTGCCATCCAGATGAAGTTTCATCCTTTGCTAGAAATTTCTCCACCACAGTAAGGGGCAAAGGTGTTGGTGTAACATACTGGACAATTTTACTCCAGTTCTGGCCCAGTTGTCACCTCTAGGTCCCACAAGTTCCATCTGTTCCAAGGGATACAGCCAGCCTCAGAACAGGAGAAACCTGGCTTTTTCATTTAATGGGTATTTGGAGGAATATCTAAGCAATTAAAACACTTTGCTGCTATTGAAACCAAGAGGATTAATGCTCTTAAACCCCAGGGAGCTTTGGTTCATCCATCCACCAGCACACACTTTTCACTCTCTGCTTCTAGCTGATGTCAGCTGATGTGTCCAGGAGCAGTAGGACAGTGGGGTCCCAGGGGACAGGGGCTGTGTGGTGAGAAGGGGGTGCAGGTTTGCAAAGGCACCAAAGCACTGTGCAATCTGCACTGATCTAGGACACAATTTGCAGTGCTTGCAGCCCAGAGCACTATCCAGGAGAGACAATGATGGCAATGACTTTGGATGCAGGCACTGAAATATCCACCCCAATTTTCTTAACTGACTACAATAAAAGCTTTATCTGGAAATGAACAGAACTTCTGCATAGCCCCATTGTCGAATATCTCCCTCAAAACCCACAAAACTAGGAACCAGGGATGACTTTCATAGATTCGTAGAATGGTTTGGGTTGGAAGGGACCTTAAAGATAATCCAGTTCCAACCCCCTGCCATGGGCAGGGACACCTTCCATTAGATCAGGTTGCTCAAGGCCTCACTGAACCTGGCCTTGAACACTTCCAGGGAGGGGGCATCCACAACCTCCCTGGGCAACCTGCTCCAGTGCCTCACCACTCTCACTGTCCAGAATTTCTTCATAATCTCCAGTCTCAGTCTCCTCTCTTCCAGCTTCAATTCATTCCCTCTCATCTTATGACAACGAGCCCTTGTCAAAAGTCCCTTCCTGGCTTTCCTGTAGTGCCTTGCAGCTACTGGAAGGCCTTCCTGTACTGCGCACCACCCAGACACAGAGCAGCGACCTGGCTTGCTGTAAAGCTCCAGGGCAAACCCTTCCAGTGCAGTGGAGATGCACAGACAAACCAGAAAGGCGGGAAACCAAATCATGTTCTAGCTACAAAACCGACTCCTGTGGTCTTCCCCCAACATACGGGCAAGGTTTTCACCACATGGACACAGACCTTGAGAAACGCCAGGCACAGGAGGGCTGGGTGGATCACATCTCCTTCCCATGCAGATGGGATGCATGCTCTCAGGTGGCACAAATCTGGCCTGAACAGCACCTTGCAAAAGGCAGCGCGATTTCAGTTTTGCCTGCAGTTTCCCTCCGCTTGGTTGAAATCCCCTGTGTGCTGCACAGCTCTCCATTCCTGGAGCCCTCACAATGTGGATCAGAGAAATAATGAAGTCACCTGCTGTGTTTCTAGTGAATATTTGTTCTAGTGGCTGCCACTCACTCACTGGATACAGAGAGTGAGGGCCAGACAATTCCTGCCTTGTGTGGGGTTTTTCAGATGGCCATTCCCTGCAGCAAACTGGATGTGCCCTCAAGGCAGCTGCCCTTCCATCTGTCATTCACAGATGCACACTTGTTCTAATTCTCCTGTGCAGTACTGCAAGCCTCTGACCAGGCACAAGGTTCTGTGCTGTAGAATCACTTGCCTTCAACTAAAGAAGCTTAGAGTCTCATAGAACCATAGAATAACTTTGATGATCATCCAGTCCAACCATTCTCTAATTCTACCTACTCTAGCTGGTGCTAAACCGTGTCCCTCAGCACCACATCACTGCCCCTTTGAAACACCTCCAGGCATGGAGATTTAACCACCTCCCTGGGAAGCCTGTGCCAGTCTTTGAGAACCCTTCCAATCAAGAAGTTTCTTCTAATCTCCAACCTAAATGTCCCCTGGTGCGACTTGAGGCCATTTCTTCTCCTCCTATCACTTGTTCCTAGGGAGAAGAGACCAACCACCACCTGGCTCCAGCCTCCTTTCAGGGAGTTGTAGAGAGCAATGAGGTCTCCCCTCAGCCTCCTCTTCTCCAGAGTAAATGTCCTCAGTCCTCTCAGCTGCTCTTCACCAGCCCTGTTCTCCAGACCCTTCACCAGCTTTGTTGTTCTTCTCTGGACCTGCTCCAGCCCCTCAATGTCCTCCTTGGAGTGAGGGGCCCAAAACTGAACCTAGCATTCAAGGTGTGGTTTCACCAGCACTCAGTACCGGGGGACAATCACTTCCCTGGTTCTGCTGGCCAGACTGTTTCTGATCCAGGCAGGTTGTTTGCTGCCACCTTGGCCACCTGGGCATACTCTGGCTCGTTGTCAGGAGTCTGTCAACCATCATCCCATAGACTTTCTCAAATGGGCAGCTTTCCAGTCACTCTGCCCCAAGCCTGGAGCATTCATGAGGTTGTTGTGACCCAAGTGCAGGACCTAGCACTTGACCTTGAACCTCATACAATTGGCCTTGGCTCCTTGATCCAGCCTAGCCAGGTCCTTCTGCAGCGGATTCCTACCCTCTCAGCTTAGCATCATCTGCAAAATTGTTCAGGGTGGCCTCGAACCCCTTGTCCAGGTAAAAAGAACAAAGAGAACTTCTCCTAGCCCTTATAGTAGCAGATAAAACACAGGTGCAAGGAAAGGAAATATTGAAGTTACTCCTAGAGGAGAGTGTCCAGAGATGAGCAGGAGCTTTACACAGTCAAGAATGGGATGTGGTGCTGCTGTTGCTGTCACAGGGTGTGGCAGTTTAGCCTGGGTGCCTTTAAAAAAGAAACACCACATAGTTGAGACCTCCAGTTTCCTCTTCTCCCTCCCTTTCCCCTCTCTCTGCTGTCATAATGTGCCTTTTCCCAGCATTTGTACCTTTCCTTCCTTGCTTGCTAGCAAAGTAAGAAGATTAAGATACCAAAATGCCAAGCCAGTAAGGGGGCCAAATAAGGCATCAAAGACATAAAAATGCAATAAATCCTGACTGCACATGGCTCTTGGTGATACTGTTTGTAGGAGATGTCTGAGCTGCCCTAGCAAAAGGTAGCTGAAGGGAGAGCCCTCCCCAGCACTACAGGCCTTCAACAGTAGGGAAAACTGCCCTGCAAGCACTGAGGTGAGGGAAGGAGGAGGAAGAGGTGGAAGTGCTGGAGGCACAGGAGCAGAGATGGCCCTGCAGCCTGTGGAGGAGAGGCCCCCTGCCTGAGCTGAGGGATATTTCCTGAAGGTGTGACTTCTTTGAATTAATAATCATTAAATTCATCATCTTCGAGAGAGGAGAAACAATCAAAAGATTATTCCTGATGACTAAGCAAGCCTAAGTGCCATGAAAATGGGTTGTTCAGCATCATCACTATCCAAAATGAACTTAGCTTTGGATGTGAAATGTGCCTGATGAGCACAGTTAAAACAAATGGAGAGTTCATTTATGGAAGTGAGCAAAACAGACATTTCTGACTCTCCAGCAGCTGTTTAAGAGGGTATCTGCCACCAACTGGCAATTAAGAAATGTAAAGGGGAGCAAATCCAGAGGGGCAACAGGAGCCAGTAAGTTTGGCATAGCTCAGCTTTCCTGGACCTCACTTCAGCCAGCACAGCTCAAGGCATGAAGAGAAACCATCAGGAACTACACAAAAATAATTAGCAATAGAGGGCAAATGACATCTGAAAGTATTCCTTCTTAAGGAGAAACTTCTCTGCCTTGAGGGTGCTGGAAACCTGGAGCAGGCTGCCCAGAGAGGTTGTGGAGTCTCCTTCTCTGGAGATTTCCAAAACCTGCCTGAATGTGTTGCTGTGCCACCCAGCCCAGGTGACCCTTCTATTTTGCAGTACTAGGTCAAAAGGAAATTTTGCATTTTCTTCTCACACGCATCACAAAATAAAGCTCAGTTAGGGAAAAAAATATACGGGTCAGAAAATACAAACAGCAAGCAAGGAATTTCTTTTTACCCAGCTAAGCCTGCAGCTAAGACAGAAACTTTTAGTCAAAGCAGTATCACATACTTTTAGGAGACAAACAGTGAAGACTAAAGGCAAAAGAACACCCACTGTGGCTCACAGGGAGCCGTTCCAAGAGTTCATTCCTGCTTTGCTAAAATCCATCCTCAGCTTCACAGCCTTCAGCCTTCAAATCTGGTTGCACCCTCGTGTGCTTGACTGAAGAGCTCTTTAACTAAAGCAAACATGGCTACAGTCAGTCTCTGATCACTTTGTGCTTTGCATTTTGTCAAGATGAAGGGGCAGAGCTTCGGGGCAGCCCCCACAGCTTTCATTTTGAAGGACAATCATGGAAAACAACCCAGGCTTGGGGCAGAGTGGCTGGAAAACTGCCCGGCAGAAAACACCCTGGGGGTGAGGGTGGACAGCAGCTGAAGATGAGCCAGTGTGTGCCCAGGTGGCCAAGAAGGCCACCAGCATGCGGGCTGGGATCAGAAACATTGTGGCCAGCAGGACTAGAGAAGCAACTGTCCCCCTGTACTGAGCATTGGTGAGGCCACACCTCAAGTCCTGGGTTCAGTTTTGCAGCCCTCACTCCAAGAAGGACACTCCACAACCTCTGTTGGCAGCCTGCTCCAGGACTCTGGCACCTTCACACCAAAGAAGTTTTTCATCATATCGAGGTGGAACTTCCTGGGCTCCAGTTTGTGTTCATTGCCCCTGATCCTGTGACAGGACATCACTGAAAAGAGCCTGGCCCCTTCATCTTGACACCCACCCCTCAGATACTACAAACATTCATAATATGTCTCAGCCTGCTCTTCTCCAGCCTAAACAGCCCCAAGAACTCCACTTTGAATCACTGCTTCATTTAGTGTCTGAGGTGGGTTCCCACCCACCCTCCCCCACCCACCTTAAATCACTAATATTATGCTTCCAAAATAACTAAACTGAAGAGCTCACTGTGGATATGATAGAAGGCAGAGAGGAACTGTTTGCTGTACATTTCCCTGCCGGAAGTGGGTACAAAGGCAGATAGAAATAAACGCTGTCTAATTGTTCTCCCCATCAGCACCATCTCTCACCACCCATGTGCTGGTAGACTTGTTGTGTCCTTTTTCGTGGAGATACACACCCAAATACACACAAAGCTGGATGGAACCACCCCAGACGGCAAATCCTCCAGGGCACAGCATTTCTCTTTGCAAACAGCAGCACCACAGCCTCAGCCCTCTTTGAGCTGCTAGCTGCTGTTGTGACATACACACCAGCACTCAGGGGATACAACGGGCACAAAGCAACTGCCTGGAAAAGAGAAGGCTCTAGGGAAACCACAGAGCAGCCTTACAGTACCTGAAGAGGGACTCTGCAGCTTGTAGTGACAGGGCTTGTAGTGCTTGTAGTGACAGGAAGAGGGGCAACCGTTTGAAATCAGCACAGGGTAGATGTAGATCAGACATCAGGAGAAGTTCTTCACTATGAGGGTGGTGGAATGCTGGAACAGGTTGCCCAGGGAAGGGGTGGAGGCCCCATCCCTGGACACATTCACTCAAGAACAGGTTTGATGGGACTCTGAGCAGCCTGGTCTAGTTTGGGATGTCCTTGCTGACTGCAAGGATGTTGGTCTAGACGACCTTTAGAGATCCTAGCCTGGAGAAGAGGAGGCTCAGGGGCGACCTCATTGCTCTCTACAACTACCTGAAGGGTGGTTGTAGCCAGGAGGGGGTTGGCCTCTTCTCCCTAGCAACCAGCACCAGAACAAGGGGACACAGTCTCAGGCTGCACCAGGGGAAGTTTAGGCTCGAGGTGAGGAGAAGGTTCTTCACCGAGAGAGTGATTCGCCATTGGAATGGGCTGCCCGGGAGGTGGTTGAGTCTCTGTCCCTGGAGGCGTTCAGGAGGGGACTGGATGTGGCGCTTGGTGCCATGGTCTGGTTGTGAGGTTGTGGTTACAGGTTGGACTCGATGATCTTCAAGGTCTCTTCCAACCTTGGTAATTCTATTCTATTCTATTCTATTCTATTCTATTCTATTCTATTCTATTCTATTCTATTCTATTCTATTCTATTCTTTCCAACCCAGTACATTCCATGATCTCTCAGCCCCTCCAGTCTTCAGAGGGGGCAGGAAGGCTCTGTAAGGCAACATCAGGCCCAGAGCCTTCTCTTAACAAAGGCAGAAATAACAGTTTCAATAGAGGATATGCAGCTCCTCCAAGGAGAGGCCTCCTGTTTCAACAGAATCACCAAGGTTGGAAGAGACCTCAAAGATCATCAAGTCCAACCTGTCACCACAGACCTCATGATTAAACCATGGCACCAAGTGCCACATCGAGTTCCCTCTTGAACACCTCCAGGGATGGTGACTCCACCACCTCCCTGGGCAGCCCATTCCAATGGCTAACAACTCTCTCTGTGAAGAACTTTCCCCTCACCTTGAGCCTAAACTTCCCCTGGCACAGCTTGAGACTGTGTCTTCTTGTTCCGGTGCTGGTTGCCTGGGAGAAGAGACCAGCCCCTTCCTGGCTACAACCACCCTTCAGGCAGTTGTAGACAGCAATAAGGGCTCAGGGCTGCCACAATGTTCCACGGCTGTGCCTTTGAACTAGACCTTTTTTAACACTGCTGTGACATGTGCTTTATTTAGCACTTGAGGGTTTGTTCAAAAATATGAACCATTAAACTGTAAATCTTACCCTGGAACAAGGAGCATCTGTGCATGCTTATAAAGCACTCTGGGCCAGGGAATGTCCATGGTGGAATATGGCACACATGCAAATTCTGCAGGGGATATCTTTTTTTAAATGCCCCCTTTTTTTTTGTCTACACAGGACAATAACTGATCTCTTCTGTTCTTTGGGTGCCTGAAGAGAAAAATGGGCATTTCTGCTGTTCTGCCTCCATTCCTAGGTGCTAAGCCCACAGCTGCACAATGAAGATGAAGGAATACACAAATGGTCACGACTTTGGCACCAAATCCCTTGCTCCCACTTTGCCCTCATTCTAGGTAATATCAGGACTAATTCCTGCATGTCAAACCGTCCCAGATGTCTCAGGATTTTCACTTTGCAAAAGGAAATCAATCTAAACACATGGAAATAAACCCAAGGTTAATCACATTTCTGCTATGACCCCAACTTGCCCACCACACACCTTCAAAAACCGGAGGCAGAGCCCACATTCCCATCTCTTTCAACCCCAGTTTCAGGTGTCTAGAGAGTTACCCAGCAGTAACTGAGAGAGTGGCCTAGCCACTGGGTCTCTACTCACATGGAATCCTAATCACAGACTCAAAACAAGGGGTATTTCACCCATTTTCCCTGGTCTTGCTACAGGGCCTACTATCATGCCAAATGATAGGAAGGTGTTCTGCAGAGGGAAAGATGGAGTTATAGACCTTATCCTGCTGTGGTGGATCAGATTCCTTCACCAGGAATCCCAACACCAGGGAAGAGCATCACTGGCCACCCTTCCAAAGAAGCTGGAAGGACACAGCAAAAGTGGTGTAGCCTCCCTCTCTGGAGTCAATCAAAGCCCATCTGGACATGTTCCTGTGTGACCTTCTCTAGGTGAACCTGGCCTGGCAGTGGGGTTGGACTTGATGATCTCCCTTCCAATCCCTCCTATTCTGTTAGTCTGCGAAAGATGCCTTTAGGCAGGCAGGTAATCAGAAAGATCCCATGTCCCCCCTTCTATTCCACAAATAAGTGTATGCATGGAAAAATAATGCATGATTGGGCTGATCCTTTCCAGCTCATTGGCTGCAGAAATGTATCTGGAAAATTACTTTAATAGATATTTACCCAATGGACCAGAATGAGCCACTTGGGCACAGGAATATGCCGTATTAAATGCTGCTTACACACAGCCTACTCAAAGCAGCTCTTTTTTCCACCTTTCCCAGGCACCTCCAAGGTACCAGGTAAGTCTAGGAGGCCCAAGTTATTTCTCCTACCTCCTGCTAGATAAAGGGAGTGCTTTTTAAAAAAAGCATAATAAAAATGGTTACAATTAGTGTTGCAGAAGCTATGAACTATCCTGTCTAACTGTAATTGAAGCCAAGGGATGAGACAGCTTTGAGGTGGCAAGCCTTCAGCAGGGTCTGTTGTGACAAGGCAAGGGGTAATGGTTTGAAATGACAAGAGGGGAGATTCAGACTAGATACAAGGAGGATATTTATTGCAATGAGGGTGGTGAAACACTGGCACTTGTTGCCCAGAGAGATGGCAGAAGCCCATTTTCATGAGGTTCATTAAGGCCGAATGCAAGGTCCTGCACCTGGGATGGGGCAGTCCTCAGTATCCACACAGGATGGGGATGGAGGGAATGAGAGCAGCCCGGTGGAAAAGGACTTGGGGGACAGGTAGATGAAAAGGTGGATACAAGGTGGCAATGTGTGCTCACAGTCCAGAGCCAGTCCTGTTCTAGGCTGATCCTCATCAGCATGGGCAGCAGGGGCAGGGAGGGGATTTTGCCCCTCTGCTGCACTCTGCCACGCTCTGCTGAGACCTCCACTGCAGTTCTGGGGCCTCTGGAGTCCTCAGCACAGCAGAGACAGGGACCTGCTGGAGAGAGGCCAGAGAAGGCCTCAGCAATGATCCAAGGTCTGGAAGCCCTCTGCTGTGAGGCCAGGCTGAAACAGTTGGGGTTGTTCGGGCTGGAGAAGAGAAGGCTCCAGGCAGACCTTCTGGTGGCCTTCCAGTACCTGAAGGGGACCTACAGGAAATCTGGGGACACACATTTTAGCAAGGCCTGGGTGACAGACAAATGATGAGGGTTTAAACTGAGAGAAGGAGATTCAGACTAGATATTAAGAAGAAACTCTACACTGAGGGTGGTGAGACACTGGCCCAGGCTGGCCACAGAGGTGACAGAAGCTCCATTTTAGAAAACATTCAAGGCCAGGCTGGACAGGCTTTGAGCAGCAGTTGCAGATGCCCTTACTCACTGCAGGGCAGTTGGACTAGATGACCTTTAAAGGTCCCTTCCAACCCAAAACCGTCAATGATCCTTCCACCCTCCATTATACAGCTCCCTGCAGCGGGTACAGCCATCCAGGGTGCACGCCCCTGGAGGATTCTGGAAGGCTAATTTTTCAGCAGGGTAAGAAAACCTTCCCATTATCCCCACCCTCTGTGACAGGGCAGCCCTGTTACGTGAGCCTGCATGGCTGTGCCGGGGTCAGGTAGCACCCCAGCAGCCCCAGGGAACAGTGCCAGTAACACAACACCTCCACTTAGCACCCGCAAGGCAATTAAACGGTGGAGTCAAACATCTTCTGCCACACATCTCGGGAGTAGCAGGCTGTGTTGGCATCTCACTCCATTACTTAACCACTGGGTCACGTATCTGTGACTACAGATGGCTTTTACATCCACGCCTCTTAAGCAGCATCTGATACCATCACCACACCCTGGCCCAAGGGGACAGATGCATCCGTTCTGACCAGAAGGACTCTTTCCTTCTCAGACAAGCAATCAAAAGGGGGTTTTGCTGACCCATGGAGGCAGTCTTACTCATCTTCAGGATGGGAAGCAATACCCAGTTGCAAGTCAGCCTGAGCACTACCTTGCAAAGGACAACTGGTAAACAAAATGGCATTCCCCCACTGATCTCTCACCAGCACCCCAGGACACCCACACTGCTTCCCACCTACTGATGGGCACAAGCATAAACTTAAGAAATTCCATCTAAACACGAGGAGAAACTTCTTTAAATTAAGAGTGATGGAGCACTGGATCAGGCTGCCCACAGAGGTTGTGGAGTCTCTTTCCCCGGAGACATTCAAAATCCACCTGGATGTGTTCCTGTGTCATCTGCTCTGGGTGATCCTGTTCTGGCACAGGGGTTGGACTGGATCATCTCTGGAGATCCTTGCCAGCCCCTACCATTCTGTGTTTCTGTGATGTCTCTTAATAGTATTTTCCCTCCAACTCCCCTTCACCTGGGTCTTTTCTTCTAGGCATCTGCGAGGCACCTGCAGCCTCCAGAGATGATTGTAGAAACTTCACCACACAAGTGTTTGGGCTGGGCTTAGTGCTGACAGGGCTACAGCAGCTTAGCTGTTGACTGCACAAGGAAGGAAATGCAGAAACACAGCAAAAAGCACTTTGGGCTAGGCAAGCCAAGACAACAGCAAAACCACTAGTAGTAGTAGTTCAAAATATAAAAGCAGAATGGTCTTACAATAAGATCCAGAAGCTAAACATCCAAATGCCTCAACTATATCAGAACTACTCAGCTGCTCGAATGGTTTGATGCCCGAGGTTACACAGCAGAAGTTTGTTCTGTTCAAAGAAAACAAAGATGGGTGAATATTGGATAAATCTCCTTATTTGCATGCTTCCCATACAAGGGGAGCTACATATGGCTGCAAATTGTGTTCAAAATCCACTCTACTTTTAGAGTAATCCTCCAGATGATTCCTTGATATTATGGGACCATGATGTGATGGATAAAATAAGATGCGAGCAGTACCATACCACACACTTCAGGTTAGCCAAAACAATTCAACTCAAAATGACACTTTTCCTTCCATGTTTGAGGCCAGGCTTTTCATCTTGCTCAGAGAGCTCGCTCCCAAAATTAAAAACTGAGGCATTTCTCCTTTAGTTCCCAATTTTCACCTTGTTTTCATACACTACTTGTCAATACCTGTCCTCCTTTCTTTCACCCAAAACAGCTTCCACACCTCAGCACATGTCACAAATGGAACACCTGCCCAAATCCCACATTCATAGTAAACACTGATCCTCTCCCCAGCAGCTCTGTCATAGAGGAGCCAAGGATTTGTTCTCTCCTCATATCAATACTTCCCTGGCTCACACCCAGTTTGCCTGGCATGTCTGGCCTTCTCTTTTCATTGATTACCTTGCTAGCTTCTTATTAGTGCTGAAGATCATAGAATGGCTTGGGTTGGAAGAGACCCCCAAAGATCACCCAGACAAACCCCGCTGCAGTCAGCAGGGACATCCTCCACTGGATCAGGTTGCTCAGAGCCTTGTCCAGCATGGCCTTGAGTATCTCCAGGGATGAGGCCTCAACTGCCTTCCCAGGCAATCTGTTGCAGTGTTCCAGCACCCTCATGGTGCAGAGCTTGCTCCTAACATCCAATCTAAATCTGCTCTTCTCTCACTTCAAACCACTGGCCCTCGTCCTGTCACTGCAGGCCTTTGGAAACAGTCTCTCTGCAGCCTTCTTGTAACCCCCGTCAGGTACCGGGAGGCCACTGCTAGGCCTCCCCAAAGCCTTCGCTTCTCCAGGATGAACAGCCTCATCTCCCTCAGCCTGTCCCTGTAGCAGAAGTGCCCCAGCACTCTGCTTATCTTGGTGGCCCTCCTCTAGATCCACTCCATCAGGTCCATATCTCTTCTCTGTGT
Organism: Picus viridis; assembly: GCA_033816785.1. Classification (NCBI taxonomy): domain Eukaryota; kingdom Metazoa; phylum Chordata; class Aves; order Piciformes; family Picidae; genus Picus; species Picus viridis. The sequence continues at coordinate 25,118,951 of CM066582.1, read as the reverse complement.
TGGGGGCCCCATAGCTAGACACAGCACTCCAGGTGAGGTCTCACCAGAGCAGAGGGACAGAATCACCTCTCTCCATCTGCTGGTTACACTGCTTTTGAAGCAGATAATTTCAGTATCTTTAGGAAGAAAATTGGAATAAACATTTGGAAATGAAGAAGCATTTAGTGAGGAGAAAGAAGAGGGAGGCTTGGATGCTGAGAGCAGACATGAAATCTTCATTCTAAAGCACAATAGGTAACAGGAAGGTTCCTGTTATGTTTTTTAATGTTCCCCACCAAACATTTATTTCTTCCTATGGTCCCCTGAAGCTATGAAATCACTTCAGTACTACACTTCGGCACTTCAGGCTATCTCTCACTTCAGTAACAGATCCACATAAAGAAAGAAAGGCTAAAGAAGATGCAGGAGAAAGGAAAAACCAGGCCCTTTCAGAAAGCTCTCAAATGAGAGGCAAAGAATCAATATTAACCTTCTTGTGCAACAAGAACAGGAGAAGACTAGTGCAACAAAAAGGAGAAAGACTCATTTTTCTAGTCAGAAGGCACAATTCCACAACTCTCAGTTGCCTACCTGGCCAGGACTGCCCACAGAAGGAGCCATAATCCTGAAGAAATCCAACTCCCACCTTGTCAGCAGCAGAAGCCTCCATTAGTGCACGAGGCTACTGCGCTGAGGGCCTAATGAGCCCTAACAAGGCACAGGTGATGCTACCTGGGTGGGGCTGTCAAGCTTACTGCTCAGTTTGCTTAGGGTCCTTATTTCCCTTCCAGCATTTCCCAGTGTTGTAGCTGAACCAGTTCAGAGTAAAGAAACAGGCAGTAATGAACATGACTCTATTTAGAAGGTAACATTTCTCACAGCTCACCATGATTAGGAAAGTGTTTAACCTGCCACCAGTGCTGAGCAGTGCAGGGTCCCAGCTAGAAAAGCAAGTTGGGTTAATACCTCCTGTCTTGAAAACTCCTTCACAGATCCATTGGCTGGAACAATGTTTCTTGCTCAAGGAGGGAAAGAAAGAAATTTACCACATCCCAGAAATTAAAGAAGTGGAATGCAAACTCTGGGGTAAAAAGAAAAAAAAACAGACCAAAGCAACAACATTCAGGTTAAGATTTTGAGCCCCAGCATTAGAACAAACAAAGTTATGGTTGCCATAGCAACTCCAAATCAATTACTTTACACACAGCTATTACAATATTAAAGTAAACACAGCCACAGTCAAAACTATTCTGTAGCCTCATGGGGATGAATTTAAAATTGTTGTGAAGCCCAGAGCAGGGCAGAGATGCTTTTTGCTTTGCATCTTAAAATTTCAAAGCCCTTCCTCAGCACAACAGTGCAGTCATGGTGGGATTTCTCCTTTCTAAAATCTGTTCAGTTTGGCCTTACCCAGGCCTGAACAGCTACAGGGACCACAGGAGGTGAAGACTCAGAAGAAGAGCAAGGCTAGAGCTGCAAGACATCAACTTTCATCAGGTCCTGCCACTCATGAGCCTCACCACACAGCTTTAAGGATTGTGAGGGTGATGAGCACCTCCAAAAAGTCACATGCAAGGGGGAGCATGGCTTCACTCTGCAGCGTGCCTGTGATGGGATGCCATTTGCACAAGCCCTAGACCCACACCACTACCCACTAGGAGCTAACACGTTGTCATCTGCATCCTAATGGCTCTCAGAAGGTGATCTCTACCCATGTTAAAACAAGAGCACCATAATGTTTGCATACTGTTACAGCTCAGGCCATTTTTTCTCTTAATAAGCATCCTTTGGGGGACAGCAATGATGACAAAAATCCACATTTCTAAGCCAGGTATGTCCTGTTTGGTCCAAATGTGGCACTTTGGACCTCCGTGAGGCCAGAGAGGGATGAGCTCAGACCTGTCCATGTAACCTAATAATTTGCAATGACATTCAGAAAGGCTGAAAGCTTATTGATTCGGTTTATAATCATATTGTACGTCCTTCAGAGCCAAACAAGTGCCTGATTTAAATGCTTGGCTGGATTTTTTTGTTCCCTCCAGTTCATTTCAGCAAAGGGTGAAAGGCACTTACTGCCATTAACAGAGGCGCAATTTACATTTGGGCTTTCAGGTCTTTTACCCTGACAGAGGCAAATGTCAACTCAAAAGGGGATGATGCCTGAGAACCCACTTGATCTGCATTCTTCTTCACTGTTTAGCTGTTTTAAATCTTTTTCTTTAATGTTTCTTCCTGCTGGAAGGCAACAGTTCTGTTTACTCGTGTCCTGCCTCCCTCTGTGTTACCCTCTCTCTGCACAGGAACAAGCCGGGACAATGAGCACCAGCCACCATTTTGGTTTTAAAAGCTTATCTCGTAAGCAGATGCTCTCCTCTCACTGTAGCCTGGCTAGGCATCAGCTTACAAACAAGCAGGTAAAATGTTGGGCCATGCACTGCCACCCAACATCATCCCTGGGCAACCTCTTCCAGGGTCTCATCATCCTTTGACTGAAGAACTTCTTCCTAAGATCCAGTCTAACCCTGCTCTCCCTCAGCTTCAAACCATTCCCCCTTGTCCTGTCTCTAGACACCCTTAGGACAAGTCCCTCTCCAACCTTCCTATAGGATCCCTTCAGGTATTGGAAGGCAGCTGTAAAGTCCCCCTGAAGCCTTCTCTCCTCCAGGCTGAACATCCCCAGCTCCCTTAGCCTGTCCTCAGAGCAGAGGTGCTCCAGCCCTTGGATCATCTTTGTGGCCTCCTCTGGACTCACTCCAACAGCTCTGTGTCCTTCTTATGCTGGGGACACCAGAACTGAATGCAGTCTTGGAGGTGGAGTGTCAGCAGAGCAGAGTAAAGGGGCAGAATCCTCTCTCCTGCCCTGCTGGCCACACTCCTCTTGCAGCAGCCCAGCACACAGCTGCCTTTTGGGCTGTGTGAGAGCACTGCCAGCTGCCAAAGCAGGATCACCCAGGGCAAGTCACACAGGAACACATCCAGATGAGTCTTGAAAGTCTCCAGATAAGGAGACTCCACAACCTCTGTGGGCAGCCTGCTCCAGGTCTCTAGCAATGCCACAGCTTTTCCTCATTTAATTAAAATTTTTAAAGCATGCCTGGAAAATCCTCTGTTGCCATTTTGTGATGAACTGTGCATCATCTCCTCCAGCACTGCTGGAAGTGGGAAAAACAGAGGTCTGGGAGGAGCGAGAGGAGCAGGTGCACCCATCCCTCAGCCCTGGAGGATTGCTCAGGATACAGGTGGGTGCTCTGGCAAAATGCCTTGCAGACCCTTGAGGATATTGGGTTCCAATGAAAACGGAGTGTTCTGGCAGGTTAAAAAAAAAAAAAAAAAAGAAGAAGAATAAAAAGAGAGATCTTTCACTGGAAAACGATGGCTTGCTCCAGCACTGTCACAGCGGCAGGAGCCTCTGTTTACCACAGAGCCCAGCACCACTGCTTGCCCCACCTCTTTTCCCTTCCCTTTTCTCCCCCTCACATTTCTCAGCGACGCACACAAAGAACACTGGTTTCCAGTGAACAACCCCATCAACGTGCTTTAACCACTGCTGCCTTTAAACCGCTGCCCCCGAAGCTCCAGAGGCATTTCCCAGATTAAAAGGTTCATTCCCCTTTTAACACAAACAATGCACAGGCAGCAGGTAGGAGGCAGAGATAGAGGAAAGCCATTTCCAAAGCTGAAAGGGATTCGGGAGATTTAGCCTGAGCCTATCCAGCTTAAAATAAAGTTCCAGTGCCCATCCCTCCCTGCAGCTCCTGTCTCTGACAGCCAATGTCATTAGAGCCATCCAGCGGCACCGCTGCGTGCTGGGACCTGCTGAAACCCGACTGAGGAAGTCACGGCAGCAAACGCGTCCCCCCGGGGCCCAGTCCTGCAGCAGGTTTTGATTTCACTTTTTTCTTTCCATTTGGGCAGGGAATAGTGGTAAGGGGAAGCGGTGCAGCAGGAGGAAATGTCTCCAGGCACTGGCTACACACCTTCGGTGATGGTTTAGAGCTCACCCTTGCTCTGAGGATTCAGGCAGTTTTGTGAAGGTGCTAAGTGACATTTAAGCTTTCAGATGCTTTAAATCAAGTTCCAAGATGTATCAGAATGATCTCCTGGTTCATTTATCTGCAATGAGCCTTAAACCTGCCTCTGCACACACACAAACCCCAAGTGCTTCCCTCTTCTTAAAAAAGAAAGAAAGAAAAGAGGCAAACTGTTCATTTTGATGTCAGACCATACTTAGGTGACTTCCATATGAGGTCAGCTTTTCCTGCATAAAAGTCTCTCTTCTTTTCATGTTTCCAGGGCAATCATAGAATCATGGAGTGGTTTGGATTGGAAGGGACATTAAAGATCATGCAGTTCCAACCCCTGCCATAGCCAGGGACACCTTCCACTACACTAGGTTGCTCAAGGCATCATCCAAGCTGGCCTTGAACACCTCCAAGGAGGGAGCATTCACAGCTTCCCTGAGCAACCTGTTCCAGGGTCTCACCATCCTCACTGGAGAGAAATTCTTCCTAATCTCCAGTCTCAATCTCCCCTTTTCCAGCCATTGCCCTTCATCCTGTCACTACAAGCCCTTGTGAAAAGTCCCTCCCCAGCTCTCCTATATCCCTCTTCAGGTACTGGAAGGCTGCTTTAAGGTCTCCCTTGAGACCTCTCCTCTTCTCCAGGCTGAACAGCCCCAACTTTCCCAGCCTGTGTCCATAGAGGAGATGCTCCAGCCCGCTCCACAGCCCTCTTCAGGAGCCAGCTCAGGGTCCAGCCTCCCAGTATCTCACCTCCTCTTTGTGGGACTCCCTACATAGCTGCTAGTGATTTAACCCCTAAGCCCATACAGGTGGGGCTGAGAAATCATTCCCAGGACCTCAAAGCTCTGCCTGCTCCCAGCCTGCGGTGCTTGCTGTGCCTCTCCAGAGCCATGATGAAGCTGTCAGCTGCAAGCAGCCTTTGTGGACTGCCTGTGTAGGTCCTGTCCCTGCACAGCCTCAATTAAGGAGGCCATTCAGTGGTGCAGATTTCAGGCAGGACCTTGGCATCACAGCTGCCTGCACAAGGAAACTGGGACACTGTTGCTGTGAAATTGCCTGCAGCTCTTAAGCACAGGAGGCAGCAACTGGCTAATGGTTTCTTAGACAGCCCTGGCATACGTGTCAGGTTGCCTCGCAACTGTGCACCTCGTGGGACAGCAGTGCAGGCAGAGATGCCCCCTCCCTGTGTCACCAGCTGTAATCAGTCTCCAGCACCATTTCTGTGGTGTCAGCAGCACCACATGGAGCAAAGCACTGCTTTGCAGGACTAACCAGGGTGGAGGAAGATGGCAGTGATGTGTCTGATCATTCTCTAGGGCAGCCACAGGGTGTTCCATGGAAAGTGGGAGATAGGAAAGGGGTGGCATTGCCACAGATGTGCCCAAAAAGATTGTAGCCCAGGTGGTCAAGAAGACCACCAGCATCCTGGCCTGTGTCAGGAACAGTGTGACCAGCAGGACCAGGGAAGAGGTTGTGCCCCTGTGCTCAGCACTGGGGAAGCCGCACCTCAAATCCTGGGGTCAGTTTTGAGCCACTCACTACAAGAAGAACATTGAGGGGCTGGAGCATGTCCAGAGATAGGCAACAAAGCTGGTGAAGAGTCTTGAGAACAGGGCTGGTGAGGAGCAGCTGAGGAAACTGGGGTGCTTAGTCTGGAGAAGAGAAGGCTGAGGGGAGACCTCATTGCTCTCTACAACTCCCTCAAAGGAGGTAGCAGTGAGGTAGAGGTTGGTCTCTTCTTCTTAGGAACAAGTGATAGGAAGAGAAGAATTTCTTCACATTGCATCAGGGTAGGTTCAGGTTGGATATTAGAAGAAACTTCTTGACTGGAAGGGTTCTCAAGAGGAGTTCAGCACAGGCTGCCCAGGAAGGTGGTTGAATCCCCATCCCTGGAGGTGTTTCACAGAGGCAGAGATGTGGTGCTGAGGGACACAGTTTAGCACTGCTTCCATTCTTGCCTACAACTTGAAGCCAAGAAGGGCAGCTCTGAAATAAAACTTCACCCCTCAGTTTAAGAAGGACATCGAGATGCTTGAACGTGTCTAGACAAGGGCAATGAGGCTGGGGAGAGGCCTTGAGCACAAGCTCTATGAGGAGAGGCTGAGGGAGATGGGATTGTTTAGTCTGGAGAGGAGGAGGCTCAGGGGAGACCTCATTGCTCTCTACAACTACCTGAAGGGTGGTTGTAGCCAGGTGGGGGTTGGTCTCTTCTCTCAGGCAACCAGCACCAGAACAAGAGGACACAGTCTCAAGCTGCGCCAGGGGAAGTTTAGGCTCGAGGTGAGGAGAAAGTTCTTCACTGAGAGAGTGATTCACCATTGGAATGTGCTGCCCGGGGAGGTGGTGGAGTCGCCGTCCCTGGAGGTGTTCAAGAGGGGACTGGACGTGGCACTTGGTGCCATGGTCTAGTCGTGAGGTCTGTGGTGACAGGTTGGACTCGATGATCTTTGAGGTCTCTTCCAACCTTGGTGATACTGTGATACTGTGATCTACCTGGCATTCATCTCACCAAGCTGCCCACTGCATGGCAGGCGTTGAGCAAGCAGCTGAGTGCAAGGACAGGTTACTTTGATAACGGCCTTCACTTCCCAAAGCTCAGAAAGGGCTCCAGGGAGGTCCTAGTCAGAGCCGAGTGCCTGGTTCCTCACAAGTACTGGTATTTAAATCTGTAGCATTTCTGAACCTTTATAGGTGTAGGTTTGCATGCAAAACCCCTTGTCTCTAAAGGCCTGCCCTAAGAGAAGAGAAATAGTTTTGAAGGCAGAACAGCTCCTCTAAACCTGTACTAAAAGAATTTTGTTGGCAGTGCCATTATTTACCAATTATCTACTTAATTTCTACATCTATATTATACTGACAATTAGATTACATGTAAGCTGATTTACTCAAGGAGACAACTGAGAAAGATTAAACACTATGTTTTCTCTTGAGGTATCAGCACTACAACAGCAAAACTCATTCCAGAAGCCTGAAGGAGAGGTCAATGGGTCCTCGTGTTTACATCAGCAGCCCCAAACCGGCGCCTGGGCATACAGTGTTAGCCCTGCCCTGGTCTGTCAGGCAATGTGTAGCAGCTACTTCCAAGGCCCCATGAAAAACCTACCAAAGTGAATGAGAGCACCATTTCCTTCCTTCCTGAATTCATTCCTTCCTTCCTTCCCTCCCTCCCTCCCTGAATTCCTTCCTTCCTGAATTCCTTCCTTCCCTCGCTGAATTCCTTCCTTCCCTCCCTGTCCCTCTCCTTCCCATGTTCCTAAATTCCTAAATTCCTTTTTTTCCCTGAATTCCTTCCTGAATCCATTCCTTCTCTCCCTCCCTTCTTTCCTTCCTTCATCAATTCCTTCCCTTCCCTTCCCTCCCTCAGATCTGCTGTCACTCTTGTCAGTTCAGTGCAGGAAGCATTTACAGTTACCAAATCAACCTGCTGGTATTTGAGTCCTCCTAGCAGAGCGAGCTGAGTTAAAGCAGCTGTGCTCTCCCTGACAGTCCCCGCTGCTACTGCCTGCCATAAAGGCCAGGAGGGAGGCAGATAGGCTGATTTATGGTGCAGTGTTGCTCCCATAGATCTCCTTTCTAATAAAACTTCAGTGGAATCACTGCTTACACGGGACTGCACGTGTCTCTAGATGTACTGCTAACCACTCCTGGAAGCTTTCAGAGCTGTATTTATGGGAGGCTTTTAGCTACCTGCAGGAAAAGAGCTCACCACGGGAGCCTGCCTGCCCCTGAGAGTGCAGCCTGGTAAGAGCACAGATTTATACCTCCTCAGATCCTGGGGGACAGCCAGGCTCTTTAGCTGAGCTCTCAATTAGAGCATGGCTCCAGCCCATGCTTGCTGGCACTGAAGCTACTGATGGCTGGAAATTTTTGTACCAGCACCACAGAAGTCCTCCAGCAACACCTCTTCAGGCAGGACCATGTATACCACTTCAAAGCAAGTCTTCCTTCTCAAACACTTAAGGTCACAGCCATGGTTTCCCCCTCCCCTTGCATTGCTTTCTTACCTGCTTTTTTGTCTTGATGGTTCTTAGACTTCAGACTTCTAAAAATTCTTTCTTTGTCAGGTTTTCCTACCCACACACAGCATGGGCTGAAATGAGCAACAGGTTATTTTAAGCCCACTTATCTTAACTAGACTCTTCAGGACAAAGTGCTCCCCTATCTTTTCTCTACAGCTCTCGCAGATTATGATTACTTTTGCCAGATCTAATAACCAAAGAAACATACCAAATGCCACGGCTGTGAGATGAAAACTCATAGACTCAGAATGATTTGGATTGGAAGGGACCTCCAAAGAGCTGATTCTTTGGAGAAAAACATTAATATTGTCCTTCTGAGGTCTGCTTGAGGATGGAGGTGGATGCAGCAAGAAGCTAATTCCTGTTTTCAGCAGCACTTAGGAGCTGTGTCCATGCTTCAAGCACTGAGAGCACAATACTTATGTCCACCTTCAACTGGCGGTGTTGTCACAGCCTTGACTCTTCATGGAGAAAGATCAGTGCTGAGCCAATGTGGCTGCTTTGGGGCCAAATATCCTGAACTAGAGCTAACTCTGTAAATTGCTCTTTTCTGGATCCTTTTCCAGGTTCAGGACACCTCATCACATCCATCTGTTTGCAAAAGCAATCATACAGCATTTAACCCAGTGTATAACCAAGGTTGGAAGAGACCCCAAGGATCATCAAGTCCAACCCGTCCCAACAGACCTCACAACTAGACCATGGCACCAAGTGCCATGTCCAGTCTCCTCTTGAACACCTCCAGGGACGGCGACTCCACCACCTCCCCGGGCAGCCCATTCCAATGACGAATGACTCGCTCAGTGAAGAACTTCCTCCTCACCTCGAGTCTAAACCTCCCCTGGCACAGCTTGAGACTGTGGGCACAGTTCTGAAGGGGACACACAAAGCGTGACATGCTGGATACATGGTACTACCTAAGGGGCAGGTTTGTGTAGCACCCAGAAAGAGTCATCTTCAAAAAGTTAACTGCTGCTGTTTTATGGCTTGACACCAAACTGCGGCCCCCTGGTAGCTGCTCCATTGCAGTCAAAGAGCAGAGTCTGGTCTTAGCTGGGGATGAAGCACAACTCTGAACAAAAAGTAATTAGTATTGGCTAACTAATCTGATGACTTGGGTGTGGATTTTCACAGTATCACCAAGGTTGGAAGAGACCAACCTGTCACCACAGACCTCATGACTAGACCATGGCACCAAGTGCCACGTCCAATCCCCTCTTGAACACCTCCAGGGATGGTGACTCCACCACCTCCCTGGGCAGCAAATTCCAATGGTGAACGACTCTCTCGGTGAAGAACTTTCTCCTCACTGTGAGCCTAATCTTCCCCTGGTGCAGCTTGAGACTGTGTCCTCTTGTTCTGGTGCTGGTTGCTAGAGAGATGAGACCAACCCCTTCCTGGCTACAACCACCCTTCAAGTAGTTGTAGAGAGCAAAACACCCATGGGAAAGCAAGGACAAGGATGCACAATTGCTCCCCAAAAGAGGAGAGGCACTAACTTTTGTATATCATCTTTCCCTCTTGAAATCACACAAGCACAATATGGAGGAAATCACACAAGCACAATACGTCCCCCTGTGGAGGACATAGGGCTTTAAAACTTTGGGTTTGACAGTTTTCCCCTCAAAACATTTTGATCCTTGTTTGTTTTCGTCTCTCCTGAATGTCTTCAGTCTCTACCCACCCAAAGAGGAGTGTAGTAAACCCACCTGCTTTCATTCTCTTCTCACAGAGTAGAAGGGGGCAGTTTGTTTTACAGCTCATACAACAGAATGAGAGCAATGGATGGGAAGGATGAGCTGACTTTCACAGGGTGTCCTCCACCAGTCTCCCATGAAACACTGACAAGCCCCACTGAAGAGGACCCAATCACACCTCAAACCATAAAGCACAGCTATGGGTGCACACTGGCATCTCTCTATGATCCTCCTGTGGCAAACAGAGCCAGAACTGCCTTTGAGGCAGCATCTGCCACACCAAAGGCCAAGTGGAAGAGGAGAGGCTGAACCTCACCTGAGATCTCACCATTTTCACTGCTCTTTGGCCCAACACAACATTTTGATGAGAGTGCAGATAGGATGAAGGTGCCCAGCTTGGCTCTTTACATGGAAAAGACAGAACTTTTAATGAACCTCACACCAAACAAACCTTGATGGCACCAGGAGCGAGGTGCACTTGCTCAGTAACGCCAGCAGCAGGATACTCAGCTGAACTCAACACACCTTCTGCTGTTGGCTTCAATGAGACCTTGAGATTTCTGCTTATCCTTTAAATCACACTTTGCTGGGGCTGGATTTGGAGAATCACTTGAAGGCTGTGGTTAGGTGAAGAGTGAATTCTCATCTGTTTCCTCTGCAAGAAAAAAAAGATATGCACATGGAAAGTCTCCAAAGAATAACAATGTTATTCCACTTCACCTCTCCAAACCAAAATCAAAAACAGTTCTAACTCAGAGGGGTTTGTGTAGATGTCAAACCTACTATGTAGAGGGGGGGGGAGGAGGAAAACCTAAACAGAAAAAAAAATAATCAACAGGTTCTCCCAGACACATTTTCATTTTTGATGAAATCTATGTCTGATGCACTCAAGGGTGAAACGTATCCAGCCTAGGAAATAAGTGTGTGAGCACCTTCCAGAAATAATCAGGAGTCAGAATGACCTTTGATTCCAGGCAAGCAAAGGCAACTGGCATGATGGATATAGAATAAAAAAAATATTACTGAAAAGCAAGGAGATTTGCATCCTGCCCCAGCAGCAGTGAAAGGGGCACTGAAATGTGCTCCTTTTACACAGAGGGCTACAGGGCCACGTTCCAGCAGACAAATGGAAGGCTTGTATTAAAAATGCATAATTTAATCAAGAGGAAAACTACTAATCAGATGGAAATATTCAGACTGATATTGGGGTTTTAATATTAGTGTTATTAAATCCTGCTATAGTTTCTCACAGATTCACCCAAGTGTAAATTAATATAAGAAGGAACAGTTAACGACCTTACAGGGACCGGATCAAACAGCCCTGCTTGGCTGCAGGCATCCCACGGGCTTGTGGCGTTAGGGCTAGCATCAGGGGCTCGGCATCAATGCCACCTGCTGATCTAACAGTGCCTTCCCCACAGGTCCTGATCTCATGATGCCATCCCCATGTGTTCTGATCTAATGGTACCATCCCCCATACCTGCTGATCTCATGGTGCCATCCCCACATGTCCTGTACTTCTCACAGTGCCTTCTCCACAGAACAGACTAAAATAAGCCCCCGTGCAATTTCTGGCACTAGGTGAATAACAGCTGAGGTCCAGTGCCAGACCAAGACTCTACCTTGGCCCGGCACAGAGTTGTCACCTCTGTGTGCCACAGCCTGAATGTGGCCACAGGGCTGCCAGCTGCACCTGAAATCACCCCATGCCACAAAGAGCTGAGACAGAATCAGCCACCAGAAAACAAAGCTGAGCATTCCCCTAGTTTAGCACACTGGGTCTGGTTGTGGACTCTTCAGCTCAAGAGGGACAGGGAACTGCTGGAGAAAGTCCAGCAGAGGGCCATGAGCACGATGAGGGGACTGGAACCTTACAAGGAAAGGCTGAGAGACCTGGGGCTGTCTGTTTACCCTGGGGAAGAGCAGCCTGAGAAGGCACCTGATCAATATTGATCAATAGCTAAAAGGTGAGGCTGAAGAGAAAGGGCTGGGCTCTTTTCAGTGGTTCCCAAAGATAGGACAAGGGGCAATGGGCAGAAACTGGAACCCAGGAGGTTTCAATTGAACTTAAAGAGAAAATGCTTCCTTGTGAGGGTGCTGGAACCCTGGTGCAGCTGCCCAGAGAGGTTGTGGAGTCTCCTACTCTGGAGATTTTCTAAACCCACCTGAACATTGTGATCCTGTGCCACCTGCTCTGGGTGACCTTGCTTTAGCAGTGGGGTGAGACTGGACAATCTCTGGAGGTCCTTTCTAACCCCCACCATGGTGGGATTCTGTGAAGCCTTCATCTGATGGGTACCCAAAAATATACACTTGCTAATGAGGGGGTGAAGATTCAGTCCATGGAAGTATCCTTCAATGGCATCCCATTCTAAGGGGAGAGGATCCAGCTGCCAGTCCTCTGGCTGCATGACAACTCAACCAGTCTCTGCAGCAGGACTCTATTAATACCCTAAGTTGAGGGTACCCTGTAGTCAGTTCTAAGCCCACACAAAAGCAGGGTAAGAGCCTGGGTACACCGCTGCAGGTTGAGGCACCGAGATGACCTTTATCAGGCCTTGGTATTTGTCAGGGTGGTAGTACATGCTGTGAGTGGGTGTATGGCTGAAAGGGCTGCTTTGAGTTATGCCATGACACAACCAGAGCTGGCTCAGGTAGTGTCCTGAGCCACAATATCATCTCAGGTTTGCTTTCTACCTTAGCAGCACATCCTCCAAAAGGAGAAGCCCAGCTTCTCCAATGCCAGTCCCAGAGAAATCCCCCAAGTTAAAGCAGAGGAGGAGCAGCCCAAGCAGAGGAGCAGCTGAGGCCCAGTGCTCTAAGCAGGCCCAGCAGTGGAGGGAACCCACACACCAGCACTGCTCACACAAGACCCCTGCCAGGCAGCCGGCAAACCCCAAGGGCCCCCAAAGCCTGCTGTGAGCATTTCTGGCTGTACCCAGCATGTGAGGCAGTCACTCCTCCCTGATCTGAGCCAGGACACTTGGGGTAGTTCCCAGGCCAATGAGCACTAACAGATAGTTTCTCCTGTCTGTGACACAGAGCTGGCACCACCACCTTCATCTCTGAGGGCTTTTGCTGCCCAAAATTCCGTATTAACTGTGCAGTAGAGCAGTGCTAGTAGCCAAGACTGGGATATGACTGAGTGGTGAGCAGGCAAAGGCACTGGGACAGACTGATGCCAGAGTGAAACCAGGAGCCTGCCCCTCAGCTGGGAGGAGATGGCATTGGCTCCATCACTGGTAAGCATGAAATTCAGGAAGATGCCTGGTAATAGGCAGCAGCTAAAGGCACACCATGTCCTGAAACCCTTAAAGACCCAAGCACTACTATCACCCACTCTGTCTGCTTTGCCCTTTTGGTGTCGCCTTGATTCTGAGGAGAAAGCGCAAGAGTTCACAGCTGGCAGCTGAAGCCATGGAAGGAATAGGGATGAGGAAGTCAAGAGGACAGTTCTTCCACTTCTTGAAGGCACTGGAAACCAAACACTGGAAGGAAGACTCAGCAATTGAATTTCACTTCATTAGAGGGAGAATCGTTTCTAAAAGAAGAAATCATCAAGGAATTGAGTAACGAGCCTGGAAGGGGAAATCAGACAGGGCTTCCGGCTGCAGGCGGTGCAGCAGGCTTGGCCTGCACTGGATGGGCCTCTAGTGGAGAAGCGAAGCCACGGCTCGCAGCCACATACTCAGAGCGCAGGGGAAGCCAGCCCGCTCCCCACGCAGCCTCTCAGTGCACAGCGGGCAAGGGATCGCAGGGCATGCCCCTAAAGGGGACAGCTCTTCCGCACTGCCTACAGAGACCAGCATGGTGCTGCTGTGATCCAGGGAGGACAGCGAGATGAACATTAGCTCTTCCCTACCTATGTTCTCATCCAGCTGGGACAGAGGTTCCTACTCAACTCTTTGCCATAAAAGCAACACAGTGCCACCTGCAGAGGCACTGAGTTTGTCCTGCATGGGCTGGAAGCTGCAAGCATTGGATGTGCTCCACTGGATGTTAACCCTTGCAGCACTCTGATGGCAGCAGTTTGACTAGAAAGCAAACTCCAAAACAAGGAGTTCCATTAGAGCTGCTCTCAAGACGGGCTCCCAAAATAAAAACTTGGCGCCCACGATTAGGCATTAGGAAGAAGTTCTTTAAGGACAGCAAGACACTGGAACAGGTTACCCAGAGAAGTTGTGGATGCCTCATCCCTGGAAGTGATCCCTTCCAGCCCAAACCCAAAGGATTCTATGTAGGATTTACAGATGTGGGTTCATCCAGTACCAAGAGTTCATAGAATCACAGAATGGTTTGATCAAATATCATCCAGTTCTGACCCCACTGCATGGGCAGGGACACCTCCCACTAGACCAGGTTGCTCAAAACCTTAACCAGCCTGGTTTTAAACACTCCCCAGTGTCAAGGGGCAGCCAGGAGAGCTTCCCACAGCTCAGCCTTTGGCTTTCTTTGCACAGCATAATGAGCTGCACTTTACAGTGTGAATTCCTCAGGCTGCCAAACATTTGGCACTGGTTTGCTGTGTACCACGGAATTGTTTTGCTTCCTGAATTATTTTCCTATTGATCCAGGCTCCCAAGCTTTAAATGCTGGACAGCTCTGCAACACTGAGCTTACAAAAACAGGGAGTCCCAACCACGACCAGGAAGAAACCATACAACACCCACCCAGCACTAGGCACTGGAGTCCAGTTTGGAGTTGGAATAATTCCTGGTCCTGGTGAGACCATGTTCAATGAGGAGCTCTGAGAGGATGAGCTGGCTGCTGTGGAACTAACAGATCTATGCAGATTGGTATTCCCAAGAGAGAAAAGGGAAAGGAAAATATTAAAACCTGATGCTCCTGGCAAATGAAAAACTAATGGGCCATGGTTTCCCCAGGGGATGGAAGCCCCTCTCAGCAGATTTCATCCTGATGACTACAGGAGACATGCCTCAGCAGAGAGCTCTCAGGAAGCACCACTGCAGCTAAATAGAAACACCTGGAAAATTTCAGAGAGGAGGTGAAGGAGTGGAAGTCATCACACACCAAGTCACCATGTACCTGAAGAGGCTTGAAAGGTCACAATGCAGCAGTGCAATGCAGCTCTTTTTGTGGGTCACCAGAAACCAAAGTAATTCTGCAACATTCCAACCCTGAGTTTCCACAGAATGGTGTCAGGAGCGGCACGGATTGGAACTGGAAGAGCAGCCTCTCACCACTGTGAAGCTTGTTTGACTAAACTGCACTGGCACCTGATGTTCAACCAGGCCAAGGACTGGGTCCTGCACTTGGGTCACAACACCACATGAATGCTCCAGGCTTGGGGCAGAGTGGCTGAAAACTGCCCAGAAGATAAACACCAGGGGGCGCTGGCTGACAGCCAGCTGAAGGTGAGTCAGTGTGTGCCCAGGTGACCAACAAGGCCATCCTGGCCTGGATCAACAGTGGTGTGGCCAGCAGGACCAGGCAAGGGACTGTCCCCCTATACTGGGCACTGGAGGAGGCACACCTGGAGTCCTGGGTTAAGTTTTGGGCCCCTCACTCCAGGAAGGACATTGAGGAGCTGGAGCAGGTCCAGAGATAGGCAATAAAGCTAGTGAAGGGTCTGGAGAACAGGGCTGGTGAGAAGCAGCTGAGGGACCTGGGGTGGTTTAATCTGGAGAAGGGGAGGCTGAGTGGAGACCTTCTGGCTCTCTACAACTCCATGGAAGGATGTTGGAGCCAGGTAGGGGTTGGTCTCTTCTCCCTAGTATCAAGTGGGGTGCTTGGTGCCATGGTTTAGTTGATTAGATGGTGTTGGATCATGGGTTGGATGTGATGTTCTCGAAGATCTCTTCCAACCTGGTCTGGTGTATTCTATTCTATGCTATAGGAGGAGAGGAAAAACTCCACCCAAAAGGTTGTCAAGCTCTGTAACTAGCTGCCTAGTGGTGAAGCCACTATCCCTGGAGGTATTTAATGCATGCAAAGGCAGCACTTAGGGCCCTGGTTTAGTGGTGGACTTGGCTAGGTTTACAGCTGGACTCAGTGACCTTCAGGGTCTTTTCAAACCTAAAGGATTCTCTGATTCTATTCTGTGAAAAATACTTTCCCCTCCACTCCTTTTGAAGAGCTTCAACAACTCCAAGGGAACAGCTGGAAGATTTCCCTGTTGGTGACATCCTTGAAGCCACTCAAGTGACTCGCACTGTTGATAAACATTTACAAGTCAAACTCATGCAATTACCTGCATTTTCAAACCCACACAATTAGCAAATTACTTCCTAAATGATGGAAAAATCAAAGAACTCAGAACTGATTCACATTTAATATTTATTAACACAAAAGAAAAATATTGGCCCAAAGCAGGTATTTATAACTGACACCAGGGAAGGAGCTTTTAGGAGCTGTGTCACAATCTGCTCTTGGTCTAAATTATAAGAACACAAATTAGCTCTAATTAATAGAATCACAAAGCCATAGAATTGCTTGAGCTGGAAAAGAACTCCAAGACTATCCAATCCAACCATCAAACAAATACCACCATGGCCATTAAACCATGTCCCAAAAGGCCATGTCCATGTGTTTCTTGCACACTTCCAGGGACGGTGACTCCACCACCTCCCTGGGCATCCTGTTCCAATCCCTGATCACTCTTGCAGGGAAAAAATGTTTTCATATTTCCAACCTAACTCTCCCTGGCACAATTTCAGGCCATTTCCTCTCCTCCTATCACCTGATACTAGGGAGACTAACCCCCACCTCACTGCAACTTCCTTTCAGGGAGCTGTAGAGAGCAATGAGGTCTCCCCTCAGCCTCCTCTTCTCCAGAGTAAACAACCCCAGGTCCCTCAGCTGCTCCTCACCAGCCCTCCAGAGGTTCTCCAAAACCTTCACCAGCTATGTTGCCTATTTCTGGACCTGCTCCAGCCCCTCAATGTCCTTGAAGTGAGGGCCTCAAAACTGAACCAAGGATTTGAGGTGTGGCCCCTCCAGTGCCCAGTACAGGGGACAATTACTGCCCTACTCCTGCTGGCCACAGCACTGCTGATCCAGGCCAGGACACTGGTGGTTCCTGTTTCATAATGCAAGGCAGCAAGACAGGGTACTTGCAGCAGCATCAGAGCATCCCCCTACTCCAACGATAGATCACTACAAACAGTAGTAGCACTGCAGTATGTCAAGAATTTCTTCCTAATCACCAGTCTAAATCTCCCCTCTTCCCAGCTCGAAGTCATTGCCCCTCTTCCTGGCACCCCCAGCCTTTCAGCACATGCCACTGTGGTGCAGGAGATGAGCAGCAGTAGCCATCTGAAGACAAGGCTATGACTTGTGTGAACTTCAGCAGAGGTAGCACCTGAACAAAAGGCTGCTCTGGGTTCTGGTCCTTCACCCCACCTCATTCGGCTGGCAGGTTAAACAGGATGCTAAAGCAGACTGGGTGTGCCCCGAAGTGAACAGGCAGACACAGTTACTGTGTTGAAAGCCCAGCGGCACTTCACCAGCCCAAAGCCTGTCCAGGCCTGGCAGCTCTGCTGGAGGCTGTCCCTGCAGCCACCTCCGTGCTTTAGCTATGAGCAGTGCATAGCACAGCTCAGCTGCCAGACAGGCAAATGCCTGCTTCCACCACCGTGAAGAAATCAGCCACAAGGCAGAGAACATTTGCTGGATGCAAAAAGGCCTCTGCAATTACCACTTAATTGTCCTTCATGGGCCAGCACTGGGAGTCTCCTACTTTCCCTTTAAGGTTGCTCCCTCCTTCAGCAATTTTTCTTAACTGGCTACTTAATTAGTCTTCCTTCCTGGGCTTAATTGTAAATTTGTTTTGATTAATTAGCCTCAGAGCTGACTTGGCACTAACTGAAATACAGGAGCAGAGCTTAGTTTCTTCAGCACACAGGCTACTGCACCCTGGGGGAGCCTCCTCTTTGTCAGCAACAAAATTTCAAGTTCAGGTTGTGTTTGAACAAAACTTCTCCATAATTAACTCCCATTCCTTTTGATTGTTCCCCCTGTACTACAACACCAAGAAAGAAGTGTGAATATAAAGAAAATACAGTGAGTTGAGGCCTCAGGATTGCACACCACGTTCACCAGCTGAATCCTGCTGCTGGAGATGACTTCATGGTCTTCAACACAAGCTATCACAGCACTAGAAGCACCTCAACCGAAGAGTGCAGGTCACCAACACAGACAGCTGTGCTCTCATGGCACACACAGCAGCAAGGTTTCGCTCATCAACCAGAGGTCACGTTCTGCTCCTCCACAAAGATCCTGGCTTTTGTTGAAACTCTTTGCACAAAACTAGACAGGGAGTCTGCAACACCTCTGGGCTGCCACCCAGCACTTCTCACATCACTCCTTTCCTCTCCCTCTTTAAGGCACATTGATTCCACGACACCAACAGTGGTGCCATGCCTCTGCCACCTTGATCAATCCTCCCTTTAGTTGCTGCTACTCAAACCACAGGAAAAGGCAAAGAGCATGACCAGGAGAAAATGCAGTAAGCCATCTAAAGCAATGCCTGTTAAGAGCTGTTCCATCATCTTCTCAAAGAGCTGTCAAGAGTTCTGCACCTCTGCAGTTTTCAAAGTTCACAGAACACCAGGCTGGAAGGGGCACCGATGATCATCTGCTCCAACCTTCAAGTTCTTACCTGTCAAGCTGCAAAGAGCAGTCAAAGGTCTTCCTCAGGACATGACTGTGGTCTCCTGAGGACACTTTCAGGTTTGCATCTCGGGCTAAGGAAGCAAACACTTGGCTTCTTTCAGCTCCTTGTTTCAGTTCTCATCCTTCTTTGTGCTCCAAACCAGACTGCAGAAGTGCAACATAAATGTGGGCTTACCACCTTTTTATGGAATCACAGAATTGTTTTGCTTAGAAAAAAAAACTCCAAGATCATTGAGTCCAACCATCAACCTGACACCACCATGGCCATTAGACTGTGTCCCCAAGTGCTGTGATGTCTACAAAGTACCACAGGAGCTGTACAACGCCAGCTTCCAGGACATGCTCAAGAGAGGTAACTGAAGACAGTTTCTGTGCACAGGGCACAGCTGGCTCTGCAGCTCAAGAAGGTGAGGCAGAGCAGACAGTGCACAAGCTATACCTGTGTGCTCAGCATCAGTCCCAGATCTCTCCAAGTAGGGGGTGGCAGCTCCATGAGCAACATCAATTTCCAAAGCCGCATCTTGTAGAGAAAAGGCTGTGTTAAACCAGCACACTAAGGCCTCTCAGGCTTTCTTCAGAGGAGCTGCTCACCACTCTGCTTGCTGAAGCCAAGCATTTCATAGCGCTGCTGCCTGCTGTTTGCATGTGCCTTGCTGGGCTTTAGAAGGCAGAGCAGCTCTGGGTGCTCCTTTTCACAGCCCTGCTCCCCAGTAATCTGCAGCCAGCTGTTCTGACTGCTGACCAGCTACTGGTTTCATCTTAGACTGGAGCCATGGGGAATCCTTCTGCCTGTCAAACCTTAAGGGGAGCTTTTCCATGCAACATGAGAAACATTTGGCTTTGGGCAACTACATGTCTGAGCATCCACAGAGCAAGAGGATACTCTGAAGGGTAAGGGTAGCAGTTTGGGGAGACATTGAGCTACAGCAGCTCTCAATGCCATTACAGGGGCATGCCCATCCCCTTCAGTCATGGATTATCTGCACTCAGTCACCAGTTACAGTAAAATCTGCACAAGACACCATGCAAGCAAGGCTGCACATCAGCAGAGGTATAAGAAATACTCTTTCCTGCTGAAATACCTCTGCAGCTGAGCTGAAGTGAGGAAGTGGCTCTTCTGTGTTTACTGCACTGCCCAGGTGCCAAGCAGAAAGCATCTGCAGGTACCCAGCTCAGCTGTGTACTTCAAACAAACAGATGACACTGTGTGTGCCTCAGCAGCTTGTTTTATTGGTGGGCTAAATCTTCAGCAGTCACTTAGCCCACATCCTCTTCAGCCAATTTTTCAAGTAGGGCAGTGCCCACACGTCTAATAGCTCTGCAGCTGTTCTGCCAGTTTAAGCTGCAAAAAGGTTGTGTTTGGTAAAGCAGGAACAGCTTTGCAACCATGTGGAACTCCAATAAGAGAGACTCTAAATAAATCCTACAAACCCAGGAACATTTTGTTTGTTTTTTATTTATTGTTTTCAAAGGGAGCAAAAATCTTCACAAATCTGACTTTTTATTGTGGTGAGATATTGTCAGGTAAGCTCTTTAAAATAAGTCTCTAGTTGTCACCACAACACCTACCAGAGAACACAAACATGTACCTACTAACAAAAAGCAGATGAAATATGTGACCCAGCTTTTGCTTCCAGCTCTCCCAGTGGCTCTTGACAGAAAACAACGAACTGATAGCCTCCAGGACCAGGATGTGCGCCACACAGCCAGCAGAAAAGGCCACGTCTCTTTCAGGAGAATGACCTCAGCTTCACTCCACAGTAGGGAACCCTTTGGCCCAGTTTAGCACAAATCTAGCCCAGATCTCTGCTACTTGTGAAGGTGCTGTGCTCCAGTATAAGCAAAAAGTGGTGCCACCTGAGCTGAATTTAGAAGCCATTAGGGCCAAATGCTGGTTTAAAAGTCCCAGCTGTTAGAGCAACTCTAAGAATCGATATTGAAGCTACAGACCCCAAGGTGCTCTGCACAGGCACCTACTTCAGCTTTTTACCAAATGGTATTGCCACAGACC
Organism: Picus viridis; assembly: GCA_033816785.1. Lineage (NCBI taxonomy): Eukaryota > Metazoa > Chordata > Aves > Piciformes > Picidae > Picus > Picus viridis. The sequence continues at coordinate 25,098,589 of CM066582.1, read as the reverse complement.
TGTGTGAAGCAATGGCAGCAGTGGGTAAAGTTGGATTGCTCAGCAGCACAGCAAGTGTGATGATAAAAAGAATCAGTCCCAGGCAGGAAGAAGAATACTAACTCTCACTTTTCACAGGGTTCTTTCTTCTTTGCTTCTCTCCAATATCCCATTTGGTAAAGGGAAAACAGTAAGACCATCCAAGGTTACCCATGGCTACTACTAGCTTGCTAGACACAGAACTGGAGGAAGTGGGAGCCAAAGGAGGTCCAGGAAGAGGTGAAACATCAGCTGCTTCTTCAGACTAACAACCAACTCTTGTTTGTCACACTGCACAACTCCACACCCACGGAAGGCCTGGAACTCACAACATTCTCCTGCTCCTCCTCACACTACATTCAGGCCAAGGACACAGAAAGGAGCTTTTTTCAACTGTCAAGCTGAACAAAAAAATGCAGCTAAGGCAATGGGTGAACAACCTAACTCAACACCTGCTGTGCACTAGTGTAGTAGAAAAGAGCTCTGAGCAAGGGACTGCAGCTAGCAGCACAGAAATGGCCTCAGCAAGGGTCACAACACAGCCCTCACGTCAGTGGAAGCTGATCTGCATCTCCCTGTAGCAGCAAGCTACTGAATTTACCTCCATCTGTACATACTCTTCCTCTCCCTCTCAAACACCAAGCCCTGCTGAATGTGGGCACCAGCAATGACCAACAGCTGTGCTTGAAGCCCCATCTAGTGAGAATTGGTGGAACTGTTGCTAAACTGCAGCAACATCCTGGATATTCACACAGCTGGGTTTGCTACTTCAAAAACCCAAACCAAACCATTTTGAGATGGAGTCCAACTACCAAAGAGTCTCTGCAAACTGTATAGGATGTTTGTCCCAAGAAACCGACTAGCCAGGAAGACAACAAAACCATCCAGCTTTAAGTTACAGATTTTACCAACTCCACCCTGTTTGTGGCACTCCTAACAGCAGAAGAGGAAAGCAGAGGCATTCAGGGCATGCTGACTTTACACCTGCATTTGAACATCTGCCCCTTTCCAGCTTGTGTCAGGAAGGTCTGCACACACATTGCTTTTGCCTAGGCAAACATTCTGAAGGACACATTTTCTTCCCATTTACTCATGACCCAAAAGAAATCCACTCCAAACCTTGCTGCCAAGTTGCAGTGGGGGAGACACATTAGTGCCTAACACAACATACCAGATCTTACTAGAGCCCACCTAACCAGAACACACTGCAGCAGGCTGTCCTGAGCTCTGTCACAACATCCATCTACACTTCCCTTAAGGGTCATGAGCTCCACAGTCCAGACATGTCACTAACCTCTTCACAAAGTGTCCTTCTGCTACCCAATCTGCAGGCAGGTAACACAATGCAGTCTCTTCCTTCTGAGATCCCTGGCCTTTGACATAACTCAGAAGCGGCCTCATTCTGACTTTCAGCTAGAAGCAATGAGCTGCTGGGCTCAGAGACCACCATGTCCATGCCCTGACCACTGAGAAACACACTTGGGTGAGGAGTGGAGAAATTTTGGTCTAGCATTAGCCCTGTACTGTTTTCCAGGTGGCAAACGTGCAGAGCTCTGCAGGCCTGAGGAGCTGAAAGCCTTCCAAACTAAATGTGCAGGTGGGTGGGATGTCCTCAAGCTGTGCAGACAGCATGCATGCCCCGCTGGTAGCTGGTATGGCTCCAACACAGAAGGGACAATATTTGAATCCCACTGACCTTGAAGACACCATTCCAAGCCCAACATTTAGAAAAGCTGTCCCCCTCAAATTACTGTGAATTGTAATAATTTTTAACTCTTCAGCTGCTTACAAAAGTTGAGCTTGGGAACCAGAAAAAAAAAGGTCAAAAAGGTCCAGTTTGCATCCAGACAGAGGAAGAACTAAACGGTATTGCTCCTCTGCCCTATCGTCTCAGAGTTAAGCACAACCTAGCCATGAAAGACCTTCCACAGAACTTCTGTGAAGTGTTTTCACTCTCAGTCTGTGTGTGCACTAACCACAGGAAACACTGCTTGAAAGACAAGAAGGAAACCAATCTCCAATACTATCTCCAGTTCCCCAATCTAAAAGGTCTCTCACAAAGGCATGATGATCTTGGTGTCCAAGCCCTTTCCTCAGACACAAGCAGCTGACTGGCAGCTGAAGGCTCAAGAGAAGCACTAAAGCCAAGTGTCTTTCCTAATGCATATTCTAGATTTAGCATAAAGATGATGGCCAAGCCTGTTTGCAAGATCAGTATTCAATCAAGTCCCTACAGTTCACAATCCAATTTTCCTTATCTCCTCCTCTTCTAGGACAGCAATGACCATGGAGAGAAAGCACCCTACCAGAATAGCTTAGTTTATCCTTATCTTCAGCCAGAAGGAACCTTGAAGAGCTTGGAAGACAAATGCTATGGATACCATCTGCTGTCTAGACTTGGCTTCTGGAGTACTCAGTATAATTACTGTTTTCCCAAAGCTCTTCATTATTCTTCAGGAACACAGCAAGCAAAACTAAAGGAGATACTGAAGTGTTAGACTTGGCTGTGACCTATGGCTGTGACACAAGATGAAGCCATCCCCAACTTTCAGAGCTAATCAAGCCACAGCTTCCACACAACTGATCTTCTCATCCTTGAGAGCCCCCACTTTGCAGTCAGAACTTGAGGCACTAATCATACATCTGCTAGACAAGAAGAGACTGCTATTAACATATTAGAAGAAGGCTAGGCACAAGTATTCCAGCAGCCCTCTCCCAGACAACAATTATTGGAATGGGAACAGCATGTAAGAACATTTCAGTAGAACTCTTCTGAACAGTCTTGCACCAGACAGACATTGAGAACAGCAGATGTTAGCTGAAGACATCAAAAATGCTTCAAGTGCTAAGCATCTTCAGGGAGACATGGCATATAAATAGGGTTTGGAAGAAAACCAACATGTTTTATTCACAAATTTGTACATATATCTTTGTGTCATTGGATTGCACAAGACCAGTAACTGATGAAGAGTGAGGCCCCTCAGTATGTCATTTGTTTGACAGCAGACTACTGAGGTTCTCTTGGGTTTGCCCTCAACTGATCTCAGTTGCTCTATATGAGTTTGCAGTGTTAAGCTGGGCCCACTCAAAACAGTTCTCATATGTAAAAAGAACTTCAGAACATACAACAGCTTCAGTATAGTTCCAGCAAACCTCTCTGCACCAAGCTCTTCACCTGTCCTTTTTGAGTTGTGTGAAGAGAAGAACACTTTCTTCATCCAGAAGGTTTCGGATGTTGTATCTGTTTCCTACAAACAAAAACAGAGAAGGTTTCCTTTAGGAGCCACTAGAAATTCTTGACAATGAGAGTAGTGAGACACTGCAACAGGTTGCCCAGGGAGGTTGTGGATGCTGGACGAGGCCTTTGAGCAACCTGTGGAAGGTGTCTCTGTCCATGGCAAGAAGGTTGAAACTGGATGATCTTTAAGGACTTAGAGCAGAGTGACTGGAAACTGCCCAGCAGAGAAAGGCCTGAGCGTGTTGATGGACAGCAGCTTAACATAAGCCAGGGTGTGCCCAGGTGGCCCAGAAGGCCACCAGCATCCTGGCCTGGATCAGCAACAGTATGCCAAGCAGGACCAGGGCAGTGATTGTCCCCCTGTACTTAGCACTGGTGAGGCTACACCTTGAGTCCTTGGTTCACTTTTGGGGCTCTCACTACAAGAAGGATATTGAAGTGCTGGAGCAGGTCCAGGGAAGGGCAAAGCTGGTGAAGGGTCTGGAAAACAGGTCTTGTTCCAGCATGTCCAGGTCCCTCTGCAGAGCCTTCCCACCCTCCAGCAGATCAACACTCCCAGCTTAGTGTCATCTGCAAGCTCACTGAGGGTGCCTCAATCTTCTCATCCAGATCATGGATTAAGACCAGCACCAGAACAAGAGGACACAGTCTCAGGCTGCGCCAGGGCAGGTTTAGGCTGGATGTTAGGAAGAAGTTCTACACGGAGAGAGTGATTGGCCATTGGAATCGGCTGCCCGTGGAGGTGGTGGAATCACCTTCACTGGAGGTGTTCAGGAGAAGACTTGATGGGGTGCTTGGCTGTATGGTCTAGTTGTTGGGTGGGTTGGATTGTTTGATGGGTTGGACGCGATGATCTTGAAGGTCTCTTCCAACCTGGTGTATTGTATTGTATTGTAAAAAGAACTGGACCCAGCACTGAGCCCTGGGCAACACCACTGGTGACTAGTCACCAAGTGGATTTAAATCTATTCTCCACCACTCTTTATGCCTAGCCATCAGCCAGTTTTCTAGGCAGCAAAGTGTCCACCCATCCATGTCACAAGCAGCCATTCAATCCACACCAGAAAAGCAAAATCAGAGATGTCTGAATTCTCCATAGCTCGCATCGAGTGACCAACTCATGCAACAAGACATTCTAAATTTTCTCTATATAAAGCACAAAGCATAAAAAATCTGGAACTGATCCAAATGTTTTTTCATAATTTAAGGTGTTAAAATAAGCAAAAATTAGAGGCAGAATCTGAGCACCAAGAGAATACCACTCACAGAACTTGGTAGTGTCATCAAACCTTAGAGGTCAGCTCCCACATGCAAGCAGTATTTGTATCACTGCAGACAAAGGCTGGGTCCTCAACCCATGTCTAGTGCCGGGTCACTTTCTTTACAACCCTACACCTTCCCACTCCCTACCCAAACTCATCTCTTCCTAGTGTTCAGCTGGGGTTTTTCTTAGCTTGCTAATCAGCTTCATCCATCTCCAAACAGCTGGTTTTAAACACGTGCACTTACCTGCTGGAACATAGAAGTAGTCCCCTGTAGTCAGGTAGTACGATGTCTTATGCAAGGTAGTGATAATTTTGCCATAGATAACATGGAAAACCTTAAACAAGGCCAAAAGGTTCTAAGATTAGCAAGCATCTCAGAAAATCAGCCAAGAGAAGACACTCTCCTGCATGTGTTGTAACAAATGATTCATTCATGCATCATGTCTTTATTTGCATTATAGGGGGGAAAAAAACTAGAAAAAGCTGTCAGCTGCATGTGCTGCTTCTAAGCAGCCTAGGACTTGCTGTTCCCACGACCCCCTCTTGGAAGAAGAGCAGAGCTTACTTACTATGGTATCCATGTGCACAAACTGGTGCCCCTTTTCCTTGAGTGGTTTCAAAACCAGTTTCCCAGTGGCAAAAGCAGATGTATTCAGGTGTTTGTAGATTTCTACTGTTTCATCCTTGAAGAAGCAGGAGTGACACGTTCCAGTGGTGACACAATCTGCAAAAGAAGCCCAGGGGATGGTGATGACAAGGCAGGATGAGTCTTTCCTGCTCAGTGACTGCCTGTCATGAGGAGTGTCTGAGGGAACTGGGGTTGCTCACCCCTGACTCCAGCTTACCACCCTCAGACTCCTGTCTGGGGGACTGGTTTCAGCCCCTTCCCCCTTCAAATCTAGTTTAAAGCCCTATCAATGAGTCCTGCCAACTCCATTCCTAGAACCCTTTTCCCTCTGTGTGATAGGCTGTTCTCTTGTGCTATGATCTTTCTCCTCCTCTGGGACAGATGTACTCCATCTGTGGCTAGCTGACCTGGTGCCATAGAAAGTTCCCCAAGATCAAAAACCCTCAAATTCTGCTGGTGGCAGCAGCCTCTGAGCCACTTGTCAATTACACCTGCTTTCTTGTTCCTTTCAGTACTCCTTCCTGCAACTAAGGGTATTGATGAAAAAATTACCTGTGACCCTGGCCCCTCAACCAGTTTTCCCAGAGCCTTGAAGTCCTTTTTGATTGCCTTTGGACCTCTGCTTTCAACCTCATCGCTCCCTACCTGCATAGCTATCAAGGGATAGTAATCACAGGACTGTACCAGACTAGGCAGCCTTCTGGTAACATCTTTGACCCAGGCCCCAGGGAGGGAGGCAACAGACTTTCCTGTGGGAAGGATCCAGCTGACAGATGGAGCCCTCTGTTCCCCTCAGGAAGGAATCACCAATAACAATTACCCTCCTCTTTTTTTAAGGGAACAAGTCCTGATGTGGTGGCAGGCTGTTTTGCTTTAGGCAACACCTCAGATGGTGTGTCTTCTGTCTTCTCATTCACCTCACCCTCAACTTTCAGAGCCACATATTTGTTTTGCAAGGGCAGCTGGGAAGGTGAGGGGAGCCGTGATGGTTTTACTTTGCCTCTCCTAACAGGGACCTGTATCCATTTCCTGCTGCATCTTGGGTCATCTCCCTCTGCTAGGGGAGCCTGCGGAGCCTGTTTGCTCAAATCCAACTTCCTTTCACATTCCCTTGCAGTCCTAAATCTAGCAATTTCTTCCTTCAGTTCAGCCACTAGATTAAGCAGATAATCGAGCTGCTCACACCTGATGCAGGTGTTACCTCTATTGCCCTGCATTTCAGGTGCCAGGCTCCAGCGCTCTCTGCAGCCAGTTGCCTGGACACCTGCACGCTCAAGAGCTCATTGTTTTACACCCAGTTTTGTATCTTACCAATCTAAACAGTCAGTAGATAATTCAGCCAGGCCCTTGGTCACATCCCCTCAACTCACCTAGATGTACTTCCTCATTTGTGACTGGGTCCAGTACAATGGTTGGCTTAGCAGTATCACCTAGGCTGTGGTCCAAAACTGGAGGTTTCTCCTTTCCTGGGGAGACAATAAAAACAAACCCAAAACATAACCAGACTTTTTTTTTCACATGTAGAGTGATTATTTAACCACTACTTTCTCACAATTGTAGATTTAGTAGATTTCACATAGTAAGTACTTGAATTTGTTCAAGTGACTATAAAGACTGAATGCACTTTCTTCAAATAAAGGAAACCACCCACAGCAATGCTTTGAAAGTGTCATTTTATTGGAACTAGTTCTAATAGTGTAATAAATAATGGGGTCTCCAAATCCTAAAGAACTTGCCAGAGGAATGCCAACTATTTGTCCTCTGCCATTAGTGGCAGTATAGTCAAAAGTATCTGTGTTTTAGGAGAAGTGGTTTTGTAAGAGAAGATATTAAGAGAGAATAAAAGCCCCACGGTGAATTCTGAAGAGCAGGTTATTTCCCTTTCACCTGCTGCTGACTTAAGAGATCAACTTCACAAAATCATAACCACAGGCTCAGTTTTCATTTTTCTCAGCAATACTACAGGAATCTCACTTTAACTTGTAAATCAGAAAACTCTTTCTTTGACAAAAAGGATTTTTCCAGAGAAGGAATAGCCTAGGAGCTGATGACAACCTCATGCCTTCAAATTGAAGAGATACCAGAGAAGTTCAAGACAGAAGACGTGAGCCAAACCTCTCCTGCAGAAATCTGCAAAGCAGGCAATTTCAGCTCCATACTGCACAGGAAATTTTCTCAATTGCAGTCAAAACAATCATGTTTAAAGTAAATTTTAGAGATTGTTCAGCCTGGAGAAGAGCAGGCTCCAGGGAGACCTTAGAGCAGCCTTCCAGTACCTGAAGGAGAGCTGGAAAGGAATTCTGACAAGGGCTTGGAGTGACCAAAACAAGGGACAATGGTTTTGAGCTGGAAGAGGGGAGATTAGGAAAAAAATTCTTGACACTGAGGGTGGTAAGACACTAGAACAGGTTGCCCAGGGAGGTTGTGGATGCCCCCTGCCTGGAGGTGCTGGAGGCCAGGTTGGATGAGGCCTTGAGCAACCTGGTCTAGTGGAAGGTGTCCCTGCCCATGGCAGGGGGCTGGAACTAGATGACCTTGAATCTCCCTCCCTACCCCAACCAACCCATTTCATGAGTCTATGATTATAGGTTATTTACTTTTTTAAAGTATCCAAATGGAAAAAAAAATAAGTCTGTATTCATACTTCTTTTAGCTCTTTTCTGCTTGTCACCATCCTTCCTATGTTTAATCTTGGTCTGAGGTTCTGTTTCTGGACACACTACTCCAGTAACCACAAGATTTCCTGAAAAAAACAAGTTAAACAGAGGTCACTAACTCAACACAACCACCTAGCCTTCCAGCTGCAAAGAAATTTCCTTTGAAGCTGAACTCTTCAGATAGCTTTACAAAGCCAGACCCAAACAAAAAGCTTTTCAATATGAAGTATACTTTGGAGTGCAATGCAGCTTGAGCCTTTTTGAAAAGAATTTGATCATATTTCTGCCAAAGAACATTTCAGAGAGTCATGACATGAGAGTCAATTTTTAAGGCAAAACATCAATTTACCAACACAGGGAGATACTATTTTCCAGCAGACTAATCAATTAGGAAATTAGGCTGAATTGTCAGAAAAAAATCCCTGAAAACAAGATCCATTCTCTCACTTAAGGAATCTACCAGTGAGACTGGATAAATTATAGTATCTGTTGTGGAGAACAATCAACACACAGAGAAACGCTCCCATGAAGGACCCAGCAGATTGCCTCATTTTCTGCTACTATACAGAATCTTTGATGTAAAAAACCTCCCAGCAGAAAGAAACTGGTTTGATTCTCCCTAAACAGTTCAGACAAGGGCCCTTCAGATGTTCTCTTGATACTATTTCTAGCTGACACAGGGGTACAAGGAGAGAAAAAGACTGCCTGAATAGCTGGAGACCATAAATAATCAGTGCTTTTTAACTGACTGAGTGGCAAGCATCTCAAAGCTTGATGGCACAGCAAGCCACAGATTTCTCCTCGCTGCCCTGGCAGAAGCAAGCCAATAGGTTTTGTGGAGCTCCTACCTGAAGGACCTACTTCGTAGTTCACCCGCTCTCCTCGCCAGTACTCGAGAGGCTTCAGTCGGATCCTCTTTGTCCGCCGCATGTTAGGAGTGTTGGAAGGCATTACTAGTTCAGGGGATGGAAGCATTCACAGAAAGCATGAAAGGCTAAATCAGACATGGAAAACATTTCAACACCCCTCTCCTCTTGTTCTCTATCAGGGGGCAGCACTTCCCAGCTGATATTTGTACCGTGTTGCTATCAAGACAGGAAAAGGGAATCAAGTACTGCCAAAAGCGTTTGTTTTTTTTTTCACATCAGGCAGTATTTCACTCCCTCCACTCTTCATCACCACAATGACTTCAGAGTAGATTTCATTCTAGGTATCTTAGTGAATCCCTTCTCAGTGGCTCAGGCACAAGGAGCAGCAAAAGATGCTACGGCTCTGAAAGCAAGCTCTCAAGTAAGACTAAGAACCCTGCCTAAATCCCAGGGATTTCAGTGAAAAAGCACTGCCTTGGCTGTGGCAAAAGGAGAGCAACAGGCTACAGAAGCAGCCCCTCCTCTCCACAAGTCCCATCTCCAGGGCCCAGAAGAGAAGCACTTTGGCCAGCAGACACCTCATGCATTTCCAAGCTTTCTCAGATACTTATCTTCATGCTTACTTGCCGTTAATCTCAGCTTCCAATTGTTCTAAGCTGCGACATATGAGTACAGCAAGACTGAATATTTTACTGCCTGTCAGAAAGTTTATTCTTAAGAACAAAGCCCTTAAGAGCTGGGAGCACACCAGTCAAGAATATTTAAATGCTGTAAATAAAGAAGCTTGCTGAAATTAGTTTTCAAAGGTAGACAGCTCTACTGCTGTGCATAAAATAAAAATGAAGGAAATAAAACACAGTTGAACCAGACTAGAGTGGGGTTACACAGGACTGGATGCAGATTGCTGCACCTTTTCTGGGGTCAGGCCACCACAGAAGGCAGGCTACTTGCCCCCTCAGTTACACTGTGCAAAACCAGTTCAGACTCTTACTGTGCTGTAAGCAATGTCTTGGGCTCAGTATGAAATGAAGTTCTGAAATGTGAGAGGTAATGGCAATTCTTGAGTTCAGTAATAAAAATGGGGAAATGGCCTGAAATTGTGCCAGGGGAGGGTTAGGTTGGAGATTAGGAAAAATTTCTTTGCTGCAAGAGTGGTCAGAGATTGGAACAGGCTGCCCAGGGAGGTGGTAGAGTCATCATCCCTGGAGGTGTTCAAGAAACATGTAGACATGGCACTTCTGAACATGGTCTAATGGCCATGGTTAGCATGAAGGTTGGACTGGATGTTCTTGGAGGTCTTTTCCAACTGAAATAATTCTATGATTCTAAAAATCAGTGCAGGGTTACAGCACCCCAAAGAACCTAACAAGCCTTATCTGTAACCACTTACTAACGTAAGAACCCATTTCTAGCTGTTCTCTTGTGTCTCCTTCAGCAAAGCTCACATCAAGCTGGAAATGCATTTGGATTTATCATAGTATCAGTCAGGGTTGGAAGGGACCACAAGGATCAGCTAGTTCCAACCCCCTGCCATGGGCAGGGACACCCCACACTAGATCAGGCTGGCCAGAGCCCCATCCAGTCTGGTCTTAAACACCTCCAGGGACAGGGCCTCAACCACCTCCCTGGACAACCCATGCCAGGGCCTCACCACCCTCAGGGTGTAGAACTTCCTCATGTCCAGCCTGAATCTCCCCACCTCCAGATTCATTCCATTCCCCCTAGTCCTATCACTACCTGAGATCCTGAGAAGTCCCTCCCCAGCCTTCTTGTAGGCCCCCTTCAGATACTGGAAGGCCACAATGAGGTCACCTTGGAGCCTTCTCCAGACTGAACAGCCCCAACTCCTTCAGTCTGTCCTCATAGGAGAGGTGTCCCAGCCCTCTGATCATCCTCATGGCCCTTTTCTGGACACGCTCCAGCACGTCCACATCCCTCCTGTAACAGGGGCTCCAGAACTGGACGCAGTACTCCAGGTGGGGTCTCACCAGAGCTGAGTAGAGGGGGAGAAGCACCTCCCTTGACCGGCTGGTCACACTTCTCCTGATGCAGCCCAGGATCTGATTGGCTTTCCGGGCTGCAAGTGCACACTGAGAGCTCATGTTGAGCTTCTCATCCACCAGCACCCCCAGGTCTCTCTCCTCAGGGCTGCTCTCCAGCCAGTCCCTGCCCAGCCTGTATTTGTGCCTGGGATTGCCTCGACCCAGATGCAGGACCCTGCACTCGGTCTTGTTGAAGCTCATGAGGTTGGCTTGTGCCCACCTCTCCAGCCTGTCAAGGTCCCTCTGGATGGCATCCCTTCCCCCAGCATGTCTGCTGCACCACACAGCTTGGTGTCATCAGCAAACTTGCTGAGGGTGCACTCGATGCCACTGTCCATGGCACCCACAAAGATGTTGAACAAGACTGGTCCCAGGACTGATCCCTGAGGGACTCTGCTTGTCACTGGCCTCCACTGGGACATGGACCCGTTGACAGCCACTCTTTGGGTGCGGCCATCAAGCCAGTTCTTTATCCATCTAGTGGTCCATCCATCAAACCCATGTGCCACCAGCCTGGAGACCAGGAGGTGGTACGGGACAGTGTCGAAGGCTTTGCTCAGGTCCAGGTAAATGACATCAGTTGCTCGCCCCTCATCTATTAATGTTGTCACCTGTTCATAGAAGGCCACCAGGTTTGTCAGGCAGGATTTGCCCTTGGCAAAGCCATGCTGACTATTCCCAATCACCTCTTCACTATTCTTCTGAGTCAGTAGTGCCTCCAGGAGGATCTGCTCCATGATCTTTCCGGGCACAGAGGGGAGACTGACTGGCCTGTAGTTCCCCGGTTCCTCCTTCTTGCCCTCTTTGAAAATGGGAGTAATGTTTCCCCTTTTCCAGTCTGTGGGGACTGCCCCAGTCTGCCATGACTTCTGGAATATAATAGAGAGGGGCTTGGCAACCTCATCTGCCAGTTCTCTCAGCACCCGTGGGTGTATCCCGTCGGGTCCCATGGACTTGAACACCTTCAGGTTCTTCAGGTGATCACGAACCTGATCTTCACTTACAATGGGCAGTTCTTCCTCCCCATCCCTGGCATCGATTTATGCTCTCACATTAAGATATTTGACAGTATCTTACCTATCTTACGGTTTGTTGATTTGTTTGACAACAGAGCTCTTGTTTGAAAATCCAAGTCCTCAGAAGCATCTGAAAATACAAAAAACCCACCAGTACAGGTGTTTACTATTCCTGACTTTCATTGGATAGTCCAACTAGAAACAACCAAACATATTACAAGCAGAAGCTCCAACACGTTCCCAAATAAGACTCTTTTCTTTAAGCAGTTATGAAACTCACTGTAGATAAACAGTGTAGGGAATTCACTTTGTAAACAGTGCAAGCTGAAAAATGACATGAAAATACCTGAAGTGGGCTACAAGAAAGCTGGGGAAGGACTTAGACAAGGGCTTGGAATGACAGAATAACAGGGATTGGCTTTGAGCTGGAAGAGGAGACTGAGCCAGCAGATTAGGAAGAAATTCCTTCCAGTGAGGGTCGTGAGACACTGGAACAGATTGCCCAGGGAGGTTGTGGATACCCCCTCTCTGGAGGTGTTCAAGGCCAGGTTGGATGGAACCTTGAGGGAGGTGCCGCTGCCCATAGCAGGGTGCTGGAAATAGATAACCTTTAAGGTCCCAGCCAACCCAAACCCTTCTATGTTTCTAAACTCTGCTACACACTTGGGCAGAAACATGGCCACAGCCAATACAGTCTGCATGTCTTACTCTGAACAAACTGAACACAACAGGAATTGCTGTACCATCAATAACAGCTTCTAGGAAGCCTCTACATCAAAATACAGAAAACACCAACTTTAAACCTTACCTGGAGATAAACCATCCTGTTCAGAACACTGATAGCCAGAAGGAAATCCATCACCATCTTCTAGGAAAGGCCCACTTCAAAGGTAAAAAGAAACAAAAAAGGTTCAATGATTCAAAGGAGTATTACCAAGGACAGCAAAGTTCAGGTTTTTCCAGATTGTGTGCTGGGTTTTTTTTTTCCCCTTCTAAACGTCTGCCTGTAACAATGAGGCACTGAAATAAGTGACTGAGTTTGGATTGCATATCAAGCTCTGTACCTTCTTTAACAGGAGCTTTTTCAGTACAGTTGCTGGTATATCACACACTAATGTGGAAGGAAGACTCCAAGGAAAATATAAAACATGCCCAAAGGCAAGAAACTTATTATGACTCCTCATTCATGGCAGGAAGAAGAGTTTTGTTAGACTATGAACTGTATTAGCATGGTATTTAAACACCTGAGGCTTGAAGCACAATCCCTGTGCTATTGGGTTCTTTGCTAGTAGAACACAGAAGGCAGCGATAGCACCAAAGAGCTAACCTGTCTCAGAGGGGCAGAAGTGGGATTCACTGCAAGTGTTACAAAAGCTCAGGAAATTACCTTGCACAACTCCTGGCGGTCTCAGCTGCTAAGGAATCTCTAGAACAGAAAACAATTGTTTGCTGTTAAGTCAGTTTTACTTACTGAAAGTAACCTGTAAGTCAATTTTACCTTGGGAACAGGTCCATAATAGACACTTTCAAATACAATTTTTAAAAGCAATGCACAGAGCAGTGATTAAAAGTTCAATTAGGCTAGTTAAAGAAGCTTCCTCTTTTGATTACCACCCATTAGTATAGTTACTGCCAAAAAATTGTGGTTGCTCAAGGGTTAAACACTGTATTTTCTCAATTTCTCAACAAAGTAACAAGCCTGACAGGGAAGTTACTCTAGGTGGGGTTGTGTGAGTATATTCCAACACCTGAGAAGGGCCTACCAGAAACCTGGGGAGGGACTTTTGACAAGGGCTTGGAGTGACAGAACAAGGGGCAATAGCTTTGAGCTGGAAGCGGGGAGATTTCAGCTGAGTGAGGGTGGTGAGACTGGAGCAGGTTGCCCAGTGAGGTTCTGGATGCCTCCTCCCTTGAGGTGTTCAAGGCCAGGCCAGATGGGACATTGAGCAGCCTGGTCTAGTGGAAGGTGCCCCTGCCCATGGCAGGGGAGTTGGAACTGGATGATCTTTAGGGTGCCTTCGAACCCAACCCATTCCATAATTCTATGAATCTCTTTTCCCTTGTTCTTAAATCGGATCTGCTACTCAGAAGAAAAATTTAAGACTCTAGCTCAAGTTTCCTTATGTAGAAACAGACACTAAATTTGGCACCCACCTTTGAGGACAGGATGCTGACTACAGCACTTGGCCTCTCTATTCAACCACCTGAAACCATCACCTAGTTGCAGTGGGCCATTGCTGCTTAAAAGCTAACAATCTGTGTTTAATTGCAAGCCTACCGAGGTACAGCATGTTTGTGAGGAATGACATTAAAAGCTTACTGTGGTCCACGCTGCACATGACGTTTCCTTTTGGTGCTTTTCACTTTCACATCTGCTAACTTCTGTTTCTCCCTCGCTGTGCCCTGCAGAGAAGTGCTGTCAGAACGCATGTGAGAGACAGCGTTTGCAGCGTCTGAGAAAGCACCTTCACGGTCTCTGTGACCGAGCTTTTGGGGAACCTTCTCTGAAGACTTGGCTGGCAATTGTTTCACTTCAGAACTCTTCACACTGTCTATAAGACACTGCAGTGCTTGTACAAGACTTCTGTTAGTTGCATCATCAAGTGACTCCAGTACCTGCAATATATTTTCAGACTTGGTCAATTTCTGACTGGTGGGAGTCTGCAATTTCTGGTGGGGGAGTGATGTGAACTCTTCAGACGGTTTTGCAGGCTCTCTTTCCAGCTCTTCTTTACCAGGTTCACTGTCAGAATTCTCCTCTCTTTGTAACCGAGGTTTTTTATTGCTGCTTTTCTTGGCAGATATTTTAAGCTTCTTCCTTGGACTTTCTGCCTCTCTCTTAGCCACTGGAGCTTTTGGAGGATTCTGCTTAGCAGTTTGTTTCTTGGGAACGACACGCTGAGAAGATTTTGAAGCCAACTGCAGATTCTTGGAAGACTTGAGTTTCTTTTTACGAGACACAGTCTGCTCTTGCTGATGCCCAGCTGAGGGCACAGGTGAACCCCCATCTGGAGTCCCCCTTGTTTTACACTGTTCTGCATCAGACGCTTGTGTTTCCAGTTCAGGCTGGGGCAATGGCAGTTTGTCAGCTCCTGGCTTCCCAGACCTCTCCTCTTTCTGCTTTGGAGTGCCTTGCCTAAGTGCACCTTTCTCAGTCTCTCCTATCAATACACAAAACACATGGACATTAATATCTTTTCTCATTAAACCTGGAGATGTGTTGACATCTGAATGCATAAAAATAAACCAAATTGTAATAAAAGTATCACAAAAGCAAATTTTCCCCTGATGGTTAATAGAAGGCTTTCTCTGAACTATAGTGTACAAAAAATTCAAACCAGCGTTTTTTTGTGTCCTTCCAGTTATTTCCTAACAGACAACAACAACAAAAAAGGACAGGAATGTCACAATCAGACTGCTTTCCAGTTTCCACTGCTTCCTGCTACAAAGCCCTTCTCAAGTAACTCCCCAAAGCAGTTCAAAGCATGTCTTTTAAACTCCTTTCTATGGAGAAAGGAGCAAAAGCTGTTGGGTATCTACTTCCTTTGTCTGCTCATAAGCAAAGGTAACACTCTGAACTTAATTTTTAATGCCCCAACAGGAAGGGGCCTGCAGGAGAATTAAGACAATCTGTCTGTCTTATATACACCAAACCTAATAGTGCAGCTGAATGATAAATCAGGAATCTAGCAATGTCTTTCACTTATTTTATCCTTATTTTCCAATAAACCACCACCAAAAAGTCCAGTGATCTGACCTGGGAGGGTTGAAGACCTCGCACATAACTTACCCGTACACGTACTGCTTCGCCGTGGAGATTTAAAGACCTTTCCTTCACTGTTACAGTCTGCCTCTGATTCTGATGCTCCTCTGAAGTCCAACACTCTGACATCCAAGCCATCTGCTTGCCGTTCAGTAGGTACTTCAGCCTGTACTTTTCTCTTCTTCCCTTTCCTACTCTCTGTCTTCTTTTTGGAGGGCTGAGGCTTGGAAACAGGAGTTGCAGAGGTGTCTTTTTTTAATTTGTTGTTCTTATGGGGTATTGAAAACCAAAACTTAGAAGACCCATCATCCAATTCATCAATTAAAAATTCACACTCGTCTTCTATTTCAACGTCTTCATTTTCCTTAGGAGGAGGTGGTGATGGTGATGATGATATTGGAGCTGAATACCTAAAGAAAAGAGGGCACAAATAACTCACAGCATTTGGAATGGAAAAATGGATTTTCAGCCTTGCAAATCTAGAGGTGACTCCAAAGCATCTAAATATGATACAGTGTGTTCCACAGATGAGATGAAGTTCACCATTCTCTGCCCTTCAGCTTCCAAAAGACCTTCTCCTTACTTTTGGCCTCATATTCACATCTTGTCATTTCTCAGGTGCTTGGCAGTCACCCTCCCATTTAATCAGTCAGATCCATCTTAGCTCTGAGTAAGACTGCTTGATCATTGCTAGCTTCAAAGCACATAAGGCTGTCCTGAATCCTTCAGGGCCTACTTAACAAAACATCTGAAGAGCAGAGGGCTGGAGAACCTCTCCTGTGAGTATAACCAAGAGTTGGGGCTGTTCAGCCTGGAGGCTCTCAGGATTTGAAGGGGGCTACAGCAGAGCTGGGAAGGGACTGTTTACAAAGGCATGGAGTGACAGGACAAGGGGTGATGGCTTCAAGATGGAAGAAGATGGATTGAGATTAGACATTAGAAGGGAATTCTTCTACATGAGGGTGGTGAGGCACTCAAACAGGTTGCCCAGAGAAGCTGTAGAGGTTCCAAGCCTGGAAGTGTTCAAAAGCAGGTTGGATGGGCTCTAGTAGGAGGTGTCACTGCCCAGGGACTAGATGATTTTTAAGGTCCCTTCCAACCCAACCCATTCCATTATTCTATCATATCTGGATGATTTTGAAAGCTTATTCAGGAGCTACTTACTGGCAGACAAAAGCAGCAGCACAGAAGTCCTAAAAGCACAAAACTTTGGAACAGCTATTCAAAGCCTTTCTGAAGCAGCATTTTTCAGTAATGTTGGACCATCTCAAAGTGCTCTCTCGGACTATGTTTACAGACAAAAGGGTGTTGTGCCTTCTCAGGAACTCAGGACTGAGTTACTTTACTAGCAAATTTTGTTCAGGAGAACCTCAGGACAAACCTTTTTCCAAGTGCTCCTGTGGCTACAGCTGAGAAGACAGCTGAAGAGAAAGATTTTCTCTTTCCAGGGGACTTAGCATTGCTTTCTCGTTCTTGCACAAGGACAGCATTCTTATCTCTCCCAGTCTGAGGTCCTTCCAAATTTTCAACTTCCAGGTGGATATTCACCCCAGCAGGACTGTTTTGGTCATCAAAACGTAATCTGTGCAAGAGAAACAGCATTCAGTATGCTGAGTGCATACTACAGTCTCATGTGGATGGACAGATGCTCTCATTTTCTCCTGCTGACAGTGTCTCAACTTTTATGAATGAGCTTCCATTTGGTGAATTGCTGCAATACCAGTTAGCAGCACTACTTCCCAGTACAGCAGCAAGTGTCCAGACCAATGATGTGACAGCTTCTGACTCCAGATCAAAGTGAGGGCTGCTCATACAAGCAGCAAGACAAACCCCCAGTTTTCAGAGAATGTGCTTCAGAAATTGATGTGTTTTCTAGGTGCACTCCTTCCCAATCTCAGTCCATTCATGAGACTCAATGGGATCAGGGTCAGTCACTACTATCTCCCACAAATTTGGCCCTGCACTTGGGCACTAAACTTTATCATGAGACTATCTAATGAAAAACAACTCTGACCTTTCTAAACCCAGACACGGACATTTGTTAAAATGCTTGGATTTCATTTTTATGAGTTCACACTTCTGAGTTCAATCTCCTAACCACCGCATCAACATACACTAAGGAGGACCAACAGCACCACTACCACATTCAGCCCTACTTACACATGTCCTGGTGAAGGCTTTGGTTCCTCCAAAGGAAGGGGTGATTTAACAGACCCACGATCATCCTCAGAGTCTGAAGACACGGCAGGACTTATGCACAGTATATCAACATCACCTAATCTGTTACTTGCTTCTCCTTTAGACACAGGAGATTCTGTCTTCTTAGAAACAGCTACGTAATCACATGTTCCAGGCTTCAGGGTTGCCTCATGGGACCGTTCTGCCATATATATAGGAAAGGTTTAATTCTTTACTCAAAACCTTAAACCCCAGAAATAATTACCCCCAAAAAACATTAATTCAATAACAGTGCTACCAACCTCTGCTCCTGACTGCTTTTAGTGGTGATGCAGGTAAGGACTCTGGAGTATTACAGGCTTCTTTTAACCCTGCCTTTGGCTGCCATCAATAGTGAATGTGAAACAAAACATACTGGATAAAGCAACAGGTTTTTGACAGGAACACAAATTTCTGCAGAACATGGTATGATTTCCTTCCCTTAGTTCTCACTCCTTAGAGGGACAGCTCTATTTTAACTGAACACTTCAACCCAGCATCACAAGACTTGTAAAGCTACCTGTAAATTTCCAGTCACAGGTCAAAGAATGTGTGAGGTAAAAATCAATCTGCAGCTTTGAACAGACATGCTGCAGCTTTGCCCACAGGCAAGCCACTGACTCTTTCATTAGAAGGAATTAAATTACTTGGTTCACCTTTGTTAAGTCAGAACAAGGGCTTGCAAGAGTCACTTTAAGATTATGGAGTATTCTAACATCACACTAAAGTAGGCATCGCTATAAAAGAAGCCTGTTCTCAACACTACTATGAAGAGAATACCCTGTTTTTACCAAAAACTATTATAATCACAATATTGAAGCTAAACACACAAACTAGATTACTTTCATCATTCCCTCTGCACATTAAACAAGTCCTTCTACCTCTTACACATAGTTACCATACAGATAACTTTACTGGGAGCTGACAAACTGCTTTTGTGCAAGAACCACCTTGCTATCCATCGAACAGCTAAGAACTGTGTCCATGCATCTGGCAAAGTGACTGAAATCAGTGGAGTCAAAGACAGTCACATAGCCACCACCATAAGGCAGCATGCTTCAGCCTGAGACTGTGAGAAATTTAACTACCCTGGAGCAAAAGACGGAAAAGTTTTTTTGTTAGCAAAACCCAAGAAAACAAGCCACTACATAAATCTAGTTATAGAATATTTACTGCTAGAATACAACAAAGGAAAAACCATTAGCAACAGCTATTGCAGAAGGGTAAATCACAGCCTGTATAGTGAAACAACATAGGGAGCTCAGGCATCCAGCACTCACACAGAATTTAATCCTGCAGAACTAAACTGGTAACCAAGTGAAACTGCGCCCAACGCTATGCAGTGACACTGCAATAGCTAATTTACCCTCTGGCTGTGTATCGAAGTCCTCTTCTCATTTTGGACAACAGGAGTTGAGCAGCGGGTTGCACTTGGCGAGCATATTGTGATATTATCATCGCAGCCTGTAAAGCAAAAGCTATAAATAAAGGATTCTTGAAATTGTCCAGCTTTCATTCATGTGAACAAGTTGTGAAGGCTAGTTACGGTCATGTAAACCTAACCAAGAGGCAAAGCAACTACCTAGACACAGAGATTCCAAGGCAGCTAAGACAGAGTTCTAAGCAGCTGGGAAAGGGGTGCTTTTAAAGACTGGGAGAGAGATTTCATTTTTATCCACTCTATCTCTATTTTATTTCTCTGCATTTATCACTAAATATAATACATGGAATAAATTACGGTGGATTTTTTTTTTGCCAGCATATTAAGCAAACCAGCAAATAAAAACTTACTTTCAAAACAATCCAGTACAGCTTTAAGTATGTTTTGACCTGGCTGTATATCAATCTTCTTTCTAAAAAACAGAGGAAAAGAACCACTGACAATCAAAAATACTAAATGATAGAGCCACAGAAGAGGGAGATAAAAGCCTATGACTCTAAGTCTGAGGACCATCGTGTTAAGAGTTTAATGAGATACTCCCAAAAGTTTTGGCATTACAATCCAGGACAAAACTCAAGCTAAGTTTCCCAACTGATGTTATCAAAACACAAGACACAGTTACCCTTCTCCGCAGCGGAATCTTGGCCTGTATTCCTTTTTAAAATGATTCTGTGAAAAAAAGAAAATATTTAGTAAGAATGGTTACAGTTGACAGAAAAAAAATAAGCAGCCAAGCTCCTGTTTCTCATGTAAGCAAGTCTCAAGGCTCCTCAATGGATCTGCAGCCAGTGGGATCTCCTGGAGCCCTGTCTTCCTTAGTGTGCCACAGTAGTTATGACCCCTAGAACAAGTGCCACAAACACAGCTTTCCTCAAGAAACATCAAACACCTCTGGCCTTTAAAGTCAGAGAGGCTGGAAGGAGGTTCCCATGACACAAACCACAGAGAATGGAAGGCTAACATTGCTGTGATGATAGCATAAATATCTTTTCAGTAAGGAAAAGGACTGAACCCCCTCAAAGCAATTGAGGACACAGCCTAACAACATTATTTGCTGCTCTGTGACAATTGCTTACATGAAGATTCCTGCCCTGTACTTGTCACAGGCAAGACCATACTAAAGGGCACCAAAAGCATCATCTCTTCTGTGATGGAATTAAAGTCTCAATTCCCAGCCCTTCACAGACTTGAACCCTATGTATTATTAAAGTCATAGAATCATAGAATAGAATCGGAGAATTGCTTGGGCTGGAAGTCACCTCTAAGATCATCAAGTCCCATCACTGACCTAAGACCACCATGGCCATTAAACCATGTCCCCAAAGTGTCACATCCACACAGTTCCTGAACATCTCCTGGCATGGTGACTCCACCACCTCCCTGGGCAGCCTATTCCAATCCCTCACCACTCTTGCAGCAAAGAAATTTTTCCTAATCTCTAACCTAAACCTCCCCTGACACAATCTGAGGCCATTTCTTTCTATCACCTGATACTAGGGAGAAGAGACCACCCCTGCCTGACTCCAGCCTCCTTTCAGAGAGCTGCAGAGAGCAATGAGGCCTCCCCTCAGGCTCCTATTCTCCAGATTAAACATCCCCAGGTTCCTCAGCTGCTCCTCACCATCACTGTCCTCCAGACCCTTCACCAGCTTCCTTACCCTTCTCTGGATCTGCTCTACCACCTCAACGTCCTTGGTGTAAGCATCCCAAAACTGAACCAAATACTCAAGGGGTGGCCCCGCCAGTGCTCAGGACAGGGGGACAATCACTGCCCTACTCCTGCTGGCCACACTTGCTGAACCAGGCCAGGATGCTGGTGGCTTTCTTGGCAACCTGAGCACACTGCTGGCTCACATTAAGCTGTCAAGTCATTTAAGCAGCAGACATGACTGGAGCCATTCATTCCCACAACCAGAGCAGCACTAATTGAAACAACAGTATATTATCAGCCTTAACTTTAGATGTCAACAAATGAAATCAAGCCTCATCAGGGGAGAACAGCCAAAGACTGCAGAGGATCAAAATAGGAAGCAAAGGCAAATCAAAACAATTAAAGAGATAGGAACCATGCAGCTTTTTAGCAGTGTGACACGAAAATGTCTCAGAAAAAGTTTAAGTGTTCAGCTGGCAAAAATTATAACCTCTTCTTTGCTAGTGTAAAGAGGATTAGAGTACAAAGGTACTGTGGACATTATCTAAATCCAAGGCAACAGAATTCAGCACATTATTCCTGACTTTTCCATAAAGACATCGTTTTGCACCTCTTTTGTGATTCCTCTTCTGACATTACTTCTACAAATAAAATTAAGCAGAACCACAAAGGGATATTTTTCCATTGCAAATTTTCAACATTACCTTAAAATGGCAGGAAGAAAATCCAGGTGACACAGGAAAATGACTGACCAAAAGTCCTCATTGAGCAGGGAAGTCATTCTGCCCCTGTACTCAGCACTGGTTAAGCCACACCTTGAGTACTGTGTCCAGTTCTGGGCCTCTCAATTTAAGAAGGATATTGAGACACTTGAACATGTCCAGAGAAGGGCAATGAGGCTGGTGAGAGGTCTTGAGCACAAGCCCTATAAGGAGAGGCTGAGGGAGCTGGGGCTGTTTAGCCTGGAGGAGGCTCAGGGACACCTTCTTGCTGTCTACAACTACCTGAAGGGAGGTTGTAGCCAGGTGGAGGTTGGTCTCTTCTCCCAGGCAACCAGCACAAGAGGACACAGTCTCAAGCAGCACCAGGGGAAGTTTAGGCTTGAGGTGAGGAGAAAGTTCTTCACAGAAAGAGTTGTTGGCCATTGGAATGTGCTGCCCAGGAAGGTGGTGGAGTCACCATCCCTGGAGGTATTCAAGAGGGGATTGGACATGGCACTTGAAACCACAGTTTAGTAGTCATGAGGTGTTGGGTGACAGGTTGGCCTTGATGATCTCTGAGGTCTTTTCCAACCTTATTGATTCTATGATTCTTTGATCTCAGAAAGAGTGCAGAACCAGAGCAAATCAGTCACCCAGGTTTGACCTTCTCCCCCTTGTAGCAGAGTGCAGTCTAATCAGCTGGCAAGAAATCTTTTATTGAAGAAAATCCTAGCATTGTAGCTGTTGGATGGGACCTCCAGAGATCATCTAGTCCACGCTCCCTGCTAGAACAGAGTTACCTGTGTCAGGTTACACAGGAATACATCCAGCTGTGTTTTGAATGTTTCCAAAGAAGACTCCACAGCTCCTCTGGGCACCCCACACCAGAGCATCAGCACCCTCACAGCAAAGAAGTTGCTCCTTAAGTTCAAGAGAAAGCTCTTGGGTTCTAGTTTGTGCTCATTGCTCCTTGTCCTATCAGTGGGCACCACTGAAAGAGCCAGCCCCATCCTCTTGACCCCCAGCTTTTAGGTATAATTGAAAAATCCCTGCAACGAATCTAAACAAGCTTTTAACAGCTCGTTTATTGTTATGTTCATTCCCTGCGACAGCTTTTAAAATTTAAGCTCTCAGTGTACCCTTGACAGAGGATGGTAGGAGTAAGGTAAGCAGGTCTCCAGCATGTTTAGACAAGAGTCACTGGCTCTTTACACACTAACACAGAATCACAGAATGGTTAGGGTTGGAAGGGACACTATCACAGTATCACTAAGATTGGAAGAGACCTCGAAGATCATAGAGTCCAACCTGTCACCACAGACCCCATGACTAGACCATGGCACCAAGTGCCACGTCCAATCCCCTCTTGAAGACCTTCAAGATATCTAGCTCCAACACCTTCCACTAGATCAGGCTACTCAGGACCTTGAACACCTCCAAGGAGGAGGCAGTCACAACCTTCCTGGGCAACCTGTTCCAGTGTCTCACTACCCTCACTGGAAAGAATTCCTTCCCAATCTCCAGTCTAAATCTCCCCTCTTCCAGCTTCAATCCGTTCCCTCTTGTCCTGTCACTACAAGCCCTTATAAAAACTCAACATGTGACAGGAAGATCTCCAGAGGCAAGCGACAGGCACAGCTGCAGACCTTAGGGAATCGGAGCTCCCAAGATGCAAATCCTGAGAGACCCTGTGTTTTTGCCAGCAACCGGGGCCGAGAGAGAAGGCACAGCACTAACCGGCTCGGCTTTTCTCGGGGAAGCGGGGGACGCCGGAAGGCGGCACCGCAGGCCCGCTCTCCCCTCAGGAAAGCGGAGAGAAGGCCGCGCCCCGACTGTTTACGAAAAGGCTCAGCCGCTGCGGCCCAACACACACACACACGCACGCACGCACACACAGAGCCACAATCACAGCCACCCTCACACCCGCGCTGTCTCACCTGGGCTGCCGCCATCCCGGGCCACAGGGGCCCGGCCGCGCCGCCGCCACTGCCGCCGCTTTCAAACCTCGGGCGCCTTCCCGCCCTGCGCACGTCCCACTCTCCCCCATTGGCTGCTTCCCGCGCGCAGCAGACTCCCGTCAGGGCCGTTGTGGCGCCTGCGCAGCGGGCGGCGGCTGCCTCCGGCCCGGCCCCCGCAGGGAGGGGTTTGCCTCTCGGCCCGGCCCCCGGCCCGCAGGGGGGTTTGCCTCTCGCTGAGGCGGGCGGCGGCTTTTTGCCTCTCGCTGAGGCGGGCGGCCCTCCGGCCCGGCCCCCGCAGGGAGGGGGTTTGCCTCTCGCTGAGGGGGCGGTTTTGTCCGGCCCGGCCCCCGCAGGGGAGGGGTTTACGGAGGGCGCCATCCGCCATCCGCTCGTTTCCACATGCTACCAAACATCCACAGCCAATATCCACAGCCAACACCCCCAGCGTGCTCCATCCTGTGCCGACCATTCTGGGAAGGAAACTTCACAACCATTCTGATAAAGAAACTTTCCCTAATTAGAAGAAACGATTCTTGACTGAGAGGGTTATCGAAGACCAGAACAGGTTCGCCAGGGAGGTGGTTGAATCCCCATCTCTAGAGGCGTTTAAAAGATGCAGAGAGGTGGTGCTGAGATTTGGAGACTATCGATAGAGTTACATAATGGATGGAGTCAAGGATCTTAAAGGTCTTTTCCAGCTGAAACAAATCTGTGGCTTTATAATGTCCAAACTAAACTTCCCCTGGTGCAGCTTGAGGCCATTCATAGAATCATAGAATTGTTAGGGTTGGAAGGGACCTTGAGGATAGGATAGGATAGGATAGGATAGGATAGGATAGGATAGGATAGGATAGGATAGGATAGGATAGGATAGGATAGGATAGGATAGGATAGGATAGGATAGGATAGGATAGAATTAACCAGGTTGGAAGAGACCTTTGAGATCGAGTCCAACCTATCATCCAACACTAAACCATGGCACCAAGCACCCCATCCAGTCTCTTCCTAAACACCTCCAGTGATGGTGACTCCACCACCTCCCATGGCAAATCATTCTTTCTATGAAGAACTTCTTCCTAACATCCAGCCTAAACCTCCCCTGGCACAGCCTGAGACTCTGTCCTCTTGTTTTGGTGCTGGTTGCCTGGGAGAAGATCATCTAGTTCCAGCCATCTTCTTCTATCCCTTGTTCCTAGGGAGAGGAGATACCCCCCACCTTCCTTCAACCTGGAGGGTCTCCCCTCAGCTTCCTTCTGTCCAGACTAGACAACATAGAGAAGAATTAAATAGTGAGTGAAAACAACTGCTTTAGAACGTTAGCGCCACTGTACCTAACAGTAGCAGCACAAGACAGTCCAAGAAATGTAATTTTAAATGGTGTTTTTTACCATGCTCCTCAGCCTTTGCAAGCAAAGCTGCAGGTACCCACAGTCATTAGCTCTCCTGCAACACGCCACAGCAAAAATGAATCCTCCCATTTCAACACAATCAATAGAGAACACGTACAAAAATCTGCAATTTAGCCAAAACCTGGACCCAGCCATGTTTAGAGATTATTGTGTACTCTTCCTGCCCCTACCTACACACAGCCATGATGATGCTCCACAGCCAGAAATGCAGTTAAACTTTGCATTTCCATGAACTTGATGGAAATCTCATCCCTCATTTCATCAGGACCAACTTTTCATTCCCGAACTATCACCTCCCTTCACTATTTCTTTAAAGCTTTGATATGTTAACTCTTTCACAAAATCTTCTTCCTACTTACACATTGCAAAGCTGACTTAGCCTTGCCAGTCAGAGACAGCTATAGGTAGATTTATTTCCAATATTTCTTTTAGTGTCCTGTGATCCTCTCGACATTTGCTAAAGACAGTTCTGCTCCGATTGTCTCAAAGCTAATCCGCACTCCCAATGAAAATTCAAAACTACTGCAGAGGCAGCCAGGAGCAGTTTCCCTGCTGGCAGCAGCCCAGGAAAAGCTCAGCACTGTAAGCCACAAAAAGCTGGCTTTTCCCCATGACCTTGAGGTGGCACCCATCACAGCAATGATGCCCATTTGTACCATTTGGTGGTCTTCCCTCCAGCACACCCAAGGAGCACACTCCAAGATCCTTTCTTCTCCCTAGTATCGGGTGATAGGAGAGGAAATGGCCTGAAATTGTGCCAGGGAGGAGATTAGGAAAAATGTCTTTGCTGCAAGAGTGGTCAGGGACTGGAAGAGGCTGCCCAGGGAGGTGGTAGAATCACCATCCCTGCAGGTGTCTAAAAACCGTGTAGACATGGCACTTCAGAATGCGTTTTAGTGGGCACAGTGGCATTAGGTCAACAGTTGAACTCAACGACCTTAGAGATCTTTCCAACCAAAACAGTGACCATACACCGAGCAGAGTGGGTGGCTTGTGCTGACCTATAAAGCCAGTACAGAGACTTCCTCTTTGAGGTGCTGCTTTTTTTCCCCTCTCACCGGAGCAAGTTCTCTGGCTGAGGCTGATACAGAGCAGACTTGAGAACAACAAGAGTCAGAGGGCAAAAAGACCACAGCAAGAGTTTATATCCTGCTGAGATACAGAAAGGATGCTGCAAGGCACCAGGAAACAGTCTGAAGAAACCCCTCAGCCAGCCCCAAGGCAAATCTTCCAGGAGAGGCAGAGGATCACTGGTCTGCCTCTGTACTTGCAGGGTTACCTGTCTGCCCGGCACTCAGGATGCCAGGTAAGGTGTGTCATGCCTGGCAGGGCATGTGCTCAGATCTTTATTCCAGCTGTATGAGCAGCAAATGTTTCTCATCACTGGCTGCACTGAAATAATGATGTTGTTTCTGTCTGTTCTATGGGGAGGGAAGCAAGTACTATCTATTATGCAAGGTATCCAGGATCCCTTTCAGTTCACCATTAACTAGTGAAATGTGGGTTGAATTTGACTGATTTCATGGCTATCACCATGGGGAAAAGCTAAGGCAATGTTTTTAATAAAATGAGCAAAGTTTGACACAATTCTATTACTCTGACCCATCCTCTATTTACTGGACAACAGTATCCATCCTGAAGTCTTCATGACACACCACACAAAGCACATGTGAGGTTCTCTTTTTTTTTTTTTTTTTTTTTTAATCACAGATTTTTTTTTTTGGTTGGAAAAGACCTCACTGAGTCTTTTAAGGGCTGATGATTTAACCTGTGTGAATGGAGACAGTGACTGGCCACAAGCTGGTGGACAGTTTAGCTGTCCCTCAGCTGAAAGAAAGGTGAAAAAAAAAAAAAAATCTCCATAGAATTGTTTTAGCTGGAAAAGGCTTTTAAGATCACTGAGTCCAACCATTAATGAAGCACTTGAAACTGGCAAACTCATCCTTGGAGAAAACTCAAACTAGCTGCTGCCTCCTGGTGTGCCCCAGTGTGGATTTTGCAAGAGGAATCCCTCTGCAGCTCTCTCCCATGCCCCTCGGGGCTGAAGCAAGGCTGGGGTGGCACAGCCTCATCCCTAAGGGCAAGCCAGCAGCCCTATGGGCACAGGATGCCCATGTATGTGCATTGCTGCAAGTCTGGAGAACATGTGGCCTCAAGCTGCACCAAGGGAAGTTCAGGTTTGGTATTAGGAAGAATTTGGGTTCTGAAGCATTGGAACAGGGTGCCCAGGGAGCTGGTGGAGTCCCCACCCCTGGAGGTGTTTAAGAGTCATGTAGATGTGGTGCTGAGGCATATGGTTTAGTCAAGGACTTGTCAGTGTTGGGCTAACGCTTGGACTCACTGATGTTAAAGGTCTTTTCCCACCTAGGCAGTTCTTTGATTCTGTGATCTGTTGGCAGAAGAAAACTCTTTCAGACACAGCTCTGTCGGTGCCTACTGCTGCACATTACAGCAGCAGGTGTGGCCATCTAATTGTCCTCTTCTAGCGCCGAGTACAACGCTGGTTTGACACTGCCTACGCGCGCATCAACATGGCCAACAGGAGAGAAAAGGAGAATCACACTAAGCTAGAGGGAGATAGAATCAAAAGTCTAAAATAGCATGGTGGGTGACAAACACAAGAACAGCCCAGGTACCACAGGAAACAGGAACTTACAGAAATGAAGAGCAGTTTAATGATCTTACCATTAATTCTTCTACAGCACTGGAAATGTTTCAGTGCATCTCTTGGCTGTGTTCAGCAGAACATCTGCAGGTTTAGTAAAGCTCCCTGCTGCATCCCTTTCTGTCCTTTTATGTGAAAGCCTTTTGCCCTGAACAATCCTTCCTTCTGCAATTCAGGAATTACCATACTGGAGTAACAAAAACTAGCAGGACAGAGCAATGATATGCAGCCTGTGTTTCGTCCCTAGGAGGAAAGGAAATGGCCACAGCGTTGCAGCAGGGGAGGCTTAGGTAGGATATCAGAAGAAACTTCTTGACTGAAAGGGTTCTCACAGACTGGAACAGGCTGCCCAGAGAGGTGGGGGAATCTCCATCCCTGGATGGGTTTCAAAGAGGCAGAGATGTGGTGCTGAGGGCCATGGTTTAGCCCCAGCCTTGGTAGAGCTACAGAATGGTTGGACTGGATGAGCTTAAAGGGCTTTTCCAACCCAACTTAATGTGAGACTGATGAGGTAACTCTATGGTGTGACCAGACACCCATGAGAAAAATATATTCCTGGCTGCGAAACAGTATGGCTCCTGGCCAACTACTACTACTGCATTTCTGTGGAGCAGAAAGCCTAGTGCATGAGGTGCAGTTCAACTCTTTCCATGACATGCAGCTCCATTCCACAGCCTTTGTTAGCAGGGGCAGTTGGTTTAACAGACACTTACATTAACCAACACCACAGACATTTTACACCAGTCATTGGAAAGACCATCAGAAAGCCTAGTTAGGAGCTAGCAGGGTGAAAAAGCAAGGATCACCTGCAGGATGCTCTAGGGAATGCTGCTCATCCTCATTTGGATGACTGTCAGACTTCACAAGTTATTTATGTTCTCAATTTGTGTGACTGTTTTAACCCACCCCCCACCCCCCCCCCCAAAAAAAAAAAAAAAAAAAAAAAGAGAGAGAACCAACAAACCACAGAACACTCAACAGGTAAGTAAAACTGAAAACCGGAACAGTTTCTGTTTCAGAGCAGTTGCCTTCCCAATGCAGTGTCCCTTAACAGCTCCAGTTCTTAAAGTGCCAGGGACACAGCAAAATCCTTCCAATCCCTCTGGCATGCCTGCACCAGGGAACAGCTAGAAGAGTCAGCCAATGTATTGACCTTGGCATGGTGTTGCTGTGTGACTGCTACACATAGCTTCAGGAGAGAGCATGTAAAATACCCATGCACAGGCAGGCAGGCCAGTTAAAGGGCTGGGCTGCTGTAGAGCTCTGTGCTCTTCTCCCTGTAGCAACTGGCAGGATAAAAATTCAGTGCAGAGACAGGAAGAGAATGGTGCTCAGGAGAGTGGAGTCTTTAGTGATGTTCATCTCGTGCTATTTCACACTTGTATGCTTTTTAGGGAGAGCAAGGGTTTAAAGCAGCATTTAAAAGACTTTTTCCCCCTTTAAGCTGACAAATTGTTGTCAAAGGTTTAGAGTATTTAAATTAAAGCCAAGTTTTCTAGTTCCGTGCCAGATCAAGACACTAGAAAACAAAGCCTACAGGCTGACCATCTTTTCACCCATGAAGAATGATTTGCTGAACATCTTTGCACAAACTGCCTGCAGAATACATGCTTGCTTTGTAACCAGCTACATACTACTGAACGGCTCCATGTCCAGGCTGAGGCCAGGGACAAGTGGAGCTCCTCAGGGGTCTGTCCTGGGTCCAGTGATCTTTAATATCTTTGCCAGCAACATGGACAGTTTGCTGATGACACCAAGCTATGTGGTGCAGGGGACCCTGAGAGCAGGGATCTATCCAGAAGGATCTTGACAGGCTTGAGAAGTGGGACAGTGCCAACTGCATGAAGTTCAAGTCACAGTGCAAGGTCCTGCATCTGGGTCAGACCAACCCCAGGCACAAACCCAGGCTGGGTGTAGAGTGGGTTGAGAGCAGCCCTGAAGAAAGAGACTTGGGGGTGTTGGGTGCTGAGAAGCTCACCAGGAGCTAGTAGTGCCCTCATAAAGCCCACAGGGGCAGCCATGTGCTGGGCTGCAGCAAGAGTGTGGCCATCAGGGCAAGAGAGGGGATTCTGCCCCTTTGCTCTGCTCTGCTGAGACCCCACCTCCAACACTATATCCAGTTCTGGTGTCCCCATCAGAAGAAGGACACAGAACTGTTGGAGTGAGTCCAGAGGAGGACCACAGAGATGATCCAAAGGCTGGAGCACCTCTGCTGTGAGGACAGGCTGAGGGAGTTGGGTTTGTTCAGCCTGGAGAGAAGACTCTGGGGGGACCTTGGAGCTGCCTGCCAATACCTGAAGGGAGCCTACAGGAAGGCTGCAGAGGGACTTTTCATCACGGTGTCTAGAGACAGGACAAGGGGGAATGGTTTGAAGCTGAGGGAGAGCAGGGTTAGACTGGAGCTTAGGAAGACATTCTGCAGCACGAGGGTTGGAACGGATTGCCCGGGAGGTTGTGGATGCCTCTTCCCTCAGGGTGTTCAAGGCTAGGTTGCATGAGGCCTTGAGCATCTGAATCTAGTTGAGAGGTGTCCCTGCTCATGGCAGGGGGCTGGGATTAGATGATCTCTGAGGTCCTTCCAACCTGAGCCATTCTGTGAAATCTACCTGTGGTAGGGTGAGAAAGTTCCCCCCCCACACACACAAAAAGATTCCACAGCTAGCTCAGCCGGAGAAGCAGATGAAAGCTATATTTACAAGCTGAAATGGAATGCAATGAATATGTACAAAAGTATATAATATTTACAATATATACAGAAATATACAGCAATGTATGTAATACAGGAGATCCACAGCCAGAGGAGGGTGTGCCCCCCCCAGGCCGCTATCCCCCTTCTCCCTCCCTACCTCCCCCTTTTTCCCAAAAGGGTTAGAGAGAAAGGTAATTAAGGAGAAAATAAATTGTGTTAGCTCAAAGCAAATGCAAGAGTTAGTTTTCTTATCTGGTTAGCAAGGTTGCTCCTGCCCAGCAAGCTGTTGCTTCAGAGAGAGAGAAACAGGCCAGCCCACAGGACAGAGAAGAACAGACTGACTCCAAACAGACTGAACCCAAAACTAAAAGTTGCATCCTACCAATCCACCAATGAAATTAGTTTAACATATCTTTGTTTTTTTCAATACATTCAGCCAGAGTGTTCAGAAAGTGTCCATTTCTTAAAGGCACAGCCTAAACCGGTCACACTACCTTATGACCACACAGACTTTCCATAGCAGTCTTTTACTTTCAGCATTTTGTGGGAACTAAAAAGATCCTCTCCACAAGCTGACACTTCCTCCTTTCCAACAGGAATTTAGAGTGTATTGGACAGAGCTCAGAGGGACCATGCTCTTCTTTTATGATGACAAGAAAGCCCCAATGGTGAGTAATATGCTAGCTCCGTAACTGCCCAGCTGACCAAGTGCAGCGGTTCAGTAACCCTTGCGTACTTCAGACACCCCTCAGCACCCTCTACTCTCTCACCTCTGCCATCCAAACCAGCAGTAACAGAAAGGCTAAGACCAAAAAAGCCAGAGTGAAATACAATACAATTGTGGTGAAGGCACATTCTGCCCAGATACTAGATCTGGCCCCCAGCATGTGGATAGGTCTCCCCTCCTTTAGGAGGAGGACCACTACCAAGTATGGGCATAATTCCGGCTTCACGCTTTCTATAGGCTGAAGCCAGTTGTCTATCAGAATGCCCATTGGTCAAACCCAGCCTCGAAGAATCTATAAATATTACCCCTGTTGGTAATGCGAGTTGCCTCCTCTTCACTTTGCCTCTGGACTTGCTCAGGAGAGCAGCTATCGAGCTACTGCCTCTGCTGTTGAGCTTGTTTTTAGCTTCTGTCACACATGCACGCATACTGAAGCCTCTGCATCGTGAGAAGCACTTTGATCGTGAGGATCAGCCCAGAGGAGGATCTTCGCTGAGCCTGAGAAGCCAGCGTCGCTAATAGCCAGTCATATCTCCAGGGGAGCCCATCGGGCTACCGGAGGACTGGACCAGCCCCGAGGGTAAGATCTGCCCAGTTGTCGGGGAGAAGGGACTATCTCAAGCGTCGCGCTGTTCCTTTAAGCCCAGGAACGAGAAGCCGCACTACTCTAAGGCCGTTTGCCACGAGGCTGACGCCATAGCTATTGTCCGGCCGGGAACCTCTGAGCCCGCCTATCGGCAATCGTCGCCTCGCCCTGCGGTGCGGGCCGACTCCCAGGGCCGCCCCCACGGACCGAACGCGATCAGGAACCAGTCCAGCGGCAGCAGCCAGCCGGACCCCCGCCTTGCTACAAACATCAGCTACGGAATATCTTCTACGTGCTTTCCACCCACTAGCACTCAGTTCAAAGTATCCGCGCGTGGCAGAGTCATCGCTGACGCGCACAAAGATTGCAATATCGTGTTTTATATTAGCCAAAAGCCGCCCGCGTTCCGCCGAGTCGCCATCTAGTGGCCAAGCGGCGGAACTGCACCCCTGGTTATATAAAACACAGAGACAGTCTGTAGATAGTTTAATTAAGTTCTGATCATAATACTAAGCCATTTATGGAATGTATTTCACGAACGTGCACTAGAACATGTATATAAGTTGTTGATTCATCGGTTATTAATAATTTGATAATAAAATTTCATATTTTCATAATTCATATTTCATATTCATAAATTTAATAACCTCTTCACAACAACAATACAATAAACCAGGTTGGAAGAGACCTTCAAGATCACTGCATCCAACCCATCAACCAATCCAACCCACCCAAACAACTAGACCATGGCACCAAGCACCCCATCAAGTCTCCTCCTGAACACCTCCAAAAAATAAACCAGAGCATATTGGTGTGCCTGATGAAAACAAATAAACAAAGTCTTTCTTTGGCACCTGAGCTACAGACACGTCCACCTCGCTCCCTCATTTCAGCAGGTGATTGTTCCTCAGCCGTGCTCACGGGTAACACTGCTGTGGTGTGTAACATGGCAGCCAAGGAACAAGTGCTTGTTGGTGTTATCATGCACTCTGGCTGAGGGTTTAGCTGGCAGATTTAGCTTGTGGATTTAATGTTTGTGAGGATGAAGATTAGGGTGGGGAAAATGCAGGAGGTGCGTTGGTGGTGAGAAGATCTCCTGCAGGCAACAGCAAAGGACTGAGCTTTGTCATGTTTGACGCTTAAACGTCACCCAAGTTCTAACAAAAAACCCAACCCACAAAGTTCCAGTCTATTTTCTTTTAAATTAGTTGGAAAGCAGCTAGCTTTTGGGTGAAAATGACAACTTGTGCCATTGCTCTTTCCCCCTCTTTAGTACTCACAGAAATTGGATATATCATCTCTGAGCTCAGCAACCAGTGTTCACCCAGATGGAAACGGCTCTGCACAGTTCATCCTGAGGCTGCCAAATGGGGAAGTAGACCTGAAGGTAAGAAGAGGCTGTGATTTGTAAACTACTCAGTACTTTAATCCATCTCCCACAGATATGCAGAGCTCCATTCTGGTGAGGGAGCAGAGCTGCCTTCTTGCATCTAAGGGTACAGCCTGCAGGCAGGCAGCACCAAAAGGCAGGCATAGAGGGAGGCAGGGCAGAGGAACCTCACACCAGGGAAACCCCTCCTTGAGTCATTAGAAGTTTTCCTGTGTAGTGCCTGGGAACATGAAACAAGCAAAGAATTGAACAAGAAAATGTACAAGACAATCCAAGAAGTGCTATACTGACAGGCACACAGCACCTGTAAAACCAAGGGGATAAAACATCTGACCACTCCACCACCCAGGAGCCAGACAGCTGTAGTGCTAAGGGGCTATCAAGAAGGTTTCATACTTGAGACTGGCATCTTCCTCAGCGTGGCCTTCTCCTTGGATCCACAGAACCTTCCAACAAAGTGTGTGTTTTTCTTACCTTCCTACCTCTGTCTTCTCTCTCCATGGAGTATGGGGGAAATGCAGTGGTTGAGGCTGTGCTGTAGCTTGGCAGGGAGCTCACCTCCAGGCATGGTAGTTCTGAAAGGGTAAGAGTTCTTGGAGGCTTCCAGATTATGTAGCATAGTTTGTTGTTGTTTCTGTAGCTGCTCTTACACTGCCACTTTCTGTTCTCTCAGGCCAGTGACTGTGAGTGTGGGAAAGAATGGAAGGGCTTTATTCTCACCGTGACAAAGGTATGGAGGAGTCTGATATTCACTTTGTGTCACAGGCGTCTAAAAGGGCATTTTGTCCTCATGTGAGCCAGAAGTTGGCTTCCACGGGCACAAAGCCTCACTTCTAGTGTGTTTTTACACACTAACCTGTTGAGGGCTTTGCTGGTTGTGACGTACCTTCAGCTTATCTGCATCACACACTCTCCCACGCTATGCATACAGTCAGACACAGTTCCAAACCCTCTGTTTGCTGTACAGGAAGGAGAAGACTCCTAGCACAAGTCCATTCCCCGTCGCTGGGAGAAGGGGAGCCTGCTCAGAGAAAGACAGCTCTCTAGGCCTTTGTCATGGCATAAAGACACAACCAAAGTGACCCAACTGCACACCTGAGAGTACCCCTCAGGCCTGTCTTCTCTCCTATTGTTCTCCTTAGCACTTTAAAACAGCCAGCCACTCTTTGGTAATGACTAGTGGAGAAAGAAAGGAAGTTTGTCCACAAATGACTCTATATTGGCCCTGCTGAATCACTTCAAAAGCTGAGGATGGCTGAAATCAGTCAAATTAAATTTCCACAGCCTTTCATGGTACAGCAGCTGCAAAAGTTCATTGTGGATTCTTATATTAGTCCCACTCCTGGCATGGCAGGTTTCTGCTAAATCAAGACACAGATATCCTTATTTTTATTATTCTAATGAAACAAATATGCAGCATTTTATTCAAAGCAGGGGCACAGCCCAACCCTCCAGACTATCACAGCTGCTCAAACTATGCAGTTAAGAAAGATTTATGTGCAGCAGCTGTGCTCAGAGATTAGAATCACAGAAGCATTTTGGTTGGAAAAGCCCTTTAAGATCATCCAGTCCCACCATTCTCTAACTCTGCCAAGGCTGCTGCTAAACCGTGGCCCTCAGCACCACATCTCTGCCTCTTTGAAACACCTCTAGGGATAGGGATTCAGTCAGCTCCCCAGGGAGCTTGAAATTTTTTCTAAGATCCAACCCAAACCTCCCCAGGTGCAACTTGAAGCCATTTCCTCTCCTCCTATCACTTACTCCTAGGGAGAAGAGACCAACCCTCACTCCAACCTCTTTTCAGGGAGTTGTAAAGAGCAATGAGATCTCTCCCCAGCCGCTTCCTTTCCAGACTAAACAGCCCCAGTTCCCTCAGCTGCTCCTGACCAGACCTGTTCTCCAGACCCTACACCAGCTTTGTCACCCTTCCCTGGATCTGTTCCAGCACCTCAATGTCCTTCTTGGACTGAGGGTCAGCTTTGATGCACACAGAGAAACCACTGCTCACAACATCTGTCCACTCTTTCACTGTCTCTTCAGTTCCACTCTTCCTTTCCAGCTGTCAGTTCCATCAGATGAACCATTGCTACCTGGGCAGCTTATTAGAATGCATGAAGTGCTAGAGAAGGAGAAGAACAGAAGGATTACACTCGGCAACTTTTCCAGCATGTCCCTGAAGAGCAGCAGTTCACCTAGCAGTCCACTGACCACTATGCCAACGTAAGCTCTGACTGACCCGTGTGAGCTCCAACCTAACAAGAGCCTCTCCTTCTTTCTAATTATTCTTCCCATGCAGAGGTTCAATATCAAGTTGTTGGGCAAGGGCTGCACAATACTAAATGAACAATGTCTACCTTAGGTCTGTGCAGTGATTTCTCAAGGGAAAGATAGCTCCTACAAGCTTTCCTACAATGCCTTCTCTTTGGAGAAGGCTGAGTGCAGAGTACAGCTGGCCTTCAGGAGTTGTGGAGGCCTTGCCTTGGGCTGCTGCATCTGCCCTCCTGGTCACCAGTGAGAAAGCCAAGGTTCAGTCCAGCTTATTCTCTTCATGCTCTTTCTGAGGGCCCAGATGGTGCCAACTGTATGAAAGCTTCACTACCTCTATGCAAAGGCAAAGCAGCTGCTGTCCTGAGTATGCTCTGATGGCAGCATCCATCAGCAGAGTCTATCAGCTGCTGTGCCCCTTGACAGTCTGGCCAGTGTCCTTGGACAAGCCTAGTGCTGTGAAGAGAGTTCAGCCCAGCCAGTGGTGTCTCTTCTTGCAGCTCAGAATGCTGTGGCCTTGCCAGCCTAACCAGTGTCCATACCCCTTCTCTGCAGGTGCTTCCATGCAGTGTCTCGGCAAGAAGCAGCAGAGCTGCTGGCAAAGAACCCTTCCTGTGGGAGCCTGATCCTGCGGCCCGGCAGCGACAGCAATTGCTACGCTGTCACCATGCGATATGACCAGGGGTGGGTTGAGTCTGCAAGAAGGGAGCCCATTCTTCCCAGAGCTGACATCTGAAACACACACAGGGCCACCTGCCAGGGGGCTGCAGGAGAGCTGGAGAGGGGCTTCTTAGCACAGGAGGGACAGGACAAGGGCTGGGGGCTTCCCACTGCAGAAGATGGATTGAGATGAGACATGAGGAGGAAATTCTTCTCATGAGGTTGGTGAGGCACTGGAACAGGTTGCCCAGAGAAGTTCTGGAGGCTGCAAGCCTGGAATTGTTGAAAGACAGGTTGGATGGGTGTTTGAGCAACCTGGTCTAGTAGGAGGTGCCCCTGTCCATTGCAGGGGGTGGAACTAGATGATCTTTAAGGTCCTTTCCAACCCAAACCATTCTGTGATTATATCCTGAGAAAGGATGTGAGGAAGCAGGAGTGGGCCTGAGCTTGATTTCTTGTTTCAGCCCTTCTCCAAAAACAGATTAAACAAAGCAGCAATAAAGATCAGCCAGCAAGGGCCCTGTCCTTAGGTCATGGAACCCTGCTCAGTTTGAGAACTCGTCATGCAGACCAGAAATGGAAGAAGCCATGATGCTTCTTCAGCACAAACTGAAAGACAAGTGTTTGCCAACAGTGGCTTGCTCTGCAGCCATACCACAAAGCAAGTTAGTTGCCCTCTTTTAGCTTTGTCAGAACTGCAGAACCAGAGGCAGCTGAGACACCAGGAAGGACATTTGCAGTTCTCACTGTTTGTAAACTAGAACAGGGAAAAAGCAAACCCCGCTGTGCCTTCAGGAAGCACTGGAGCTCTTACCAAACACACCTGTTGCTCCTGCAAAGGAGTTGACAATGACAGTGACACATCAGGAGCATTCCATTTCAGGCAGCATATCAGCTCTTGTTCTCTTTCAGTGCCCCGTGCTTAAAGCACTACAGAGTGTTGGCCAAAGGAAGGAGTTACAGCATTGAGCTGGAAAGAAGGGTAAGTGACCATCCCCTTGGTGAAGATCCCTCAGCAGGTGTAAGAGCTATCCATGTGCAGAGGATTAGAAAAGGTCCAGTAAATTCCTAACGACAATTTCTGATTCAAAGTATGCAGACAGTTCATCTTTGTCTTTAGTCCAACGAGCCTGCTCTCAAACAAGTGCTGGGTACTGCACTTGGGACACAACAACTCCATGTGACACTCCAGACTTGGGGAAGTGAGGCTGGAAAGCTGCCCAGCAAAGACCTGGGGGTGTTACCTGGGGGTGTTGATCACAGCTGACTGAATGTGAGCCAATGTATGCTCAGGATACAACAGCATCCCAGCCTGGATCAGCACTTGGTGGCCAGCAGGACCAGGGCAGTGATTGTCCCCTGTACTGGGCACTGGGGAGACCACACCTTGAGTGTTGAGTTCAGTTTTGGACCCCTCACGCCAAGGACACTGAGGGACTAGAGCAGGTCCAGAGAAGGGCAATGAAGCTGGTGAAGGGCCTGGAGAACAGGGCTGGTGAGGAGCAGCTGAGGGACCTGGGGTTGTTTAGTCTGGAGAAGGCTGAAGGGAGATCTTCTCACTCTCTACAGCTCCCTGAAAGGAAGATGGAGTGAGGTGGGGGTTTGTCTCTTCTCCCAAGGAACAAGTGATGGGAGAAAAAGTGGCTAAAGGGTGAAGCACTGCTAGCAGGTTTTTGAATGCATCCTCTGCACACCTGGCACATGTTTTTGGTGGGTTTTTTGTGTTGGTGAAACAGGTGACAGTGCCAAGCCTTCAGGATGTTGTCAATTACTTCGTGACCCAAACCCAAGGGAACCTGAAGCCATTTGTGCTGCAGACGGGCACTGCAGAGAATCCAGCAGTCTGAAGGCAAGCTGGAGGATGCAGGCCACAGGAACTGCTAGAAGAAGCAGCAGCACAGGAGCTCCACACTGCAGGAAATCAACAGAAGGCTTTTGCCAGTTCTAGAGTAGCTCCACTGGCTCTAAACTAAGGGTGCAATGCAGCTTCTCCCAGAGGAACCTGAGATCTGGGGAAGGCAAAGAACCCCAGACCACGCAGAAAATGATCTGGAAAAAGAAGACAAGAATGACAAAGAGAGGACACATTGCCCCTGTATAGTGTGATGGAGAAGTGCTGCACTGAGCTAGGCAGACTGCTTGTAGGGTGGCTCACAGTGCAATAAACTCTTGATGTTAAAACCCCCATTTCTGGTCTATTCCTGTCAGCATGCGCTCTCGGAGCCTGCCCTCAGCTGCTTCAGGGACTACACAGATATAAGTGTCTCTGTTGGAAAAGCTCTTGAACTGCCTTCTCCTAAGACATGAGGGAGTGTACAAGACTGCAGTGCTGGTTAGGAAGGAAGGCAGAAAGAGGTGTGAAGGCCCTGCTGAGCACACCAAATGGTTGTGGAACCTCACCCAGCCTCAGGCACCACAGCCATTTTCTTGGGAGGCTGGCATCCAGCCTTTGAAATAAGCAACTCAAGTGAGCAGCAGTAAGATCAGTGGCTTAGGGAGTTGAGGTTGTTTAATCTGGAGAAGAGGAGGCTGAGGGGAGGCCACATTGCTCTGTACAGCTCCCTGGAAGGTTGGAGTGAGGTGGGGTTGGCCTCTTCTCCCTAGGAACAAGTGATAGGAGGAGAGGAAATGGCTTTAAGTTGTATCAGGGGAGGTTCAGGTTGGATATTAGAAAAAACTTCTTGACTGAAAGGGTTCTCAAAGACTGGAACAGGCTGCTCAGGGAGGTGGCTGAATCCCCATCCCTGGATGGGTTTCAAAGAGGCAGAGATGTGGTGCTGAGGGCCATGGTTTAGTCTTTTCAGCCTTTAAGTTCTGCCAGGCAGCTGGAGTGAATGAAGCATCCACTGGTGAACTACACTCCTTCAGAGCTGGAGATGACTCCATCCTGGAAAGGACTAGCTCCAGAGCATGTTTTTTCTTTTAACAAACCTTAAGCACCAACCTTTCCCCTGGCAGTGGTGAGGAGCAGCCAGACAGCTATGGTGGAGCTGCCTCCCTTGCAGGCACAGGGAGTGCTCTGGGCAGAGTTGCTCAGAGTTGTCCAGACCAACACTGATCATTAGGTTTCTTTGGTACCATCTGGGGATCCCAAAGGGATTATTCTTTGCTTTCAAGGACTATGAAAGACACTCAGGCCTTGGAAGATTCTTGTAGGAGTGCCCAGGTATTTCTAAAACAATGAGTCATGTGTGGTCATATGAGAGCATTAGAGCAGGTACCATGAGACACATTGGCACTTTCTCCTCATGAAAACACTTCAAATCACTTTGTCAAGACTGTGCTGTTCACTGCAGTTACAGCTTCTCCTCAGAGACACACTGAAACCTGTGCACTGCCTTGAGGAGCTTCATGCTTCTCCCCTGGACCTTGCTTTCACCATGCAGAATGGGTC
Organism: Picus viridis; assembly: GCA_033816785.1. Taxonomy (NCBI): domain Eukaryota; kingdom Metazoa; phylum Chordata; class Aves; order Piciformes; family Picidae; genus Picus; species Picus viridis. The sequence goes on along the minus strand of CM066582.1, from coordinate 25,059,340 downwards.
CCTTGCTAGCAAAACAGCTCTGATGCGTTACCAGTGCTGTAACTTCTAACACCTTCTAGCTTGACCCTCAATAACTGCAGTGCATTAGCTACTCCAGCAACCACACAACAGACATCAGGAGGCTGCTTCCTAAAATAAATTCTCAAGAGCTGTCTGCTCAACACCTGTCAGCCCCTGGAGAAAGGCTCAAGTTGCTGCACTGTGCTGCAGCAGAGCCTGCTTGCTGTGACTGCAGACCAGGAGGTGATTAACAGGGCTCAGAGACCTGTCAAGCTCCTAAGCCAGCTGCATTTGGCTCAAATTTGGTTCCTTTCCCAAAGGGCTAGCTACAGCTAAAGCATCTCTGCTATGGGGACAGGCTGAAAGCATTGGGAATGTTCAGCCTGGGGAGAAGGCTCCAGAGAGACCCTAGAGGTGCATTTCAGTATCTGCAAGGGACCTACAGGAAGGCGGGGGAGGGACTGTTTAGGAGGGCCTGTGGTAATAGGATGATTTGAAATTGAAGCAGGGTAGATTTAGGTGAAATACTGGAACAGGTTGCCCAGGGATGTGGTCGAGGTCCTAAGCCTGGAGGCATTCAAGATCAGACTTCTTGTGGCCCTGGAAAGCCTGCTCTAGTTGGAGGTGTCCTGCTGAGTGCAGGTGGGTTGGGCAAGAGGACCTCTGAGGGTCCCTTCCAACCCAATGCACTCTGTGACTGGTGCCGAAGTTCCCAGCCTGACAGCTGTTATCCTGACTGCAGCTAACATAGGGGGAAAAGAGAGGAACAGCTCCAGACTCTATTCATTGTGAAGATAGCCAGGAGCTGCCCCAGCTGCAGGAGATGAGGGGCACTCACAGTTCCCATCCCCAAACACAGCAAAAGCTGCCCCAGTTCCTGTTTTATTGGAGCCTCACTCCATCCTTAGCATAACAAAGAACTACCAGCTCAACTGTCCACTTCTCCAATGACAGAGAGGACAAGGTGGTGTCACAGATGTTTCTGTAGCACACCCCTGCCTCATCATGCAGCTAAGCCACTGCCTAATTATTGCTGAGTAAGCAGATTCTTTATACTTGGATGTTCCAGGAAATGCCTGCTGCTGCTAAAAGCCTGAGCTGTGCTGTAGCCAGGTGCCCAGCGTGGCCACTGGCTGGAAGGAGAGCAGCTGAAGCAGCAGTGCTTGCAGTAGCCAACATCCAGAACCATTTGCCTTCTCCTCTTTCACAGTCAGGGCTTGCTGTGGTTTCCATGTGCCCAGGGCAGAAAGGCTCCACCACACCATCTTCTCTTTCCTGAAGACAAAAGTTTGGTGTTGGAAGTGCTAACTCAACTCTGCAGTAGGTTCTCCTTTCAAGGTACCTCCCAACCCACTCCACAGCCTGTGACTCTCACTTTCCCCATAGTGCAGTATTCCCGGAGCAGGATCACTATCAGGCCCAGCTCTTGACTCCAGGGCAGCTGTGACAATTTATACTTACTCAGGACCTGCCTCCCTGCCTTTCCATGTTAACATGTAAGACAAACAGCAGAGAGGCACGAACCCCTCCACAAAACAGCTCATCTGCTCTTAGGTAGCAGTTTAAACCTTTTGGTTGGATTAAGTCTCACCTGTCTTGCTTTGGAATTACTTGTAAGATGGGAAATGGGTGTGAGATGTTCTTAGAACACAACCAGTGTCAAACATGGCAATTTCCCATCTTTTGCACCTAATTTGCACCTGGTTGACCATTCTTTGTGCTTCCTTCAGCTCCCCACAGATCAATACAGAGCTTGTCTATAAGGTAAGGACCGCACTGGACAACGCAGCTCATGGAGTGACTAATTCTCCCTTCAGCAGCCAGGTCTGAAGGAAAAGGGAGCAGATGCAACACATCCAGCTTGTCTTCAGTGCATAGCCACTGCTTTCCACCATTTATTAGAACTAAGGCTTTCCCAAAAGCAATGGATAGTACCATCTTTAACTGGTGAGAATGAACACAGTCCTTGCAGAGCAGAGGATCCAGGAGGGGATTTTGTGTCTCTACCATCAATTGTCTTCCTGGACAAAGTAGTATCTCACTGGGGGCCCTGGCAAGTCCTCTTCCCCATCAGTCTCTGGAGCAAAGGACACAGTCAAATCCACATACTTCTTATCAGCTGATGGCTTCACAAGCTTCTGCATCCTGCAAGGAGATGAACAGGTGGTTAACAGAGCAGGAAGAAGATGGCAATAGGAACTCAGAGCCTGAGCAGGGTTGATCAGCAGACCTTTCAGAGGAGCTGAGATGAACAAACACTGAACTAATCCACTCAACACATAAGGCAGAAACAACCCTGGGTGAGATCTGGCCATCAGGCAAGCCCTGACTCCCTGCCCTATTCATACCCTCCCCAACCTTCAGTTTGCTGTAGCCTGGCTTCCTGCCAGTGAGCAGCACTGCAAAGCTGAGTCAACATCCACATTTCTGGAGGGCTGAAGCCAGCTAGAATCTCCAGGAATTACTATGACCTGAGCACACTTTCAGGAGTTAACTCTTTCCCAGAGAAGCATTCTCATTCCTTCAGAGATGATCTGCTAAGTATCACCTTTAGTTTCAAGCCAGTTTAAAATGTTTCCATTAGTCTTGCTCTGCTTGAAGAAAGACACCTTCTTTCCAACCTCCTGAACACCCACTTCACTGGATTCTGGACTTCTCTGGATTCCCCATTCTGCATTCATCAGTTAGGGCAGCACTTTGCAAGTCTCCTGTTCTCCTCCCAACAGTTAAGGTACTTTCTCTTTTTTCTCAAAAGGAAGACATTCCCTTTCTTGGCTTCCACTCCACTAGCAACCATTCTGAGAGCAGACCTTGCTGTCAGACACAGGTCTCTGTGCTCAAAGCAGTAAGCATCATTTCTGTGTGCACCCACCTCCCTCAGTCCATACTTACGTCAGCTTTAATCTCTTGATGTGCCCTGGCATCACAGGGACATACAGCATTTTGACTCCCTGCACAACCATGGTCGGTTCAATTCCATATTTCTCCTGGAATTCACAAATTAAAACATATTAAAGGATGAGGACAGCTCCACAAGTCAGCAGATGCAAATCTACAACCAGTCATTTCAAACTCATCAGATCTCAAACAGCATCTGCTAACACACAGACACTTGCAGAAGCTCAACTGAGATCCATCTGAGCCTGTTGAATTGCCATAGAGTTTGCAAATAAGCTTGGACAGGTCACTTAGAAGCATCCCCACTGACTGCTTTGAACAATAACAATAAAAAACAAACCCAAAGAACAAAAAACCCAACCCATCCACCCAGACCAAGAAACCCCTTTCCTCTCCTCTTGCCTTAGCCCAGGGCAGTAGGTGACTTACTCTGACAGCATTTATGAAGTCCAGCAGCGTGAAATCCTCTTTCCCATAGATTGTCCACCTGTCCCATATTGTAAATGAGATCCCATTTCTGTTTTAAAGAGAAAGGTTGCTTGTGACTTTAGATCAGCTCAGGTACTCCCTTTAAGCACCTTCTGCTGTCTTGCTGTTTTACCTTGAGCACAAATCTCTTCCCTCTCTGCAGCCATTTCTCCAGCCCTTTGAGCTAGCTAAGCAGGAGGCTCAGAAGGAACTCTGGGTACTTGTCAATGACCTTGCTGAGCTTTCAGGCCTCCTTACCAGCAGCTGCTGTGCTGGCTGAGGAGCAGAAGTGTGTCCAATCTGCACAGACAGGATGTCTATTAATAACCAGCAGCTAACTCAGCTAGATTTTAGCCGCTTCCAGTGGAAACAAAACCCAGCCCTTACAGCCACTGCTTATAAAATGAGGACAGAAGATCTTGTGCTGCACTTTCTGAACATGAAATTCTTGAGTAGTGCATTGTGGGACACCTGTGGGCAGTACTAAGACTATCACACATTTAGTAGTGCATAGACAATGGGTAATAGTTTGAGTGCAAGTACTAAGAGAGTCATTATCTTCCAGTTCAAAGAACAACAACAAATACTCTTGAACATCTAGAAGGTTTAACTGGAGTATGGTATCAGCTGTGGTTCCACTGCCAGCATGTAAGGTTTTCATCTGGTGATCTGGATGTACGACTGCAGGAACTTCACAGTTGCTGCAAAGGCTCACCAGCTCAAAGCATCAGTCATCGAGCCTACAAACACCCTCCTCTGCCACTGTCCTCCCTACCTGATTTCTGTTCTTCTCACTTCAGCGGTTTCTGTGAAGACCATGATGGGAATGGCCAGGTTCAGAAAGCAGTTCTTGTAGGCATCGGCTGGGTAGCCACCCACCACTTTGATGAGTTCCAGTGCAACCTGCAAAGAATAATGCCACATCCCCATGAGAGCCTGCACAGGCTCAGCTGCTGTGCCAGCAACGTTGGGTTAGTTCAGAGGCCAGCAGCTTCAGAGCCAGCTGTTAAAGGGCAGGCTCTGTCCAGCTGGCAGAGCAGTGCAAGCCACCATGCCACAGGAGTACCTTTGGCAGCTAATCTGAACACTTCAAACACTCCAAAGCGTTCCTAATGCATGGCTCCTACAAGACTGTTTCACTGCAGACACCTCCACAAAGCACACAGCTCTTCTGAGGTGCATGGATGTGAGCCACAACAGAACTGAGCCTCTCCACTCTTGGCAGTGGCATTCTGATGGACATCAGCATGGACTGCAGAAAACAAACCAAACTGCTGATCAGAGAGTCATGGAGTGGTTTGGATTGGAAGGAACCTTAAAGGTCATCCAGTTCCAACCTCCCCTGGTCTTCCAGGGAAGAGGCATGCACAACCTCCCTGGGCAACCCATTCCAGTGTCTCAATACCTTCACTCAAAAGAATTCTTCCTAATCTCCAGTCTTAATCTCCCTTCTTCCAACTGAAAGCCATTGCCCCTCATCCTGTCACAACAAGCCCTTGTCAAAAGTCCTCTCCCAGCTCTCATGTTCCCTCTTCAGGTACTGGAAGGCTGCTCTAAGGTCTCCTGGCAGCCTTCTCTCCTCTAGGCTGAACAGCCCCAGCTCTCAGCCTGTCCCCACAGGGAAGGTGCTCACACCAGCACTCTTAATGATCTTCATGGCCCCTCTGGAGCCCTTCCAAAAGATCCAAGTCCTGACCTCCAACTCTGGTCAGCAAGGGCTTACCCCATCTAGAATCAAGAGCAACTTTTTGCATTGGTAGGTGAGGGGAAAAAAGCTGCAGTTTGAAATTAAGCCATTTGCTTAAGGAGGCTCTGCCAGAGCAGTGCTAACTGCTATCAGACAGCAGCAGTTTCAGGGGAGGAGCAGCAAAAGAATCAGCTCAGCACTTTCAGCATTCTCAAGCACACTGACCAGCCCTGACACTGCAGCGGTGGCTGTGGCAATTGCAGGGATGATCTTGCCAGCAATGCGCTTGGTTTTGAAGCGGTCTGCTGGCTCGATGTTGTACATCTTGGCTCGCAGGTTTGACGCTGCTGTTATGAAATCTATGTGCCCATTGCTGTCGTCATCCTTCTCAAAGGAGATGGGCTTCATCTGCAAGTCACCTGCAAAACACAGAGCACAAACTGTGATTAGAAATCTGAAGATGTCCTGAAGAGGGAGCTAAACCTTTAACGAATTAACAGTGTCCCATTTGGAGCTTGGTGCTTTAACTCCGCTGCCACGCTAGGAGCAGAAATGTCTCCACCAGTACCAGTTGTTAAAGGTCAGTAATAAAAAACATCAACAGAGCTCCATAACTTTATTTGCCTTGCAACACAAGTAGATTTTGGATGTTTCTTTTGTACCCCACCTCACTGTAACCCCATCCTCTGAGAACCCCTTCTCAGCTGTTTTAGAGATGGGGTGACACTCCATGGGATGGGTCAGAGCTAAGCTAATCTCTCCTCCCTGTGTTCTTGGGCTAAAAATGGATGCATGCAGTTACTGACCTCTTCACAGGGTCAGGCACAAAATGGGATTCCTGCATCCCCATTTTAAGGTAGCTAAAAAATGCTGAAGATGACTCTAACATCCTGCACAATTCATGCAGTTCAGCATCATTTCAGTTCAATTCCCTTAAGTCCATCTGGGGCTGGAACATGTCTGATGAGGAAAGGCTGAGGGACAGCTGGGGTTGTTTAGCACGGAGAAGAGAAGGCTGAGAGGGGATCTGATCAATGTCTGTAGATATCTGAGGGGTGGCTGTCAAGAAGCAGAGGCCAGGCTCTTGTCAGTGGTGCCCAGAGATATGACAAGGGGTAACTGACACAAACTGGAACCCAGGAAGTTCCACCTCAACGTGAAGAAAAACTTTAGTGTGAGTGTGCTGGAGCCCTGGAGCAGACTGCCCAGAGATGTCATGGAATCTGCTTCTCTGGAGACTTCAAGACCCATCTGGATGTGTTTCTGTGTGACCTGCCCTAGGTGATGCTGCTTTGGCAGGGGTGTTGGACTGGATAATCTCCAGAGGTCTGTTCCAACCCCTACCATCCTGTGATTATATGGAGCCAGCACCATTCCTCCTATGAGTTCAGTTCCCTGCTGCCTGTTCACCATCACCAGGGTTGTATCCAAGAGAACCCTATAGCTTGCAGGGATTCTCAGAAGCATAGCAGCACAGGACAATGCCAGGTAGTAAGGACAGTTCTCTGTGTGGCACTTCAGAAAGCTTTAGATACCAGCCATGTGCTTCCTGCAGAGTGACAGAACTGCTTCACCCAGAGACCGGAACACAGAATCATTTAGGTTAGAAAAGGGCTTTGAGATCAAGTCCATCCATGCTTCTTCCCTAACAGTGGCCCTAACATTCCCACTACTGGCAGTGCCACTGCAAGAAGTTATACTGAGCTATGAAGCTAGCTTCCACTACTCACTCTCCAGAGCTTCATTGGACAGTATGGACTTCTCCAGCTGGAAAATTGCATTTCTCTCATCCTCACTGCTGACTGGGATATGGTCTGGTTTCCTTGCACTTTCATCAGTCTGTACAACCTGCAAATGCAAACAGTGCTTGAGTAAGGAGATACAAGAATTCTGTCCAGCACAGGTGTGAACTGCACTTCATTCCCTGCCTGCCCTCCAGTCTTTCCTCCCTGCTTCAAGAGGGAGGCTTCCTGCAGCAGGTATACTCAAGGGCTGCAAAGATCATTAAAGGACTGGAGAGGAGAAGCCAAGAGCTGGTATAGTTCAGCCTGGAGAAGAGAAGGCTCAGTGTGTATAAATATTTGAAGGGGGGCAAGTGCAGAAGGCAGAGCCAGACTCTTTTCTTTGGTGCCCGGTCACAGGACAATGGAGTACAGGCACCAACTGAAGCACCTGACATCCCAAAAGAAACATGTAAGAACACTTCAAAAACCAAACAAACAAAACCACAAGCAAACAAAAAATAAACACCATACCCCCCCCCCCAAAAAAAAAAAATCCAACCAAACAAAACCCCCAAACCAAACAACAAAAAAGCCCAACCAAAGCTGTCAGCATGGCTGAGCATAGGCACAGGTAGCAGAGGCTGTGGAGTCTCCATACCCAGAGACATTCAAAACCCAATGGGACACAGCCCTTGATGACATGCTCTAGCTGCCCCAAGGAGACTGGACAAGGCAGTCTACAGAGCTCCCTTCCAACTCCCTTCCAACCACTCTGAAACTCCAAGTCAAAGTGTCAGTTTTGTCCCAAGGCAAGAAGTCGGGATACAAGTGTTCATGCTGGGCAGGGGAGCAGGAAACCATGTTGGAATAGTTGCTGGTTTTAAATGATAACAAACAGCTGCCATTGCACACTAACACCTGAGCTGCTCTGCAGTCACCACTTTAAGCACAAAATAATGACACTTCTTTTATGTTAACCAGAAAGAAAAAACTGACACTAGGAGGGACCTGGGAGTATTGGTTGACAGTAGGCTAAACATGAGCCAGCAGTGTGCCCAGGTGGCCAAGAAGGCCAATGGCATCCTCGCCTGTATCAGGAACAGTGTGACCAGCAGGAGCAGGGAGGTCATTCTGCCCCTGTACTCAGCACTGCTTAGGCCACACCTTGAGTCCTGTGTCCAGTTCTGGGTCCCTCAGTTTAGGAAAGGAGGAGGCTCAGGGGAGACCTTATTGCTCTCTACAACTACCTGAAGGGAGGTTGTAGCCAGGTGGGGGCTGGTCTCTTCTCCTGGGCAGCCAGCACCAGAACAAGAGGACACAGTCTCAAGCTGCGCCATTGGATTGGCCATTGGAATGGGATGCCCAGGGAGGTGGTGGAGTCGCCACCACTGGAGATGTTTAGGAAGAGACTGGATGGGGTGCTTGGTGCCATTGTTTAGTTGATTAGATGGGTGTTGAATGACAGGTTGGACTCGATGATCTCAAAGGTCTTTTCCAACCTGGTTAGTTCTATTCTATTCTGTACTACTTTGGTTCTAGTAGTATAGGCTCCTAGAAACTGACACAGGCTGCAATCATATTCCTACATGGAAAATAATGCTACAACAGATCACCTGCCACAGGTGAAAAACTCCCATGTCTTGCATTTATTTGTGTTTATTTCTCATCAGCATCAATGCAAGAAGTAGTTGGAGATGTGGGACAGTGTCATCTTCAAACTAAACAACACACTTACTTTGTTTGAAGGTCTGAACTCTGGTACCTTCACAGCTGAGATAATCTTCAGAAGGGTTTCCTCTGACAAATCCTGTTATAGATTGAAAAAAAAACAAAAAACCACAAACAATTGACATTCACATTAAATCTAAAAGGACCCCACAAATAGATTGCATATCCAGTAGCATTACAAAGAATACCAAGCCCCCTAAAAGTAAATCCTACCAACATTCAGTGATTGACTGCAAAATCTAAAAGCATCATTTAGACATTAAAACCACTAAAAACATCGTCAGGATTTCATGGTTTAAACACCAAGTGGTAGTTCACTTGCTACAGGAAACCAAAATGGGGTAAAGTGCCTGACACCTGAAAACTGACCAGAACTGAAGTGTAAAGGTGACTTACAGGAAGAGCCAGCTAGGAAAGCAGAAGGGTGACAACAAACACAAAGAGTAAGCAACACAGAGGCTGGGAGATGGTGAAAATAAAACTGCCAGGCCATAGCTAAGATCCTGAGTTTAAAAATATACCTTAAAGATGTCTTCTTTCAGTGCAGTTATTGTACTGACAGAAAATTAGGAGGAGAGGAAATGGCCTCAAGTTGCATCAGGGCAGGTTAAGCTGGGTATGAGAAGGAACTTGTTGACTGAAAGAGCTCTTAAAGACTGGCACAGGCTGCCCAGGGATGTGGCTGAATGGATGGGGATCCCTGGAGGCGTCTCAAAGAGGCAGAGAGGAGGTGATGAGGGCCATGGCTGTCACGGGTTGAGTTCACAGTATCAAAGTACCAGTTAGGGTTGGAAGGGACCACAAGGATCATCTAGTTCCAACCCCCTGCCATGGGCAGGGACACCCTGCACTAGATCAGGCTGGCCAGAGCCACATCCAGCCTGGTCTTAAACACCTCCAGGGACGGGGCCTCAACCACCTCCCTGGATAACCCATAGGGCTTCACCACTCTCATGGCGAGGAACTTCTTCCTCACATCTAGCCTGAATCTCCCCACCTCCAGCTTCGTTCCATTCCCCCTAGTCCTATCACTACCTGAGATCCTGAGAAGTCCCTCCCCAGCCTTCTTGTAGTTGAAATCTGCTGCTGTTATTCAAAACCATCTTGCCTTGTGCCAGCTTCAAAATCAAAGTGCTGGCTGGAGTAAAGTATCACAGGGCTTGCAGTTCAGCTTGGAACATGGGAGGCTTCCTGTTCCAGGGACTGCTTTGGGCTCCTGGGTTTGGGGGTTGGCTCTTTCCACAGGGATGGCAGCAGGATGGGTCAGGGTTGGGTAGCCCTCTGGTTTCTGCTCTGTGCTGCTGCTTTCCTGCATTTTGCTGCCCTTTGCTGCAAACAGGCTGAGATCACTGTGTATTGTGTTACCCCATTTTCTCAGAAGAACTTTTTATCTCAACTCTTTATCTCAACCTGGAGGAGTTTTACATTACTCTTCCCTCACTTCTGTGTTAAGGGAAACGGGCAGATGAACCTACAATGGTTTAGCACCAGACCTGGCAGAGGTAGAGAGCGGCTGGACTCAGTGATCTTAAAGGGTTTTTCTAACTAAAGAGATTCCATGCTGCTCAACAGGTTCCTCAAAGGAAATGCTGAGTTCAGCACTTCCTGAACATATCCCACTGCATGACCCATTTCATCAGGGATGGAGGAATCCAGGTCAGGGATTTAAATAAAGCAGCTGCTGAACAGTCAGTGCTGAAGGACAGATTGAAGACACTTTAATCAGCTGTTGGAAAGAACTGACAAGTGGGCGCAGGGCCAAAGCTGAACACATCCAGCCCAGAGATGTGCTGGAGATGGGGTTAGGGTGTGAGTTACCTTTTCTGTGAAAGGGATGCAGTACACTGTGGCAAAGAGCTTTGCTGCACTCACGAGGAAACCAAAGTGCCTGCAGGAAAGAGAGCAAGAGTTCAGTTTTGTGTGCCTGGCTTTTTACTTCAGGTGCCCAGAGGTCTGTAGCTGTATTCAAGGAGGTCCTGAAAGCACACTGATAAACAGTATTTCCACTCTTCAGCACAGACGGCACAAACAAGGTGGCAAGTCTGGAGGGGCCCAGAGGTCCTCCCCAAAACTAAGCAAGAGTTATTTAACAACATCCATGTTTCCTCAAGAAAACAACTACAAATGCTCACATGGCATTAATATGATAATAATAATAAAAGCTTCACCTTTAATATTTGCCATGATCTCAGCTTTCACCCAAACTAAAAATGGTGGCTCAGGCATCCTTTCAAAGCAGCTGTAGATATGCAGCAGATGAGGGCTTTGTAATCCCCCAACCACATCCATTTTTTCAATTACCTGTACTACCCAAGCCATCTAGAGCCACCCCAAGCTGTGGTGGAGAAGAGAGGTCCCTCATTTTAGGTGGTCCATTTAATTTGGCACAACCTGCATTTCACAACTTGGGCCAATGGGGACCAAGTGGTGTGATAGCAACCCCTCAAGTAATGCTGCAGTCCCTCAAAACATGAAGTGAGTTGTTCATAGCACAGGGATGTTGTCAGGACTTACCACAGCACCCTCTAACCCCATGGCAGTGAAATCATGAGACAGCTCCCCAAATCTGCCTCAGGCTACAGGCTACCACCCACCAAGCACCTGTCTAACTTCTAGTGTCATGAAGGCACAGCCTTGCACCTCCTGCTCTAGGCTGTTTTCTGGGCTGCAGTGGCAGAAGCATACTCACAAAGGATCACTGAATTCAAACTTCACTGGGAAAGGTGGCCTTTTGGGTGACTGCCAGAACAAACCTGGGAAGAAGACAGACAAGGTGAAATCCTAAGCACGTGCTGCACACCATCAATCCTCAGCAGGCACAGAGGGCATTGGTACTTACTGCCATCTTTTAATCGAGTGTCAAGGGGAAATGAATGAAGGAGCTGCAGGGCCTGCAGGAAAAGCCAGAGGAGTTTCAGTGACTTGTCATGAGCACACTAAACAAAGCCTTATTGTTAGTGTTGACATCTTGATACAGGTCTTAAGACACTCCAATATGTTTTTGAAGTAAAGAGTTGAGAACATCTAAGACACATGTGTCAAGATGTTGAACTTAAGGACACAAGCATTGCTAGATAGAGTGACAGCGCAAAGCTGACAATGCCCAGCAGAAAAAGAACAGCTGAAGATGAGCCAGGGTGTGCTCAGGTGACCAAGAAGGCCACCAGCATCCTGGTCTGGATCAGCAATAGTGTGGCCAGCAGGACCAGGGAAGAGATTGTTCCCCTGTACTCAGTGCTGCTGAGGCTACATCTTGAGTGCTGGGTTCACTTTTGGGGCCCTCACTACAACAAGGACATGGAGGGGCTGGAGCAGGTCCAGAGAAGGGCAACAAGGCTGGTGAAAGGTATGGACAACAGGGCTGGTGAGGAACACCTGAGGGACCTGGGGAAAAGTTTCAAGTTGCACCAGGGGAAGTTTAGGTTGGACATTAGACAAAACTTCTTGACTGAAAGGGCTCTCAAAGCCTGAAACAGGCTGCACAGGGAGGTGGCCGAATCCCCATTCCTGGAGGTGTTTCAAAGAGGCAGAGACGTGGTGCTGAGGGCCATGGTTTAGCACCAGTCTTGGTAGAGTTAGAGAGTGGTTGGACTGGATGATCTGAAAAGGATTTTCCAACCAAAAACAATTCTATGAAGATGAGATGGAAATGACTGGAGAGACTTGGACATCCTATTATTTAAGTTACCAATTTTGCCAAACTCCTCATCAGCCTATCTTGATCTCTCACCTACCTTGTGGCTAAAATACTTCTCAAATTTTATTCTTGCTAGCTCCACACATTGTGTCCAGCTTCGGGGTCTTCTACTGAGTGTTTTAATCACATGAAAGCAGCCTTCTAAGCTCTCCCCTGATTTTATTCTCTAGATATGAACAGGAGATATGAAAATGTTAGAAGAGACAAGATGCCTCCAAATCCACTCAAAGAGCTTTCAGTCACTTACAGGCAAAAAGAAACAGAAGTTCACATGCTGAAATATCCTTCATCTGATCCCCTCCACTGGGTTTGTCCCACCTGCTGCATTTATTTCCACTCAGCCCAGTGGACCACAGGCCACTATAGACTTGCATTAAAAGATATTAAGCAGCTGAGTTGAATTCCCTTGAAACCAAGCCTTCCTTTCATGTTTTCCCAGCTAGCTGCACATCAGTGTGATCTGTATTGCACGCTCCTGAGCGGCATCCCCCGTGTTTCTGCTCTCTCTACACCACGTGCAGAGCACACACAGCCTAGAGACGGCGCCCACGCAGCAGACTTTGCCTGTTAATTATGAGCCACACTAGAAATATTGGTCCTATGAAAGATCAGCTGATGAGTGGCCAAGTAAGCCTTCAGGCTTTTTTGAATAAAGCCTGACAATTACTCAAACCCCACTGAACTGAAATCAAACCCATAAAGCACCAGTTTAAACCCTGCAAAAGCTGCCCTACCTGTAACACATCTTCTGCAGATGGATAGGTCTGCCAGAACTTGTTAAACAGGGCAGGCTTGTGAGAAAAGGAACTTTCAAACTGAAAAATAAAAAGAACAGATGTAGCATTTTGCCAGAAGTGTGTGAGGCCTCTCCCTCCCAAACCACCAGGAAGTCATGCTCAACACCAGCAAGCGTCTTCCCTTACCTTGTCTCTTGCCCACTGTATTGTATGTTCAATGGCAGCTGGGAAAGACTTCAAGGTGCAGAAAGGAATCTCTTCTTCTGGTGGATCCCTCTGTAATTGAGAGTCACATATAAATGCAGGCAAATTAAAAGTGTATTCATAATAACAGCACCAAGATTGTAAAGACTATGAAAGTTAAAACTCCACTATAGTGCAATACAAGGTAACTTGTTTATGCTTAGGACAAAATTTGGTTAATTAACACTAAAATATCATTTCCTGTTTATGAAGAACAATCTAAATGCTACACTAGAAAGCAAAACTCATTTCTGGCACAGAAGCAGGAGAAGAACTGGGGGTGTGCAGCTTGCACTCACATTCACCCTCAAGATGAAGTGCACCCTTTCACTCAAGGCTAGAAAGGCTTCTCTGTGAAACAGGGCTCTTATGATGCTCAAAATCCTGTCTGTGTCCACCTGGCACCACTTCATGATCTGCACATCCAGTGAGTTTCTACCATGTAATGGCAGTTTCACAAGAATTGAAGAGGAGTACTACAAGAGCTTGAGGGATCCTTTCCCCCTTCCCCACTCAATCAGAACTGTTCTGCAAGAACCTGGCAGACTCATTCCTACCACAGGGGCTTTGTGCTTCTCCCACCTGCCTGTGGAGGTTCTACTCACCACAGACAGAACGAGAGGGCAGAAAGCAGTGGTAGAAAGAAGCCCACAAGCACAAAAACAGTTTGCAGTGCCACTGTGAGGGGCTAAATTCTTATTTAGGAAGGAGTTAACGGAAAACCTATAATCACAGAATGGCTCAGGTTGAAAGGAACCTCAGAGAGCATCTACTCCAATGCCCTGCCAGGGGCAGGAACACCTCTCAACTAGACTTGGCTGCTCATACCTCATCCAATTTGGCCTTGAACACCCACAGGGAGATGGTATCCACAGCCTCTCCAGGCAGCCTATTCCAGAGTCTCATCATCCTTGACTTCTTCCTAAGATCCAGTCTAACCCTACTCTCCCTCAGCTTCAAACCATTCCCCCTTGTCCTGTTTCTAGACATCCTTATGAAAAGTCCCTCTCCAGCTTTCCTGTAGTATATCTTCAGGTACTGGCAGGCAGCTTTAAGGTCCCCCCAAGAGTCTTCTCCAGGCCAAACAAGCCCAGCTCCCTCAGCCTATCCTCATAGCAGAGGTGCTCTAGACCTTGGAAATGCTTCAGAATTAGGTCCTATTCCAAAGTTAGCACTTATACAGTGGTTGCTTTTATAATTTAGGCCTAGGTGTAGCCATCAGCTTGGTAGCAGATATGGTGTCTCCAGTCTGCTCAAATTTGATTTCCTGCGAGTTTCTCCTCACAAGCTAAGGAAGACATTCTTCTCTCCTAACAGAGCTGTTCTTCAGCAGCTCCAAGAGCCCCCTTATTTCAAGCAGATATAAGGTGATGAAAGAAGGAGAAGGCATCATGGGGCTAGCTACAGAAGGCAAGCCATGGTCTCCAAACACTTACATGACTGTTGTAGGACTCTGTCAGGTGGGGCACAACAACTTCCGTGTGTCCTTTGGTTCCCATGGTTCCAGAGTCTATAAGAGGACGCAGGTTTGCTACACAACGACTGCCATGGAAAGACACAGACCATCAGAACACAGCCTGACCACTGCCTGCCTGCCCTGAGAGCAACCACAGCTGGCTCCAGCACATCCAGCGGAGGGGAAAGTCTACACCAGACTTAGGAAGAGATTAAAGCCAAAGAGCCATTCCACATCAGAGCAAGACACCATAACCACGAGCCTAGCTGGGCTAGAAGCATCAGTAACTCTTCTTAAATGCAGACATCCCTGCTTCTGAATTTAAATATCACACAATCCTAGAATGGTTTGGGGTGGAAAGGACCTTAAAGATTGTCCAGTTCCAACTCCCTGCTGCCATGGGCAGGGACAGCTTCCACTAGACCAGAATGCTCAAGGCCTCATCCAACCTGGCCTTTAAGACCCACAGGGAGGGGGCATCCACAAGGTCCCTGGGCAACCTGCTCCAGTGTCTCACCACCCTCACTGGCAATAATTTCTTCTTAATCTCCAGTCTCAATCTCCCCTCTTCCAGCTCAAAGTCATTGCCCCTCAAGCCCTTGTCAAAAGTCCCTCCCCAGCTCTCCTGTAGCCCCCTTCAGGTACTGGAAGGCTGCTGTAAGGTCTCCCTAGAGCCTTCTCTTCTGCAAGCTGAACAGCCCAAACTTTCAGCCTGCGCCCATGGGTCAGAAATAATTCAATCTTGAGATTGCCACAGTATTCTCCTCCTCATCAGTGTGACAGTAGGCCTAGAGGAGGCCACAGAAAAGATCAGAGGGGAGAAGCACCTCTAATATGAGACAAGCTGAAAGAGTTGGGGCTGTTAAGCCTGTAAAAGGCTCCAGAAAGCTGGAGACAGACTTTTTAGCAGGGCCTGTTGTGACAGGACAAGGGGTGATGGTTTGAAACTAAAAGAGGGAACTTTAGACTAGGTACAAGGAAGATATTTTTTTTCACACTGAGGATGGTTTAACACTGGCCTAGATTGGCCCCATCCCTAGAAACATTCCAGCCCAGGTTGTCTGGGGCTCTGAGCAATGTGATCTAGTTGAAGATACCTCTGCTGACTGCAGGTGGGTTAGACTAGATGCCTTTTAAAGGTTCTTCCAATTTAATGCATTCCATGATTCACTTTCAAGAACTTGCTCCAAGGTTCTCTGCCTTGTGTATAGTAGCAGCCACACACGAGCAGAGACAGTTTCCACTAGGAGTACAAACCCTTTGCTCCCCTGAGCCAATATCTACAAAGGAGCAGGGTAAATCCAAGCAGTTTGCTCTCAGGCCTTACAAGCAGTTGCAGATTGGGAAGAATAAGAACAGCAAAGCAGAGTTCCCATAAGAACATGAAGAGCAGCCCTCACTTTCTCTTCCCAAAGCCTACCTATCTATGTATCTCCTTGCCTCAACGTTGTCCAAAGCAGTCACAATCACATCCTGTTTGGTGTAGAATTCATCGCTGTAGGTGTTCTCAGTGGCTGGGCAAACCTTGTTAATGTAGGAGTCAATCTTTAGGCAAGGATTGATGGTCAGAGTTGCTTCTGCTGCAGTATAGCTTTTGGGTTTCTGAAAGTACAAATATCTGTCTCACCAATGTTCAGGTGAAGAGCACCTGGTAGCACAGAGGGATCGACTTCACCTGCTGATCAGACAATGCTGCACTGAACAAATACAGTAAAGCTAATTCATCCAGTACCTCCCTCACTAATCAACAGCTCATTAATCTACTTTTGTTTGCAATGGTATTTAAAGTAGCAAGCTAGAGCCCACAAGTGCTGAAATACTGCAGCAATGGGGTTTCTGCCAAGAGGATGCCACATTCGTGCCCCTCATGCTCTCTAAAGGCCCTAAGAAAGGAGCAGTCCATAACTACCAGAGGATAAACCAGTTAGTTATTGCGAGTACTTCTCAGTCTGCCAGACAAACAGGAGGCAGAAAACTCAGCTGTTTTGTGCAGGAAAAACAAGGAAGACAAGAGCATTTAGGCCACTATTTAACATGAGGGATTCTGTTCCTCACAGCTCTTCAGATCTGAGTCACCTTAGTTATTCTGTGCTGCCTTTGCAAGCAGGGGGATACTCACTGAACAGTGTCTGCTTCATGCATTTCCTGAGAGTGCTTTTTTACAAAGTGAGATCAGAGCAGCCCATTTTGCTGAGATGTTCTTTAGTGAGAGGGGGAAGCTATGACAGTTCTAGGTATTCTTTTAGAAGACACTGGCTTTCTTTATAGGCTTTGGGAGTACAAACACTGACCTTCAGCTTTTGGTGGGGATACAGGACAGGGAAGCAGAACCACAGTGCACCATGTTCATTGTAGAAGAAAGCTCACCTGTATGTGATGTGGTCGAAAGAGAAACTGCCTGTTGAGGTTGGACTTCTCTATCAGGTCTGGATCTGTAATTGTAACCTAAGTCAGAAGGGGCAAAAGCAACAGCTGAAGTTACAACTTTAGTGCTGAGCAGTAACACTGAAGCCTCTACAGAAACTGGTCAAGGCAAAGCATTCCTGCTGGCATCTGCTGCGGCCAGCAGCTCTGTCTGGGCTGATGACATTTTGGATTAAAATCAAACCACAGCACAACAGCTGCCAGCGTGTTCTGGTTCCCATTGCACACTACTGCCACTCTGTGCTGAGGCCGTCCTGCCCTCCAGACAGAGGCCCAGGCTTTCAATCTTTTTAAGTAGTGTCATTATTTAACTATTCTTTGCTGCACTACTTTTGAGCAAGCAAAGTGAGGCTAGCAGGTGACTTACCAATCCTTTATCTTGCCCAGTACCCACACCAAGAAGTGCAAAGTTTTTCAGCATTTCACAGCCTATGGCTCCACAGCCAACCTGAAGAAAAGGACACTTTTAGGGTCAGAAATATCAGTGCAAACCCCAAAGACAAGCCCCATTCCACCTGTGGACCATTCATTCTGCAGTGGCACATATGATCAGGGCTGCTTTTGTTACTTTGAATACAGTGGGAGTTAGCTGGATCAGCAAAGCATTTGCAGTAAGGGCAGTGGTCACTCATACTCACCAAGAAAACATTCAGATCATGCAGCTTCTGGCACAGAGAGTCTCCAATACAAGCCCTCAAGGCATCATACCTATCTCCCCTGTGAGGGACAGGAGACCAACAGAAAGTAAGCTGCCATTTGCCATGGTTATATCATTGATGCCAAACTGCACTTTGACACAAACTAAGAAAATCAGGGTAAGTCCCCTCAAATTCCTATTCCCCCCAAACCTGTGCCTCCAGCAGCCAAAAGTCAACATCTGTGCCTGCTTGGGACTCAGGTGTAAGCAGCAGATAGAACAGCAGTTGTATTTACCTGGGAAGAAATTCTTCAGAGCCCATCTTTTCTAGAGGTGTTACAATGTCTAACATGTCTATGTAGAGCTGTGAAAAAACAAAGCAAACAGAAACCAAAGCAATTGATGTTATTTTCCTTTGAAAAACAAAGCAAGCACTTGACATGTTCAACAGTCAAGAAATTTAGCAGCACTAAGGCTTTTCTGTCAGTGGAAGACTCTGCAGCTTCAGCTCCTTGCATCTCAGTTTTACTTCAGTCATGGACAGGAAAAAACTTTTTTCTCCTCTTGAGTCCAGATGCTAACTGAGACTTGAACAACAAGCTTTTGGCTTCTGACAGCCCTCCAGATCTGACTGTGAAGTTGTTTAACTTTACTCTGGGAGTCTGACGTACAACAGCTTAAACTGTCACTCCTTTGCAGCCATGCACTGACAGCTCAATGCTCTCCTTGCTTTTGGGGAAAAGGGATGTGATGCTTGATCCCCAAATGTGAGTATTTTAACTAAAGCTGGCTTATTGTACACATAAAGCCAGCCTCAAGCCTTTTGGGGTTTTTTTGGGTTGTTGAGGTTATGTTGCTCATACAGCACTCACACACGTTCAGAACATCACTGTCAAAGTCAGTCCCACAAACAGAGCCAGCCTTACCCACTGCTGCAGCGGAGAAAACTTCCCTGTCACAGCTTTCAAGACTTCCTGGCTAGCAACACCCCCACTGCTGCAGCCAGAGGAGCCAGAAACCCCTGGGCAGTCCTAGACAGCCACTGCACTGTGTCTCCATTCACCTGAGGCTGAAAAAGAAGACATAAAAGCAATAGGTTGATCCCTGCAATCCGCCATGTCAGTGCTTGGCAGGGCCACAGAGTACTGATCTTCAGTAAAGGACTGTGACTGGCTAAAAGGCCTCCAGCCAAGACAGATCTGCTGTACATCCTGCACTTGTAACATGCATTTACCTACAAATATCCACAGAGCTAACAGATTCAGCTTCCATGTCAGCTGAACACTGTGTTGAACCCATGCTGAAGCACCATTCTGTTTCTTTACATGGCCTTCAGAAAGCCAACTGATCCACCTTTAGATGGACACAAGGACCAGCACAAGGACAAACCACTGTTTAGGCAAGTGAATACTGGAACAGGCTACCCAGGGATGTGGTGGAGGCCCCACCCCTGGAAACATTCAAGATCTGACTCAATGTGTCCCTGAGCAGCCTGCTCTAGTTGGAGGTGTCCCTGCTGACTGCAGTGGGCTTGGTGGGTCCCTTGCAGCCCAATGCAGACTGTGAAGCTGTGAACAAGTGCATCTAAAATGACTCGGTAACAAGCATTCCTTACTCACTTTGGTTTCCAGTGTTTCACTTATAGACACAGCTATTTTCAGCATCTCCTCAGCATCCTGAAGGCATCTAAACACCAGGGCAGAAACAAAAATTGTCACTTAGGTAATTCATAGTCCTTCCAGAAACACAATCAATGGAGGGAAAAAAGCACTGGATACACCAGGAAGAGTTTGGAAAGGTCTGGTGGCTTTAACAGCATTAAGGATGCACTTCTAAATCTTATGTCAGCTCAATGACAGGGATCTCTGTGGAGAAGCCCAGGTGCAAGTCCATTCCTAAGATTTACACTTTGCCATTAGCTTTGTAGCAGTTTTTTCACTCCAAATTTGCACATTGAGAACTACAGCTCTCAATACTGAAAGTACTGAAAGCTCTAAATACTGAAAGTAAAAAATGCCTCAGAGGTTTTTTGGGGAGGTTGTTTTTGTCTGTGTGGGGTTTTTTAATAAAAAATAAATCAGGAACAGGATAGTTCAAGAATCATAGTGTGAAAAAACTGGCACAGAGCAGGAGTTCCCCCAGAAGCACTTCCTGACATGGTCTAGCACCAGCCTTGCTAGAGTTAGGTAATGGTTGGAATCAATGATCTTAAAGGGCTTTTCCATCTGGGCCAAGAAGGTGCCACAGCAGAAAAGCAGCAGACAAACAAGGTACCTGCTGCACATCAAAGCAACACCCACACTAAAAGGAGAGATCTGACCCAAGGCTCAACAAACACAAGACTGCTGTTACCCAATGTTTGGTGTGCGACCCAAGTTCTCCTGGAAGTGGTTCAAGGCCAGCATGGCAACATGGGTCTGCAAAGGTGCCTGTTAAGACAACAGCAGCTATGGATCAGTTCCAAAGTGAAGCAAACAAAAGCAATTATTTCAATTCTTCTGTTACCATTGCCCTTCCCTGTATTTCATTTTTTCTGTTACCATTTCTCTTCCTTGTCTCTTAACTTCTCAAAAAACCTGGTCTTGTGGGAGGTGTCCCTGCCCATGGGAGGGGTGTTGGAACTGGACGATCTTTAAGGTCCCTTCCAAGCCAAACCATTCTATGAAGCTATGACAGGAAGTTTTTAAATAGCTTTAAAAGGAGGATTTGAAATACCTCACAGCAGTGCTTTTGCAAACTGAGATTATCAGGCATGAACCAGCAGCAATGCCAATACCTCACACCCATTCAGCACCTACCTCAACTACAACCACCTAGAGGGACCCCAAGAGAATGTCGTGCTGAAACTGCAAAGTGTGATGGTCTTCTTTTATAGAGACAATTGAATGCACTGAACTCTACCACACCAGCACCAAAGCCCAGAATTAAGGGTCAAAAATAGAACATCTGAACAAGCAAGACTTCACATGGCCAAATAACCCCCAAAATTCTTACATCATCATTTTTGAGTTTAAGATTTTAATGAGCCTGAGACTTCCATTCCTTGCATGTCCCTAATACTTCATTAAAATTGTGTCAAGGGCAAACCCTGCCACATTCCCTGCAAGTTTCAAAACCAGAAACTGGCTGCTCCTGGCTTAGATGGCTGCACACTTCGCTGGGTGAAAAACTGGCTGATGGCCCAAAGAGTGGTGGGTGGCCAGTCACCAGTGGTGTTCCCCGGGCTCAGTGCTGGGGCCAGTTCTCATTAATGTCTTTATCAATGATCTGGATGAGGTCAGTAAGTGTGCAGATGACAAAACCCTCAGTAAGTTTGCAGATGACAAAACACTGAAATGGGCTGCTCAGAGGGGTTGTGGAGTCTCCTCCTCTGTAGAATTTCAAAACCCACCTGGAGGTGTTCCTGTGTGACCTGCCCCAGGTGATCCTGCTCTGGCAGGGGGATTGGACTGGATGATCTTTCAAGATTCCTTCCAAAACCTATCGTTCTGTGATTCTGTGACACTAACCTGGCTGGCAGTGTTGATCTGCATGAGGGTAGGAAGGCTCTGTGCAGAGGGACCTGGCCAGGCTGGATTGATGGGTCAAGGCCTATTGCTGGATTCTGTACATGGGTCACAACCCCAGGAATGCTTCAGGCTTAGGGCAGAGTGACTGGAAATTCCCCAGAAGAGGACCCGCAGGTGTTGATGGACAGCCAGCTGAACATGAGCCAGGGTGTGCCCAGGTGGCCAAGAAGGCCACCAGCATGCTAGCCTGGTTCAGTAACGCTGTGGCCAACAGGACCAGAGAAGTGATTGTCCCCCTGTACTGGGCAGTGGTGAGGCTACACTTTGGGTAATGGCTTCAGTTTTGAGGCCCTCCCTACAAGAAAGACACTGAGGTGCTTGAACAGGTCCAGAGAAGGGCAATAAAGCTGGTGAAGGGTCTGGAGAACATGTCTGGTGAGGAGCAGCTGAGAAACCTGGGGTTGTTCAGCCTGCAGGAAAGTAGGCTGAGGGGAGACCTCATTGCTCTCTACAACTCCCTGAAAGGAGGTGGGAGCCAGGCTGAGATCTACATTTACAATATAGTAAGAAGCCTCTACACTCACCTAAACCATAACTTCTGTGTGTCCCACCTCAAATTCCTCCCAACTTGAGAACAGAGCTAGGAAATGCCATTGTTCTGCACAAAGCTGCAAGTTCTAGCTCCTGTTGTTTTACCACCAGACCAGCTGTACCCAAGCCCCTACAGGCCAGTTCATTACCTCAGGCTTGCTGAAATCCACCACGAGGCACCGTGGGTTCGTTAGCTGCTTCTCCAACCGCTCCTGGAAAACAGAACCTCTGGTAAGGACACAACAGTCACTGATGCCTGACAGTGCTCCGCCTGGAGAGACCAAGAGCCAAGCATCCTTCCTCAGTAGCACTGTTACTATTCTCTCTATTATTAATGCAAAAAAGAGTGGCTAAACTTGCAGATGATAATTTTACAATCAGAAATGGCCAGGGAGATGTTTCACATCCCAGTGGCAAGACTCAAACTGCCCTGGTGTAGGCTACCAGAGATTTTACAGAGCACTGACAGTCTGCTTGCAGAACCTGCCTGCAGGAAGCTTCTCTTTCCCAGGGACAAGACACTAAGCTTTGCATTCTCATGTCAGAAGCAGCTGGTCCTTGCCTCCCAGCATTTTAGAAGAATGTCTCAGAGCAGGCAGAATTAGCAGCTGAGGGACCTGGGGTTGTTTCATCTGGAGCAGGCTGAGAGGAGACCTACAACACCCTGAAAGGAAGATGGAGCCAGGTGGGGGCTCTCTAGTATCAGGTAATGGGAGGAGAGGAAATGGCCTGCAGTTGTGCCAGGGGAGGTTTAGGTTGGAGATTTCTTCGCTGCAAGAGTGGTCAGGGATTGGAACAGGCTGCCCAGGGAGATGTTGGAGTGACCATCCCTGGAGGGGCTCAAAATACCTTGTGGACATGGCACTTGGGGACATGTCTCACGGGCATGGTGGTGAACTCTGCTTCCTGTGCTCCCACCATTAATACTCAAGAAGCTGGTCATGCCAAGCACACACTTACAAAGTAAAACATCTTGGGTGTCTTCACTTGTACAGCTATGCCCCCATGTAAGTAAGGCTCCATGGCTGATGTATCACCAATGCTGAAGGAATAAGGTGACACCACTGGAAAGAAAAGAGAATTAACCCTGACTGATAGTTACAAGTGTCCTGGGTACAATAAAGTGGGGATTTGCCAATGCTTTAAAAAGAACAAATGCTCTACTTTTGCAGTGTGCAACCTTGCTTTGAAAGTGTGAACACAGATGATCCTCCCAACAGGATTGTCCCTCTCTGTAGCTCCTGGGCTAAAGTGTTAGGTTCACATGATCTGCACAAATCATGAGAATCACTTGAGAGCATGCTTAGAAACAGTGACGTCAATACTGTTCCCAAAACACTACAGGGAGAAAGAGGCACACACAGTGGAGCTAACTGAGGCCAAAATGGTGACAGAAGCATAGGCATTACCTTCCAAAACCCAGCAAACTAATAGTGGTAACCTCAGAGGCTGCCAACTAGTTTCCACCACCTGAGAGTTTCTTCTGCTTCTTAGACAGCAAGATGAGTTTGGAAAAACTTCACTAAATGGAAATGGAGTCAAGGCAGTGCCAGGAAGACCTCTGCACCAGAAAGCCAGTTTTTAAAGCAAACTAACTGGTGTTCTGCACAACCCAGCATCCCTCTGGCTACAGTGAGCTAAAATGACCAGAAAATCACCACCCTGGCAAAGAGAGCCTGGGTTACCTGTTATTTGGTGTGTGGATCCATTTAAGCATGACATTCCATTCACTTCCCGGAAGGTTAAGAACTGCCCTGTCTCAAGCCTGTGAGGATGATTTTCCAGGCAAGTGACAATGCCAGGATTTGACTGGAAGCAAAAATGGCAAAATCAGTAAGGAGGAAGGTGTTCTGTGTACAGGAGTCACACTTGATCATAGGCACACAGCCTTTAGCCTCTTGAAACTGCAGCCTCTGATACCTGCAGCACCTCAACTCTTCCACAACAAGGGAGTTCCCTGTGATGATTATTCTCAAAAACTGGCACAGGCTGCCCCGGGAAGTGGTTGAATTCTCATCCCTGGAGGTGTTTCAAACATGCAGAGATGAGTGCTGAGTGCCATGGTTTAGCCCCAGCCTTGGTAGAGTTAGAGAATGGTTGGACTGGATGATCTGAAAGGGCTTTTCCAACCCAAACCACTCTATAACAGATCTATTTTCCTGCCTATTTCCTGAGAAACTTAACTTACTTACACACCAATGCTCTTCTCTCTACATCTCATTTCTTTCTCTCCCCATGTCTCTCAAGAAGAGACTCAACACTGTGGTGTTATACTCTAGGTCACAAGCAAGAGGCATCAGCATGCTCTACAATGCTAGCATGTTATCACTGGTTTTGGTTGAGACCCAAGACTGAAGCAGTTTTGGTTGCCCATCCTTTACTGAAAATTTTCAACTGCTTAGCAGGCTGCTGAGGTGAGACTGCTTGGTCACACAGCCAATAATAACACACTAAAGAAATAACACTAAAGCAGCACAATACTGTCTATCCCTTACTTGCGTTATATTTGAGATGAAGATCTCCTTTGGCTCCTCTCCTGTTGTGTCCAGCACCTCAAACTCCTCACCAAAGTCGCAGAACAAACGAGCACACATTCCAAACACATCTGCACTGATGAACTGCAGGAGAAATCACAACAGGAGTCTCCCTAAAGCAGGGCAAGGCAAAGGCATGGCTTCCCACCTTCATGGCTTCCCACCTTCATGGCTTCCCACCTTCAGCCTAGTCCCAAGGCTAGCAGACTGAACTGGAAAGCGGTCACGTGCACCCAGGCCACCAACTACAGAGCACAGCACTCCTGCCAGAGCTGGAGCCTGCATGAGCATCTCTGAACCCTAAACCGTGGAATCAAACCAGTGACACACTGCCCTTTCTACTGCTGCTCCACTCTGCCTATGCATGTCCTTTCAGAACAATGGTGAGCTAGCCCTGAAACCACTTCTTCATGAGAATTTTTCTTCTCAGGGACCACACTATGATTATTTGGGCTGGACCAGGTAACACCAGATACATCCAGAGAGTGGCAGCATCATACTCCCCACTTTCATCCTCCTCCATCAATGTGCTACAAGCATGCAGCTGGATACCTCTTCACCAGCTTTCTCCAGTTCTGGATAGAGCACACTGGAAGTCCAGAATGCTTACTGGACAGATTACTCAGGCGCTGATTTTTTTTTTTTTTTTTTCTCTTACCTTAATAGGTGGCTGCTGAGCATGACAGAAGTCATTAATCTTTTTCTGCAGCAACAGGCTTACTTCAGTCAATATGACACACTGTGAACAAGACAAAGAAAGCAATCAGCAGCTGCAGGTTATAGCAAAAGTGTACTAACAGCAAGTTACTCAGGTGGCCACATTCCTCTCCCCACAACCCCAAACAACGTAAGCAGTGTGGAGTCAGTTCCCATTACACAGAGGAACAGATGGGTCACCACTCCACAAGTTCTGTACACAAGATGAGTAAGAGGATGGAATCAGTAAGGGATGGGGCCAGTCTTTTTTCAGTGGCATCCAGTGAGAGGACAAGGAGTAACAATCACAAACTTCAACATAAGAAGTTCCATCTAAACATGAGGAGGAACTTCTTTAATTTAAGGCTTCTGGAGCCCTGGAATAGGCTGCCCAGAGAGGCAGTGAAGTCTCCATCCCTGGAGACATTCAAAATCACCTGGATATGTTCCTGTGTGACCTCCTCTAGGTGAGCCTGCCTTAGCAGGAGGGTTGGACTCAGTCTCCAGAGGCCCCTTCCAACCCTACCATTCTGATTGTGTGAAGAGCAGGAACAGCAAATTCCCACTCTTCTTTTGTGTGTGGGTTTTTTGTTTGTTTGGTTTGGTTTTATTTTAATTCTTTTTCTGCAGGTGTGAAACTCAAAACCTAATTAGAACACTTCCAAAAACAGTTATGGATAACTTCAGAGAAAACACAGATCTTGCATTTTAAGATTAGAGTCAGCAAAACAAATACAAATGATACTCATCAGCACACACCAAGAAGTCTCCAGAAGCTTCAGGGACTGGTGCTTATCCAACTGCAAACACACCACCTCTGCAAGCATTCTTTTACAGTTTAGGATAGGACCGAGTTACAGAGCACACACATCAGATCCCATTCCATTCTAGCTGGGACACTCAGACTCAGTGAGCTCGTGTGTAACAGCAACACAGTGAAAGCTCCCAGCTCAGGCTAAGCCATGCATACAGCCAGGACAGCTGCCTGAACAAGTGAAAACAGAGCAGCTCGTGTTTCATTAGATACATGCACACAGAAAGGATCTTTGTAATGGTACAGCCCAAGTTTCTACTGCCTGCCACACAGCACACAAAGCTGATGTAGAACAGCTGTGCTAGGTAGCCGCATGAAAAGCCAGGTTCACAGTTCCACCTTCAAACAACAGAAAAACACTGCATGGCACCCTCACTCAGCTGCTTGCTGTCCTAGTAAATTCCCTAAGTGTCACAAGGACACAAACCCACTGCTTCAGCCTTAAAAAAGCCAAGCACAACCGCTTCCTTAGTCCAGGTACAAGAACTGCCTCTTCCTGTACACCATCTCAAAGCGTGCATTCAAGTTGGTTTTCATTTTCTTACTTACACAAAAGGTTCCCAGTGGTTTGCTCTATGTAAAGGGTCATCTACAGCTCCTTTAGGAGTGCCATACCTGGTACTGCTTGAGAAAAGACAGCTCTGTGGTTTCATCCAGTGGCACAGTCGATGCTGCTACGTGGACATACGGATTGAGCTCTGCAATATGATGAAGCGTGGCCTCAGCCCTGAAAGAACAGCAGCTCTCAAGGATTTTGTGCATCTACAGAACTGCATTTCCAGCACAGAATTTCATACCACACATGCCCTGCAGGAGACCCTCGCAAAGTCTCCTGGCCACCACGATCAGCTCACTTATCGCACTGCAATTCTTAGCAGGCTGAGGAAACCAGTGCAGTCCAACATGGGAGGCCTCATTGCTGGCCTGGTGTCATGACACTTTTGTAGTCTCACATGGGTGGCTGAGAAAGCCCAATGAAGAAATGCCCCCTGCACCCCACTACTTAATTTACATTACAAGTTCCCAAGGGCAAGGAGATGTTTGACCCAGACAGAACCCCACCTAGGCTTCCCCTAACACCTACCTGGGCACTGTGCTCAAAGCCAGCAACTCCAGAGAAGGGCATAACAAGTATTTAATAGCTATTACCAGCTCTTGCACAAGAAACCGCTAATTTAGTTGCTGATGAAACTGTTACTCCTAGTCAAACTTCCTCACTCCAAAGACTTCACCAACCTGTTCCTTTGACTGGCAACATCATCTTCATGGATGAAGAAGTTGATTCCCAAATCCCATTTTGTGCACTGCTTGGTGTCATGAACTGTAAGAGCCTACGGAAGTTCAGCAAAAAGCATTTACTGGAAGGAGTGCACATGGCCACAGCACCCAAGAAGATGGGTTGAGCCCCATACAAAATGCTGGAGGCCTATACTGCACAAGAGCAAGCTCCTCCAACCTCTTCAGCAAGAAAACTCTTACTGTTTGAGAGGGACGCATCTGCAATGTGCACATCATCAAGCATTTTCCTCCCATCATGCAGTGACGGCAGCACTTAAACACTGAGGAGGGGTTTTGCCACACTGCAGTTAAGGGGCAACTGTGATCTGTAAATCAAGGGACTCCAGTTACAAACAAGGAGAGGGTCTCTGACTGGAAGGAAGTTTTAAAAAGCCTCTCTCAAACTAATCCCAGTAGCACAAAAGCTGCTGTTGGGTTAAAACACTGAACCACTCTAACATCTACAGACAAAGGGATTCTGATGGGTGACAGGGCAGGATAACATTCTGAATGGTTTGGCTTTGGAGTTTACACCATTCCTCCACACAAAAGCATTCAGTGTGTGATCAGCAGCTGGCTAAAACGTGACATGACGTACTTGGAGTGCCATGGACAGTACTGTGAGATTCTCTATCACTACAACACCCACATTAGTAAAAGTTTTCACATCCAGGTCCTCAAATGTTTTGCAATCCTCCTACTGAAAGACAGTTTCAGGAACTCAAGATTAGCTAGCTAGTAGCACTGTCTTTTTTCCTCCTGCTCACTCACAAATACCCAACAACAGAACTGGTTTACATACCTTTACCCCAGCCAGAATAATATTTTTGGCTGAAAAAAAGCACAAAAACAAACAGAAAGAGAGAGGGACCATTATAGAGATCTCACACATCTGTAACTGAACAGTTCTGTGGGTGGACAGTATCTCACCACTATGAACTTCACAGCTGAAAGGTTTGCTGTCTTTTACATTTGGCTACAGCATTGCCCAGCCTCAGTGCTAGCAGAAGGCCACAAGGAAGGCTTTCTGCATTTGTCATTTGTCAGCTGTTCATGGTTACACAGCCACTGATGACTAGCTGCAGAGCACCAGGGTTCTGTTCTGCCACCTGCTGCAGGGACTTTTAAAACTCACTGAAAGAGCAATACCCCAATTAAGAAGCAGCCAGGCCAAGCCTTGCTCATGAAGAGTAAGGGAAATTACTATGGAGTTTCTTGGAGCAGGGCAGTTCTCCTACCTCCCACCTTCCCACTCCCCACAAGGGGTAATACAAGCTACAGCTGCTCCTATATTACAGTCATTGACACTGATGCACAAAGGAATAAATCGGGTTGTCCACCCTCAACCTTCCCACCCAAGACACAAGATTTTGGGTAAAGTGATCTGACCCAGGGAAGCTCATGTTAAATTAAAATGGGAAATGCTGTAGTAAAAGGCTTGATAGAGAAGAGCCCAAGATCTCTGCTGCACCTGCTGCCTATTACTACTACAGTAAGCTTTACAAGCATTCTAGGACAGTGTGTCTGCAGACACTTGTGTCTGCTTAAATAAAGGTTACTAACTTACCAATCTCCACCCCAAGACCACCTACACCACTCAGAAATACGTGGGACTGAGCCATCTTCTGCATTGCTGTGTCTCCAAGAACATACCTCTGGCGACTGAGACAGAGAAATTCAGATCAAAACAGAACCAAATCAAGAGCACAGGAAAGCAAGTCAAGAATTCTCAGTAACTGCCAGAATAGCTCAAGGGTCCAGAGGAGGTCACAAAGATGATCAGAGGGCTGGAGAACCTCCCCTGTTGGGACAGGCTGAGAGGGTTGGGGCTGTTCAACCTGGAGAAGAGAAGGCTCCCAGGAGACCTTAGAGCAGCCTTCCAGGACCTGAAGTGGGCTACAGAAGAGCTAGGGAGGGACTTCTGACAAGGGCTTGGAGTGACAGGACAAGGGGCAATGGCTTTGAGCTGGAAGAGGGGAGATTGCGATTGAAGATTAGGAAGAAATTCTTGACAGTTAGGGTGGTGAGACACTAAAGCAGGTTGCCCAGGGAGGTTGTGGATGCTTCCTCCCTAGAGGTGTTCAAGGCTGGGATGGATGAGGCCTTGAGCAACCTGGCCTAGTGGAAGCTGTCCCTGCCCATGGCAGGGGGAAGTAGATGATCTTTAAGGTAACTTGTTCAACATACAGGTGATTTATTTTCTAAATTTTATTATTCTTTTCATGTACATAGAGGCTTTTTGTCCCACTATGTTTTCCCAGCACAAGGCTCTCTGAACTACTGCCATGTCACATGACCTCAAGCCACTCCCAGAAAACAAATTAAAGCAAATCTAATTATAAAAAACTGTGAAGAAAAAAAGAAACCAAAGCCAAAACTCAACACTCAGTCTGAAGGGTAACAGACACATTGATAATATTCATGAGGACAAAGTATGCCAAAGACTAAGGAATAACTGTAATTATGGAGATAAATTACACAGTGCTGAAAGGAGGGTGAAAAGAGGGCAGTGAAAGACAAGAGAGGAATGTCTGCTTTGTCCAGGGGAAACAAGCTAACGGCAGCAAGAAAACCCATCTAGCAAACAGGAGAAGCAGGATTTCTGCTTTCCAAAAAGAACATTACTGATCCTAAAGAGCTCTGTTACAACTCCAGAGTGTTGACCTCTGCTTTTTACTGGTCAAACACTAATGATGGTCAAAAAACATCTGCTACGAGACCAGCAAAGGAGCAGCTTTAAGACAGATAGATTGTATCTGCAATACAAACAGTTCTCACTGCTAACTTTGTCAGCAGGAGAATCTCCCTCACTTGCTGAACACCGAGCTTTTTGCCTCGGACTAGGAGGGACACAGAAGCACAGTACATACACCTGCACCTAACCAGCAGGAAACACTGTTTTTAGGCCTTGTCTTCAACACAGACTGACAGAATGGTTTGGGTTGGAAGGGATCTTAAAGATTGTCTAGTGCCAACCCCTGCCATGGGCAGGGACACCTCTCACTAGACCAGGCTGCTTAAGGCCCCAGCCAGGCTACCTTTTAACACTTCTAAGTTTGGAGCCTCCACAACTTCTCTGGGCAACCTGTTACAGTGCTTCACCACCCTCATGGGCACAAATTTGCTCCTAATGTCTCAATACAGCTTCTTCCAGCTCAAAGCCATTGCCCCTCATCCTGTCACTCCAAGCCCTTGCCAAGTGTCTCTCCCCAGCTCTCCTATAGCCCCCTTCAGGTACTGGAAGACTGCTCAAAGATCTCCCCCAACTCTTCTCCAGGCTGAACAACCCTGACTCTCCCATAAGAACCCTCTGATCATCTTTGTTACCTCCTCTGGACCCACTGTAACAGCTGTATGTCCTTCTTATGCTGGGAGCTTCAGAGCAGATATGGTACTGCAAGTGGGGTATCACCAGAGCTAAGTAGAGGAGGGTAATCATCTGCTGGCCATACTGCTTTTAATGCACCCAGGAACATTACTGCAAGCCAATGCAAACACTGTTGACAAGTCAAGAGCTCAAAAAAGAGACATTCTTACCTGTAGAGAGCATCATCGATTTCCATCGAGTCTGTGGCCATGCTGCAATGGAATTTGGTCACACTGGAAGGGTTAAAAGAAGCAATCATCTGGTTACACAGGGTACAGTTTCACAGCTGGCCCCTCCTTCCCAGCCCACTTCATTCCTCAAGAACTGACCACCCCCAAAAAGTGCTGTTCTACAGGAACCACTTTGAACATTAAGAAGCCCTAAGAACACTGCAGCATCTAGGTAATTAAAACACACAGGAGCCAGAAGAACCTCCAAACCTTCGACAAATCACTTCAATGTAGAGCCAGATGTATTAACTTCCCCACTGAGGAGACACAAGACTTATTCCTTGTATTTACCACAGTTAAATTCAGTAAAAGCACAATCTCACTAGGTATTAACAGCTTCAAGCTCTTTAACTTGCATCTACCAGACTGGTGTGTTTTTTCACCAGAAGACAGGAGATCCCTGAATGACTCTGAATAGTTATTTATGCTGCATTATTCCCATTTTAGTGGAAAAGTCCCAGGAAACAGGCTGTTGTTTTAGCTAACTGAAACAATCAATACCCAGAGAGCTGAATTAATGCACCACTGAACCAAGACATCAAGTTAAACAGTCCACAGGCTTTCAAGAACAAACATAATTTGTGCTACTGAGGCATTCAGTCATCAGCAAAGGCTTTTCACTGTCAGGTTACCTTGGTGGTTGCTAAACGTGAGGATTAGGAACAGATTGCCACTGGGCAGCACATCTGAGTTATGCAGGTTGGGAACTGGTACTGCTATTGTCTGGTGACTGCCATCAAACACAGAACATGCCAAAAAAACCCACGTTGGACTCAGATCAGGTACCACCACCACCAGAAAAGCACGTATTTTTACTGCCTACAAACTGCCTTGGAAACTAGACACGGCTTACAACCTTTTCTCCTACAAGACTGCAGGGGAAAGGCCCAGGCATACTAAAGGGCTTTTGTTCTGAGAGCACAGATATCCCCTGAAACAGCTCTCAAAGCACTCCTGCCCAAAGGTGACCTCTGTTTACTGCTCCAATGGCTTTGGCAAACATATTACCGTTTCCGGAAGCACAGTACCCTCAGCCTGTCACAGCCTGGATGCTACAACAACCTGATAGGAAATTTGTCCCTTTGGTTTTTCAGGCTGAATTGGAGAGCACTGAAGCAGCACAGCAAGGGACAGAGTCATGCTGGAAGCAGGCCACAGATCTCACCACTGAAATTCTTCCACAGTGTGGATATGAACTCCTACATGAAAGCCAGCAGATGAGCAGTCAGCATGAGGCACCTCCATCACAAGCTACACCAACAGTGCAGCTCCTGTACCCTTACACAAGGACTGAAGACAAGTAATGCCAATGTCAACTATGTCACCCTAGGTCTGAGATCTCAAGCCAGAGCACAGCATACCTCATCTTGGAGTCACAGCCTTCAGTCCCTGCTTAGGTGAAAACCTTCATTCCAGCCACTGCCTGGGACACAAGACTGGAAGTGCCCATCAAAGCAAGCCAGTGCCGCCTCCTAATGGCTCAAAGCAACCATCCCCATCTCCTCCTCCACCATCACCCTCCACAAATAGCACAGGCACTCTAAGCCCAGCATAAAAAGGTTTTAGTGCTAAGAAGAGCAAGATGATGCACCTTCCTGTGCTGTGGTTCCTGAGGGCCATCTCAATCAGTGCCTTTAGTAAACAATGAGGATGTGTCATCAACCCACAAAAGAACCTTCTTTCCCTCCAACACATTAACCCATTTGACAGTGGCTCTTCCAACTCCCAGTTCTTCTCCTACCCTCTGCTACAGCACCAAGCATACCCATCAGGTATGCAAACTACCTCCTTCCAAAAGAGGACTTACTGGTGCCACTGTTGAGGGGCTCTGGTACAAAGTTCTATTAAAGCATTCTTGCATCCAAGTTGTATTTCTCACTTTAGTTCAGCATTGAAGTCTGTCTCAAAGAAATGCATGCAACATGGGGGAGAAAAGTCACTCCAATATTTTGTCCTTAATAGATGCTTGATCTCTGTCCACTTGCCTACATCCTTTTAAAAGCCACCACTATCAGTTTTAATGCCAGGCTTCTATTCAACTGTGTCATCTGCCCTTACATTTGAAACGCCCTTAAGTTTTTTAACACCTCAGCTGCTTGTGGGACATAAGCCAGGGAGAAGCTGAGAAGCTGCATGTTACCAAGGACTGAGATGCTCTGAAGAGCAGCAAGGGCAGAGCAGCTGCAGCTGTGGATCACTCTCACTACGTTTCTCACCTTTAAGTCAGCGCAGGACAAGGCAGTACCAATTACTTGCTGTTCAGCAGGCTGGGATGGCAGGAAGGCCTGGATTCATCCCACCGATTCAGGGTCTCCACAGATCCCGACCGACGCAGACTCTCTGTACAATCAGTGGAAAGAGAGAGAAGACGCTCAGACCCAGCTAACTGCCCAGGCGGGATAACGGCGGAAAATCGATACCTTGGACCAACAGCGAGGAACCGAGACAGAGTCGCCCGGCGTCGAAACAAACCCGACCCAGCACAGCCAGCCCCGGCTGCAGCCCCCACCTCGACGCCCCGGCTCTCGGGGCGCTCTTGAGGCGCTCGGAACCGCCACCCAGCAGCCAGCCTACCCCGTACTCGCTGCCGCCGCCGTTCGGCCCTCGCCACAGCCCGTCCTCAGCACCGCGGCGGCCTGGCCTTGCGATCAAGGCCTGAGCGCTGCCGCCGGCGACGGGGGAAGAAGCAGGAAGGGGGTGGGAAACGGCAGCGCCGGTGCCGCGGCGCTTCCCCGCCTGCGCCGACATGAGGGGCTGGGCTATGGGGCCCCGGCGCGGCCCGCCTTCTGCCGCCGGGAGGAGGCGGGCTCAGCGTGGCCCAGCATGGCGGCGGGAGAGGCATGGGCGCAGGCGGGCGAGGATTGGGCTGCGGGCGGCGCAGCATGGCGGCGGGAGCGGCATGGGCGCAAGCGGGCGAGGAGTGGGCTGCGGGCGGCGCAGCATGGCGGCGAGAGCGGCATGGGCGCAAGCGGGCGAGGAGTGGGCTGCGGGCGGCCCAGCATGGCAGCGGGTGCGGCATGGGCGCAGGCGGGCGACGATTGGGCTGCGGGGGAGACCTCTGCGTATAGCGGGCCACGCTTAAGCCAGTAATTAATAAAACAAAACAAAACAAACCCGCGCACTTTCTGCCCACAAAGTAACTGACCATGATTGGTAAGAATTTTTAAAGAGACGTCGTTAGGTTCCAGCTGTACCGGTTTAGGCGATCAAGAGCGTCTCCAAGCCCTGCTCCTGTCTCCCTGTTTTGCAGGACAGAGCCAGGAGGATGCCACCTACTTCAAAAATATGAAACATTTCATTGAAAGACGTTAAGGAGCCAAGTGGTGAAACACTAGACAGTATCCATAAGGGTGGTGAGACACTGGCACAGGTTGCCCATGGAGGTGGTGGAAGCTGCATCCCTGGAGGTTTTTAAGGCCAGGCTGGATGTGGCTCTGGAGAACCTGATCTAGTGGAGGATGTCCTTATGTGTGGCAGGGGGATTGGAACTAGATGATCCGTCAGGTTCCTTCCAACTCTGACAATTCTGTGATCCAAGGCTGTAAAGGAGCAGAGGTTTGGGGGGAAAACGCAGGCAAAAGCAACCTAAGTCCAAT
Organism: Picus viridis; assembly: GCA_033816785.1. Lineage (NCBI taxonomy): Eukaryota > Metazoa > Chordata > Aves > Piciformes > Picidae > Picus > Picus viridis. Next base: position 25,025,026 of record CM066582.1, on the reverse strand, counting down.
GCCACTGTGGTATATAGGCTGGTGGAAGCACTTGCCTTTTTTTTGTGTGGCATTTAACCAGGAGAAAGGAAGGCATGGCAACCATCATTCACCCTCCTCTGCCAGCTCAACACTACCGCCTATAAATTCCCATTTTCCAAGCTCTGATTAAGCTCCCAGCACTTCCCACCTTCCCATCACAGTTTCACCTCGTTTGAACTCAAACCCTTCCCTTTGCCTAACCACAGGGGTAGGTGGGATGACTTTAATTTTTTCTTGACTCCATGAGTACATCTTAGCTAGAATGGGAGGGATTCATGCTACTGCATGAGCACCAACTGGGAAAATGTCACTGCACGCTGTTGCATGCTGAACAGTCAGCTTGGGTTTTAAAATACCTGCAACTTTGAAAAAAAAAACAAACCAAAAAAACCAACCCATCTGCATCCTAGGGTATGCAATAAAACCCAAAACAAACCCAAGCCTTTTCTCTGCTTTGATTTGGGTTTTTAGAACTTCATGGGACAAGAAGACCCAAGTTTTGGATCACAGGTTTTGGGTCTTCTTGTCAGCATCCAATGCATTACATCTGCTTTTTGTGAGCATCCATTTTTTTGCATTCAGTTCTGGTGTCCCCAGCATAGGAAGGACACAGAGCTGTTAGAGTCCAGAGGACAGCCACAAAGATGATCCAAGGACCAGAGCACCTTTGCTATGAGGACGGGGTGAGGGAGCTGGGGTTGTTCAGCCTGGAGATGAGAAGACTCGGGGGGCACCTTAGAGCTGCCTTCCAATATCTGAAAGGATTCTACAGGAAGGCTGCAGAGGGACTTTTGTCAGGGTGGCTAGAGACAGGACTAGGGGGAATGGTTTGAAGCTGAGGGAGACCACGGTTAGACTGGATCTTTGAAGTTCTTTAGCACAAGGATGGTGAGACTCTGGAATAGGTTACCTAGGGAAGTTGTGGACGCCTCCTCCCTGGGGAGTTCAAGGCCAGGTTGGATGAGGCCTTGAGCAGCCAAGTGTAGTTGAGAGACATCCCTCCCACAGCAGGGAGGTTGGAGTAAATTATCTCTGAGGTCCCTTCCAACCTGAGCCATTCTATTATTATTTTAGCATTATATCTTCTTTTTGTGATAATCTAATGAATTACTGTAGCATTTGCTTCTCTCTAATGGACAGAGTTCTAGCAACCCTCCATCACTTCCTCAAGGCTTACACCTCAGCCCTACAACATGTGTGGCATTTGTACTGCGTTAGTTAAAAAGACTCAGATCATGTGGACAACACTCTGCTCATTCAAACTTGGGCTATGCTCTGGCAAGTTCTGGCGGAAAGTACCTGCCAGCTCCACAGCTGTTTTTTGGTGACACACAGAGATAACTTTCCAAGAACCACTAGAGGCCACTAGAAGTCTGAGACGCTGGGCTGAGAGCTGGGTTAAAGGCAGCAAGCCGTTCACTTCTTCAGGGTGATACCACAGAACTCTCTGGCTGCAAAAGGCCTTCGAGATCACGTAGTCCAACCTTTATCTAACTATCGAGTTTGGTGCTAAACCATGACCCTTGTACCACATCTCGGCAACAAGGAACGCGATCCTTACCAGGACAGGAGCCGATATTTAAAGGCTCGTGTTTGCTTTGTAGCTTTTTCACACAATGCACAAAAATCAGAAAATACAAGAATAATATTTCTCCCCTTATTTCAGTAAAGCAGTTTCAAAGAGCAGTGTACATACCTGATGAACAGAATTAACAGGAGTCCCAGCTGCAAAAGGTGAGGGAAAAAAGTGAAGGAGACAAAAAAAAACCCACAAGCTTCAGTTTTTCCACTTTGCCAATTTATTTTTTTTTGTTCTGTCAGTGATTTTTACCTTTAATTTTCTGGTTTCCTTAAAAATCAATGTATTTCAAGGTTGGTGGGGATTGTGTTGTTGTCAGTTTGGTTTGGGTTTATTTTTGTTTTAGGATTAACTGACAATTCCCGTTTTTAAGAGCGTACAAATCAAATGTGTTGTGACACAAACAAGCAAGCAAACAAACAAAACCAACCAACCAAACAAAACCAAACACAGCCCCCACAAGACAAAAACAAACAAAACCCCCACCATATCTGCTACCTACCATCTTCCTGTCCTGGTCATTACACTTTTTAAGGATAGCAGCCACTTGGATGTGCAGTCATCAGATTTTGCAGAGTAACAGTGAACACTTAGAAGCCTTTTGCCTAAACAGAGAAACAACAACATCCAGTTAATTCTTACCTACAGGTTCAGTGGCAATTAAGCAAAAACTAACCATCAGTGAAACTGTGAACATGAGCATTGTAAGATAAATTGCCGTGTAAAAATGGACAGATTCTGCTTACCTCAGAAGCCAAAGACAGTGGTTCCCAATTGTACACCTACAATTACCAGGTGTACCCACAAGCCCTTCGTGGTACCTAATAAAAAATATATTGGTTTGTCATAGACTTATTGAATGGTTTGGGTTGAAAGGGACTTTAAAGATCATCCAATTCCAGGACACCTCCCACCAGCCCAGGTTGCTCAAGGCCTCATCCAACCTGGCCTTGAACACTTCCAGGGAAGGGGCATCCACAGCCTCCCTGGGAAACCTGCTCCAGTGTCTCCCCTATAAAGCAGTAACTTTGTGTATTTGATGTCAAATAGAAAGCAGTAACTTTGTATATTTGATGCACATAACTAAGTATATTTAATATTTGAGGGCCAGTGAAAATTAGTTTAGTATTTTTAAGGCATGATTCAAATATTTAAGATGCTTTAAACAGTGATAATAAGTAAAAAGAAACTGACCAAAGAGCCCTCAAGATTAGGTACTAGCTGGAGAAAAGTTAATGGGTCAAGGAGAAAACAGAGGAAGCTGCAAAGGAAGGTCTGTGCAGTTAGATATTCAATGATGCAAGCACTGAGGCCTTTGCACTGAACCTTGAACACAGCTGTTGGAGGCTCCTGGCGTGCACATGGTCACACAGACACGGCCTACAGACCATCTAAATCTGCAAAATAAGACAGATCTATGTACAGCTGATACCAGACAGACTGTTAGGCTCAAATCTGAGGACAGCTTAGTCAGATTTCAACTGCTGAAATACCAGCCCTAAGCTTTTAGTCGCATTACATACTGCAGACAGCAAATTCACTCCTTGGAACACCCTAAACACAACTATTCTGCTCAACATTTTTTCAACATAACCCTGACAAAACAAGTAATATTTTGTCATATACAACTAAGAAGAAAAAAATAATTTTCACTTTGTTTCCAAGACTGAAACATTTGGAACATCTGGAAATGTCTGACTCTTCCTTTTTCCCCACAGCCTTCTCTTGTAAAATACAGGTGTAACTGCAAACACCCTGGTAAATGTGGTTAAAGTCAGCTGCCGCTTTTGGGACTGGCCAAAGGTTCCCTGACTTGCTGAAGCAATGAGCAGTGTGTGGTCAGGAGCACAGCACCAACTCCAGTCCCCAGCCTGTTCATGCCCAGCATTTCTGTAACATTCATTTCTGTGCACCACTGTAGATTGGTTTTGCTTGCAGGTATTGAATGTATCTTTAGAGCCAGTGTTTTTCAGAAGGAGCTGAAGCTGACAGAGCTGTAAATCTTCTTTCTGTCTGCTGGGAAAATCCCAGCTGCCTGCACTTCATAGTTTTATTTTTAGCCTTTTAATTTCCTGGTTTCCAGGCACGATATCCTGTTCTTAATGGGGACTCCATTAAGAATGGAGCAAATCAGGAGACACCACTCTATATATTTTTCTCCCTTAAAAATGTGTTATTTGAAGTACCAAGGCCAACACAATTCAGTTTCTCACACAAGTCAGTGTAGAAATGACCATAAATCTATGCCAATGTCCTTCAGTGGGTTTCCAAACATCCTGCCACAGGCTAGGGCTTGCCATCAGCTCTTGCAGGAGCAAAGTGCTGACTGGCAAGGCATTGTCTCCTCTTCTGGGACACCATGGGGTGTAGGAGTTTAAAAGGACTCCAGCTTCCCAACGGGGTGGGCCAAAGGATCTTGTCGCTTAAGGTAGCTCTAGCAGTGACACCTTCCTAGAAACCATGTGAGCAATGCTGTTAAAATCCTGATCCAGATAAAGAAGGGCATCAATTACTTAAGCTGATTCTGCACTGATACATGCACAGAAGCACCTCCAAGAGCCAGCTTTGGTACTCACGTGTATCTCCAAGGCAGGCTGTGAGTTGCCAGATAAATATTCATTGGGTTAAATAACAACATTTGGCTCTCAGCTCTTCTCAGTTGTCAGCAGGAACAGCAGATACAGAGCTGGAGTTTCTACAAGTTGTACTTACATATGCAATCCCAGTGGCAGCTTGATGTCATTCAACCAGGCCTCCTCACATCGTTAGGCCTTGTGCAATCAGCCTCTTAGTTCTTTCCTACTTGTGCTCCAGGTTGAAAATTAGCATTGGGCAAGCCTCGAACAACCCAATTTGAATAACCAGAAGTTTGGAACATGTTTCTTGATGCTTTCAGTCTGCCTGGGAAATCTCAGGAGAAGCAGTACGTCAGCTGTGCAGACCATCCCACAGCCCACTTTCAGGAACGCCATGTTACAAAGAGCAGTTTTCCCAAGGCCAGAAGCAAGATGGTAGTTCCTTGGATGAAGCTTCAGATCCGTTCTGAAGTGCTACCTTAACTGACATTCCCCTGTGAGTATTTCAGAACAGCAGATGACCCACCTTGTCTTTGCTGCAACATCTGTAAAGCTCCAACCACTGTTAAAGACAAACAGTTCCTAGGATGGGGAACGAACAGGGAGAGCTGCAGCTTTAGAGCAGTCTTATATCCAAGCGAGGAGGATTAGTCTGTTTTACATCACAGACAATTCTTAGTTTGGTTATTAGTGAGGAGGGGGAAAAAAAGAGAAAAAAAAACAAAAAAAGGACCAATTGTTTTAAAATACATTTAATGTTATGAAATATATTACCTTTATATTGTTCACATCCTTACTAAACCTTAACAGCAACAATAATAAAAAGGGTTTTAAAAATCTTTTTTTTTAACCCCACAGTGTTACCTTGGGTTTATTCTAGGGCAGAAAACAGAGTTTTCATAAATAAAACACTGACACAGAGTCAAACAAGACAAACCCAGGCCAGACAGCTTGCTAAAAAACTTGTGAAAAGTGCATCTGGCTGGCTCAGGACTCCCTGAGAAAGGGACATTCTCCCACACACCTCTTGGCTGGTTGGCCTCTCAGGAGACAATCTGCAGTACAGGCTGCCTTTCTTACTCCAAAGGTGTTCTATGTACATGGCACTTGCAGCGTGAGGTAGGAACCAGTTCATAGGGACTGTATCTAATCTGGGCCTCAGGTCCTTGGGGGTGCCCCTCTGTTTGCTAGGCAGAATGGTAGACTGGAGTGCAAAACAAAGCCTCTGGTAGCTGTCCAAGTGAGCTGCTGCTGACTGGGAGTCACAATTAGTCAGCTGAGTGTAAGGAAGGACACTTGGCATGATTCTCACCTTCAAAGCACACAAAAAAATTAGATACCATTTTTATGTTTTTCCCATAGGATGCCTTCAAAACAGGGGACCTGAACCTTAGAAGAATGCAGTGTTTTCAGGTGGCCTAATCCAGAATTCCATGAAGTTTCTGTTTTGAAACTGAACCCGGCCCAGAGTAGATTCTTATTGAAAAATAGCAGCAACTCCTAAGTGCGTAAACTACAAACTTCAACAGTGAATTAAGGAAACAGATTTGCTGCACCTAACCATCCTCCTAACTGTCCCAGGGTCCTTTTCATTTTATAATGGAAATGGAAAATCAGGATAAAGACAGCACTGTTTCAAAACCTTGGCTATCCTAGAACCTCCCACAGATCTCTTTCTGAGATAAGGCATCTTGTCTTTTACTGAAATTCAAAAGACACAGAGAAAGATTGGAAGGAGCCTAACAATAAGACAATCCTCTCCTCCATCACTGAGGCCTCAACGTGGCCTTTTCCATCCATACACAGACTTGTAATTCAGGGTGGGATTTTTCAGAGCATCTCACTCCCAGGGATGTTGATTACTAGAGAGCCTACATAGTAGTAAGGCTGAGGAGAGGCCAGTCCTGAGCAAAAGGTGAGGCAAAAAGCTTCAGACAACATTTTTCAGCTGTGTTAGGTCTAGCTGTGGAGCCTGCAGCTTCTTTCATATGTCACACAGACTCCTGTGAGTCCTGCACTCACAGCCTAAGCACCCCTGTGGCTGCTCAAAGACTGTAGGAAACAGTGCTGGGGTGACCTTGGATCCTCATGTTGAAAGCCTGGGCTCTAGGGGATGGTAATAGCCATGTCACTGGACCTTCTTCTACCAGCAATCCATGAGATGCCATGCACAGAGGTAGGGCAAATGCTTTATCAGTGTCTAAGGATTGCATTCATCCTGAAGCTCTTATTGGGATAGTTCATTAACTACTCTTCAGCCTCATAAGACAGGATCGTGTTCACTCCTGGCTAAGATGAGTCCGTCAGTGAAGCAAGACAATACCACTAATTTCTTGCTTTGCAGTGAGCTGCTGTTCACTGGCTAGCATGCCCTGGGCAAAGCAGGCTATTTCTTGAACTAGAAGGTAGTTCCCAGTTGCATTTGTGTGAATATTTCTTTTCCCCTTTAGCACAGATTTCAATGCTGTGTTTCCTTCCAGGGAGGCTGTTTGTGAGGACACACTTGTAACAGACAAATGTGGGTAGAGCTCATGTTCCTGTATCTTAGGCATACTATGTGTTGGACAGAGTAGATCAGAGTAGAACTGGTCCAGAGGTAGCAGCACAGTGTTGTGGTAAAGCACTTCCACAATAGCACTATCAAATAGCTTGAACTTTGCATAATCCACAAAAAAAGGTCTGTGAAAAATATGTTTCATAAAAGATCATTAAGCTTTTCCTGTTTCCCTTCCAACTTACTGCAAACATGGAATTCCTCCTTTTCCACAGCCTAGGACCTAACCTCAGTCCTAGCTGATCCACTGTTAGCTGTGAAGGCCACCAAGCAAGGTGGACATCCAGTACCTGGGCTGCAGTCTGTGCAGTTGGTAGTCTCAAAGAGAGCAACAATCAGTGCTGGCTTTGCTAGAAACGCAGCTGAGGCAGCACTCACTTCACTGGAGGAGGGAGGTTCAGCTCCAGACCTTGTCTATGGCTGAAGAAAAATTTCTTATTTTACTTTCCTGAAAAATCTTTGTAAAACTGGGAGCTTTTAAATGTTAATTTAATGAAGTCAGTTTGTAATTTCTGATAACAGAGAATGTTCCAAGGCTCCGGGATGGGGCAGGCAATCTCATGTGTTTAGTCTAAATTCACAAGGGCTTAGTATCTCTGACGGGCAAAGGTTGCTCCAGCCAAAATTACAGAGGAATAAATACACTGAAAAAGAACCTGTCAGAATTACAGACAAATGAGTTACAGAGAGTCTTTGCAGTTAAATCCACTTCTGCTTTGGGATTAGATGCCAGTTTTTGAGGTAATCCAGTCACGGAAATAAGTCACTCGTGTGTAAACTCCAGGTTTATTTGGTTTGGCACATTCATCTCCCCAGCTCACTATTCCCACGAGGTACCACATCAGTCTAGAGTCTGGAGTAACCAGTGGGCCCCCAGAGTCTCCCTAGAGAAAGAGGAGGGTAAAAATGACAAAAAAGGGTTTAATTGATCAGAAGGGAAAATGCCATTCTCTGCATAGACAGGAGAGTGTGTCCAAGAATGAGAGCAAGCAAGCTGCAGTTCAAGAGCTGCTATGTCTGCTGAGTCCAGGATGTTGCAAACTTGAGTTAGAAGATGGTGGCTTTTTCCAACTTGCCTTAGAACCTCCTAGTCTGGGTTCTGGAAAGGATCCCCTTTAAACCAGCACTTAAGAGCATATTCTTTGTAACTAATATGAAGATAAGTTAATATTTTTTAGAAGTTATTGTTGTGGAGTCATAGAATCACAGAAAGGCTCAGGTTGGAAGGAACCTTAGACATCATTTACTTCAACCTCCCTGCCAGGGACAGGGACACTTCTCAACTAGACTTGGCTGCTCAAAACCTCATCCAACCTGGCCTTGAACACCTTGAACACCCCAGGGAGGAGGCATCCACAGCCTCCTTGGGCAACCTATTCCAGAGTCTCACCACCCTTGTACTTTTTCCTAAGATCCAGTCTAACCCTACTCTCCCTCAGCTTCAAACCATTTCCCCTTGTCCTGTCTCTAGACACCCTGAAGAAAAGTCCCTCTGCCACCTTCCTGTAGGATCCCTTGGAAGACAGCTCTGAGGTCCCCCCAGAGACTTCTCCAGGCTGAACAACCCCAGCTCCCTCACCCTGTCCTCATAGCAGGGTTGCTCCATCCCTCGGATCATCCTTGTGGCCTCCTCTGGACTCACTCCAACAGTTCTGTGTCCTTCTTATGCTGGGGACACCAGAACTGGATGCAGTATTGGAGGGCAGAATCCCTCTTTTGCCCTGCTGGCCACTGCTCTTGCTGCAGCCCAGCACACAGCTGCCTTCTGGGCTGTGTGAGGGCACTGCTGGCTCATGGTGAGCTTCTCAGCAACCAACACATCCAAGTTCCTTTCTTCAGGGCTCCTCTCAACCCACTCTGCACCCAGCCTAGGCTTATATGTGGGGTCAGCCCAACCCAGATGCAGGACCAGTTGCTCTTTTAGTATGGATTTTTTGTGCTAAATGCTATTTCATTTTACATCTCAATTCCTATTTGAATGGATCCTACTTAAAGGACTGTGAGTTAAGATTTGGTCAGCCAGATACTGGAGGCAGCATTAATTCAGTTTTCCTTTCTAATTTTCAGCTACAATTACCTGGCAAGCGTCTACTCCTCCTTCCAAGTAACCAGCACACAACATCCTGGGTGTTATGTCCCCATCATACACTTCTTGTCTGTTGCAGGTTTTGGAATCAATAAGTTTCACTGTAGCTTCCTGAAGAGCATTTGGAGTTGGACCTGAGGGAAAATACAATTTGGGTGGCCATCAACAGAATTACTTTATAGTCATTACAATACAGGAGGACTATTTCATGTCCTCATATGGCTTGGTTTGTCATGGAGGTTTTGCCTGTTGATTTATCTAGGATGGGCCCTTAGGGACATCCTGATAGTCTGACACAGGAGCTGGCCCATGAAGACAGAAGCAACAATTGCATGGCACCTAGCACAAACCCACATGTTTCATATATGTTCTCTAGTATGCCATGGAACACAAATTACCCAGCACGTGGGCAGGTGATATAAAATGAAGATATTTTCATTGGCTAAATCTGCTTAGTGTGCCCTCCTTGGCTAAATCACCATCTGCACATTTTCCTGAGAGCCCATGGGTTATCTGCAGCTTCTGGCTAGGGCTGGGAGAATATTTTTTTAGGTGCTGTACAAACATAGGCACAGCTGGGCTATCTGAAATGGAAAGACTGGCAAAAAAGAGCAGTCTTCTTCCTGCTTCCTCCTTCAGCAGCTCTCTTTGTCCGCTCTCCTTTTAGAACACAAACCTGCTGGTTGTGACTAATTAAGTCCATTGCTGACAAACAAAGCACTGGGCTTGCTGCCATACAAGTGACTATAGAAGGGGCATCCATTCAGTAGGAGATCAGAGCCACTCTCAGAGGACTGAGTGCCCTGCCATGTGAGGAAAGATCAAGAGAGCTGGGTTTGTTCAGCCTGGAGAAGAGAAGGCTTAGGGGAGACCTTATCACCATGGACCAGGACAGAAATGGTGGCTACCAGGAGGATGGAGACTCCCTTTTTACAAGAAGTCCCATGGAGAAGACAAGGGGTGACGGGGACAAGTTACTGCTGGGGGGATTCCCATTGGACTCCAGAAGAAGAATCACAGAATGTTAGGGGTTGGAAGGGTCATTCAGTTCAACCCTGCTGCCGAACCAGGATCGCCTAGATTAGGTCACACAGGAACACATCCAGGTTGGAAAACGCTTCCCTGTGAGAACAGTTGGACATTGGAATCATCTCCCAGGGGAAGCAGTGGATTCCCCTACACTGGACAGTTTGAAGAATCAGCTTGACAGGGTGCTGGGCCAAACTCATTTCGACTGTACTGTGACCTAGAAAGGTTGGACCAGGTGATCTTTAGGGTCCCTTCCAAGCTGGCATTATATGACTTATGTACCACACAGGTCACTTGGCAGATGCAGGACTCACCGTCATTGATGAGCGCTCCCCAGCCTGTGATGACAGCATAGGTGTTGTATGGGAAGGTCTGGGCCGGCTCGGGCAGGCAGACACGGTGGATGCTGCTGGTGAACTCCACCTGCTTGGAGAGCTGCACCAGCGCGATGTCGTAGTCGTGCTCTGGGTAGTGGTACTGCTCGTGGACAATGATGGTCTTGACTGATCGTTTCAAGCTTGGTGGCTTCAGAAGGGCTCCAAAAGTAGCAGTCCACTTCTGAGGGTGACCCATGCTGGAAAAGGTAAGAGTGCTGTAAGCATTTAGCTGCATACATCAGTGTTTAAATTTGTCAGCACCTTTACTGTAAAGCTCCTTCCAGCCAGCTCCCTACTAGAGTCTTCAGGCATCCATCACTTTCCGTATCACTGCCCCAAGTAGCTGTGGGCTGCTGATAGAAGAGGGCAATTCTGCATTTCATCCTCCCATGGCAGGGGGGTTTGGAACTAGATGATCTTTAAGATCCCTTCCAAAACAAACCATTCTGCAAATCTATGAACCATGGCCTCATATTCCTCCCCTCCTCTTTGTCCCTGATTAAATGATTGCATGGTTGCAGGCTGTCATCAAATCAAAAAGCTTTTTTGCTAGAAAACTCTTCACCTCTATTGCTGGTTTTGCACATTAATAATCTGTCCAATCAGCTGTTCCATTTTGCACATCCTGCAGCTTCATGTTGAAATGTTTAGAGTGGAGATTAGAAGAGATCTGTTGACTGAAAGGGTTCTCACAGACTGGAACAGACTGCCCAGGGAGGTGGTTGAATCTCCATCCCTGGAGATGACAGAGGATGTAGTGCTGAGGGCCATGGTTTAGCACCAGCTAGAGAACGGTTGGACTGGATGATCTGATTTTCCAACCCAAACCATTCTGTGCTTCTGTGATTGTTCCCCTGGAGAGTCAGGGTGCGAAGCAGATCTGGAAAGCCAGCCAACAGAGACGGGGCACGGTCTGCTGCAGGGGTGGGAACTTACTCCCTGAAGCAGTGCGCAGCGGAGACAAGCCAGGTGTTGCTGATGAGCGTGGCGCCGCAGCGGTGGATGTTGTTGTACTGCAGGCTGGCCTGCCAGGGCCAGTCCCCGCTCTCTGCAGAGGACAGGCCGCCCACGATGCGCAGTGACGACGACTTGGCCATCGACTTGACCGATCTGTTCTGCCGCAGCCCGCAAACTGCCGGGAGGGAGAGAGGCTCTGTTAGCTGCTCTGCTGCTCAGCACACCTGCTGGCCCCTGCCCCTGCAGGGCACATCCGGTGGGACACATCACCTCGGGTCCTTTAACAATATTGACATGGACCAGGAAACAAACCTTCCACCAGGCCCCCACATCCAGCACCCTCATGCACAACCCATCCTGGTAGAAACCTGAATGAGCAGTTGACTGTTACAGTGCCAATCATTCAGGCTTAGCTGCAGGAGCAGCCCCGATCAGGAACTGAAACCTTCACCACACACCCGGGACAATTCCCAAACGCAGGGATTGGCAACTGTAATGTCCCAGGTAATCTGGCATCAAGATAAAACATGAACATGACAAAATCTAAGCTGAGAACAATCCAAGCCATGGGTTTGACCACGCATGCAGGCAGGTTACACCAGCAAGATGTCCTCTGGAGACAGGTGACTGTGCTTAGTACAGTCTGCAGGGGGACCTGGAGAGGCATTAGGGCAATGAGCACGATGCTAATCCAAGACAGCAGACAATAAAGGCATGGATGCCTCCAGTACCACGTGCATCCATGACAAGAATTATTGTCCTCCAAACCCAGAGAGAAATGAAAATGTCCATGGTTTCAGCCACCACATGCAAGATATTCAGGAGCAGCTGAAGCTCCCCCATGGCTTTAGCAGCTTCCTCAAGGGACAGAGCTGCTTCAGCTGTCTTCTCCCATCCAAACAGCATCAAATCCATTTTACCTGGACCAAGACCCACTAGCTTTCATCCAGGCCTGGATTTCAGATAGACATTAGGAAAGCTGACAGACAGGACTATCCCAGTTCATTGAAAAAGAGACAGTGCTAAGAATTATTTGCATAGTGACAACACAGCTCAAAGCATTGCACTGCCTGTCTCCTGCAGACAGTAACCCAGAGGGGGACCATGCAGAAATGGGTCACTGAAGAGCTGCCAGCCCCAGGGCCCTTGAAGTCCTCAGAAGTGAAACACTGGAGCCAGGCAGAGTGCAACCTTTGCCCCTTCCTGCTAGGACCTGCCCTGTTTCAAGATTAAAAATCATAAAGAAGGAAATCAGCGAAATCTAAATCCACTTGTCAGTGAAATCTAAGTCTTCACTTCCCATGTGAAAGGAAGGCTGGAGAATATACCACAAGTGCTAAGGCTGCAGTAGCACATTTCCCTCCTCTAAGAACCATTGGTAACCCTCAAATACCTGTCCTAAAACCACATTCCTAGCAACCACCTGAGCAATCAATGTTCAAAACACAGGGGAAAACTCACAGTTGCATCAGTGCCCCAGAACAGCAGCACCTGAAATAGACTCCAAAAGTGATGTTATTTAACTCTTCATTACTTGGCAGCCTTCTGCTAAGAAACTGAACCTTTCCAGAGCTAGAAGAAACCCATCTTGTAAGCAAAGGTTGCTATGGATGATTGCTAGATCCCCAAACTGGCTGACTTTCTTGTCTGAAGGCTTAAAAATGCCTCTAAAGCAAACTACCTCAACCTAAACCCTACAGCAGTACCTTGAAAAGATCTTCCTGCTTTCCATTTCCATAAGGAACAACTTAGTGCTGCTAGCCATTCCAAATCCAGAATGTTCTCATGCTCCTCACAGGCTGCTGTAACTTCTGTAGCCTTTCTTACAGCCCCTCCTTCCCTCCAGTGTGCACTGAAGGCAATGACACATTGCTGATTTCTGACCACGTAGAGAACTCTTTTCATACCAAATGCTGGCCAGACTCTTCTACTCCTACTAGCTTTTGAGGCACTCACAGGCTGTGCTGGAGGTCTCTGCTGGGCTGCCACCCTTCAAGCACCAGCTGAGCAACATTCAGGTGTAAATCTCCTCCCTCAGTGTGTATACAGAGGAGTAACAGGCAGCAGGGAGGAAAGGAGTTGTGCTTCAGCGTCCAAGGCAAGCACATATGGAAAAGATTCTGCAGTCACAGCTCCAAGATGCAGTTCTAATACTTGACATCAAGAAGACAGAGGACAAGGGTGTCTGCTCTGTGCAGGCAGGATAAGACCTGACAAAGTTTTCCATCTAAGTGCATGTTTTAATCAATTTATTGTAGAGATTGCTTCTAATAATAACCTGCTCCAACATAAAACACACCTGAACCCATGGTAAGGGCTCTGCTGTCTTAAGCACCTCACAGTGCACCTTCCAGCTAGCTGCTGTGCTTGACACTACATTCAGTTCCATCATTTACTGGAAGCCCTCCTCACTCAGTTTTACTGAACACCCCTAGGAGCCATCTGAAATACCTTGACTTGCATGGCTTACTCTCTGCATGTCCAAATAGACAATTAAGCAAACCCAGTGGAAAAGCTCTCACTGGTACCAGCAGCAACTGGATCAGGCCAGGGAACAAAGATTCATGACCATCACAGTGCTCAGCCCTCTGCTTTCTAGATGGCAGTGGTTTACATTTGAGATGCGCCCTCCACCTTCCACACCAGCACTGCTGGATCCAGAAGCATGTTGCAGGCACTTATGCAGCAGCACCTCTGTGTCTCCTCTCTGCCCAGTGCTGGGGATTCCTACAGAGCACTCACCACTTGCTCTTTTCACGTTGTTTCCTCTTTTCACACAGAATTGCTGATACTTTTAGAAGAAGGAACATCTCACTGCAAAAAATACTGACCAGGGAACTCAGCAGTGGGTGGAGACTTTTTTTCTCCATTTTCAAGCCAGTCTTCCTAAGTATGCCAGAAGATACTAACAAAAAATACATCCTCATGACTGAGCAGGATTTCTAACCACACAGCCTCCCTGTGTGAAGTACAAGGTCACATTCATTGCACAGGAAGAGGAGGAAAAGCTTTTAAGAGACAGGAAAAGTGCTCAGAGACTCTTAATGCTAATTAAAACAACTGGAGATAATCCCAGGCTTAAACAACCCTCACTTACTGTCATTGAAGAGGGCTTCTGCTCTTTTCGTCTCCATATCTGAAACAAACAAACAGTCAGGGTGAGGCCAGGGCAACACAGACATCATTTCCTATCTGCATGGTTGTCCACCAACAGCTGTTTGAGTACAGGGCACAGCAGGAGGTACAGCCGAGGGGGCTGCTGGAGAAATGAGTGTAGCTCAGGTGTGGTCCCATCCTTGCCCTGGCTGTCACACTCCTGTCTTCCCCAGCCGGCCAGTGTCCTCTGGGGACCAGGTACAGGGGCTATCCCACCCCTGCTGGACCCTGATGTGTTTGGAGAGGGAGTACAGATAAAACAAGTCCTGTAGTACTCAGGATCCACAATTTTGTTTGAGAGAAATTTTTATAGTGGAAAGTTTTGAAGTTCCTTTTTTGGCAAGAAATAAACTGGCTGCATTTTACACCAGAGTGAGGGAGAGGCGTCCAGCACTCGCTCTGTGCCCTCTCCAAGAGAAGAGCTATAGAATCATTAGGGTTGGAAAAGACCTCTAAGATCATCAAGTCAAACTTACCAATCCAACAATACCATGACCATTAAATACAATCATAGAATCATGAAGGTTGGAAAAGACCTCTAAGATCATTAAGACCTCTAAGACCTGCACTGACTTCACTGCAGCAATAGCAGCTTACAATAGCAGTAGTTCACTCTCCTTTCTCCTGCCTTATTGAGCAACAAGGTTTCTGGTACACCACCAGTAAATGAAGTAGTGAATGGAAATGTATTGCCTGGTACAGGAGGCTCTAGCAGTGCATTCCCTCCTTTCATGCACACGTTCATGTTTGTGGGCCACACAGGATGCTCATGTTGGCAATCCCAAGCATTGGCTCAGAGTAGAAGTCCCTTGCCCTGCTTCTTGAATGCTGCTTTTACAAGAGCTGCCATTTGAGCTGACAGCAGTCAAAACAAAATTAAAAACAAAATGAATCAAACCCCCACACCTTCAAAACAACTGTAAAATAGTGATTCTTGCACAGTATCTTCCCAATGCTGATCAGTATCTAAAGGGTGGGGGGCAAGAAGATGGGGCTGGGCTCCCTTCAGTGCTTCCCAATGATGGAAAAAGTGCAACAGAAACAAACTGAAACCCAGGAAGTTTCACTTAAAAAAAAAAAGGGAAAACTTCTTTGCTGTGAGGGTGCTGGAGCCCTGAAGCAGGCTGTCCAGATGGGTTGTGAAGTCTCCCTCTCTGGAGACTGTCAAAACATGCTTGGATCTGTTCCTGTGCAACCTGATCTAGGCGACCCTTCCTTAGCAAGGGGGTTGGACTGGATGATCTTCCCACCCCCACCATGCTGGGATTCTGGGATCCACTTCATGTTTTGCAGCTGGACAGCCTTTCTCAGAAGATCCTTGTCCTTATCCATCTGCTTAATTTCTCTTTTCTGACTGCAGCCACACAGAATAACATCCTAGTTGTGATCCAAAACCACACCAAGCCAGGAGGAATCTCTTCTGAATGCAAAGAGCTCTGGCTCAGCCCTGTTTACTGCAGTGCTTGTAACACTTGTGTTTTGCTTGTGGGCTTGGCACCCCTCCTGGTATGCAGGGTGAATTGCCTGGTTGCAATCCACCATTACTAGACATGTGCTCATTCATTTCTTAATCTGACAAGAAGCAGATTATGACAGAAAAAGGAAACAAACAGAGCTGCAATGCATACACAGTCTGGCTGTGGGCAGTGCCGCACAGCAGAGGCACTGCCAGGGCTGTGGGCAGTGCCGCACAGCAGAGGCACTGCCAGGGCTGTGGGCACTGCTCCAATCTAGAGTGAAGATGAAGTTATCATGGGACATTTATATAGCAACACAGCCTGACTGAAACCAGGAACTGCTCACATCTTAAAGATGCTTTACTGGTGAGCAAGCAACAACTTGCAAGGGCCCCTTTCAGCCCTAATACCCAGCCTTATGGCACAGGTCTTCTGCAGGTCAGCTGTATTCCATGGATAATGGGGTTGCTTGTTGGCAAGATCCCCTACAGCAAACTGTAACAATCCCAACTAGTAAAAGGTAGGCCAGGAGAGGGAGGTTCAGGGGTGGTGTTTGGTTAGAGTATGGGAAAATGGATGCTGGGCTCTGCTAAGTATTTGTCTGCTTCGCCTCTGTATTTATTTATGTTGCCTAGAAGAACTCTGAAAGACCTGGCCCTATTGGTGTACTTCATGAGCAGCCATTATTTTCCTAGAAATTCATACAACCTTCAGAACTAGCTCAGTGTGGTGGGTTGAAGCTTCCCCCAGCTTAACTTTTAAGCCAGACCAACTCAGTTAGAAGGAAATGAAGCTGTATTTACAAGCAAAAACTACTCTCTACAATGGAATGCAATGAATATGTACAAAATACACAGTATTTACAATATTATGCAGATATTTACAATAAGCAAACAACACAGAAACCCTCCTGGTCCCAAAGACCAGGGAAGCTGCTCCACTGCCCCCTAAAACCTCCTCCACCCCTGTACCAGAAGGAGGGTAAAAAGAGAGACGAGAGAGAAGCAGGTTAGCTTATCTCAAGGTCAGCCAGATGCATTGTTATCTCCCAGGCAAAGCAGAACAGCCAAGATCAGAGGAGAAGACAAAAGGAATGGGAATGGAAGTGAAATGTGAAGACTTGTTATGATACAGCTCCTTTTACCCCAGACATTTATCCAATGAATTTGTTTAGAACAGCCTTTTGTTTTCCTTTTTACACCCAGCAGTGATTTATTTATATTTTGTCTATTTTTCTGCTCAAAATCTGCAGCCTAAAACTGCCACACTCAGCATTTGGGTCACTCTAGGATTTTATAGCTGTAAACTGGTAAGAAACAACCAAAAGTAATCAAGAACGAAAGAGCACCTTTTGCCTTCAAGTGCAGTATTGATAATCATGTTTTCTCAGCTCCTCTCTGGGTGGGGAGACATTTACCTCATAATACCTAATTATAAAGCCTGCAGTCAATTATTAACATTTGCATTATGCTGCAAAGCTCATCGAGAAGACAAAAGGAGCAAGCAGCTGGTTCGAGCAGGGTGCCGGAAGCAATTCAATCGGCATGTTCTCACCACGCTGAGTTCTGCCGTGAGTCACACAGCTCTTCTGCAAGGCACCTCTCCATGGCTCTGCCTTTTTACAAGGCACCTAGAGAAAAGTACCAGCTTCTCCTGGGCAAAGCGTCACCCCTTGCTTCCAGTGGGGCTGAGCTGTGTGTCATTGGAGAAATGAGTTTTACACACACACACTGCGAGTCTTACATGTCTGCAGGGCTCTGAGTTTTAGCACAGAATGAATCATAGAATGGTTTGGAAAGGACCTTAAAGATCATCCAGTTCCAAACTCTCTAGCATGGGCAGGAACACCTCCCACTAAATCAGGTTGCTTAAAGCATACTTTATGATCTACAGCAACAATGCAGTTGATATACTCTGCCACCCACCCACTGCTGAAGGGAAAAAGGCCAGTGAGACCTATCAATAAAATCAGTGTCAGATTCCCATGGGCAGAGGCAGGGCTTTGCTTTAGAAACCTGCCAGATACAATGTCATGGAATTATGGAATGGTTTGGGTTGGAAGGGACCTCAAAGATCATCCAGTTCCAGTCCCCCTGCCATTGGCAGGGACACCAGGTTGCTCAAGGCCTCATCCAGCAGGGCGTTGAACATCTCCAGGGAGGGGGCATCACTCCAAAGAATATCTTCCTAATCTCCAGTCTCAATCTCCCCTCTTCCTGCTCAAAGCTATTGCCCCTCATGTTGTCACTCCAAGCCCTTGTCAAAAGTCCCTCCACAGCTCTCCTGTAGCCCCCTTCAGGTACTAGAAGGCCACTCAAAGGTCCCCCTAGAGCCATCTCTTCTGCAGGCAGAACAGCCCCAACTCTCCCATCCTGCCCCCACAGGAGAGCTGACCACATACCTCACACTGGCTGCTAGAACACAACTACTAGAGAAAACATCACGGCAATGGAGAAAACCTCAAAGTAAAAGGTGTTTTTAAGAGGTGAGGTCTATCTACAGCCATGGGGAACCCATCATGCAGATCAGGACAGGTGAAATTATGGGCACAACATCTAGGACTCCAAACCAGGACTCCACACCCAGAGTGCAGGGATGTGTTTGGAAACCTGAACCAGCCAATGCTGTTTACAGATAAACCAAGCCTACAGCAGGTCCTCTCAGAAGCAGGGAGCACTCTCAGGCTAGGTGATACTGCTGAAAACTGGGTTGCTTGCTGGCTTCCCTCAGCAGGGGCTTGCCTGCCTTCGTGACCAGCTTGCCACCTTGGCCTGGTGAACAGCACAGCTGTTCGCGTGGTGCAAGCCCTGCCTTGAAGCAATCACTTGTAAGGCACGAGAGACAATCTCGCTACCCTGCTCATTTACTCGTTGCCCTACTTGTGTGCACCATCAAGAAAAAGCATCAATTAGTAACAATTAAAGTGTCATCTCTTGTCCCAGCCACACAGGGCTGCAAAAATAGTTGTTTGTGCTGCATTTAGCAAAACAGTGTTCAGGCTTCTGCCACTGTAAACAAGAACAAGTCCAACTTGAACATTCTTTGCCTACCCATAAAATAGAACTTACTATTTAATTAAGGTTGCCTAACTTGAAAGAGAAAACTAGTACTTAAATTAAAATCATGGCCATCTGTTGCAAAGTGGCTCAGAGATTCCATCTTTCAGCTCTGTTCTCCAACTGGACAAACAATTTTGTTCACATAGAGATTTCGTACATTCAATAGATGGAATAACTTAAAGCACACTTAAATTCATAGATCCACGGATTCATGGAATGGTTTGGGTTGGAAGGGACTTTCAAGATCATCCAGTTCCAACCCCTTGCCATGGGCAGGGACACCTTCCACTACACCAGGTTGCTCAAGGCTTCATCCAGCCTGGCCTTGAACACCTCCAGGGAAGGAGCATCCACAATCTCCCTGGGCAACCTGCTCCAGTGTCTCACCACCCTCACTGTCAATAATTGCTTCCTAATCTCCAGTCTCAATCTCACCTCTTCCAGCAAAAAGCCATTGCCCTTCTTCCTGTCACTACAAGCCCTTGTCAAAAGTCCCTCCCCAGCTTTCTTGCAGCCGCTTTCAGGTACTAGAAGGCAGCCCTAAGTTCTCCCCAGAGCCTTCTCTTCTAAAGACTGAACAGCCCCAACTCTCTAAATTATTGATCTTAATTTCTGGCTAATGAGAACAGTGACTTGCAGTTACTATTGAAGAGTACAAACATCTGTAAATAACTTCTTTTTACTCCTCAACACAGGCGCTTGAGCAAACATGAAAAGGAAAGGGGAGTAAGCAACAGCATCTTTTACTTGATAACTGTTTATAACCACAACCAGTTCAGGCTAGGATTTCTAAGGGACTTCAGTGTCCAAAGCCTGTAGATCTATCTGGCAACAATTAAAGGTTTGCAGATCCATGGTTAATTGCGGAGTGGATGTGGCCACTTATCTCTGAGGGATACCCTAACTATAACAGCTTCCTCCAACACAGAGAACTGGGGGAAAAAATCAGCTGCAGTAGAAACAGGGGGCTCACCTTGTTCAGTGGTATGTGGGGTAAGAGCAGTGCATGCAGGCACAAAAAGGGTCTCTTGCAAGTTTCAGCCGGTCAGCACCCTGGGCAGCTGTGAGGAATGTTGTTGGCAGTGCAGACAGGTGGGAGGGTAATAGCTGTACTCTAACACTCTTTAATTACTTAAAAGATCACAAAGGCTCAAGACACTGGGGTGAAAGGGGAGCGAGAGCGGTGAGCGGCATATTCAGACATGTTCCGAAAGGACATAGAGAAGTTTCCTGAAAGATGGCAAAGCATGAGCGGGAAAGGTGTGCTCTTGTGTGGTGACATAGTGCACACAGCCTGAAACGTCCCCCCACAGCCTTCCAGTGTCCTGCCTGCCCTCTCTACAGGAATAATTTCCCAGAGTCGTGCACCCTCGTAGAAGTAGGGACATTGGTTAGATACAGGTGATGCCATTCTCATTCCTTCAACAGGGAGAGTAGCCTGGTAGAGAAAAGACAAAGGCTTTGTGCCTCTAATTGTCCCTGTCACCCTCCCTACTTATGTCCACTGGACCTGTCCTAACATCTATAACCTGCTCCTGCTCCCAACCACCAACCACATCTTAATTCTGTGCACAAGGACAGAGGTCCACAGCTCACAGTATGCTTACAGTTTCATCTGGACATCCTGCAGCCTAAGGAGAGATCTACAGGAGGAAGCAGGTAGCAGTTCTGTAGCACTTATCCAAGCTGATACACTTTCTAGCATTATTTTTCTTCCTGATCTACACTCATGCTCCTGCTGCAGTCAAGGTCTCACTACAGTAGGGGCAGCTCAAGTTACTTGCAGCCCCTTCAGGCAAGGCAGAGAAAGGGAAAAACAAGAATTGAGTGAGGGAATTAATGAAATCAAACTTATCTGGGCAAGCTAAGAAGCCATGCCAGGATGATTTCCTGGTTAATCCCTTCATCACGCACATGTCCTTGTTGTTCTAAAACATTCCAGCCTCTCTGAATCCTACCACTGTGCCAGACTGATGGCATCAAGGCCAAGTAATGTCAGATGCACAGGTGCATATCCCAACCCACTCCTCCAAGCTGCTGTGGCTGGAAAAGTACAAACCACAGACTTCTATCTTTGTTATCCGAGAGTAAATATCCCTTAGCCATCCACGTCAGACACTCATCTGCATGTCTCCCAAACACATGGATAAAGATGTGAGAATCTGTGTCCCAGCTCCTGCACTTTGCAAGGAACTTTAGCAAGGCCTAGATGCCAGATAAATAAGACACAATAACAGTTGACTCGTTCATCAAAACCAATTCATGACTCACTGTTCGTAGTCAAAACCCTTGGCTGTGCAACAGGTGGGAACACTTCCTACTCACTTCGAACAGTTCCAGGGAACTTGCAACCAGTTTCTCCCTGACGTCATAGGAGCATTCCCCAAAATAAATTCTGGGAAACTTCCAACCCACCTGACAAAAGGAAATAGCCTGCCAAGCTGCTCTGTGCTTGGCTGAATAGGGATCTGGGTGACTCTACTTCTAAGCAAGAAACCCTGAGGAAAAAAATATCAGCCTGGAAGGCGAGCTCCTTGCTGCCAGAACTATACAGAGGACAACCTGTGACATGTCCTCGCAGTGCCAGTGGAAGAACAACTCCTAACGTGGGCGGTTCCAAGTCATTCAACTTTGATATCTCATTTTGCTGGCTCTTGCAATGCTGTTCAGAGAAGACAGGACGTAATTTGCTTGGTTATACACTGAAAAAAAAAAGTTTGGACTTCCAGGGGTCCTGTAGACAAGAGCAGAGATCTCTACCCCAGTGGGGCCTGTAGACAAGTGCAGAGATCTCTACCCCAGTGGGGCCTGTAGACAAGTGCAGAGATCTCTACCCCCTCCTATTTTCTATCAAAGCTGTAAGGGATGTCTGGCGATACCACTGCCCACAACCTGAGCTAAATAAGCTAAATAAGCGTGTTTCTAGCTAAACAAGAAAGCAGGGACTTGAATAATAGTACACCTGGAGATACTCTGGTACAAAGGTGTTTTTGCAGTCCTATGTAAAGCACATCTCCTATTTGGTGATGATACAAACCAGAGACAATATTAGTTTGTTTTCCTTCAAGTTTGGCACACCTGCTATTTTTGTCACACCAGTCAAGCTCCTCTCTTTTTGAAAAGTAAGAAAACACTCATAATTTAGATTTTTGTGCCTCTCCCCCCAGTCCTGAAGAATGAAGAAGCAAAGCAAGTTCTACCCCTAATCTGGCAATCTACTTTGTTTTGAACTGCAGTTGAAGATCCCAAGTGCCACACCAAATTTGCAGGAGTTTGTCTGAGCTGATCCTCAAAGCAAATACTTTGAGTGAGGTGCAGGTTTGGACATGGTGTCAAACAACAAGATGATTAGATACAGGCAAGAAGACATAAGGAGGTTCTCCTTATCACACCATCCCAGCATGCAATATAAATAAGTGCCTGACCTGGATTTGTTCATCTGTTTAGCTAAAGCCAGCTCATTTGTGGCCCTCAAATCAGACTCTTTGATAAGGCGATTGCAATGAACAGGTTAATTATTTTTTACAAGCCATAGTGAGAATGTCCTGAGATTGCCTCCAGATAAACATGGATTCCAGTTGGCAACACCATCAAAGCTACTATGAAGCAAGATGTAGAAAGGTGCTGTAGAACATGAGAAGAACCTAGGGCTTCTTAGCTTTCATTGACTTAAATTTTGATGTCAGTCCGGATGTTTCAGGAGGGGAGAGAAGTAGGAAATGCAAAGCCCAGATTCTTCTTTGGGCTTCCAGGATCTGTTGAAAATGGTCACTTCTCCCAGGTGTGAGGAAGAACTGAGATCTGCATCTCCTGTAAAAGTGCAGGAGTGGCCTGCCCTATGCTCTGCACTTGAGCCAACGTGCCTTTAGCTGGCAGCACCAACAGGAGCTTGCCTAAGCCTCATGGCTGTGCTGGAACCCTGCCAGCAAAGAAAGATTCCAACGGAAGCTTTTACTGTCCTCTCCTAGAAATGGCAAAGGGTTGTTTGTGCTCCTCTGTGCCACCATTGCACAAGGCTAGGAGTGAGGAGCACTCACTGTGCACTCAGTGTGTCATAGTTAGGCCAAGGAGAGCCAAGGAAAGCAACACCAACTTTATCAGACAACTTTATCAAAGTAACAGGGAGATGCTATCTTCTACTGAGACCAATCTTCAACGAAAACATTGTGATTCAATTGTATCAGCTAATTTTGTTAACTGGTGCCTTACTGCAACAGGCTGGGGCAGATCAAGGTCAGCTGAACCAGAGTTTTGAGTCACTCCCTATGTTTGCCAGATGGAGCAAGAGCAGCTAGATAGAAAACTCAATGAGAAGCACAGCCCCTTTCTCAAGAGCATTTTTGTACCCCTTCCAATCTTACCCTTTATGTAAGACACCAAATTAAAATGAAGCTTCAAAATTCATTGCATCACAACCTGATTGTCTTTAAAACAGCCAAAACCTCCTTGAATCCCTGTAGCTGATGCCCACACACCATTTCTCTCTGGGAGGAATGACACGTGCTCTACTGAGCCGGAACTGCTGGCACATAAACAACACTGCAGAGAAGTGGTGATGCTTTGCCCAAGGGGATGTCATCCAGCATCCTGGGCCATTCCAGTGGGGAAGACTGGTTGGCCCCTCAGGATACAGTGGGTGTGTGACAGCTGGTGAGTGAGTTTCACTGCACTGTGCAATGCAGTGTGCCCGGTTCAAGCATGGAGAGGGCGCTCCTGGTCATTTCTGAGTAGGAGGAAATCTGGATCCATCCAGCATGTCATCTGGCCCAGGCTTCTTGTTCTTTGCACACAGCCATCTGTTCTCTGCAGATCTCTGCTGGTTTAATCAGCCGGGTGTGGAAAAACAATTGCCAAGTACCCACCCGTGTGCTGTACTGTCACTCTTGTGCTAGTAGTAAGCAGATCTGTAAAACCAAATGGAACAAGCATCTGCCCCTTCCTTTCAACCAGCAACTCATTCTTGAGAAGCCTGACACCCAGAGAACAGGCAGGAAGCAGATCCTCACCTGAGAAGTCATATGGATGACAATGTTTTCACTTTCTTTTCCTTTCCCCTGGGGAATTTGCAAGGGTTTTGATCATCCCACCAAAGAGTATTTTTTCAGTGCATTCTCTGTTTCCTTCCTGTCTTCCAAGCATTTTCAGGCTCCTCAGAGAAGCAAAGACATAGGGAGTGTGTGCTGTGCACTGAACCACTGCAGTGGGGCTCCTACTCTTGACCCTGACAGTAGTATGAGGTTGGTACTGCAGTTTAGAGGCAGGTGCCACAAAGCAACTGCTTCTGTTCATTCATATGTAAGACACTGAACACCACCAATATTCTCCTAACTGAATGAACAGAAAAGGTTGTCCCTCAGTAACAGCCACCACAAGAAGGGGAAAAATCAAGTCCCATGAATTAGAAAAGGACAAGAACTACCTTTAAGAGAGATGTCAGGCCAGTCCCAGGCACAAATCCAGCTGGGTGCATAGTGGGTTGACAGCAGCCCTGAAGAAAGAGACTTAGGGGTGTTGGTTGCAGCAGAGCCCTCATGCAGCCCAGAAGGCAGCTGTGTGTTGGGCTGCAGCAAGAGGAGTGTGTCCAGCAGGGCAAGAGAGGGGATTCTGCCCTTTTGTTCTGCTCTGCTGAGACCTCACCTCTAATACTGCATCCAGTTCTGGTGTCCTCAGCAGAAGGAGGACACAGCTGTCGGAGTGAGTCCAGAGGTAGCCACAAAGATGACCTGCTATGAATATAGGCTAAGAGAGTTGGGGTTATTCAGCCTGGAGAAGAGAATACTCTGGGGGAACCCTAGAGCTGCCTTCCATACCTGAAGGGATCCTACAGGAAGGCTGCAAAGGGACTTTTCCCAAGGGAATCTAGAGACAGGACAAGGGGGAATGGTTTGAAGCTCAGGGAGAGCAGGGGTAGACTGAGATTAGAACAGGTTGCCCAAGGAGGTTGTGGATGCCTCCTCCCTGGGAGTTTTCAAGGCCAGGTTGGATGAGGCCTTGAGCAGCGAAGTCTAGTTGAGAGGCATCTCAGCCCCTGGCAAGGAAGTTGGAATAGAGGATCTCTCTGGTCCCTTCCAACCAGAGCCATTCCATGATTCGCTGTGCTGTACTTACTTGAGATGGTGGAAGCTCTGACATCAATTCGCAGGGGCCCTCGGTATTTCTTCAGGCCCCTCCGTAAGATCCTCTCCACTCTGCTTCGCAGGGATTCTCTGGAGTCCGTGGAGGAGAACCAGAATGCGAGCAAAGCCTCTGCCACCACACCATCAGCATCTGGGCTGCAAACCAACAAAACATTTTGGTTACCTTCAGCCCATTTCTCCATTTCTTAGCTCTTTTTTATCTTAGCCCCTCTTGCAATGGCAACGTAACGTAAAGGATCAGACACATTTTTGAGCGGTTTGTACATTTTTGAGAGAAGCCATTGTCCAAAGAAATCCAAGCAAATGCTGAATGGCCAAATGTATCTTAGGCTAGAAGGTGGCATGGTGTAAGCAAATGGCCAGCCCAGTGTTGTAATGGAGTCTGAAAGAAGCCCCTAACCACACACTTGGGACAGAAGAGCAGGAGGGAATGACCTAATGCAATGCAAAGCTGGACATACAGCACTTCAGAAACATCAGGGAGATGGTTTGTGGTATACAGCAGACCTTTCCAGGATCTTGTACACATGGAATAAACTTTCCCAATCATCATCCAAAAGATAGTTGACCATACCATCCAATTCCAGCACTGCAGCCTCCTGAGAGAATGAGAATAATAACCCCCATTCTGCAACAAGAAATGAAACCCAGCAGCATGTCTACAGGCTGCTCATGACAGTCCAAGAGATGGACCACAAGAGGAGCCTTTAACATTAGACTGAGCAGTGCAGCAGCACCCACACTGGAATACACAATTCCACAGCTCTAATGAAAGATTGGAGAAAATAATAGGAAGAAAAGTCTTCAAACAGACTGAATTCACTTAGCATCAAATACTGCAAGAGACTGAATGCTGCTCTACAAATACCAAAGTGGCTAATCACTTTGTACATCTTGCTCTGTGCTTGTAGATGGTTCCTTACACAGGGAAGATAAGAAAGAACATGCACCAAGAGCCTTCTCTCGTGAGCCAAGAAGCAGTGACACAACCCACAGCACGTGAGTTCACAGTTAGAGTCACAGAATCATTTGGGTTGGAAAAGCACTTTCAGATCATCCAGTCCAACCATTCTCTAACTCTGCCAAGGCTGGTGATAAACCATGGCCCTCAGCACCACATCTCTGCTTCTCTGAAGCACCTCCAGGGGTGGGGATTCAACCCTCTCTGAGCAGTCTGTTCCAGTCTTTGAGAACCCTTTCAGTCAAGAAGTTCCCTCTAACACTCTATGTAAATCTCCCCTGGCTCAACCTGAGGCCATTTCCTCTCATCCTACTTCAAACAGGGCTGAGCCATAAGCAGGTTGCTCTGCTTGATCATTCAGGCAGGAAAGGAAAAGAGATTTTCCAGTTACAAGGCAAGCAGCTCGCTCAGAGGTCATGCAGGCAGACTGTGAGCTTCCAAAGCACACAAATGTGGACAGAGGTTCTGCTACCGCCAGTGAAAGGCAAAGGAGAGGCCACGTGTCACAAGCACACCAAGGCATGCTGAATGCTCCAGAGCTGAGCAGATGCCTGCCTTGTCTCTAGGATCTCATCACAGACACCAAGACTATGCATGAACTTTCCAACAGGTTGGGTTTTCCCTTTGTGCCAATTTCAGCATGAGTACCATTTATTTTCCAGATGCTATCTGATCCAGCTGTGGGTGTTGCTCTGCATTTCTGAGGTGTTCCCCTGCCTCTCCCCCCACTCCTCTTCCTGTGCTGTGCCACACTGGAATTACCCTATCAGCTCTTGCAAGTACACCACACCTCTTGAAACCCTCAGGTAAGTATAGCCCGCCTTGAATCACCATATAGCAAAGGTCTGGAGCCAAAGACACCTAGGCAAGATTTGTTTGGTCTCTCTCAGTGGGCAGTGGGTATCACCACTACCAAATGCATAGTTTATACTGAGCCAAAATTCAGCACAGTACCTTCCCAGCAAATTCACAGCAATGACCCTGCTCAGAAGAGCCTGCAGGCTGAGCACTTGGAGAGGTGTGAAGCTTGTCTATTTAAGAGCAAACAAGCTTTGGCACACACAGGTCTTGCAACCAGCACAGCAAACAGAATCATGAAATCACAGAATGGTTTAGGTTGGAAGGGACTTCAAAGATCATCCAGTTCCAACCCCTCTGCTATGGGCAGGGACATCTCCTAAGCCTCATCCAACCTGGCTTTCAACATTGACAGGCTTAGGACCTCAGCAGCTTCTCTGGGAAAGCTGTTCCAGTACCTCACCACCCTCATGGGCAAGAATTTTCTCCTAATTCTCATCTCAATCCAGCTTCTTCCAGTTAGATGCCATCACCCCTCGTCCTGTCACTCCCTGCCTTTGTAAAAGGTCTCTCTCCAGATGTCCTGTACCTTCAGATACAGGAAGGCTGCTCGAAGGTCTTACCACAGCAAACAACTCAGTATGGCTTTAACAATAAGAAGTAATGAAAAATGCTGCTTCTCCCTACAGACTTGCTTCTCACCTTGTCTACACTTAGAACATTAGTCAGCAGTAAACAATGCTCCTAAAGCTGCATTCAAATCATGTCTTGAAGCTAACTGTGGAATAAGCTAACGTTACTGGCAAACTGGCAGGCACTGTCAATCAGGGACAAGATCTTGGTGTTACAACAGACAGTTCTATAAAAAGGTCATTTTCAGCACTCAAGAGTGGTCAAAAATCAAATCAAAGATCATGTATTATTGAAAATGCACAGAGAATAAAAGAGGAAAGAAAACTTTGCTCAATGATGATCCCAACTGCAGGTCTGACCCTTTCATCTCAAGAAAGAGAGACAGGAGACCTGAAAGAGAGATGGAGCAGGGTGACAAGGTGCTGAGCAACAGAAGCTGCTGCTAAGAATGCCTGAGCAGGCTGGGACTTCCAACTGAAAAGAGCAGAACTCATGGGGTAGAAGAGAGAAAAGAGATATGATGAGAGTGTCCAAACCACTAATTGCTTGGAGAGGAAGGATAGAGATCAACTTTTCGTCACTTCTGCCAGCACAAGAACTAGGGGCCACTGAATGATCCAGAGAAGGTGACTCTTCTCAAATAACTTCAGTCAAGTCCTTACTATAGGGCTGAGGTGCATGGATTTCAAGAGTCCAGGGAGACAGAACAAGTTCTTGGAAAAGAACTCCACTGGGGGCTGCTAAACAAAGCCCCTTCAGGAAATCCCAAGTGGTAAATTTCTGGAGGTAAGGGGCATGCCAAGAAGTAGTTATACACATCTGTTGTGCTGCTGTTCTTCTCTAGACATCTACTTATGGCCATGCTTTGAGACCAGTGGTGATGACTGGGACCTTCTGAGCCAGCACAGCCACACTTGGGCTTTACTTGACAAGCCCAGCAAGGCAGCAATCCCAGAAGTAAAATGAGAGCTGCATCGTAGTGAAGGAAAGAGTTCTGAAAATGCTTTTATTTTTGGATAGCTCAAGTATCTGCTTTGCTAGCTGAAGCTTGCTCAAGGTCTGAACACAAATTGTACAGAATTTGGGCTGACTGAAGTCAATCTTCTACATGAAGATCCAAAGGAGGAGATGGTTCAGAAGAAGATTACGCTCAGCTGGTGTTATGCTCTGATCTTACACTTCAGTGAATCAGATGCAGTGGCTCTCTAACTGGGCTTGGGTGCACCTCCCATGAAGCCAGGTGTGTGCAGTGGTTAGAGTGTCACATACCTCACTCTGATTAAGCGTGAACGGATGTATTTTTTCCTTAAAATGGAATTGTGAAATGTCTTGTCGATCTGTTGGAAAAAGAAAAATAGGAGATAAAAAAAAGGAGGGAACCAGACATGTTGAGGTGGAACCTCCTGTGCTCCAGCTAGTACCCATTGTTCCTTGTCCTATCACTGTTGCATTCCTGTGCGACCTGCACTAGATTCTATGGTCCTGCTCTGGCAGGGGGTTGGACTCGGTGATCTCCAGAGGTCCCTTCCAACCCTTAGAATCCTGTGACCACAAAAAAGAACCTGGCACCTTCATTTTGACACCCTCCCCTCAGATATTTATAGACAAGTTCCCTCTCAGCCTTCTCCTCTCCAGACTAAACAGCCCCAGGTCTCTCAGCCTTTCTTTACATTAGAGATGTTCAAGTCCCCAAACATCCTCATGTCAGGTCCTTTAAATCATCTGTCCCTTGAACTCACCACCAATGATGTCCACCTCACTTTCCCTGGCCCTTGCCTAGCAGCTGCTCAGTGGTGACAGTTGCTGCTGCAGGCAAGGTTTAAGCATTCTTAACCAAGTGCCAAGCTCTGCTCCCCTCAGATGAGCAGCAGTTTTTTTGACCGCCTCTATTTTAGCATCTCTCCAAACAAGATTTTCATTCAGTTAATGTTTGCTGTCTCATTTAACTTAATGCCTCCTGGTGTTTCCTTGATTTCATTTCATACTCTCCATTGTTTTCACAAAATTCCTCTCAATGCAGTATTATTTTCCAAGGCCAATTGGACTTCCCTCCTGAATACTGTTCCATCCATGCCAAGACAGGAGGCAACAGTGGCCTGTACCAAAGATGCAATGAGGGCAAAGCATTCCAGCCACAGAGTAAATTCTGTCTTGCAGCCAGAAGTTATTGCAGCCTTAATAAACAAGGCATTTTCCTATCCTGTCCTGACAAACTACAGATCTCATCATAATCCTCTGAGGCCTGAGAGCAACCTATTAAAATCTTCACAGTTTCAGAATCACCCAATACTCCCTGGAACCAAAAAAAAAAACATCCAAGCTCTGGAAGCAGGCCACATAGATTGCCCAGGGACACTGTGGATGCCCCCTCCCTGGAGCTGTTCGAGGCCAGGTTGAATGAAGCCTTGAGCAAACTGGTCTAGTGGGAGGTGTCCCTGCTTATGGCATGGGGGTAGAACTGGATGATCTTTAAGATCCCTTCCAACCCAAACCATTCCATGATTCTGTGTTGAGACAGGCACCTCATTGCTCCAGGACAGCGATCTGGAAGTGATCCAGTAAGGCTGGCTGTGTCAGGCCTTTCTTTCTGCCATCACATACTGTACAGAGGGCAGCAGGATTGATCAGGAAGGTGCCATCAGGTCTGGTTTGGCAGAACACTCCTCTGGAATGCTTGCAGAACTCAATCACTTGTGTGGGCTGTTCAGAGGTATTCAGTGGGTTTGGGCACACAGATCTTCTCATTGCTCAATACCACTGCTCTTAAAAGGCTGCTGCCAGTTCAGTCCTTCAGCAGCTCTCCTCACACTGCATTCTTCCTCTTGCCTCACTATGTCTTTAGGATGTAAAGCCCATTATTAGTGATTTTTAAAGCTTCTTGACCATAAATATTAATTAGAACCTATAGCCTGGCCCAGTGACTCTCTCCAGTTTTGTGGTGATCAGGAATTACTACTAATCACTCGTGTTCATTCAGTATCTACCACCCAACTTGCTGGCCAATTTGCATCTAATTTACAGCTCAGCCTGCTGAGACTTCCAGAGCTGATCATAATGCAAACCCAGAAGCAGCTGCCTTGAGAACCTGGTGTCTTCACTACTGAGGTTCCAACTGAGGGCTGCGTTAGGAACCCTACCTCAGTAAGGAACCCTACCATATTTAATCTCTGGGACAGAGGGCAGGAGGAGAAAAACAGATCAGGACAGTGGAAAACCGAACCTGGGAGTTCAAACATCTCAAACATCACAGTCCCTTTAGAAACAGAGATACCAATTACTAGCAGCAGCAACAGCCCTACAGCCACAGTGCTAGCCTGGGGTGAAGAAAATGGAGCTGAAGAAGAGAGAGTGTGATAATCCACAGGCCTCCAGCAAACCAGAAGAACAGAGACCTTCCCATCAGGAACCACACATAGGCAAAGACAGCAGCTGTGACAGCAGGCAGCAGCAGAGCCAACCCAGATATCTGCAAATGGCATCACAAACTCCGCACAGAGTTCAACTGGGCTGCTAAAGCTGGAAGGTGAATAAGCACCATCTTTGCACCAAAATAAGGAGCTCAATAACCAGCCCAGCTGGTTCTGGGAGGTCTCATCTGCAACAGAGACATGAGTGACCTGGTACAGCAGTTCCTCAAGAGACTGGGCTTTCAGATCAAAGAAATTAAGAGGGCTAATAAATGGGATCACACTAGGATTTAAAGTGCCATGCTTCTGCCTGGTGCAGCCAATTTCAAAGGCATGTGAGTTTCATTAGAGCCAGGTCATAGTGACAGCTGGAATTAAGGTCACCTGAGTATTCCCATTCCAGCTTCCTGCTTTCAATTGTCCATAATGAGCTTCTGAAAACTTTCACACTGACACTCAAATTTTGTCTGCTTAGGGAGGAGATTTTCCAGCTTCTATGGAAAAACAAACTAGGCCAATATACAGAGAAAGGGTTTTCTTTTTTTTCCAGAAGAGCAATTTTTCTAGGAAGAGGACTCTGTGCCCTCTGATTTTTAAGCATTAAGAAGAGTGTGGCCAGCAAGCCAAGGGAGGTTCTCCTTCCTCTCTACTCTGTCCTGGTGAGGACACATCTGGGACAGTGTGTCCAGTTCTGGGCTCCCCAGTTCAAGACAGACAGGAATATGCTGGAAAGAGTCCAACAGAGCCTACAAGGATGCTGAAGGGATTGGAATGTCTGTGTGATGAGGAAAGGCGGAGAGACCTGGGGCTGCTTAGTTTGGAGAAAAGAAAGCTGAGAGGAGATCTGATCAGTGTTTACAAATAACTTGAGGGTGAGTGTCAAGAAGAGGGGACCAGCCTCCATTTACTGCTGCCCAGTGAGAGGATGAGGGGCAATGGACAAATTGGAGCCCAAGAAGTTCTACCTCAACATAAAGACATTTTCTTTACTGCAAGGGTGACAGAGCCCTGGAGCAGGCTGCCCAGAGAGGTTGTGGAGTCTCTCTGGAGACTTTCCAATCCACCTGTGTGGCCTGTACTAGCTGAACCTGCTCTGGCAGAGGGCTTGGACTACCCGATCTCCAGAGATTCTTTCCAGCCATCGCCACTCTGTGATTCTGTAATACTTGGATGTAAGGAGTAGAAATCCCGGAGCGAACAGCTCTTTGGAGAACAACAGTTTTCTGAACTCTGAGGAAGACCAGTGGTGATGAACTGAGGTTACAAGTGCTCAAACACCATCACCCATGCCACTTCAGTACTGCATTTGGATTCCCTCTTTTGACAACATCATGTTCTACACAGCTGTTCTCCTCACTGGCCCGATTTTGATCTCAGTGACACCAGTTCACATCTTGAATCACTTCATTGATGTAATTGCCTACAAACAATGCAGTAATTCTGGATGGAGAGTCTGTAATTAAGATACAATTCTAGCTTAATCACACACACTGTTGCTAACTACCCTTCAGTACAGGCTGAATTAATTTTTTCAGCTCATGCCCATCGTCCATGCACACATCTACAGCTTTTCTTGCTACACAATATATGTGAGAAAGAGTCACTGGTCTTGGGTCAGGTGGGTGTATTCATAGGATTTTTCTGGCTTTGTACATACTTCTTAAGACCTTTTGCCTTAATGAACCAAGCCAATGGCTGAGGAAACTGGGGTTGTTCAGCCTGGGGAAGGGGAATCTGAGGGAAGACTTCATTGCTCTCTTCAACTCCCTGAAGGAAGGTGTGAAGCAGGTAGGGGGTCAGTCTCTTCTCCTTAGGAACAAGTGATAGGAGGAGAGGAAATGGCTTCAAGTTGTACCAGGGCAGGTTTAAGTAGGATATGAGAAGCAACTTGTTGACTGGAAAAGAGAAGGCTCCAGGGACACCATAGAGCTGCATTTCAGTATCTGAAGCGGTCCTACAGGAAGGCTGGGAAGGGACTGTTTAGAAGGTCCTGTGGTGATAGGACAAGGGGCAATGGTTTGAAACTGGAGCAGGGGAAATTTAGGTAGGGCATCAGGAGGAATATCTGCACAACGAAAGTGGAGAGATACTTGAACAGGCAGCCCAGGGCTGTGGTCAAGGTCAGCCTGCTCTAGTTGGAGGTGTCCCTGCTGAATGCAGGGGGTTGCTGGCTGCCTTAACCCTGGAAAGCCGCTTCCTGCTGTTTCCAGCCGCGGCCACCCGTAGAGGGCACCCTCATTGCTCTATGCTGTTGTCCATTGCTTCCTGCTCAAGAGAACCGTGCCCTTGAAACACAGCTTTGAAAGCAGAAGTTGTGAAATGTCCAAGTTTATTTTAGGAAAGTTGGATTTATTTTCTTTCATTTTGGTTTTGGGATGATTTTAGTTTCTTTGGGTTTTTTGGTTGTGGTGGTTTGGTTTTTCCCCCCTCAAAATGCTGCCCTGCCCTCCCCCAACAAAACTATTTTGCAGAGCAAAGAAAAAGAGAGATTAGTATTTTAAAAGCTGTAAAAAGCTGCAATTAAAAAGCTTCATTTTCCTGGCTGTTGTACTTCTAATTGAAACTGCCTTCAGTGAAGAACAAGAAAAACATTCAATGAAAGTCCTATTCTTTTCCCCTCATACCAGTAGTAAGCAAGTACTTTAGAGAATAGGTAAGAGCCTGGGAAGGCTTGGGTTTAATAAATCACAGAATCCTGTCAGTTGGAAAAGCCCTTTCAGCTCATCCAGTCCAACCATTCCCTATCAAGTGTGCTGCTAAACCATGGCCCTCAGCACCACATCTCTGCCTCACTGAAAACTAAATAAGGTTTTAAAGCTCTGTTTGCCATGGAGTTAAGAGAGCACCAACACAAAGCAACTCAAGTACCACGGTGAGGGTGAATAAAAGCCAAGTGTGCCAAAGGAACTCCACAAGTCCTTTCCTGATTACCCACGGGCACTTGAAAAATGTCTTCCTGTCTCTGAGGATCTCTTCTCAGCTGCTGGAGTGGTTTTATGGATTTGGCCTCTCAGCTCTCTCCCAACTCAGTCCCCTGCCTGCACAGAGGAGACATCAGTGCCTGGGGGCTAGGAAACTGCAGTGTGCTTTGGTTGTAACTGAATTGTGTGAGAATCTGCACCAGAAGATGCAGAAGACAAAATGAACTCCCACAGCACCCCACTGGTGTCCTTCACAGAGCGAGGCATTGGATTCAACTTTCTTTGTGAGCCATAAGCAGCAGGGGTGGTGCAGAGCTGTAGAGAGCTACTGAGTATCAAGTGCTGCACTTGACAGTCCTTGGGATCTTGTCATCTTCAGCAGCCCAGAGTGTGTGAGAGAGGGAGGTGCATGGCACCTGCCTGCCCCTCTTCTTCCCCTGCCTCATGGTGAGAAAAATGTGTTAACAAAATCATCACCTTCCCAGGGAGAAAACAGCCTCCTTGCTTACCTGCTCCAGCACATGAACTCATCAGTGACGAGTTCCAGCCAAGAACAGGCACAGCCATCAGAAGCACTCTGCAGCATTTTTCTGCAGTGTCACAAGTGTCTCAGCAACACCCAGCAGAGAGAGGATTTCTGAATTAAATCCCCACTAATCCACTTCTATCAGCAAGGACAAACTGCAAGAGCTGTGCTCATTACACTTTCCCCAGCATCTGTACTTAAGGACACAGAAGATTCTCTTGTCACTGGAAGTCACTGGGGCGAGATGTCCTGACACCCAACACTGAGTCCTGATGCAGGAATTATGTGACAAAATTCCCTGACTCCAACAGATAGGCAGCACCTTCTCAGGGGAAGCACCCCAGTATCCTCCTAGTATGATCACCAACCACTCTGCCCAGATACAGCCCATTAGTTGTGTGTTGGTTTCAGATTGTGGAATGACAGAGGAGAGACTGGATGCCTTGTGGATGATGTGAAAACCAGGGAAATCCATGCCAATCCATTCCATGGCTTGAGGGACAAACACTTTGCCTCTCCCCCAGACAACCCATTAGCCAAAGAGGGAGCCATGCTGCTCTCCTAGCAGAGGGGCACCCATCCACCCACCCCACATCCTGGCTTACTGACATGGGAGCAGGAGAAAGTGGGGAATCATGGGCAGAGCACAGCCCCAGGGGTAGGGGGTACAGAGTCTAATGCAAGAATCCAAATGACT
Organism: Picus viridis; assembly: GCA_033816785.1. Taxonomy (NCBI): domain Eukaryota; kingdom Metazoa; phylum Chordata; class Aves; order Piciformes; family Picidae; genus Picus; species Picus viridis. The sequence goes on along the minus strand of CM066582.1, from coordinate 24,990,095 downwards.
ATGACAGGGAGAAGCAGCCCAACAGCAGCACTGGGAACAGCTCTAGCCAAAAAAGGAGAAGGCAGGGAAATACCAGGAGCCTGAGAAAGGAGAAAGGCAGCACAGGCTGTGCTTGAAGAGGGGAAAGCACACAGCATCTAGGTGAAAGTATCAGACAGATCGTGTAGTTGTAAGAAGCGCAGGCAGGTTTGCAAGTCATGGGTGGTGTCCATTTCTGTTGAACAGCCAGCCATGGACTGAAGGGATCACCTGCTGTGGCTGCTTGGTGCCCACTACTGTCTCACAGTTTGTCATCTGCTAGTTTGTCATCTGAGACAACTCTCATGAGGATGACTTGATGAGGTGCTCATTTCAAGCTCTCCTGAAAGCACAGCTCCTTCCCTTGTGGTCAAAGATGACTCCCCATACTGGACATCAAGCTGCTCAACACTGCTCCCTGCACACAGAGCACTTAGTGCTGCTGTCCAGAGTAGGCAACTGGGGTCATTCCAGTCATCCAGGTCTATCTAGAACTGGCTCAGCTCCCTCCATACTTTCGGGTGTCGGAGGAGCCGAAGAAGCAAAGTTTAGAGCAGGGCCTTGGAAATCTCCCAAAGATGTTCTCAGTAAGAAGGCAGTTAGGGCCTCCAAAGCTTTCCTGGGAAACACAAAAGAATTCAGACATTTTGTGGGAGAAGGGGAAAAAAAGAAAGAAAGAAAGAAAGAAAGAAATCCAAGTCTGGTGCAAAGAGATGGAGGAAAGCCATGGGCAGAAGTGCAGATCAGTCAGGCACTGAGTGAACCCACCATAAAACAGAGGCTCCTTGGGAAAAGAACCATCGATGCTGCGCCCATGCCCTTTTTACCCAGTTCATGGGGACAGTCTGGCACAGTACCTCTTAGCTTTGCAAGGGGAGAACCACTGGTCCTGCTAGAAAAAGCAGGAGGCTCTGGTGAGCTGGAACATCTCTCTCCACAATGGCATTCAGTCTGGGCTGCTTTTTCAAGAGAGCACAAAGGGAGCCCTCACAGCCACTTGCAAGGAGCAGAGACCTTTCATCATGTGTTCCTCAGGCCTCCCAGCTCCACCCCACAAGACATTTTCCAGACTTTCCAGTCAGCCCTGAGATGTTGACTCGTGCACCAGCTTCATCAGCTCTCTGGCATAATCTCGCTGCATTCCCTCCCACCTTCAGGGAGATAAGAGAGTTGGGAATGTCGTTCACAATGGGTGTTGTTACTACCCCACTCTGGAAACCAAAGCAAACATCAGGACACTCGCTGCCAATCCCATGGGATGCCTTCTCTACGGGACCAAAACCAATTTTCCTGGTGAAACATCAGCTCTGAAAAAAAGCTCCTTTTCAGGGTTGCTCTCTTAACAAATAGGAGGCTTCATCAGGAATGGATCTGTGAAGGGAGCACTTGGCAAGGAGCTGCAGCAACTCAGGTAATTTGTATGCTTCTGATTGTCAGAGGTGATTCACTTCTGTTCACTTTGCACCAGAGGTTGTGCAAGATGCTGCATTTATCTGCACTGACTCACTGTTTCACAACAGCAGGTGAAGGTATCGCTGCTACTACTATGACAGTGGGAAGGCTTGGGCCAAAACCCTGACACCAACCAGGGAAACACTTTGGTAAATCCAGAGAAATGAGGAAATGTGATTTTTAAAAAATTAAAATAATAATAATTTTTTAAAAAAATCAATATTCTCCTCCTCCTCTGTTGAAGAGCTGGTGTGAGAACCCTGACAATAAATCACAGAATGCATCAGGCTGGAAGGGACCCTCAAAGGTCATCATGCGCAACACCCCCGCATTCAGCAGGGACATCTCCAGCTGGAGCAGGTTGCCCAGGATCCCCATCAAATTTGACCATGAATGTCTCTAGGGACAGGGCCACAACCTCCTCCCTGGACAACCTGTTCCAACCAATGTTCCAGCATTTCATCACTTAGGTTCTGGAACAGAAATTCCTCCTGATGTCCAACCTAAATCTGCCCAGCTCCAGTTTCAAACCATTGCCTCTTGCCCTACCACCACAGGCCCTTCTAAAAAGTCTCTCCCCAGCCTCCCTGTAGGTCCCCTTCAGATATTGAAATGCAGCTCTAAGGTTTCCCTGGAGCATTCTCTTCTCCAGTCTGAACAGCCCCAACCGTCTTCACAGAGGAGGTTCTCATCTTCACGGCCTCCTCTGGCCCTGCTCCAGCAGGTCCATGTCCTTGTTCTGTTGGGTGCCCCAGAGTTGGACACAACATTGCAGGTGAGGCCTCTCCAGAGCAGAGCATCAGAATCACCTCTGTCAACCTGCTGGCCAAGGTGCCTTTGATGCAGCCAAAACCATGCAGATGTTCTGAGGCAGCTGTCTGCCAAGAAGCCTAGAGGGTATTTCTCTCTCTGGAAAGCTTGCTTCGATACATGTTTTGCTTTTAGACAGACTTACAAGGGGCACACTTTAATCAGCTTAGCACACAGATCACTTTAAATCAGCTTTTGGACAATTCCGTCTCATACATCCATGTTAGATGGAATAGAATCACAGAATGGTTTAGGTTGGAACGGACCTCAGATATCATCTACTCCAACTTCCCTGCCGTGAGCAGGGATGCCTCTCAACTAGACTCAGCTGCTCAAGGCCCCATCCAACCTGGCCTTGATCATCTCCAAGAAGGAGGCATCCACAACCTCCAAGGGAAATCTGTTCCAGATTCTCACCACCCTCATACTGAAGAGCTTCTTCACATCCACTGTAACCCTGCTCTCTCTCACCTTCAAACCATTCCATCTTGTCCTGTCTCTAGACACTCTTAGGAAAAGTCCCTCTGCAGCCTTCCTGTAGAATCCCTTCAGGTATCAGAAGGCTGCTCCAGGTCCTCCTGGAGTCTTTTCTTCTCCAGACTGGACAACCCCAGCTCCCTCAGCCTGTTCTCACAGCATTTTCTTAAAGCATCATTTTTTCATACTGAGTAAGTTCCCCTGGAGTCAAACCCACAAAAAGTCAGTGTTTAAAGCAGGGTCACCACATTTGAGAGAGGGAGGCAGAGGAGTTAAAGGCTGAAGGAAAGACAGCTCTTAGGAGAAGTCCCAGGAATAAAGGGAAGGCAGGACAACTCTGTGTGCTTATTGTGGTGTTACTTATCAGGTCAAATTAACGTGCTGGGAAATGATGGCTCTCACTGCTCACCCAGCACTGGTATTCACTGTCACTGCTGTCACAAGTGCTCAACAGCCAGAGAGGAGACAGGGTTTCTAAGGCATTGGCTTCCTTTCAAGCAGCTAAATTAATACCCAATACTTCACAGGAAATCTGACTGCATTGGCCAGTGTCTGTCTGAACTTTTCAGCTGCAGAAGCATTTCTGTGCCAAAGGAGACACAAACCAAGAGGGAATGGAGTGGCAGAAAAGGATGCAGTGATACAACTCTACTCAGTGCAACATTACTCCTCAGACTGCTCCTCAGCCCTGGCCTCCCACCTGCTCCAGAAATGCACAGTCCTTTCGTGGCCAGGGAGAACGTTCCCTCTCCAAGGTCCTATATCACAAGGTTAAAAGCCTGCAGTTATTAGGTAACAGCTGTAAAGTGGAAGCAGCTCAGTAAGTGCAGCTTATGTGAGATTCCATACATACCAACATGCACTAGGAGCAGACCTTGGGAAATGTGGTATGGTCCCTGGTATGTAAAGAGGGCAGAAAGCAAACAAATAATGAAAAGAGGACAACTTGACTGAGAGGCCAGGAAGTGGGGCCAGGAAGAGATGCTAGCACTGCTGGATCCCTATATAGTACTCTACTTCTCCAGAACAACATTCACCACAGCTCGTGGCCCAAAAATCAAACCAGAGTGGGGAACAAAAGCATTGATTGTCTTGTTAACTGAGTTCCAGGTCATTAAACAGGAGGCAAGAGATAGGCATTGGCCCCTGATGAACGAAAGGACAAGATACAAGCACAGTCACAGGCTTAGTGCCGCAAAGAGCTGATCTCTGTAATTATCATCTGTGGGGAAGCGTTCCAAAGAGAAAACAAGAAAGGAAATTGCAATGGGTCTGTTTGTTTCCATATCTGCTGTATGACTGAGAGCCACTCGGCAGCCTCTGCTATTTGTAAGAGGGTTTCCCAACAAACGTTCCCGAAGGTGCAGGAAAAGGGCTTGTGCATTGTTTTCCCAACACACAGCAACAGCCTGACAGGCAGAGCTCTCCACCCCGTGAAGGAGAGGCTGCAAGAGCATGCTTGCCTCAGGGACAGTGGGGCACAAGTCACAGTGCCAGGGAAAGAGAAGACACAGACAAGTGGTTAGTGGTACAGGAGGAAGCTGAGGTTGCTGGCAATATCTACTTCACCACTGCAGGGACAAAGGAGGTGGTGACATGCTAGAAGAAGCATACTGCCAAGTGCCTGGTGTGCCAGGTGTGCTCTTGACTTTCAGGCTGCCCATTTCCCAGGTCTGCTAGCCATGAGAGCTCAGGGTGCACCAGCCCCTGTGGTCTAAGAGCATGCTGTTCACACTAATGATTCTTATATCCACACACAGTCCTTAAGTATGGAAAGGCAGAAGGGTCCACACTTACCAGTCTCTCAAGCCTCTCACTCAGGTCTCTAAACCTTCCTGAGGACTGTCTGGACAATTCGTTACGGTAGTGGATGTTGGTGATTTTCACACTGCTGCTGTAATAGAACAGCTTCTGATCTGCAAGGGAAGAGAGGCACAGACAATGCTCAAAGCACCAAGAGGAGCAAACAGGAGAGACACAGCTGACATCCAGAATGCTGGTGAGTGAACAAGCCTTCATCTGCACCCAATCCATACAAACACAGCTTCCAAAAGCCAGAAGCAGAACTCAGTTGAGTTAGGTGATCTGAGCCTAGTAAGTGACAAAATCCCAATTTCTTCAGCAGTTAGGTTTGAGCTCATAGGGGATCACAAGCTACCTTCCCTCCTAGCCTGTATGCCCACTCACTGCCAAGCCCTGGCACACAACTGCTGGTGACCAGGGCAAGCAACCAGAGACCCACCACAGGCAGAGGTAAGTGGAAGGCTCTGTTTATCATTGGTGTATGGGCAACCAGCAGACTTGTGTGTTAACACCATCACAGAAGCAGATCATGAGGAAGATGTGAAAGGAGTGAAAGCAAGTCAAAGCCACCAGAAACTACAGCTCTAAATCACCCTGCACAGCAGGAAATGTTCCAAAGGGATCTACACAGGAAGGAATGAGAGCTCTAGAGAAGCTGGTGGGCTTTCCCTAAACAAGCCTTAGGAAGCCTGATGAGCTGCAAATTGCCAGCATTGTGTGGCACAGCAAGCACAAAGGAAATGCCCTAAACACAGTACAGTGCTGTGTGGTGTGAAACTTACCATATGACAGAAAATAAGCCAGGAGCCCAATGGTGATAGCTGCTGCTAGGGCTGTTCCAAGAACTATTAGAGCAATTTTCCAGGGCTCAAGCTGTCTTATTTTGATGGCTGGCTGATGAATTCTGGGGGAAATAAGCAGAACAAGAGGAGAAGATTAAGAAAAGATCCTTTTCTATTTACAAATACCCCAAAAATTAAGCCAACGTTTTCTCCCTCAACATCAGCTGATTCTTCCCAGCATCATTAATTGACTTCTCAACCTTGAAAATGAAACAATGACTCCAAACTGTTTTGAAAAGAGGCAGAAATGTGGTGCTGAGGGCCATGGTTTAGCACCAGCCCTGGTATAGAGTTAGAGAATGCTTGGACTCAAGGAATTTAGAGGGCTTTCCCAACCATAACCACTCTGTAATTCAATGAAATTCAATGTAATTCAATAAAATTCAGGTTGGACTCGATGATCTTCGAGGTCTCTTCCAACCTTAGTGATACTGAGATACTGTGAAATACATACTGGGATATGCTAGAAATCACAGAACACGGTGTTTTAGGGTCTGAGGGGTTTTATTATTAGGGCCAAATTAAGTAGGAGTCCCATTAAGCACTTTCTTACATGGACACGGTACTTAAAGACATGGTTTAATGGCAATGCTGATGTCTGGAAAACAATAGAGTCCAGCCATTGACCTAACAAAACAATTCTATGGTTCTATGTGACCCTCAACTGGAATGATTATTGTTTTTTTTAAACCTGGTAACTTTTCATACAACAATGTAAGCAGCTTCCAGATGGTTGAACAAACAGTTACCAGACACACTGCCACCTTGGTTCCCCAAACTGCTGCGTGCAGTAACATTGGTGAAGAGCCTGCCATGCTTTGTGCACTCCACTATCTACACATCTTCCAAGCTGCTCAGTCCACTTCAGCCCTCAAAGCAGGGCTGGACTAAAAAAAAACAAACAACCCCAAAACAATAAAAAAAATCAGAAAAATACTTCAGAGGGTCAGCCTCTGCTTCCTTCTTTACCCAGACTAAATCTAAAAGCAAAAGCTAAGCACTGGCTGCTTCCAGCAGTATTTGCTGAAGTGATGGAATGACAGGGAAAAGCAAGGACCAGGGAACATGGGCAGGAAGCCTCCCTGGATGCTTCTCTCTGCCATGCTCTTAATTACACAGGTGCTGATCCAAATGAATTCAAGGAAAACCAACAGTCAGCAGTTAGACAAAAAACTGCTGGGAGGAGGGCGAAAAGTTACTTGCAGCAAATTCTCTCTTTGGCTATAAATTCAAAGACATCTGAAGATCCTCACAGCCCTGTTTCTGTTATATTATTAGCCATTACAAAATACAGAACAGGAGGCTGCCAACAGAGGCTACAAGGATGCTGAAGGGACTGGAAAATCTGTCTGATGAGGAAAGGCTGAGAGACCTGGGTGTCAAGAAGCAGGGTCCAGGCTATTTACAGTGGTGCCCAGTAATAGGAAAGGCGCAACGGACTCAAAGTGGAACTCAGGAAGTTCCACCTCAACGTGAGGAGAAACTCCTTTGCTGTGAGGGTGACAGAGCCCTGGAGCAGACTGCCCAGAGAGGTTGTGGAGTCTCCTTCTCTGGAGACTTTCAAAACCTGCCTGGATGTGTTCCTGCGGGACCTGCTCTGGGTGATCCTGCTTTGGCAGGGGGTTTGACTGAATGATCTCCGGAGGTCCCTTCTACCCCCTAACATTCTGCGATTCTACAATTCTTGGCAGAGCTCTCCATTCTACCTCCCTTGTGCAAACACTTGTGCCTTGGGGTTAAGGTACAGCCTCCCCAGGCAAGCAGGGATCTTCTGTTGAGGGCATCTCAGTGTGTTCCCACATTCATGGGAATAATTGCAAGGGACTACTGCAGCTACGAGCAGGAACAAGACAGCAAGCACACTGTGTATGGTACATAAATATTAAAGCAGGTTCTGGTATTTCATTTTAGAATCACAGAATCATTTTGGTTGGAAAAGGCTTCTCAGGTCATCATAAAGCCTTGCAATTACAACAGTATTACTGCTGCTCAGAGAACCCAGGCTAAATATTGTGACATTCGCTTGAGTGAAAATGGGAACACTCCTTTGACACTTGTATCTGTTCTGGCTTGTCCTGGAACTCCTAACTAGAGGTTCCTTCACTCCTGCTGTCCTCTAAAGCAGCTATTAACTAACCTCTCATCTCATGTGATTTGCTCCACAACACATCTGTGAATGCATAGCAGAAAAATAAAAGATAGTCATTCAACTGTCCTGTTAAGTGTTTGGAGATTAGCAGCTCCATATTTCTGAGGCTACTGCATGAAGTTGCCTTAAAACTTTAGCTAGAGAAATTAAAGATATACAGGTATAAACAGTTAGGACTCTACCTCATTAAGAGGAGTATCTCTACATCATACAATCCTGGAATGGTTTGGGTTAGAAGGAACTTCAAAAATCATCCAGTTCTAGTCCCCTGCCATGGGCAGGGACACCTCCTCCTACACTCAAGGCCTCATCCAGCCTGCCTCTGAACGCTTCCAGGACTGGAGCCTCCACAGCTTCTCTAAGCAACCTGTTCCAGTGCCTCACATGCATCATGGGCAAAATGTTCTTCCTAATGTCTGATCTCAGTCAAGCTTCTTCCAGCTGGAAGCCACTGCCCCTCATACTGTCACTCCAAGTCCCTCTCCAGATGTCCTGTAAGCCCCAAATAGTAGCTCTTAGAGGAAACCATGAAGTGGGTGGTGAGTTCACCTTTAATTTGCCCTGTGGGTTTGTTGGCTTTTTTCCCCCCACCACCCCAGCAGTCTTTGGCACAACTTACACGCTTTGCAGATGTGTCTGCTATCTTTTAGAGAGGCTGAGCTACAAGAACAGGCAACAAAATGAACAAAGGCATTCCACTCAACGCAACCCCCTCACACTCATTCTTGTAGATGCTCTTATCTTACTAGCAGCTGCCTTGATTAAACCACATGGAAGGAAAACCACTTAAAAGGTCTTTCAGCTCTAATGATCCTGGCACAGCCCCAAACCCAAAGGCTGGATTTGAGAAGCCCGTTTGAAAGGCTGGGTGCCAGTCTCTGCACTGCAGAGAAGTGAGTCCCTGTCCTACCAGTGAAAGAGATGTGGCCTGAGAGTAGGCTAAGGTGGCTGGGCACAGTTACATAGCAGGTGCTGGACATTTGAAACCCTTTTGGCATCTTTCATGCACAAGGTAACGTTTTTTTTGTTTCTAACTCTTTATTTCCTCCCTTCCAAGTTCCATGTTACCATTTAATAAACAGAACCCCCAGCCCACAATGCTTGCTCATAGGTGTAATTGCACTCAGATACCTGGCTTTCACTTCATTCATGAAACCTGTTTGAGGGCTTCATTTCAAAGGGGTACAGAGGGGACTCAGTATCAGCTTCTGAACTATGTTTCCATAGAGAAGAAGCTGTTGGATAAATACATCTTAGAAAGTCACTTGATTGGGGGGAGGGGCTGTTTTGGGACTTGGGATGTCTGGTTTCTGAATAAAGTCTCCCCATTCCTTTTAAATAACAACTAGGAAGATTCACTTTCCCACCAAGTCAGGCACTCCATGCCAGCACCTTGGGAACTATCAGCTCAAGGAAGCAGGAACAGGGAGTGTAACCAAGAAATCCAAACCGCTCCAGCTGAGAAAGTCACTGAAATTGTTCAGAGCAGAAATGGAGATTTTAAGCCTGCATCGAATACCAGCTGCAAGCCTCCCATTGCCCTGGGTGGGTTTTCTGCTGGGGCCCCTTCTGCCTGCAGCCTGCATGCTCCTCCCCTCTGTTCTGTTCCAGGAAGCCATGCCCATGCAGAAATCTTAAATACACTGCAGTCAGAGACTGGATTTCACCTCTCAGCAGAAGATTGCCAAATCCCAGACTAAGATTTGTCCGATTCGGAAGAGTGGTGAAATATTTGCTGCCAAACTGCAAAACTGAAGCAAAACTTCCCACACTGACGTACCAATTTTCCTTGGCTGTCCTCTCGGTCTCCCAGTCATTCCTAACACTGTTGTGGCTTTTTCAGCTGGCATTTTCCTAGAAATAGCCCAAGTCATGAGTGGTGGCAGGAGATTTGGAACTCTGCATTCCCTACTTGGGTTCCCTGGTTCCTGACCACAAAGAAGGGACCCAAAAACCCTTTCCTCAATAAGCTCACTCCAATAAGCCCAGAGCCAGAAGGATCCCTGCCTCTATGCATCTTACAAGGCAGCTATGAGAAGGACACAGCTAATTATGTCTGGTGATTTTTGCCAACAGGAGTATTGGGGTGGGGAGGGGAATCAGTCTCAAAGGAAAATTAAAAATCCTAAGTGATAACCTAATTTGTTTTTTAAAAACTCAATAACCATGTGACAAACACATTAAATCAATCATGCATGCACCTGCCTCACAACAGCCTGAAACCTCTTAGCTTACAAAATAAATATCAGTGTCTTTTACCTGCTAGAATTTAGAATCACAGAATGGTTTTGGTGGGAAAAGCCCTTTAAGATCATGCAGCCCAGCCACTCTCTAACTCTGCCAAGGCTGGTGATAAACCATGACCCTCAGCAGCACATCCCTGCCTCTTTGAAGCACCTCCAGGGACAGGATTCAAACACCTCCCTGGGCAGCCTGTTCTAATCTTTGAGAACCATTTCAGTCAAGAACTTTCTTCTCATGTCCAACCTAAACCTCCCCTGAGGCAACTTGAGGCCATTTCTTCTCCTCCTAGGGAGGAGAGGCCAACCCCCACCTCACTGCAACCTCCTTTCAGGGAGTTGTAGATAGCAATGAGGCCTCCCCTCAGCCTCCTCTTCTTCAGACTAAACACCCCCAGTTCCCTCAGCTATTCCTCACCAGCCCTGTTTTCCAGACCTTTCACCATATTCCTTGCCCTTTTCTGGACCTGCTCTAGCCCCTCAATGTCCTTCTTGGAGTGAAGGTCCCCATTAGAGTCACTTCTTGCATAGAAGCAGAATTAAAACTGACTTCTACAAGTCAAATTGCCTGCTTCAGAGGAAAAGCCTCCAAGGTGTTTCTCAGCAGGGAAGGAAGCACTCTGACACCTCTGGGAAGCCCTCCACTACCTGCAGTGAGCTTCACCTCAGAGACAGTGTCTAGCTAAGTCAGAATGACAGTCATCATGACCAGGAAAGAGAACACAGGCTCTCTTCTGGCATGCATGCACTGGCAGTGTCTGCTCAACAAAGGTGCTGACAGGACAGCCCAACAGCCAAACCCAAACCAGTCACCTCAAGATGATCTCTTCTGGGCTATTAAATGTCCTTTGCTTTCAGTCCTGTAAGAGAGGTGTGTTTAGACAGACCAATCTTCTCCAGTTTTAGAACAGACAGTGCTTCCTTTTTATTGAGGTGGTGTGAGGAGGAAAGAAGAGAAAATGCCCTGCCTCAGCCTCAGCAGTCTCTGAAAGACATGAACATAGGGCAGTGCGCTCACAGGACACAGCACAGGACAGTGGTCAGTCCATCTGCTGACAGAAATCTTTTACTGTTACATGAAATGTTACTGGAAATCAACTCCATGCACACCAGATCTCTCCTGAAGACTTCTGCAAGTCTGACAGAACAGAGCAGCTCTTCTTTGAGGCTGCACCTCGAATTCTGGGTTTAGTTTTGAGCCCTCACTCCAAGAGGGACATTGAGGTGACAGACCACATGAAGGTTTTTTTTGGTTGTCTTGTATCAGAAGCGTGACAGATTTAAGCAATCCCAAGCTTTGTGTCAGTTTGGCTTCATTCATAATGAAGATCTCTCTTGCAACCTGTAGTACAGACATGAAGGACAATGTGATGGACACAGAATGGCTTGACTTTAATGGCATTCTGCTGAACCAAATCATAAAACCCTCTGTAAATGTTCATAATGTGAGGCACTTCTGCAACATTCTGTAAGAGGATCAGCAAAGGCCAGAAAAGCTACTGGGTGTCCATTGGGGATTGCTCAGTTATGATAAGATCTTAAGGCTCAGGGAGGAGGTCTTTTCTCATTTCTCCATGGTCTAGTCATGGGGTCTGTGGTGACAGGTCGGGCTCAATGATCTTTGAGGTCTCTTCCAACCTTAGTGATACTGTGATACTGTGAGCCTGGTTTTCTTGTCTAAAATGGCAAAGGAACACTAATGGTACCAATTCCATACCAGTTCAATCAGTGTACCAGAGTCCAAAACACTTCACTGTGGTTTCTTGGTATGTGGATCTTCTCTGGGGCAAACTGAGCAGTATTTGGTTTCTCTTTGGTACCATGCAGGAACCACATCTGCCTGCTGCAATAATCAAAGTTAACTCCCACTGATGCCAATGCGACATGAGTGTCCTTGCAGCAGGGCTGGTATCCATTTCCTGTTACACCTCAGCAGCCTGTAATTTACAATCATTTTGTCCAGCTCCTGCATGACAAACTGGTGCAAGTGGCACTGCATTTCCACCTACTTGTAGACTATCACATACTGCAGCAGTCACTGTACCTCACCCTGCCAGGGCACAAGCGCTTCATGAGGAAGTTGGAGGTAGGGCACTGCTTCCCAGACTGCAGGACACAGCACAACAGAAGGACAAGAACAGCAAGGCTGTCTACTCCACCCAGTCTTTCTTAGCAGCTTTGCTTCCTGAAGGATTTTATGGAGCACGTGCTCCAGCTTAGCTTGAAATGTGATAAGAGGCACCTTGGAACTGAAGCACTGCCCTTACAAGACACCAAGACACAGCACCACAAGCTCAAGCAGCACAGCTTCCAGCTCCACACTCAGGTCTATGCCCTTGCCCAGTGAAGAGCTCTGGACATTTCACAGGCTGCTTGGGGGCTTTGATTCAGACCAGGCTGTCTCCATCCCTGGCCAGGTGTGTAAATATCCAATAATCCAACACACGATCCCTAGCGTCCTGCAGATTTTACAACGCTCTAACCAAGTATCTACTGTAACTAAATCTTCGCCCAACAAGGAGGCAACCAAACTTGACACAGGTTGTTTAACTACCCCCTAGCACACTGTCAATAAGATTATTTACGCCCCTGTTGCTATCAGCAAGACCTAGCAACTGGCTTTGCACCTAAGCAGAACAGGGAATGGGTTCTCCACTCTGCCCAGGAGGGGACTCTTACTTGGCGTCCTATGTGTGCAGCACACACCAGCTGGTGTACACAGCCGATGGGGCTTCTCCTTCACCTGACAGCTAAAGCAGCAGAGCTTTTAGGGCCTGGATACTCAAGAAGGCAGAGGGTCTTTGGGTATTGAGCAGGGTACCACTGGGGAGCACAGAACTAAAAGCTGAACTCTGTCTTCTCCTGATAAAGTCAATATAGACTAAAATGTTATAGAACCATAGAATTGTTTGGGCAGGAAAAGAACTCTAGGATCAGTGAGTCCAACCAGCAACCTAGCACCACCATGGACATTAAAACTATGTCCAAAAATGCCATGCCCACACATTTCTTGAACACCTCCAGGGATAGTGACTCCACCACCTCCCTGGGCAGCCTGTTCCAATCCCTGACCAGTCTTTCAGGAAAGAAATTGTTCCTACTATCCAACCTAAACCTTCCCTGGCACAATTTCAGGCTATTTCCTGTCCTTCTATCACCTGATACTAGGGAGAAGATACCAACCTCCATCTCACTGAATCTTCCTTTCAGGGAGAAATATAGAGCAATGAGATCTCCCCTCAGCCTCCTCTTCTCCAGACTAAACAATCCCAGTGCCCTTACCTGCTCCCCACCAGACCTGTTTCTCCAGACCCTTCATCAGCTCTTTTAGCCCTTCTCTATTGTCCTCACAAAAGGAGAAAGCACTGAAGTGGGCACAAATAAATTTTCTCAGTCCAGTATCCATGTTTCTATTTCAGTATGTCCAGAAATAATTAACCCCTCCAATTCTTAGAAATACTGAGGATGGGAACAATAAGTAGCCTTGTAATTACCCCCAGCCATTTACCCAAAGCAGTACCAGAGAGGAGATTAATGTAGTCTTTAGCAATCCCTCCCAAAACACAGGCCCCCCACCAAATCATCAGTGTTAAACCCCCCAGTAATTCCACATTCTTCTGGATTCTTGTTTCTGAGGTTATATCTTCAATCTTTGTCAACTGCTGAGGCAACAAGGTAAACCAAACTTGAGGGAGGCTGAGCATCTCTTCCTGTTGCCACTTGGAACCAGGAGCCAGAGAGTTAACAGAAACGACAAATTCGAGGAGACTCACTGGACATTTATGACCAGGTCCTTGCTCTGACCCAAGGAAGCACAGCAGTGTGTCACAGTTGGGACACTTAGTTCTGTTAAAATGCTCTAAATTTTCCAGCATAAATATTGTTCCAGCAAAGCAAAACTGAGGACATCCAGCTCCTCCGACCGGACAAAATACTTTGGCACAAAACAGCTTATCAGAGTTGTGCTGCCATCGCTGGACTTTTAACTGGACCATTTGAGGAAAATAACATTGTAACTCACCCCGAGTGAAACCCATGGTTTCCTAAAATTGTGTTATTAACACTGGATTTTGGCACAAAAGAACTTCCCAGATTATACACTGAGCAATAAAAGCTTGCTGGGGCAGGATAAGACAATCACAGCAAGGAAAGGTGTCAATCTAAGCAACCCTACTCTCGCCACCCTATTCTCTCTCTAAAGAGAAGGCAAATATTTGTGCTCCTGGCCATGCTAGGGAAGGATTCACCTCTGCATTTCTCACTCCAGCCATGTGTTATTCTTTCCTTCCCAACCACAACATCCAAAGCCTCCCTTTCAACCTGCAGCTTACTCTTTAGCTTTCCCCTTTTCAGGCTGCATGTTCCAGATAGGTTCCTGCTGTGCCCTAGATCTAAAAGGATGAGAGGAGCAGAGAGAGCAGCAAGGTCCAAGGTCAGGCAAGAGAACAGACAGACTCCTCTTCCAGATCTATAGTTATCCTTGAATTCCTAAAGCCGTCCCATAGCTGTCCCCCTTTACACCCACTGCACCTCCAAATCAGACTTCCCGAGTTAAGACACACCACCTACTTTTGAAGGTCCCATGGCAGGTCCCGGTAGGTCTGGTATCCCTTCTGACCACCGACCAAGGCTCGACTGAAGTCTGGGCTACGTAGCGAATGCGGCTGATAAACGCAGGAGTCGCGCTGACTGCTGTGATGGGAAGGGAAAGGTGCTGAATGAAGATCCTTCATTGAGGCACGGCTGGCGCAACACCCAGCACCCTGTGGGTTATTGCAAAACGAGGGAGCAGATTTCAGCGTGAAAACAAGCAGAGGTGAGCATGGAGTTGATAACGAGACTGCAACCTTCAGATCAGGTCCGCATCAAAGAGCTCCCCAGGCAGAGATGGACAGAGCAGATAAACCGGCCCAGGCACCAGGGCTTGTTCTTCACCACAGCACAACAGGAAGCGCCAGAGGTTTCCCTTTTCCAGCACTCCCTTTCTGCCCAGCCTGTGTCCCTGCACCAGGCCTTCTCCTGAGTGGCACCTTCTGTCCTGCGCTCACTGCGAGGCCCACAGCACCTTCTGCCCTGCACTCGCTACGAGGCTCACAGGGCAGAGGCACTGCACTGCCCGCAGCGCTGAGCCTCTGGCCTTCCGAGGCAGCCAACACAAAGGCCAAACACAACCTGCAGGCACCAATGGCTCAGTCAGCCCAGCCTGTTCTCCTCAGTGCTTGCTCCTCCACTGCTGTCCTGGTCTCCCTTGGCATCAGGGACATGTCAACTATAAGTATCCAGCCTCCTAATTACATGTTAGTCACTTAATGGCTGGCATAACCCCGCCTGTGGAAAATGCTTACTCCGTGAAAACGGCCACCAATCTGCTTGGAATTCCCTTCTCCCAGCACAAAAGTGACCCTTCAGAGCTGGCTGAAGAGGGGCAAAGGTGGACATCCTCCAGTGAGAAATTCTGTACTTACACCTAAAATACCAAACCAAAAAGGAAAATTGCCATAAACCAAAATTCTGATTTCTAGCCTTTGATGCACTTTGATTGGTGCCAAAAGGTCTGAAGCATTTGGTTCTCCAATGAAGTCTCAACATTTCACAGTCATTTTTATGGGAACATTTCTCATCTTCCAGAACAAAAAACCCTCTGTAACAGAGTGGGGGAAAATAATAATAATAATAAAGCAGCCAAGACAGAGGTTTTCCTTACTCATACCAAGTCATTTCCCATCTTTTCCCAAAAATGCCCACTTGGGTGCATTTGGATGCAGTTGTAGGCACAGCCCATTTTAGCAGTGGGAAAAGTTGACTGGTGTTGCACAGCATCTCCTGTTTCTCTAACACTGTTTTCTTCCTTTGCTTTGATCAAATCAATGCTCCTTTTTTGGGTTTCATCTAGCTCCCGGTAGAAAAAGCCCTGCTGGAGTTCCCTGTGTTCCATGAGGATTTACAGACTGAATACAGAGTTACCTGTCAAGCACTCTCATCCTCCTTGGGCATTCTCTTTCCCCTCAGCTTCATTCTTTTCTATATAAGGGTTAATAAAACTCAACAAATTTTGTGCACAAAGGGAAACCCTGCTCCACCCAGAAACACAGCCCACACCCCCAGGGACTCCAGAAGAACTGGGGATGAATTACAAACCAACTCAATCCAGAAGTCAAAATAGTTTCTTTTCTTCCTCTCTTTTGAGACTGTGATTACAGAACCTGACATCCTTGCAAGACTCACTCACAGAACAGAAAAACCTTAACTGGGTTTCAGACATAACACAAAGAAGGACAGAGAAACTTCTGCCGAGAATGGTCAGGCTGAGGTTTTGCACAGCGGGCTGCTCACAGAGAGCAAAGCTGGCAGCACTGTGAGCAGATTACTGACATGAATTTGTTCACTAGTATTTATTAATCAAGTGCACTGAAATCTAGACCATAAACACAGAGAACAGACAACCCTTGAAGTCTTTACCTTGCAAGATGGAGAATATTTCCCTCAATGTGCCCAGAAGTTCAAAGGCCAGTTCTGCCCACCTAGGTTCCAGTAGGAGCAGGTTTCAGCAAACAGCTCCCTCAGATTTGGCCTCTGCAACAAGGCTCTGGGGAGGCAAAGAAAATTAATTACAATATAAGGTTATAAAAGGTCTCAGAAGGTGATGGTAGAGGGAAGGTCTTGAAGAAGAGATGAATAAACTTCTGGTAACTTCCAGAACACACTAGGAAAGACCTTCTGGTTGTTATTCCAGAGCATGAACAATAGAGGTATTCTACAAATGTGATTTGATTTCCCTACAATCAAGAATATTTTGTGATCTGCATCATAAAAAATGAAGCTGGAGCACATCCCCTGTGTAGACAGCCTGCAAGAGCTGAGGCTGATCAGAGAAGAAAAGGCTCTGGGGAAACCTTAGAGCAGACTTCCAGTACCTGAAGGGGGCTACAAGAATGCTAGGAAGGGACTTTTGACAAGGGCTTGGAGCGACAGGATGAGGGGCAATGGCTTTGAGCTGGAAGAGGGAAGATTGAGACTGGAGATTAGGAAGAAATTATTGACAGTGAGGGTGGTGAGACACTGGAACAGGCTGCCCAGGGAGGTTGTGGATGCCCCTTCCCTGGAGCTTTTCAAGGCCAGGTTGCATGAGGTCTAGCAGGAGGTGTCCCTGCCCATAACAGGGGGCTTGGATAATCTTTGAGGTCCCTTCCAACCAAAACCATCCCATAAATCTATGAACAAGGTTGCTTTTAGTTTCAAATGAAATGTTAAAATTAACTGCCCTAGAAACCAGTGGAAAATGAGAAAACAGACTTGTGTCAGATCATGCAAAAATCAGTTTGCATGTACCTGCCCCCAGGAACAATAAACAGTACAGACGGGCCAGAAAAGGGCAACGATTAAGGACCAATTTTCTGCACAATGAATCAGCAAGCTGCAAAGTGCTTGGTCTGATAGGGTTATTCAGCAAGCTGAGGCAGCTACCAACCTTTTTTCCTTCATACCAGGGAAGCAGAAGGGAAACCAGCTATCAAAGCATGGGGGTGGGAATCCCAGAATGTGGGTACACAGGATTTTTGTGAAAGAAAGTGTAAAAATTAACCCTGCAAAGTCAGCCCAGCCGGTCGGACAGACAGACCGCTTGCCTAGGAATGGTAATAACAGGCTGCCTGGGTTTGTGTTTGCATACTTACACAGGCTCCCGGGCTGCAGAGGCAAAGAACGCCTTCAGAGAAGTGTTTTTTTGCCAGCCCCATAGCAATAACATCTTTGGAATTTACAAGCACAGATGCTTTACATAATTGTCTCTACCAGTTACTCAACTCAGGCCATGAATTTTAGTCCAAAGACTATGGTCAACCCCTTCTTGACAGGAATATTTGAAAGAGCTGACAGAAGTGATGTTAAACAGTGTGGCCTCAAACAAGCTGAACCAATCAGACCTCCTTGGAGCAGGGGGTTAGAGGAGGTGACCTCTTGTGCATCCCTCCCAACCTAAGTTACTCTGCGATCCTGTAACCACATGGTGAGACCAAAGTGGTACACTGTGCTGAAATCCTTCCTGAGGACAAGGTCATTCCTGTTTCATCAGCCCATTTTGACAGCTCAGTGGTGGCTTCAAGGCCTCCCCCTTCTGAAAAACACAAAGGCACCCTGCACTTGACCTTCAAAGTTCAGGGCAAGTTCTAAATGAGATGCATTCCTTCATACTTTGTAACTTCAGCTGTGGACATTAACTACACAACCCTCCTGTTCTGACAAAAAAGGTCAGCAGTTCATTATCCTATATTTTCCTTTCCAACAGGAAATTCCCAGCCACAGTATTCAACAATTGTTACAGAGAAAAGCAACACCAGAAATTCCACATAAAGGATAGAATGATTCTCCAGAGCCAACGTCAGAACAGAGCAAGGAGAGAAGGCAGGTTCTTTATCCTGAGCCTTAAAAAGTCACTCAGAGCCTGATTTATGATATAGAATCATAGAATTGTTTGGGCTGGAAAAGCCCTTTGAAATAGTGAGTCCAACCATCAACCTCACCGCCATATCCCCAGGTGCCATGTCCACAGGTTTCTTGAATACCTCCAGGGATGGTGACTCCACCACCTCCCTGGGCAGCCTGTTCCAATCCCTGACCAGTCTTTCAGGGAAAAAAACATTCCTAATCTCCAACCTATACCTCCCCTAGCACAATTTCAGGCCATTTCCTCTCCTTCTACCACCTGACACTGGGGAGATGAGACCAACCCCCACCTAGCTCCATCCTCCTTTCAATACAATACAATACAATACAATACACCAGGTTGGAAGAGACCTTCAAGATCATCGCGTCCAACCCATCAAACAATCCAACCCACCCAACAACTAGACCATAAACTTTCAGGGAGTTGTAGAGAGCAATGATGTCTTCCCTCAGCCTCCTTTTCTCCAGACTCAACACCCACAGTTCCCTCAGCTGCTCCCCACCAGCCCTGCTCTCCAGACCATTCACCAGCTTTGTTGTCCTGCTCCAGCCCCTCAAATTCCTTTTTGGAGTCAGGACCCCAAACTGAACCTAGTATTTGAGGTGTGGCCTCACCAGGGAACAAGATCACTTCTCTGCTGCTGGCCTCACACTGGCTCACGTTCAGCTGCTGTCAATCTGCACCCCCAGGTCTTTTTCTGCTCGGCAGCTTTCCAGCCACTGTGCCCCAAGCCTCAAGTGCTCCCGGGGTTGTTGTGACCCAGGTGCAGGACCCAGCACACCCATGCTGTTCTTTGCTAGCCAGCACGCAGAGGCTCACAGATGCTGTGGCCCCAAGCTCTGCCGTGCGATTCTGCGCTCCCCTGGTCGCTTCCCAATTAGTCCCTCTTTCAAAGCCCTTCGAACAGAAACTGCTACGCCCGTCTGAGCAGCAGCCAGATGGGCCAGCCCAGGAGAGCTGGCAACGCCCCGAGACAGCAGGAGTCCCCCACTGCCAGAGTCAGTAAAGAAGAATTCATAGCTGGGCAGCCCATCAAAGGCACAGAGGGTGCACACCGGTGTCTGTCCTCTGCAGCTGCTTGGCCACAGCTGCTGCTTGGTTGCTACAGTGGAACAGGCAAGCCTGCATTTTCTCCCAGGTGTTGCCCAGCAATCAAGCTGCTGTCTACATCCATGACACAAACCCCCTCCTCCCAGACAGGAGACAGGCATCTCCCAAGGGATGGGAGATCTTTCTATGGCTTGGGCTGGGCCTACGAAGAAACAAGGCACATTAAGATAAACCAAAAACCTTTACAGTTCAAATGGAACAAAAGAACAGCAGCATCGTTTCACACATCAGAAGCACCAGAGAGACTTTACTGGGAGCACTACCACAGATGTCTGCAGGAGGCAAGGCACTCAAAACAAGACTTTTCTACTCATTTATGTCACCACAAAAGGATTAGCTTGGATTTGATTTTGATTAGATGAGACATTAGGAAGAAATTCTTCCCCATGAGGGTGGTAAGGCACTGGAACAGGTTGCCCAGAGCTGGGGAGGCTCCAAAGCCTGGAAGTGTTCAAAGGTAGGTTAGATGGGGCTTTGAGCAAGCTGGTTTAGCAAGAGGTGTCCCTGCCTGTGACATGGGGAGTTGGAACTAGATGATCTTTAATGTCCATTCCAACCCAAACTGTTCTGTGATTCATATTATTTGTTAGCAGCTGACTTGCCTTGTGGAAGCCAGTCTGGCTCTTTGAGATGCTTTCTGCCACAGCTGTTGTGTGTGTCCCAGTCTGCTCAGTAGCAGCATGCAAGATCCCCCCAGCGTGGCTCTTGTGAGCAAGCTCTTGATGCACACTGCATTAGGCCTAATAGGCTAAATTAGACAGAAGGAAAATCAAGCCCAAGGCCTCCATTCTGCAGCTGCTTCAACTCTGGCTGTCCTTTCACCCAGAGATCAGGAGCTGAGTCACTCTTGACAGAAAAATGCAGCAGGCTTCAGGCAAAACTGCTCAGCACCAAATGAGGGTCCTGCTTGGTTTACTGCCTCCCTCTGGCACCCTCTGGCCCAGCTGACTCTTGGGTAACCTGCTCTCTGCCTGGGTGGCACAGAACAGACAATTTGGCCTTCTGGGTCCTGCTATTTTCATTGATTACTCAATCCACGGTAACAGTGCCAGATAAGTCAGGGACAACAGCACTAAGTACTGCGTCTAAGGGTCAAGAATGAGGATGACCTGGTGTCAGTCTTCTTCAGGTTGTCTACCAGAGCATTCACCCATCACAGGAAGAGCTGAGGGGCAGTCAGCCCATCTGAGACAGTACCTGAGACTTAGCCATGGCCACATGCCCTTCCCTAGAGCTGCTGGGCACTTTGGGAGAACAGAATCACAGCTTAACTGAGGTGAGAACTCTAGAGATGGCGCAGCCCAAAATCCCTGCTCAGAACAAGGGAAGCTAGGCCAGAATGCTTAAGGTTATATCCAGCTGGGTTTTGTTTCAAGTTCAGCCACTCTCACAGCAAAAATGATTTTTTTTTTTTCTCTGATGTTCTCACCAGCACCCAGCATGGGAGACACTGTTTCCTAGTATGACCCCTCCACCTGTCTGTTCTCTGGGGAAGGCACGAACCCAGTAGGTATGCAGGTCATGTCTGCTGGCCTGGAGAACAGTGCCAGCCTGCCTGGTTCACAGATCCAAAGGGTGAAAACTGCAGGTGCCCCACAGGGTCTGGGGAAGGTCAGAGGTGTGTGAAGACTGCAGGCAGCTGACTGTAATGACTTCAAAAGAACCCTCTGCAGTTAAAACAGTCTCTGGATGCCCAGCTGATGGGAAGTTCTTCCTCAAGGAAGGGATTGCCCAGGGGCACAACTGGATGACAGAAAGCACAGGAGCTGTCGTCCCTTTACATACCAAAAGGCCACAATAAGGTCTTCTCCAGGCTGAACAACCCCAACTATCTCAGCCTGTCTTCACAGAAAAGGTGCTCTGGCCCTCCTCTACACCTGTTACAGCAGTTCCACATCTTTCTTGTGTTGGAGGCTCCAGAGCTGCCCCCAGCACTGTGGGGCAGCTGGTCTAAGCAGAGCACAGCAAAGGGGCAGAATCCCCTCCCTGCACATGCTGCTGGGGATCAGTCCAGGACAGGGCTGGCTCTGAGTTGTGAGCACACATCGCCAACTTCTGTACAGCTTTTCACCCACCTGTACCCTATGTCCTTCTCCACAGGGCTGCTCTCAGCCCCATCATGCCCCAGCCTGCATTGATACTGGGGATTCTCCTGACTCAGGTACAGGACCTTGCACTTGGCCTTGCTGAACCTCATCAGGTTCGCATCACATGGGGCCACTTTTCAAGCTTGCCCAGGTCCCTCTGAATGACACCATGTCCCTGCAGGCTGTTGATCACACCACTCAGCTTGGAGTCACCTGCAAGAGTGCACTCAATCCCATTATGTCCTTAATGGAGATATTAAACAGCACTGGTCCCAGTACAGACCCCTGACACAACTTGTCACTAATAGCCTTCTGGACATCGATCCACTTACCAATACACTCTAGATGCAACCATCCAACAAATTCCTCACCCACCAGATCCTTATCACTCCAACCTAGAGAAAAGGATGTTGTGGGAGACCACTTCAAAGGTCTTACAGAACTATGCTGCAGCTGTACAGCTACACTGATGCTTGACCACTGATGGAGTTGCTCCATCACAGAAGGCGTCTAGGCTGGTCAGGCAGGGCTTGCCCTTGGTGAAGCCATGCTAGCTGTCTCGAATTGCCTCCCTGTCCTCCATGTGCCTTAGCAGAGCTTCTAGGAAGATTTGTTCCATGATCTTCTCAGGCACAGAAGTGAGTCTGACAGGTTGCTAGTTCCCAGATTCCTCCTTTCTGCCCCTTTAAACAAGGGGTGTGATATTTCCCTTCTTCCAGTCTCCAGGAACTTCACCTGACTGCCAGGATTTTTTCAACTACCATGGAGAGTGGCTTGCAACTCCATCAGCTAGTTCCCTCAGAACTCTAGGATCCATCTAGACTTACCCATCTTGTAGATTTGTGTACGCCCAGATCCCTCAGGTGGTCACAAACCTGACCTCTTACAGAAAAAGCAGATGAGCTACTCACTATCCTGAGCTGATAAGTTCTGGAAAGTTTTCTTTGCAGAAATAACAGATCAAAGTCCCCAAGCAGGGTGTTTTACAGAAGGATCCTGGCTCAACCACACATGCTGCAGGACATGAGTTGTTGGTCTGGTCAGTGCTTCACTTCAACTGCTTGGACAGGGACACCGTCCCCAGCTTCCCAGCCAGTTTTGGCCTAGACCCTCGGGCACAGTGACCAGCAGCTCAGTGCTCATCCGTGCTTCACGAGTCACACCCACAGCGTGCCCTGCCAGAAGCTCAGTGCTGAGCAGCTTCCTCTAAGCCATTAAAAAAAAATCCAAACTGCTAAAACCGTCCTTTGAAAGTCTCCCTTTTTCGCATTTGATCCAGTAAAGTGTGAAAAAAGGGCTCCTGTTCTTCCAAACAGCCACCTTGCTATCCCTGCCAACCCAGGGATATGGTAGAATGGTAGGGGTTGGAATGGACCTCCAGAGATCATCCAGTCCAACCCCACTGTCAAAGCAAGATCACCCAGGGCAGGTCACACAGGAACACATCCAGGCAGATTCTGAAAGTCTCCAGAGGAGACTCCACAACCTCTCTGGGCAGCCTGCTCCAGGGTTCCAGCACCCTCACACTTAAAGAAGTTTCTCCTCATGTTGAACACCTCCTGTGCTCCATTTTGTAACCATTGGTCCTTGTCCTAGCACTGGACACCACCAAACAGAGCCTGGCCCCTTTATCTTGACACTCACCCCTCAGATATTTATAGACATTACTAAAATCCCCTCTCAGACTTCTCTAGGATAAGCAGCCCCAGGTCTCTCAGCCTTTCCTCATCAGACAGATGTTCCAGTCCCCCAAGTCATCCTCGTAGCCTCCCTTGGACTCTCTCCAGCTGATCCCTGTCTCTCTTGAACCAGGGAGCCCAAAACTAAACACAGTATTCCAGGTGTGGTCTCACCAGGGCAGAGCAGAGTGGAAGGAGAACCTCCCTAGACCTGCTGGACACACTTTTCTTGATGTACCCCAGGATGCCATTAACCCCCTTGGCCACAAGGGCACATTGCTGTCCCATGGAGAATCTGCTGTCCACCAGGACTCCAAGGTCCTTCTCCATAGAGCTGCTTTCCAGCAGGTGCCTGCTGTTGTTCCTCCCCAGCTACAGGACTCTGCACTTGTCCTTGTTGAACCTCATGAGGTTCTCCTTCACCCAGCTCTCCGGCCTGTCCAGGTCTCACTGGAGGGCAGGAGAGCCTGACAGGGTGTTAGTCACCATCAGTGAATTTGCTGAGGGTCCACTCAGTCCCCTCATCCAGGTTATTGATGAAGATACAGAACAAAACTGGACCCACTACTGACCCCTGGGGAACACCACTGGCCACATGCTTCCAGCTGGACTCTGTGCTGCTGATCACAACTCTGAGCTCTGTTGTTGAGCCAGTTTCCAACCCATCATCTAACCCACTGTTTGTGAAGTTACCTACAGGGATGTTATGGGAGGCAGCATCAAAATCCATGCTGAAGTCAAGGTAGACAACATTCACTGTTCTCTACCTATCCATTCCTGCAACCAAGCTGATGCACTGCTTTTTAGCCTCTTAGACAATCCCAAATTCCAATCCCTTTAGCTCTTAGGTGCTCTAGACCAAGATCAATGAAGCCAAACATACTGCATTCATCAAGAGATGGCTCCTCTATCTCAGCCTATGGTACAGTTTGTACCAAGCTTCCCCTCCTGATGGGAAGGGGACAAGAAAAAAATCCGGTGTCTTTGATCAACAAGAATCATTGTTTACCCTGGGGAAAAGGAGGCTGAGGGGAGACCTCCTTGCTCTCTACAACTACTTGAAATGAAGTTGGAGCAAGGCGGGAGTTGGTCTCTTCTTCCTAGTGACAAGTAATAGGATGAAAGAAAATGACCTCAAGTTGCACCAAGGGAGGTTTAGGTTGGATCTCAGAAGCAACTTCTTGACTGGAAGGGTTCTCAAAGACTGGCACAGGCTGCCCAGGGAGGTGATTGAATCCCCATGCCTACAGGTATTCCAAAGAGGGAGAGATGTGGTGCTGAGGGCCATGGTTTAGCACCAGCCTTGGTAGAGTTACAGAATATTTGGATTCAACCTTCTCCAACCAAATCAATCTTATGCTTCTAAGACTCTATTCTGTGATTCTGTCAGTAGTCACAAAGGGAGGCCAATGCAAACAGCAGCTGTGTGACATTGCAAACTTCCCATCCCATCAGTCTCAGTGTGCCTGCTGTTCTTGGTTGTCTTGTTCTCAGGAAGCCAGACGAGCTTCAAAAGCAGACCCATGATGCCAGCAACATCTGACAGTGGCCTCTCCATCCCGCCTCGCCACAGGACATGGGTCTGGTTAGAGCGCAGCAGAGAAGCAGGCCAGGTCTGCTCAGTCCTTGCTCACAGCACACTGTACTGAGCAGATGTGGAGGGAAGCACCTGCTGCCAGCTTTCTGATGGAGCTGAAGACTGAAACTCACCCAGTGCTGCAGAGGCCTACACTAAAAGCTGGACAGCTGTAGCCACCTCAGGCTTTGCAAAGCAACCGTGTAGTACTTATGTACACTCAAAGAAACATGGACGTGCTCCCTTGTCCTCCAGAACATCCTCCAAGCATAAATATACATTGGGTACAGAGTGGGTTGAGAGTAGCCCTGAAGAGAAGGACTTGGGAGTGTTGACAGACAAGAAGCTCCCCCTGAGGCAGCACTGCTCTCATGAAGTCCAGAAGGAGAACTGTATCCTGGGATGCATCAGAAGTGCAGCGGCCAGCAGGACAAGAGAGGGATTCTCCACCTTTATTCTGCTCTGCTGAGACCCCACCTCAAATACCATGTCCAGTTCTGGTGTCCTCATCATAAGAGGGACATAGATCTGTTGGAACAAGTCAAGAGGAGGGCCACAAAGATGATCCAGGGGCTGGAACACCTCTGCTATGAGGATTGTCTGAGGTAGCTGGGATTTTTCAGCCTGGAGAATACAAGGCTCCAGGGGAACCTTATAACTGCCTTCGAGTGCCTGTAGGGAACCTACAGGAAGGCTGGAGAGGGACTTTTTACAGGAGTGTCCACCAATAGGACAAGGGAAAAAGGGTTCAAATTGAATGAGAATAGGTTTAGATTCAATCTTAGGAAGAAATTCTTCACTACAAGGGTGGCAAGACTCTGGAATGGATTGTCCAGAGAGGTTGTGGATGCCCCCTCCCTGGAGATGTTCAAGGCCAGGCTGGATGGGGCTTTAAGTAACCTGGTTGAGTTGAGAGGCATCCCTGCCCATGGCAGGGAGGTTGGATCTCCAAGGTCTCTTCCAGCCTAAGCTGTTTGATGATTCTATGATCTCTCCAGCAGATCAGCACCAGCAGCCAAGAGCTTACAGCTCTTAGGCAATGCCATTCACCCTCTAGTGGTTGACACAAGGTCTGTTTGCCTGCACACAAACCGAGGTAGCCCTTGGCCAGGTGGGTAACTTTTGTCCAAGTCTGGATGCCATTTTGTTCTTCTAGCAGTCATGCTCTTCTTCCATGATGCTCTTCTAACAAGTCAAAAGCAGATGGTTAAAACTACACAAAGCCAGTAGATAGAATCGTAGAATCAATAAGGTTGGAAAAGACCTCGGAGATCATCAAGCCCAACCCACCACCTAACACCTCATGACTAACTAAACCATGCCTTCAAGTCCCACATCCAATCCTCTTTTGAACACCTCCAGGGACAGTGACTCCACCACCTCCCTGGGAAGCACATTCCAATGGCCAGACAAATGTGTCTAGGGCTGGGCTGGCCACTCTGCCAGCCCCTCTCCCTTCCCAAAGGGAAGGGAAAGGAAACAAAGGAGAGAGACTGATTTTGGGGGGGGGGGGGGGGGGAAGAGGGGGAAATCAAACACCTACTTTAATGAAAATAAAAGCGATGAAATTAAATACATACAAATAGAGACAAACCAATATGGAATATGTTCATGTCTATGAAAGTACAGGTGAGAGAAGATGAAGCCTGTGGCTTCATAACTAGGCGAGACTACAGCTTAAATACAAATTTGCAAGCACCTCAAATTAAACATTTGGGCTGCCTACATTACAGATCACAGAGCCCCAGCATGCTGGGGGCTGGAAATGATCTCCAGAGGTCATCCAGTTCAACCCTTCTGCTAGAGCAGGGTAACCCAGGGCAGGTCACACAGGAACACATCCACGTGGGTCTTGAAAGTCTCCAAAGAAGGAAACTCCACAAGCTCTCTGAGCAGGCTGCTCCAGGTCTCCAGCAGCCTCACAGGGAAGGTTTTTCCTTTGGTTAGCCTCGGGTTTCCATATTTTCTCCTAGGAAACCTCAGACAATGCTGACATCAGCGTAGCTGTGCCACAAATAATGGATTCAGACCCGTTACATCCATCCACACCATCATTCCCACTGGATGAGAGCTGCTCTTTCAAGTGCTCTTCTTGACAGTCCCTATTTATACTGCTTTGTATCACCAAGAGCAAGCAAACTACATTGTTTCCAGAAGAAACCAGCTCAGAAAACTTCTTTCAGCTGCCATCAGAACTCCACTAGGCAGAGCACAATAAACTGAGCTTCACTCCTCCTGATTGTAGTGTGCTGGCATTCAGCAGTAGGGTGCACCAGGTACCATATTTTTCAGAGCAGATGCTCAGAACTGGGAGCTTCTTAAGCAAGTGATGAGTCTACTTTTTCAGCCACTTTGGAAAACTGTATTTACTGCAGCCCTTGATACAGAGAAAAAAATGCTTCAGGCCTTCTGATTTTTTACCCAAAATAAGCACAACTAGAAAATTCAGAGATGCAGAAGGAATTTTGTGGACATCTACTTACCTGTTTTGGGGAACCAGTGAGATAGCTGGGCTTTGCAAGCCTAAAAATCTGAAGTTTCCAAGTTACAATGAAATGCAGCAGGGTGGGGAAATGCCCTCTGACAAACCAAGCCTGAAGTGCTTTGGTAACTGGAAATCCATGGCATCCTGTAATAATGCTTTTTTCTCATGAAGTTCACTATCCTGGCAAAGTAATTGCTACCAGCATGGAAAAAAAAATAATCATATATGCTTGTCACACACCACTTTGAAGCTTCCTCTGCTAGCAATACACTTCAAAGCCATGTCCTGCTTAGGGGACTCAAGTGAGGTTTGTTAGGTTCAGACCTAAGGAACAGGTCTGGCACTTCTCACTCCCTACATAGAAATTAAGCCACCAAGTTTCAGGTTTGAAGCTCACAACATTCCCCAGGAAAAGTTCCCTGAGAAGTGGCATGTTTCCTGATGTACAGAAGTACGGAAGACAAGTGCAGACCCTTGTCTTTCATCCAAGTACCTCAGTAGCTCCAGTGGGGCTCTAGGAAAGCAGGGCTCTCTGCACTGGCACCAGTCAGATAACAAGACACAACCAAAATACTTCTAAGTCCATGGATTGCTCCCTATTTGGCAACATTTGCAGCAAGCTGTCCCATCCAGAGGGGATCCCCAGAACTGCCACTGTCAGCTGATTTATACTCGGTTTGGACAACACTTCAGTCCTAAGACTGGAATCACTGATGGTCTGCTTCCCCCTGATCTTCTACCTACAAGCATGCCAGAAGTCTGCTGCTTGCCTTTTTTAGCCTGGCATAAGATTCTTGCTTGTTTGCCATGCTGGACCAACTCCATGTCTTGGCAGTGTGGCTATTATCTCTTTTGCTGAGTTTTCTCTTCTGACTGTAGAGGGAAACTGTCTGGTTACCTAATAACTAAGACCACAGCACTTGCTGCTGTCAGGATCAGCACCCACATAAAGTGTTGGAAAGAGTCTGCAGACGCATCAAGGAAAGCATCCTGACCAGGAACAGATGTGTTCTGCTGCTGAGGTATAGGAAGTGTTTGAGATCTACCTGACAGATGGAAACATGGGGCTCCTGAAAACATGAAGGCAGAGACAATCTGAAGTTTGTGTGGTTGAGATCAGACTACGGTCTGGCAATGAGACACAGGGAATTCCTATTTCTTGAAAGAAGAGAGGTTTACATGAGGTTACTGGGTGAGCCAGAAGTGATGCCCTGTTGTGAAAGAGACAGGTACTTCCAGCATAACACAAAAGCTTGGGGTTTCAGGATGCAGCTGAAATAGGTACAGATGAAATTATGAAGACTTGAGAACAGCACTCACAAGAACAATCAGTTTGAGATGTTTTGAAGTTTTTTTGGCAGTGGTCATACCAAGATTGTTAGAATCCTCCATCCTGCAGAAAAAGCCAAGAACTTTTATTCAGAACAAGATAATCTGGAAAGTTAAAAGTGGAAATTAATTCAGCCAAATACTCTGATATGACAAGAGACTGGTACAAAATTAAAGTGAGGTTTGGTCTCAAGTCCAGCAGTCATCCTCAGGGCAAGCGGTGCAGTAGAGGCTGCTGAGGTGAAGCGATGAGTAGCTGCACACATACTTGTTCAGAGCACGTGGGCAGATGCTGGTGTTTGACACCAACTCAGGACAACACAGCAAGGGAAAAACTCTCTATTCCTTTAGGTAACAGTCCAGTGTGATATCAGGAAATCTAAGCTATCTTCTGTTCTTCACTAGAGACTTGAGGAACGCAGCAGCCTTGGAGTCAGGGGCTGGATTGTAGCTGGCCTGCAGACTGGCAGGGCCTCAAAAGCACACAGCCAGTGGGTGGGCCATCCTTCAGTGATAACTTCTCTTGGATGCTGGTAAGGGATTGAGTTCAAATGCTTGGCCAGGTTTTCAAGTCAGAGACAAGACATTTGAGCACAGAGGAAAAAGGGTCTGTGCACTCCATACAGACAAAGGCCACTGTCCCTTTGGCACTTCCTGAATGAACAAGCTGCCATGTGGCTCAAGCCCCTTCCTATCTGGCTGTAGGCCAAACCAGTTTCAAGCCCCAGACACTGAGCTTGCTGGCACTCAATGCAGGACCACAAGAAAAGCCAGCAGCTGCTGAGAGGGTAACCACAGAGCAGAACATGCCAGAGGATTCGTCCACAGCCCTTGATCCGCTGCAGCCTTCAGATGCCCGTTTTGGAGTAGATCCAGTTTCGGTAGTAAGTCACTCGTGTGTACACTCCCGGCTTATTCTCCTTGCCACATTCGTCTCCCCAGCTCACTATTCCCACAAGGTACCAGATTCCTCTGGAATTTGCATGCACCAGTGGTCCACCAGAGTCACCCTAAGGAGAGAAATGCCAGCAGGCAAGGAGAGAATAAGCAGCATTCACCTCACTAACACAGCAAGCCTCAGACTGCTCTGTTGCACCTGACAGGGATTTGTCACAGCCACAATTCAGCCTCCACACGGACCTTCACTGACAGCCTGCAGGTCTTTCAGTCTCTCCCACCGTATTCTCTCACAGCTCCTTTAGATACAAACCCCACATACCTAAGTGCAGACTTCAGCCCATAAGCCATGCAGCTCTTCATTTACATGTCAGGATACTGAACCCCATAAACTTAATCAAGATTAATAGATTCATAACATGGTTTGGGTTGGAAGGGACCTGGAAGATCATCTAATCATAACCCCCCTGCCATGGGGAGGGACACCTCCCACTACACCAGGTTGCACAAGGCCTCATCCAACCTGGCCTTGAACAGCTCCAGGAAGGAGGCATCCACAACTTCCCCAGGCATCCTGTTCCAGCATCTCACCACCCTCACTGTCAAGAATTTCTTCCTAATCTCCACTCTAAATCTCCCCTCTTCCAGCTTAAATTCATTGCCCCTCATCCTGTCATTACAAGCCACAAAAAAGTCCCTTCCTAGCTTTCTTGTAGGCCCCCTAAGTACATTTTATTTCTAGGGAATGTCACCTCCCACCTCACCTATTTCCTTTTCACTGTTACTTATGACAAGACTTACCTGGCAGGCATCCACCTGCCCCTCCAAGTATCCAGCACACAACATTCCAGGTGTTATTGCTCCGGCATACACTTCTCTTCTATTACAAATGGCTGTACTTATAATTTTCACTTCTGCTTGTCGAAGGTGATTAACACTGAAGCCTAGGAGAAGTGGCAATAGGACTTTCAGACAAGGTATGGAAACAACAACACACAAGGATTAGGAGTGGCCAGATTTTCCTACAGCTTTTCTGTCACTGCAGGCAATGAGAGATACTCAGGCCAAGTCTTAGGAAGGGTAACATTTCTCCCCTCCCAGCCAAAGTCCTTCAGTTGTTCCCAAACCCTTTCCCAACTTCCATCCACACTGGATGCAATTAACATAACAGATTAAGATTTCTCTGCATGCTGCACTGCTGAATTCAGCTGTAGGGTCCAAGGTATGTCCTTGGCATCACTGGAAAAGCCTGTTTGGTTAACTGCATGCTCCAGGAGTCTGCCATGAAACATAACCTGTACAATTCAATGGCTCTCAGAAACAGATTTCTAGTCCTATCATGTCTGATCTCACAGATATGGACTCATTTGAATGAAGCTCACTCAGGCCATTGGATGAAGCCTGAATTGGGACTAAAGAGAGAATAACTGATGAAAACTGTCATGATCTGTCTATGACAAAGATAAATGGCAAAAGAACTCACATCAGAGCCAATCCTACAGGGACTGGGCCAGTGGAGACAGAAAATAGAATGTACTCAACCAGCACAATGCATGCAGCAATGAAAACCAGCTGCTCTGACTCCTCTGAGGCTAACCTTTAGGGGTCTTTCCCCCATACTCCAATCAACTGGCCAAGCTAGATAAAACCAAACTAAGTCCACACATGTACAATCAAAATCACACAATTGTTGTGGTTGGAAAGGATCTTTAAGATCCTCAGGTCCAACCGTAGGTGCATTAGCACACGTACCTATCAAACAGCAAGCCTAAGGCACTCAGAGTCAACAAAAGCCCCCATAAAGCTAACAGCAGCCTTCTCAGACACATGTGTGATGGGACACAGGGAAGAAAGAGACTCACCATCATTCTCCAAAGCTCCCCAGCCTGTGACAAAACAGGAGGCATTGACTGGGAAAACATGAGAGGCCTCTGGGAGACAGACACTGTGTATGTCACTCGTGAACTCGATAGGAGAGGCCAGCTCCACAACTGCCACATCATTGGTGTGATCCAGGAGGAAGTCACTGTAGTTCTCATGGATAATGATTCTTCGGACAAATTTCCTCTGTTTTGGAGGCCTCAGCAGAATTCCAAAGCTGGCAGTCCACCTGCGTGGCTCCCTTCCTCTGTAAGACACTGGAGGTTATGTCACAGCCATGGAAAAACAAGATCCCCAAAGGAGATTAGCTCTCTAAGCATCAAAGCACAACGTGGCCAGGTTTTCCTATAGGACAGAGAAGAGCCAACTTCATCAGCCTTCAGCAGACACCGATGTTAGTGCACCATGAAAGGTCAGAGCACCCCCGAGTGCTAAGGCCTTCAGGATCAGGCAGGTGCTGGTAACTCACCCTCTGAAGCAGTGGGCCGCAGTCACCAGCCAGGTGTTACTGATGATGGAGGCACCACAGCGGTGGGTGCCATCCAGCTGGATGCTGGCCTGCCATGGCCACTCCCCTTCCTGTGCGCGCTGCCCGCCGATGATCCTCTCCACTCCCGTGAAGGAGAAGGCCTCTTTCCGGATCCCACAGCCTGCCAAAGGAAAGGCACCTCCACTTCAGCTGACTGAGGGAAACCTGGGAGCTGCTCTGGAGAGGGCTCTCACAGCTGCAGGTGTGACAGGACACAACCTTCACCCACAGCAGTGCCTCCTACAGCAGGGAAGCCGAGTGTCAGGGTCACAAGGGTCTGGGGATAGACATAGGGGAATCACAGAAGTTTGGCAGGAGAGTCGTCAGTACTTGTCCATGAAGTCAGTTTTCAGTCACACAAGCCCAGATGTCCTCCTGTAGGAGCTGAAGGCTGTGGATCTGAGGCACTGCTTATCTGCCTCAGCTGTGAGTCGTTATCTGGCTACAAAACATTGGCTCTGCAAACTGGGTGAGTGGACCAGAGCAAACAGAGATAAAAGTAACCTGGATTGTCCCCGGTATTCAGCACTGAGGAGGCTGCACCTTGAGTACTGGGGTCACTTTTAGGGCCCTCACTACAAGAGAGATATTGAGGTGCTGGAGTAGGTCCAGAGAAGAGCAATGAAGCTGGTGAAGGGTCTAGAGAACAGGTCTGGTGAGGAGCAGCTGAGGGAACTGGGGGTGTTTAGTCTGGAGAAGAGGACCCTGAGGGGAAACCTCATTGCCCTCTACAACTACGCAAAGGAAATGTGTAGCCAGATGGGGGTTGGTCTCTTCTCCCTAGGAACAAGCGATAGGAGGAGAGGAAGTGACCTCAGGTTGCAACAGGAGAGGTTTAGGTTGGGTCTTAAAAGAAGCTTCTCCACTGAAAGGGTTCTCAAAGCCCAGAACAGGCTGCCCAGGGAGGTGGTTGAATCCCCATTCCTGGAGGGGTTTCAAAAAGGCAGAAATGTGGTGCTGAGAGCCATGATCTAGCACCAGCCTTGGTAGAGTTAGAGAATGGTTAGACTGGATCTTAAAAGGCTTTTCCAATGGAAAAGTTTCTATGATTCTATGATACAGAACTTCTAGCTCCATGTCCCCAGACCTTCTCTACAAAGCAGTTGTACTTACAGTTGTTTAAAAGGTTATCTCCCCTTTCCTTGTTCAGCTCTGCAATAAAAAGCACAGATGACAGTGAGCGTATCTCACACTGCTACATGAGCTAGCACAAGCTCCCTCCCTGTGCCCAGCAAACACTAAGTGGCTTCCACTGCTGCCTGGAATAAGAATACAGGAAAAGAAGCAATTTGCTTTGTCAGAGAGGTTGAGTGAAGCCTTTCTTACCTTGCTTCAAGCTAACAGAAGCAGCAAATGACTGCAAACAAGTCCAGGTAACATCTACAGGCACTGGTAGCTGTGCACGATCTAAATGCCTGCATGCATTTGCTCAGGTTCACTATGGCAAGGTGGTCACAGCAGCATTCACAGGTGTGCTGGGACTGACTGGAACTGAAACAGAACTCTACTGATTGTTTCCTACAAATTTGCTCCTCTGATGGATTCTAGTGGTAACCAGCAACAGATTGATGGGAGAGGATTACTGCCCTCAGGTTTTTGTTATGAACACTTGCTATGGCAATCTGTCAAAGCAGCAAGGGAAATGGCAGGGAGTAAAGAGAAAGACCTCAGCCCTGCAGTTCTTTTAATAACTTGAGGACTCTGTATTTCAATACCTACTGATACAGGTTCCTGAATCACTCTGTGCATTGGTCTGCAAACCCCAAGCCACTAATCTGGGGCTTTTTTTGCTTAGCTGGGGAGGGAGGACCATCTCATTCAGCAGAGTTAGGACACAGTGTCTGATGCACAGAGGACAGCTCACACTCACAAGTCAGTGCTTTAGCTCTCTTTGTACTTCTAAGTTACAGTTGGCTGGAGCACACAATTCCGAGAGGGCAGAAGAACAAGAACTGTCCCTAACTGCATACTAAAGTGAAACAGTGAGACTCATTATGCTAAGAACAGCAAAGTATGAGGAACAGGTTTGAAGCTACACCCACAAACCTGAGGCACTTGCCTGTGAGGCTGAGGGTGGACTGGTCAATGTTCAAAGGAGAGGAGATCGTTCTCAGCCTTCTGCGCAGCACTCTGTTGACATGACCCCAGGTCACTGCCTCACTGTCAGCAGAGGGAAATTTAAATACCAGGAGAACAGACGCAAACACTCCACCAGGATCTGGGCTGCAGACCCACAAAACAAAGTGGTGTTATTCCCTCTTTGCCCACTAACCCTCTTTGCTCTGCTTTGCACTGTCTGCCGTCTTTGTACTAGAACAGGTCTGCACAGAAGTACAGAACAGACAGCACTGCTGGGCAGATGTAAAGGAGGGTAAGGCATCAACAGGCAGCAGAAGGCTTGGTCCTCACTTGAATAATGACCAGAGGAAACTTCCTGTGAACTGTTGTACATGGAACAGCTCAGAAGGAAGGAGGGATCCATACAGCTCATAGTTGGTAGGACATAGCAGTAGGAACAATATAGCAAGTTCATAGACACATAGGATGGCTCAGGTTGGAAGGGACCTGAGACATCATCTACTCCAACCTCCCCACCATGGACAGGGACACCTCTTAACTAGACTCAGCTGCTCAAGGCCTCATCCAATCCAGCCTTCAACACCTCCAGGAAGGAGGCATCCACAACACCCCTGAGCAACCTATTCCAGAGTCTCACCACCTTGTACTGAAGAACTTCTTCCTAAGATCCCATCTAACCCTGCTCTCCCTCAGCTTCAAACCATTTCCCCTAGTCCTGTCTCTAGGCACCCTTAGGAAAAGTCCCTCTGCAGCCTTACTGTAGGATTACTTCAGGTACTGAAAGGCTCTTATGCTGGGGACACCAGAATTGGATGCGGTATTGGAAGTGGGGTCTCAGTAGAGCAAAGGGGCAGAATCCCCTCTCTTGCCCTGCTGGCCACACTTCTCTTGCAGCAGCCCAGCACACAGCTGCCTTCTGGGCTGCATGAGGGCACTGCTGGCTCATGGTGAGCTTCTCCTCGATCAACACCATCAAGTCTCTTTCTTCACAGCTGGATTCGTGACTGGGGTTGGCCCAACCCAGATGCAGGACCTTGCGCTTTGACTTGTTGAACCTCATGCAGTTGGCCCTGGTCCACTTACAAAACCTCAAGTCAGAACCCTTCACCAGATGCCTAGCAGAACATTCCTAACAGTCATTCAAACAACAGTTAAAAATGTCTTTTGGCATGGCTTTCCATTTGTCACTTGTTCATTCCTTGGCCAGATAGCTCCACTGCACCTAGAGACAAAAATCCCAATAGTCTGAGTCATCCTACCAAGGCAAGGTCACTTACTGCCAGTATGAAGAATTGGACCAATCATTTCAGACCAACAGCCTGAAAGGAAAACAAATGAAGCCTATAGGCAAAAAAAAAAAAAAAGCAGCAGCTTGCCTCACCTAGTGCCTAGTCACACAGCAAGGTATCTTATAGAGAAAACAAGCTAGGAAGAGATGCACTAATTGGTCAACCTAAAAGGTGCAAAGAGGTTGCCCGAAGCCTGCCTGCCAAGTTCTGTAATTCCAGATGACAGACAGGATAGGGGATGGTGGTGGATGAAATTGTCAGCAGGCAGCAATGGAGAACAAGATAAGGAAATTACTCCAAAGACACGTAGAGGCAAGGAGGCCCAGAAGTGCTGTGAAGAAGGACATTGGTGCCATTTGTCTGGCATCCTTTGCTGCCTAAGTAACACTGTTTTACGGCAGAACTGAGTCTCAGAAACACAATCCTAAGTACTATGAAGCACAGGGAGGTTGGAAAAGACCTCTAGGGTCACTGAGTCCAGTCATCAACCCAACACCACCATGGCCGTTAAACTATGTCCCCAGGTGCCATGTCCATGTTTCTTGCACACCTCCAGGGATGGTGACCCCACCACCTCCTTGGGCAGCCTGGTCCAATCCCTCAGCACTCTTGAAGAGAAGAAAATTTTCCCACTTAAACCTCCCCCAGCATAATTTCCGTCCATTTCCTCTCCTCCTATCACTTGTTCCTAGGGAGGAGAAATCAACCCCCACCTCACTCCAGCCTCCTTTCAGGGAGTTGTAGAGAGCAATGAGCTCTCCCCTCAGCCTCCTCTTCTCAAGACCGGTTCCCTCTCCTCTGTACCCAGACACCTCACAGGAGAACCATTTATTCCTTCAGACCATTTCTGAGGGAGAACAGTCATGTTCTGCTGCACACCATGCAAAGAGGCAAATGCTACTCTGAGCTTTCACAGGAAGCATTAAGTGGAATAAAGAGCTGACTGCATTTCTCAAGCCCTTAACCACTAGTGAAGGCTGGGGCCACCCACCAATTCTGTTACTACATCACAGCTACAAACAACTGATGTTCAGGTAATCAGTGCAGAAGTGTAAGGCCAGCTTTCTGCTCCTTGCTGACCTCTGAAGGTAGCTGAGACCTCGGTGTGGTGAGTGCTGAAGGAAAAGGCATCCAACTAAGATTTTGTCATCTTGCTGGTGTCATCCAAGCACAAACCACCAAGCATGCTCCATACAGACAGGGGAAGAAAGAAAGGTTGTTTATCACATTCCTCCTTCTTCTTGACCTTCACATGACTCACCTCAGTCTGAAAACATGGGACCTGATGTACCTTCTATTTAGGAAGGACCCTCTGAATACTGAAGATAGCTGTTAAAAGAAAAGAGTACATTACATGTACCTGTGATGGTCACATGCTCTCAGAGCACAGGAAAATGCTTTCAGATCTCCACTTAACTGCCATCAGATGATGCAGAGCATGAACAAACAGCTAAGCTGGTCAATTTTGCTGTCCCTTCTGCTCTGAGTGCCTGTTCCACTACAGGGCTGCTGGCACAGACATCACCTGTGCTCACCATCCACTTGCACACCACCAGCAGCATATCTGCAGCCCACTCCAGCAACGTTTGAAAGGCAAGGCCAGTTGTGTAAGGATGAGGCACAAGCATCTCTAACTGTACTTCCAGTCCCAGAAGTGCAGAACTCTTGCCCACAGGTCAGGCAGAGACAGAGAGACACCTTATCTTACCATGGTTTCAATGTCTTGGCTCAGGCGCCTGAACTCTTCCGTGGTCTGCTTCTCATACTGAGAGTTGTAGTTGACGTTGGTGATCAGGAAGGATGCATTGTAGTACCGGTCCTGGTCTGCAGAGAAGGGCAGCACCTCAGACACGCACTGTGACTCACACAGCATGGCACAAGCAGGGCGCCCAGGCTGTGGAACTACTGTTGGCAGCATTTGAGGAAAACAGGAACTCTGGACTATCTTGGTGCTCTATCGACCAGCTTGGGGCTCATTTCTTCTTCTACTGGGAAGACCATCCCAGGTAGGTCTAAATTACACCCATGATAACATATCCCTAGGGACCATCTTCTTCTCATCAGCCCTGAGGTGAGCACAGCACAAAACACCAGCCCACATATGTCCCCTTCTACCTCAGCTGACACACTCACCCCTCCCGAGCTGCACTCTGGCATGTCCCTACCCCTCTTGAGAGGCAGCAGGCCCAGACCCGTTTGCATCAGTTGGGCAGCCAGGGCAAGTTTTACATCTGTCTTGAGAGAATTGCAGAGAGGGACCCCAGAGTTTGCAAAGAGCAAAGCATTTTGTGTCCTAGTGCAAGCTTCTCAGCCTCTGGGTGAGCTGAGACAGCAACAGGATTAGCTCCACCCAGGAGCAGGAAGGCATTTGAAACTTCTCGCACTGCTGTTTCAGGGACCAGGAAAGCAATGGCCTGGCTTCATTCATCTGCTACTAAATCTGGGCCCTTGGCAGCCAGCACTGACTCCTGGGCTCCAAAAAGCCTGAAGCTCTGCCCCCTCTCTTTTTGGAACATCTCAGCTAGAGGTGCCAGGTTCAGACCCTCTTCAAGATCCAACTTGCAATGCCTAGCCTGAGTGATAGCCACAGCCTAGCTTACACAGGAGACTACTGGCCTCTGGTTAACCATGGGTACTAGTGGCAGGCACCAAGGCAAGACGAGAAATAAAATGAGGAATACACTTAAATCCTTGCCTCAAAGAAATATTTTAACTCTTTTTGGTTGTTTTAATCAATTTGGGTCTAGGATAGGGCCCAGTACTTTCTCTCCTGTGAATTCTATCCCAGGAGTGAACTGCACACACAAATCCTCAGCAGCAGGGGAAACACAACAGACTGCTGAAGACTTGTGACAGCAAGAGGGGTGATGCACTTACCACTGCACAGAAAAAATGTGAGCAAGCCAATGATGAGGGCTAGGCCCACTACCACTGACACGACAATGGCTGCTATCGTCCATGGGTTCAAGCTCCTCCTTGCTCTCTCCATCTGGATCACAACCTGTGGTGAAGAAAACAACATGGAGAAACTCATCTCTGTTAAAGGCAACAGCATGTCCTGAGCCAAATCACAGCTGGCACAGCCTAGCTGAGCTGAGAAACCTCCCAGAATGTGGTAGGTTTGGAAGGGCCTCAGGTCAGTGCACCTGACCTTCTGCTCAAATCAGGCCCCCACTACAGCAGCCCACTCCAGGCTTTGTCAAGATTTCAGTCTGAGCAATGACAGACAGAGAATCCCCAGTCTCTCAAGAGTCCTGGCCCAGACCCTGACCCCCTCATACCAAAAGGATTTTCTTTGTATTTAGTCAGAACTTCCTGTGTCCTAGCTTGGGTCTGTTGCCTCACATACATCCCTGAGGGAAGCCTACAGCTGTGCAGGTCTCTAGTAGCAATAAAATGTCCCATCGAGAAACACCACACTGACTTCAAGTGCAGCAGACTGACAACACAGGGGTTTGAACTCAACCAGGTCTTCATTTAGTAAATTTAATTATTAAACTGTCATAATTAATGACTGACAAAGTAACTTCTGCATCAAAGATACTCCAGGCTACCAGAGACACTGTGTAGCACGCACCTTTGAGCTCACTTCAGCCACCATGAGCAGTAATAGTTACTGTTCCCCTACAGGTTCTAAAAGTTTATTGCACCAAAGCCACCTGCACATTATAAGGGAACACATCATGTCTCCTGTCAGCAGTGAGGCACTGGTGAGGCTGGAGTTCAGTTTTGGGCCCTCACCCCAAGAAGGACATTATGAGGCTGCAGCAGGTCCAGAGAAGGGCAAAGAAGCTGGTGAAGGGTCTGGAGAACAGGACTGGTAAGGAGCAGCTGAGGGAACTGGGATTGTTTAGTTCGGAGAAGAGGAGGCTGAGGAGAGACCTCATTGCTTTCTACAACTCCCTGAAAGGAGTCTGGACTGAGGTGGGGCTTGGTCTCTTCTCCCTACCATCAGGTGACAGAAGGAGAGGAAAAGGCCTCAAGTTGCACCAGGGGAGGTTTAGGTTGGAGACCAGGAAAAGTTTCTTCCTTGCAAGAATGGTCAGGCACTGGAACAGGCTCCCCAGGGAGGTGAAGTCACTGTGCCTGGAGATGTTCAAGAAACATATGGTCATGGCATTTTGGGACACAGTTTAGGGGCCATGGTGGTGTTAGGTTTATGGTTGGACTCAATGACCTTAGAGAGCTTTTCCAGCCAAAACAATTCTCTGATTCTATAAATAATTACTCGTGTGTAAATGTGACATGGCAACAAGACCCAGACTCAGTGACTTGCTGAAAGCCAAGAGTGGTCCTACAGAAGGGTTGAGAACTTGACTTTCACATGGACAAAGACACACAAAGGCTTTCTCATAAAAATCACAGATTGGTTTTGGTTGGGGAAGCCCTTCAAGCTCAGCCAGTCCAACCATTCTCTAACTCTGCCAAGGCTGGTGCTAAACTATGGCCCCTCAGCACCACATCTCTCTTTGAAACACCTCCAGGGACGGTTCTCCTCCACTGACATCCTCTTGTGCAGCATTAAGCAAGAGAACATCAGGGAAACTGCATTTCTGCCCATGTCCACTGTAGCTTGGCAACAGGATGACTCCGGCTGCAGCAGTGATTTCAGCTGCCCAGTGATTCCACAGCACACTACAGTCATTGTTATCATGCCACACTCTGAGTCTCCACACTGTGGCTGGTATCAATGCAAGCTATCAGAGAAGCAGGGTGGGTAATCTCTGAGGGGTGCCTGGCGGCAAGGAGCTCTGGGAAGCAGGGCCTCAGCTGGCTGCTCACCCTGCTGCTATACACCCTCTGATCCAGGCCAGTACTGCTGTGAACCAGATTCACCAAACGCCACTTCCCCCTTTTCAGGCCTATGGCACTGCCAGTGCTGAGCAACACCCAAGAAAACAGGGGCAGGGAGGGGCAGGAAGCTAGCAGAGAATAAATCTTTGCAGGTTTGCTGACTACACAGGGTGGCAAAGAAGAAACCACAGTGAAAGCTGAGCAGGATACCAGCAGAGGCTCCTTCTCAGGAAATTAACTGAGGGGGATGAGCAGTGAAGGTGAGGGTATGATGCACAAACCCAGGATAGCAAAAGAAGTGATAGTGAAGTAGTGGTAGGGCACAATGGGATTGTACACTGTGCCCTGAGGGCAAGGAAGCTGAGCAAAGCTGCAAGGAGGAGATGGTCAGCAAGGCAAACCAGAAAGCAAAAAAGGATAGAGCCCCAGAGAGCACAGCCAAGAGATCTGCACACAGTGAGTGTACATTCAGTGAGAGACAGGGAAGGTGGAAGCAACTCCAGACTTTAACCTCCTCAAAGAAAAGCTTGGTTTAGGCCAGTGAGTGCAGGCAGGTATCCCACCCATTGCTTTAGAAGGGAAACAAACTAGTTTTTTTACCCATTCAAACAGGTGGCATACTGGAAAGAAAGAGTTAAACAGGGTCACTTCAGCCAGCACCACTACTGCAAGTGGTCACAAGCAGCAACTTAATGTTACCAAAACACATACAGGACAGGTGCTTCAGTCAGATGCTGCAGAGAAGCCTAGTACCTCTCCTGCCTGCCTTACTGGGACAAAGTTATGTCATGGCAAGGCACAGCCCAAGTTTTCTGCAAATCTAGCTCAGCTCTCTGATGGCAAGGCTCTGTAAAACAGACTGTAGGGCAATTCACAGGAGTCTGAAAGCCCATGCTGGCCAAGATTATTTTCTCTGGGATCTGCAATAAGCACATAATATACATTCCAGAGCTCACCTGGTTCCATGGAGGTCTCCACTTCTCACCATCACTGTATACAGCAACCATAAGACCTTCAGAACAGTGGGACTACCCTGCCTCAGTTTCTTGAGCATGCTGCAGCCTCCCATGGAGTGTTCCCATCCTCATCTCACAGCTCATGGTCTTGCACAGTACCAGCTCACAGCATTGCAGCATACTTCATGGGCAGACAATTACTGCCCTTAAGACTAAGCCCCTTGACTAACCAGAGAGCCCAGCATGGCAATACACCTCTGCCCCTCCTCAGCTGGCCACCTCTCATGCTTTAAAGGTTCTGCTTCAGCATCTGACTTTGCTCTCCTCACTGGAGAGCTTTGACTTTCCAGCCTGAGCCCTTGCCATCAGTCTCCATGTCCCTGTCCCAGTTTGCTTCTGCCTGAAGATCATTCAGAGCAAGGTGACTCTGTTGCTGTGACACAGGGAACAGAAGGCACAGCCCCGAGGGCAGCACATGGCTGACCCTGCAGCTCTGGAAGCTGCAGTACTCATTTCATCATCACTGCCTTTCTTCACCTGTACACACACAGCTTCCTCAGGACACAGCCTTATGTCTGAGCTACAACAGCTCAAGACTCAGACCTGAGAAGTGAGCATCTCAACCTGTGGGACAGATGCTCTGAGAGCAACACCAAATGTGCATTGCTTGTCAGAGCAGCAGCTGCTCCTGGTGCTGCTCAGGAGCTGTGGCCTTTGACACTGCCATGCTGGGGGCTGTACTCACAAACCACACTCACAACAAGGTCTGGCTTTGAGCCTGCCTCTGCTGAGACCTGCTGTCAAAGACAGTTCTCGTTCAGATTATCATAGAATCATAGAATTGTTAGGGTTAGAAGGGACCTCAAGGATCACCTAGTTCCAACCCCCTGCCAAGGGCAGGAACACTTCACACTAGATCAGGTTGTCCAGAGCCACATCCAGCCTGGCAAATTATGTGCAGTCAGAGAATCAGAGTGGTGGGGGTTGGAAAGGACCTCCTGAGACCATCCAGTCCTAGATCACATTGCACAGGAACACATCCAGGTGGATTTGAAAGTCTCCAGAGAAGACTCCACAACCTCTCTTGGGAAAAGCACTCATATGAAGTTTTTCCTCATATTCAGGCAGAATTTCATGTTCCAGTTTGTGTCCATTGCCCCTCAACCTGTCATTAGGCATCACTGAAAAGATG
Organism: Picus viridis; assembly: GCA_033816785.1. Lineage (NCBI taxonomy): Eukaryota > Metazoa > Chordata > Aves > Piciformes > Picidae > Picus > Picus viridis. The sequence goes on along the minus strand of CM066582.1, from coordinate 24,947,978 downwards.
CCAACCCCATTCTCATGACCCTTAAGATGCTGATCAGCACTGAGAAGATCCCCTCTGAGGCTGCTCTTCTCCAGGCTAAACAGCCCCAGGGATCCCAGCCTCTCCTCCTCACAGAGATGTTTCAGGCCTCTCAGCATCTTCATGGCCCTCCACTGGACTCTCTCCAGCAGTTCCCTGTCTCTCGAACTGGGAAGCCCAGAACTGGACACAATAGTCCAGGTATGGCCTTACTGGGGCAAAGTAGAGGGGGAGAAGAACCTCCCTCAACTTGTTGCCCACACTCTTCTTAATGTACCCTAGGATACCATTGGCTTTCTTGGCCATGAGAGCACATTGCTGGCTCATGGGGAACTTCTTGTCCACCAGCATTCCCAGGTCCTTCTCTGCAGGTCATCCCCTGACCTGTACTGGTGCAAGGTGCTGCTTCTCGGTGCATTCAGCCACTAATCACACTCATTGCACCTCCTACCAGCTCCTTCACCCCCTCTGCCCTTTGGCTATGGAGAACATGCTTGTCATGTCCTACCAGCATAACCACCCAACGGGGACTCCTGTTCCTGGAACATCCATCGCTGCAGTTAGAGCTCAGCAGCAGGTGGATTCCTCTGCTCAGGAATCAGACCTAAGCATGGTCAGCTCTGCACTCGAGTAACCAAGGGAACTCTGCTCCACCTAACAACACTCCCTGGCCAGCAAAACACTGATGTCCTGTGGTGCTGACAAATGCAGAGGCAGAGATGATCTCACCAATCTTGACCCATGGATGCATCCTTTCTTTTTGTGGCAAAAAAACACTGCCCTGACACACAGGAGTGCTCCTCAGAAGACCCCAAATACCACAGCTGACTGGGTAGATGCCTTCCCAAGCCTCACATTTCTTGCCTCCTTACGCCATATGCTTTGACATTTTTACTGCCCAAACTCCAGCAAATTAATTTCCAGGAAGTCAGACAAGGGAATTCAGTAACACCAATGCATTTGTCCTCTATCATGGAGGAAGAGAACTTTCATTCCTCAAGAGGATCCAAAGCAGAACTCTGCCAGGAGACCACACAGGTGGCATCCTGTCTGCTCTGAAAGCCACCTGCCATGGCCTGTGTCTGGCAGCTTTTGGTCCGCAGTGAATTATTAGGGAGGGGTTTCACATCCAAAATCTTTCATTTCAGTACAAAACTGCTTACCTTGGCAACACCAGGAATGAGTACTGGACTCCTCCAGCAAGCCCTGTTCTCATCTAAAACACACTTCATGCTCAAGGGCCCAAGACAAGGAGCCAGTGGCACCTGCCAGCTTCGTGTCTCAGTTCATTTGGGTCTGGAAATGCAAAACACTAGGTCTCCTAGTTCATACATCTTGTCTTTGAGCCAAAGACTCTGTTTTGACCACCAGAAAGTTATGCTGTAGTGAAACAAACCCATCTGCATGAACTGTTTTGGAAACAGCTATGTTCAGGGAGAGTTGTTTCAAAGACAGTTGTGTTGAAAGATGTTAAACTGTCTTGTATCAAGGCTATGTTAGTAAGTGAAATACAAAGACATGAAGCTACAGTAAAAGTTGCTGGCACAGTAGGAAAAAGGCTTGAGCTGAGATTTCACTGAGCCAAAATTGTCTGCTCTTCCTTGTGAATCCAAGGAGAGAACAGATAGGATTGAAGGCTGTATTTCTGAACATCCCTAAAAAATAATTCATCATTTTCCAGCCTGGAACACTTCCCAAAAGCAAGGCAAGCACAATGTACAGGTGACAAGCTGCTTTTCCTCCCTCATCCCAGACTAAACTGCCTGCACGGTTCCTGTGTTCACTTACAATGCAAGTGATCAAAGTTCAGCTCCCACCTCTGTCAGACAGGGTTTGATTCACTAAATTGAGCTCATCTACCTCTTCTGGTTGAGCCACTGTGTGTTATCAGAAGCCTCACTAAGAATAACAAAAGAAAACTGACCAGAAAGTGTCAAGCTGCTAAGCAGGGTGCAGCCACCCTGCTCTGTTTCACAGATGTGCTCTTGACATTTTTGACTTCTAAGCTAGACCCTCATAGCATCCCCAACCTAGATTTGCTTTTAGATGAACCCAAACCATGTCCTCTGGCACCAGAAGCTTCACCACACTCTGTACAGAAGAAAACATGCAACCTCTGCTACCATCCTCCTGTATTAGACTTACAATTATGGTTTTTATCACTACCTCTGCTCACTGGTACTCCAGCACTCTCAGAAAAGCTAGTGGCAGACCTTGGGTGACACATCTGCTGAGAAGGGTCTCTCCCTGTCTACAACTATGGCCAGGTTTTCCCATTTGAAAATGAATTTGGGTACATCCCTACAGCCACTGTACCTAGAAACAGGGGCTTTCATAAGACAACTGTGCAGACTCATCTGCTGGTCTGCTGAGTGCAGCTGGGGAACCCAGACTAGGTCCCTGAAGGTATCTACCTTGGCAGAGTGGCTGGGAATGGCAGCAGCTGAAATAGAATCACAGAAAGCATTAGGCTGGAAAGGGCCTTTAAATGTCATCTTCTAGTCCTAACCCTCTCCAGTCAGCAGGGACATCCCCAACTAGATCAGGTTGCTCAGAGCCCCACCACATTCTGTGATTCTATGATCAAGGCTGACCTTGAATGTCTCCAGGGATGGTACCTCCACCGCCTCCCTGGGCAACCTGTTGCAGTGCTCCACCACCTTCAATGCAAAGAGCATCTGGCTTAATCCAGAAGTGCTGTAACAGAAGCACAGTGCCAGTTCCACTATGAACTTTGCCACAAGCAATCACAGCAGCCTGCCACTCCTCCTTTGCACTGGGGACATATTGAGGGCACACACATCTAAGAGAAAGGGACAACAACCTACTTAGGGCATTGAAAGACAAGCAGCTAGTGGCTACCTAAGTACTACAAGACCCTTGTTTGCCCTTGCTAGCTCCTACTGACCTGAATCACTCCATGTTTGATCCCTCCCAAAGCAATTCTGATACAATAGGAGACTTCCAGGCATTGAAGGCATCTGATGAGGGAAACAAAACATGTGTGTGCTATGCGTCATGCTGAATCAGCCTGATTTCCCCACACCCTCAAACACCCCGCAGGAACAGCAGCTGCTGCATGCTACCCCTCTGCACTCAGATAATACACCACTAATGCATTTACCACTCACTGAGTTCCTCCCATAACCATCCAATTCTACTGAGGCTTTGCTGCTTCCCAGGAGCCACTTCAGCTGGGCTGCCACAACAGCTCCAAACACTGCTCTTATCACCGGCAGCAACATTCAGTCTTTGGGATGTGTTAACTCAGCGCCTAGCAATAACTACATCCATGATGGCAGGATGGTGTCCGTATATGGTTCCCCGATTACTTGATCGCCTGCACAATTCACACAACAGCTAGGTTCCTTACATTCACTGGGATGTTATGAACTGTCAGGATAGTGCCAGCTTCCTGTACCACAACAGTCTGTGGGACATAACCATGAACAGCCTTGATCAATAACAAACCTTTCTCAAACCTTGAGAAAGACTCTCACGATCTGAAGTAAGCTTTAGCAGAACCAGGAGGGATACTCACCACACAAGGACTTGATAATCTGCATGAACACATGGAAGGCCATCCCAGCATAAGGGAAATATTAAGTGTATGGCTACTGACGGCAATCAGTTTAGCACAAGGCTCTTCAGCTTCTATGGCATCTTTACCTCTCAGATTTCCACTTCCAGCTCCAATGGTCATAGACAAGTATCTCATTCTGTTAGCTTGGCAGTCTAAGAACACAGCAGTGGACCTCTGCTTTTCAGCCTTTCAAAATAGCTCTGCCTGCTTCCCTTTCTCCTGCCTTGACTGGTTGAAACCTACTTCAGAAGCAAGGTACCAAACAAGCAGTTCTAATCTTTGTGGGTTTGCAGTTGGATTTTCATTCCAAGGCAGGGTGGGTGAATGATCTGGTGCCAGATCTGGTGCATTTCCAAGCTGATTCTGCTGATTAACACTTCACTGGCTGTATACAAAGCTCATAAAGACAAACAAGAGTACAAGAAGTTACTGTTACCTGCTTGACTCTGCTGACCCCCTGTCCTGTGCTAATAGCTCAGCGGCTTTGATCGCAGCACATTCTGACTGTACCAGTGCAAATAGGAGGTCAGAGTTGGGGTCCAGGCAAATGGCTTTTCACCTGCTCCCCCATCACAAATTTCTGTGGCCACAAGCCACCTTGATTTGTCGCCATAATACACTGTAGAGGGGCTGTGGAATCGTTGGGGGGGGAAAAAAAAAATGCATTTTGGGTGAGGAGGAAGGATGAAATATTAGAAAGATTGTTGATGCCCAGAAAGCAGCTCAAGTCAAGAGGCAGCTCAGAGCTCATGCTGCCCTCCCCACACCCTTGGTTAAAGCTCAGTCTACGAAGCTACCCCAGTGTAGCCATGCTACCCAAGGGACGAAGGAACAAGTAAGAAGGCTGCAGCACTCACCTGTGGCTATCACCGAGAGGTCAGCGAGCAGCTGGTGTCCGGGAGCTGCAGTGCCCCGGCTGCCACAGCGCACTGCGCAGCATCTCAGCATAGACTTGAGGCTTTATCTCCTGAATTGGGAAAGGAAGGAGTCATGGGCAAGTCAGAACAAACGAGTCCAGCCAGTCTCAGTGACAGAGGCTTACCCACTAGCATGATTCCTCCCCTAAAACAATAACAATACACTTCTTTCATCACACCTTTCATCCAGGAATCCCAAAGCCTTTATAGAGCATTAGCTGCACCCTGCAACACCCCAAATCAGAAGAGTCATGAACATTTTGCAAGGACACAGGGTTTGGTTCCTTCTTTGGTAGAACTTAAAAAAAAAAAACAGTGGAAAACCATGGACAGAGCCCACACAGGAAACACAATGTGTTCTAAAGGACAACGTTCAGTTCCAGGACAGCTGTGGAGCTGACAGAAATTGATACAGATTCAGTGCCATGTCTCATCTCCCTTCAGCTCCCTTGAAATAGGTCATTTGCCCAGACCAGAACTTGCCCCTGTAACAAAAGCTATCTTCCAGTTCACCTTTCTTCTCTAATTCCCTAGAGGTTCATTTTAATTGTGGCCACCTAGCCACACACATACTTCTGCCCTGGAAAAAAGCCTTCTGGGCCGTAACCACTTGTGCCATACATATTTGCAGGTTGTCTAGATAACTATTGCTACTTCTGCTAGTTAGAACAGCTAAGTGCAGGCAGTTGACACAAGCACAAGCTAACCTCAAGGAGCATTTCTCAGCCTTTTCTTGGGAACCCTTTTCTCAATTTTCTTGGCTTCACCAAACACAGAAAATCACAAGAAGATGCCTGTGTGGCATGCTTCCTTTGCTGCAGTAGAGTCTCTATCATCTAGGGACTCTCATCCTCCACCTTAATGACCTTTGCTTGACACCTTTACAGCTCAGGGATTGCCAGCCTAATAACACAGTGATGCAAATTCGTATCACATGGCTGCAGCTCGTCCTTCCACCTTCAATCCAGTCCGCAGCCAAGTAACAGGAAGGCTGCCTTTCTGGGAAAGTCAGTCTCATTTGGACAAAACAAGGGCTGAAGATGACCCTCAGTTTCTCAGAATCCAGATTCAGTGTCTCAGCATCTTTTGTTATGAAACATGATGAGCGCAGCTGGCAATGGCACACAGAGCCTAACTGCTTCCCAGTGATTTACCTGGCAGCTGCACTGCCATCCCAGAGAGGAGCACTTCTGCAGAGTCAGGGCAGATGTGCAAGAACAAAGCCAGAAGCCTAGCTAGAGAGTGACAACTTTAAAGGATAAGGTGTCAAGTGTCACATGGTTACCTGACCCAGGGGAGGCATTGTGAAGATGCATTCGTTCCAGTGCCAGAGGCAGAGCCCTTTCTGCTGATTTGATTGTGGCACAGGTGGCAAAACACAACACAGAGAGACTTCATGGCAAGCTCTGAACAGCCTCCACCTGCAGGGAAAGAGCTTCAACTGAGAAGGCTTTTAGGACACTGGAAAGCTCTTCCAGCCCTACTTTCATGGCAAAAAGGCACCAAAGTGGTTAAGGAAGTAGTAATCCTGGTGAAGAGTCCCCTCTCTGCACAAGGTGTCTGTGCATCTTCTTATACTGACAGCACTACCCTGGGGCTGAGAAAAGGGACAGGCAACAGCCAGCAGTGATTCAGTCACCAGGTAGCTAAGTGGTTTGGCTTCCCATTCAAGAGACAGCACTGATATGCCTGCTGGTGCTATACTGACAAACTTCAAAATGAACTTGGGCAAGCTGTGAACGGTTGGGACCTCTGTCATAACACAGCTGGTGAGGAGGCAAAGCTTCAGTGCACAACTACAGCATGAAGTCAGGAAAAGAGTGCCATGTCCACACTTCTTGAACACCTCCAAGGATGGTGACTCCACCACCTCGCTGGGCAACCTGTTCCAATCCCTGACCACTCATGCACCAAAGGAATTTTTCCTAGTCTCCCATCTAAAACTCTTCCCTAGGTGTCCTCCATAGACTACTCCACAGGTCTCTAGTTCATGTAGCACCCAGATATTCCCTCATGATAATCATAGCAAGCATTATTAGCCCTGTGAGAGAAAACTGCCAGCTTGGCATCCCTGTTTTCCTTACCTGTCTCCTAGGCAACATGTGGTCTGAGCTGCCCAGCTAGATCAGTAGCCACAGGAAAGAGACCTTGGTGTCTTTGCTCCTAGACTGCTAAGGACCCATGGCAGCCCTCTCACCAGAAAGCTCAGCAGGAAGGGCCCTATAATGACCACCTAGCCCAGCTGCCAAGAACCTACAGGCACCACATTTCTCAGCACTCCAGAGAGCACTGAGCTGAGGCTGCAGAGGCAGCTTGTGCTCTGCAGCAGAAGGCATTCCTGCCACAAACACTCCTACCTGTCTGCTAGCTGCAGCTGATGCCACAGCAGTCCACAAAGCGGCTGAATGGTGTTGCCCTCAGCTGAGAGCCTAAAGAGGTGACACAAAGGCAACAGCACCCCATGTCTTACACGCAAACAAATTAGTTGCTGTCTTTTAGGAACTTGGTTTCAGACAGGCAGTGGCAATTTCCTGGGTTCCCCCAAAGCCTGGTGAGTGAGGATGTAGAACAGGCACTTATGTGAACTCCTGGCAGAAAACGAATGTTTCTGTCACACCTGGCCACTGGGATGACACCACTTCATCCATGACTGATGAGCCAAGCATGTTCTTCACCTTTTGTCCAGTTAACAGTGGACCCTAAATACAGCTTTTGAGGCAGGCAGCTACCAGCCTTCCTGAGCAGAAAAGCTGAAGGATCAGACAGCTTTGTAGGCGCAAGCTGAAGAGTGCAGCCACCAGTGCAGCACACTGAGACTATTTCACTGCTGTGACCTGCAGACACATTTAGCAAGAAAAGGAATGCCTAGGGGCTGTGCAAGCTGAATACAAAAGCCTAGGTCTGCATAATGAAATCCAACAAGGACAAGAATAGAGACTTGCACCTGAGAAAGAACAACCCCACGGACCAGTATAGGTCGGGGACTGACCTGAGCAGCTTAGGGAAAGGGACCTGGGTGTCCTGGTGGACAACAGGATGCCCATGAGCCAGCAATGTGCCCTTGTGGCCAAGAAGGCCAAGGGCATCCTGGGGTGGATTAGAAGGGCTGCAGTGAATAGGTCCATTGAGATTCTCTTCCCCTCTACTCTGCCATGGTGAAGCTACATTAGGAATATAGCCCCTCAGTTCAAGAAGGACCTCAGGAAACTGCTTGAGGGAGTCCACCACAGAGCCACAAGGTGCTGAAGGAAGTGGAACTCCTCCACTGAGAAGAGGCTGAGGGAGGTAGGGCTCTTTAGCCTGGAGCAGAGGAGCCTGTGGGGTGACCTCACTCATGTTTATAAAGATGTGAAGGACAGCGTTGGAAGAACAGAGCCAGGATCTGCTCAGTGATGCCCAATGATAGGACAAGGGGCAATGGATGCAAGTTGGAGCAGAGGAGGTTCCATGGGAACAGAAGGAAAAACTCTTTTACTGTGAGGGTGCTGTAGCCCTGCAGCAGGCTGCCTAGAGAGCTTGGAGAATGTCTCCTCTGGAGACATTCCAAACCCACCTGAATGTGTTCCTGTGTGACCTGTGCTCTGGCAGGAGCAGTTGGACTGGATGATCTTTTGAGGTCCCTTCCAAGCCCTGATATTCTATGATTATGATAATTAGCCACAAAAGAGTTGGCAACTCAGCTCTGTTGCTACCCATTCCAAACAAGCCCAAATTTGACAGCTTATGCTTTCCTCATGGTTACACAATACTATCCTTCCACATATCAGCAATATTTTATATCTTCAGCATGAATGTATTTCAAAGTAGTTCGGGAAAGGCACATTGAAACCTCTGTGTGAGGCAAAAGCACAGCACACACCACCACACCATTTGGCTTGTCCCTGAGTTTGAATGTCCTTTCCCACAGGATGCCTGTGCCTGTGGCTGCCACTGGGTTTCAGTCCTATTCAGCCTTTGCAAGCACCAGTTACTGGAGTGCATAAAGTGGCACACCAGGTTTGTCTTGGCTCACCTCTGTACCAGCAAGGTTTTGAAGATAAAATCTGCACATTTCCCAACAAGCGACTCAAACTCTGGGTTTCAGACCATGATTCTTTACATCAGGTATTTAGGAGCAGGAAACTTTAAAAGGAGTGTAATTTTCAGGGATAATCTCTAGCTAGGCAGACCTCACTGAACACAAATTGGCAGCCAAGCACACAGCATGCTGCAGCCTTGCACGCTGACCACTGCTCAGCTTCCTCTGCCCAGGCCACCAATCATGCAACATGAGCACCATGGCTCCGCAGAGCAGGTGCTCAGTCACCCCGGTACTTGCCTACCTGCGCTTCTCTGAAGACCTGGCTTCAAATCCTCATCTGGTAGTTAAAATAAAGCTCCTGAAAAACAACATCAAGCCACTTTTTCCAGAAGCTACCAACATCCTTTCTCACAGAACACATCGGGTGGGAAGGGACCCTCAAGGGTCATCTTGTATAATGTCCTTACAGTGAGCAGGGACAGCATCCAAGTTTCATAGCAGTATGCACAGAGAGTGGACTTTCCCTACAAAGAGCTCACCATCCCCTCTGCTCCACTAGTGCTCTGGTGTCTTTAGCATCACCCAGACAATGCTGCAATTTCAGTCTCATGCCCTGCATAAAGGATACAGCCAGAAAGCCACAAGCAAACAAAGGCAAGGGCTGCATTTGCTGTGCTTTATCCCTAACACAATACTAACAGCACCAGGTTGCTCTACTCAGGGCTGTATCAGCACAAGCTATGGAATAGCCAAGATTCTGTTCAGCTGGGCCCAAATACTTGTGACAAACTGGAGATTACTTGAAGCATACTGCACAAGCAGCCTTGAGCCTTCACCTGTCCTTTCTTCACACTATCCTGCCAGCAGGAGCTCAGATCCAAAGCCAGTGGATACAGAAGACGTTTCTTGTGCCTGTGACCTCTTCTTTTTCCCTTTTTACCCATCTTGTTTTGCTTCGTGTGCCCTTAAGAGCAAACTGTAGATTTTCACCTAGGGCTCTGAGTCAAGCAGCATTTACTCAGTCTCTCACTCAGGATAATCCTAAGGAATTCCTCCTCATTAAACAACTGTGAATTAGCTTCCTGGTTGGAGCCTCCTGCTGCCTTGTCAATCTTTCTCCTAATTGAGAAACATTATCCAGAACTGCCCTAACTTGAAGAATGCTGAAGAATTGTCTTAAACACTAAGCCATTAACAAGACCTTGCTCTACTGATGTGTCATCAGCATTGCTTCAACTACCCTTGTGACTCCTCCCCAGCATGTTTGCCAGGACAGCTCTAGCTTTCTTACCGAAATAAGAGAGACGTGTGCCCTCAGTGCATGATACGGCAGGAGCGTGGAGCCTCTCTTGAAACAGAAAGAAGCAAGAACAATCATCTGCTGGTGCAAAGAATTGCCCATGTAGACCTTGGTGCAAAAATAGAAACTGAATACGTTCCCCAGGGAGGAATCTCCATCCCTGGAGGTGTTTCCAAGAGGCAGAGATGTGGTGCTGAGGGACATGGGTTAGCACCAGATTTCACAGATAAAGGTTGGACTTGATGATCTTAAAAGGCTTTTCCAACTGAAACAGTTCTGTAATTCTGTGAGTCTATGATATTCAGGCACAGGTGTACAGCTGTCTCAAAGCACCTTCACCAGGTTACCTGACACTGAGCTGTGCTAACACTCACTAGCTGAAGATTTCTTCCCATTACTTCAGGGATGGCTGCTCAGGTAAAGGCCATGATGCACATGCCTGGGTAGCAAGCCATGTAGCTTAATCAAGGAAAGCATAAAAAGAGAAGGAACAGAGATATTAAGAAGAAAAAAAAAACAAACCTCCTTATAATTTTGCTTTTAGCCATATGGTTCACCTCTAGGGGATGAGAGACAGCTCCAAAGAGTAAAGCAATTTTCTGTTTGGTTTTCCTGTGGTTCTACAAAGCTAGCACTAAGATGAAGAGATTTTATTACCTTATTCCTGTTTGCAAAGGATGACATTAACTCCACGTTCATGACAGGAGAAAATATTTCCAGGTTATCACTAGTCTGTATAAAGAAAGTAACTCAAAGAAGTGGAAGTGGACGTGATCCTGAGCACAGCTTTGGTTTCTAAATCAGGAAAGGGAAGGTGGTGGTAAGGAAGAGTAAGATAAGAATCAAACACACTACAAATTAGTCCTACAAATTAGTATTTGCCCATGAAGGATGAGGCTGCCATGAATGACAACGATCAAAGCTCAGCTATGAAAAGGGAAAAAAACCCCAAAGCAACCAACCAAAATAACATTAAAACCAAACACCACCACCCCCCAAAAAAAATTCAAACCAACAAAAAACTATAAGAAACTTGTGCCATTCTCATGCCCACTGTTATCCTCCAGAAAGCAGTCAGAAAAATGTCATCTGACAGCAGCAAATAAATGAATAGCAATGCTGGAACTGCTGGGCAGCAAAAAGGTACAGCTCTTCAACACTTGCCCAGGGGACCCTGCAGCCTCATTGTGTAAAGAGTAAATCTTTTCTCTCCTGATGTGACTCAACAAAGATAAAATCACCTTTGCTGCTTGCCCAGACAATAGCTGATGTGTATTGGGCAGAGCCACTGGAAGGACTCTCGACTCTCGGGAAGGTCCGTAGATAACGATCCCTCACCAGACTGCAGCTGCCCTGGAAATAATAATGGGCAAAGGCCACTGCTATCAATACTCTCTGGAATATACATGCCTAAAAACTGTATAAAAGATCTGAGCAACTACTGACTCAGTAGAAGGAAAACACAGGAGAAGGAAAACACAGAAGGAAAAGACCAGGGCAATGCTGCTCTGAAGAAAAATGGAGAATACCAGGACAGAGACATCACCATGTAGCCTGGAAGAACCCTCTCTCTGTGTCTTAAGTTCCACCTGCTGCAACTCATGGAGCTGAAGAGGCTGCTCAGAGGACAGCAATGACTTCTCCTCCACAGCCAAAGTTGCAGCACCCTTCCTCTACAGACCCAAACTGTCTTGGGGGGTGAGGGGTGTGATAATATAATTCCTTTCCTCTTCTCTCTCTCTCTTCTTTCTCTCACTCTCTATTCTCTTTCTCCTTCTGATCCATCCACTTTATTTGTGCAATAAATAGCCTCACTGTTGATATCTTGGCCTCGTTTGTGCCTCTAGTTTCATAACACAGAAATATTCAAAAGAACTGAGTCTCTTTCCCTCTCCAGAGCGAGACACTCATCAATCCAGAAACCTTCCTGCCTTGCTGACAACATACCCCACAGTGGCACTACACAGATACCAGACTCAGGGAATACAGAACAAAGACACCATGCAGGTAGCTACCAGCATACGAGGGACACCACCCATGACCTGCTGTCACCACTCCTGTCCATGCTGTGCAGAGGTACACTAGACCACCACCAGCGGGAACAAAGTGTTGCCCATGGCTGTACACAACTGCCTGCAACTCCCAGCTCCAGTTTAATTCTTGCAGATTGATACCAATATCCTTCCTTCAGCCAGAGTGTCCCAACAGCAACCACAGCCTGGAGTTTCATCCCCTGCACAAAACTGAGCAGGGTCCAGCCCATGCTCAGGTTACCCTCAATGTTCCACAGAGAATACACAGTGCTGTACTGGCAGCCTTCCACTTCAAACACTGAGTCACAATGTTTTGATCTTTTTATAATCATGGAGTTTTTTGAGTTGGAAAAGCCCTTCAAGATCATCAGCTCCAACCACCAACCCAACACTACCATGGCCATTAAACCATGTCCCCAAGTACCCACACATTTCTTCAGGGATGATGACTCCACCATCTCCCTGGGCAGCCTGGTCCAGTGTTTGAGAACCCTTTCAGTCAAGAAGCTGCTTCTAATCTCCAACCTAACCCTTCCCTTACCAGATTTTAGGCCATTTCCTCTCCTTCTATCACCTGGGGAGAAGAGACCAATCTCCACCTCACTCCAGCCTCCTTTCAGGGAGCTGTAGAGAGCAATGAGGCCTCCCCTCAGCCTCCTTTTCTCCAGACTAAACAACCCCAGTTCCCTCAGCTGCTTCTCCCCAGCCCTGTTGCCTTTTCCCTAGCTGGAACACAGCATTTTCAGGATTTCTTTTCTCTTTCCCTTTGACTCCAAGAGGAATGTTCCCAGCCTGGTGCCAGCACTCACTAAAGCAGCAGGACACACACACAGAGCACTTTGGTGTGACAGGGCTGCATTAACAGCACAGCAGCACCTTTGTGCCTAGGCTATGGGTGATCTCCTGCAGCCAGGCAGGGCCTGGGGTATGTGCCACCTTTCCTGCTTGCTAAATCTGGGTGACATAGTCCCTAGCTAACAAAAAGGAAAAGGCTGGTGCAGGAAGCCAGGGTACAAAGGATTTGGGTGGGGAGACAGAACCAAGCAGTGTGGTGACAGCTAAGTTTCTCAGGATGTATCGGCATACTGCACATGGTCTGGGTACCTGCCCTGCTTGTGGAGAGATGAAGATCTCAGGCTCCAGGGGAAGCACCCTCCATCTCTCCCAGATCACCTCTGCAATGCACAGACATTGCCAGGCACTTGGGGAGCCAGGCCAGCACAGAAGGGCACACATCTAGGCAAGGACAAGCCAGGTCCTGTGGTGCACCAGTGCAGGGGCAAGTCAGCAAGACCAAGAAAGCCAGTGGCATCCTGGGCTGGGTCAGGAATAGCGTGACCAGCAGGACCAGGGAAGTGATCACACGAGGCCGTACCTCAAGTACTCCATTTGGTTTGCAAGACCTCACTCCAAGAAGGACGTTGAAGGGCTGGAGCAGGTCCAGAGAAGGACAGTAAAACTGTGAAAGGTATGGAGAATGGTCTGGAGAACAGGTGTTATGAGGAGCAGCTGAGGGACCTGAGGTTCTTTAGTCTGGAGAAGGGGAGGCTGAGGGGACACCTTCTCACCCTCTACAGCTAACAAAGGGAGGAGAGTACCTTGCTGGTCCACCTGAACGGTGACTAATCCTTAAATTGTCAGCTCCCTCTTGACTGTGGGCAGCAGGACAAGGGAGGGGATTCTGCCCCTCTGCTCCACTCTGTTGAGACCCCACCTGCAATGCTGTATGCAGCTTTGGAGGCCACAGCACAAGAAGGACATAGAACTGTTACAGTGGGTCCAGAGGAGGCCACAAAGGTGATCAGAGGGCTGTGGTTGCTTAGCCTAGAGAAGAGGAGGCTCAGAGGAGAATTTATTGCTCTCCACAGCTACCTGAAGGGAGGTTGTAGCCAGGTGGGGGCTGGTCTCTTCTCCCAGGCAACCAGCACCAGAACAAGAGGACACAGTCTCAAACTGCAGCAGGGGAAGTTTAGGCTGGATGTTAGGAAGAAGTTCTTCATAGAGAGAGTGATTTGCCATCGGAATGGGCTGCCCAGGGAGGTGGTGGAGTCACCACTGCTGAAGGTGTTTAGGAAGAGACTGGATGGGGTGCTTGGTGCCATGGTTTAGTTGATTAGATGGTGTTGGGTGACAGGTTGGACTCGATCTCAAAGGTCTTTTCCAACCTGGTTAATTCTATTCTATTCCTGTGGGCACAGGCTGGGAAAGCTGGGGTTGCTCGGCCTGGAGAAGAGAATGCTGAGAAGAGACCTCATTGCTCTCTACAACTTCCTGGAAGGAGGCTGGAGCCAGATAATGGTTGGTCTCTTCTCCTAGTGACAAATGACAGAACAAGAGGAAATGGCCTTGTGTTGCATCAGGGGAGGTTTATGTTGGACATTAAAAGAATCTTCTTGATTGAAAGGGTTCTTAAAGACTGGCACAGGCTGCCCAGGAAACTTGTTGAATCTCCATCTCTGGAGATGTTTCAGTGAAGCACAGATGGCCATTGTGGCACTGAAGGCCATTGTTTAGCACCAGCCTTGGCAAAGTTAGAGAATGGTTGGACTGGATGAGCTTAAAGGGCTTTTCCAGCTGAAACAATTCTGTGATTCTACTCCGAGAGTCCCATGTTTGAACACAACAGCTTGCATGCCAAAGCCACGCATCTTTCAACTTGTACATTGGCAGTTAAAGTCACAAGGAACAAGTGTTGTGAGGTGCTGAAGCTGAGGAGAGGTGACTGCTAGCAGTCAACACATGTTAGCTAGCTACTAATTATTTGCTAACCTGCATTAACTAGTCAGCTGCCAGCTGCAGGGTAACCTGACCTGACTCCCAGCTGATGTATAACAACATGCTAAACTGATATAATCTTGGTCTGTGCTGTAATGGGATAGGGACAAGCACACAGCCAGCATGACTCTGCTGAGCCATCCTGAGCTGTGCTGAACAGCAGCAATACAAGGTCACCCCTTTCTGGCATCCCCAAGGATCCTTTCCTGTAACACTGGGGTGTGGCACTTACACAGCATTGCCAGGAGCTCAGTTAACCCCTTCCCCTACCCTGAGGAAAATACAGGGGGAAAAAAATAAAAATATTAGAGAACCTAAGAAACCTGTCAACCTGAATCTTTCCTTCTCTCCCTCTCCCTGCCATGGCCTATATCTTTGTGGTCATCCTCACCAATAGCCCCAGGACTGGTTTAATTAAATTGTATGTAACCTTTCCTAATTAATGCTGGAGAGAGGTGGAGCTGCTGTTGGAGCAGTCTGGCACTAGTCACCAGATTTAAGATAAAAAGCTAAGAGGCAGGATTCTCTCACACACTCAACCAAGGCCTGACAGATACCTAAATGTAATCAGTTTGAGGAGATGTAAAGCTCATGGTGCTCTACTCCAAGTGTAGTGATTGCCAATAACAGAAAAACTTCATTGTACAAGGACTGAAGGCTCATTTATATCACTTAAGGTACTAGGTCTTCATTAGCCATTCCCAACCACAAAATGGCCCAGGTTGGAAGGCACCTCAGAGATCATCTATTCCAATCTCACTGCCATGCAGCAGCTAGACTCAGCTGCTCAAGGCCTCATCCAACCTGGCCTAGAACATCCTCAGAAAAGAGAGCTGATCTGTCTGGAGTTCACAGGTATAGGCTGTGTATTGTATAGCTTGGCAATCCCTCCTCAGCTCTTCTAGCAGTAAATAAAAGGGGGTTCAAGCTGTTGGGCTTCCCTCTCATTTGGACACTGCTTCCTGGGATAAACCCACTTAGAGCTCCACTACTGCACTGCAGTGTGGCTGTCCACAAACCCACAATTCTCATGCAGGTCCATATAATTCTAATGAATTTATCAGGGACAGTTTTGATTCTGAGCCTCTTCTTGAGGGCAGCTTACAAACATCACCCGGATCTGTCACTGCAAAGCAGGCGCCAAACAGTAGTCAACTGCAGGAGGGGAGAAAGGCCAGGAAAACCCAACCAGGGCAAGCACACCACCTGCATCACTTTCTTGACCTTGAAGTCCTGCTTCTACCACATACATGTTTAATGAGTCACCTCTCCCCAGGGCACAGCAGAAACCAGAAAGAGTGAGCCCTGGCATGGCACCAGAGGCTCATTCTCTATGGCCCCCACCTCTCTTTAGCCACTCCAGCTGGGTGTTCAAGCCCTGCACACACAAAGGGGTCACATTTGCCACTGACAGCTCACACTCACATTGGCCAGCCACACTTCCTACGAAGTAAGAAGAACCTCTCTTCCTCCCTGGTCTGCGCATCTCATGCTTGCACAGGAGTGACCAGCAATTTAAAGATACTGGCAGTCCCATCTGCACCTAAATTCATTTATTAACCTTTTCCTTTCCAATACAATAGACATAAGACAGTTTAATTGCTCAAATTGTATAGTGCCACACCACCCATGCTCCTCCTGCAAGTCACTCCTGCCTCTTGCATATGAGCTACCACTAAGCATTCCTTTCACGCCCATATGAAGCAACCATGGTTGTCCATGGACAGCTCTTTCAGCTAGTTTTGCAGCATCCTTGCTCTGGAAAACTACTCCAAGGCTAAACCAGCCTTTGACTGTTCCTGGAAAAGTAGGAAACAGGAAAGAAGTTGCAAAAATAGTGCTGGAGGCAAACCTGTGGTTTGGCAAAACCAAAAGGCCTGTGAAGCCCTTCCCAGACATCAGGCAGCGACTCTCCGGACAGAGCCTGTATCATGTGTGTGCAGACCTTTCTCTAGGTTTCTAAAGCAAACCATCTTGAAACATGGGCCGTGGTTTACTGGCCATGGTGGTGGTAGGCTGAGAGTTGGACTCTATCTTGGAGGGCTTTTCCAACCCAAACAACTCTATAGTTCTACAAGAACTATACACCACAGGGGCTCAGCCCAAAGCAGAAGAGAAGCAGATAGGTAGCACCACTGCAGTTTAACTGCTCAGTTTATTCCTTCAGCCTCTTTGGCAGCTCCTGCCAATGATCAGGCATCCCACAGAATGCAGTTCAACCAATCTAATGCTGCCTGCAGGATGCCTGCCACACGCCCAGGCCCCTGAGTAACAGCAGCATGGGTGTGTTGGACCTATTCTTAGTCTCTCCCATCAGGTTTCAATGACTAAATAAGTTGAAATTGTGTAAGAAACGTGAAGGTTGTTTTAGGTCATCATGCTGGAAGTCAATACCAAGTTTACTATCTTGTGACAAAAGGGGCTTTAGAAACAAGAAAGAGACAAGACACAGCAGAGGAAGGGAGGCCATAAAGATAATACCTTTCAAGAAACTGAAGACATGTCCCAATGCTAACATCAAAACAACAATCCTTGGGTCATAAAATGCCTACACAATAGAGGCTCAGATAAACACCCAACGAACAGGGTGACCAAGGCAATCTAACTAAAACATCCGCTTCCAGTATGTCAGAGCTGGAAGTCCATAGGATCACCAGACTAGCATTGACAGGAGATACATTCAAATAAACAGTTAAGGAAGTTCTTCATGTCATCCTGGGGAAACTGGAACCCTTGAAGCTCTCTTTAGAAATGGATTGACTCCCATGCACTCCTTAAAGTGTCAGCCTTGATTTTATTCATTCTTCTATTACTACTCATTAAAGTCAGGTAATATTTAGGAGGAGAAAAAATGGCCTCAAGTTGCACCAGGGCAGGTGCAGGTTGGATATGAGAAAAAACTGATAGAAACGGCTCCCATTAGATGGAACAGGCTGCCCTGGGAGATGGCTGGAGGTGTTTCAAAGAGGTAGAGATGTGGTGCTGAGGGCCATGATAGAGCACCAGGCTTGGCAGAGTTAGAGAATGGTTGGACTGGATGATCTGAAAGGGCTTTTCCAACCAAAATGATTCTGTGATATTTTGATATTCCCCCAAACAAAGATAACTCCTTGAAATGGGAGCAGGAGGAAGGGGAGACCACAAGTTTCCACTCCTGGAGACAGACTTGTGAGGGCAGCTACATTAAATTTTGAGCTGGTTCTCAAGATTGTTCTTCCACAGGTATAAGGTAGCTGGCAAATAAAACAGAGATCACCAGCACATGGCAATAAACCCAAAGGCAGTAGTGGGACAGACATTCAAATTTGTCAACTTCTCAGCTAAACCTCAAAAGGAAACAGGATGTATAAACAGAGGCCTGAAAGCCTCAGCAGTCTACCTAGCAAGGTGGCAAGAAACCAGACATGCCTCCAAAACAGCAGCAGACCCTGCAGCATGACAGCTTTAACCAGTCTGCACTATCTGATATCTCTACCAACATTTCTAAGCACCTGTAGGCAGAACAACTCAGCCTCTCTCCAGAAAAACACAGTACCTCCTTTTAGCTTTTTCTCCTTAAGACAGCACAACACACAGGCAGAGATATTGCACTGGAGAGAAGTTAGGGAAATCAGAGTGGATTTCCCTAGCTCCACTAAGCCAGAAACTGCTGACCCAGACAAGCACACACATGACCTGGCCTTTCCTCTGACCACTGAAGAGGCTGCTTCAACCTACTGCAGAAAGCACAGCCACAGACCTGCCTTGTCCAGACCAGGGCTGGGATTCCCACCTGGATGTCAGAGTCTCAGAACAAGGTCCATGTGGAAGCGCTGTCAGCTGCACACAGAGACTGATAATTTCAGTCCTAGCCTCATTCAGAAGAGCTAGTGATCACAGAATGGTGTGGGCTGGAAGGGACCTTAAAGATCCCAGTTCCAACCCCATGCCATGGGCAGGGACCCCTTTCACAAGACAAGGCCTCATACAACCTGGTCTTAAACAGTTCCAGGGATGAAGCACCCACAACTTTTCTGGGCAACCTGTTCCAGTGTCTCAAGGATTGTCACTGTTGTCCTTACCTGTGACCATCCTGCACTAAAATGAGCAAAGCCAGCATGAATTTCCACAGCAGCTTTGTGGAGAAGGGGACACCAGCCTGCCTGCTCATTTTGGTGTTTTCATCTGTCTAGAGGGTGATTAGAGAGCTATGGTGTGACAGAATCACTGCCTCTGGCTTTACCTGCACTGTTCAGACTGAGCTTACCTCAAACATGTTCTGATATTAAGAGCAGACACAAAAACAAATTAGATCCCAAACTGAAAACCCAGCAATCAAATGTAGGTGTTCACAGCATGAAGCTCTGAAGTGTCTTTATCTTAACCACTAAACACTGCTTTGTCTCCACCTGATTTAACCACCTACAAATGGTTCAAGTTTCAGCACTTGGAAAACTATTAGACAATGCAAATGCCCCAGGCGTTCAATGACATTAGAAGTACTGAGCTGAGAGTGGGGTTTTCACTCATTATCCAGTCACTGCCTTGCTGCAGGACATGAGTGGGACAAATAGCTTTGGAGTATTTATGAGAAATAGAAAGCAGCTGAGTATCCAGCTTTAGATTAATAGGCCAGTTCTGGGTTGACATCACTCTTGTGACTGGAGGAATTTCCCCAGCTGTGGTAACCCTGCAGAAGTCCTCACTTTGCATGCAAAGTGAGGACTTCTGCATGAGCCATGCAATGGCTCATTGAAATGAGCCATGCAAATGGCTCATTGAAATGAGGATCTCCCAAGTACATGGCCTCCTGCACAGCTGGCAGTGGTCACAGAGAGACTACCACAGTAGAGAGAGACCTCAAGGATCATCAAGTCCAACCTGTCACCCAACACCTCATGACTACTAAACCATGGCTTCAAGTGCCACATCCAGTCCCCTCTTGAACACCTCCAGGGACAGTGACTCCACCACCTCCCTGGGCAGCCCATTCCAATAGCAAACAACTCTGTGAAGAACTTTCTCCTCACCTCCAGCCTAAACTTCCCCTGGCATAACTTGAGACTGTGTCCTCTTGTTCTGGTGCTAGTTGCCTGGGAGAAGAGACCAACCCCCTCCTGGCTACAACCACCCTTCAGGTAGTTGTAGACAGCAATAAGGTCTCCCCTGAGCCTCCTCTTCTCCAGGATAAGCAACCCTAGCTCCCTCAGCCTCTCCTCATAGGGCTTGTGCTCAAGGCCTCTCACCAGCCTCATTGTCCTTCTCTGGACACATTCAAGTGTCTCAATGTCCTTCTTAAACTGAGGGGCCCAGAACTGGACACAGGACTCAAGGTGTGGCCTAACCAGTGCTGTCAGGCTAGAGACACTTCCAGAGTGTCCCTTTTACCTTTGGAACCACAAGTGAAGTAGCAGATCTGGTTTTAGATCTGTATCAGACTGGTGTTACACTCATCCTGTTTGGTGTGAGAAGAAAAAATACCTTAGCCAGGTTTCTTATAGGAAGAAGTCTTCCCCAATTACACTTCCTCTGTATTTACCCTCAACAGTTTACTGCTGAACCAGAAGTGATATTTACATTCCTGCTGAGAGAAAAGCTAGGATCTGAACTCAGGTCTTCTAGACAACAGGGAACCCTCACCAGTGAGGTGGTCAGTGGCACAGGCAATACCACTGACCAAAAGCCAACCAGATAAAGATCTGTACAAACCCAGCTTCTTCAGTTTCATAGCAGACAACTGGTGTTATGGGAAGGCAGCAAACCCTGGCGCTGTGAGCAGTGCTGGCCACTGGCATAGACAGACAGCAGGAGCTGGGAGAGGTGTGGGGGTACTGCTTACCAGCTAAAGCCTCTGATCCAAGAACAGGAGGTTTTAGCCAGGTAGGGGATGGTCTCTTCTCCCTAGTAACAAGCAGTAAAATGAGAGGAAATGGCCTCAAGTCACACCAGGGCAGGTCTAGGTTGGATACTAGAAAAAACTTTTTGACTAAATAAACTCTCAAAAACTGGAACAGGCTCTGCAAGGAGATGGTTGAACCCCCATCCCTGGAGGTGTTTGAAAAGGCAGAGATGTGGTGGTGAGGGCCATGGTTTAGCACCAGCCTTGGTGGAATTAGAGAATGGCTGGACTGGGTGAGCCAAAGCAAACCCATAATTCCACTCTAATTAAGCAAAAGCTCCTGGTCTGTTAATCCACTAACAGTGGACAACATCTGATTGGGAAGAAGTCCATGTCCTACTCTACCCTACAGTAGCAGAAGGGAAAGCCATCACAACATGCCTTTACTTGCCAGCAAGTTCTCAACAAGACCGCATTTATGCAGCCCAAGCTAGTTGGGACTGCCAAGCAGGTCTGCAAGCTGCTTGCTGCCATCTGCCATAGCTCTCCACTGGTAAGATGGCTTCCCTAGCTATATCTGTCTAGATACTTCTTGAGTGCAAACCTCTGCAGAACATTAGGGGGCTGTTAAACTCAAAGACAAATTTTAGCAGAACCTAAATTAGCTTTTTAGGCAGGAAAAGCAAAGTGCCTACGCAAAACACAACAGAAATAGACCAGATTTATAGACAGGTCTCTCCTATGAGACTTCACCCCTTTCTGGTCACTCCCAGGGGTTTCTGGATTGCAACAAAGCCTATACATTCCCTCCCTCAAGGAAGCTGGTCTTTTCACCACAAGATGTCCAGCTGCACTGTCTTGATCTGTGTACACCATCTAGCTCCATTTGTTTAGTTGAATTGGCTGCCTGGATGGGAGGTGCATGGTGACACAGGAATTGAACCAATACTCCTGACAAACAACCCCATAAGCAGTGAAAGACAGCAGACACCCCAAATAAAGCAGAGAAAGTGCAGCTGAGAGGCACGGGGGTCCCAAAAACTAGAAATGTCGATTCCAAGCCAGGGCAGCTGTCATCCAGGCTTCCAAGATAAGACAGTAACATTGAGCAGGAACCAAGTTTGAAGGCTGCTGACTTTCTCAGTGCCACAGTCAGGCTTGAGACTAGAAGACATTTACTTTAGCTGAGCAAAATACCCTGTGGAAACAGCTCAAGACTCGAGGCATTACAAGCAGAACAAGTGGAACTGATGATGTTACAGTATCACAGTATCGCTAAGGTTGGAAAAGACCTCGAAGATCATCAAGTCCAACCTGTCACCACAGACCCCACGACTACACCATGGCACCAAGTGTCATGTCCAGTCCCCTGTTGAACACCTCCAGGGACGGCGACTCCACCACCTCCCCAGGCAGCACATTCCAATGGCGAATCACTCTCTCGGTGAAGAACTTTCTCCTCACCTCCAGCCTAAACTTCCCCTGGTGCAGCTTGAGACTGTGTCCCCTTGTTCTGGTGCTGGTTGCTAGGGAAAAGAGGCCAACCCCTTCCTGGCTACAACCACCTTTCAGGTAGTTGTAGAGAGCAATGAGGTCGCCCCTGAGCCTCCTCTTCTCCAGGCTACACAACCCCAGCTCCCTCAGCCTCTCCTCACAGGGCTTGTGCTCAAGGCCTCTCACCAGCCTTGTTGCCCTTCTCTGGACACGTTCAAGTGTCTCGATGTCTTTCTTAAACTGAGGGGCCCAGAACTGGACACAGTACTCAAGGTGTGGCCTAACCAAAGCAGAGTACAGGGGCACAATGACCTCCCTGCTCCTGCTGGCCACACCATTCCTAATGCAGGCCAGGATGCCATTGGCCTTCTTGGTCACCTGGGCACACTGCTGGCTCATGTTCAGGCAGCTGTCGATCAGCACCCCCAGGTCCCTCTCTGTTTGGCAGCTCTCCAGCCACTCCGACCCCAGCCTGTAGCTCTGCATGGGGTTGCTGTGGCCAAAGTGCAGCACCCAGCACTTGGACTTGTTGAATGCCAACTTGTTGAAGCAGCTCAGATAGTGAAGGGTTTTTTGCAGTGCTTTTGTGCTGTTGAACATCTTGAAAAGAAACAAACTCAGTTCAAGTTTGCTTTGTTTTAAGAAAAAAGAGAGGCCTTAAAACTGAAGTGATCCTGCAAGCAAATAAAAACCCAGCCCACATGTTTTTTGTTGCCAAAGCAAAGATAATTCTGCTGTTCTTTGGATTGTAAAGTTTGCATCTAATATGCCCACATTTGAAGCAACCATAATACCCAAAGAAGCCATAATTAAGATAATTAACCAATAATACAAACTTAATTAATATGTCTACTTCAGTGCTCTGAGGAAGAACTAATATGTTACATGGCACAAATTGAAAGAGAACTTCACATGTGGCAGTTAGTAGGCTGTAAAATAAAACAGGAGGCAATTAAAGCAGCTGAACTCCCTGCAGGACTGTGGTCACAGCAGATGATACTGGTGGAGCAGGAGTTAATTTTCCTCACAGCAGCTCACGTGCTGCTGTGTTCTGGCTGTGTGACCCAAGCAGTGCTGCTAACACAGCATTTCAGCTGCTGCTGAGCAGTGCCTGCACTGTGACAAGGTTTTCTCTGTTTCTCACTCTTCCCCTCCCTGCAATAAGAAGGCTGAAAACAGGCAAAAGGTGGGGAGGGGCGGCAGATAGGGTCGTTTACCCCCACTGCTCAAAGGGATATTCCACACCACACATGGCATGCTTAGCAAAACCAAAGAACCTGGGGGTAATACTTTCCAATACAGTCATTGCTCAGGAACTGACTAGGCACCCCACTGCTTGTGGAAGGGGGAGAGTTACTGCCCTTGTGTCACTTGTCCTCCCCCCTACATCCTTTGTTTAAACTGCTTTCACCTGGACCCACGAGTTGGTCTTGCTTTTGCTCTTCTGATTCCCTGCCTCACCCCGCTGGGTGGGCCTGAGCCAGCAGCTGGTGGGTAATTAGTTGCTGGTTGGGGTCAGCTCCCCTCACAGTCACACAAATCAGAGTTAGTCTTGGTAAACCAAGGAACTGGGAGTCCTGCAGGTCAGGTTAAAGACAACTTAGGAAAGCTTAGCAGAAAGGAAAAGCTGCAGTTGAATTGAACAGTTGTGACAGCTAGGGATTTGAAGAGTGGACAACAGAGGGAGCATGTAGATTTGCCATGCCACCAGAAGTCAGATAGCTGAATGGTTTCTAACCCACCAGGATTAGGATAAAGTAGACAAAAGGCAGTGCAGTGACACCACATCCTTCTGCATCTGCTTTCACTTGAGGAGATGCAGAGCACAAGATCCTCCTGCTGGTGTTAACTCTATTCATAAAGTGAGAGGTACTTCTGAACAAGAGAACGAAAACCCAAGGTACCAAAAGGCACAAATATCCTCAGCTGGGTCCCACAGGCCATACCTGAGGAGTCCAAGACCTTTACAATGAAACTTTAAACCCTACATCAGAAATAAGCAACCAAGTGGAGTTGGTGACCCAGCACTGATGACAAACTCCAAAAAACCTCTGCAGGTGAAATTAGACCTGTGTTATGACTCATCTGAGTAACTGCCCAGCAAGCCGTGCCTGAAAAAAACACCATCCCAGCAAGCAGGAATTCCTACATCTGGGTCAGAGAAGGTGAGCTGTGCTTAGCTGCCTTGCTCTGCAGCAGAACTTGGCAGTGCCTTGCAGAGAAAGCCAGGTAGCAGAGGAAGAACAGAAAGGAGACAGAACAAATGCCAGTCCACAGTGCAGCTGCAAAATGCTGCAGCAGCACATTAGTCCAACAACCAAGGCTGAGAAGAAAAGGGTCAGCAATACTTCACATCAACACAAAGCTACACAAACTTCTGAGAGGCTAAGTCAAATTCTTAAGCAATCGAGAGAATGACCTTCTATTGCCTGCATCTCAACTCTCTTCCATTTCATTACCCACTCCCACAGAAACTCCTCTCTGGGATAAACCACATGAAAACAGGGGAGCTGGCTAAGGACCCTCCTGCTACTGCTGACACGTGGTGCCTCCCTGAAAGTCACTGACTTTCATCAAGGCTTAGAAAGCCCCATGGGAAACCTTGCCACACAGCATCCAGCAGCAGGGAATCAGTCATTGGGAGTTAGCCCACATACAGGGGCTGGAGCAGGTCCAGAGAAGAACAACAAAGCTGGTAAAGGATCTGGAGAACAGGGCTGGTGAGGAGCAGCTGAGGGATTTGGGAGTGTTGAGGTTGAAGGGAGACCTCATTGCTCTCTTCAACTCAAAGGAGGCTGGAGCCAGGTGGGTTTTGGTCTCTTCTCCCTAGTAACAAGTGATAGCAAGAGAAGAAGTGGCCTCAAGTTGCACCAGAGGAGGTTTAGGTTGGATGTCAGAACCAACATCTTGACTGAAAGGGCACTCAAAGACTGGCACGGGCTGCCCAGGGAGGTGGTCAAATGCCCATCCCTGCAGGTGTTTCAGAGGCAGAGATCTGGTGCTGAGGGCCATGGTTTAGCACCAGCCTTGACAGAGTTAATGGTTGGACTCAATCTTAAAGGTCTGTTCCAGCCAAAAGCATTCTACGATTCTCCAGCCAAAGCACTGTACCACAAACACACACCATAGGAGGAGAGGGGCTCAGCCACAATGTATTTTGGTTTACAGTTGTGAGGTTTTAGGGGAAGAGGTGGGAGAGGCATATGCATCACCAGGGAAAACTTTAAGGCTCCAAATGTGCAAAAGCCCTTCCGGGCTATAGAGCTTTCAGAGGGACACAGACACAGGCTGGGAAGTGCTGTCTTGAATGAGTGACATTTCTTAAGCCCAACTCACGGACAATTTCCTGAGAAGGATGACCAATTTCTTTGAGCTTCAACTTTTGCAGTACTATGCTGGAACCTATGAGGTCAAAGCTCAAACACATGCAGTCCTGGCACTACTGATGCTGATCAGTGATTCAGAGCCTAAGGTTTTCCTCCCACCATTCTACCTCTTCCCACTTGTCTGCTGTAGACAAGGTACTTCCTTCTAATTTACTTTCATTCCTGCAACATAGATGGTGAGACAAAGCACTGAAGTACAAACTCCATTTCTAAAAGCCAGATCAAACAGAACACACACCCTTCTGGGATCTGAGCACTGGACTGTCCAACCTGTTCTCCCAAGCCCCAGCTACAGATGTTCTAAAGCTTCTGTAAATGAATGACCAGAAGCATTCAAATCATAGCTGATCATGGCTGTGGTGGAGGAGAAATGAAAAGACTCATCAATATCCTTCCAGCCCCAACTTCTATTATAGTTCTAGTGTTCAGCTATGAAACCTTACAGTTTTGCTGTCTGATTCATGGTTCTGAGCATCTGAGGAGAGCAGCACAGCTTTGATAAATAAGCAAATTCACACGGGAAAAAACAACAACAAAAAACCAACCCATAAAACAAACCAACGTGAAACTTAAAACTAACTGAAACAGGACACTGAGTGAGCAAGTTCAAAGTCCAATCCTATGAGGCACAAGTATTCCAGCAGCCCCAGAAACAGAGAAGCATTGTAGTATACAATTAGGGTGTGATACCAGATAACAGCAGTGATTCACCTGGGAGACAAGGAGAAGACAAAAGCAAGAGACAAGCCAAAACTTGTCTGATGATGACAACACACAGAGTCACAGCCTCAGCAGCTCTTTTGCTGCTGAAATTGGAGGTTAGCAGCAGGGCAGCCTGGCTTTCCTGAGAACAAATCACAGGGAAAACGATATCCATCCCAGAAGCAAAAGCCATCACCAACACAAACGGCTATCATCAGCTTATCTAGGGATGGTGATGCACACTGCAATCAAACACACCAAGCCCCTTGTGAAACCTGCACAGCTTTTGTAATCCCAGGCAAGGCATCTATTCACAACTGGGAGCCTGACCATGGAGAGGGCAGATGCACACGGGGAACGATATTGGGAGCAGAGGAAATTTCCTGCCACAGTAAAGTTCCAGATCTATCTCCACCTGACCATGAGCCACATGCTTATATGTGCAGAAAGAGAGATTAACTCCTGCATCTTATTTGCATGCTACCCCTCTTTAAGGAACAACTTAACATTTGGTCCTAGTTCTGCTGGGGTTCATGTTTTGTGGGCCAGCTCATCACAAAACCTCTACCCCAAACCAGACATGCACGCTAAACAAACCTCTCCACAGTTAGGAGATGGATTGCATTTGTTCTTAGCTGCTTCCTGCCCTTCAGTCCCACTAGATATTGCTCCTAATCATCTCAAGATACTACTTGGAAGTTGGTTTCTTAAAGAAAGAGACATAATGAGGAGAATGTCTGCCAAGAAACGCAACAGGCTCTGAAACGTTAAGAGACAGAAGGGGCAGTGGAGGAAGGAAAAGGACAAGAAAAGAGGCTACTGCCCCTAAAAGTCATTAATGCTCACATCCTGTTAGACACCAGGAACCCCATTCCAGATGGGTGGGTCCGTGGGCTGTGCTTTGGTTAGACTAAAGAGATGCTTAACAGAAACCCTACACACTCAGACACACACTGCTTGCTTTCTCTGAAGATGACTTCCCAGCAACATGATCCCAATGGTTATAATCAGACATCCAGCCCTGAACACACCTCTGCAGCCAGAACCTGAGCAAGAGATATTCAGAACTGTCAGCACACTGAAGGCCTCACTGCACTTAGCTCCCACAGCCAGAGGTGGAAAATGGGACCTTTACAGTCTGGTACCTAAGTAGGACATGGTCTTGCCTCTCTTGCAATTTGTTTCATACAGAATGGTGGGGTTGGAAGGGACCTCCAGAGGCCCCTCCACTGCTGAAGTGAGTTTGCCTAGAACACATTACACAGGATCACAACGTCCAGGGAGGTTTCAAAAGTCTCCAGAGGAGATTTCACAGCCTCTCTGGGCAGCCTGTTGTAGTGCTCCAGTACCCTCACAGGAAAGGTTTTCCTTATGTTTATGTGAAACCTCCTGGGTACTACTTTGGGCCCTTCTAGACAAGTGCCTATTGCCTCTTGTCCCATCACTGGGCACCACTGAAGAGTCTGGCCCCACACCCTCTAGCTATTGATCAGCACTGATAAGATGCCCTCTCAGTATTCTCCAGGCTAAAGAGCCCTAGGTCTCTCAGCATCTCCTGGTCAGATGCTCCAGTACCCTCTGCACCTTCGCAGCCCTCCCTTCCACTGAAAGCCTGTACTGCCAGAATCAAAAACCCACTGCATTTCTTTCTCAGACAGGGCAGAATGGAGGCAGGGAGACAGAAAAGACTGAAGTATTCTCTTCATTACATTCCTGAGAGCTGTCAACCATGCACATAAACTGGGCTGCTGCCAATGGCTGCGAGTACAGACTGTGCACTGATCACTGGACACTATTTTTGTGGCCAGAACAATTCCTTGGTTCACACCAGGGTGCTATTCATCTATTTCAGGATAAGTTAAGGCAGGGCTATATAGCTAATGATAGGGTCTATCATAGTTCCATTGAGACACCTAGTCTTGTCAGGCCTGTTCTTTAAGCCCCTGCCTAATTGGGCTAGACAGTTTGTACCACACAGTAATTGCTCAGACACTTGCAGTGAGGTGACAGCTAAGAAGGGATCTGTACTTTTCAGCAATTATAAATCACAGAAGGCAGAGAGGAGGAAGAATGCCATGCACATTCCTCACCTGTACATCAGCTGAGCTCCGGGAATAGGGATCCTTGGCAATAAAGAGCTAACTGTAACACAACTCAGCAAGGAGCACAAGGCCATGCCGAACGTCAACAAACTTTAGGAGAACCTCCCAGGCTGAAAGGGTTCTCAAAGACTGGAAGAGGCTCCACAGGGGGGTGATTGAATCCACATCCCTGGAGGTGTTTCAAAGAGACAGAGATGTGGTGCTGAGGGCCATGGTCTAGCACCAGCCTTAGTAGAGTCAGAGAATCGTTGGACTAGATGAGGTTAAAGGGCTTTTCCCAACCAAAATAATTCTGTGATTCTAAGTATCTGGTTATGGCTTTGTGGCTCCTCCAAGGCTCAGGCAGGAGCTCTCAGTTCTGTAGGTGTCCACCTGAACTCAGACCAAGCAAATGGACACATCAGAAACAGATCTGAGAAACACATCTCAGGGATGATCTCAACTGGAACCTTACACCCTCTTCAGTTTTCCAGGAAAGCAGATGCCATACAAGGAGCAAGAATTTACCACTTAAAGTATCACCCAAAACAAATCCTGCCATCTCCAGACGAGGTCTAGCTAGGCCAAGCAGCACTTTCATGCCAGTGATCCAGAGGGGATCCAGCATTTCCTTCCCTCTGGTAATAACCACCACAGACCACTTTGCTGCAGCAAAGGAAATAAAATAGTTCACACTGGTCAGGGATCAAAACCTGCACCAAACACAGGGTGCTGCCACCTCCTGACTCAGCAGGGGACTGGCCTAAGACACTCACAAAGCTGCACCCAGTTGCATCTGGACCAAGTACATCTAAACACCCCTCACACTGCCAGAAGGGCACAGCTGCCTTTTGTCCATTCTGCCTCTGGAAAGCCCTTTCAGCTCATGCTCTGTAAAGTTATCCAGCAAAGAAAATGAAACTGGGCTGGTTTGGGTTTTTTTCCAACTAGCAATTAAAATTGGGTCAGTGATGACTATGAGAACTGGGGCAGCACAATTGAAAGCAGGGGACAGGAGAGATTAAAGAGAGGATCACCACATAGTGCAACAGAAATACACCTGACTGCCTCAGCTCGCTGTCATCTAATCCTGCTTCAGGGCATTTGAGAAGGCAAGGGATGGGAAAAAAGGACTCTCTAAAGTGCTCAAATCAGGGACAATTGCAGTGACAGATACAAACCAGGCCTCTTCAGGCCTCTCTGCAGAACCACAAGTGATGGGGCCAGCCACTAAATCCAGCTTTGTCCTAACTTGCCTCTCAATGAGGCAACTACTCATCTTTCTAGGCTTAGTCTACCCCACCATCACTTCCCAAAACACTTCTCCAGGTTTATTGACTCAGAAAAATCTCACCCTCCTGAACACACACTGCAAACAAACTGCTATCACCTGATCACAGTCAACATGAGAACCTCATCACCTAAGGGAGAAGGGGAAGGAGGAAGAAGATCGAGAGAAAGAAAACTGTCAATGAAGAACACAAACAGGAATGACCCAGGGGTGCCCAGGTGGCCAAGAAGGCCAACAGCACCATGGCCAGAATCGGCAACAGCATGCCCAGCAGGCTTAGAGAACTGATGGTGTCACTGTACTCAGCACTAGGGAGGCCAAAGGAGGGCACTGAGGGGCTAGAACGAGGCCAAAGAAAGGCAAAGCTAGTGAAGGGTCTCCAAAACAGGGCTGGTGAGGAGCAGCTGAAGGAACTGGAGGCATTTAGTCTGTTGAAGAGGAGGCTGAGGGGAGACCTCACGGTTCTCTACAACTCTCTGAAAGGCTGGAGACAGGTGGGTTTTGGTCTCTTCTCCCTAGGAACGAGTGATAGAAGGAGAGGAAATGGCCTCAAGTTGCACCAGGGGAGGTTTAGGTTGGATATGAAAAACAATTTTTGACTGAAAGGGTTCTCAGAGACTGTCACAGGCTGCTCAGGGAGGCAGTTGAATACCCATCCCTGGAGATGTTTCAATGAAGCAGAGATGTGGGGCTGAGAGATATGGTCGTTAAACAATGACTGGACATGATGATCTTATAGGTTTTTTTTTCCAACCAAAATGATTCTTATGATGGGGAACTGCAGCCAAACTGCTGTGAGACATGGACAAAACTTGTGTGCTTGCAAGCCCTTAAGGCTCCCTTCCCCCCTGCCCTCCCCCTTTTATTAACTTACTAATTAAAAATCTATTTTTGAGCAATAGCCAGGGGGAGTTTCCTGTTTACACAACAGTAACTCTGTAAGCCAATAAACTCAGCAGCCTTGACACATGCTGGGTCCAGGGAAGATTAATTACCATGTAAACAGGAAGCAGGCTGCTGCCAGAGCACTGGGGCACAGAACAACAGGCACAGAGGGAGTCCTGCTTCTGCACCAGCACCTCCTGCAGCTCAAGGTGCAAATCAGAATATGAGCTGAACACAACTGCAGCCTGTCTGAAAGAAAACCACTGTTTGTTGGTTGTGGCAGACACCTCCCATGAGGTGACAGAGCCAAAGTTCTTCCAGGCACTGCAGCAGAGCCATAGAAAGACTTTTAGGAATAAGCAGATTGGAGCAAGGGAGAGGAATATTTGATCACTGACAGCTTCCTCTCACAGGCTTGGGAGGAGATGGCAAGGTTTAATGTGCACAGAACCTGAGAAGGTTCAACAGGGACAACTGCAGGGTGCTGCACCTGGAGAGACAAAACAGCAGGGACCAGTACAGACTAGGGGTCATCCCACTGGAAAGCAGTTCCATGGAGAAAGACCTTGGAGTCCTGGTGGACAGGAAGTTCTCCATGGGATGGCATTATGACCCCTTAAGGCTTTATGCACTCCTTTGGCAATCTTCCAAAAGCCTCAAGCTACCAATGTTTTAACTTTGTGCCACACGAAAGGCATGAAACCCGCCAAAAGGACCACACTTGGCTTTAAAGCACAGCCTTCTCCAAATCTGTCTTTGCACACCTACAGCTTCAAAGTAGTACAGAACTGGGATTCTTCAGCCTGGAGAAGACTCTAGGAGGACCTTAGAGCTGCCTTCCAATACCTGAAGGGATCCTACAGGAAGGCTGCAGAAGGACTTTTCATCAGGGTGTCTAGAGACAGGACAAGGGAAAATGGTTCAAAACTGAATGACAGTAGGGTCACACTGGATCTTAGCAAGAAGTTCTACAGTAGGAGGGTGGTAGGACTCTGGAATAGGCTGCCCAAAGAAGTTTGTGGATGCCTCCTCCTCCCTGAGGGTGTTCAAGGCCAGGCTGGATGAGGCCTTGAGCAAGCTGAGTCTGTTTGAGAGGTGGCCCTGCCCATGGTGGAGAGGTTAAAGTAGATGATCTCTGTGACCCCTTCCAACCTCAGGCATTCTGAGTATGAAAGCACAGCTCCCTTTACGTGAGCTTAACGACACCACCATCTAGTGGATTACCAGCTGAGGGACATTTGGGTTTCCTCTTGGTTTTTTTGTTAGTTTTTTAAATCAGCAACAAAACACCAAGTAATAGTATCATAGTATCACTAAGGTTGGAAGAGACCTAGCACAGGGAAACTCCTAGTAAAATCAGAGCATGCAGCTATTGCTTCTCAATAACACTTTCAAGAAACTGTGGCTGAACAGTCACTATTCCAGCAGCTTACCCAGCTGATGTGATAGGGATATAGACACACAAGAGCTGCTTCAGATTTTCACTCTAGAATCAAGAGATTAAGTGCCAGTAAAATGACTAGTCACAAGTCCTGCATATTTAACAACATAAAACCTGACAAGGTGAATAAAGACTCATAAAAGGAGCAAATGCCAGAAACACAGAATATTAGGGGTTGGAAAAGGCTTCCAGAGATTTGAGTCCCAGCCCCCTACCAGAGCAGGATCACCTAGAGCAAGTCAGAAAGGAACATATCCATACAGGTCTTGAAAGTCTCCAGAGAAGGAGACTCCACAGCCCCTCTAGGCAGCTTGCTCCAGGTCTCCACCACCCTCACACCAAACTTCCAACTTACATTTAAGTGAAACCACCTGGGCTCCAGTTTGTGCCCGTTGTCCCTTCTCCTATCACTGGGCACCACTGAAAAGAGGCCAGCCCCGTCCTCTTACCCCTCCACCCTTTAGATATTGATCAGCACTGAGAGGATCCCCTCTCAGTCCACACTTCTGCAGGCTAAACAGCCTCAGGTCTCAAGTACCAGAGTGGACAAAGCAAGCCATGACAATTGCAGGTTACACACAGCCCTTATATGTTACTGAAGGCCACTGAAGGGGCCTGCCTTCTTCACAAGCTGAAAGACTAACTAAGACGAGCTGGTAAATTTTGCCTCTGTTACAGGAGGAAAAAGCACACCCACACATTGTTTAAAATATACTGGGGGGTAAACCACACAGAATCATGGAATCATTTTGGCTGGAACAGACTTTTAAGATCATTGAGTCAAACCAGTATCTGACTTTTCCAAGTCCAATGCCAGACCCTCAACATATCTCTGCCTCTTTGAAACACCTCCAGGGATGAGGATTCAACCACCTCTCCGTGGGCAGCCTGCATCAGTCTGAGGTCCCTTTGTCAACAAGCTCCTTCTAACATCCATCCTAGGCCCACCTGGTGTAACTTGAGGTCCTTTCCTGTCATCTTGTCTTGGATACAATGAAAAATAAGCTGAATATCAACAAGAGCAAGAAGAGGAGGGAGGGGGAAAGAAAGAAAGAAAGGAAAAAAAGCCAAACCCAAAACACCCCAAAACCCCACCAACTCAAAACACCACCAACACCATGCACCCACCCACCAAAAAAAAACCCAAAACACCCACAAAAAAAAAAAAAAACGAAAAGCAGAAACCCACCAAAAACCCCGCCAAAAACCCCCAAACACCAAAAACAAATAAACCACCAAAAAAAGCTCACAAATAAACCACACCAAAAGAACCCACAAAAAAAAAACCCAGAAAAAATCCACTAACACCCCCCCCCCAAAAAACAAACCCAAACCACACAAAACCCCACCAAAAACCCCCAAACAAACAAAAAAAAACCCAACCAAAACACACAAAAAAACCCCAACTGCCCCCAAAACTAAACAGACAGCCAAAAGAAAGACGGGGGACATTTAACTCTGGGGAAAGCCATGGTTATTTTGCTCCACTCCAGCCGTACAGAAGAGTTCCCAGAATCGGGTGGGTTGGAGAAGCGCCTTAAGAGCATCGCTCCCAACCATGCTCCGAACGCTACCTGCCACAACAGCGCAGGCATGCCCAGAGATGCCGGCTTCCCTTTCAGCTTTCCTCGCTTTAGGGCAGTAAGGATCTCCTTCGCTATAACTCTTTTACCCTACAAACACCTCAGAACTGCTTTTTAAGAGGAGCCCAGCCCGCATCGGCCCCGGCCGCCAAGCGGCACACACAGGGCAAACTTTCTCCCGCCGCTGCCGCCTCCCGCGCGTGTGGGCGACCGCCCCCGGCGCGCTGTGACGCGCCCGGCGTAAACAAAGCGGTGCATTGTGGGAAGGGGGAACCGTTACGTGCCGGAAGAGGCAGCGTCCATCTTAGGCGCTCGGACGCGTCGCGGCGGTGGGATGGCGGCTGATAGCCGGGAGGAAAAAGGTACTCAGTGGTAGGGATGAAGGAAAATAGTTAGGTTATGGGAAGGCGGGGGTTAGGGATGGCTCGGGGAGTGGGGAATCTCGCATCCCGAGCTTTCCCCTCCCCGTGGCCTACTTCGCTGCTGTGCTAGGCCTTTACTCTGGGAGACGTCTGTGAGAAGTGTGGAGGGATGATTGGGCTAGGAGGATCTCGTCGAGGACATTTTCATCATCTTATGGGGAAAGGGCACCCCGTTGTATGTTGGGGTTCTGGAGGTGGTGGGCCCATCGTGCCGTTGAGGTGCCCCAGCGGCAGCGGGCTCAGGACAAGGTGACTTGCCGTAAGTTCAACATTAACCTGCAGTAACTCGCTGCCAATGCCTTTTCGCAGGAAGTGTCCGATTTTTCTTCTTTTTCTGCCCGGATCTGGAGCCGTATTATTTTTTCAGGGTTGTTTGCTGAGGGACGTAGTTATTTTAGCAAGCAGAAGCAGATGCTGGAATATTTGCTGTGGGGTTTTGGTTTTTTTGCCTAGGTTTTTGCAGTCAGTTATGCTTTCTGGGCACCGTGGGTGAGTAAGTTTGAATTAAAGGATCTGAATGCTTCCAAGGTAATGTATATTCACAACTCACGCTTGTCGCTGTATGTAGAAGCTGCAGAGATCCACCCTTTGTCCAGGAGGTTATATTAGTCAGCCTTCACAAAATACTCAATTTGAGGGGTAAAACCCCTCTTTAGATGTAGAAGATTGCTCTCTGGTGATTAGTGCAGATAATGGAAGTGTTACAACAACGATCAAGAATCACCTTGATGTTGTGGCTTGGCTTGAATTGGTTTGGATTTCTGTGGAATGCATCACATCAAGTTTTTTGCTTTATGGATAGATGTCCATAAAACAGCTTTGTCAGAATAGTAAAAATTTGCTGTCTTTAAATATTTATTGTGGAAGTAGATCACCTGGAAAATCCCCACTAGACCTTGGTAGAACTGATAAGTACTGATTTCTGGTTCTTGATTCTTAAACCAATGAGATAAGGTGCTATCAGATTGTGCTGAAACAAGTGTGAGCTACCAGCATGAATGAGCACTGAAATTGAAGTCAACTACAAATGTGTACTGTTGACATGTCTAAATTTCTGCTTGCATAACAATGGATACAGCTGGGCTTGGGGTTTTTTTGTGTGTGTTCTTTTTTTAGTCACTTGATCAAGGCACGAGTAGTAGACAAGAAATGGTTGTGTTTCTTTACTTGGCTTTTAATTTCCTATGAAAGGGCTGATTCTGACTGAATAGCAGGTGTTGATGTACACTTGTGTGTAACTGAAATTATTGCCCCTGTAAATGCCGTGTTATTTTTAAGCTGCTTGTGGAATAAAAAGTCTAGTTCACTGTTTTAAAAAAGCAGAAATAAAGCCCAAGTACCCTTTTAGTTTGGAATTACCTGGGTTTACCTGTTTGCCAAATCAGCTACTTGCTTGGACTCTTCCTTGAATAAACGCTTATGGCCAACAGAGGAGAAATGGCCTCCTCAGGTTACTTTTCTGCTGTTTCAGGTGAGTTAATTTTGTTCATGGAAGGATCCAACACACTCCAGAGTGACCAAAAGATGAGTTGCAGGAGAGGCCAACTGGGACTCATTTGGACTTTTCTTCTTCAGCAGTGATGAACTGGAAGAAATCTGACCTCTGCTGTTTTTCTGGGGTTTTGGTGCTTTTTCTGATGCTTATCTTGCTTTGTCTGAGATAATTGAGCTCATCAGGTTGAACCCTGAGAGTCACAGTTCAGGGAGTGTAATCTGTGGAAGACGGTTGAGCAGCATGCCCTGTGCAGGTGAGAGATGGGATCTCGTGTGCTCAGACTGCCCTTTGTGCATCACCAGGCTGCTAAAGGAACCTGTGATTTTGCTTTTTTAAATTCATCAGGTAGATGTGCTTACAGAAGGGGTGGTGGTCAGCAGTGAACTCATTCTGCCCCTGTATTTTACACGCTGGTTTAAGGTTCCAGCTATAAATCAGGCCCAGCTAACCCAGGAAGGCATCAGAGGGTATGTGTCAGACTTGTTTATTCCATGCAGTTTTTCTCATCTCTTCATTTCTTTCTGAACCAGCTGCTGCATGATGGAGTCTTTTAGCACCTCTGCATGCTATTGCAGTACCCAGGCTAAATGTCATTTCCTCAGATGTCCTGTTGCCTCCCCAGCTGGGAGACAAAGCTGAAGTTCGTGCGTGTGGTCTCAGCTGGGTGATGTGTTTAGTGTTCCAATTCTAGCCTACCTCTTTTTCGCTAGTCTCCAGTGAAATAATCTCATGCTCTGAACTTGCCTGGGTCTCCACATGGAAGCAAGACATGGCAGCCCATGTTGAGTGGCTGCACAGCCATGACTCCGACTCTTGGATGTGTAACCAGTGACAGCAATAATGTTTACTGTGGGTATATAGAGGTCTACAAAGGTGAAGGGCTGTTCCTGAGACACTTAGGACGGAGCTTGGTGTTAAACTGCCAGGGCAAAGCTTGACCCAGCTCTCTGCACCACTTCCTTTGCATCAGCTGCAGTAATTGCACAGTTCAGAGGCCACTTATTCCTTCACCTGCCACAGTATATATGGAGAAGTGCCAGCAACAGAGCGAGCGTGCAACACTGAGTTCACCTTCAGTAGTGTGCAGTAGAGACACAGTGGCAGTTCTGACTCTTGCCGATGTGGGCTGCATCTTTTTTTAATGGCAAGCTGTAAAATTCCTCTTGTGAAGCAGCTCAAGATTTTGAGATAGACAAGTTGCCAAACTCTGGAGGACTTGGTTTGCTGCCTTACCGCAGTTCCATCCAGTACAAGAGTCCCTTCCTGTTGATTTGTAACAGTGTACAACACATCTTCTACAGACACCATCAGCTAGCTGAGTCGTCGGAGTTTGCTCTGCTTTGGTTTTGTGTGCCAAGCACAAAAAAAATAAGTGACATTCACAGTAATACAAAGGGGAAAGAGCTAAGAATTACGGAGGTTAGGAGCAGAAATAGCAGTTTCCCATATGAATGCCTTTTGTGTTTTCCCTTTCCATGCTTATACCTAGTTCATTCCTGTTCTTTAAAATGCTTGGAAGAGAGATCTGCGGCCTTAAGGTTGGTCAGTCCTCCTACCATGATCACTGCCTACCCACTTTGGTTTCAGGCAAAGTGAAACAGAGTCAGAAACAGTAATGGATTTTAAAAGCTGTGGGACTAGCTGTGGTCATTTGCTGCTTATGGCATGAGTTTTCTTAAATTTCATCCCTTTTGATCAAGGGGAATTAATTGTAGCTTTTGAGTTTATGTTCAGAGCAGCTCAGAATTAATTCTGCAGCTAATCAGTGCTGCTTTACTCTTATTCAGTGGGGTGACCTAGCTTATGGTCTTGTTAACTTGCCCTGGTGATTTTTTTTCCTACTTGTAGGTGAGCACAAAACTTTGCCCTCCTGACACGGCAACGACAAGAAAAACAGTGGAACAAGGAGGGACTGTATTTAAGGCACAGGTTCCTGAGGATTCCGAGAGGGGTCACTCCTCTTTGCTTCTGCTGCTCAGGCTCCTTTCCCTCACATTTTGTACAGGCTTTTCTATGAAGCATTCATTTATAGGTCAGCTTTCCCGCAAAGCCTGTGTGACATGAGCAGCTAACTCGGGCCTAAATGCATCCTGTGACGTATTTTACTTCTTTTATTGGCTTTGCTTGATCCTTCCAACTGAAATTGTGGTGATAAGTCAGGAATATGTTAATTTTTGCCTTGTGCCAGAGCTGTATTCCTAAAAGAAATATTTGAGTTTGTGAATAGTCTGCTGTAGTTCCTGTATCTGGGCATTGAATAGTTGGGTTTAACTTTTCATGTGTTTGCTTTCAGATGGTGAACTCAATGTTCTGGATGACATTTTGACTGATGCTCCTGACCAAGATGATGAGTTGTATAATCCTGACAGTGAGCAAGATAAAAGTGAAAAGAAGGGTAGGTGACTTCAGTAGTGGGTGCAAAAATGGTAAAAAAAAAAAAAAAAAAATCTTAGAAGCAGCAGCTCTTATGACCTGACTCAAAAAGTGAAAGAGTTCCACAAGTCTTTAGTTCATGGACATCTGCTTTTTCACCTTACCTTCCAAGCAGACAGTTCACTGTCTTTGCTTTTGTCTTAAAAGCAGTTGAGTCTGGCTTTTTATGGATTTATTTCCTGTCAGAAAATGACTGTCCTGTTTGGTTTGACAAAGTTAAATGGAAATGGAGCAAAACCATTTCTAGATTGGTTCTTAATTTGGCTTTAGGCCAGTCCCATAAGTGTTTACTTGAGCATTCACATCTACAAAACTTAGAAAGCACCTACAGGATTGCTCTCATAAAATCAGTGCATTTTTAGAATGCAAGCTGTGAGTGCTGCAAAGTCTGCAGCTGAAAGATAAGTGTGCAACAGAGCTATGACCCAGAGTGCAGAAAGCAGGAGTCTCTGCTCTGTAAAGTAATACTGAACTCAATCTCTCTGCTCAGGATCAAAACGAAAAGCTGACAGGCTGGAGAACGTGGAAAGCAAGAGACAGAAGCCTGCTGTGCACTCCTCGAGGCAGCTGATGCCAAAGCCTCCCAGCTCCTCGGTGAGCAACAACAAGAGAGTGGTGAGCACGAAGGCAAAGCCGGTGTCAGACTACAAGAGCGAGGAGTATCAGAGGGCTGAGAGAAACAAGCGCCTGGATGCCGAGCGAAAGATGCGCATGGCCAGCGGCGCCAGGGAGCCTTACAAAGGACAACCAGAAAAACCTTGCATGAGGAAGAGGGATATTGACAGGAGGGCAAAGTCTTCTACACCAGATGGTTCAGAGGTATTAAATATTCTTGCTGCCTTAGAAATAAAGCGATTAGATGAGACTTTGTAAGGCACGTTCTCTTAGGACTGTGTGTGCACCCTGAAAATAATGTATGACTGCTGACTCACTTTTTCTTTAAACATCAGAGAATCAGGCATGATGTGGATAGAAGGCCAAGCAGATCCAGCCATTCTTCTAAAGAAGAGGTGAACTCTGAGGAATATTGTTCAGATCATGAGACTGGCAGTAGTGGTTCCTCTGAACAAGGCAACACAGAGAATGAGGAGGAAGGAATGGAAGAAGAAGATGATGATGAAGGGGAGGAGGACGAAGAGGTGGAAGAGGATGGGGAGGAGGATGAAGAAGAGTATGAACAGGATGAGAGAGATCAGAAGGAAGGAAATGACTATGACACACGAAGTGAAGCCAGCGATTCTGATTCAGAATCTGCCTCTTTCACAGATGGGTCAGTCAGATCTGGATCTGGTTCAGAGGCATCAGGTAGGTACCATCCAGCACTCTAATCTGAAATACCTTGTTGTTAAAAGTTCCACTGCCGTTTCCTGGCTGTGTCAGAAGTACTCCTTAACTGCAAAACTCCTACTAGATGTTTAATTATGAAATACCATGGACCACACGTGTTATTTCCTTACACCAAAACTTGGGAATATCAGGATTGCTGTGCTAAGCATTCAGAGTGGTTTTGATTGCTTTGGCCTTGCTAATCAAAACTTCAAATGTTAGAATTCGTTCTGGCTTAGGTGTCTTAATGGCTTAATTTCCCACACATTCCAATTGGTGTTGAGCTGTTCTGTGTTGATAAAGAGTGATCAGTTACAATGGTGTAGGAAAAGCAGCAGCTCCACAAGGAAGGGTAGTTGGATCTGAAGTAGTGGCTGCCTTTAGCACAGGAAATCTAAACCTGAGTTGAAATGATTAGCTACTGAGGCAAACTTGAGAGAAATGTTATAAGCAGAAACCAGAAACAAATGTTTCATGGTATATTCTGACTGGTCTTAAATTACCGATGTGAAGTGTTAATGAATTAATGAAGTGGGGTTTGCTGTTAGGATTCCTCTTGTGTATGTTTCCCTGTATGAAGTCTGCCTAGGTTGTCAT
This sequence comes from Picus viridis, assembly GCA_033816785.1. Classification (NCBI taxonomy): domain Eukaryota; kingdom Metazoa; phylum Chordata; class Aves; order Piciformes; family Picidae; genus Picus; species Picus viridis. Next base: position 24,908,377 of record CM066582.1, on the reverse strand, counting down.
TCTGTTTAACATAAAGCTTTTCGTGGCTCAGCTCTGCAGTGTGGGGTTAGATAGCAGACAAGTGAAGCTGTAATTGTTCTAGGAAGCTTTGTAGCATAATGGAACACTTTTAAGAGTGGGAGTTGCTGCTTGTGTTTTGTTTTCATAGCTCGTGCTGTTTTGTTCAGCTCTGAGCAAATGTGCCCATATCACTATCACACAATCATGGAATAGTTTGGATTGGAAGGGACCTTAAATATAGTATAGTTCCAACCCCCTGTCATGGGCAGGGACACCACCTACTAGGAATGGATAACTCAAGGGCCCAGCCCACCTGGCTTTCAACACTTCCATGACTAGAGCCTCCGCAGCTTCTTTGGGCAACCTGTTCCAGTGCCTCACTACCCTCATGGGCAAGAATTTCTTTCTAATGCCCAATCTAAATCCAGCTTCTTCTAGTTTGAAGCCATTGCCCCTCATGCTGTCACTCCATACCTTTGTCAAAGATCCCTCTCTAGATGTCCTGCAGCCCCCACCAGGTACTGGAATGCTGCTCTAAGGTCTCCCTGGAGCTTTCTCTTCTGCAGGCTAAACAGCCCCAACTCTCTCAGCCTGTCCCCATAGAAAAGGTTACCTAGCCCTCTATTCATCTTCATGGCCTTCTGTGGACCCGCTCTCCTGCTTCCATGTCCTTGTGCTGTGGGCTCTAGAGTTGGACAGAGTACTGCAGGTGGGGTCTCACCAGAATGGAGTAGAGGGGGAGAATCACCTCCTTTGACTTGCTGGCCTTAGGACCCACTTAGGCCTCTCTGTTGCAAATTTGATTGAAGGCTGGAGAGAATAGCTGAAAAGCAGCCTTTCTAAAACACCTAGAAGATCAAATCTGTCTCTGAAGGTCACACAGAGATACTGGATCTGTAGCACGTGTCTAAAAGCCGAGCTTAAGCAGTTAGCATTGTCTGCTGTTTCTGAGGCAGCAATTACAATTTTCAGGTGCAAGTTAACGTCACTATTTCAGATGGCTTTTTCCCATCACAGTACCTTGTTACCATAATTGTGCCTGTCACTTGATGTTTAAAATACTGCTTTTATTATGTTTTGGGGTGTTGTGTTTTGTTTTTTTTCAGATGAGAAAAAGAAGGAGAGGAAGAGAGCTAGAGGTATCTCTCCAATTGTTTTTGACAGAAGTGGAAGCTCTGCGTCCGAATCATATGCAGGTACTTTTTCCTTTTATTGCTTGTCGTCTTGACCTGCATCAATTCTTAATGTGTAAGCTAAAGCAAATGTAACTGGCTGTAGAGTTTGGGGTATGTAGCTTTTCATGATCTGGTATTGATTTCTGGCATGTTGCGTGTGGATTCCTCGGAGGGGAAGTAGGCTTTCTCCTTACTTTAATGCTATTCTGTTGCTTAAGTGGAGTTTTCACTTTTTTGTTTTTTAAACTTGGAAGATGATGATTCAGTGACTAGTTTTCTGAGTAGGAAATTGCTCAAATGCTATTTCAAACAACCAACCAAACAACAAACCCAAACCAAAGAACCCAAAAGCAAACCAAAACAAGCAAACCAAACCACTCGTGCACATTGAACAGCATTTTTTTGTGTGTGTGGGTGCGCGCCAGAAAGCGTAATTTGTCATGAATGCAAATGGTATGTGACAAGGCTGTAGAAATTGTGTCTTATCTCTATTAAGGCTCAATCTGAACAAATGTGCTTTGGCTAAACACAGGTTCAGAAAAGAAGCATGAGAAATTATCATCTTCCGTTCGTGCTGTCCAAAAAGGTATCATTTAAATTTGAATTTTTAATGCATGCCCCATAGCAGGCTGTGGTCTCTGTTCATCAAATTACCCACAAGTAGTCATGTTCCGATATAGATCGCTCCGAGCACCTCATTGTTCTGGGCACAAGTGGATCTTGAGTGTTTTCTGCTTGTGTTGTGTTGGGAGCGACACGCAGAACTTCAGCCACTCTGCTCCCTGCAGACCTCGCAAAGCAGACAGTGAAATGTTTGCACCTGAGAAGGGGCACGCTGCAGCATTCTCTGTTGGATGGCTTGTGCAGATGGGAATGTTACCCAGTGTTTATACAAAGATTCTTAAGCAAGAAATAACTCCTGTATATCGGAACATCACTGAATCATGCTGATTTGATTTGATTTTTTTTTCTTTACCTCAAGATCGAAGTTTTAGTTTTGATTTAGTTTTCCCTGGCATTTTGTGCTTCTGCAGCTTAGACTTGAAGTTGGGGGTTGTCTGTGATAACACATGTAGGAACTGGGTGGGCTATGGTGTATTTTGAAGGAAACAAATGTATACTAAAAGCGACATTTTAAAACAACTGTAAATATTTACAGTTCTACTTATCTCATACTTTTTTTTTTTTCAGACCAAACAAGTAAACTCAAGTACATTCTCCAAGATGCGAGATTCTTTCTCATCAAGAGTAATAACCATGAAAACGTATCACTTGCTAAAGCAAAGGTATGTTGAATTTCCTTCCAGCTCATCAGTGTGGTTATTTCCAAACATACCCACCTTAGACACAGGTAGATGCATTTTTTCTCCATCACCTAGATGATGACAGAGGCAAAGATGGAAGCTTCTGCTCCATGATTCTTCAAGGGTGGCCATTTTGCCTCTACTGTAACCTGGAAGCATTTCTAGACCATCTCTCATTTATCCTGATAAGATTAAGGTTATAGAGAGGCCTAAAGTTCTGTGTAATAACATCCTAAGCCAGCCTCCACTGGGAATGCTGAGATGGTCTTTTCTCCCTTTCATCAGCACTTGTGTTCATATTGCTGTGCTGTGAGAAGGTTCAGAAGGTTGCTTTGGTTTTCATGTGATGCTGTAAATGTAATTTCGTTCCAGCTGATTTGAGGCCTTTTAGCAGAAACACATGTCTGGCAGGAAGGTGCAAGGAATTCCTCTTTGGGAGGGATTCCAGTGCTCTAGACTTCAGCTCTGATGAATGGCACTGGTCTGCTCTGGTGGTTTTCTTGACGTCTATTATTTGCAACAGCTTGTAGAGAAAATAGCTGCTTTGCTGTTGCACAACATAACCCAGAGCAGCTGATTCTGGTAGTGAAGATTTTCTGAAACAGAGCCGGATTCGAACCATTGCATGAGTCTTGACATTCCTTGACAACTGCCCCAGCTTTGGGCCTGATCTGTGCAGTGAACACCATTCTGACTAGTGTGTGCGCTAGCTCTGTAGAGGAGCACATCCCTGCTGAGCCTCGGCCACATCTGGGGCTGAACTCATGTTCTTGGTGTAGATGCTGTGTCACTTGACATGCAGACATCAGTCTCTTGCTGCTGCACTTCCATGAAAATGGCTTTTGTGGTGCCAGGAAGTTGTAGTTCACAGCAGAGCTTCACAAGCAGCCTAAAGTAATACAGCTAATGAAAAACCCAGCGTAGATCTCTAATGAATTGTCTGGTCAAGCAAACACTGATCTGAGCACAGAGTGGGACATAAGAATGTACCTTCAGTAAAAAAGGAAGAGAAAGGACATTTTCTTTGATAGACCCTAGATTATATTCCAAGGCTTAAGTTTGAACATGTCAAACCAGCCTAAGCTTTTTCTGGGGTTGTCCAGAGAATGGACTGGTAAGCTGGTCTTGCTGAAAAGTGATACAGCACTCTGTGTTCTGATACTCTATAGCTCAGCTTAGTTGGTACCTTCAGGCAGGGTGTGTTTTCTTGTGCCATGCCTGGGGAAAAGGGAGAAATTAGTAGGTGAGGAAGTGGGAGGCTGAAAGCTGAATGAACTGGTTTGGAGGGTCTTGCCCATTTAAAATGTTGGTCTGGTGTCTCTCATGTTTCTGGCTTTTCACTAAGAGTTGCAAAATCTGTAAGCTGTCCTCAACAATCATGTCTCTTAAGAAGATTACTGAGGTCTACCTGCACATCTCTCACTGCATATGCTACTGTTTTATCATAGTTTGTGTGTATTATATAATATTAGAGCTTCTAAGGTCACTTAAAATGTAGAAGATATTAAATGTAGAAGATATTAAAAGTGAAGCTCTTCATATATCTGATCATCATTATAAATACAAGTGAAACTTCTAGCTTGTGCAAATGCATCTGCAGTGTCCAATAAAGATTGAAAAGCCAGTGGTTTACAAGTTCTATCATGGGACTATCATGGCTAAAAATATGTTCTGAAGGACCTGAATTAAGCAATACACAGAATCAGAGAATGTTAGGGGTTGGAAGGGACCTCAGAAGATCATTGATTTCAACCCTGCTGCCAGAGCAGGATCACCTAGGGCAGGTCACATAGGAGCACATCCAGATGGGTTTTGAATGTCTCCAGATAAGGAGATTCTACAGCTTTTCTGGGCAGCCTGCTCCACAGCCCCAGCACTCTCAGAGTGAAAAAGTTTTTTCCCTACCTTCCTCTTTGCGTTGTCTTCTATCTTAGAACGCTAGTTTGTACGTGTTTTCCTCATCTGCGCTATATACCTCTGTTGGCTACATCTACTGAGATGAACTCTTAACACATTGATGGTGGGTTGGGGGTTGTTTCGTTTCAGGGAGTATGGTCAACACTTCCAGTCAATGAGAAGAAGCTTAATGCTGCATTTAGATCAGCAAGGAGTGTTATTTTGATATTTTCTGTAAGAGAGAGTGGCAAATTCCAAGGTAAGGGAAAGCAAGCAGATAGCAAGGTAAGTGAAAGTGAGCTTTCTGTGCAATAGCTTTTCTGTTGTCTTTGTTACAATTTATGTGCGATCCTTTAGGATTTGCAAGATTGTCTTCAGAGTCCCATCATGGAGGATCACCTATACATTGGGTGCTGCCTGCAGGAATGAGTGCAAAAATGTTGGGAGGTGTCTTTAAAATTGACTGGATTTGCAGGTAAATAACTTTTTCTTTATGTTAGTAACAAGGCATTACAATGCCAGTTCTGTGGAATACTGTCTTCAGTGCTGACAGCATCCTTCTGAAAACTCCATTCAACCAAGGATCTGTCCTCCCATCTTCCCAGATCCCTTCCTCTATTACTGAGCTTGGGACTCAGCTCTATACCTGGCATGTGCTGTGGAATTTCATTTTTTTAATGTAGGCAATGAATTAATTTAGAGATTATTTTTTTTGAACGCTTGTTTTCCTTCACTGATCTCTTGCACTGAAAGCAGAAAACTCTGTTCTGAAGGCTGAGTGAAAACAGCTGCTCACTTGAATAGACAACTGTGGATAAAAGGGGAGCAGATTCTGTAAGGAAAGATCTGTCTTCATCTGACATCTTGGCATCTGAACAAATTAAAGCCTACTGTTCTAGAATAACCTGAAATCCTAGAGATGCTTGCATAACGTACAGGTTGTGAGCACTATGCTCAATGATTCCTCCTGAGTCTGTCTTACAGAAAAGTTTTGAACCTTCCCTTGACCTGTAAGAGGAATTTTTTTCAGTAGGTAACATGAGCTAGCACCTCAGGTAGAGCTTGGGCAGTGTGTTCAGGTGGAGCTCATAAGCATGCATGATCTTGGTATTGTACAGAGACTGAAAAACCCTTCTTTAGTAGGGTTGGCTGTCACAGATGGACTACATTAGTTAATGTTTGGTTAAGTCAGAGTATAACTTTCGGTTACTAATGCTTGATACCCACCAAGACATTCATTCAGAGACCTGGCAGAATTACTGTGTACTTAATGTCCTGCTTTCTGCATTTGTGAACACTTTTTTTAACATAACACAGGCCACACTAATTTCTGCCACTTGGTGCTTAGGCGTGAGTTGCCGTTCACAAAGTCTGCTCACCTGACCAACCCCTGGAACGAGCACAAGCCAGTGAAGATAGGCCGGGATGGACAGGTTTGTTACTTTTGGTGGTTTTCTCCTCTCTAACCCACGTCTCCTAGTGCTTGCTTTCTGCTTGCTATGTGCAGAAGGGCTGGAGTCTTCTGAGATCAGTTGTTACTTGTGGTGGAGCACTGTGATAAAGGTACCCAGCTCATCTCTAATGTTGTGGAAGAAGGAAACCGCAAACAAAGCAGTGCCAGTTCTTGGTGGTAAACAATGTTTGATCCCTCAAAACTGCGTGGTGGTTTGGGTTTGAGATGTGCCATGCATTGGATGGTGTGCAAACCTTGCTGCAGCAGTTCTCAAGAACATGCCCCGGTGTTTCCAGCTGTGTTTATATACTGTATAGTTTAGGGAAGAGACTCTGCCATTATAAAGTCTGTGCTAAGTAATTGTAATTGGTGGGACCCTTTGTCTTGTTAGCCAGAGCAGAATGCAGCTATGTTGCTGCTGCCATCAACTGACCCAGCCTGGACTCAAGTAACAGGTCCTGCTTTCTTAGAGTGAGATGGGAATTGCATAATCCCCATCTTGTCTAGGACATGTAGACTGTGCTATTTTGCCCATAGGCACATTCACTTTGGGCAGCTGAAGTAGAACAGCATTCTTAGTCTTAATATTTTGTCCACTTCACTATAGAGTTGCAGTCTTGAAGTGGGTTTCAACTTTCTTCATAAAACTGCTGTCCTGTTAGGTACTGGGCAAGCGGTGTTTGTTGCTTGCTCTCCCTGCTTTTCAACTTGGGCCATTTCCTAAAGTGGTTGTGGCTATCCATTCAGGCTTTGTGCACCCCTGAGTGGATCTCTCTTCTGAGGACATGGGCCCTGAGCGTTTCCAACAGCCCTTGGGAAGGCAGTTTGCAGGCATGTCACCAAGTGGAAGAAACACTTACAGATTTGCTTTGCACCTGGCTTTTGCCAGCTTCATTTGATGGTCCTTAGTTCTTGTAGCAGAAAATGGAGTCAGCAAGTTGATATCTGTCCCTTTGTCCTCCAGACAACTCTTGTTGTCTGTCTTGCCCCGAATACCCCACATATTCATCTTTTATTCTAGTCTGAGGAGACCTACCTGACCTGCTCAGTCACTGCATGTAGGGCTTGTTGCACTCATTCATTTACTTCCAGTGGCCTGCTTTGAAGCTCTTCTACTGTCCCCTTATTTTTTCAGGTTCAGGGATCAGAACTGCACCTGCTATTTAAGGTGTGGGTGAAATGTGGTCTTTTGATGGTGTATAATGATGTTTTCAGTCTGTGTTCCTTAATACTGAGCACACCATTTGCTTGGTATGAGCTGGCACTTTCATGGACCTGTCTACTGTGCACTGAAGAACTCACTTTAGAGTGGTGGTAGTCTACTTCAGCAGGCCATGGCTTTACATGTGAAGCTGGGGTGGATTTTTTTTTCCTACATGTGTCACTTTTCTCTCTGTAATAGGTGATTATTTTCTTTGATGACAAAACAGTCCTCTGATTTTTTAGCAAAACAGTGATGTGGCCTGTATGTTTCATGGGAAGATGTTGTTGGACTATTTTATGAGAGTTCTAAGTAGTGCCTAAAGAGTGAAAGGTAATGTAAGTGAATTTTGCTGTGTCTCAAGCGATACCAAAACCTCTCTGAAGTGTCTTTTCTTGTTTTTTCATGTATGTTGTCAGTGTATTTGGGGAAGAGTTTCGTTTCTGCAGTTTATAAACCACTACTGAACTTCTAACTAATTCTAGGAAATTGAGCCGGAATGTGGAACCCAACTTTGTCTTCTCTTCCCTCCCGATGAAAGTATTGACTTGTATCAAGTCATTCATAAAATGAGGCACAAGAGAAGAATGCACTCACAGCCCCGATCAAGAGGACGCCCGTCGCGTCGAGAGCCCGTGCGGGACGTGGGAAGGTTAGAAACGTTCTTTGGACTGATAGTAGGCACATGTGTCAGAATAACCTGATGGAGGAATGTCAGTCGTCAGAGCTTGCCCCGCGAGGAAGAAGAGAGAAAATCCTCAAATCAAGCTGCATGGACAAGTCTGTGGCTTCATTGAGGATTTCACATGGTTCCCCGGTGTGGCATTTTGCAAGAGGAAAATGGGGATCTTTGCTTTTGCAGAAAAAAAAAAAGAGAGATCTTAAAGTGCTGTCTAGTTTAGACTAGATCCTTTACTGAGCTAATGCAACGTGTTATACTAGCTGTAGGTAAGCTTGGCTTGATGATGAGCAGGCTAGCTGGAGAGAAGGAAGTCTTTCTTTGCCAAAAATGTGTTAATATCTTGTAAAAGCCTTTTCTTGCAGGTGTGTCTCTGGATAAGCCTTATCCAATGTGGGACTTTTATAAGGATCACTTAGAATTTTGCAGAAGATGCCGCCTCATTTTGAGGATAAAATATTTTAAGTTATTTTGTTATTCAAGAGGAGCATTATTGGGACTGTTTCAAATTGTGTCACCGTGATGTGTTAACCCCATTGCCAAATATGCTCTAACATGCACCCACTGAATTCATGCATCTTGCTGAGCTTCTGCAAACAGTAGGTTCTTCCCAAAAGGGATCGAGTGGCCCCTGGAGACCCGGCAACAAACCAAACAGAATGGCTGTTGCTGTGTCTGTATTTACAACCTTTCCAGATGCTGGCAGTACCTGTGGACTTTAAAAGTATTTTTAGAGGATCGACATGGTTATTGATCACTGCTATATGAACTTAACATCATTTTCCAGGAAAAAGGGGGTATAACTTGTTACAGAATTGGAGAAGTCTTTGCAAAGAACTGATATTAGCCCTTCTGCCAAACACCTTTTCCCCCGTGTAGCTGCTTTGCATACAGACTGATGTATGGTTTGGGCTGAAACCTTGGGTTAAGTTTCCTCTTTGTGGAAACATCCTGTGGTAGGTACAGATGCCCAACAAGAGGCCCCATTTCCTTGACCTTTAAAAAAAAAAAAATAAAAAAAAAAGGACACTGTCACAAGTAGGTAGGAGGAAACCTGGCAGCACCCCCCTATTTTTGGCTTTAAAGGACTGAACACCGAGATGCTTTTGAAGTTAAGCTAAGAGGTTTCCAGTGCAATAAAGTATATACAAGTGAAGGTTTTGCAATGGACTGCAAACTATACATATAACACCATCACACCTTCTCAAGCCTGCCAGGGCCTCCATTTATGTATGTGGCTTACAAGCTTAAAGTCAGTAGTTGGACTACTATATGAACTGTTTCTATCATATTTTATACCGGTCGTAAATGCAGTCTCAAACTACAAGAAAGCGGTATGTTTATTCTTTACACCAGCTTTTATTTGCCTTGGTCTGATTTTGCTGTAGATGCAACTGCTTTGGTTTGTGGGCCTTTTGCTCATAGTAAAGAATCTGCTTTCATTTTAAAAACCTTAGTAACTGGGCATGGTGGGGAAAGGGGGAGGAGAGGTGACTTGATAAAACTGAAAGCTGCGTGATCTTGTTACTCAGCAAGCAAGTTGCACAGTAATTAAGCAATTTAAAATGTTCATTTCTTGTCTTGAGGAATTGTATTCCTGGGATCGGGATGGGAAGGGAATGGTTTTGTAGCTGCTTTATTTAGAAACACCGTTGTGTATGCATTGGAGTCTCCCATTAATGTTTATGTATCTTGGTGGAGCAAAATTGGCAGCTATTTTTCAGTTATTCAACTGGAATGTAACTTTCATAATCAAATTTCCTCCCTGAGAGCCAAGTTTTTGAAGATAACTCTCTAAAGTAGAAGAGCTGTTTCCACAGAAAGGAGCCCAAATTATTTTCATTCCCAGGAAGTTTAAGCATTCTTAAAACTTCCTGTAAAAGGCACCAGTGCATTGCTGTTAAGTTGCTTAGAACAGAAATTGTTAGAAATTCTCTCTTTGGCCTACCCAATTAGAAGAGCTACAGTGAAAGAAGCAACTTCAAAAAGCATGCAGAGCTGTATTTAGAAATTTTCTGGAAGTAGACCACCTATAGCATTCTTTTCCCCATGGCTATCAAATCCAGCAATGCCCATGCCTTCTGACTGTAATAATACGTTCTGCCACCAACTTTTCGCTGTATTTAGTTCTATAAATTGTTTTGGTACCCAACAGCTTCTTTCAAAAGGGAATGTGGAAAGTGTAATGTCAACACTTAACTCTGTTTTAGCCAAATTTATTACCCTTTTTCGGTACAAAAGTGCAGTTGGGTAGAGTTCCTTCCTTAACTGCTGGAGCTCCTGGAGCCAGAAAGCTAACAGTGGAGGGTATTTGATTGGACTGTTGTTCCTGAATTCTTTGAGTTCAAACACCAAACTGTAAAACATTTTGAAGCAGATGAAGTTCAGAATGGTTAAATTGAGATCCTGGGCAGCTCAAGCTATTCCTGTGACGTGTTCTGCTGTGCCGAATGCTCCAAGCAACCTTGTTTAATCTTTGATATCTAATTTGTGTAGGCGTCGACCAGAGGATTATGATATTCATAACAGCAGAAAGAAACCAAGGATTGACTATCCCCCTGAGTTTCACCAAAGACCAGGTTAATATCTCACTATGAAGATTTCTGTGCACCAATTCACAGGTGTTTTCTCTTTCAGTGTGTCTTCGTTAATCCCAGAGTAATGCATTGATGTGACTGGGATATAAAAACAGCTTGGCGTGAGTGCTGCTTGCTGCTTTAACCCAGCTGTTGCAGAAGCCGGTGACATGGTTTCACAGCTTTGAGAGTGAGACAAGCATAATCTAGGCTGAGCTCTTTGATGAGCCTCAGAGCTGTGTATATGGTTGTAAATGAGCCTCTCGAGGGTGCAAGAATTGGTTTGATCAATTTGTCAGTGCGCTAGTCATCAAATTAAGCTGTTTATCAGAAATTTGATGGCCTGACTGGCGGCCTGTGCTTAGAGCTGACAGATGTTCAGTTGAGTGTTCAGAGAGAATTGTTTTACCGGCTGGCCATGAGGAAGGGAGGGGAAAGCTTCATTGCATTTTACAAGAGAATTTCAGAAAGGAATTGTGGTATTCTGCAGTGGGAATGCAGCAACAACACGAGTGATACTGGAGGGTTGGGTTTTTTTAGAAAGCAATTAGTCGATCCTCACTGCTATTAGAAATCTCAATTCCATTATTTCTGCATCACATTTCTAAGTCTTTCTTAACAACCTGCCTTTATCTCTCCAGCATGCCTGCAAAGCCTGTGTTCTCTGATGCAGAGTTGTTGCTGCTCCCTGCTTTTCCAGGTCTATTGTTTAAAGTGCAGAACAATCTCATTTTCAATAACGAGGCTCAGAAGCATTATTTTATCAGCATAAGCATGTCTGGTGTTCTGCACCACTTCACTGAGCTATTTAAAGTTTACTTGCTGGGAATACGGTGAAGCTGCAAAAATCCCTTACCCTATTGGGCTTTTCCAGATGGATTTTAGGTTGTTTTTAGTCTTGTGTAACATTTTATCCAAAAGCTTTTATGAAGTCATCCCTAAGAGCTGCCCAGATGAGCACATTCTACTGAATGCAGAGTTTCTGAGCAGTAAGTGACAGCCAGGGGATAGTACCCCTCAAATTTGTGTGCGAGCCCAGCTTGGGTCTGCATTTGCACAGATACCCTTTGCATATTTGTTTGTCCTCTGTGGAAGCTCCAGTGGGTGCACCTGCATTATTGTTTTGTTCCTGCATTAGTGTCTTTTCCTTTAGTGCCTCCAAGAAGTTGTAAGTTTTTGAAAGCAGGGGTAGTTGCAGGTAGACACAACTTGGTAGCTGGCACAGACTGAAAGGACAGTTTCTAACTGAGTCTGTTTTGTAAGAGTGTCCTTTTGAGATGGTAAATTGAATTTAATACTGCTTGATGTTCGAACAGGGTATATAAAGGATCCCAGATACCCCGAAGTAGACAGGTAAGGTGTGTTCCTGTTATCCATTTTACACCCTGGCAACTTGTGTGTGGATAAATTGGATTTAGTTGTACAAATTTTTATTCCCAACAGACGATTTTCAGGCGTTCGACGAGATGTGTTTTTAAATGGGGTAAGTTGGTGCATGGAGACTTTCTGGAGAATTTATTTACCTTCAGCTTTCTGCCATTCCAAAGGACACTCATCACAAATGTTAACGCCACTGTCTTTCATTTTAGTCCTACAATGATTACGTGAGGGAATTCCACAACATGGGACCACCACCGCCATGGCAAGGAATGGTTTGTGTCTTGTTGAATTCAATTTTTTCCTCTAGAATATGCCTTCTGGGGTTTTTTTGCTCTGCACTGGAGGAGCCTAGCATATTCAGTGTGTTTAAGAAGCACGTGTTTAAGACACGTGTTTACAATGTGCATCTCTGTATTCTTACTGTTTTAAAGCTATTTCAGTGGGGTAGCTGTGCTGTAATTTATTGCTGTTGCCTGTGCCACTTTCCTGGCTGAGCTACAGAGTTGGCAAGGAGCCAAGGGTGAGAGCTGTGCAAGCCCTCAAGAGGAATTTTTGAACACTGTGGTTAGCTCTTCCCTTTTCCTAAAATCTGTCTTTGCTGTATCTACCTAAAAGGGTGGGTGGTTTTTTTTTTTTTTGTTTGTTTGTTTTGGGGGGGGGGGGGGGGGGAAGTCTCAAATAATAAAGGAATAGTCCAGGATTGTAGTAGGCAGTAGAGCAGCAAGAGCCTGACTTGGTTTCAGCCTACAAGAAGCTGAACACTGTGAAGAAACAGCAGAACCATCCTTTAGCTACAAAAGGCTGTGACGAAATTTTGTATGCTACATCTTCAGTCATGACTGGCTACCTCTTGAGCGAGAAAGGCACCACAGAGGTGAACTTGCTGCAGAGGTTCGTGGGATGGGCTCTCATGCTCTAGACTATGGCATTCAGGAAAGCAGCAGAACCATACTGCACACTATACTCAAAAATGAGTCTTGCTGTATTGTGGCCCCCACTGCCATACACTTCTTGCCCAGGCAGATGAGAACACACTTTTGTGCACTTAACTGGTGCTGTGCTCCATGAGAATTGACTGATGATTCCCCTCTACAGCTGTGAGTCATTCAAGTCATGGTCATTTTGATGAGTTATTTCAGTGGCATTTAGTAATTCTGGCCCCAAGGGTCCTGGGGTTTGATAGGTCTAATAGTCTCCTGGCTATTGTTTGTGCTGCAGCACCAGGTGTACAGATGCTACTGTAGCCTTTTTTTTCTGTGCTGAAACACAGCTCTCACTTTAATGGAAGAAAGTGAACAAAGTTGTCAGACTTGGGAGGAAGATGTTTTTTCAAACACAGCTAAGCTTCCAGGAAGTCCTATTTATTTTTTTGTCTTCCCCTCTTCCCTATTCTGCATTCTGCCCAAATAGTCATCTTGAAATCCAGCATTTCCTCCTACTTCCTTTCTGACAGCAATGCAAGCAAAGATTGCCTCAGTAATACAGGAAGGGAAGGCCATGCTGAGCAAAGAAGTGGAAGAGAGCAACCAAAAAATGTTTAACCAAAAAAACCCAAAACCTAAAAACACAAAAAACCCTCCCCCAAAAAAAACCCCTAACCCCAGAATTACACCACATTTAAGTAGCAGGAATTGTATGTATGATACCACTTGAAGGCAGATATAGAAAGAAGGTGGGTTTGGGAGAGTGATGGACAAACTTAGCAAAGCAGTGGTAGAGTAGTAGTAAAGCATGCTGATTGATGACAAATGGTCTGCCATTCAGTTAGGAGGCTGTGGTGGGATACAGTGATGTGTTTTCCCTCTGGATGAATGTAACTTCTACTCTTAATTCCCAGCATCCCTTTGTTTTGAAACATTCAACATACTTCCTGTGACTCTCTTGTAGCCACCGTATCCAGGCATGGAGCAGCCACCACACCACCCTTACTATCAGCACCACGCACCTCCACCTCAAGCTCACCCACCATACTCAGGACATCATCCTGTACCACATGATGCGAGATACAGAGACAAACGAGTAGTAAGTGTCCATGGAAGCAGAGGGGAGTGAGTCTGCAGGGCAGAGGAGGAATTTGGGGTACAGATGTAGTCTGCCCCAAGATGTATTGACTTCGATAAACTCTGTTTTTAAGACCTGTGTTAGTGTTCCTTGGAGAGATCAGTTACTAGAGGCTTCCAGCATCTCCTGAAAAGCCTCTGTCTCCCAGTTGAGGTAGACATGCAAAATTCTCACTGATAAGAACTGAGCTCTGTGCTTAAAATGGTTTCCAGCTCTCTAGCTCTAAAGCCCAGTTTGGATAAAGATGTGTGTGCAACACTTGCTCAGCAAACCACATCAGCAGCAAAGAAGTTTAGGTTAGAAGTCCTTAGAGGCACATCACAACCCAGGGCAGATAGCTCAGAGATTGCTGTTAGCTGGCTTTGAAGGCTGCTAGGCTTTGAGGTCTCTTTCTGGTATCTGGTAAGCTGTAACCCTGGAAATTCCACCTCAACATGAGGAGAGACTTCTTTGATGTGAGGATGCTGGAGCCCTGAAGCAGGCTGCCCAGAGAGGTTGTGGAGTCTCCTCTGGAGACTGTCAAGACCTGTCTGGATGTGTACCTGTGTGACCTATTCTAGGTGATCCTGTTCTGGCAGGGGGTTTGGACTGGATGATCTCCAGAGGTCCCTTCCAACCCTTGCCATTCTGTGATTTGAACCCCAGCATCACCACAGTGGAAGCACAGCCTTGGTGTGCTGCCCTGAAGATGGAAGAAGAAACTTGCGCTGAGGGCTGCTCGCCATGTTATTTCTGAACACTAGGCTTTGTCAGGAACAATGGCAAGCCCTTGGGCTGAGGGGAGGGAGGGGGTTTGGATGGACCTGGGCAAGAGAGTAACCATCTGTCCTCTGATCCAGCACGACTACGACATGAGGGTTGACGACTTCCTGCGCCGCACACAAGCAGTGGTCAGCGGTCGGAGAAGCAGGCCGAGGGAGAGGGAGCGGGAGCGGGACCGGCCCCGGGACAACAGAAGAGACAGGGAACGGGACAGAGGCCGCGATCGGGAGAGGGAGAGAGAGCGGCTTTGTGACCGGGACAGAGACAGAGGTGAACGTGGCAGATACCGAAGATAATGCACCTGGAGCAGTGCTCCCTTGAAACTAAACAGAAAGCTTGTATTTTTTTGTGTGTTTACAGGTAGTACATTTGATTTTCAGCTGTCTACTTAAAAGTTCGTTGTGTAGAAGGATTTATAATGACCTTCCCTCTTCCAAGCATGCAGTGAACTATGAACTGGAAAAAAAAAAAGCCTTGAATTGGCCAAAAATAAAAGGGGCAAAGCTGGCACTCAGCTTGATGTGTCTGTTGGAGCAGAACGGGATGCAGCTAAGAATGTAAATCCCGAGTCATTCTCCATACGTGTTCATCTACTTAGTGACTCCACTCTAGGTTTTCAGCCCTGATGGATAACTGCCATATTATAGTTTATTTTTTGCTTTGATGTGTTCTTCCTGTAGTTTCACATGGTTCAGTGGGAGAATGCTGCTATCAAGTATGCAAATATTGAAATATGATTATTTTTTTCATCTTTGCCTGTATGGCAGTGTTGTAGCAGCCTTTTTGGTTGTTGTTGTTCCCTTCCCCCCCCCCCCATTTTTTTTAACCCTCTCTGTAAAGTCAAGTGTTTTGTTTTTGGGTTTTTTTTTTCCAGTCTTCAGTAATGAAAGCAATATTAAGAAGACACTCTTGATACCTGATTTTTAACCTTTTTTAAAAAAAAAAAAAAATCCTGCCATGTTCAGTAACATTTTTGGTCAATTCTTTTTGTCTGGTCTCCTTCCCAAATGTACACATAGCTTGGAATGTTCCCAGCCTGCGTGCGTGGAACCAGGAAATCTTGCTGTATTCTACACTGCTACCATTTTTTTTTTTTTTTTTTTTTTTACAAAAAATAAATTGGTAATTATTGAAATCATCAAAACTCCAGGCTGGATTTCTTGGTCTTCTGAGCTTGCCAGCTGGGACAGATTCTATCTGATTGATCTGTTCTGATGAAGTCAGGATGGCTGAAGCGGGGCTGGAGCTGAACTTGGCAAGGGGTGCAAAGAATACTAGAATAACCAAGGTTGGAAGAGACCTTGAAGATCATCAAGTCCAACCTGTAACCACAAACTTCACGACTAGACCATGGCACCAAGTGCCACATCCAGTCCCCTCTTGAACGCCTCCAGGGATGGTGACTCCACCACCTCCCCGGGCAGCACATTCCAATGACGAATCACTCTCTCCGTGAAGAACTTTCTCCTCACCTCCAGCCTAAACTTCCCCTGGCACAGCTTGAGACTGTGTCCCCTTGTTCTGGTGCTGGTTGTTAGGGAGAAGAACAACAAGAGATGTTTCTGCAGGCATCATCTGGAAAAGGAAGGCCAAAGAAAGGGCATCCCCTGACTGAACATAATAAGCAAGCTCCTAGCAGCAGACCAGCAGGTGCCTGAGTACTCAACAGTCTTCACAGGCAGCCTTTCTCACACCTCCCATGTTGATGAACCACAAGACGAGGACCAGGGGAGCAGGGTCCCACTGTAAGAGAACATGTTGTGACCACCTGAGGAACCTGTACATACACAAGTCCATGGGACATGATGGATTTGCCAAGCCACTCTCCGTGGCAGTTGGAAAGCCCTGGGCAGTGAGGTGAAGTCCTTGGAGACTGGAAGAAGGGGAATGTTGCACACATTTTTAGAAAAGGTCAAAAGGAGGACTCTGGGAACTGCCAACCTGTCAGCCTCACCTCTGTGCCTGAGAAGATCGTGGAACAAATCCTAGAAGCTCTGCTAAGGCATGTATAGGACAGGGAGGTGATTCACCAAGGGCAAGTCCTGCTTGACCAACCTAGAGGCCTTCTGTGATGGAGCAACTTCATCAGTGGTTAAGGGAAGAGCTACAGATGTCATCTCTCTGAAGTTCTGTAAGGCCTTTTGGCATGGTTCTTTGACATCTTTCTCTCTAAATGGGAGAGATGGGGATTTGATGGGTGGACTGTTTGGTGGATGAGGAATTGGCAGGATGGTCCCATCCGGAGGGTAGTGGTCAATGGGTCAATGTACAGATGGAGACAGGTGACGAGTGGTGTCCTTCAGGGATTCATACTGGGACCAGTGCTGTTTAGTATCTTCATTAATGACATAATGGGATTGAGTGTAACCTCAGCAAGTTTGATGACTCTAAGCTGAGTGGTGTGGTCAACAGCCTGCAGGGACAGGGTGTCATTCAGAGGGACCTGGACAGGCTTGAGAAGTGTCTTTGTGTGAACCTTAGGAGGTTCAGCAAGGCCCAGTGTAAGGCTCCTGTGATCTGGTGAGATCCCCACTGCAGAACTGTTTGCAGCTCTGGAGTCCTCCACACAGGAGAAAAACAATGGACTTGGAGCAGGTCCACAGAAAGGCCACAGAGATAAAGGGCTGGAGAAGCTTCCAGGGAGATCTTACTGCAGCCTTTCAGTACTTAAAGGAAGCCTACAAGAAAGATGGGGACAGACTTCTTAGGGCCTGTTGTGAAGGACAAGGGGTGATGTTTTGAAACTAAAGGAGGGAGATTTGGGCTAGATGTGGGCTAGATGAAAGGAAGACTTATGCTTAGGGTAGTGAAACAGGCCCAGGTTACCCAGAGAGGTGGTAGAAGCTTCATCCCTGGAACCATTCCAGGTCAGGTTGGACAGGGCTCTGAGCAACCTGCTCTATTTGGAGATGTCCCTCATGTGTGCATGAGGGTTGGAGCTGTAAAAGTCCCTTCCACCCCAAACCAGTCTGCAATTCTGGCAGATCTAAGTGTTTGTGTTCAACACTAGTTTGAAAGTTCTGGTGCTGGGTGAAATTGATCTAAAGCCTGAATTCGGGCAAAGGACTGCTGAAATCACAGGGAATTGCTATTCTGTTTCCACTTAGAGCTCTTGCAGCTAATCAGTTACTCAGGCCTTGCATGTTCAACTTGGTCAAATGATACTTGAGCTGTTGAGAGGCTGTCTACAACCATGATCATACCTGTCTGCCAGGACTGTGCTAGCCCTTCAAGATCCAGGCTCTCCTCTTGTCTTCTTTGGAGTGACAGAACTTTGCTTGTTGCTTCTTATCAGTTGGAAATAGTTGAATCTAAACTGTGAAAAAAGTCAGCCTTGCAGTGGAAGCTGTTACATTTGTACTGCAGCTGTCCTAGGTCTCAGCACTTGTTTGGGGAGTGCCGCCTCCAGGAACTTCACCACCTTTATTCAGTTTCTTCTACAAGAAATCCAGATGGTAGGTCATGCTTGAAAGACCTCCATAAGTGCTGTAGCTGTAAGCTGCAGTCTAGGCCTGGACATGGTTGAGCAGACAGTTGTTTAGATCTGACAATCATCTGGACTCTGGACCTTTTGGTCCACACAGCTGCAGGAAGCATATACGCGTAGTAAGTGAGGCACTGAACCTTCAGCATGCAAGTATGGTGGGATTTCTTAAACACTGCAAGATGCTGACAGTGTGTTTGGGTCACTCAGAGCAGCAGAAGCGTTGGATCAGTCTGTCATGTTCCATACACATACTGTGTCTGCTTGGAGAAGTCCCTCACAGGCCCTCTTTCCTCTTTGATGGCCTTCTCTGCTTTATACACAGGGTCTAGAAAAAAAGAGGGGTGTTGGTTGCTTTGCCTTTTCACTTTTAAAAATCAATACCAGAAAAGACAAAGTAGTCTCCAAGTTACAGAAAGATGCAGTCACCTTCTTAAGGGGGCTGCACAGCACTTTGCCTTGGCCTAGCTGTCCTGTTTCTGTGTCCTTTGTTAGCCCTGTCTGACCAGTGTCTACCTAGTATGCTAGGAGGCCTGCTGGCCTTCTGGGAGCAAGACTGGCATCTCAGCAAATCTTGCAGAAACTGGCTGATTTGGGCAATTAGAATCATGGCACCATTGTGGTTGGAAAAGCCCTTTAAGATCATCCAGTCCAACCATTCTTAACTCTCCCAAGGCTGGTGCTAAACCATGGCCCTCAGTGCCATATCTCTGCCTCTTGGAAACATCTCCAGGGACAGGAATTCAACTACCTCCCTGTGCAACCTGTGCCAGTCTTTGGAAACCCTCTCAGTCAACAAGTTGCTTCTCATATGCAACATAAACCTCCCCTAGTGCAACTTGAGGCCATATCCTCTCCTTATATCGCTTGTTCCTAGGGAGAATAAACAGCCCCTCAGCTCACTCCAGTCTCCTTTCAGGGAGTTGTAGAGAGCAATGAGGTCTCCCTTCAGCCTGAACATCCCCAGGTCCCTTAGCCACTCCTTAGTGATCCAGCTCTATGAATAATCACAGCAAACCAGATCAAATGAGATCAAATCTAAATCTCCTACTGCTCTACTTTTTGTTCAATATGAAGATTTAAATATGCATGGGATCCCATCGTGACCACAGGAACAGGGTATGAGAAGAATAGTCTTGTTCTAACCCTTACTTATTTTGGAAACAATCCACTTGCTAATGTTGTGTTGTGAAGACTGAAAAACTGAAAACACCAGTAAGACAGTTACTGTAGGACAGGGAATTTTATTGTGTAAACAAGTACAACTCGGCCTGTTCTGTTTTCAAACAGTCCTGCAGCACCCTGAATAGGGCAAGTAGCAGTTAAAACTGGGGCAGACTCTTTCCTGAGTAAGCCAGCACAGCAGAGGAACAACCTTTCCTAGAAGAGGAGGCCTGAAGTAGCATTGTTTTGTGGGCTTTCAGCAGTGGGTGCACCTTGGACTGTCTTAGGATTGCTGCATTTACAGTCACTCTGACCAGAGCCATGAGCAGCATTGTTTTCTCTCCCTATTCAGGCAAGGCAAGTGACTGTTTCTCTATTCCCACATGGAATGCTACTTTGCAAGGTCCCTCTCTAGATATTTCCTGTCTTCATCAGTGTGGCTCAGGGCGGGGCAAGTTCCCAACAGTGTTGGTTTTCACACCTCTGTAGGTCTTGCAATGAGAGTGGTGGCCTGCACAGGAGGACTTGAGACTGAGGG
The DNA here is from genome assembly GCA_033816785.1 of Picus viridis. Taxonomy (NCBI): domain Eukaryota; kingdom Metazoa; phylum Chordata; class Aves; order Piciformes; family Picidae; genus Picus; species Picus viridis. The sequence continues at coordinate 24,888,704 of CM066582.1, read as the reverse complement.
GGAAAGAAATGCTTCTCAGGAAAGTAATTTCTCTGCATTCTTTAGGACTCAGCTCTCCCCTCAGCCCCCACACGGTCAGTCCATTTGACAAATGTGATGATACAGGCTTCACCAGCCACCTGCAGCTCTGAGTATTTCATGATCTGGGCCACTCTGATGGACTGTCCAATCGGGAGAGAACTGTGTGTTACGGGAGAGGCATTTTGGTTAGGAATCATCAAGCCCAGGTGGCATTACAGGAGAGGAGAGAGCCAGGGCAAGGAGATGAGTTGCAGATTGCCATCCATGGGAAGGTTGAATTTATGAAATAATCTCAAGGTGAATTTGAAAACTTAAAGCAGCAATTACCATTCTAGGGACTGTGTGTGATCAGCTCACCAGTTCCCAAAGGATAAAGAAACTAAGATAGAATTATGCAGAGGCCAGAATGAATTTTCTGGCTAAGCCAGCGGCTCTGTCCCCCAGCAGCTTTTGAGCATGACCGATTCAATGAGGTGCCTCATGATATGCTTAGCTTTAAAGCATATCCTGATGTTACTCAGCAAGGATGCATTCCTGTGTGGACTACCCTAGGTGATCCTGCTTTTGGCAGGGGGGTTGGACTTGCTGATCTCTGGAGGTCCCTTCTAACCTCTAACATGCTCTGATTCTGTGAATGTGTGCCTTGCTGAATCAGCCTGGAAGAAGGAAACCTGCTGGTGGGCCCAGGATATCTAGTCTGTCTTCCTCTTTGCAACCCTGCCACATTTCCTACAGCAAAACAAGCAGCACTTGGTAAGTAGGAAGACAGCAGTGGCTGTACAGGCAAACAAGAATGCCAGGACATCCAGGCAGTGGTACTGGTACCAGGTGAGGTCATGAGCAGCTGGTCTCAAGTGCTTTGCTCCTTTGTGGCGCATGACAAATTCAATCCAGAAGACAGCTCTGTCCAGAGGCTTAAGGGGTTGGTCATGGTGTATCTTGGATAACCTCAGGGCATTTTCCTTATAGCTGGGGGGAAAAAAAGAAGGAACCATGGAGATTTGTCACAGATTCCTGAGACAACCTGCTCAGCCTGTGCCAGTCTTCTTGAGCTAGAAGCAGCCTTGCTTTTATTCACATCAGTGGTATTTAAATAGATTTTAAAATGCCTCCCTTTTGTCCCCTCTGGAGAAAAAGAAATTGTGAATAGTAATAAGACAATCTTTTGCAAAGAAAAAGAACTCCACATTATTTCAGATATACCTTTTATAAAAAGCCACAGGGAAGCACTTGCAGAGTTTCCTGTTCCACTATAGTCCAGGCCATGGGCAGGGACTCCTCTCAACTAGACTCAGCTGCTCAAGGCCTTATCCAGCCTGACTTAAACACCCCCAGGGAGTAGGCAGCCACAGCCTCCCTGGGCAGCTTAATCCGGAGTCTCACCACCCTCCTACTGAAGAACTTCTTCCTAAGATCCAGTCTAACCCTGCTCTCCCGCAGCTTCAAACCATTCCCCCTTGTCCTGTCTCTAGACACCCTGATGAAAAGTCCCTCTGCAGCCTTCCTGTAGGATCCCTTCAGGTATTGGAAGGCAGCTCTGAGGCACCCCAGCATCTTGTCCTCTCCAGGCTAAAAAGCCCCAAGCCCTCTCAGCCTGTCCTCATAGCAGAAGTACTCCAGCCCTTAGATCATCTTTGAGGCCTTCTCTGGACTCACTCCAACAACTCTGTCCTTTTTCTGCTGGGGACACCAGAACTGGATGTAGTATTGGGGGTGAGGTCTCAGCAGAGCAGAGTTAAGGGGCAGAATCCACTCTCTTGCCCTGCTGGCCACACTCCTCTTGATGCAGTCCGGCACACAGCTGCCTTCTGGGCTGCATGAGGACACTGCTGGCTCATGGTGAGCTTCTCAGCACCCAACACCCTGAAGTCTCTTTCTTCGGGGCTGCTCTCAACTCACTGCACCCAGCCTGGATTTGTGCCTGGGATACCAGACCTTCACTCTTGACAAGAATCAGTGCCAAAGACTGAGGACTGTTTTTTTCTAGTCCTCCAGTGGTCTTAGCAAGGGCTCTCAGCTGCTGGCTTTCCTTACCCTCTGATTCTTGACTGTGAGACACAGTAGCCTAAGGATATTGGTAACTCAAGGGCAGAGAAAGAATTGTGGCTACAAATGCAGTTAGACATGTGACATGTCATCCAGAGCCTCCAGAGGATTTATACTAGTAAGGAACTGTCTCAGGAGCTGCCCTGAGCTTTCTGAGAACTATTTTTCTCGGAGATCATTAAATGAAATGCAAGGAATAGCAGATGGCTGATCTTCCTGAGAAATTCTGATTTTCAGAAAGAAAAGATGTGCTTAATCTGAGCCCCAAACTCCAGCTGGTCAGTATTTTTGGTTTCCAGAAGAGCCAGCAGAATTCCTCACCTCAGTAGCCCAAGGTTTTAGTAACCTCATCCTACTGTGAGGCAAGAACAAAACTCACGTGGAGTTTGTGATGACCGTATTCAGTGCATCAACGAGGTCCTGTGTGGTCATTGTGCTGAAATCCAGGGCAGCTGCAGCTCCCTTGGCCCTCATGTGAGCGATGTTGTCGTGCTGGTCTGCGAACATGGGAATCCCAACCATCGGGACCCCGTGGTAGATGGCTTCGTAGATCCCGTTGGTCCCCCCATGAGTAATGAAGGCCTTTGTCAAGGGGTGGCCTGGAGCAGGGAAGGAGAGGCAGGTTTAACAGCAGCTGCAGCAGGCTCGTCTCCCTGAGACATGAGCACTGCAAACTACCCAGCCAGGTGAACTGCTAGGGAAGGGAACAGGCCGGGCCTCGGGATCAGCACCAGAGCTTGCACACTTGGCTTTCCCGCAGGTTTCTTGTGATACAATGTGTGAATCACAATGTTACTCCAGGCTACCCCACAGTTACTTCAGCCCTTCTGATGTTGCGCAGTTCTAGTTCTACCATGGTGTCAGATTTACAACAGCCTTACAATCATAGAATTGTTTTGGTAGGAAAAGACCTCTAAGACCACTGAGTCCAACCTTCACCCTAAGACCAGTATAGCTGTTAAACCATGTCCTGAAGTGCTTCAGCCCTGCTTAGGTGAAGTATTTGGGGGAATGAGCCCTGGAGATTAACTGCAGAGGGCAACTCTAGTTCCAGAGTACATGTCTACTTGTACATTTATTGCTGCTTACAAGTAGGTTCTTAGCCCTTCCAGACAATTGACCAGCCAGCTCTGTAAGACAGAGGCTTTTGCTTCAGAGATCCCTCTTCATAAACTAAGCTCAAGTTCCTGCCTTCCTAAGCCACTGCTCCCCTCCTCCCTTCACAGCATGGCTGTGTCTTCGTGGTTCTTGTACAGTTACTCACTTTAAAATGAAAAGCAGACCAGGAAATTAAGGCATCAGGAGCAAACCTCAGCTGCCTAAACTACAAAACTCATTGTAGCCACAAGTGCAAAGTGGTTCTTTGCCTGAATTTAGTGGCATTCCATTTCAGTGGAAAAAACAAAGGAAATTACTTCTTCAAGGGTCCAATGCATCCCAGATAGAATCAGTCTTACCAAGCAGGTCATTTTGGGGTATCCAGTCATAAATCCTAGTGTTGGAGCCCAGAGCTTCTGGTTTCTTTCCTTTGTACCGCCAGAGGACCTTGAACAAAGGAGGAGTAAGATAAGCACAGTACAGGTGAAGTGCCCTTCTCTATTGTGTAGTGCAGAGCTTTATCTTAAACCTACAGCCCTTTGTGCTGTAATTCAAATAGATTTGGCTCCAGTTCAGCTCTTTGATTAGTTGTTATGTGCTTAGCACAAAAATCAATCAGTGAGTTTTGTACTAGGACACCTCCTCCAGCTCCCTTGGTTCAGAGGAGGGGAAATGGCAGCACTGCCCAGGAGGTGACTCAGCAGTCTGCCTCTGCAGAGCCCAGCTTCCCAGCTGTGGCACAGCCAGCAGAGATGCAGATAAAAAACAGGCCAGTACAACTGCAAAAGGCATGCTGAAGGCAAGAGGAGAGAAAAAAAAACAGAAGCAAGTTGATTTATACTTGAAAGGAACTTCACCTTTTGTGGAAGCTGGCTGAGGGCTCTGGCAATCATGTTACTTTTCTCATCAGTTAGGTTGTAGACCATCGACCCCAGAGAGAATACGATGATGCCATGTTCCCCTGAGCTCTGAACAAAGGCTTCCATTTCCTAGGAGGGGCAGAAAACACCAAGAGTAATTACCCAGATTTTTGTGAGCAGGGAGCATAACCTTTTTAGCTTATCAGGGAGATGGTCATGGTAGTGTCTGAGCACCCCCTTGACAGAAGGGCATTGCAGAGACAAACTGGCCCTGTGTAAAACAAACAGGTTCTCCCCAGGAGGAGCAGGACAGGTTCAGACAGGTGAGAGAAGCTTTTCCTCTCTGAAAGCAAGTCAAGCAGCAGCAGTGGATCCTTGCACCAGCATGACAGGGCCAGACCCTGTGACACTCTTCCCAGCAGTCAGTTGTGGGTTTGGATGTTCCTGGATCATGTACATTGCATTTCATAGCTCTGCAGGAAGGGGAAGTGATGAAAGCTAACAGGAATTTTCAGCATCCTGATCAGAGACTCATCAAGTCCTTGGTTGTCAGTCAGAGTAAGTCACTGTTAGTCAGTCAGTTCTCTATTTCTTGCAATACATATTGCTGAACAGAATTTCTGCACATCAGGCCAACAGGTCTTTCTGTTCCTCTTTTCAGTCAGTACCATGTGAAATGGAGCAACATCATCCAAAAGAGAACACTTACCACCTTCCCCAGTCAGCTACTGTGAGTGGGAAGAAGGTTCTTCTGGTGGGCCAGTCGCAGTGAAGTTACCCTACATCCTCTGAGGCTCCTACAGGAGCAATAGCCTAGACCAGAGCTTCTCATGTTGCTGTCATCAGTATCTGGGGGTTTCAGATTCCAGCTGAACATTGCCAGTCACAGCAGAGCATGATCTGGAGGTGCCAAGTATTTTAATCCCTCTAAGACGCCTTAAACAATGCAGCAACAGCAGAATTGTTTCTCACTTGTCTCTTTCTGCAAACCTTGACTCCATTTTGTCTACAGAATTTGTCATGGTGCCATTTGGCAGGAAGTATTTCAGTGTTACCATGGGCTGCAAGACTGTGTCTTAGTATCAAGTGACTTAAGGAAAGGAAATGGCCTGAAATTGTGCCAGGGGAGGGTTAGGTTGGAGATTAGGAAAAATTTCTTTGCTGTAAGTGTGGTCAAGCACTGGAACAGGCTGCCCAAGGAAATGGTGGAGGCACCATCCCTAGAGGTATTCAATAAATCTGTGAGCATGGCACTTGGGGACATGGCCATGGTAGTGTTGGGTTGAAGGTTGGTCATGGTAATCTTGGAAGTCTCTGCTAACTGCAAGAATTCTATAAGTGAAATGTTACATTTAAGTACCCTGAGGTAGTACCTGCTTTTCCCCAAGAACTGTATTCCCTCCTGCTGATACCAGCTCTGCTCTTCTAAGAGAGCAGGCTGTATACTGAGCCCTCAGATTTCACAAGTACAGACAGCTTGCCAAAGAGCTCCTTGCTGGCAGCAGAGCAGCTACTTTAAGGGTGAGCCGTCTCTGAACGTGGCTTGCAGGGTGGAGCAGCAAGAGAAACAGTTTTGAGTATTAGTCTGGGAAGAAAAAAAAAACAAAACTGAGAGAGGATCTTACCAATGTCTATAAATACCTGAAGAGTAGGTGTCAGGAAAGGACCAGGCTCTTTTCAGTGGTGTCCTGTGATAGGACAAGGCATGATGGATAGAAACTGGGACCCAGGAAGTTCCACTTCAACATGAGGAGAAAATTCTTTAATGTGAGGGTGCTGGAGCCCTGGAGCAGACTTCCTAGAGAGATTGTGGGGTCTCCTTCCCTGGAGACTTTCAAGACCTGTCTGGATGTGTTCCTGTGTGACCTGTTCTAGGTGATCCTGCTCTGGCAGGGGGTTGGACTGGGTGCTTTTCAGAGGTCCCTTCCAACCCCTACCATTCTGTGATTCTGCTGGGCACCAATCGACCAACAGCAGAACAAAGTTGAGGTACCTTTGGTAACGGCTTTGCAGGCTGGCAATGAAGTCCTCCAACGAACTCAAAGTTGGGCAGGAAAGGGCGTGGAAATTCAAAATCCCAGTATGTTCTGATTAACCAGATCTCTGCTTTCCCCATCGTCTCACACAGGGTTGTGGGCCTCCCTAGGGATAAGGTACAAGGGGTTTACAGCGTACACAGGAGTGGCCTGCTTCACTGTAGATTGCAAAGCAGCAGCCTTACCTTTCTCTTCTGCTACTCCCAACCAGTGCAATCTATCAAACCACACGCACAATGAATATGTTGGCCAATCCAGACCCATTCCTTGCCCTGTTCCCTCTTTGGCCATGGCACTTTGCCATGATCAAAGCAATGCCATCTTTAGAAGGATTTTGAACCTTCAGGCTTAATTTAGAGCAGCACAAGAGTAAATGGGAAGCCTTTAGTTCCTGTGATACAGGAGTGCAGTTCTCGTGTGACTAGAAGGCTTTGTCACCTGTGCTTGTAATAAAAACTGTGCTTTAGGGAAGAGAATAGAAAATATAGTTCCAAATTAAAAACAAACACATGCACAGAAAAAACCCCAACATGCACACAAACCAACCAACAAACCCCCACATTAAGGGCAGAGTGGTAATCAGCAGTCAGGGAGCAGGAAAGTTTTAAAACAGTTATGTGATTCAGTTAGTGGCTGCTCAGACTGCAGTAAAAAACAGACAAAATCACTTTGAGTTCTCTTGGGAACCAGCTCAGCTCCTTCTGACACATATTGGAGAAATGTGGCCAAATCCATAGGTGCTTTAAATGTCATTTGCTGCAAAATCCAATGCCTCTAGAAATCCATCTGTAGAAAAAAATAATCCAGTGGATGAAACTGTTTTATAGCATCCCATCTGGAGCAAAGAAAACTTGTATTCTCAAGTACAGGTTGCAAGTTGTCTTTGCAGAGTCGAACTGGGGAGTAAAAAGGTTAGAAGTGTTTGGTAAATGGTTGTCCATAGCCAGCTTAGTGCAAGCAGGAGCCAAGCAATTAATTAAGCAGCAAGATAAAAATTATCTGTAGGACACCTTCTTATGTTCCTTGATCAACATTATAATTAACATCAGATTTTATTTAAGTAAAGAGTAATGAGTCTATCAGGAAGCTACTGGAGTGAAAATAAAGCCTGTCTGACAAGCAGAGTCATGCAAGGTGTGTCTGATGTGACACTGACAAAGAGCCAAAGTCCAGGGGAAAGGGAGTGGTTTGCGGAGCACAAAAGCATTCTTAGGAGCTGCTGGAAAAGGTCGAAGGGCAGCAGAACGTGTGCCCTTGTGCTTGCTGTTCACTCCTTATCTGCCTAAGCATAGATATTCTGAGATTCAAAGTCCATTGAACTAAAAGGTCTCTTTTAGTTCAATGAGACTGTGGTTCCAGCCTGGGTTGTGCTAGCTTGGAACAAAAAAACAATTCCTGTCATTGAAGGGAGGCTGTTTCAAAGTGAATGGCACCTGAAAGGGAAACCTTCCTAGCGTTGTTGGGGAACTTGAATAGGCGGGGTTGCAAGGTGATACCCCCAGGTGAGGCATGCAGTGTGAGTGAAGGGTGCTTTCCTGCTCTGCAGTTGATTAGAATCATAGAATCATAGAATCAGTCAGGGTTGGAAGGGACCACAAGGATCATCTAGTTCCAACCCCCCTGCCAGGTTGTCCAGAGAGGCAGTGTTCCTAGTTACAACAGGGTTAACTCCATACCCCTGCTGTCCATGGAGCTGTCTCCAGTGTCTTACCCTTAGTTAAGGAGTGATTTTGCCCTCCAACTTTATCTGCTACTATCTCAATTGTAGAAATGCCTGTCATCAAGATGAAGAGGCATTGATTGTCCTCTGAAAGCAGTAGACTGGGCACAGAGCTCGCTGCAAGAGCTCACCAGCAGCAGCATCATGGACAAAAATTAGAACTCTGTGCTCTAAAGATGCTCCAGAGGAATGAGAGCAAAACTGCACTGCTGTCTGTTACACTAGACCAGATCTAAAAAGGAAAGCACAGCCTCCATGTGACCAGAGTGGAATTACCATCTCTGCAGGCCTTTGGAAAAGAGTATTTGGAGACAGCAGCGCTGAGCACAAGAGAAGAAACTACCCAAGAGCTGCCTTACCTAAGACATTGCTGTAGTACCCATCCCATTCATCTCGCCAAAATGTCAAGAAAAAGAAATCCATGTAAAAGTAAAAGAGGAAGTTCTGTAGCCTTTCCACAAAGGACATCCTGTCTGTCAGCCCCTTTGTGCTAGCAGGCACGTAGGAAGGTGGCGCAGGGAGCCCACCGCACAGCCGCTCCACCGTGTTGGCGTCGGAGAAGCGGAAGCTGTAGACAAAAGGGATTGCCAGGAGTTCTGCCACCAGCTCCCCGCCAACGACCAGGGGGTCAGCAATCAGAACATCAAACCTGGCCTGCTGCAGCCTTGCTACCAGCTGAGAGTTTGTCATCAAGGTGTCGAAAGTCTGCTTTGACATATTGGTAAAGACCTCCAGTTCCTCTTTCATCTTCCGCATTATCTCCCAGGCGGAGAGATTAGAGGCCTCATTCAACCACAAGTTGAGGAAGTTGTCCATCGCATCCTCCAAGTTCTTCTGGGTAAAGGGGACTTGCAGGACCTCAAAGGTGAAAGGGGAAGAGGTATCTTGGTAGTCGATGAGCAGATTGCTTGAGGGCACCAGCACAGTCACTTCATGACCCCTGAGAACGAGCTCTTCCAGCAGCACTTTTATGTTGATCCAGTGACTTCCATCGGTGGGCCAGACCACCACCTTTCCACAAAAGCCAGCACTCCAGCAGCATGCCCAGGCCCAGAGCAGCCAGGGAAATCTTGACCCCATCATCTCAGCAGTCAGTGTACAGCTCCAATCTGACTGAGCTGGAAACAGGTCACTGCTCCAGTATGCAACACTTTAGAGCCAGCCAATGAAAGTGAGATCACCTAGGTGCCAAGGTTGGCAAGAGGGCGTGGGTCAGATATAAATCAATTCTCTTGGGGAGACTGGGCAAGCAGTAAATCCCTTTCTGGAGTCTCTTGCAAAGCCACAGCTGATCTCAAAATGACAGCAGCTCCTGCTTCTTCTCACTACAAACTGCATTTTGCAGCATGTAAGGACCAGGAGCAGGCAAAGCCCCAAAATAAAGCCAAGAAAAATAAGTAATGCAAAAAGAAGAGTTGCCCACCACCAGCCAACCAATGCCCAGCTCAGTCCTTGAGAAACAGTGGTCCTAGCAAACTTGCCTCCCCCAGCCTTTTTTGGCATCACATGGTCTAGAATATCACAGTATCAGCAAGGTTGGAAGAGACCTCAAAGATCATCGAGTCCTACCTGTCACCACAGACCTCATGACTAGAACATGGCACCAAGTGCCACGTCCAATCCCCTCTTGAACACCTCCAGGGATGGTGACTCCACCACCTCCCCAGGCAGCACATTCCAATGACAAACGACTCTCTCAATGAAGAACTTTTTCCTCACCTCGAGCCTAAACTTCCCCTGGCACCATTTGAGACTGTGTCCTCTTGTTCTGGTGCTGGTTGCTAGGGAAAAGAAACCAACCTCTTCCTGGCTACAACCACCTTTCAAGTAGTTGTAGAGAACAATGAGGTCACCCCTGAGCCTCCTCTTCTCCAGGCTAAGCAATCCCAGCTCCCTCAGCCTCTCCTCATAGGGCTTGTGCTCAAGGCCTCTCACCAGCCTTGTTGCCCTTCTCTGGACACGTTCAAGTGTCTCGATGTCTTTCCTAAACTGAGGGGCCCAGAACTGGACACAGAACTGAAGGTGTAGCCTAACCAATGCAGAGTACAGGGGCCCAATGACTTCCCTGCTCCTGCTGGCCACACTATTCCTAATGCAGGCCAGGATGCCATTGGCCTTCTTGGCCACCTGGGCACACTGCTGGCTCATGTTCAGGCAGCTGTCGATCAGCACCCCCAGGTCCCTCTCTGTCCGGCCGCTCTCCAGCCACTCCGACCCCAGCCTGTAGCTCTGCCTGGGGTTGCTGTGGCCAAAGTGCAGCACCCGGCACTTGGACTTGTTGAATTCCATCCCATTGGACTCCGCCCATCTGTCCAGTCGGTCGAGGTCCCTCTGCAGAGCCCTTCTACCCTCTAACTGACCAACATCTGATCATATGCCATTACTCAGCTGAGGTCAGCTGTCTCGGCTGTGTCCCCTCTTAACTCCTTGTGCACCCTCAGCTTACTCACTGGTGGGGTGGGGTGAGAAGCAGGAAAAGCCATGTCTGTGCAAGGGCTGCTCAGCAGTAACCAAGCATGCTGTGTTCTCCATACTGTTCACAGCTCCTAGCCAATACTTAGCCCCATGCAAGCTACTAGGATAAAGATTAATTCTCTTCCAGTAAAAATCTTCAATTCACACCTGCTTCAGGACTGGGCATGCTCCAGACCAGAGCATGTTACCATCTGGGTAGAGACCAACTAAGCTACCACAGCTGACAAAACAGGTATTGCACATGGAGTCTTAAATGTTAAACCTCACATTTAGTATTAAAATAAACAAACTAAGATCAAAGCAGCTCTGAGACCTGCACAACAGATCAGGAAACCACACTTCAGCCAGCACAAGGTTTTCTGGTTCCTGCCAAACACAGCAAAGAGAAGTAAACACACAGCATGGTACTCTACTTGCAGGATTCTCTGGCAGCTGAGCTCTCTTAGCAGAGTGACACCCTGCTAGGGAAAGAGAAGCCAAACCACTTAGAATCTCACCTTGAAATAACATCCACTTTATCTGCCCACCAATGCTTTTTGTATGTTTGCTCTCTTCACAGAATTACAGGATGTTAGGGGTTGGAAGGGACCTTGAAAGATCATGTAATCCAACCCCCCTGCCAGAGCAGGATCACCTATACCAGATCACACAGGAATGCATCCAGGCATTTAATGCTCTTTTAAACATTAAAATAATCACTTGGAGGGGCAGGGTGGGGGAAAGGAAGAAAGGAAGAGACAGTCAACTTATAAACAAACACAGCTCTCTTCTAACTGGGGCTCAGCTGCTCTCCCAAGCCTTAGAATACCATATATGATGGTGTTGTGTAGCTTTCCAAAAGCCTATTTTCATTTCTGCTTCAAAAGCTTTAACTCTGTACTAGTGTTTGGTGGCTGTAGAACATTATTTTTCTGGTCTTAGTGTTTGCCCTGATTCACAGAGAATGCAGCATCCAGGTGAGACTCTGCAACCTCTCTGAGCAGCCTGCTCCAGAACCCTCACAGTAAAGAAGATGCTCCTTAGGTTTAAGTGAAACTTTCTGGATTCTAGTTTGTGCCTCTTGTCCCCTTGTCCTATCACTGGGCACCGCTGAAAAGAGCCCCCCACCTTCTAGATCTTGATAAGCACTGATCAGTTTCCCTCTCAGTCTGCACTTCTCCAGGCTAAACAGCCCCAGGTGTTTCAGCCCTCCCTCATAAGGTAGATGCTCCAGGCCCTTCAGCATCACTGTAGCCTCCACTCTACTCTTTCCAGCAATTCTCTGTCTCTCTGGAACTGGGGAGCCCAGGACTGGACACAAGACATGACTGATGAGCTGTGTCTCAAGTGGCTTCAGCACTGTTTTACCCATACTGGAAGTACCTGGACACACTTGGCTGTACTAGTGTGGCAGGTCAGGATTAACAGGTAACATCTGTACTTGCCTGAATTGTTTTCCTTGCCACAGGAATTCTGGAGGAAGGGTGGCGAGTTCAGGGCATTCTGCTCCTAATTTGTGCCTTACCCTCTAAGCTCTGGGTATTCACTCCTGTGTGCACAGCAGATGTAATTTCTGGAAGTAAGAGCAACCTTACCTAAAACATCACTGTAGTACTGATCCCAGGCTCCCCAGAAAAAGCGATGGTACACCACATCCTGTATTGCATAGGTCAAGGTGTTCTTCAGCCTTTCCAGGAAGGACATCCTGTCTGTTAGACAGCTTAGGGTGGCTGGTACATAGGAAGGAGGTGCTGGGAGCATCCCACAGAGCCGCTCCACTGTGTTGCCTATGGAGAACCGGATGGTGTAGATGAAGGGGATGCCCAGCTTCTCAGCAAACAGCTCCCCACTGGGTGCCAGCGGGTCTGCCAAGAGGACATCGAAGTTGGATGCCTTCAGTCTCTCCATCAGTGCCTCATTCTTCACCACTGCATCACAAATCAGTTTGGTTATACTCTCTATCTTGGACATTATTTTACCTATCTTGTAAATACTTCTCCAGACAGGCAGCACTCTCTCCTGGTAAAACCAAAAGTAGAAAGCTTCTTCCAGTATGGTAGCCATCTCCTTCTTGGTCAATGGCACCTCCACCTCTTCAAACTGGAAGGGTGAGGGCTCTGTGGTGTTGAAGATGAGGAAGCATGAAGGCAGCAGCACAGTCACCTCATGGCCCCGGTCCACAAGCTCCTGGAGTATGTACTCCATGTTCAGCCAATGGCTGTTGTCAGCTGGCCAGACCAACACCTTCCCCCCATACCCCCAGCCCAACACAGCCAGGAGCCACAGCACTGTCACCTCCTTCCCAGACATAGTTTCTCTGTGCCAAAGTCCTGTGAGTTCACCAAGAGCAGCAGTGCTCCCAGGCTTGGCTGGGCATGCGTGCCCCTGCCTTGCTTCAGAGGGCAGGAAGCTGAGCCAGCTGCCTTGAAATCCTGTCCCGGATAATGGGGAAGAAAGTGACTGGGATCAACTGGCACCATCTGGTGGTAAATAGTTTGCTGCATCTGGAAGATGTGCTGCTTCTGGAGCTGAGAGGAGAGCTGTCAGCTTTGAGGTTTCAGTCCAGTGGGGATTGTGTCCTCTTGGTTATCCTGGTCCTCCTGTCTGTCTACCTAGAGTCTATGTGGACACAGCACTTCAGGACATGGTTTAATGGCCATGGTGATATTGGATTGGCGGTTGGAGTCAATGATCTTAGAGGTCTTTCCCAGCTGAAACGATTCTATGATTCTGTGTTCTTCATTTGGTAGACACCTAGGGTGGTAATCCAGGGCTGCAACTAGAAAGTTGCTTCTCAAAATGTGTGAGACTGCCAGGCGTGAGACTGCCAGTGTCCAAGTAAGACTGTCCTTGTGTGAACTTGCCTCTTCCAGCCCATGCATGGCAGGAGGCCAGAGCTGGTCGGTGATGGTGTGGGCTGTCGTGCCTGCCACTAGGTGCCAATTAGGCACTGGAAGTTGAACCAGGAAAATCTGTTAAAGGGTTTTCTCCATGGTCACCCTTCTCATGTACAGTTAAGAAATAATGCAGATTCTCTTCACTGTGCTAAACCCATCATTGCTGGGCTTCTGCCCAGCTCTCTTACACATTTGTTGTGAGTTTGGTTTTCCTTCTGTTGCTTTGCAAGACAAAAGCTCTGAATTTTGTGCTGTTGAGAGCATTCTTTCTAGGGTGACAATGAGTGTGACAGAAGCAGCTGGGTTGTGATAAGCTGAGATACTTCATCTGCTGTCCATGTGACAACAGTTTGATGTACTTGTGGAGTCCTGCAGGTATTTGCAGGCAGTGGTATCCTGAGGCACTGCTCCAACCCTGTAAGTGTTCAATGCCAGGTTGGATGGGGTCTTGAGCAACCTGATCTGTCAGGAGATATCCTTGCCCATGGCAGATGGCTGGAATGAGATATCTTTAAGGTCCCTTCCAACCCAAACCATTCTATGACTCTGTTATTTGCAAGTGCTCTTTTTCATGTGCTGAAGGTGAGGTTAGTAGAAATGCCGTGTTGGTCACAGGTGATTTAATACTATAGGAAATCACTGAGGTGTTGGAGCATGTCCAGAGAAGGGCAACAAAGCTGGTGAAGAGTCTGGAGTACAGGGCTGGTGAGGAGCAGCTGAGGGAACTGGGGGTGTTTAATGTGGAGAAGAGGAGGTTGAGGGGATGCCTCATTGCTCTCTACAGGAGGTTGGAGTGAGGTGGACGTTGGTCTCTTTTCCTTAGTATCAGGTGACAGAAGGAGAAGAAATGGCCTGAAATTGTGCCAGGGAAGGTTTAGGGTGGAGGTTAGGAACTATTTCTTTGCTGCAAGAGTGGTCAGGGATTGGAACAGGCTGCCCAGGGAGGTGGTGGAGTCACCATCCCTTGAGGTGTTCAAGAAATGTGCAGACATGTCATCTGGGGACATGGTTTAGTGGTCATGGTAGTCTGAGGTCAAAGGTTGGACTTAATGATCTTAGAGGGGTTTTCCAACCCAAACAATTCTATGGTTCTACGATTCTACATTTATCTACATATTCACTCAAAACAATCCAGGAGACAAGCCTGCAGAGGCAAGTCTGCTGCTTTCCCTGTTTGCTTATGTGTGGAGGGTATGCTCTAAATAGCACTCATCTGGTGTGGAAGGGGTTGGGTGTGTATGACCACTGGTGTAAATGAAGTCTGTAGCACAAAGCCACAATGCACTTCAGCAGTGTTACCGAGAGTGGCAGAGCTGCCTCATAACTTACCATCTCACCTCGCCCTGTGATACCCTGCATTAGAACACCTCTGTTCCTGACTGCTTCCTGTGCAAGCAGTCACTGGAGGAGAAAATGTGCAAGCTGAGCTGCCTTGCTGAGGGCCCTACATAGTGTGGAATTTGTTTCAACTTCCACATTAATGACGGCAAAAGTCAGATCCATCCATTGGGATGACCTCTGATCCCTGTCCCAAGGCAATGGCATAGCAGCACAGCACTCTGACAGGGAGGGGTGTGTGGAACTGTTGATTTGTTCCCTTTTCCACACAGAGACATCCAGGTTGGATGATGCCTGGAGCAACCTGGTCTAGCAGGAGGTGTCCCTGCCCATGGCAGGGAGTTGGAGCTGGATGATCTTTAAGGTCCCTTTCAACCCAAACCATCCCATGTTGCTCTTGTGATTCTGTGAATTCTGTGACATAATGACAGCCTTCTTGCTGACCTCTCTCGGGCCTTGGCTTTGCAACCCTGCCAGGTCCCTAGCTCTGCAGGTCATAAGGTGAGAGGCTGTGTAAAGGGAAGCAGCAGAAGGCTTACCTAAGATCTTGCTGTAGTAGCTGTCCCATTGTCCCCAGTAGCTCTGGAAGACATAGTCCTGCAGGTGGTAAGACACCAGGTTTTTCATTCTCTCGCTGAAGGACATGCAGTCGGTGAGCTCAGAGAGTGCCGCAGGCGCGTAGGACGGTGGGGCTGGGATCTTGCCGCAGTGCCTCTCCACGGTGGAGGCTGGGGAGAAGCGCAGTGAGTAAATGAAGGGGATGACCAGCTTGAGAGCCAGGAGGTCCCCACAGAGGGTCACAGGGTCTGACAGCAGCAGGTCATAGCTAGAGCCCTGCAGGCGGGCCATCAGCTCTTGGTTGGCTAGCACTGCATCGCACATCAGCCTGTTCATCTGGTGCCAGTTTTTGGAGAGTTTTCCCAGCCCTTTGTAAAACTGCCAGAAGGTCCAGGTGGTTGGCCTGTTATTCAGCCACAGTGCCACTATGTCCTCAATCAGGTTCTCAATGGTGTCTTTCTTGAAGGGCACATTATAGACCTCAAACTTTTCTGCGGCTTCAGCCTTGGGTTTAATGAAGAGGGAAGCATTGGAGACCAAGATGGTAACGCTGTGCCCACGGCGGATGAGCTCCTCTATAACTATCTTCACATTCAGCCAGTGGCTGCCTTCTGTTGGCCAGACCAGCACCTTCCCACAGAAGATGGGCCCTAGAAGAGCAACCTGAAAAAGGAGCAGCTGGAGGCATTTCTTAGAGTGGCTGGCTTTTGTGGCCATGGCAGTGTTAATAGATAGAGAGCCTGGGAGTTTTCCCTTTCAGCTGGGAGTGCTGCACCTCTGTCTTGTTTGATGACTCTTTACTAGCGCTCAGCAAAAGCAAGAGTTTACTGTTGCACAAATGGGACCTTTAAAACCCACATTTGGTCTCAGGTCTGAAAAGATAGGAAAGAATGTCTGGTGAATTATTTTTCCCTTTCTGCCTTCTACTCTGCTAGCTTCCACCTGAGAAAGCTCCTTTCCCTGGTTATCAGGGTGGCAACAATCATAGAATCAATAAGGTTGGAAAAGACCTCAAATATCATCAAGTCCAACCTGTCATCCAACACCTCATGAATGATAAAACATGGCACCAAGTGCCACATCCAGTCCCCTCTTGAACACCTCCAGGGATGGTGACTCCACCACCTCCCCAGGCAGCACATTCCAATGGCGAATCACTCTCTTGGTGAAGAACTTTCTCCTCACCTCGAGCCTAAACTTCCCCTGTTGCAGCTTGAGACTGTGTCCCCTTGTTCTGGTGCTGGTTGCTAGGGAGAAGAGGCCAACCCCTTCCTGGCTACAACCACCTTTCAAGTAGTTGCAGAGAGCAATGAGGTCGCCCCTGAGCCTCCTCTTCTCCAGGCTACACAACCCCAGCTCCCTCAGCCTCTCCTCATAGGGCTTGTGCTCAAGGCCTCTCACCAGCCTTGTTGCCCTTCTCTGGACATGCTCAGGAGTCTCACTGTCTTTCTTAAATTGAGGGGCCCAGAACTGGACACAGTACTCAAGGTGTGGCCTAACCAGTGCTGAGTATAGGGGCAGAATGACTTTCCTGCTCCTGCTGGCCACTCTATTTCTGATGCAGGCCAGACGACTAAAAAGTCCACCTTCAAACTACTCCCTTTGCACAAGAATTTAGTCCTTTTGCAGTTTTTCCTGAGGAATCCTTACTGTGAAACAACAAGGGGTCTCTTCCAGCTGTCTGTGAAATAGTGAAATAACAGGGGATCTCTTCCAGCTGTGTCATCACTGTATCAGTAAATGCTGGCAGACCTACTGTAAGTATTATCAAGTAAGTGGCACTGCTGCCAACCAGCACTGGAGAAACACTGAGATTTGGTGAAGAATGAATGACCACATCTGACCTCAGAATGCCTGTTACTTGTGACAGCAAACCTAGCTGTGCTTAAAGATGTTTCTCTTGTTCTCCACCTTTCTTTCCAGAGCAGCACAGGGGATTGCTTATCTGACAGGCAGCAGTGCCACTGCAAGCGCTTGCCTGAAGATATTACTGGACTTGGGAAAAAAGCCCTGGGCAACACAAGGAACTAGCAGTGATGAACTATACCATAGGCATCCTTAACCCCCTTCAATCCTTCTACAACCACATCCCTCCTGGTAAATAATGTGAATTGCTGGCAGTGATGCCCCAGCTCCTGGGGAGAGCTGCTGCATCTTCAGGCTTCACCATTAACTCACCTTGATGCATCTTTACAGAGGAAGAAACTGCAAGTGAGCCATTCCCCTGGATGTCAACTCTGAGCCTCAAAGAGCTCATTGCACTGCTGCCACAAACTACCAATGCCAGAGGCAGGACAAGGAAGGAGAGGCCAAAGGGTATGTTTCAGTGGCTAACTTTAAAGCAGCCTCCTTTCTCAGGGTGAGGTGTGGCACGTGCTGCTGCTTCCCTTGCTGAGAGAAGGCAGCCAGTCCTTCATTTAGGTGATGACAATGCCAATAATAAGGTCATTTGTTCTGATTTATGACAGGTGGTTTCCTACTGCTCCCAGGGAGCTCTTCACACAGGGAGCTCATTACTACTCTCTGGGGCACATCACCAGTAGCCTGGTTGTGTTGTGGCCTTCATTCAAGAGTCTAAGCATGGGTCTGGGGCTTTCTTGGTCCTTAAAGGTTGTTCTCAAACCAAGCCCCACATCCTCTGTGGTGGCTCTCACTTGGAAAGTCAGCACTTGAACATAAGGCACTACCTCCTGGAAGAAGGTCTTGTCCACCAGGAGCCAAAATAACATCTAAACATCCTGCACAGGATAGGATCAATCATACACAGCCTGGGGGATGGATGCCATGCAGCAGAAAGCACTTACCTGGCTGAGTCTTCCAATGCACACAAGCGGTGTGCTCAGAGCTGTGAGGCACAGCTTGCTACATCAGTTTGCTTCTGTGCCTTGCTGCTCACCTCCTCAGTGCCTGGGCTGCTCTGGTGGGGCTGGGTGCTGAGCAGAAGGAGCTTAAGTAAGCTACCCTCTGAGCTGGGCTTTCCGAAAGGGGCAGGTAATACAACCTGGGATGCTCACCACAAGGCTTGTGTTGAGGGATTACCTGTTGCTTTGTTGTGCTCCAGTCATTTATTTAACAGCTGAGGTGGCCTTCCCAATGGCTGGGGTACATTACAATGTTATTACAGATTTGCAGAAGGGCTTTGTATCCTGTAGCTCAGAAACACGGTGTTTGACTGAGGGAAAGATTTTTTTCACTCCCTGTAGGGTCCCAGCTGGTTAAACACAATTATTTGTTAAGCAACAGGCTTGTTTATAACTGCCTGCAAAAGCAAAGAGAAAAATATTGTGGTTTATTCACAGCGTCTTTCAAATGTTGGTGTGTTACCTGTGCTGGGTGTGTGGCCCTTGATGCTGGAGAGCTAGGCAGTTATTTGTGACCTGACAATACAGGAATTTCAAGTAAGCACCTCCATAGTTTTTAAATATTGCCCATAATGTTCAGCCCAGCTTTTCCTAAACCTTCAGAATTGAAGGCCATTTTGATGGCATCTTTCAACACCAATTTGTCCTTACAGCTCCTATGATCTCTCCATAGCCCTTGGTGCTCAGGATAGTATGTTTTTTCCAAGCTAATTTGGCTTATTTGGGAAAGTCCTGTAAGAAAAATCTAAAGCAGCTATTGAAAGGCCATATTCACGAGGGCTGGGGCAGATGGGAACTTGAGTTTCATTTCTAGCCCCTCCATAATTTCTCCACAAGCAAATGAGAGCTATGCTAGGGAAACCAGAGGGTTACATATGTCTGGTTTCCATGGCCAGCCTCTAAAGACACTACTCAGATTCCTTGTAATGCAGAGAAAGCAAACACTTTGAGAGGATTACAAGACAAAATCCCGAAAATGAGAGAAGAGTAGGGCTGAAGAGAGTAGCTGGTGTTCAGTGTCCGTATTTCACACGTCTAGCATTACTAAGTAGAAGGGCTGCAGACACTGATGCAACCTCCAGCCTTGTTAAATAAAAGCAGGCTTTGTGGGGTGAAGGCCAGTTATGCAAGAGTTATGCAACACAGAGCAGTGTTTTCCACATACGGGGGTTATGCCAGACATGCCACCTTTATTTCTGCAAAACACTGACCCCTCACAAATCCAGTGCTCAGGGGAGGAAAAGGAGGCTTGTGCCCAGAGCGGCACTAAATGACTCCTTTCTCTTATTGCAACAAAACAGCTTCTCGATGAAAAGCAGACTTGAAAGTCCTGACCGTAATTCTTCTGCAGGAGTCAGGAGGGGAAGGCTGGATGGGGAAAATGTCAAGGCTGGCTTGTCCATGAGCACAGAGAAAAGCGAGGGGATTGATCAGTTCCTCAAAAGAACATGTGCTCAGTAAAGGCTCTGCCCCCTTAGAATCCCCAGGGGCAGTAAGAGAACTCCAGCAAAACTTCATGTGCTGAAACAGCCTTACCACTGATTACCTTTCTCAGCTGAATTCTACCTCTCACAGTCACAGAATGGTAGGGGTTGGAACAGACTTCCAGAGATCATCGAGTCCAACCTCCCTGCTAGAGTAGGATCACCCAGGGCAGGCCACACAGGAGTACATTCAGGCAGGCTCTGAAAGTCTCAAGAAGACTCCACAACCTCTCTGGGCAGTTTGCTGCAGGGCTCTGGCAGCCTCACACCAAAGACGTTTTTTGAGGTGGAACTTCCTTGGTTCCACTGTGAGCCCATTGCCCCTTGTCCTATCACAGGACACCACTGAGAAGAGCCAGGCCCCTTCTTCTTGACACCCACCCTTCCCCTTCAGATATTTGTAGAAATTGATAAGATCCTCTGTCAGTCTTCTTGTCTCCAGGCTAAACAGCCCCAGGTCTCTCAGCCTTTCTTCATCAGACAGATGTTCCAGTCCCTCATCTTTGTAGCCTGCCTTGAAGTCTCTCCAGTATATCTCTGTCCCTCTTGAACTGGAGAGCCCAGAAGGGGACACAATACTCGAGGTCTCACTAGGACAGAGTAGAGGGGGAGGAGAACCTCTTTGTATGACTTTACACATCTACCTTGCAGCTGTAGGACAAAAACCCCACAGGCTACCTTTATAATCTTTAACTTAGAATCCTAGAATCACAGAATCGTTTTGGCTGGAAAGGCCCTTTCAGATCATCCAGTCCAACCATTCTCTAACTCTACCAAGGCTGGTGCTAAACCATGGCCCTCAGCACCACATCTCTGCCTCTTGGAAATGCCTCCAGGGATGGGGATTCAACCACCTTCCTGGGCAGCCCATGCCAGTCTTTGAGAACCCTTTCAGTCAAGAATTTTTTTCCTAACCCTCCCCTGTTACAACTTGAGGCCATTGCCTCTTTTTCTGTCACTTGAGAATAACACCCCCTGGCTCCAACCTCTGTTGAGGGAGCTGTAGAGAGCAGGAAGGTCTCCTCTCAGCCTCCTTTTGGTATTAATTCCATTTGAGATTTTATGAACTCTCTTCACTGCTGTTGCAGTGCTGCAGGGGCATTGTGGCATGTGAATGTGTAGACCTTGGGGGGCTTGTAGTGGAGCCATTCCCATTCTGCATGCCAATGAAGAAAGACAAATGAGAGAAGGTCCAGGCCAAGCTGTACATGCTACAATGCTCTGACAGAAGCTAAACTGAAAGGTACGTCTTTAGTATCAGCTCCAACCCCCCTGCTGGAGAAGGTTCACCCAGATCAGGTCATGCAGGAATGCATCCAGGCAGGTTTGAAATGACTCCGAGATGGAGACTTCACTGCCTCTCTAGGGATCCTGTTGCAGTCTTCCATCATTCTTAAGAAGTTCCTCCTTGTGTTTAGATGAAACTTCTTATGTTCTAGTTTGTGCCTGTTACCCCTTGTCCTGTCACTGGACACCACTGAACAAAGCCTGGTCCAATCCTCCTGACACCCACCCTTTAAGTATTGATCACCATTGATGAGATGCCCCCTCAGACTTCTCCAGGCTGAAAAGCCCCAAGTCCCTCAGCCTTTCCTCACAGAAAGTGCTAGTCCCTAATCATCTACACAGCCCTTTGGAGCCCAGAACTGGATGCAGTTTTCCAGCATCAGGAACAAGTTGTTCTTATTAGGATGCAGCCTGTTCATGGTGCTGAGCCACATCTATGTCTTGCAGGAGCAAAGTTTTGCTGTCAGACACTGGAAGCTGCTAGTATGGGTTTTGTACCTGTGCCTCAGTACATTCCACTTACTCCCTGGAGCTGTATCCATGTGGGAAGTCTGCACTTCAGCCTTGGCACACGTCCTCGGAGGCATTCTCCCGGCCAACACTGCCTGTGGCCATGACTCCTCTTGTGCTGCAGCTTGCAGGGAGGGCAGGGGTTGCTGTTCCTCTGCTGCTGCAGGTTTGGAGCTGATCCTTTGCAGCTCAGTTTGGGATGCAGAGGGGAGCACCTCACCTGCTGCTGCCTGGAGTGTGGAGGATTGCCTCTGCAGCCCTGTCTGGGAGGCAAATAGAGGCACTCTCTCTTCTCCCAGGAAATCACGTCAGGAAGTTTGGGCTTGGCCCTTACTTTGTAACTGGAAGTCATTACAATTCATCCCCAGGGCTATTTCACCATGATAGGGTTGTCTTCCCTCCTCTTTGCTCTGCAGGCAGGAGTGGGGTTTTAGCTGGGCTGCTATATCCTGCATCTGGGGTGTTTTGAGGCTGGAGGAGTGATAGAGAGGAATGTTCTCTGCTTTGGATGTCATCATCTTGGGTGTCTGGATTTATGCAGGGAGTGTGCCACTTACTGTAAGCATCAAGGACTTACTGCTCCTTCCTCTAAGCCAGCAGGGAAACCCTTCTGTGGGGTTCACTCCCTGTCTCCTCCTCTAGGTGTCTGCATTTGGCTGAGAGGAGGAAGGTTTCTCCATCCTCATCAAGGCTTTCACCTGCCATGGTTCCACCTTGGCACTGACAAGCAGTAGGAAGAGATGCACTGCCTTCATATCAAGTGATTCAAAGTTCTGGTTTTACAAGGGTGTTTACAAGGGAGCTGCACCCAGCCTGCCGTGATTTGCTAGATAGTGCTTTTGAGGGCAAAGTTACTTCTGCAATCTCTTCTCTGTCCTCCAAACCAGATGCTTCTTTCTTTTCAGGGTCTTAGCAGTTTGGCTGTACATAAAACTTCTAGAGTACAGCATCTTAGCCTCCCCTAGCTGGTGGTATTGCATCTCTTCACAGAGAATCACAGAATGGTAGGGGCTAGAAGGGACCTCTGAAGGTCATCAAGTTCATTCCCCTTGCTAAAGCAAGGTCACCTGGGCAAGTCACACAGGAACACGTCCAGGCAATAAGCACCATATCTACAGCAGTGAGGGCAGGTGCTCTCAGGCTTGCTCTTTGACTCTTTGACTCTTTAGTCCAGGGACTAAAAAGGTAAATACAAAAAAAGCTGCTTCTTATGGAGTGCAGTCAAAGAAAGCACTTCTTGGAGTGTGTGATGGGCAGTGAAGGAAAACTTGAGTGTCTGACGGGCAGTGAAGGTAAGTACCTCTTGACCTGTTTGATGGGCAGTGAAGGAGAGCACCTCTTGACGTGTTTGATGCCCCTGTGCATATCACAGGAGCTTCTATCTGAATTATGGAGAGGAAAGAGGCATTGTTAGGGAGTCATAAGACCAGATGTCCTTTGTGGAAACAGAAAACAAAGCTGTATGCTTCCACACAAATGGGCACATCTAAGGAGCAAAGCAGGAGCAATTGGAAGGCCTGGCTATGTACTCAAGCAGCAACAAACAGGCATGTGAGGGATCTAGGGAGGGAAGAAAATGTCTGAATCAAACTGCAGCAGAACAAATTGTTGACTTTAACAGAGGAGCAGTCTTTGGCAAGAGCAGCAGGGACAAAACACATGCTGGTGCTGCTGAGTCACAACACCAGGAGTCAGAATAAAAGGAAATCCCTATAGCAGGATGTCAAGGGGCTGAGAGATAAAGCAGCAGAGGAAATACAGCACCTGAATAGACTCAGATGCCTTCAGCCTAAAAATACAGAGCTGGGGAAGGCTGTGTTATGAGGAAAACCTGTAGAGTCCCAAAGGACGGGTAGGATCAGTGTGGATGTAGGATCTCAGTGCAGGAAGTAAGGGACTTAAAAAAAAAACCCAACAAAACAACACCAAACCCCAACAAGAAGAAAAAACAACACACAAAATACAAAGAAAAGGAAAAAAGGCAAGTTAAGGGGCTATGGGATTTGGTGGATATCACTAAAGTCAAGGTTTCAAAGGCAGGTTTGTAGAAGATAAGAACTACAGAGTGACCTGACAGAGGAAAGCACACCTGGCTCAGGAGCTGCTTTCCTACACAGCATCTGCTCTGTCTGACAGAAGTGCCTGAAGCTACTGGTCACCTGTTCCTGCCTCTTCTGGCATTTCTGGCTTGATTTGGAGTGTACTGGGAGTGCAGAGTAAGAGGGGACAATGAGATTCAGAGCCTGCCACATTGTTCTGTAACAAATCACCACGACCATGCAATAGACAAACTGCATCACACAACACAGAGACGCTTCCAGCACCTGAAAGAACCAAAAATCATCTGCAATTATTTTTTATGACTTCAAGTGACACTTCTTTTCTAATGAGGGATCACACTTCTGGCTCTTCTCTCTTTCTCCTCATTTTCTCCTCACTCATCCAGGTAGGTAAGACCTACTTGACTTGGGTTTGTGGTGCCTGATAGCCAGATTCCAAGGATTTTGCTGAAGAACGGTATTGAACTCAGTTTTACTGCCTGTGTTCCTGGACAGGTCCCATCTGACCATGTCTCATCCCTGGAGCACAGCAGACCTGGCTTATACCCCATAGCTCCTGTATCAGCCCTGGGTTGTGCCTGGCTGCATCCCTGCCACTTTCTCTGTCTCCCAGGTCCTCAGATGTTTTTTAACCTCTTGGTCTATTTCACCCACTCCTGAGAAAAAGTAAGTAAATCACACCTTCTGAGATGCTCCAGGTTGCAGGCAAGTTTCTCTTGTACCAAACAGCATGGGCAGGAGGGAACAGCATCTGAGGGACCAGGATCCAATAATCATCTACCTCAAAATTTCCTTTCCTTGGAATAGTGCAACACAAACCCAGATGTTTTAAATGCACCAACATCTTGCAGGTCAGGCACTGGAACAGGCTGCCTAGGGAGGTGGTGAAGTCACCATCTCTCGAAGCATTCAAAATCCATGTGACCATGGCACTTTTGAGTCATGGTTTAGTGGGCATGGTGGGGTTGGGTTGATGGTTGGACTTAGTGATCTTAGAGGTCCTTTCCTTAATGATTTTATGGGCCATGGAGTTGCAGTCTGTCCTTTAACTGTGGATTTCCCAGCCATGATGGGAGGGAGAGCAGCCATGGAAACTCTTTCCTCTGCCCTATTGGGGACCAGCCATACCTGACAGGCAATGTGGTTGTGCACAGAGTGGCACATCCTAACAGCATCCAGGTTCCTGGGGGGAAGAACAGCACAAAAACTACCAGAAAAATCTCCCTTTCACCTCCAGCTTTGCTGCTCCTAGGTGGAAGGATTGCTCCTAAGTTCCCCAGGCTGCATCCATCTCCCAGCCACCATTGAGCTGGTTTTGTCCCCATCCTGCTTATCTCATCTCTTCCACATGGCTGCAGCAGCAGGAGGGGGCATGGTGATGAGCCCTGTCCTGCCTCCAGCCAAAGCATGATATCAGCAAGGGAATTTCTGAGGCAGGAGGTGGTGGGTCCGGGGTGAGCCCTGGCCATGGTAGCAATGTGCATTTGGAGGCTGCTAACAATTTTTATTCATACTGCACCACATGCTGGCATTTTTATTTCCCCAACAAAGAGCTGCAGAGGCATCTCCTGCACCTGTCCTGGGCAGACAGTGTGGAACTGGGACAGCACAAGGTGGGATGAAACTCTGCAGTGCCTTGTAGCAAAGCAGGAGCCTTCACATGAGTGTGCCTTGAGGAACAAGATGCAGAAATAAAACTTCATTTTTCCAAAAGTCCTTCTGGTATAGGGAGACCAGTGAGATGCAGGAAAGCTGTGACAGTGCTGGAGCTGGAGGGGACTGGGGGGTGTGTGCTGGGGGACACGCCACACCACAGACTCAGATCTGGGTGCGGAAGCGCAGGTCGGTGCCTGACATCTTCTGTTCGTAGTCCTGGTCAAAGCGCTCACTCTGGGCCACTGTGAAGTGGTTCTTCCAGTCTCCAGTGGTGCCTGGGGCCAAGCAAGATGGGGCTCAGCAGGGGACAGGGCAGTTGATGCTCTGGGAGCCCCCCAGAGCCACTCACCTTTGCGCATGAAGGGGGAGACACGGTGGTCCATGATGTGGGAGGGCACCATGGTGTAGTTGGTGGTGGGGTTGTCCCGCATGGCCTCGAAGGAGGTGTGCCGCGTGATGGCATCCAGCACTGCCTCTGGCAGATGCTGCCCCAGGAACTGGGCCACCTTGGCCACCTCCCGGCGGAGGTCCTGTGGGACATAGCCTGATGTTCACCCCTCCTGCTACCCCCCAAACCCTCACCACCCTCCACCTTGCTCCCTCACCTCCTTCAAGTCCTCATAGAAGAGGTAAAGGATAGGATGATCCTTCCTCCGCTCCCAGTAGTCCTTGACATGGTCATACCAGGAGCCATACGCCACTGCATGGAGAAGGTGGACAAGAGTGTCAGTGCAGGGGCTGGAGGAGGGATAAAGGGTGGCCCCCCACTCAGGGGTGCCCTATCCCACCTCTGCCAGCCATGAACTTCTCCAGGTACTCAGCCCACGTCCCAGGGTGCTGCTGGAACTTGTTCATCAGGTCAAAGTGGTAGAAGGAGACGGCCACATCCTTGGCATTGCGCCCCACATATATCATCTGCAGAGGAGCCATGGGGTATGAGGGGCATCCCCAGGGCCCCCAGAGAGGAGAGACACTCCAGCTCCTAGGGCTCCCAACACCAGACAGGATGCTGGAAAAAGCAGTGGGAGAATCCTGCCTCAGGGGAACAGGGGGGCTGCATGCCCCCTGGGCTAGAGATGGGGGTTGAGGGTTACCTTGCAGCGGTTTTCCCAGAAGGATTTGGGCAGGATGTGTGCAGGCAGGTGAGACTTCACCACGCGGGGTGAGGGCATGGTGGCCAGCAAGTCTGTCCCTGGGTAACCCCAAAGCATGTCCCTAGCAGGTCCTTAGCAGAGTCACCCCCATGGGGTGCCCACAGCCGAGGCCTCACACCCCACTACCTGCCGGCATCTCCCCAGGTGCTGCAAACTCCAGCATGGGCACTCTCTTGGTGATAGCGTCCCGCTTGCACTTGTCAGGGTCACCGCCTTGCAGGATCATGTCCACAATCTCACAGACCCAGGTGGTGCCTGAGGAAAGCAATCCACCATAGGGTGGTCAGGGTGGTGCTGGGGGACTCAGCACCGACAACCCCCCTGGACCTTAATTAGGCCCATGGGGATGAAAGGAAATCCCACACAGCTCTGTCCCCAGCTACCCTAAATGTGCTGTGACCCCCAGGCAGCTGGTCCCAGCTGTAAATTCTGCTGGCCCACCCAGCAGCACCATGTCTGCTGGGCTCAGGGGTGCTCACCAGATTTGGGGAAGGTGACCACCACGATGTCCTCAGGGCGGCTCTGGAAGGTGTCAATCCGCTCCCAGCCATGGGCGAAGGCATTCACTATGGGGACACCGTGCACCATGTGACACGGCTGCCGCAGGTAGGTTTCTGAATTGGCCATCCTGCTGTGGACAAAGACACCTGCAGGGGTCTGGTCTGTGCAGGGGCAGCCCCCTCAACCTCTCACGGCCCCTGCCGGCCCTGGCACCGTTCCTGTCCAAGGAGCACCAGTGCCACTGCCAGCACCGGGATCACAGGTCACTACAGCCCTGCCGCTGTGCCTGCTGTCGGGAACGGGGTTGCCCTCTGTGGGGGTGGGAGTGCACCCTGCACTTTAGTGAGGGCTGGGGGTGCCTGCAGGGTCCCACGTCACCAAGGTCACTCACCTCTTCCCCTGCCTCAGCAACCCAGGGGAGCGGGGAACCAAGTCCTTGGGTTTATCACAGACATCCCCAGCCCAGGGGAAGGCTTAGGGGTGCTGGCTGCACCCCAAAGTATTCTAACCCCACCGTCCCGGACCTCGCAGCCCCGATGGGTGAGGGTGGGCAGGGCACCCGCCGGGCACCCCGCAGCACCCAGCTCACCTAACGCCCTGCTGCTCTGTGCCAGGAGGGTGTTCCAGAGGGTGACCACACCGGAGGGTGTCAGAGGCAGAAAAGCGGCAGCTGTGGAGCCCCGCGGCCGTTCTTAAAGGGAGGGGAAGAGGCAGGGCGACAGCAGCGATGTTTGCCAGCGCTTCAGCTGCCGGGAGGGAGGAGCAAGTGCAGGGAGAAGCCGGCGCCCGTTGACCTCCACGCTCCCCACCCACAGGTCCCAGCCCCTGTCACCTCACGTGGGAACAGGGAGGCCACCTCTTCGTCCCCCCACCTGGCACCTTTCCTGCACAAAGCTTTGCAGAAATCTTCTGCAGTCCCCCAAGCTGCCAGAGACAATCTCTGTGCCAGAGCAGCCAAGGGGATGTGGGGTGGTGCCAGCTAGTCCCCAACCCAAGGAAGGACCAGTAGCCCCAGGGGACGGTGGGATTTGCCTCAGAGCAGGTGCAGGGCAGTAAGCATCCAAGGGCAGGTGGATCAGCAAGAACATTTTATTTCTCTCCAGAGTGGTGGTAGTGCCATTGTCACAGGGTGGATTTGGGGGCATCCTGTAGAGCTTCCTCAGATCTGGGTGCGGAAGCACAGGTCGGTGCCTGACATCTTCTGTTCGTAGTCCTGGTCAAAGCGCTCACTCTGGGCCACTGTGAAGTGGTTCTTCCAGTCTCCAGTGGTGCCTGGGGCCAAGCAAGATGGGGCTCAGCAGGGGACAGGGCAGTTGATGCTCTGGGAGCCCCCAGAGCCACTCACCTTTGCGCATGAAGGGGGAGACACGGTGGTCCATGATGTGGGAGGGCACCATGGTGTAGTTGGTGGTGGGGTTGTCCCGCATGGCCTCGAAGGAGGTGTGCCGCGTGATGGCATCCAGCACTGCCTCTGGCAGATGCTGCCCCAGGAACTGGGCCACCTTGGCCACCTCCCGGCGGAGGTCCTGTGGGACATAGCCTGATGTTCACCCCTCCTGCTACCCCCCAAACCCTCACCACCCTCCACCTTGCTCCCTCACCTCCTTCAAGTCCTCATAGAAGAGGTAAAGGATAGGATGATCCTTCCTCCGCTCCCAGTAGTCCTTGACATGGTCATACCAGGAGCCATACGCCACTGCATGGAGAAGGTGGACAAGAGTGTCAGTGCAGGGGCTGGAGGAGGGATAAAGGGTGGCCCCCCACTCAGGGGTGCCCTATCCCACCTCTGCCAGCCATGAACTCCTCCAGGTACTCAGCCCACGTCCCAGGGTGTGGGTGAAGTTTGTTCATCAGGTCAAAGTGGTAGAAGGAGACGGCCACATCCTTGGCATTGCGCCCCACGTAGATCATCTGTGGAGAGCTGAGTGACATAAAGTCCTGGTGGGGCAAGTCCCTGCCTTGTCTCTGCTGGGTCCCTCTGGGTGTGTCCCTTCCAGCCTGTTACCTTACAGCGGTTTTCCCAGAAGGACTTGGGCAAGATGCAAGCTGGGATGTGGGTCTTGATGATGCGAGGAGATGCCATGGCCTTCAGCTGCTCTGTGCCTTTAAGCAGATTTCCTCCAGGAGCGCTCCCACTGCCGGTGGGATGCCCCTCCCAAAACCATGACTGCCTCCCACCCAGCACCTGCCGCCCCTTGCCACCCCCTGCCACCCTGCTACCTGCTGGCAGCTTCCCAGGGGCAGCAAACTCCAACATAGGCACCCGGTTGATGATGGCATCTTGCTTGCATTTTTCATAGTCGCCGCCTTTCAGGATCATGTCCACGATCTCGCTAACCCAGGTGGTGCCTGATGAGAGGCTGGGTGTCCAGCTGACACCATTTCGACTACAGCTCCATCCTGAGCACCAAAGGTGCACCCTCCACCATGTCCTGGGTGCTAGCCCAGAGGCGGCAAGCTGCTGCCTCCCTTCCTGAGCATGGTCCCTCTCCAGTGCTCAGGGATGCTCACCAGATTTGGGGAAGGTGACCACCACAATGTCCTCAGGGCGGCTCTGGAAGGTGTCAATCCGCTCCCAGTCACGGGCAAAGGCGCTGACCATGGGGATGCCATGCACCGTGTGCCAAGGCTGCCGCAGGTAGGTGTCCGGATCAGCCATCCTGCTGGGAATGGGGAGGGACACACTGTGGTGAGAGCTGGCAGCAGAGAGTATCAAGTTGCACCAGGGGAGGTTTAGGTTGAGTATTAGAAGGAACTTCTTGACTGAAAGGGTTCTCAAAGACTGGCACAGGCTGCCCAGAGAGGTGGTTGAACCTCCAACACCTGGAGATGTTTCAAAGAGGCAGAGATGTGGTGCTGAGGGTCATGGTTTAGTACCAGCCTTGGTAGAGTTAGAGAATGGTTAGACTGGATGATCTGAAAGGGCTTTTCCAACTAAAGCTCTGCTCTATGATCATGAGGCCACCTCATTGTCCCCTGGGTTCCCCTAAATCCCTCTTGAGCCCAGCCATCTCTTTCCTGTTGGCATCCCAGGAGACAGCACCTGCCTCCCACTGGGATTTTGGAGGCTTCCTGGTGGTGCAGGGAACAGGAAGGGTCACAGCCAGACCTGAAGGGTTCTCAGGTCAGCACTGCCAGTGGGCAGCTGCCCATACCAAGCTGTCAGCCAGTTCCTGGGGTGCACAAACCCGGGCGGGCTTTGCAGGCTGGGCTTCAGGCTGCTGTCTGACCCCGCCTGCCTGCCGGCTTTTCTCGCCCTGCTGGCATGGGGCAGCCCTGCTTTGTGGGGAGGCTATCTGAGGGTTCGAAGGCGACGCGAGCAGGGATCTGGGACTCGCACGCTTCTCCCAGTGGCCTGCGGGGAACCCGAGCTCCTCCGAGCCCTCCACAACTCACCCCACCCTCCACTCCCCGCCCTACAGCCCCTCCGCATACGGGTCGCGGGCAGCCCGGGGCCGGGCTCGGCCCGTTACCTGCTGTTCGGCCCGGAGCCGTGGCTTGTATCAAAGAGCGTTTCCAGCTTGACCCCGGGACCGGGGCGGGATTTATTGTGTTCCCTCCCCGCGGGAAAGATGGAGGCACCGGCTGGGGGAAGCTCCTGGGAGTGCAGGGTACGGGGGAGGTGCATCGCTAGGGAAGGGACCCGGAGCCGGCCGGACCCGGGGCTGCAGAGGGAAGAGACGAGCGGGGATGGGGACGCAGCACATGCTGGGACAGTTCCCAGGCACCTGTCATGAGCTGGGCGGTGTTCAGCACCCCCCGGAAAGCACACAGATGGAATAGGGAGGAAATCGCAGCTTCCTCCTCCCGCCCTAAACACGGGGGATAACGCAATCCACATTCCCGGGTGGGGTGTAACATCACCCCTGTCCCCACACAGGGTCACCCCTACACATGTCCCCAGCTCCTCACAGCAGCGTGGGGCTTGCTACTGGGATGTGGGAGTCAGGCTTTCGTTGCAGGGTTTCAAAGCATGGGTGCAGCTGGTGACTTTTGAGGGATAATGGTTTGAAGACGCCACTGGTGATAATGCTCCTCCCTACCTGCCCCAACGGATGAACAGGAGCCAGGAGGGCAGGAGAGGTGGCAGCCAGCCTGGGAGAGCTATGTCACAGAATCATAGTTATTTTGGTTGGGAAAGACTTCTAGGATCTTTGAGCAAGACCATCAACCTAACACCAACATGGCCATTAGAACATGTCCCCAAATGCTGTGTCCACGTGTTTTTTTGAACACCTCCAGGTGACTCCACCACCTCCCTGGGCAGCCTGTTCCAATGCCTGACCACTCTTGCAGCCAAGAATTTTTCCCTAATCTCCAACCTAAACCTCCTTGACTTGCCCCCAGGACCAAAGTCTCAGTGATGTGGGACATGCCATGTTAGACACTGAGGTGTTTTGCAGTCAAGGACATGCTCTCCCTGCCTGTCCATCCATGCACACACCAGCAAAATGGGATGTGTGTGCAAACCCTTCCCCAGTAGCAGGGGAAGCCTGGAGATCACCATCAGCATTGAAATAAAGGTGTGGGAAGGACTTATTCCCATGGGAGAGTTCCTGGTTTTTGAGGAGTCAAATCCAAGCTGCATCTCTTTGGGCATAGGACAACCTCCCCACCTTGCCAAAAGGCTGCAGTCTTGGAAACTCAAGAACAGGATGGAAATGGGATGTAACTGAGGAATTTGGGGGTCCAAAGGACACCATTGCCCCTCAGTGGGTTGGGAATCCAGGCAGTCCAGAGCAAAGGCTCAGTGCAGCTGGATCAGAGGTTACAGAGTGAGTTCCCCACCAGTCAAGGACAGCAGTGTTGCCAGAGAGGTGTTGCCCTTCACCTTTGTTCTGCAAAGCATGAGCTGGGGAGCCCCACCTGGGCCAGGGAGCCTGGGGCAAGCCAGGCCACCACCCGCTTTGTCAAGAAACCTGCCACAACCCGCAGGCAGAAGCTGTGCTGGAGCAGTTGGTTTGCCATCCCTTTGGGTTTTTCCATTCTTTTCTGACCTTTGCTCCCTCCAGAAGCCTTGGTAGGGTGGGGCTGGGGCAGTCCAAGGTGTCAGGGGTCAGCAGTGGGTTTGGGGAGGTTGCTTGCGCTGCCAATGCCCAGCCACCACTGGCTAAAGATCCACTGCCTGCTGAGCACAGGAGTGCCTCTGGCTGCTGCCCAGGATTTGGACACCTCAAAGACAATGGCTTGCCTGGCAGTTATTCAGTTTATTGCATGGGGAAAAGCAAATCACTGTGAGGACACTCTGTCCAGACCCACCCTTGCTGCTGGGTGAATGAGAAGCGAAGATCTCCCAGGAAGGGGTATGAGCTCCTCACACCTCCATCTGGAAGCAGAGGTCAGAGCCTGCCATTTGCTCCTGGTAGTGCTTGTCGAAGCACTCGTTCTGGGCCACGGTGAAGTAGTTCTTCCAGTCCCCAGAGATCCCTGGGGGTGAGAAAGCAAGAGGGACAAATCCTGATGCTCCCTAAATGTTTGCCACAGATGGGGACTGCCATACAGCCCAGGGAGACCCCTCCCAAGCCCTCCACCACTGACTGAACCCCACCTTTCCGGAGGAAGGGGGAGAGGCTGTGGTCCATCAGGACAGCAGGCATGGTCTCGTAGTTTGCTGCAGGGTTCTTCTTCATCTGCTGGAAGGAGGTGTGGTGGAGGATCTTCTCCATTGTCTCCTTCGACACCCCCTTGCCCAGAAACTGCAGGATCTTCTCCACCTCCCGCTGCGGGTCCTATGTGATCACAGGATCACAGGATGTTAAGGGTTGGAAGAGACCTCTGGAAGTCTTTGAGTCCAAGCCCCCTGCCAGAGCAGGACCGTAGAATCTAGTGTAGGTCACACAGGAATGCATCCAGATGGGTCTTGAAAGTCTCCAGAGAAGGAGACTCCACAACCTCTCTGGAGAACCTGTTCCATTGCTCTATGACCCTTACAGTTAAGTCCTTCCTCATGTTGAGGTGGAACTTCCTGTGATGTAGTTTGCAACCATTGCCCTTTGTCCTATCTCAGGGCACAAGTGAGAAGAGGCTGTCCCTTCCTTCCTCACACCCAGCCCTCATATATGTATATATATTTATTAGATTCCCTCTCAGTCTTCTCCTCTCCAGACTGAAAAGCCCCAGGTCTCTGCCTTTCCTCATAAGGCACACGCTCCAGTCCCTTAAGCACCCTTGTAGCCTTTCATTGGACTCACTCAAGTAGATCCCTGTCCCTCTTGAACTGGGAGCCCAGAACTGGATGCAATATTCCAGGTGTGGCCTCGCTAGGGCAGAGTAGAGCGGGAGGAGAAATTCCCTCGATCTGCTGGACACACTCCTTTTAATGCACCCAGGGTACCCTTTGCCCTCTTGGCCACAAGGGCACTTTGCTGTCGCATGGATAGCTTGTTGTCCACCAGGACTCCCAGGTCCTTCTCCATGGGGCTTCTCTCCAGCAGATCACCTCCTAACCTGCACTGGTGCAATTTATTATTCCCTCCCAGGTGCAGGACTCTGCACTTTTCCTTGTTGAACCTCATTAGGTTCCTCTCTGCCCAGCTCTCCAGTCTGTCCAGGTCTCACTGAATGGCCACACAGCCTTCAGGTGTATCAGCCAAGCCTCCCAGTTTGGTATCATCATCAGACTTGCTGAAAATGTCATTGATAAAGATGTTGAACAGGTCCAGACCCAGCACTGATCCCTGGGGGACTCCACTACTTACAGCTTTCCAATTGGACTTGGCACTCTTGATCACCACTCTTTGCACTCTATTGTGTAACCAGTTCCTAAACCGCCTCGCTGTTCTTCTATCCCACACTTCCTGAGCTTGCTCACAAGGATGGTATGGGAGACAGTGTCCAAAGCCTTGCTAAGGTCAAGATAGACTCCATCCACTGGTCTCCCTGCATCTACCCACTCAGTTACGGCATCATAGAACGCTATCAGGGGAGGCTGTGAGAAAGGCTGGGGAGAGGGGGCAACTGTGACACCTTCCCCTCCATCCCACTCTCACCTTCTTCATGTCCTCATAGAAGAGGTAGAGGATTGGCTTCTCCCGCTTCTTCTCCCACCAGTCACGCACATGCTCATACCAGGACCCATAGGCAACTGCCGGATGTGGTCAAGGGGTTAGCCAAAACACGCGGTGGAGGAGGAGACCCTCCCCACCAGTGTTTTGAGGTAGGCACCCTGGGGTTCAGCCCTCACCTTTGCCAGCCATGAAATTCTCCAGGAACTCACTCAGCGTGCCGGGGTCGGGATGTATCTTGGCCATCTGGTAGAAGTAGTAGTAGGAGATGACAACATCCTTGGGGTTGCGAGCCACATAGATGACCTGGGGACAGCCAATGATGTGGTTGGGGGTGTGCAGAGTGGTGCCCCTCCCTGCCACCTGGAGAGGGAGAGAGGTTGCAGGCCTCTGCTGTGTTACCTTGCAGTTCTTTTCCCAGAAGGAGGATGGGAGGAGCCGAACAGGGAGATGGGTCTTCACCAGCCGTGGGGATGGGGTTTTCTCCAGCTGCTCCACACCTGTAGGACAGGATGCCTGTTCTGGGACTGATGTGAGGCTCAGTACCCTCACCCCCACCCCAGCTCAAGCCCCTCCTCACCCAACCCAGGGGGCAGCTGGGCTGGGACTCACCACTTGGCCCCCAGGAACCTTCATTTCCAGGAAGGGCACCCGATTGTAGATAGCATCGCGTTGGCATTTCTTCTCATCGCCATCCTGGTAGATCATGTCCAGGATCTCACTTGCCCATGTTGTGCCTGCAGCACAGAGACAGTGTTTGCAAAACCTGGCCTCACCCTATGTCCCCTGCACCCTTATTCAGGGCCACTCACCTGATTTGGGGTAGGTGGAGATGAGCAGGTCATCTGGCCGGGCTTGGAACGTCTCCACCTGTGGCCACCCCTCAATGAAAGACTCGTAGAAGGGCATGCCGTGGAGGCTGCTCAGCTCCTTCCTGATTACATTTTCCACCCCCATGGCCAAGGGCTGTGTGGCTCTTGTTTATACTCTTGCTGGACAGCTGCTCCAACCTCAGGACCTGCCGGCTCCTGTGGCAGTGCCGTTCCCGTCAGGCGAAGTCCACCCCGGCTCACGTGAGCGGAGGTGTTGCCAGTGCTGGGTGTCCGTGCCAGGGACATCTGCTGCTGGCCAAACACTAGCTACAGGCCGTGAGGAGCCAGGAATGGGGCCTGCCGTCACCTCTGCTCCTGCTTCTGCCTCTGCGTCAGACCCTTTAGCAAGTGTAAGGGGGCTTTGGAGACACAGGGACAGCTCTGTCACTGGGGCCATCCCCATCCCGTCGGTGCCGATCGGCTCTCCCAGGAGCCTTGGCACCTCCACCCTTGCAGGACCCAGCCAATCACTGGCAAGGGACGGGCAGGTGGAGCCTTTTGACAGGTAGGCAGATAGCGAGCAGGCCGGCAGGGCGAGCGATGGCGCGGTGGGGTCAGGGCGGGAGGGATGCGGCACAGCTGGGGGCCCGGTGGGTCGTGCCACAAGGATCTCGCCTGTACCAAGAAGAAAAGGAGGGGTACGATGCCGCTGTGTGGCCGCCAGGAGGAGCCACCGCACGTGCTCTGCGGCCCCGAAGCTCCAAACGCTCGCCCGTCGGGGGGAGCCAGGATCGGCGGGAAGCGGGGTCCCGGGTCCCGGGTCTCTAAACCACCGAGGGCCCTGCCCGACTCGGGGCTCGCGGTCTGTGCTGGAGCTGTTTCCCTGCCATGCCCGGTTTCTGCCGAGGCTGCTCCTGATGCTGCTCCCGCGTCTTCCCACCCGGACCAGAACGGTCACTGGCGCCCCAGGAGTGCTTCGGACCAGAGCCGGGGCGAGAGTCCCGCTGTGCTAACAGCCAGCTGTAGCTGTGCTTTGCCTGCCTATTCCTGTCTCCCTGGAGTCCTTCGGTCAAGGGTTGGCTGCATCTAGTGGGCAGGAACCTGGGGTGACAACAGGCTGGCCTCAGAGCTCTGGGATGGGGCTGGAGAAGGGGAACATTGAGATGCTGGAGTGTGTTCAGAGAAGAGCAGCAAAGCTGGTGAAGGGTCTGGAGAACAGGTCTGATGAGGAGAAGCTGAGGGACCTGGGGGTGTTCAGCCTAGAGAAGAGTGTCTCTACTGAAAGGAGGTTGGAGCAAGGTGAGCGTTGAGGGCTGTGGTTTAGCACCACCCTTGGTAGAGTTAGAGAATGGTTGGACTTGATGATCTTAAAGCTCTTTTCCAACCAAAATGATTCTGTCATTCTACCTTCAGGTCCCACCTGCACAGCCCTTATGTCTGCTAGGACTGAAAGGCTCAGAGATGCTCCTGGCCCAACACTTCTCACTTGCCCTGTGGCTTCTAGTGCATCAGTTACAGAACAACCATGGGCTTAGAAGAATTAATAACTACATGGAAAATATAAATGGCAGCTTCATGTGCCTAGTGCCACTTGTAATGACTTCCCTCTTGCAAGAATAGTCTTTTCCCTGGCAAAGCTGTCCAATGCAATCAGCAGATAGCAACACTGCAGCTTGTGTTTCAAGAAATATCCCAAAGCTTGTCACTCAAAGTTGTTCAAAACCTGCAAACAGACTAGATTAGGTCTCATGGTTAGAAAAAAAAAGTGTCTATTACAACAAAGGGCAATGGTTTTAGGACAAGGAGCAATGGTTTTAAACTAGAAGAGCGTGGACTTAGGTTGGACATCAGGAGGAAGCTCTTCACAGTGAAGGTGGTGAAATACTGGAACAGGTTGCCCAGGGATATGGTTGAGGTCCCATCCCTGGAAATTTTCAAGGTCAAACTTGATGGGGCTCTGAGCAATCTGATGAAGTTGGAGATGTCCCTGCTCGTTGCAGGGGGACCGGACAAGATGGCCTTTGAGAGGCCCTTCCAACCCAACACATTCTGTAATTTATCATGGCTGGGCCTGGTTGGGTAGCTGATCCTACGTTTTCATTTATAGAAACCCTCTCCCTTTTTGACCATGCTGACTTTTTAGTGTATAATTCCCTAGTGAATTTTGATAGGGGAAGATGATGTCTAGGTCATTGAAAGTAGAACTGTGTGACCTTAAACCATGTTAGAGTAACTGCTGCTGTGTCAAATTATGTGTCCTTATTGCCATCCCTATCCACTTGTGCCTGCTGTAAGATAACCAAAACACTCAGGGACCTATAGGGCAAGTCACTTCAGCTATAGGTAATTCCAAGGTAGTTCATGTTATGGTGACTTTGTTGGGCTTGTTCTTTCAGGGGTTGTATGTCAGCCTTATACAGAATCTGTTTATACTAAATAAGCTACAAACAGGTCTGGCTGTGAGAGCCAGACTTACGCAGTCACATTTCCTTTCTGTTATGACTGAACCAGGAGTTTTCCTTCCATATGAAACAAAACAAACAAAGAAAGAAAGGTAGGCTGAAGCAAAATTAAACAGAAAAAAAAAAAAAAGGAGTGAATCACTCCCCTATTTAGAACAGGATGAGCATTAAAAACAAACACCCAAACAAAACAAAAACCACCAACCAACAAAGACCACAAAAAAACCCCAAATCCAGATGGATATTTTGGTCATAACTTTGCTGATGCAGCTGCCAGCACAGATGTTTTCTGACAAAAATATTTTATGAACCAGTGTGTGACAGTTAACCCACGAAGGCTTATGCACTGCAAGCACAGTTTGGGGAGTGATTGCCTTTGGCTGCACTGATTTGATGTGGGTTTGGTAATTCTGCTTTGCTTCAGCTTCCACAAAGTAGTGGGAGACATGGGGAAGGAAACACCTCTTAACCACCCCAGCTTTGCTTACTTCAAATTTTAATTCATTGGCACAAACCACACTGGGACATGTCCAATACCTTCTGTGCAGCCAGAGGGTGAGGAGGAGGGCTGACGTGATGCAGAGGTGGATTCAAGCTGCTCATTGATGTATGAAGAGGCAGGGTGCAGGTCTCAAGCTCATATTCAGCACTCCCAGCTGGTTCCTGCTAGCCAGAACTGCACACAACCTCTGCTCAGCTGTAGCAAGGACATCCTTACAGGATGGAGTCATCTTTTCTAAGCACCCCTCTGGCTAGTGAACTGCAATTGTCCTGAAGAGTTTCTGGGTAAAATGTCTTCCTGCTGATGCAGAGCCAGAAAACAGAGCCTGGCCAGCCTGGTCTTTCTATCTCCCCCCAGGCAGGATATAGAGTAGCCTCTGTTTAACAAAGCTACTTGGCATTTGGCCCACACAAACCACAAATGATACCTTCTCACCTGAAGGGCATAAAAGGGTTTCACCTACCCACAGGCCACAAGTCTCTTTTGTTAAAAGTCCCTGCAATTTTAGACATCATGATTCATTTCTGACTGCTTGTGGAAGGCATCTCTGCTACACCATCAAGCTCAGACCATGCCCAGAGCTACCATCCACTTCAGCTGATGTTTCAGATCCATAAAGAATTGAGCCCTATTGATTTCTCCAAATAAAACCCACCTTGGGCTCAGATAAAGAGAATCTCATATCCCAAATGATCAAAGCAACATCAAGTACCTTCTGAAGACATCAGTTTACCCCCAAATTTGTATCCTTCATAATGTGTTGAACTTATCACTAAAACCACAAATAAGAGCTTAAGGGTAGCATTGATGGTTAGAGGTGCTCTTCTCACACCCTGATCTGTTTGCAGATCGCTTCTGCTTCACAAAGTGCTTTGGAGCACGAGGCAGTGAAACTGATCAGTGTCCCTCAGTTCTGCAGCTTAACAGACAGACCAGGTACTCCAAGTGCTGAGGGACTGCTCACTAACACCCTCTCCACAAAAAGCTCTGTCCTCTACAGGTACCACCCTCCTCTATGGCTTAAGGACAGACCAAGCCCCTTTTTGCTGCTGAGCTGGAATGATTCTGCTGTCAAGGAATACTCAGAAAACTTTTCCCAGATCACAGTATCACCAAGGTTGGAAGAGACCTCAAAGATCACGGAGTCCAACCTGTCACCACAAACCTCATGACTAGCCCATGGCACCAAGTGCCACGTTCAATCCCCTCTTGAACACCTAGATGAGACCACCTGCCAAAAAAAAAAAGAGCCTTTTTTATTATTTTTAATCAAGAAAGGCATTTGGTTAAAAAGAAAAAAAAAAAAAAAAAAAAGACAATTCAGATTTGGAACAGCAGCTGCATACTTCTGGAAATAAGTTAACATTTTTAATAGGAAGATATAAAGTAACCAGAGAAACAAAACAGAAATAAGAGGGCTCACCCCCAACTCCTGGTTACTCCATGTTCCAAGACTCCTGTTCCTGGCTTCTGGTGCAGCTAATGCTGTGCTGGAACTCTGACCATGCTTTGAGGAGCTAGGGGAGCTCTTCGTTTCCCTCCTTACAGTTCCTCCTGTTGTTCTAAGCTCCTTTCAAGCTCTAACTGCTGAATGTGCATGCGGATTTCAATGCATTTGGCTCCTGGACATCTCTATCTCCAGCAGTTTTAGGGCAAGCCATGTTCAGAAGTGGGAGGATGCCTCCCTAATCCTGGCATGGGGTTGAGATGGGGGAAAAGGGACCAATGCAGCAAATATTATCTTGCCAGCCTGACTTCGTGAAGAGTGCTCTCGTGCTGCCCCATTCCAATTAATTAAACATGCTCTGTGTGTGCTCCTTGAAAAGTTTCAGCATTGTGCTCACTATCTTGTCCTGGCAGAAGCCAAGCAGTCATGCTCTGAAGCTGAAGGTGCCCCCAACACTTTTCTTCCAACAACAGGATCCCTAGGGACTCAGCCCCTCTCCTGTAAGATGGTTAATTGATTTGACTGAATGATTTAATACATACTCCCACATCACCTTGGCACAGGTCCTTCTGCCATATCTGTGTCTTCCGTGTCTTCACATTACTATCACACCAGC
Organism: Picus viridis; assembly: GCA_033816785.1. Lineage (NCBI taxonomy): Eukaryota > Metazoa > Chordata > Aves > Piciformes > Picidae > Picus > Picus viridis. The sequence continues at coordinate 24,849,320 of CM066582.1, read as the reverse complement.
CCCTTCCTCCTACCTGCTCCGCTATGTCCTGGCAGGACAGGATTTGTGCAGAAGCAGCATACAAACAATCCCACTAGCTCCATTTCCCCACAGCCTGGTGGAAACATTTCTCAAGACTACGTGCAGAAAGCCCCTGCCACCCCTAGCCAGGCAGCCACTCTCTTCTGGTGTTGAAATTCATACCCGGCTGTTAGCCTGCCTGTGTCATCAACAGTGCTGCCAACCAATCTCTTGATGTCCCTGAGTTTATACAGAAAGATAAGAAAAAGAGTTGGTTTCAAGGTCCAAATTTCTATTTTCTCATTTGGCATTCTCCCAAGCTCCAGGAGAGCTCCCAGGTTTAAAGTGAACCCCACAGTGTAAATGTAAACCCACAGGCACAAAGCTGCGTAGCTGCGTGGGTGTTTGTACCTTGCTGGCATGCACCACACACAATTCAACATCCTGGGCAGGAACAGGGGTGCTCCTTCTCCCCATCCTCTTCATCCTGTCGGACAGGGATGTCCCATGACAGACTCACCACGTGGGCAAGGTGCATCAGAAAGATGTGTCAGACCAGGGTCTGTCTTCAGTTCCTCATCTGCTGACCATCCAAGTTGTCATTCCAGCTGCACTACTTGCACTCCCTTGACTTGCCATGGGGCTGCCTTTGCTGGATGGGAATACACCAAAATTCCCACTGCCACCTCAAAAGCAGAGCCGAAAGTCCTCCCCACCTTTCTTTGGTGAAAGGAGGCAGGCTGGGCTTTTGATCATCAAAGTCTTCCTCTTTGGAAGGAGGAGGAACCGTCTAGTCATGGGTTCATTGATTCCCTGCCCAGCAGGAATGTTTGCTTGGGCCCAGCCAAGCCACACCTCTGATGACTGTAACAGGCAGCACTGGCTCTCTTTTGATATCCTATCAACTGGGTTTATCAGAGTATCAACACAACCTCCCCACTCCAGGGCTCCCTGCAGAGTGGGCAGGGGCTGAGTGGGTGCTGAGCTCACCTCTTGTTTCAAGGAATCTTAACAGCAGGTTTTAAGCTACTTACTTACTTTTTTGGTCTATACAGGAAGTCTGAGCTAAAAAAAGAGAACAGAAGTATAATTACTCTGGCACGCCTGCATTCCTGCTCCAGGCTCAGGCAGGGGAGGGACTCTTTCTTGTTGGAGCCAGGAAGAGGATCTGATCCTTGGAGATCATCACCACAAACGTGTGTAACTGAAACCTGCAGCCATGCTGAAACAGATATTATCAGACATGTACATCGATCCTGACCTGCTGGCAGAACTCAGCGAGGAGCAGAAGCAGATCCTCTTCTTTAAGATGAGGCAGGAACAGATCAGACGATGGGAGGAAAGAGAAGCTGCTGCGGACAAGGCTTCAGCAAAGAAACCACTACAGAGGAAAGGTGAGTCTCTGCCTGGTGGCTGCTTTTCTCCCCCTGGCAAAGATTTGTCTAAGTCAGCTGCTCCCTAGAAATAAGAAGCAATGTGTCCTTAGAGTCATTTCTTCTCCCAGGGGCGTATCGAGTTGTATTTCCAAAGCTACCTCGGCTTTGACAGGGTAGTTTTGGCCAGGCACACAATGGCTTACTCCCTGGCCCAGACATGCTCTCTTGAGCAAATTGCTCAACTGCCCTAGCTGGGAAGACAGGGCTTACTTGCCCCCAGGAGATGCATCTCATTAAGTTTCCCATTAAATGAGGCCTCTCAATCTGTCTGTAAAATAAACATGGACTTGAACATCTGTCCTGGGGCGCCAGATCTGTGGGAGGGTTCCTGTAGTGCCTTTAAACCTGCAGCTCCCTTGCCAGGACTATGCAGCATGCCAGGAAGGTAGCACTGTTCTCCCATCTCTCCCTCATGTGCTGTTTGCAGATAGTTCACCCTCACATAGTTCGGGGAGGGCAGTAGCAAGGAATTCAAACAAGAAAGGAAACAGTGGTGAGTTTTCTGCCTTGCCCTCAGACACAGAAATGCCTCCTTACCTGAGCTGGCTTCAGCACTGTGAAACAAACTGGGAGGTGTGCATGGTATCCCAGCCCAACTGTCCCCACATGTGGCGCCTGTGGGAGAGGCTCTGCTGTTGTTAGCCGCCAGGAGGGCACAGTGTTGGGGTATGGAGCTGCCAAGCAAGCAGCCTTTCCCAAAGAGCTCCTTCCTTTTCAGCCAACGGGAAGAGGGTGACATGGAAGCTCGGTGCCGACAACGACGTCTGGGTGTGGGTGATGGGTGAGCATCCTGCAGATAAATCATACGCGGCCATCTGTGAAGAGATCCAAGCACAGAGGGCAAGGCGGTTAGCAAGGGAGCAAGGCAAAGAGAGCAGGTAAGCACCCTTCATCGGGGGGACCACCCGGGCAAACGTGGTGGAGAAGGCATTTCTAGGGACCTAGAGGCTGGAGTCTTGCCCGTAGGGGCTTTGGTTACCAGTGTTGCACTGGACTTCTAGGCGAAAGGTACAGGCAAAGACTGGCTTTCTGTGAGCACACACAGTCATAGAATCCCTTGGGTTGGAAAAGACCTTCGAGATCATTGAGACCAACCGGTATCTAGCTCTACCATGGTGCTACACCATGACTCTTAGGATTACATGTCTGCCTCTTTCAAACACCTCTAGGGGTGGGGATTCAACCACCTCACTGGGCAGCCTGTCCTGATATTTGAGAACCCTTTTAGTCAAGGAGTTTCTTTTAAGGTCCAACCTAAACCTCCCCTGGTGCAACTTGAGGCCATTTCCTCTTGTCCTATCACTTGTCCCTAGGGAGAAGAGACCACCTGCCTCACTGCAACCTCCCTTCAGGGAGCTGTAGAGAGCAATGATGTCTCCCCACACTATCCTTTTCTCCAGTCTAAACAACCCCAATTCACTCAGCCAGTCCTCACCAGACCTTTTCTCCAGACCTTTTCACCAGCTTCTTTGCCCACATCTTTCTGGACATGCTCCATCACCTGGAACATTCATGGGGTTGTTGTGACCTAAGTGACCCAGCAGTCAGCCTTGTTGAATCTCATACACTTGACCTCAGCCCAGTAGCCCAGCCTGTTAATGCTGGCAGAGACCAGCTCCAGCCTGAAGCTTGCCTCAGCTCACTGAGTCTCCCACGCTGTGGCTCCTGCACAGTACCCTCTGCAGCCCACAGGAAATGCTAACTCTGTTAGGGCAGCAAGTGAGGCGTTTGAATTGCACTGACTCACCAACAGGTGCCCTCATACAGCAGGAGGCTGCTACTCACCACAAGTCACTAATTTAACCATTCCACCTACCTGGTTTGGAGATATGATAGCTGCCTTTGTGCACATCACTTCATCCCATCACTGCTCTGCTCACGTGCAGCTTCCTCACAAGATGCACAGAGAGCAGAAAGTGAATCCCTTGGGTTCCTAAGTCCTCTCTTGCTTGCATTCCAGAGAGACTGACTCTTCTGTAACATGGTCTCTGCATCCACAACCAGGAGCCCTGGGTGAGACAGATCTTCATGGGAAGAAAGGATGTGCAGTGGAGGAAAAGAAGGAAAGTGGGAGAAAAACTGCTGCTGCTCTACCAGGGAAAAGCCAGGAGCCTGCAAAGGTAGTCTTCCTTCTTTTCTTGGAAATGTACTTGAGGATGTAGGAAGTGCAGAAAATCCTGGTTGCTGGAAGTAGAAATTTGAAGAAGAAAAAAAGGTAGTGAACTGTTAAGGCTTTTCTCCTGTAGCCAGAGGGGAAGTCATGCTGTTACATCTTTCCTTAGCTTGGGGGAGGTCCCAGTGCTGGTCTCAGCTGGGATAGATCTGCTCTGTACTGGTGGATTACTTACTCTGGATTCCTTTGCTTCTATTCTCCATGGGTAAAGCAAGGGTCACAGAACTTACCCTCCTGTTCCATGGCTGGTTTGGATGGCTTTTGGGGCAAGACTGAGGAGGCTATCGTAGGATCTGTATATCCAAGGTCACAGCCCTCAAGCAAGTCATCTACTTGTAGAAAAGAGTAGGTGAAGATATTTTTTCCAGCATCCTCTGACATGCATATTTTATGGTTTGGTGTGGGGCTTTTTTTGATTTCTTTTTGTTTGAGGTTTGTTGGTTTGGTTTGGTTTGGTTTTTCTTTTCTTCTAAAATAGCTAAGAAACATCTTATGGCCTTGACAAGCACAGGACAGCTCCAAATGCAGAAGTGCTGTGGTGGTTCAATACAGAAATAACTTTCCCCAGCAGTTAATACATTTCTACTTTAGAACTGGCTACAAAAAGCTATTTGCAGAGAAAGGATGAGTTAAATGCAACCCATGCAACCTAAGCTGAACAGAAGGACCAGAGCAATTTAATGGGAGAAGTCCTGTCTCATTCAGCAGTTTTCAAGCCGCCTTTTGCTGCTAACATGTGCAAGTGCCTATTCTCTTATTACACAGCCACTCCATACTGCAGCATAAAATAACTCAATAACTGGAAGCTGGGGTTTGGCAAAGTGCCTCTCCCACTACTACCAAAATACTGAGGGGAATTTGGAGTGGCTGTCTTCTTTATTAGAAGCCTCTGAGTCACACGGTGTTTTTCTTAGCACTGTTTGCTAAAGTTGAGCAACTGCATAGGACATTGTTTATTTTTTTGTTCCCAGAGGAAGCTATTAGTCACAGCCAACAAGAAGGGGGAAAAAGAAAGGTAACCCCCCCACATCTGCAACCCCAAAATGTCACCTCCACTCAAAAAAAAAAAAATCACCCCCCCTTTCAAAATCTTGTGCATGGAGATAGATGGGGGTTGTATACTTCACTTTTATTTTCTGTCATTATATTAACACTAATTTCCCCCAGGTTTCTGGGGCTTTTGCTATTAGAAGTAAGGACCCAGACCAAAGACTCCTCTTGCATTTTCTAGGCCTGGAGAGGGGCTTGGTCTCACCTCCCTTTAGTGAAGGTTAAAGTGGATTCTCAGATCTAGTTCCCACTGAACCTGAAGGGTCCAGGCATTGAGCTTGCCTGCTGCAGGGCAGGGGGCTGAGCTGAGCAAACGGTCTGATGCACACACTTTTGAAGTTCCTAGTTTCCTGTCAAGAAGAGGGAAACTGGAAAGCTGTGTTCATATTAAATATTAGCCAAGTAAGTGATGGAGATAAAACAAGTGTGCCCTTGGTGAGCAGCGCAGAACAGTTAGCACATTCCTCACTGTGCCAGGAGGGCATTCTGGGTCCACTGGGGAGGTGGGTGGGTGTTTGCTCAAAGACAAGTCTAACTTCACCTTCAAAGGCTGGTCTCAACTAGTGGCTGCTGGCAGGGTAGCTAGACTGGTTTGCAGGGAAGAGCAAACATGAGACATGCAGTTTGACAAGAAGGGGTTTGCAGCACCTCTGCCACAGCAGCAAACAAGCACAGGCAGGTAAAGCTATGGATGGCAGGTTCTGCAGGGGCCTGCTTCAGAGGGAGGGAGGGAAGGGACTACTCCCTGGGAACACTTGGGAACATCGCTTAGCAAACCAAGGCACACTTATGACAGTCCTGGCACTCCTGTGTCACATTAGGCCTAATATAGACCTAACAGGCCTCTACAACTCCCTGAGAGGAGGTTGCAGTGAGGTGGAGGTTGAGCTCTTCTCACCAGGAACAAGAAGAAATGGCCTCAAATTGTACCAGGACAGGTTTAGGTTGGATCTTAGAAGACAATTTTTCACTGAAAAGGGTCTCAAACACTGGAAAGGGATCCTCACCCCTGGAGATATTTCAAAGAGGCAGAGATGTGGTGCTGAGAGATATGGTTTAGTACCAGACTTGGTAGAGTTAGAGAATGGTTGGGCTCAATGATCTTAAAGATTTTTTCTAACCAAGCCAATTTCTATGGTTCTATGATTCTAATATGATGGGGGAAAAAACAGTATTTGTCAGAAAAGGCTGGGGAAACTTTTTAACATTAGTGTAACATCACTGGTTCTGCATTAAACACCTATTGCTCCAAAAAAAGAGCAATGATCCTAATACTACATTTATTTCCCACCACTTTTTTCCTCTTTTCTTCCTCCCAGAGGGAAACCAGAGATGTTCACCAGATGCTGGCAGACTGCCACATGAGGAAGTGTGGCTTCCAACAGGTAAGTGGGAACCTAGGATAATCCTAACACCTTGAGTAGGGCCCAGATTTTATCCTAAAGTCTTAGGCAGCCTCAGAGCCTCATCTGACCCAAGAATGTTCTTACCATTTGGACTGGTTTTATCCAGCATTGCCAAACTCCTCATGTAAGATGTGATGATTTGGAGATGACACAAGGCAGGCCAGGCTGTCAGAGTGGGAAGCAGCACAGGGAGATGTTCCTGATGATTTCTGGTAGACTGTTTTCCCTTGCTTCCTCTGGTGTCAGCTGCAGTAAAGACAGAGGGTCCCTTTGTTGTTGAAATTGCAGAGATTCACAACAATGAATGGAGTTCTCAGTATTTCAAGACTAGCTAAAAATCAGGGTTACAAGTAGCCTGGGACAAAGCTGAACATACTGTTTCTTCCATAGATGAAGGAAGCACACAGGAGAAATTCAGAAGAAGAGACCACAGCCACCCAGGAAGCAATACCACAGAGCCACCCTAGCTTGGAGAGACAGAGCACATTGCAGAAATCAGATGAGAATGAGCCTGAATGGCAGGAATCCTGTAAGATCTTAGGATGACCTTTTCCTAAGGGGGCTGAGAAATCCTAGGACTCTATGGGGTCATCTCAATCATTCCATCACACTGGAACTGAACACTGGATGGAGCATACTACCCAGAAATATAGCACTGCATCATCAGAAATATTTCTGGACCCACAAAGCATTGAGACTAGAGCTGGGAAGGGAAATGGAATTTTTTTTTTTTCTATAGATACTAGATCAAACCAAGAAACAAACAGGAACTATCTGAGTAGTAGCCAGAATAGCTAATTTTAAACTAGTAGCTGGCCTTTGGTAGGACATTGCAGTAACCGCTGACCTTGAGGACAAGGACAAGGGGTGTCAGGGACTAAATAGAAGGGGCTTCCCTGTCATCCAGACAGAATCATAGAATCATTAAGGTTGGAAAAGACCTCTGAGCTCATGAAGTCCAACCATCAACCCAACACCACCATGCCCACTAAGCCATGTCCTGAAATGCCATGTCTACACCTTTTCTAGCACCTCCAGGGATGATGACTCCACTTCCCTGGGCAGCTTGTTCCAATCCCACCTAAGCAGAACCCTGCTGCACTGTCTCATGTAATGATTCCAAATAATAGATAGAAAAATGGCATACAGTATGAGACTTGCAGGAGCACTCATCACTGCTGCCTGATATTTCCTGAAGGAGGACCTGATGCATTAATTTTTGCCCAGTTCCTCCCTTGCTGCTAGGTAGATGGCAATGCTGTGCTACCAGTTGTTTTCACTTCAGGTCAGGGGGTTGAGTTTTCTCATTGGAAAGTACTCCTACAGACTCCAGGATGAGCTGGACTTAGACAGCCAAGACAGTTTTACAGCAAAGCTCTCCACTTCCTGTAACGTTTCCAGCGAGACTCCCTCTCACTCTCAAAAAATGGTCAGCACTTTCAAATCCTTCACAGGACTCATTTGGGATCATTTCAACAGCTTTTATTCCATATACCCTCCCATCATGCCAGCTCACACAAAGGGCACTAGAGAAATCCATGGCTGAAGCAGGAGTCAACATCTGAAACAAAACCAAGTAGTCTGTAAGTGCAAAGGGACTTCTGGTGCCCAGAAAGAAGCCAGATTGTAATCTCTTGAAGGACTAAAACCTGGGCCCTGTTAAATAGCAGGTGTCCAACAGTGATGGGAGATGTGTCACAAACAGTCTCACAATTAAGTGCATCTTGCACCTTGTGAAAAGGGTTGTTCTTCCACTTCATCATCAGGGAGACAGCCAAAGGGCAGCAAGCTTACAACTAGCTTGCTTGTTCGCTCCTGTAGGACTCCTTTCTGTTCCAGTGCAGAAATCCAGAGCAGCAGATGAGAAGAGACGCTCCCTTGCACGGCAAGCCAGGGATGACTACAGGAGGCTTTCCCTGCAGGGCATGCACAAAGGGAAGCAGGCAGATATCTCCAAGGGTGCCACAGCAGGAGATCGGAGACCACTCCAGTATCCACCTCTGCCCCCAAACCTAAACTCCTACCTCCTGCAACTGCAAACGGGAGAGCGATTAGGTAAGGAAACCCTTGTGCACTGCGGTGGGCAGAAGGGAAATGGTGCTGCTCTAGCATGGTCTGGTTGAGGTGGGAATGGAGGAGACACCCTGCAGGGACAAATACAGAACCCAGGCTATATGCCAGCCTAGGTTGCACTGAAGCTTATTTGTTTACCCCTGGATGGTAAGGGGTTTATTCAGTAGAGTGTCCTAAGCCAAGATTGCCTACATCCTCTGTGCCAGGTGTCCACTGAAAACCACATACTATTGCTGACAGCTTCTGTTTAAGGCTGGTCTTAACATCCTGAACAAGAGGCAAGTCCTGCCAAAGACCCAAAAGCTGTTGTTTGAACTTGGTGCATAAACCAATCTTTTCTAAAAGGAAAGAGGGAATCCAGAGGACCATCTCCAGTTCCACTGAAGAAAGCATCATCAAGTGGTTCAAAGAGGAGCAATTCCCTCTGCGAGCTGGCTACCAGAAAACCACAGACACAATAGCACCTTGGTTCCATGGTGAGTATTTTCTGCCCTGGTCCAGCTCTTTAAGGAGTTCATTCCACCACCACAGCTGCTGCCACAGGCTGGCCCCAGGAGCTTTTCAGACATGGCAAAGTTTTCCATTGCAAATATATAAATTCCTTCAGCATTGTGACAAAGGGCAAGCTAAAACGTTAGAACAGGAGCCAGCTCTTCAAAACAACCTGTGCCTCCATGCCACCCCTGCCTCCCTGTACTGGATGCATAGTCACCCTGGTAATTGGACTAGGGTGAGAGAGATTTGGCTACATCTTATCCCACTCATCTTGGCCCCAGGTCATTCTCCCTCCATATGTGCTCATCATCCATCACCTTTCTGTCACCACGATCCCACCCATCTGCCTTGCTCCAGACACCCCTTCAATCTGAGACTGCAGAAACAAAAGCAGTAAAGCAGATGTCTTGTGAGAACAGTTCCTTCCAGTCATACACAAATGCTTTTCTCCCCTTTGCATTTTGGTTTTCAACAGGAATCCTAACCTCTAAGAAAGCAGAGGAGCTTCTGAGTAAAAGAGTGCCAGGGACTTTTCTGGTCCGGGTCAGTGAGAAGATCAAAGGCTATGTGCTCTCTTATCGGGCTGTGGAAGGGTGTAAACACTTCCTCATTGATGCCTCCAGCGAGTCCTACAGCTTCCTTGGAGTGGACCAGCTGCAACATTCAACTCTGGCTGACCTTGTAGACTACCACAAGGTGAACATTAGCAATGCAATCATTAACTGTTTTATTGCCTCAGGGCACTTCAAAATAAGACATAATTGCTTTGGTTGTTTTAAAGTGGGTACTCAGACCCATTTTTGATGCTGTTGGACATCCTGTATGCTGCTCCAGAAGGGTATAGCAGGCTAATGGGTATGTCTCAGGCAACCTGACACATCTCAGATATCTTAGGCTTCACTCACCCGCCCCCTCAAGTGTGCAGAATACCTTGCAGATGTGGCTTGCACACTCTTTAGCAGAAATGCTGATAAGGTGAGAGACGACAGCATACTCATGTAGACCTTTTTGTGGGTTTTTTTAATTATTCTCTTCATGGTTGTGCAGTTCCTGGAAAATTGGGTAAGCAGAAAATCCTGCTTGCCTCCAGCTTCTGCATGAAAGAGAGCAAGGTATCTTTATCTTTAACAAAGCAGGCAAGTTATGATACTGAACAAAGATATAAAATAGAAGGGAAGGAAGAAGGTTGGCAGGTCCTTGCAATGGTAACAGCAGTGTTCACTGGCACCAACTCCAGTTACATGAACTCCAAGGAGGGCCAGATGGATTGTTCATTTCTTTACCATTAGATCAACCCAGGGACAGGACAATCATTTTGTCATAGTATCATGGAATGGTTTGGTTTGGAAGGGACATTAAAGATCATCTAGACCTGCTACTAGACTAGGTTGCTACTAGACTAGGTTGCTCAAGGCCCCTTCCAACCTGGCTTTGAACACTTTCAGGCTTGGAGCCTCCACAATTTCTCTGGGCAACCTGTTCCAGTGCCTCACCACCCTCATGGGGAAGAATTTCTTCCTAATGTCCAATTTCAGTCCAGTTTCTTCCAGTTTGAAGGCATTGCCCCTTGCTCTGTTGCTACTGTTTTGTAAAAGTCCCTCTCCAGCTGTGCTGGAGGCCCCTCTCAATGCTGATTTAAAATCTATGTGTCTTCTAAAAATGTGCTGAGTCTGACACATGGCTGAACAAAACTGGACATGAATATAATATCTATGTTCATTTGCTTTATGGAGCTCTACCTGCTCCACAGCTGAGGCTGAAATTGTTGAAAGCAGGAGCTATCTGGTTGTTGATACCAGAGCTAGAAGATTTAAAATCTGGCTGTGCTTATCTTAAAGAGAGAGCCATGCCCATAGCCTGCAAAGAATCCTTCAGGCCACCTGTGGGGTGAACCCACTCTGCTGAAGTGCTCTGGAAAGTTCTGTTCATCACCCATCAGTTGACCATGGAAGAAGGCAGGTTCTTTCACTCCTGCAGCTGCTGCTAGGATGGAGGGCAAGATGGGAAGCAGAGACTGTGCCATAAGGGAATTCCACTGTTGGAACAGGAAACTGCCTGAGCAGAGGGCATGTACTCATTCCAGAATCCACCCTTGTCCAGGGGTCAGCCATGTGGGTCCTTCCCAGGGCAGTGTGGATGAACAAGTCCACACCATAACAGAAGCAGAGAGACTGCTGTCCACCCTGTAATGTTGTGATAGGTAGGGTCTGTTTGAAAGGTGGTGTTTAATCATGCCCTCTATCAACAGGAGGAACCCATCACTTCCTTGGGGAAGGAGATGTTGCTTTACCCTTGTGGCCAAGAGGACCAAAAACCAGATTACATCTCTCTTTGAGTGAACCTCCCGGACTTCCCATGCAATCCAACGCTTGTATTCACCTTGACTGAATTTCAAACTAGAGCTGCTGATGCTTACCTGAAATGGTTGCTCCAAGTGCCTCTATTTGATATTCCTCTCAACAAAGTAGTGGGTGAATAAGCACTGTTGTGGGATTGTGGCATCACTCGAGTTAAGGGATGCAGCAGCCCAGCAAGCTTGCAAAGCACCTGATGTATCCCACACAAAGAAGTGAACGAGGTGACAAAGTCATCAGTGGAACTGGGAAATACTGCCATGCATTTCCATTGGGGGTTTCAGATATCCTGAGGGACTTCTGTACTCAAGATGCTGTTTTGTCTTGAATGCAAAGTTGTATGCCATCTGGGAAATAATTATCTACAGTTTAATGAGATCATACCACAAAACCACGTGGAGAGATGAGAGAGATGAGATCATATTACAAAACAATGTGGAAAGATGAATCAGGCTTGAGGTAGTAATTTGCATAATGTGATGCTTACTCCTGTAAAATGCTGTGACCCTGGAATCAAGGATGTTCAATCCAAATATCCAGCCCTTGGTGCCTTTCAGTGAAAGGTGTTCTCTGTGAAGATGTGTTTTCATGAAACTTAGCCTCTGAATACATATCCCTACTCTTTTAACCCCTGTTTAAATCCCACAGTGGCCTTTCTTCAGAGAGAGGGATTCATCTTCTGAAAGGGCAAGAAGAAGAGCTACAAGAGCATGTACAGAAGACTACAACATGCACAAAGACTACAAAAAATGTGTGCAGCAGCATGGATATCAGTATTAGTGCAGGTTGCAGGAGTGCTTGCCAGTAAAGAGTGCTGCTTTCCAAATGGAGCTATTTATTGCGAGTTTGTGTCCAGGTTACTGAGATGCATCTGGTGTAAACTTTAACATAGACCTTGTTTCTTCAACTTAACATTCTGTTTCTGTTACACTGCTCTTAAAAGACATAATTGAGAATACTGGAGGAGAGGCAGGATAAAATCACAGAACAAATTAATCCTCACCCAGATTCCCTCATCATGTGACAGGTGACAAACTGCCCAGCTCACAGTTGTGGTGTGATTCTGCTATCATTTTTTTAGTGACATGATCCTCAAATCACAGAATAATGGGGGGTTGGAAGGGACCTCCAGAGATCATCCAGTCGCACCCCCTGCCAGAGAAGGACCACCTATGGCAGGTCACACAGGAAAGTCTCCAGAAAAAGAGACTCCACAGCCTGTCTGGGCAGCCTGCTCCAGTTCTCCAGCACCCTCACACCAAAGTCTTTCCTCATGTTGAGGTACAATTTCCTGGGCTCCAGTTTGTGTTCACTGCCCCTTGTGCTATCACAGGGCACCACTGAAAAGTGCTTGGCCCCTTCTTGACCCCTTCTCTTAGCAGCTGTTCACAAGACCTGTTCTCTAGACCCTGTTCTCCCTTATTCCCTCTTCATCAGCTGTTTCTTTTGAAAACTGAGGCCACTGTCAACAAATTCTTCCTAATCTCCAGTCTCAATCTGCCCTTCTCAAGCTTCAATCCATTCCCTCTCATCCTATCACTACAAGACCTTGTAAAAAGTATCTCCCCAGCTTTCTTCTAGCCCTGTTTACATACTGGAAGGCTCCTCTAAGGTCTCGTGAGAGTCTTCTACTCTTCAGGCTGAACAGCCCCAACTCCCTCAGCCTGTCCCCAGAGGGCAGATGCTCCAACCCTCTGATCAGCTTCAGGTGATGCTTCAGGCTTAATTTAACCTGGGTGGTGTGGTACCTGCTTTTTAAAAACAGATGGCTTGCTGCCTGGGGAAATGTGGTGCTACAGAGAGGAACACTCTTCAGGAATGGGCTTGGGACCTATTTGTAGAGTTCTATCTTCACTTACTACTTTCAAATATTTTGGGGGACTCCAGGAAGACTCAGTGATGCTGAAGAAAGGGTGGTCTGCCCTGTAATTTAGCACAAAAAATAGACCATGGTGATAAGCCTTGTTTGCTGAGATTGAAGGGCAATTGCTCTGAGTTTGTGTCCTGCTCTCTGGATTTGATTTGTCAGGTAAGAGAAATGGCTGTCTGGAGCAAAGCGTAAGGACTCCACAAGGATCTAGCTGGGAAGGGCAGGTGGGAAGGCGATACTGCTGGGGTCACGATCCTGCTGAGGCAAGAGATTCCAAAGAGAGGACAGCACCAGAGCTGCAGGATGCACAGGGTACAGAGCCGGGAATTGGAACGGCCAGAGGGAGATGCCCGGCTCCAGGGAGAGACTGAAGCCAAGCCTGAAGCCCCGGTGATTTGGGTGGTCTTGGAGGATGGCTCTCGGAGTGGTCCCAGGGCAGAGCTTGGGCTGTTAGAGATCCGGGCAGGCACCTCGGAGGGCTTTGGCAGGATTTGTGAGGGGAAAGAGCTGAGGCATGTTAGAGGGAGCAAGTGAGCTTTGTCAGGGGAGAACTGGAGAAGCTTCTTGTTATTACAATCTGAGGTGCTCTCCTAGAAGTGACGCTTTGGAGGAAAAAGCTGAGTAGATCTACAGAGAAAAAAAAAAAAAAAAAAAAAAACTCTGGAGGAAAAACCTGAGGTAACTAAGAGGACAGAGCAGTGACATTTAGGAAGGAAAAATCTGAGGTGGTCTGTAGGGGATAAAATGAAGATACAGGAGGGAAAAGCTGTAGTGATTTGGGTGAGGGGGCAGAGCTGACATCATGGAAGGGAAATGTGAGGTAATCCACAGGGAAGAAGATGAAGGGTTTGGAGGGAAAGTATGCAGCAAACAAGATGGGACATAGGTGACACTGCAGAGGCAAAAGCTGAGGTAAACAGGACAACAGAGGTGACATTATGGAGGGAAACTGAGGTAATCTCTAAGGGAGATAATTAAGATATTAGACAGAAAACCTGAGCTTGTTTGGGAAAGACAGATGTGACATGGAAGGGAAGAGCTGAGGTAAAATGTTGGGGGAAAAGATGTTTTGGAGGGAAGCCCTGAAGTGATTTAGGGGGCGGAGGTGATGCTTTGGAGGGAAAACCTCTAGAGGGGAGAATGTGAACATTTTGGAGGAAAAATGTGACAAAATCTACAGGGAACAGACTTGCCACGGAAAAGCTGAGGTCATCTACAGAAGGTCAAAGTGAAGATTTCTAGAGGGAAAACCTAAGGTTATTTCACAGGGACAGAGGTTACGCATGGGAGGGAAGACCTGAGGTAAAAAAAGGGCAGGGACAGAGCTGGTGTTCTGGAGGGAAATGGTGAGGTGTGTGCAGAGGTCACATTATACAGAGAATTGCAAAGGGAATCTATAGGGGAGAGCATGAGAATTTTGGAAATAAGAGCTGAGGTAATTTAAGGAGGAGAGAAACAATATTTTGAATGGAAAAGTTAACTTAGTGATTTAGGGGTCATGAGGAGACGTGGAGGAAAAACTTGAGATACAGCAGAGGTGAAATTTCAAGGGAAAAGATCAGGTAATATGGAGGAAAGTAGATCTAAAATGGATAATTTAAAAGAAATACTGAAAACTGAGGTGACTTTTTGTGACAAATGGTGAAGCCCTTTATGGGAAACAAAGTGCACTTCATGTGCAGAGAACATGCAATTAAGAGTGGAGGTCACGGAGTATGAATTTCTCAACATGTACGTGCTAGTGAGAACTAAGAGTGTCCTATTTGGCCAGTCCTTTACATGCCCATCTTAATTTGTTGCCAGGGCCTGCCTTGCAGCCCATCTCCAGCCCCAGCCAGAAGTCTGTCGCATACAGCTTACATGGGACAATCTGCCTTACATATGTGGGGGTGACTGTGGGTGAGCAGCTGGTCAGGTGGTGCCCCTGGGGCGCTCCCTGCAGGGCTGTAGGGATCCCTCTTTCCCTCAGGCAGGGAGGAATTGGCACTACCAAGGCCTAACTCTGTCCTCCTTCCTTGGCAGCACCTGGCACAGAAGGAAGAAGGGACCTGCTGTGGAACAGTGACTCAAGAGACATCAAGGCAGCTAGAAGAGGAGCAGCATCAGGCTGAAGAACAGGACACAAGAAAGGTGCCTCTCTCTCAATTTGGCTGTGGTATCACAAGATCTTTGCCAGCACCGTTAGGGTCCCCTGGCTGGCTTTGGGCTGGGCTACCTCCCTGTAAGCAGGGCTTGGTCTTTGCTTTTGGTGTCATTGGCCTTTTACCTCCTTGCTCCTTTGGCTTCCCGAAGACTGCCAACCCTGTAAGGAGGGTGCAAGCCGGCATCTCCACCTACTTGGGGGAAACAATGCTCCTTGGACCCCTGACCCCCTGTAAGCAGGGGAGGGCTCTTCAAAGAGCCCCAGCAGTTTCTTGGCTGCTGGCAGCCTGGCCAGCGTGACCCCTATACTTGGGACGTGTCACAACATTTGCCCCTTGGCGTCCTGAGGGTCCTCTGCCTCCATGTATCTCTGGTGGGGCCAAGTCTGACACTCTACTCTCCTGCTCTGGGGTAAGGATGGCTGCCCCACCAGTGGCTGCTTAGAGCTTGCTCCCTCTCCTGAGAAGGGCTGTGTGTGTGGCCCCTCTTGTCTCTGTGTGCCTGAGTCTGCTTGTCCTCCAGGTCCCTTTGAAAATGCTGCAGCTTAGCTTAGGTTTCCCAGGAGGGAAAGAGGGGCTCTGGGCATGTAACAGGACAATCTCCCTGGAAGCCTTGAGTGGGGTGGGAGCTTGGCTTGCCCCTCCTTTTATTCAAAGGACATAGCGAAGCCACTTAACCATGTTGCAACAAGGTGACCCACATGTAGTTCAGGGCCTGGGTCTCTGCCTTCATGGCAGCCTGTTTTCTTGGCATCCTGTCAGCTTAACAGTCCTGTACTTGGGCCTGTGTGAAGCGTTGTGGAGCTCTCTGTCCCGTTCTGTCCCTCTCTGTCCCCAGCAGCAGCAGGGAGGCTGCTTTAGGCAGCTAACAGGAATGAGCACTCCCTGGCCCTTTGAGGGTTGAGGTCAGTCCCTGGGTTCCTGAAGAGGTGGTGTTGTGCTGCAGCCAGGATTGCCGGCCCGTAAGTCGGGCTCAGGCAGAGCCTGTGGCTCTCTGTGGGGCTTTTTTGGAAGTGCTGGGCCGAGAGTGGCCACCCTGTAAACAGGGCCATGTGCTGCCATTGCCTGGCGGGAGGCTCAAGGAGGGAACCCCCATAATCAGGGGGTATGTCTGGCCCTGGCCTTTCAGATGCCCTGGCATCCCAGGTGCTTTGCAATGCCAGCAGTGGCTCCAGCCCCTGTAAGCAGGGTCATGCAGCCTCTCTGGCTGCTGCTTTGCAGCTCCATTTGCCCACGGTGCTGGCCTCAGCATCACTCTCCAGTCCCCACTGTAAGTCTGGAGAGTGTGGCAAACCCTGTAAGGATAGCAGCCAGCCTTTTTGTACCTGTGGGAAACAGAAGAACAAAAAAGAAATAAACATCAGGTTTGCTTGACTGAGGATATGAATTTTATCCATCTTGCCAAATATCAGGTTTTGTGCCATACTGACTTTGCTAAGATGCCCTCTGGTCCCCTTCCCTGCAAACAAGATGCGTTTTGGAGATGACAGGCAACCCTGAGTCTGTCATATGTGGAGTCCTTGCCAAATGAAGACTAGCAGGCCAAAAGCTTTTGCCACTTACTGGCTTACATGGGTATGGCAAGATACACCTACAGCTAGCAGTTTGAAAAGCACGTGCCTGGGGGCATCCCCCTGAAAAGGGTCCTTGTAGCACTGAATGCTTGAGATGCCTGGAAAGTCTTGAAGGGGATTAAGAGACATTAAAGTGTGAGGTGTTCCAGCAGAGAAAAAGCTCTCATTTTTGTCTAGCTATTGAAGAACTGTATTAATATATATACGTAGAAAACTCTTTTAAATTATGTGCTCTGTATCTCCTCTCATATAAAGGCTTCTAAAGTGTGCATGTATGTTGAGGGTTTTTTCCTTGTTGGTTGTTTGTTTATTTTAATTTAAATAGAAAAAAAGGAGCAGAGCCAAGCTGAGCGGCTCCCCACCCAGAGGGGCGGATGCCCGGTCGGTGCTCAGTGCTGCTACCTTGTGTTTAACTGTTGGCACTGCAGTTCAGCACGTGTGCCTCCCCGTCAGCCCCTTCGTGCCACTGCCTTGTCCCTAAAAGCCCCGAATGCCTGAAATGCCCGAAAATTCTCGGCGCAGTGGGAGAGGAGGAGGGAGGGAGGGAGAGATTAAAACTTATTTAAACTTGTAGGTGATATTGTGAGGACTTAAATAGACAGAAATTTCTTATTTTTATGTAGATAGTAACCGTTCACGTTCATTTATAGGTAAAAAAATATTGAAAAATAAGAAGCCTGTATCTACTGTATTATAGAAAGGATTTTGTAAGATTGAAACCCGTGCTGCAATGGGGCCAGCACCTTCTTAGCAAGTTGGCATGTGCACCATAGAACCTCTTGGGAGGTGAGGAGAAAGTTCTCACAGAGAGAGTTGTTAGCCGTTGCAATGGGCTGCCCAGGAAGGTGGTGGAGTCACCATCCCTGGAGGTGTTCAAGAGGGGACTGGACGTGGCACTTGGTGCCATGGTTTAGTAGTCATGAAGTCTTGGGTGACAGGTTGGACTCGATGATCCTCGAGGTTTCTTCCAAACTTATTGATTCTATGAGTCTGGTTTGGGAGCAGAGAAGTCTCGGATAGCTGGAGGCGCGGTGCCTGGCAGGGTTCTGAGCAGCCCCGGGTGCCTGCAAGCTGCCATCCTCTCAGGGCAAGGCGGGGAAGGAGGAAACCTCACACATTCAATGAGAAGGGGTTTGTTCGTTTTCTCTCTTACACAAGGATTCAGCAAATCAATTGATCAGATGAAGTGGATCTGTGACGCATTTTAGAACAACTTCTGTAAGTAATGGACTTTAAAGTTGCTTCATATATAGCTTCCTTTCAGTTTAAATAGGGGGAAAAAAGTCGAAACAGAGCTGTCTACACTTCCTGTGTTACATAGTAAGTCTAAGTAGATATTTCGTGCAGCCTAGAGACTGTAGCTATGAGTAACTGGAGAACTAAGCCTAAGGAGTCTAATATCTAATTGTAAGTAGGTTTCTAAAATGTCCATAAAATGCAAGGATTTAAAACCTTGATCTCTAAGTAGCTCCCTCTCCCAGATAGAGAAACACTTTCAAAAGCCCCCACTTCTCCTTTTCCCATCCCCATTTTGGGCCCGTTGCCCCAAACGGGCGCTTCTCTCCTGCAGGTATTGGTACGGCCCCGAGGGCGGCTACGGCACTGGAGCTGCGCGTTGCTATGGACGCAGCGCAGACGCTCCGGTGCCGAGTGCTGTCGCTCTCAGTGCTGCCACTGTGTGGCCATAGGTCGGCACTGTTCTCTGCCCTGTGCAAATTGCAGTGCTCCGCGTTCGGAAAAGGCATGTTCATTCCCAAGCCGTTTTGCGGATTTGGGTGGAGTCTGGCCAGACAAGACGCACCAGGTTTTTAATATTTGGGTTTGTTTCCTGGTATTTCCCAGAGCCTCTCGGTGGCCCCCAGTATTACACAGTCACTCCTAAAGACTTACGGCCTGTCTTCTAATTTCCCTGCTTATGTATGTGTCACAACAAGCATTTTGTACACAGAAATAAAAATATATGGAAGTACAGATTGGAATGGAAATGAATTGTTTCTTGTCTTCCTCTTGGAAGTGGAAGAACGAGTCAAAGGTTTAAAGAAAAGGACTGGAACTGAGGAAATCTAAGATCAATCCGTACCTATCTATAATACACTGAAAAAATCAGTGTATATTTGCAGACCGTCACCTACCCCTTCTTCCATCTTCCTGCTTCTGATGGAAGGGCCATCTGTGGATGGATGCATCTCAGATGAAGAACTCTGTAATTTGCAGGAAGCAAAAGTTCTGCTCTCCTCTCTGCAACTGCACCAAGACCTTGCACAAGTTGCAGATTTGTATCACAGTATCACCAGGGTTGGAAGAGACCTCAAAGATCATCAAGTCCAACCTGTCACCACAGACCTCATGACTAGAACATGGCACCAAGTGCCATGTGCAATCCCCTCTTGAACACCTCCAGGGATGGTGACTCCACCACCTCCCTGGGCAGCCCATTCCAATGGCTAACAACTCTCTCAGTGAAGAACTTTCTCCTCACCTCAAGCCTAAACTTCCTCTGGCACCATTTGAGACTGTGTCCTCTTGTTCTGGTGCTGGTTGCTAGAGAGGAGAGATCAACCTCTTCCTGGCTACAACCACCTTTCAGGTAGTTGTAGAAAGCAATGAGGTCTCCTCTGAGCCTCCTCCTCTCCAGGCTAAACAATCCCAGCTCCCTCAGCCTCTCCTCATAGGGCTTGTGCTCAAGGCCTCTCACCAGCCTTGTTGCCCTTCTCTGGACATGTTCAAGTGTCTCTATGTCTTTCTTAAACTGGGGGGCCCAGAACTGGACACAGGACTCAAGGTGTGGCCTAACCAGTGCTGAGTACAGGGGCCCAATGACCTCCCTGCTCCTGCTGGCCACACTATTCCTAATGCAGGCCAGGATGCCATTGGCCTTCTTGGCCACCTGGGCACACTGTTGGCTCATATTTAGGCAGTGGTCAATACTGGATCTGCAAGATCACTTTTCTCTTTGAAACTGTGACATGGAAGAGCTCACTAGATGTACTGTGAATTTGCTAACCAAACAGAAGCATCATGAAAGAGGAGCAGCCTGTGCAGCTGCCTTTCATTGGTGCAGTGACATGTAGAGTCAAAACTCCAGATACCCAACAATGAAGCAGAGGTAAAGCTGTTTCTTTCTTCCACGAATATCAAACAAGATGCAACCTCTGAAGAGTTTTGGCAACATCTTTCACTCTAGAATTTTAATTTTATTTGTTTTTAAGTGGAGGTATTGGCAAAATTCACTTGAACAATTCAACACAAATTCAGCCATGTATTTATTTCTATAACAGGAATGGTTGCCATTTGTTAAATAAAAATGCCCTAGGTGATTCTCAGTGTAGATCAGTGCAACTCCACTGACGTTTCAGGAGTTCATTTCAGGAAAGAAAGGAGTCTTGCTTATTGGGCTCCTCCCATAGCTACTACAGAGCTGTGGTTTCTGAACTGTTGCACAGGAGACTAGGCAAGTAATTCCTTCAAGCTGCTGTTGTTAGTTTTTCTTGTGAAATCCAAACCTGTTTAATAATATTCCCCTTAATATTTAACTTTCAGAGACACCATGTCTGGAATTCACCAGCTAACTCTGCTGAAAAGTCAAATACAAAGACACTTTTTCTGTGTTCTATAGCTGCTTCCCTTTCCAGCACTTCAGCCTCTAAGAACAGAGTAAATATTTTCAATAGTTGGAGTTGAGACAACTACCAGTAAAACCCACTTAAACTTCCAGTAAAGACCATTTCAAGTGACAGATGAAGCTTTAAATTGTTCTTATTTTATCCGCACCAACTGTTCTTAGCCCACCATCAGGTAGAGCTTGTGCTGATATCTTTGATGACTTCTCAGAAAGCAGAGTAAAGCTTTGCAATTGGCATGGTAATTTAAAAGTGCAGAATGAATTGATGTTAATGGCTTGCTTCTTTGTAGCAATAACTCTTCATTTGCACTCTGTTATTTATTTTCTTCTACCTAGACTCCAAACACTACAAGGTGTCGCCTCTGATAACAAACATTGCACTCTGATAGTCACTTGGTAACAGTCACCACCTGCCAGAAGAGACTGACTCTTTCTGGGAGCTAGACATCAGTGCCCCACAGGCTCACGGGGAGAAAATCAAGAAGAGAGGGCATCAAAACTGAAAACAAGTAAAAAAAGAAGTATGCTGTAGAAGTGTCATCTGATAATTCCAGACTGATGAATTCCTGGGGAATTCCTGCCCCTAGGAATTCAATTTGCAGATGTGAATGTCTCCTCCTTCTTGTATCAGCTCATCTGCTAGAGAAAACCCAAAAGACCCAAAAGCCAACAAAAGTAAAAGCCTTTGTGGGTATTTGCAAGGCTGGTTAGTGGTTAGGGGTTTGTTGGGAAGGGAGTTTTGTGCCATGCTTTTAGTGTGAGAGAGGAGTGAATTCTGCTTTATGTGGACTCACTGCTGTGCTTACAGCAGAACCAGAAGCTAGGTGCCCTACGTGATCCTGCTTTCGCAGGGGGTTGGACCTGGTGATCTCTGGAGGTCCCTTCCAGCCCCTAACATTTTGTGATTCTGTGACTTTGTTAGTTTTTTTTTCTTTCTGTTCATATATGGTTCAACTCTCTGCTGGTAAAAATTGCATTGCCAGAATAACTCTGGGCTCTCAGCTCTCCACAATTCTTCAAGCATCCTAATGTCTGTGCAAAGCAAAGCCATGGACAACCCAGCAGCTCTGGATGGCTGTCAGTCATAGGAGGCAGATAAGTGCCAGGCAGAGCAGGCAGGACAGAGCTGAGGACATCCATCTGAGCTGCCTGGTTCAGGGAGTGGATGAAGCCTGAGATGTTGCTGAGCAGAAAAAAAAAAAAAAAAAAAAAGAAGGCAAGATTTTGCAGCAACTTTTTTTTTTAAATATAAATAATCATTTTCAGTAAATAGTGATAGGATTAAGATGGATGGTGTCTTTACAAATGAAGACTCGTTGCTGTATTGGAGCAGAACCACCAGACACAGGGTCTGTCAGAAGTGCTTTTGGCCCAGGAGAAGCCTCGGTGCTTGCCTCCTTCAGCAGTGACCCTGCACAGCTTTGCAGCCTGAGAACAGTAGAAGCCGGAGCTCTTCAGAGAGGCACAGGAGAATGTGTCTCAAATTCCTCTAGATGGCACAGCACCTTGACAAATCTGGGAATGAACCTGCTGTCAGGAGATGGCTCGCTTTTCCTGTTTAATTGTGGTAAATTGTTCTAATTCCACCGTGAAACTGGAGCTCCTTCTTAAGGCAAAAGGGGCTTTTATGATCAAAGCCCTGCATCCTCTATCAGCTTCCCAGGACATAGGGGCTTTGTGCTGTCTCCTTGAGGAAGCCGTGCAGGGATGGGGCACATCCCACTGGCAGTTATGCATTGTGGAAAAGCTGGAAAAGATGAATGAGGAAAATTTGAGTTGTGCTTGATTCTTCTTATTCTGCAGCGTGCAGAGATTCTTCTACTTTTAAAAGAAGTAACTGTATGCTCAGGATTCAGCAAAGCTGCTATTCAGACAAGTTCTTTGCTCTCCAATACAGCTTTCATGAAGCCACTAAGTGGCATTGGTGTCCTATAACAATAGTCTTGTGAGGGAGCTACCTGATGGTTCCTACAGAGCTACAAGCCAGGTTGCTTCTTGAGTTACTATAGGAAAGCTGTCAGACCAAGCACGTCCATCTTGCGGTAACACGACCTTTCCAGTGCCGAATGCACTTGCAGCACTTTGCTCACCTTGTGAGCCTCATCTCTTTTTGCTGAAGCTACTGTTTCACTTTTAGGAGTGGACCACATATTTCTTCAAGTCTCAGCTTCCTACAACATACATCCTTTTGGTGAGGACAGAAGAGTGGCAGGATTTTAACCTTATCTGAGGACAGATTCTGCTGCCAAAATCTCTTGGATTTATTTCTAACTCTGGTTGGCATCTCTGTTGCTCCATCCCAGTGAGCAAGCAACTTTCTTCATCTCCTAGAAAAATCCCAGGGAGGGACTAGTCCTAATTAAACAATAAGCAATGTTTTATTTACCCCCAGAGAACTTCCCACTAGGGTCTCTGCCTCCCCAAATATTTTGTGGTTAAAACCACAGTAATCCAGGGCAAAGGGCCTAAGCCATACTGTAAATGGACTAAATGATATGCACACTGATACAGAGCACAGGAGACTTACAGAAAGCTGAGCAAACTGAGATACACACCACAGGGGAATGTACATTTCCCTTGACCACACAGCACTCATCAAAAGATAATGAATATGCAAATCACTTTTGACATGCAGGGAGAGTTGCAGGCCCAGATTGCAGCAGCTGTACTGGAGCAACATTTCCCCCCAAAGTCACCTTGGCTGCTTCGCTGCGCTGAGCCCCTGTGGAAATACAAATGAGCAAACTGCTGGTCACCAAGTTCACTGCAGCTCCTTACCACACCAAATGTTATAGATCATTTCTACCACCCCATGCTTGAAGCACATGGGGGAGCTTAACACAGAGTATTTTTAGATGTGGTGTTTCTCAAGACATGATTGATCTGGAATCAAACCCAAGCACAAATTGTTAATTGGGGATCATGCTGGCTTCCTTGCGAGTGGCAGCTTGTTAAGGTAGAGAGCTGAAGTGAGAACCAAGATCATCTTGCTGATTGTTTCTAGTTTACACTGGTCAGTTAATTTGCACTAGATGTGCTGCACTACAGTTATAAAGAAAATAAAGAAACATGCTAGGCAGGAGGAGTGGTGTCACTAACCAGAGTCTGTCTACTTTCAGCAGTTGCAGTGTTTAGTGTACATAGTCCTCCCTTTGGGCCAAAACCATGCTACCATTTGTGCTTACAGCTTGTAACGTAGAGTAGAGTCATGCCTTTCCCTGTATGGCCTACTGCTGTCTAGTTGTGTAGAGCTGCACCTGCTACAGCTCTTTTCCTTACATCACAGATAATGATAGTATGGCTATTGGTAATCAGTAAGCAGCCATGGACTGTCATTCCAGGCACTGTCTGTTTTAAATCTTGTAGAGGAAGATTTTGTACGAAACGAGTCATTGAAGCTCGCTCCTTCTCTGTGCTCTGCCGCCACCCAAGTCCCTGCTCTTTGATCTCCTTTCTCAGTGTGTTGAAAAATAAACAATGGGAGCATCTCTGCACCAGGGCTTCCAGCAAAACTGCACCAGCCTGAACAACAGCAAAGGTTTTCAGGGAAAAGCATGTGTGTTTGGCAAAGTGCAATGATGCCACCCTCCTGTTCTGTATGCCCCTGCTTTCTGTGCACTACCCCCAGCAGTTCTGGGAAGCCAGGAACAGCACGGCTTCGCTCGCACGCTTTGTTTTGCATCTGGAATTGCCCAGGCTGCATGCACGAGGCCAGTCTATGGCTCTGGAGAGCTTATTAAAGGGACTCGGGGATTTAAAAACAACACTTCTGTCAGGAAGCTTTCCACCTGTTATTGCCATAAGTGACAGCTCACATCACCTGGGCAGGCCAGCATACACTGCAGCATCCACGTCATGGGCTCAACCAGCCCATGTCAGGCTCTGGTGATTGAACAGATGGTTTTCAAACCTCATTTGTCCCTACTTGCTAGTCTTCTACAATGCACAGCTCAGACAGATCACACAGCCAGGGCTCAGTGGCTTCCTTCAGAAAGGAGCTAAGTGCAGCAACACAGCAGTGTCCCCCTTCTGCTGCTACACTGAAGGCAGTAGGCATCAAGAGAGCACTGTACCTGGCAGGGTGAAGTCACTAATGCTGTGTACCTGGCAGGGCTAAGTCATTAACGTATGTAAATGTAGCAGCAGAAAGGAAAACAAGGTGGACAGATGTGTGCTGCTTTGGCATAACTTTGGCTAGAAAGGAAAGAAAGTGCTACTAAAGGCTGCTGAAAGGTTGCACACCAGCAAAGTGACTGGAACAGGAAATGTCTGTGTTTTGTATTGCCTTGTTCTTGCCTGCTCTTTAGCTGTAGCATAATAAAATGAATGAATAACCATAACTCTCTCCCATTGCACATTTATAGTTTAAATCCTATGTTAATCCTAGCGGTGCAGTCTATTGTACCTGAAAGCAAAGGAGGAAAAAAACCCCAACCCTGGCTCCTAGCTAAACAAGTCTTTCCTCTGGAAAGGTAATTAACAGCTGGTCTCCATGGAGGCTTTATCACAAAATCAATAGTAGTCGGTTCTGATTTCCCTTGTTCTTCTTTACTTTCTGCTGCTTTCACTGTTTATAAAAATGCTTGTGGCTCCGGCTGTTGGACTTTCATTGGAAAAATGAGGCTAAGAGGGTTGTGGCAGCTGAATAGCAGCTCACTGCATGAAATCAGGTAAGTTTGCTTTGTAGAGAGATTTTGGCAAATCTTTATTTCAGGATTTTATTCTACCTTCGTTTCCCTGAGCTTTCTGTTACAAGCTGCCAATTTTATCTTCTGTGTGCCACTACAAAAACCATACAAACATTATCACTTTCTGTCGATTTTAACCTCAATAATACAATATAAGACACTTTTTTCAAAGACCACGGTGAGAGCAGCTGCCCTTAAGGATAAAACCAGCGGCAAAGTGGAAGACGGAGAGGTTTCTATAGTTGTGCTCCCTCTAGGATCATCTGGAAAGGCTTTAGAAATCTGGACTGGCTTTTAAAAAAAAATCATAAATAATGAGAGCTAGTAATCACACAGTTAAATGTACAAATTTTATCAAAAAGGAAAGGAACAGATGGGCATTTATTGAAATGAGGTTATTCTAGCAAGAGAGGAATTGCACAAGAAAGCAGACAGATCGTCTGTCAAATGGGTGTTTGAACCAGACCAGGTGGCCCACTAGAAGTCTTACCACGGGTGACACAAAAGTGGGCCTGATGTGGAAATCACTTGATGAATTTCTGTGGCTGGTGTTATGAAGGGGGTAGATTAGACGCAGACAGTGTTTTTCTGCTGATCCTAATCACACAAGCATTTTAAGCTTCTAGCTGCCTGGTAGGGTCAGCATGGCTTGTAGCTCTCTTTTCATAGGTCTTCTGAGAAGAAAGGGCTCTTTCTCAGATGGCTTGCATGAAGTCCACAGAGGACTTAGAAATTAAGTCTGATTTCCCATGATCTTCTAGATCAGCTAACCTTTTGTTACCTTTCTCTCTACCCTCTGCTTGGCTTTTCCAGTTCTCATTTACTGTGACCTCCAGGGCTGTAATAAGAAGGGACTTGAAAGTGAAGAACATTCCCTTATCTGTTGGCTGCATCCCAAGAGAGCAGAGCTGCCTGGGAACGTGGACTTTATGGAGTACCAGGGTGTTAAATATTTATTATATAATGTGCAACCTACACACCATAAAGGCCTTCTTTCCTTCCTATCCTCCTTTCCAGCTTTTTTTAACCCCTAATAAACTCACCAGGCTACAAACAGCAGAAAGGAAGAATTCAAGACAAGCTCTGCTGCTCTTAATATTATTGACAGGGAGCAAACTGCTGCCAGCAGAAGGATACAAGGAGGATCTTTTTCTTTCTCATACAGTGCTCTGGATTTTTTCCTGTGGATTCTGTATTGGTTTTTTCCCCTTGCTGTTTGTAACAAAATGGGGAAATGAGATTAAAAATTCAATACTGAATGCAAACAGACATTTAGGTTATACTTTGTTCAGCAGTGCTTCATGTTTACTTTAACCCATATAACCTTTCCAGACATTGGCCACTTCTGGTATGATAAATAAATACTATCTTTAAAATAGAAGCTTTACATCACTGCATATGTAATAGATGTGGAAACACAGACCCTATACAATCACCATAAAGAAGAAAAAGCCACTTACAGGTACTGAGATGCCTATCAAGACATGAGCTTTTATACCTACAGGAAGATGAAGAGTGAGATGAAGAGTGAGAACATGTTGATGTAATACCACATCTGTAAAAGCTTCATCTCCATGGATTGATAGGAAATGGACGTTCTGCAAAGAAAATGTTAGGGGTTTTGTTTGTTTGTTTTGTTTTGAAGTTTGGATATTTCTTGATCTTCTTTCTGCTCTCAAAATAAATGAGACCTATTTCCAGAAACAATAAAGGAAATGCACCTTTATCTAGACATATTTTTATGTTCACCTTTATCTAGATATATTTTTATGGTCAAAACAGTAGCTGATCTGAACTAGGCATGAGCAAGGATTTCTGGATCAGGGTTTGACATGCTGCTGTACAGGATGGCACATTGGAATGGAAGCTGGGACTGAGACTCAGTATCACAGTATCACAGTATAACCAAGGTTGGAAGAGACCCCAAGGATCATCAAGTCCAACCCGTCCCAACAGACCTCACAACTAGACCATGGCACCAAGTGCCATGTCCAGTCTCCTCTTGAACACCTCCAGGGACGGCGACTCCACCACCTCCCCGGGCAGCCCATTCCAATGACGAATGACTCGCTCAGTGAAGAACTTCCTCCTCACCTCGAGTCTAAACCTCCCCTGGCACAGCTTGAGACTGTGTCCCCTTGTTCTGGTACTGGTTGCCTGGGAGAAGAGACCAACCCCTCCTGTCCACAACCACCCTTCAGGTAGTTGTAGAGGGCAATGAGGTCACCCCTGGTCCTTCTCTTCTCCAGGCTAAACAACCCCAGCTCCCTCAGTCTCTCCTCATAGGGCTTGTGCTCAAGGCCTCTCACCAGCCTTGTTGCCCTCCTCTGGACACGTTCAAGTGTCTCGATGTCCTTCTTAAACTGAGGGGCCCAGAACTGGACACAGTACTCAAGGTGTGGCCTAACCAATGCAGAGTACAGGGGCACAATGACCTCCCTGCTCCTGCTGGCCACACTATTCTTAATACAGGCCAGGATGCCATTGGCCCTCTTGGCCACCTGGGCACACTGCTGGCTCATGTTTAGGCGGGTGTCGATCAGCACCCCCAGATCCCTCTCTGTTTGGCAGCTCTCCAGCCACTCTGACCCCAGCCTGTAGCTCTGCATGGGGTTGCTGTGGCCAAACTCGCTGGGACAAATGAGCAGTCTCCTTTTGCCACCTACCCTGGATTCCAGGGGTTTCATCCAGCACTGTCATTCAAGGGGTTTAATTTTAAGAAATACAAAATATCAACAAAAGAGACCCTGTCCTTTCTGAAGTCAATAAAAAGATATTTAGGGAATTCAATCCAGCTGAGTTCTCACAATGCACAGATGAGTTGAAAGCACCAAGTTTCTCTTTCAGCTCTGTAAATCATAGAGGTTTTCTTTTAAGTTCATCTCCAGGCACTCTCTTCTGCCAGATTTAAAAGCTTTTCTATAATCTTGAATTATTTTTAGCGGCATATAATGTGCAAGCACTTCTCACACCATTACAGGCACAAAGAACAGCCACAACAGTGGTTTGTAGCATAAAAAGGTGATGGGTGTATAGCTGATTTTTTTAATTAGCTGGCCAAACCCACAGATGACTACTCAAATGAAACAATAATTAGCAAGAAATACAGCCTAACAAAAAGACTGAGCATAGCCATCTGCAGATCCCACATACAGAGAAGTGTTTCACCATATTTACTCTTATTTGCTATGATGACTACTCCACATACATTAGCTGCAAGGAGTAGTAAAATAAATTTTCAAGTCACAGAAAGGATGTCTTATTTTCCTGCCTACTGAAATGATTACCCCTTCTCTTTTTCTGGTGCAAAACTCATTTGTGTTCTGTTTCACATGAAACTCTAAGAAGCAGATGCTCTTTTGGAAGAGACAGGTTCTTTATGCTTCCAGTTTGGAAGTGTTATGCACAAAGAGATTTTAGATTTTCAGTGTGTCACTACTGGCTGATCTACTAGAGCAGCCCTTCTGTGGTGGATGCCTGGGCCAGAACCAGCTCTGCTGCCCAGACCTGAATCTGTTCAGATGTGAAGTTTGCACTTTGGTAAATTCCTCACCAGATTTTGGATCCTTTGGATGAGGCTGAAGGTATTAAAGGGCAGCATACTATTGTCATAATTTTACTAGCAAGAGCCAAGTTATGAAAGGGATATGAAAACAGATGGAGCAGCAGCAAAGAAAGGCAGAGCACACATTTTTAACTATTGGCTCCTTCTCGTGATTTTCCAAGGATACCTTTCAAATCAGCCTTTTTTTTACTTCTTGTGTGAAGGAGATGGTTTGGGAAAAAATCCAGGCTGCTCAAGTTGTAAACCTGATTCATGCCTGAGGAGACTTTTTATTGCATCTTATAGCTTTGTCACATCACACAGCTGTAACACCTCTGTGCCTGTTAATGTTTCTCTGTACTCTGTGTATCGGAGCTGCTGTAACTGCAGCTTTAATGGGGCAGATATTATTTGTTCCTTATTCAGGAAGTGAATTCGTGTTGAAATCCACGTGGTGTTGCACTGAATAGGACATGGGTGTATGTTTGTTAAAGTCTGACTGGAATAGCTTTCAAATTAATGGGTAGTCTTTAGCTGACTTCCAAGGGCACGCAGTTGAGTGGTGCAAGGATGCATGTAGAGTAAGATGCATCCTCAGCTGCTGCACCCTGAGTCACTGAGGATAACCTGAAGTCAATGGGGCTATGTTAGCTTGTCCCAATAAGATGGTCTGTCTGTGTGGAGATACAGGAATGAAATGCCTTACAGATGGAGAGAGCCTGTGAGAACATACAGGAAAATAGCTGAAATTGTGGGAAGACAGTAAATCATTTAATTGTGAAGGGGAAAATAATACCTCCAGCTGATTATTGTCAAGAAATTGCATGATGGCCTGTGGAAAGATGGAATATTTTTCTTTGGAGCTCTGTGGCAGTGCTCAGCCCTCTGGCCTTCTGGGATCTGCAGGGCTTTCTAAGATCAGCTCAGAATTCATTCCAGTGACTATGAGTGGTACATACACAGCCTTGCACAGCAGTGAGCAGGCAGCATTCCAGTGACTATGAGTGGTACATACACAGCCTTGCACAGCAGTGAGCAGGCAGGTTGGGATCACAAAGCCTGATCTAGAATGGTGGTGGTTGTCCCAGATAGGTCAGGGAAAAGGGTGTTCTGGGCTTTTGATAGCACCATTAGCACTGAGTCTGTGGGAAGAATTACATCTTCTAGCATGGACAAATTAATCATTTATTCAGTGGGATAGGTTCCTGAATGCCAGCAGGATGAAAAAAAGTGTGTAAACAAAGTAGTCTAACACCTGCTGTACAGCTCTTTGCATTAGCAAACCAGGGTAACTTGTGGTCAGAGCAGATTGCAGCAGGGAGAGCCACAAGGGCAGCACTGACTTCCTCTCATGCCCATGCAAACTACACAGGCACAGCTTGGCTCAGATCCCGATTGCTGGCACACAAGTCTAAATACACCACATAAAAATTTCTTTGGTTTCCCACTTGTCACGCCTGAGTACCATCCAAGGTGAGGAGCTGGCAGAGGAAACTGAGACAGATGGCTTCTCAGACCCTTCCTCATCCACAGGTCTTCAAGTCCTTGTATTCTTCTAGAAATCTATCTGTATTTCCATTCACCAGCAAGGAATAAAGAGCAGTATGGCATCTACCATCTTATTCTCCCATGGCTGCTAAAACCCAAGGGCAAAACCCTTTCCCTTATCCCCTAAAAAAAGGGAAATGTGTGCTGAGACCTCCCACATCACCAGCATGTCTTGTTTCCAACTCACACCTTCCTACTCTTTTTCCTCCAGCCTTTCCACTGCTTTTCCAACTTTGTATAAACACTTCAAAACCTGTCTCAGCTTCGTACACCAAGTGCACAGCAATGCCAGGATTGGCCAGGTTTATCAGCAGGAAGTCTCAAATCCTGCACCAGATGGCTGAGAGAGTCTAGCAGTTCCTAGCAGTGGGGGAGGCAGAGGAGTGACAGTCTGACATGACTATAAGGAAATATTTTTTTGCTCCACAGCACACTTGTCTCACCATTTGCAGAGCTGCTAAGCCATACGGTGTACTGCCAGAAGAAACAAGCTCGGGGAAGTGAAGTGGGGGAACCAATTCAGTCAGTGGGCTTGCCTTCCTGCAAGGAATTTTTACTTCTCACCCAGTTGCTTTCCTTGCTGTAATGCTGGCTATTGTGGAAGCAAGGGGTTCATTAAGGAACATTGCTGGTTCTTCCCGTACATTTTTGAGATAAAAAGAGTGGTAGAATTAGGTGACTGAAAACGAACTCTGGGTGTTTGATTTTGTTTGGAGTTCGGAGGTTTTTGGGTTGGGGTTTATTTTGGGTTGGGGTTTATTTTGGGTTTGGGGTCTTAGGGGTTTTGTTTTGTTATAATGAGTTACTTTGGGGGTTGGGCATAGTTCTGAGTGCTGGGAAAGGGGCTTGCTGAGGACAGTCACGGTTTTGCCTGTCCTTACAACAACTGCCAAAGGGAATACCTGCTTATACACTCTTTTTCTTCAGCTTTCAAAGTTTTTAAACTACTCCCTCTCTTACTCATGTTGGTGAGGCAAACTGTAGCTTGTCCACACTATATGAACCTGATCTCAAATAAATTAAAGCAGACCATAACATTCTAGAATACCTTTCTCCTTACACAGCGAAGACACTCTAAAATGTGAGCCCTTAGTGAAACTGTACTGCAGAAACATAGGAAAGGTGTGTGCACACTTACATAATGCACAGAAAAATGAGCTAGATGAGATCCTTGCTGGCAAGTAGTTAGCCATAAAAGCTTACTGGCTACACAAGTGTCAAGTAGGGTGCATGACATGGCACTGTCTCAGCTCTGCTGCTTGATGTTGCTTGCTCAGGACAACCTGGCTCGCTCCCTTCCTGCTCTACTGCAACAATGCAGCATAGATGTACCTTTGGAGGCTGCTGATAACTCCAAACATTTAAAGCCACGTTAGACAAGGAGGAGGGGAAGGGAAGTACAAGTTGCCCACTTCTGCTGATGATCTGGCTGTGGTTGGCTGAGGTTGTGCCTGCCAACTGCAGAGCTAGAAACAAACTCAGTCTCCTGAGTACTGGCCAGTCTCTGCACTTGACCAGAAAGATGAAAAACACTGGGGATGCCAAAGCTTCATTTCATAAGGATGCTGGCAGAGACTGTGCTACAAAGAAATGGTCTTCCAGTAGATTTTTAAGCAAATACCACCATAAAGTGGAAGTTACTCTTCCCTGCATCAGAGCTTCTCAATCTGACAACACTTGTATCCAAATTTAATTTATGTTTCCAAGTAAATTGGCATTTAGCAATTTGCATGTTTGGTTGGTTGGATTTCTTTAATTGGTTGCACAACCCTAATGTGGTCAAGCATAGATTCACCAGTATTTCAAATAAACAGGCTCTCTGCCCCAAGACAAATTCTCCAAAGTGACTGAGATCTCCATAATTCAAACTGGTGTGCTAGGAGAACCAGAGATGTTTTCTTCTCAAGAAGTACAGTGCTGTGGCAATAACATTAGTGGCACCAAGCTGAAAAGGTAAACAAAATGATGGAACACTTTGGGATGAACATTAATCAAAACCTCAGGGAACCTGGGGCAGGTTCAGAGCAGGATCTATGCTCTGCATGTTGGACCCCTTCTGCCAACATTGGCACTGCTCCCACATAGCCATATTGTGGTATTACAGATCATCTGACAAGAGATGGATGTCACACAAGCACAGCCAGGAAGAGAACTTATTTGTCGCCAAAAGACCATGTGATTCATGATTTTCTTTTAAAGCTTGCCACTGCATTCCTGTCTCCAGTGTGCAAGTGCCTTATATAATGCTGCATCTCACCAGTTTGGGACTGACTTTTCAGCATTCCAGCTCTCTCTCCTACCAGGATTTCTCAGCCTGAAAAATGTTAACTATGCTAAGATAGCTGTTCCTGCAGGGAATGCCTTCAGTCCCTTACTGTATACTGCAAACAGCCTGGGAGACTCAGCATGCTGGAGGAGTGAGCTTACTCTTGACATGAAAAAGAGATGTACTTCTCACTGGTAGAGTGAACAGGAAAACAACCATAGACCTGGAATTCACCAGAAAATGTAGAAGCAGGCCCCCAGACCTCTCCTTGTCTGTTCTCCCATAGATGAAAGAACTCTTATCAGGATCTGTTTTCTTTCTATTCTCCAAATGTGTTTTTCAAAAACTATAAGCCTTTGGGGAAGGCAACAGTTTGCCTACAGATCTAACCAAGAGAAAGGACATTTAGATACCTTGAAATAATTTTCTTTCATCACCTTTCAGTGCTTTTGCCAGATAATCAGAGAACCTAACCTGTGTCATTTGGTAGACACCTTGTGAACACAGAACAAAGAGTACACATTCGATCTGTGAGCTGGGATAGGTTTACATTAGCATTTACAGCTGAAAACTCAACAGCTGTCCCTGGGCTAAGAGTCCTAGGGCTCTGAGAAAGGCAGATGTCAGAATCTTACTTGTAATGTAACAGCCATTTATGCACAGAAGGGGGGAAAAAAGCCATCAAATACAGTCTTGTCAAGGAACTGCTTACCCATATTTATTTTGAAAACAGGAACACCCTAAGAACACAAAATACAAGATATGGGAAACTAATACTTACTTGACATTGAACGTGTAATCATTGTTATTTCTCTCTAGGTAGTTATTACACATTTGAAAGAACTTGTTTGCTTCTCTTTAAGTCGTTGCAACAACAAACAAGCAAAATTGTTACTGCTGTTGCAGTAACAAATACAAACAAATAAAAATACCTCATCCCATTTTAGTTAGCTAAATGAAGTTTGTGGCTAATTGCTTTTCTAATGTCTTTGGACCTGAGGATGATAGTTGTGGTGGAAGGAAGGAAATTATACAGTGTATGACTGCTGATTAAATTATTATAATGCTTGTGGCAGGGAAAAGAGCTTATCCTATAATAAGTACACCCAAAATATGCTGAGAAGGAAACCCACAACTCTGAGGTTGTTTCTGCTTGCACTAGAGGTTGCGGTTGTGGATCACCCACCAAGGTGAACTCAGGTCCTTTGCAAATGGTTCAGCTGTGTCCTTTTTTGAAGACACAGGTGGAGGCATTAGATCCTTCAGAGCTGCCCAGATGCCGTGGTGAGCTGATTTGTGAGCAAACCAACCTCTCTGGGCATGCTATAAAACCAGCACAAGAAGGAGTGTATGGTTTTGGGTTTTTTCAGTTGTTACCAAGTTTCTGGTTACCAAATCATGGACTTTTGGCAGTTCAGGTCAGTTTTGGGTAGGAGGAACTATAGTCTTAAAATTCCACTGGTCATTTTTATTCCTTCTGTCAGCCCACCATTCTTTCCTCATGGTCTGCTTTCCTGGGCTACCTTATGGTAGGGTTCCTCTCACTAAACGGGGTCGTGTAAAGCTATAGACATAAGCCTAACTCTTTCTGGAGTGTGAAGAACTGGTTACTGGTATCAGTTTGCATCACACCATATGCAGCCTCCAATTAGAAGCTGAATCTCTTCTGCTGAAAGCTAAACAGATGATAATGTGCTCACTTTTCCTGCATGTTGTCTTTAAAGTGACTTGGTCTCTTTCTAAGTGGAGGGGTTATGCTTGCTGCAAAGGGTGAGAAAAACATTTTCAAATGAAAAATTAATGGTTTAAGTCTTTGCTGCCCTTTCTTGATTGGAGACTAGGAATTTTGAGCAGTGATCTATTTTCAAGTTAAAGTCTGAGAAAGTGACACTGCCTACTAGGGTGTTGTGTGTGGGGGGGGTTGTTGTTGTTTGTTTGATTGATTTGTTTTGTTCTTGGGGAGGGAGGGCAATGAGTTTAATGTAACTGGAAGCATTCTTCAGTTTCCTCTTAAAATTGCAATCAGACACAATGTTGATGTTTCTGTTTCATTTGCACACAGTGATGAAGGGTGTCTCAAAACATTTTCATGTTCCTTGGCCTAAATGAGGTGAAACACAATGAGGGGGGAAACATACTAAATCCCTTATTTCATTCCTTTCCCCAGTGCCTCTGAAAAACCACCAGCTGAAATTGCATCTGTCCATAGAATGTCTGGCTTTTCCTCAGTGGCACCAAAGGTGAGTAAATGGTTGGCAGGGACTGCAGACAGTTTGTGCAGGTGGGCAGAGGGATTGAGTGTCTACATCTCCCCCCCCTCCCGTAGCTGGTCATGTAGGCTCTGTTTTCTGTACTCTGACCATCCCTCAGCCTGCCTTATATTGACCTTCAACAAGGTGAAGCTGGTTTAAAAAGTGCCTGTGGCCTGGAGATGCCCTACAGTTAATGTCCCCTGGCTATATTGGGTCAATCTTTTTGTGTGGCCCACCTGTAAACTGGGTAGCAACTAGCACAGGATTATGTGGGAGAGAGCAGGAGAATGGGCAAGCTAAGACTGCAAAGGGTCCAAACAAAGATCCAAGTGCCCCATGATTGGTGTAACCAGTTTTTCAAAGGTACTCTCTACCCATGTTCTCTACTTAGAAAAACCTATTACGGACCAACAGGCTGGTTGAGGCATAATTTTGCTCATTTGGTTAAACTGTTGTGTCTGGCAGTGAGATTATTTTGGTTTCTACTACTTTGACTGGAATGAATTAAGCCTCATTTTGAAGGAACTACCAATCTTAAATCAGATTTTTAAATGCCACAACCACATGTAAAGCCTTAATCCAGTTTAAATTCATCCAGCTGGTTTCTATTTGTATAGCTAATGTATTAAGGATCATGCAACCACAGCCTAGGAATCCGAGTACCGCTAAACCTTGAACTCAAATCCTGGTATTGATGTTTTTCAGCAGGTGGGGGTTTTTTTTGGGAGGTTTGGGGTATAGTTTGGGAAGGTGTTTTGGGGATGCTTTGAATTGTTTCTGGCATCATTTTGTGAGCGTTTTCAGTTGGTTTGGGGGTCTTTATTTGGGGTCCCTTGGATATGGTTTTGATGTGGTGTCAGTTTGCGCGTCTTTTATGAGTGATTTTGTGGGTGTTTTGAGTGTGATTTATGAGGTGGTTTTGTATTGGATTTGTGGTGGGCTTTTGGGGTGGTTTTGGGGGTGTTTTGGATTGGGATTCGGGCAGGTTTGGAGGGCATTTTAGGTTGTTTTTACAGGTGTTGGCATGATTTGGGGGATTTTCTTCACAGGGTTTTGAGTCAGTTTTGGTGGTGTTTTGGACATGGTTTTGGGTGTGGTTTTGGCATGTTTGGTGTTCATTTGGGGGTCTTTTGGGGATTTAGAATAACTGCAGATGAAAAGCACAGGTTGGGGAGATGAGCTCTGGCATGTAGAAACAGGCTGAGATTATCAGCCTGGAAAGGATAGCTAAGAATCTGATGCTGGAGAGGAACGCCATGGACATGGAGCAGATGGGTCATGCCCAGTGCCAGTGTAACTAAAGGTTTAAACAATTTCACAAAGTCTTCAAGCAGCAGCTCTGACTTAAACAAGAGCTGCATTCTTTTAGCTGAGTGAGGCAGAGGGGTAGCCTTGATTGTGAATAAAGCAGTGGTGGTGTTTACATCACTCTTGAACCAGCTGATCCTACCCAAACATCCAGGCTATCCCTCTGCTCCCTGCTGTGGCTCCTCTGCAATGTCAGAAGCATTTGCCTTCTCTGCCAGTGGGAAAGGATGGCTGTTAAAAATAATGCTTTCCAAAGTATACCCAAAGCAATTTACCTGTGAGCATTAAAAAGTCACTGCATTGAGAAATGTTCTGTACTTCTACTACTAATTATATTTTAAAAGTAATTATAGGTCAGAATATTGTGGGTTGGGCTTTTTCTGTCTTTTGCTTTATGAAGAGTGTTACAATCCAGAATTCATGAAGTACTGTTTTTTTACTTCATGCTGTTAACTTGTAAGCCAAAGGATAGAATAGAATTAACCTGGTTGGAAAAGACCTTTGAGATCATTGAGTCCAACCTATCACCCAATACCATCTAATCAACTAAACGATGGCACAAAACTCCCCATCCAGTCTCTTCCTAAACCCCTCCAGTGATGGTGACTCTACCAGCTCCCTGGGCAGCCCATTCCAATGGTTAGAAATCAAGACAGAATGTGGCAGTTAATGCCCCTTTTGCAAAATGACAGTTTGCTTTATACAAACGAAATACGAAGAAGGCAACATTCCAAGCAATATTTAAGAACTAAGACAAAGTGTGTTGTTTCCACAACAACTTTAATGGACTTGCCATTTCCTTCCTCTGCATGGCACGCACACAGCACTAAATAATTAACATGGTATCTTTGGATTACTCCCATATCATACTTGACATCATTGGACACTCTTCCCTTGGTACCATGAGTGTGCAGTCAGACCCTAGACTAACCGTATGGCTCATAGGCAGGGCTTTCTAGGAGCTTGAATTTCCAGTATTTTCTGAAGCTGCCATTTTCTCAGTCTCACAAGTTACCTGCTTCATGGCTTAACCCACACACAGTAAGCTCTTGGCTGAAGTGGGTCAGCTCTTCCAGGAAATGAACCCTTCAGAAAAGCCATTCCTGTAGGCTTCTCTGGCTATGGCCTATACATAGGGACTACACAACATATCAGTTCTGGAATGTGTGTGGGAGTCTGGGAGACCAAGACCTCCTGGAGCAATAACTTACTATAAAAAAGGGGTGGGGGGGAACCCAACACAACTCCACCAGGAGATACTGAGACAATATCCATTATCCCAGGCTCAAAAAGATAAGACCTAGAAGTTCAAATGGCCTAGATCCCACCCGGTGATAAACAGGTCCATTTTGATTGTGATCTCTGTGGTTAACGAAGAGTTATCTGACAGTGTGAAAGAGCTCCAGCTGAGGAGCAGTACAGACTGACAATCAAATGGAAGAGGAGGTGAACCAACCTGAAGTCCCTTTTTAATTTGATAGAGGAAGAGCTAGGTCTATTGAATAACAGAGCAAGCTCAGATTCGAGGTTCATTTGATGAAAGGGAAAACTGAGTTTCTCTCTACTATTTTTACTCTTTGTTTTGTTCCAAAAGTGTTGTGTTATTAGAAGCCCATGGTTTTGTTTCATGTGCAACAGAGAGGATTATTGCAATCTTGACATTTCATGAGACAAGAAAATACTTTTATGCTCAAGGAACTTCTCACTCAAATAAGAAACAATTCTGAAAGCAGTAAAAAATAAATCTTGCTTAGAGAGAGTTGCTGTGGGAAAAGTCACCTGAAGTAAGCTGAGAATCTGATTTTAAACAATTGTCACCAACTGTGCTCCCACAATATGGCTTAAGGTACTTGCTTTGCTCAGAACCTCTGTTTTCATCTTGATGAAGAGGAATACCATATTAAAGACATGAGTCTGTTTCCCCCTGTGCTTAAATAGGAGAAAAACCCAACTACATTTGGACTATCTCCTGAGCAAGATATATCCTTCATTAAACAAAGATGGCAAATGCCC
The DNA here is from genome assembly GCA_033816785.1 of Picus viridis. NCBI lineage: Eukaryota > Metazoa > Chordata > Aves > Piciformes > Picidae > Picus > Picus viridis. The sequence goes on along the minus strand of CM066582.1, from coordinate 24,811,507 downwards.
CCCTAAGACAAGCCACAAAATTATGCCCATGTACCAGCACATACTTTCAGGTCACTTAGTGTTGGTATGTTTGCAGTCAGAGCTTTACTTCCTCCAGAAGTGCAAGAGTGAAGAGAAGGATGCTAGGAAGCATCAGAATACCTACCACTATGTGCAGTTGCCAGGTAGAACTCTCCAGAATGTTTTATATTTGTTTGAAAGCTTAAAACACAAGGAGGGCAGAGACTGAAATTTTGAGCACTCAGAAAAGACAGGAATTAACATTTTCTGTGCAATCTTTGTCTCTCGTATATGAAAGAATCGTAGAAGGGTCTGGGTTGGAAGGGACTTCCAAAGGTCATCCAGCCCAACCCCTCTAAGCAGGGGCATCCTCCACTGGATCAGGTTGCCCGGAGCCCTGCAAGCTTCACCTTGAATACCTCCAGGGATGGGGCCTCCACTACCTCCCTGAGCAACCTGTTCCAGTATTCCACTACCCTCATGGTAAAGAACTTGTTCCTGACATCCAATCTAAAACTACTCTTTAGTTTGAAGCCATTGCCCCTCATCCTATCACTGCAGGCCTGTGTAAACTGTCTCTCTCCATCCTTCTTGTAGCCCCATGGAAGGTCATTATTAGGTCTCCCCAAGGCCTTCTCTTCTCCAGGCTGGACAACCTGAGCTCCTTCAGCCCATCCTCATGGCAGAGGTGTTTCAGCCTCCTGATCATTTTCATAGCCCTCTGAACCCACTCCATCAGGTCCATGTCCTTCCTGTATTGATATCACCAGACCAGGATATTGTACTCCAGGTGAGGTCTCACAAGATCTTTTGACACAGTCCAGGATGTGGGTCCACCTCTCCAGCTTGTCCAGGTCTGGCATGTCAACAGCGCTGCTCTCTAGTGTTATACCCTTAGCATCAGATAGGAAGTCTGCAACTGACTCAGAACCTGTGACTCATTTTCTCATGCTTTAAGCCCAGGAAAAAAATCCCCCAAAACAATTGAAAACAACCACCCTGCCTTTTCCTATGTTTTCTTCCTCATGCATTGCCCACTCAGTGCGCTCCATAAGCCAACCTTGGCTGGGTCACTGGTAAGAAAATAGAGATTGTGTTCATGTACAATTGGAAAGAAGGCATTTATCTGTCAGACTGCCAGCACTTACACTATCAAAATAACTACCAGAAAAGAAACAGCAAATCAAAAGGGTTTTAGCTTACATAGACTATCTACTAGAGGTTGATGTATATGTGATCCTGCCATTTCATGGGCCCATGTCTAGCCCCAGTGCACAGTCTCCAATCATCTGCAACAGGACACTGTGGCAAAGATTGGAGCTGGTGTGTTGAAGAACCAGGAACATAGTTCCCTAAATATGTTTGGGAGCATCACTTCAGGGCTGAAGTAAGGAAAAGGGGAGGGGAAAAGCTGTAGTGGTTTTACTTTGCAGTAGTTCAGCAGGTCTCTGGTTTCCTTATCCAGATAAGTTTGTCTATCACTTGTGGTTATGGTTTAGCACAATCTGAAAATTGCTGTGTAAGTCACCAGGGAAAGTCTTATAAAAGAAAGCAGATGCTCAGCTAATACCTGATGCAAAATTCTTGAGAGAAGAGACCTTAGCTCCGAACAGTGTCTCTCTTAATGTAGGAGGCCAGCCTCTTTTCACTGATGACAAGTGACAGGACTAGAGGAAATGGTTACAAGCTGAGCTGGGGGAGGTTTAGGCTGGATGTTGGGAAGTACTTCTTCACTGAAAGGCTTATTAAACATTGGAATGGTCTGGCCAGGGGAGTGGCAGAATCACCATTCCTGGGGGTGTTCAAGCACTGCGTGGACCTGATGCTTAGGGCCATGGTTTAGTGCTGACCCTTCAGTATTGGGTCAAAGGTTGGACAGGATAATCTTTGAGGTCTCTTCCAACCAGATATATTCTGTGACTCTGAGGGCACTGCCAGCTGGGGCGATGGGTGCTGTATGACAGGTTGCATTATGAACGAGATAATGTCTCTTACTTGATTGCCTCATTGAAGAGGACAAGTGAGTGTTTTATATATACTAGTGCATTGTTGGGTGTGACTATAAAGATGTTGAAGCCTTACTTATCTGTAAGCATTCTAGCAGATGGAAATGTCATCAGAAGGAATTTGAAGGTGGCCACTAAAGCAGTCATTGTGCTGTTGCAGAGAAACAGTTAGGAACACTTCCCTGACATTTCCAATCAGCCTAGGAGCTGATTAAAGGGAGAGCTGGCCAGACAGGCACTTTGGACATCACAAACATCACAGACTGAACTAGAGGAGCTAACAAAGAACATTGTGATTTCACAAGCATGTAATAGTAAGAGCTTGGCTCTGTATTTACATGCCTTGTATTTCTGTGTGATGTGTATGTGTGTGTGTCTTTCTGTTAGGACTGCACATTAACACACCCCTAATGGCTTCCACCTCCACACCATGTCCCTCATTTCTTTTAACCTATAAGCCCTTCAGGTCAGGAGTCGTCTCATATATTTGCTAGCTGGGTGTTAATGCAACACCGATTAGAATAACTACTCAGATGTGCTGACAGATGTTACTGATCCTTGAAATCTTACCATGATGTCCAAACCAGGATTTTGTTTCCTTTCATCAAAAATACCCTTTCCATTTAGAGCACAAGGCAAGGCTAATCATTACTGTTATCCTGTAATGGAGTGATAAAACACCGAGACACACATGAAGCAGCTGTCACAGCTTCACTCAGCCAGCCCATCATCCACGTCTATTTCTTTATGACAGTTTTAATGACAGTGCCATGCTTATGTCAGGGACAGGAAGGGCTGCAGGAGGGGCAGAGCATCATGTCGTTTGTCCTGTTGCCCAAGGCAACTGAGTGAGCAGAGACCTTTGCAAGCTGCATGGAAGGACATTATTTTCATGGTCCTTGTCTTGCTTAATTATCACTTCAGCAATATAATTTCATTTATTTTTTTTCCATCCATCCCTGCCTAATCTTTATAAAGATGTCTCTTGGTGTAGAAAAGGTCAACTACAGAAAAAGCCATAGGAGAAACCAATACTAAAAAAAGGTTGGGTGATTTGATTTGACTTCTGTAAGCAGCAATTGTTTTCTTCTTTGTGATATATTGAGAGACCTGACAGAAATGTCTGTATTTAGATTCTGTGAGAGATTTCATTATAAGAGATTCTTCGAGACTTTCTGTTTGCTCGAATAAGCCTGATGCATAACAGGGCTGCCCCATGGCTGTAGAACCCTCTGCTTTGCTCTTGGAGCTCCACACAGCTCCCTGCAAATGTGTATATCCAGACAGGGGCAGAGTCAAAGAGGCTCTTGAAGTCACCTGAAGCCAGTAACCGAAACACTAACCCAACCAAAGTGGCCAGCGTGTTTTGAAGAGATGTAAACTCTGCACTTGCAGAAAGAGGACATTATCTCTGTTCCCTGTCACCTGTTAAATTCACATTTTTACAACAGACCATGTTCCCTGTTTGGTTTCTAAGAGTGACTACAGATACTCCAGACCTAAACTGACATGGCCTAGAAATAACACACACTTCAGAGACTAGAAGATAAAAATATAAAGGAACTTTATTTAATTATTTGAAAGCATAGAGAGATGCTTCAGGAAAAATAAAGCTGAAGCTGAACCCTTTAGGCCTTCTAGTACTTTTTTCTTTTTTTTTTTTTTAAACCTAATACTTTTCCATCTTCTAGCCACTCAGCATGTGAAGCTGTAAGACTTAAGGGTCCTTTGCACCTCACTGTTTGCTTAATGATGTGATACTTACACTGGCTGGTGTTATTACCTTCTCTTGGGTCAATTGAATTGAATGGTAAGGAGCTCAGATGGTTTGTCTATTCCAAAAATGTGCAAGATAGTCTGTTGGATCAAGGTGCTGTAAAATAATAGTACAAACAAGAAGCACAGAGGATTGCAGGGGAAAGTCTTCCAGAAACAGAGTGGGGTTAAAGGGAGATTCAAGGTATAAGAGTAGAGGAGTAAGGGAGTGTTATTTTGGTTGCAACAGGCTGAATACTGTTGATGAGTATCAAAAATCCAGAGGGTTTTCACAACAGGCTTTTGCCTTGTCCTATCCATTTGTATGCAACACATCACACTTTCAAGCTTGTGGAGAAAGTGACCTTACACAAGGGAAAGCGAGAGCCAGCCCAACCACTGTGCTGCTCCAGGGCAGCCAATCCACAGCCAATGCCTTGTTGCTAAATTAAGCAACGGCCAGAGTCTGAAGCAGACATGGACTCAAGCCTTCATAAATTAAATTTCCCTGCAGCAATAGAAGCTTACAGGGAAAAAGCAAACAGTGCTCTTACAAACCCATTCATGCATTTCCAGACTATCTTTTTTTGTGGGTTTTGGAGTCGGTTTTGGCCACTCCTGAACAGTTCACAGCTATTAGTAAATAAATGTTGCAACAGATTTTTTTACTATGTGATAATAGAGCATTTATAGTATTACTGAAATATTTACTGAAACTAAACAGCATTATGCGTGCAAAACCCAAATCTCGTCTGCAGGAAAACTGAAACAGGAGCAGCATAAATGTTGGATCCTAATTATGCCTAATTGCAGAAGCTTTGAACTAAAAAAGATTTGAATCTTTCCACTTGCCAGGCTTGATTTAGCACTTCATTAGTCAGATTTTGCACCAGTTACGCAGCTATTTTGGAATTCAGCTGGAGTAGCACAGCAGTGAATAATGGGCATGCTTTACGGATGCACTGCTTGTGGTGCTGGAGATTTCAGGGCATCTAAGGTTGGACTCTAGAGGGCTGACAACCAGGCATCACCTGAATTTCCTCTCAAAGGAAGAATATCAGAGCTTTTTGTGTGTAAAATGTGAATGGTATGCTTAAGTTAATGTGTCCTGCAGGGATGCTAAGAATAGAATAGAATTAACCAGGTTGGAAAAGACCTTTGAGATCATTAAGTCCAACCTATCACCCAACACTATCTTACCAAATAAACCATGGCACCCAGCACCCCATCCAGGCTCTTCCTAAACACCTCCAGTGATGGTGACTCCACCACCTCCCTGGGCAGCACATTCCAATGGTCAATCACTCTTTATATTAAGAACTTCTTCCTAACATCCAGCCTAAACCTCCCCGATGCAGCTTGAGACGGTGTCCTCTTGTTCTGGTGCTGGCTGCCTGGGAGAAGAGACCAACCCCCACCTGGCTACAACCTCCCTTCTCCAGGCTAAGCAACCCCAGCTCTCTTAGCCTCTCTTCATAGAGCTTGTGCTCCAAACCCCTCACCAGCTTTGTTGCCCTTCTCTGGACACATTCCAGCAACTCAACATCTTTCCTAAACTAAGGGGCCCAGAACTGGACACAGTACTCAAGGTGTGGCCTAACCAGTGCTAGACCCACTTGAAATTATCTTCTGGAAATGCTTTTGCTGACTCCTGCAAAGACACTTTCCTTTTAGTGACAGTCCAAAGAAACGGCAGTGCCTTGGACCTATCTTCCTGGTTTCTGCATGAAACCTTCCCACTTTGCCTGGTCAGCTGCTCTGTGGCATATTGCACCTATGTGGCAACAGAGAATGAGGCTTCATTGGTAAAGCCTTGTGCAAATACGGAATCCAGAACAATCTGGGCCAAATGAGTTTATAGTCTCCATCACAACTTATTCTCTTGTATGGCACCACTCAGCCTTTCCAGGAGAATCTGGTTTTCTAAGGCCACTTCTTGCTGTAATTTCCCTGCCTCAATAGTAACTACTACATGGTAAGATCCATGAAAATATTTTTTTTAAATCTTTCAAACCTTGAAAAAGCAACCCTTCCTTTCGAATGAACCCCCTGAGCATGGCATCCATTGTAAGGCAGCCATGGTCTTAGTTATAGAAACAGTAAGGCCAACTTCTTTCTGAAGCAAAACTGAGATACGATTTGGTTTCATACCAGTGTTGAAAAGAAATGGTAGAGAAGCACTGGGACCTTATCCATGACTTACATACAGTTCCACAACAGCTTTGGCCAAGTCTACAATCTGGTGCTTTCACTCCTTTTCCCAGCCTTAAGGTTGTGGAGGGTCCCTACACACTTCAGATGACATCCTTTGGGGACCTCGTATAGCTAAAATTAATAATTTGGAGAGAGAGATTTTTGCCTGGATTAGCACTCTGGTCCAGTTCATGGTGGAATCAAGGGAGTGTTTATGCTTGCCTGGGGAGAGGCAGGAGTGTGCAACTTAGGGAAAGAAGGCAGGAGGGACTGTGGCCAGTACAAACTGCCCTGAAAGTACACTCCCACACATCCTTCTGGCAGAATCCAAGCAAAGAGTGTGTCTGTGGTCCCTCTGCTGAAAGATGAGGCCAAATAGCAGGGACCAATCTCCACTGAATTTTATCAATGCCTTTATCCTTCACAATAGGAAAATTGCATTCAAACAGTCAGGGAGTATCCTATCTTCTAGTCATCCATGCCCAGGAATTGCTTGGGCAAGTGCTACCTGGCACTGATAAACACATGAAATACATGAAAGCACAATGTTCTGGTCTAGCAAGTTACATATATGTGCCCCCTGGGTCCTCTAGGAGCTTGAACTTTGCTAGATCAACATTTGTTCTTCACAAAAACCATAGTCCAGCTACATGCCTTGTACTGTATGAGCCCTCTGGGTTGCACGAGGAGCAGAAAATCCATACAAAGAGAGAAAAACATCTTCAGTAACTACCTTTTTTTCCCTTGTTGAATTCCCTCTGTACCTTGATTTTGTGTCTAAAATGGCTGTTCTTGCTCCTGCATCATACGAGCAGGGAAGTCTTGGGGGAGACAGGGCTAAGTCTGAGCTCAGTGGCTATGGAACACAAGCATATTACTGTCCTCTGAGAATGCAGTGAACAGCACAGGCAGCAGGAGCAAAAACAAACCACACACTGCCGACTCGTACAGAAAAGCAGCATGTTGATTACCCTGCAAACACACCACATCTCTGGCTCTGAAAGACTTGAAGTTAATTCATTTTCTCTCCATTGACTTCACAATTTTCTTCAGAACAGTCAGTAAGTTCAAGCTGGCACATCAAGGCTAAGCACGTGAGAGGCTCTTGGGCAGCACTGCCCTGGTAAATGTTTCCAGCATGCTTTCCAACATACAGTTATGACATTTTCACAGGCAAATTGACTGTGTGGGAGCATGTTGCCTTTTGCAGAAGTTTAAACATTTGAAAAATCAAGTGGGCTTCAAGGGTTGGAGTTTTTTCAGGGATTGGGGAGCTGAATTATTTATTTTTAATTGAGGTTCTGCTCCTTCTGGAATGTTACAAAACTCCCAGTGCATTTCTGAGAAGGAGCTGACTTGCCTTATCCCTCCCTAGCATGGGATGTACCTTCCCACATTTTCTTTTACCTGGAATACACTCCCCTTATACAAGGCTAGGCTGGGTCAAGAAGTTAAAACCTTTAAAAAACATGAGCTTGAACTTTGGCCATTGTTTCAGAGCCAATTAGGATTTTGGACAGTGCATCTACCCTAATTCTATAATGACTCATTCATCTTAGAGGAGCATCGCTAATGTCAGAGACATTTCAGCCTCTAGTCTTACAGTCACCAAATCTTTCACCGTCACTTTGGCTGACCTCAGGTCATATCAGCCATTTTCTTTGAAAAACAAAGAACAACGTGACTTGAGGCACTGCTTCAAATGTCTGGCCCCAGGACCTGCTCCTGCCCCTGCCTTAACCCAACAGAAAACTAGGTCTAAATGTTATAAACCACAAATGACTAGAAGCATGCCTTCAGAATGACTATGAAATATGGTGGCTGGGTCACTCTGGGATGCAGAACTGTGGCAGGCCCCCCTGCTACCTTGCAACAAAAAGACCGTTTTTACACCCATGAACAAGATGCAGTGGTGCACCAAGGCCTGGAAGGGCAGAAACGGCAGGACCAACCAGAACGCACCTGCAGCCTATGAAAGGCATGACCAAGCAAGGAGAAGGCAACCAAGCTCTGAAAGAGCAAAATGTCTTTTGCTGGGGCTGTGAGCATCTAAAGCAAGAAGCCACAGCTTTCTGAAAGGCTGGCTTTGCTGAGGAAGCCCAGCCGAGGGGTACTCATTTGACCCAGTTGTATGTACCCAGGTGGGTAAAGAGCACACGTGTTGAGACCCTTCTAACAGAAGTCCTGGTCAACACTGTGGAGTCCCTTAATGGAAGTCAGACACCAGTGAGGAGCACAGAAGCAAGCACACAGGGCAAATTCCCCTGAGCCTTGCCACTGCGAGGGCTCTTATCTGTGGTGCGGAGGGGACTGCCTTTGGAGATGGTCTGGTTAATCTGTGCAACTATGCAATACAAATGAAACAGGAGGGATTGCTGCTTTCATTTACCTAGCCTCTTCTCATCAGTCTTGGCAAATAAATAGATTTTCCTCTTCAGCCACTTTCTCTTAAGCAAATTACTCTTAAAAGAATCTGCCTATCTGTCTCTCATTGTGCTCGGCTAAACCTGAGTCTGTCCTTAGCAATGCTGCTGAGATCAGAGAAACATTGCTAGCCATTAAACTGGGATCCAGCTTTAATCAGTTTGTAATAAAAATCATCAAATTCTTTGAATAATTCTTTAATGCTTTCAGGGTATTATTTTTGCTTCTGTTCCCTACACATATTTCAAAATAGCCATTCAGTGCATTGGTGATATCCAATTTATTCTTCTAGTTGTGAGTGATATCCTCTGTTAGCAGTACAAATTGCACCCGTTGCCCTTTGCAGAGTTATCAACAATTCTCCTGATGCCTATTAAAACAGTTTCCCAAACAGGCACTTCATTAATATACACTTTTAATTGATTTTTTTTTTTCCAATATATCCCTCAGCAGCCATTGAATTATTTAGTTAGTAGTGGGTGTGTGCAAGCTCATGGGCAGTGATACTGAAGAGTCACCAGTGGCTAAGGGAAAGTACAGGATGTGTTCTTCACAGGTGCTGGTTGAGATGCTTCTGAGGGCCACACTCCTGAGAAGGCAGGGAAAATATGGAGTTCTTGTCAGCAGCATCTCAGTATGACAGTGATGCTTGCTTGTGGGGCAAAAGACTCACCAAAATCATCTGATGAGAATATACTGGTATAGAGAAAAGTAAACCCAGACTGAGAAAGGAAGGAACAGTAATGGACTCTATGCTCAGTACCTGGCATGGCATCCTGGGGAGATTTTCTGCAAAAGACATAGATTGCACTGTGACCTTCAACAGACATCCTAACAGCCCAAGGCTTCCTTGGAAGAATTCTGGAATGATGATAAGTTCAGTACTCACTTCACACACAGGTAGTTTGCGTAATTGGAAGCAAATGCAAAGAATCAATGCAGGGCAAGAAAAGGGAACCAGGGAAGTGTGAGAAAACCCCGCACTCAAGACAGGAACCAAGTTCACAGATAAATAAGTCGCTCTTCCTGCATTAAAACCAGCATAGACAAATCCACATCTAAATCTGACAAGAATGGTTTAAGAAGTTGTGCTGATTTGAGTTGTAACTGGATTTTAAAACCTCAAATGATAACAGGCTGAGATTCTGTCCCTCTCCCTTTCCATAGGGGGGGCAAGGAAAAGAAAAGGTGTAGGGGGAAAGGGGAGGTAAATTTACAAAATAACTGGTCTGGAATTAGTATGAAGTAGGAGAGGTAAATTTTTTTACTATATATATATATATCCATAACAGGGAGGGTTCACAAAGGTAAGGGATAAGGATAAATAGGAAAATATACAAAACCAAGCCTGGATGGCCTTGTATTTCCCTGGATATAAGTGGATTCAGTTCTTGAGAAAAGCGTGGATGCAGCTTGGAGGATAGACCGGTGCAGGAAGCAGTAGCAGCAGATGACCTCTTGAGCAGGTGAGGCAAGAAAGAGGGAGGCAGTAGGTGATGTCCCCACTTAGGTGATATCTCCGCTTTTTATAGACTTTTTTTTTAATAGACTTTTTATAGACAGGAAGGGGGAGTGGAATAGACCACCTTTGACCCAGGGGCCCCCTTGTCCTAGGAGGGGGAAAATCAAGTCTCTCTCTCTGCCCACCTGGATCAAGTTTCTTTTGTCCACCTGGGGGCTGGGTTCTTTCAGCCCCCCACCCAGGATGGGTGTAACCCAGCACAGAAGTTCATGTCACAGGCTTGTTATCACTATCTGAAAAGAGCCACAGTAACATTTGCACGAGGGCTCTCAGCCCCATCCATTGTGGAGTCCCAGAATGTGACTGTGAAGAATTCATAAATGGACTTGAGACTTTTCTTAGCACAGGTAAAGGAGGAATTAATTTCTCCTCTATTTTTTTTTCTGTCTCCTCAGCAGCCTGCTCTGCTCCTGTGCTGCAGGTTACTGTAAGCAGCATGAAGCCGATACAGAGAACTGTCTCTATGAACCCTCAAGGCTTCAATTCTTTATTGAAATCACAGTAAAGATGGCTTTGGGCATTGCCTACTTTGCTCCCTCGGATCTGGGCATTGCAAGTCCTGTCAGGAAGGACAAGTCATAGGAAGAAGCAGTTTTCAGTCTTTCAACAAGGATTTCCAGAGTTCATTTAGAAAATTTCCCAGAAGCCTGACATTTATTCTAGAGCAAAGAATTTAGTGCTCTCAAAAAAAGGAGATGGGTTGAATCAGGTGAAGAGATTCACAAGTAAGTTTTCTCCATCTGTGACTAGTTCATACTGCTCTTCAGCTAAGATCAATCTATTTTTGGTATTTTTTCCTCTTGACAGCATGAATTCCTTGTCTGTAGATAGGCAACTGTTAATGTGTACAGGGAGATAATCCTAATCCTACTGCCATTAGTATCAGCTGCAAGTTAATTCATCTCAGTGGAATTAATCTTGTTAAGAGCTACTCAGAAAGAGGATTTACCAATACTGACTGTCTTCAATAACTACTACAGTTACTGTTTATCTTTGTTTAGAGATTGATGTGCTGAGATTTAAAAAAGGAAAAAAAAAAAAAAAAAAAAGAATTACACTCCAGCAGAGTTTCTTCCAAGTTTCTCTTTGCTAAAGAAGAGCAGGAATAATGTGAAGCAACCACATACTCTTACAAAACTGGCCCCATCCCAGCAGAATAAACAAAAGTCTCTGTGGCGATTCCTGGAACGGGGCATTGGTGTCTCCTGGGAGCAGGGTACTTCCACACATACACGCAGGAATTAGAGCAAATATGAATGACTACAGCTGCAAAAAACCCACCACATTTACCAAATACACATAAATTTTTCAGTTACACTGTGATGATATCTCAGCAAATAATTCATTGCTTTAGATGATTCTTGGTAAATTCAAGTGGCCACAAGCCTCTCAAGCATCGTGATGTTCTGTGAAGAATCTGGGTTGTACGATAGCTATACATCAAAGCCAAGCCAAGTGTCAAACTGCAAATTAATATACTATAGATTTATGGAAATTTCTATAGTTTGACTTATGGCTTTCATGTATATAAGGCTACCTCACAGCTGAGGCTTTTTTCTATATGAGTCCTGTAACTACATGCATGTTTCCCAGAGAGCAATGCAGTAAATCTTTTGGTTGGGAACTGAGTAGGTGATAAGGATGTCAAGTCATATTTTATGCCTTTTTCCCCTGTAACAAGTAAATGTGATTTATACCTAGGAAACGAGATGATAGAAAAAGGCCTCTGTAAATTTAAAATGTTTGTTGTCCCAGTGACATAAAACCACAGGGTTTGGCTGGAAGTAAGAAACATGCTTTCTCCTAGTGTTACAAAAAGGTAACACTGAGGAAGAGCTAAAATTTACAGTTGCTTTTGAAAGCTCGGAAATCTTTTCCAAGTAGACTGCCACGGATGTATGTATGCACCCTGGTTCATGGCACCACCTTGTTCCCTTGCTCTTTATAGCTCTCCATACCCAACAAAATGAGGAGAGTCTCATGACTACTTGGAGTTGCAGCTACCTGCTTCACCCCAGGGTTTTTGCAGCTAACAGAGGGCCAGTGTATCTGGCAGTGCTACTGTGGGAGTCTCCAGGATGCCCACTTAACCCAGAGCTTTCAGCTTCAGCCAGTAGTGACAGCCTTGTGAGTGCTGAGGATTGCTGTGTTTTATTGCACCATTTACATCAGCTTTGAAGCTTTTTCCATTGTTAAAGGGAGATTCTTATCCATTACAAACTGATAATGACTGTTTCTTACAGTATTACCAGCTGGCCTCACTGTGGTCCAGATGCTGGTTCAGAGCACAGTAGCAGGAAAAACAGGTGCAATTCTCTCATTTAAATCCAATATGGTTCTGTCTAGGGGCTGAGCATTAAAAAAGAAATGGAGAGGTCCAGTTCCTTTGAAGCAACCAGTCACACAGTATTAGAGTTAGGCATGCAAAACTTTAGCCTAGGCTATACATGTAGCTCTGTGTTTATGTATGTAACTACAGAAGGCATTGGCCATAACAACTGAGAGCTCTGCAGTTTTTCATCTATGATGTGGAAGCAGTAGAGGAAAGAGGATTTTAAGTTGCCTTACTACTTTGGCATCCTATTCAGTGATCACATCCAGGATCTCACGTTAGCTGAATCTGATGATGAGCAGGAAGGCAGGACTAGTCCCAGGCCTTCAATTTTGGAGTGATCTCATCAGGGTGCCATCACAGCAGAAAGAAAGTGACAGCTGACTCATAAGCATTTAGCAAAAGTAGGGAAAAGATGAGGAGAAAGGTGCCATCACACAAAGACTAAGGTCATTCCCGATGGGAGCATGGGGAGAGGTGAATTTGTGGAGACTGTTAAGGGTCTGTATGTTTAACAGCAGGACCAGAGTAAAGAGAGGATTTTGTGGCCACTGTAGAAGTAGGTGACTGGGAGGACTTGGCAATTCGATTGGAGGAAAGCCACTGGGGTGCCCACAGGGTTTTGCCATCTGGGAAACAGTTCTGTGCTATTTGACAAGGGAACACAGCGTCAGTCTGTATTCCTTAATTCTCAGCAGCTGCTTCTTAAGAGCATAGCAGGAAACATTTTTGCCATGTGAATTCTGCTGTCTGGGCAAATGGGTGATTTCCCTTTGCAGAGCCCCAGGGCACAAGGCTGCCAACAAGGCTGTTCTTACATGAATCTGAAAAAATATTTTCTCAGCATAAAACTCAAACCATGTCACTCTTGTAGTACTTTGGTTTTAATATTTCTGTCTCCTGGGAGACAACAGCAATTAACACCTTAGGACCACATTTGGAGAAAGCTGGGTAAAGCAGCATCACAGATAGGGAGATCAGTCAACTTTTCAGTGAGAATGAGAAGCAGCTCCTCTGGTGGATGGAGATGTGTGAGATCCTCAGTCTGAGCTGGCTGGCTTCTCCCACATGCACCTGGTGGGCAGCAATGTTAAAGTCCAAGAATATCTGTCAAGCCCTCCTATCTATTAATTAAGGTACCATTTTGTATATGAATCAGTTTTCAGGTGGCTGCTATTCCCAAATACCAAGCCTGCATTTTTTGTAAACTGTTGACTGATGATATGGCTATCGCTCATTTTTCTGACTCTTGCTGTTTCATACAATACTAGCTCTCAAAATGCAAACCTAGATGAGTCCTCTTCGCCAGCTTAGGTGCTACAGTATTCAGATATGTCTTACTCCACTGCAAGCCTAGCAAAGAAGGAAAAAACCTCTAAAACCCCAGCAGCCCTCTTCTGCAGAGAACTATCTCCCAATAGCTCCCAATTCTGCTATTCAAGCTTCTGCCCTGCATTTATGGAGCTGTTTTCACAACTATCCTGTAAAGAGAACCAAGGCCTTAAAGGTTTGACTAACATCATGCAGGAGGTCTGTGGTCACAGTCAAATGGCTGAATGAATTCTGACTTCAGCACTGTCAGAATCCAGTGCCCCAAACACTGAACCGTTTCTCCCTTTCTCATATTAGTAAAAAAAAAGAAAGAATCTTTCCTGAAGGACTTGATCCAGCTTCAGTAATTTGTTAGCCTAGGAAAGGTTCATAACCCAAATGCACAGCTTCAAAACACATTTCTATGCCAATTGGGAATGTTCTGGTGACTAATCTGTAGATTGTAGTGAGGCCCATGAGTGCATCTTTAACAAATTGTTCTAAAATATTCAGCCCCTCAGCCATCTAGGTCAATTGTTTCTCTTTTACAGTTTGGGGGTCTGGGGAGGTTTTGAGTGGGAGTGGTTTGGTTTTGCTCCTAATGTGCTGGTGTCTTATTGATGTTGTTGGCAAGTGCTATTTAATGCCTTTTGGCTACACGTACAGCATTGATCTTAGCACTCGTGAGCTGCACATAATAGTACCAAATATGCAGCTAAGAAGAATGGCAAATAACAATAATAAGAGAGTAAATGAAAGGTAGATGCAGGCTTGTGTATTCTAGACTGTGTATTCTCTAAAATACAATCTTTCTGGAATTTGGGGAGTTTTCACCACTATTAGTACTTAAGCACAATTGGAAGAACCAGTCTTGACTAACCTCTACAGTGTTTCCTGAGATAAATACAGTGGAATTCACAAATGTACAATGAAGAACATTGTAAGAATTAATATTTGTTGCCTTGCTATTACACCGTGGGCAAAAATACTGAAGTCATTTGGTCACACATAATACCTGACTTCATGTCAGGGAGCCAACAGTAAAATGCTTTTTATTCTTGTGCTGTTACCTGTAATATGCCTGAAATGCAAGAAAATTGCCTTAGCTCTGTTATCTGAAGGGAATAGAGTTTATGACTCCTGCAACAGCTTTATCTGGTAAGCTACATTGTAAAGTGCATTTGCATTCACAGTTAGGCAAGAAGATTAACATCTGTTGAGAAAAGCTTCAATACTGTCATCAAAATGAGAGGCTAGAATATCTTCTCTAGTAGAAGATGCCTCACATTCTACCAGTTCTAGAGGGAAAGAACAAGACATGGCTGAACACAGGTGTGCAAATGATAGCTTGGGATAGAATTTGAAAAAAGAGAGGTTACTTAAGCTTGGCCTGTGAAGCAGAATGTGTTTTAATTTAGCCTCGACGTGGGATAAAAGGGGGATGCTACTCTGAGCATCTCATTTTGACTCCTCTAGAATGTTCTGACATGTCTTGAATGTTTTGACACACCTTGAATGTTGAAGTGACTTGCTTTCTCTTTTTTCTGTTGTCCCTCCAATCTTGCCACAGCAGTATTTAAACTGAACTTTCATGGAAAGGAACAATTCCACTGAAGACATGAAATGTCACAGCTAACATTTCACCTAGCATCCAGGTAGTCTCAATACTAGCAAGTGTAGGAAGACATATGCTGCTGGATTGCAGCTAAACTTTGCAAATTGGCCCTAATGCCTGTTCATTCATTCATTCCTTGATTCATTGTTCGTGCATTCATTCATTTATTCACTCATTTCTAATGCTACTTATCCAACACATTCTTAGACAGTAACAACTGCAAGCCTCAAAGTGACACTGAATATGAGGGCTCTTTAGCTCTGTGTAGCAATGTGAAGACTAGCACATGTGGTCAAAGCCAAGGATGTGTGGTTGTGACTACTGGTAACGTGTACCTGTTGAGCATATTTTCTTACCAGTGAATTCTGGAGGAGCATAATGAAAAGACCAAACTGCAAGTTTAAGTGCTTTTTAAATTAACAGCCTTCTAGAGCTGAGCTAAACTCACAGACCATCAGTTTCTGAGTTCAGAATGCTGTTAAATAATCAAAATGTCTGTCATAAAGCAATGTGACATTAAATTCCCATTAGATGTAGACACAAAACCTATTTTCATGCTGAACACCATTCAAATATGTTATCAGTAGGCAAGATAATATAAAACTATTAGAATTACTTTCAGCTATTTCTCTCTGCTCCCTTTCCCTGGCTAACAGGAGTCTGAAGACTTTTAGCTCAGAGACAAGATCCAGGTCTTCTGAACTTATTTTAAGGGTTGTTGACTTTATAAGGACAGTAAAATATTTGTTCATCTACCTTCTGTGATTACTTAGAAACTTCAATGTCAGTTGTGTGGAACTCAAAGATAATTTTTGGTGCTCGTACTTTGGAATGGAATAGCATAGCATAGAATTAACCAGGTTGGAAAAGACCTTTGAGATCGTCACGTCCAACACCCAACACCATCTTATCAATTAAACCATGGCACCAAGTGCCTCATCCAGTCTCCTTCTAAACACCTCCAGTGATAGTGACTCCACCACCATCCTGGGCAGCCCATTCCAATGGCCAATCACTCTTTCTGTGAAGAACTTCTTCCTAAACCTCCCCTGGTGCAGCTTGAGACTGTGTCCTCTCATTCTGTCACAGGTTGTCTGGGAGATGTGACCAACCCCCACCTGGCTACAACCTCCCTTCAGGTAGTTGCAGACACATTTCCTTAGGTATAACAGGAAAATGTCTTATTGCTCTGCAGCTATGAGACAAGTATCTTCCCATGAATCACTGAACCTTGACTAGCTCATGTTCTGGCAGGACTCCAGAGGAAAAGAAATCTTTAAAGAACACGCAGGAAACAACCATGCTGCTACCCCTCCACCGCGATTCACCAACAGCCAAAATGGACATTGTTTTTTGGTCAAACTTGCATGGGAAACAGTGATGGTCAGTACTGCAAACAGCCCAGCTCAAAATGCTTCCCATAGGTTCACAGACCATAAAAATGTTGAAATCATACAGAATAGGCCCATCCACATCCCAAATGCATCAGTTCAGCACTGCCCTGAATGATTCACGTCCTTACCGTTAGTGACAGAGTTGGATAGTTCTTGAAGCAAGAGAGGACTTCAAAAGGCGCAGTATACAAGGAACAGTGGAAAATCAGCTAAGCAGAAAGAGTTACAGGGACAAAGAGGGAGGGAGAAACTCTCAGGCAAACCTTGTCCATTTGAGTGAAACTAAGCTGCTGTGAGCTCCATGGTGAACCCTGCTCTGGAGGAATCCACTGGAAAGCTGCAGTGTGGCCATTCCGGCAGCTTTCTGAACAAGGTGTCCAGTGTGAATAGACTGAGCTGTTTACAGCATGTGTGAAAGCTTAAACTGAAAATAATCCTGAGAAACATAAGACAGGGCCTGACCTATTTTAAACTGAGGAACTGTAAAATCAGTTGATTTGACCAAGTGGAGATAGGTACTTCTGCAGTAAGGAACGGAGGAAAAGAGGCAAAACAGGCTTTTTGAAAAGGTTAAATTCAGCTTCAAGAAACAGCTACACTGAGCACAACTGAGCTACAATTAAGATGATTTTATTTTTTTTTAGCCAAAAATACAGTTTCTATTTATTCAGATAAACAGAGCAGTTATTAGCTGTTTCTGATAGCAACAATGTTATTGACTCATGGCAGGGCAAGAAATGTAATAGCTGCATGAAAAGGCCAAAAAGCTGAAAAGATGTTTACTTTTTTTAGATGAAATAACCTAATAGGCACATGACTGATAGATAGATGATGATGGCAGACACAACACAAAGAATGGCCAAGGGAAAGTAAGTCACTTTGGGGTTTTTTTGCAAAGAAGCACAAGCAAGTTTAAAGATGATAACCAGGAATGATGCCTCACAATGCACAGTTGCATCACAGACAGTTGAGGTCACATGTCAGGAGGATACTGGTGAATACACGCAGAAAACAGGAACACATGACTGGGGTTTTTTTTGGTCTGTCAGATGTCTGGAATGAATGTAAGGTTTTCTGACCCAAAGCAGTCTTGATGCATTTAGAGATGATATTGACAAGTCATTTCTTTCCAGGTTTGGTTATGGGCTGTTTTTTTTTTCCTGTTGGGCATCTGGTTCTAGATGGTATATGAATACCATGTATGGTATACGTATACCATGTATATGTAGTTTTTTTGGGGGGTTACTATACTCTTTAAAGAATAGCCTCTCCTCCTCTTCAGTTCTTTTCATCTCCATTCCCTACCGCTTGTGCTACTTACTCTCCATGCTTACACCTGCCCATCATTTATCTACTCACCTTACAGCACCTATTACATCTGGTTTCCAGCTCACTTGTATGACTCAGAATAAAAGCCAAAACTGTGAGCCATGAATAACCCTTGTAGTGGTCTAGGGAATGATTCTTTGGTATCATGAAGAGAAGCTCCCATCTCATGCAACAAAATATGAAAGCATGGAAGTTGTTGCAGTAGGCCCAACAAAGGATGTTCCCCTCTGGAATAACACTTTACACACCAAGGAAGCAGGCAAAATTAGACTCTCAAGTAGAACAAACAGCTTCTTAAACTTGGTGCAAAGGTACAAGCTGTAGAGTGGTCACACATCACAGAAATGTATCAGGAGAGTATTTCATTTACATTTACCTTCAGCACTCACAACCACTCCTTAAAAGAAACTCTCAGGGATTCTTCCCCCCCCCCCCCGTAATTCTAAAACTGTGAAAAGGCTTTGGATATATGCATTTGATATAGTTTAGATACAGACAGGGCTCTGAATCCAGAGCCCCCATGTGTTTGATAGTGCATTAGCCTAATTTACTGCTCACAGTAGGCAGTGGTTGTGGGAGCAGAGAGCTTTTCCAGTCGTATGATTTGACATCATTACAATTGAACATGCACCAGAATACCATGTGGTGAGTACGTAATAAATCAACTCATTATGCCTATAATCATTATGACTCTGTGTTGTTCCAGATCTCAGTTTTGTTGACATAAAAGGAGGTAAACAGTATAAATTACTGACTCATCGAAAGGTTTGTTTCCACTTGCTGCGAAGGGGGAAGGTTATTTTTTTGCGTGGCCTGTTTCACGTGTAGAATCACAATAATGAATAGATAGAATAGGTGTTAAATGGGAACAGCAGAATGTGAAATGAATCGTACTCAAATGTCCTGCTTAGGCACTAAGGGTGGAAAAATGTCACAACACATTGACCAAAGGTTGCCATCATACCAAAGAAATCACAAACTGCTAGAGGTTGAAAAGGACATGTGGAGGTTATCTGGTTTGATTTCCCTACTCAAGCATGGACACCTAGAGCAGGTTGTCTGGGACCACATCCGGGTAGTTTTTGTGTACAATCGCCCTCACATCATAGCTGCCTTCCAGACAGTTAGCCCCAACATGTACTGGTGCCTGGGGTTACTATTCCCTAGGCACAGGGCTTTGCTTAATGATTTAGGTTCCTGTTTGCCCATTTCTCCAGCCTGTTGCGGTCCCTCTAAATAGTAGCACAATGACCTGGTGTATTTGCCACTTCTACCAGCTCCAGCTCAGATTTGCTGAGAGTACACTCTGCCCCATCATCCAGACCATAAATGAGAATGTTTATTAACCCAGTCTTCAACCCTGGGGTACACCACTAGTGACTGGCCTACAAACAGATTTCCTGCCACTGATCATCAGCTTCTGGGCATGGATGTTCAGCCACTATTCAGTCCACCTCACTGCTCATCTGGTCCATACTTCATCAGCTTCTCTATGAAGCTCTCAGGCAAGTCACTGTTGAAAGCCTTCCTGAAGTCTAGGTAAACAGTAATCACTGCTCTCCTCATCTACCAATCCAGTCCTTTCACCATAGACGTTTACCAAGCTGGTCAAGCACAGCTTCCCTTTGGTGAAGCCATGTTGGCTACTTCTGATGACTTTTTAATCCTTCATGTGCCCAGAGATGGTTTTAGGTACTCCATCACCTTCCAAGGACTGAGAAGAGGCTGACTGGCCTGGGTCCTTCTTCCTGCCCTTCTTGGAGTCAGGAGTGACATTTGTTTTCCTCCAGTTTTCAGGTACTTTTAGTCTCCATGAACATCTGAAAATTGAGAGTAGCCTTGCAATAATGTCAACTGCCTTCCCTAGCAGTTCAGGGTGCATTCCATCTGGGGAGTGTATATCCAGTATTCTCTAATCTGATCCTTGTCCACCAGCACTATGTCCTCCTTGCTTCAGTCTTCTCCTGGTCTCTGGGACCCAGGATTTCTAACGAATAATCTTGCTAGTGAAGAGTGAGATGAAGGCATTCTTACAGCCTTTTCCATGTCCTGTACAACCAGGTTCCCCATCTCATTCAGCAATGAGCCTATATTTTCCCTAGTCTTCTTTTTGTTACCTACATACCCTTAGAAGCCCTTCTCGTTGTCTTTGACATCCCTAGCCAGAGTCAGTTCCAGTTGGGCTTTAGCTTTCTTAATTGGATGCCCTGACAATGTGACTGTATTCCTGACAGGTTACCCTTCCTTGCTTCCTCCTTCTCTACACTTCCTTTTTGTCCAAGCTTGGTCAGGAGCTCCTTGTTCATCCACACAGGCTTCCTGGCATTTTGCCTGACTTCCTCCTCATTGAGATGGATGATTTTAGAGCTTAGAGGAAGTGATACTTGAATCTTAACCAGCTTTCATGGGCATCTCTTCCACCCAGGGCCTTTTCCCACGGAACTCTACCAACTAGGTTTCTGATAATGCCAAATTCTGCTCTCCTGAATTCCAGGGCTGATGCTTGTTACCGTCCTACTCCCTCCCACCATCTCATTGTCACTGCAGCTAGGCCTGCCATTGACCTTTACATCCCCAGTAAGCCCCTCCTTGTTGGTGAGTATAAGGTCTTGTGAGTACCTCTCCTCAGTGCCTCTGCTGTCACTTGGGTGAAGATGATGCACTCCAAGAACCTTCAGAAATGTGTTAGCCCTGCTGTGCTGTCAGCCCTGTATATACTGGGGTGGTTGAAGTTCCCCATGAGGACCTTCATAGCACAGTCATAAGCAAAACACTGTCAAGAGGTACATGGTAAGGGCCACAGACATTTTCACAACCCTGGAGAAATTCACATCCTTTCATATTTTCAACTGAAATTTGACATAGCTACCTGAGGTACAACAACCAGCATATGGATTCATAGTGATTTAGAACCACTGTGAAACAGATACCCCAAATACTGAGTTCCCTCACAATGGCACATAATTTGTTCCATGAAGTTTTCATGATGTCTTTTTTTATTCCCCCTAATGTTGAAGTGAAACATTCTTAAAGTAACTATGACCAACAAACCCTATTCTTTCTGGTCATAAACTGTGTTAACAGTCCCAGTCTAATGATCCAGGTGTGTCATTACTGTGGCTGAAGAGTGCATCCATTTGTGAGATGCCCAGTACAGCTCATTAGGTATGTGAGTGGTAAAGGGAGAGAGAGAGAGGCTGTGTAACATATGGAATGAATATTTGCTCTGCTCTGTTGGTTCTACGGAAAGTACATGATCACAACTCACAAGCATCACCTCACCTCGTGTATCGTTTTCTTCCTCGATAGATCTATCTCTAAAGGTACAGCTGCTGGCTGCAGCTATCATATCAGAGGACTCAGCTCAGCTCCCAGTCCAAAATGAACATGTCCACCCATTCATTTACTTGGGTTTTTATATTAATGAGAAGCAAAAGTCTAAGTGTCTTCACAAAACCTTAAATGTTAAATGACTGTATTCACAAGTGCTCTTTCCAGCCCAACCTTCAGCTGGAGTATTGCCTGCAAAAACTTTTGCTTTGATTTACTTTTTGAAGTATTTATAACTCCTTCTCCTAAAGCCATGAATGATGCTTCCTTTAATAAAAAGTCTTCTACAGAATTGCATTTGGCATCAGCATCATCAAACCTGAAAACATCTGGAGAAACATAGTAGAAGCAGTGCAATAAATGACAGGCCTTCTCCACGCCAAAGTAACCTGGCATGTCCCTACTGAAGTAAATGAAACTACACTAGTTCAGGCCAACTACACATCTTCTCCACGTGCTGTATATAACACTACTCATTAAAAAAAGAAAAAAATCAGCTCTATTATTTCTTCAGCTACAATAAAGAACTTTCTTTTAGCCAGATGGTGATAGAGCTTGAAGATGAGATTTTAAAACATTCTACAAGAGTCTTCAAAGGCCCTGAAGAAGTGTGGCTGCCGTTTCTGGTGACTAACTGTAATTCTGGCAGCTCCTATAAAATCCAGGCTCCTGTTGCCCAAAGCTCTGCCATAATACATATAAAAAGATAATCCCTTTTACAGTTAAATTTATGCTTTCACTCTGGTCAGTCTTAGTAAGTTTAAAAGGTTTAATTCTTTATTATTCTTTATATTATTGAGACCTATGCACATACTTAATTTTAAGCATGATCCATTGACTTTAGTCATGGAGCTAAGCATGTTTAAAGCTAAGCAGCCACCCATGTGCTCCCCTCAGCATGAATGCTGAGGCAGGTTATTTCCTCCAGGGCGGGGAAGGCTGCTGTGGAAGGGAACAGTGTTAATGTTTTTCAGTGACTTGGACATGGGGAGAAGGATGCAGAAGTGAAAAGATGAGAGTGAGTGTTAAAGTTACATTGAAGAAGTCTGACTGACTTGCACAATTAGATAACTCCTTAACCGAGTGCCAAACCTGTGATTTCTGTATCTCAGACTAAAGGGGCTTACTCACAGAGAGAGTCTTTCTTTAAACTCCCGGTAAGGAATTTTCTGTTTAGGAAAAATTTAGAAAAACTAAACTAATCATAACTGCCCCTTGCTGAACAGACTCTGGTGAAGCAGGTCTGCTGAAGTCCTTACAGCAGCAAAGTCTATAACTGCCTACAGCTCACTCCTCATAAATGAAAAGTACAATTGCTGACAAAAGGAAATTGCATCATCCAGCCTTCCTCCTTCTTTAACAAAATAGGGGAAGTTTTCCTGTGGTAATGTTACTGGCAGCAGGATTAATTCTAGGAAAATTAGCAGTGTTTCTTTAAAAATACATGATTTAGCAGAATTAGAGGAGCTGAACTCTGTTTGTCAACCTGACCTTGTATTCCTGACTCACGCACGAGCAGGATGAGGACTGGACTCCATACAGCCCTCCTGAGCACCACATAAAGTTGCAAGAGAATGAAGTAGAGAAGAGCTACCAGGAATCCCCGGCCGCACTAGTGCTGTAAATCTTTCCCTTTCCCTGAGAGTTTGATTTTCTCTTCACTCTCCCTACCCCTCCAGTGAGGTTCTCTTGTGCTTGGTATGTTCAGGATTTTTAGAGTACTTCCAGTTTGGTTTTGGCACATGTGAAAAAGTGGATATTGTCAGTATTTAAAATAGGTATTATTTTTTCATGGCTAAATAACTACCATAAAGCCATATTCAGAAATGGGCATTATATATGTGTTGATCTTGGTGGCCATTGTTGGAGAAGAAAGTATATATGCAACAGTAGAAAATGTAAGACTTTTTCATGACCACTTAAACCACAAGTCAAAGAGTTTTCAGATCAATAACTGAGCCTGACAGTACTTTTTAGAGCAGTGAACAAAATATGGGTCTATTCATATGGATCAAGAGAAAATGATTCATTACGGTGATTAGAGAGTTTGGTGTTTGTTGGGGTGGGTTGGTTGTTTTTTAGGTCCTCTCTTCCATATTGCAACAGAGTTCTCCTCACAGCTTCTCCTACAGTTTTGGAAATTCTGCTCCTATTTACCCCTGAAAGGATGTAGAAGAGTTAAAATCTCAGTTGAAAACCTGTGCTTAACTTGTGCACTGCAGAACCATTTCCTGTGATTGCAGCAGAGAGAGATAAAATTCCACACTGGTGGGAATAAACCAAAATTAGATTAAAGATTTCCAGACAATTAGGAGTCCTGACCCAAAAAGTCTTTTGCTGCTAATAATTTTGCTGGGATCTGGGCTTTCTTTGCTTACATCTGGGCTTTTTTTTTCCGCTTTTTTTTTCCCCAGGCAAACAGGGCAGCGCTTCATACAGGAAGCCAAATTTGCCTATCGAAAACAACAATCCAAACTGAAGGCACTACAAGAGCTGATCCGCATTTGCGTACACTGCAATTCCCCGAGCAAATCTGTACGAGCCTGCAGCCAAACGGCTCATCAGGTGCCTCGATAGCTGTTTGCAGGCAGCTTCCTCAGCTGGCACAAGCGGAACTAGCAAAGGTGGTCGGAATCTGCAGCTGGGATGTGCTGTTCTGGGTCTTCTGCTGTGCAGAAGCTTAGCGTGTAGTTGTTTTAAGAGCAGGAAAGAACCGGCTGGTGGAGGAGGCAACGCAGAGCAAACCGCAGCTCACTGTCCGGGCTCTGGCACAGCTGCTGAGGGGCCCTTGCTCAGCCCCGTCCGCCTGATGGAGGGCAGGAGCCTCCCGTTCCCGGGCTATAAAACCCGGGTGCGGCCCGAGGTGTGGCTGGCGTGAGCGGGGGAAGCTCCCTGGACCCAGGTAGGTGCTCGCACCCTGCATTTGGGAGGGCTGGCGGCGGGGTGGAGGCTGAGCGCCGAAGGTGGGTGCGTCGCGCCCTCCCGGCCGGCAGCTGCCCCGTTCTGCCCACGGCCGCCGGGGAGCTCGGCCCCCGGCCCCACGCCGCAGCCCCTGCGCTCCCCGCCTCCCGCGCCAGCCACCGCGGCAGCTGTGAGTGGCCGCTCGGCTCGGCTTCGCGGGCGGTGGCTGGCCGGGGCCTGTCTGCCTGAGCTTCCAGCTGCCGCTGTCTCTTCGTAGTCGGGAGGAATCGCTGCCCTCCGCTGCGGCAGTGGGGGCCTCCTTCCTCCCTCCCTCCTCCCGCCGCTGCACACCCCGAGGAAGGACTTGTTTTCCTGCCTGGATGATGAATTTCTCCGCAAGGTCATCCCTGCCCACGGCAGCGGCGTGCCCGCGGCTCCCCGGGCGCTGCCGCGGAGGTAAGGGGCGGGGTGAGCGGAGGGGGGAATAGTGACCACCTCCACACCCCCACCCCAGGAAGCCGGAGGGGAGCGAGGTCGGTGCGTGGACGGGCACCCGGGACACAACGGGGTGGTGAGGCGGGGGACTGCCTAGTTCTGGCGGCCTTTCCCGGTGCGGGAGTGCCGGGCGGGCAGCGCTGTGCCAAGGAAGCGTGCTCAGGGGAGCCGTTCCCTATTCCGCGGCAGGTGGGGACTGAGGCCGCTCGCCAAGCGGGCACCTGGACGTGAGGGACTGCCGGGTCAGGCCAACCCCGAGGGGGCTTCCAGCCTTCTGCTGTGTTTTACCGGCTCTTGGAAGCAGCTTTGTCTTCCGGAGAGCATGTAGAACTTAAACACAAAAAAAAATCCCAAACGAACAAAAGAAAATAAGGTGTCCCATCACCACGCCGCACCGGGGGGCTGCAGCGAGCCGGGACGGGGGGATGCGCGGCGCAGTCGCCAGAGCAGCGGTGCGGTCGCCACGGCAACGTGCCGGCGGCCGCGGTGTCGCAGCGCGAAGGTGCCCCGGAGGCCCCCGCCTGCCCCCATCCCGACACCGGGTTCATGGCGAAGGGGCGTCAGACAGGTCCCCTCCCCCCCCGGGGGAGAAGTCGGGCGAGAATAGACGAGCGAATGTTCCCATGTATTCCGGGACGGGTGTCTCCCGACACCAGAGGCTCTGGGGGTGCTGAGCTAGGAGTCGGGCAGTGGCCCTTGCAGGCTGCGGGCTGGGGCGTTGCAGTCAGGTCACGGCTCGCCCGCTGACGGTCACCCACCCAGTGACGGTCACTGTGTCTGCCTGGCGCCGGCAGCTCGCTCGCGGGGCCGTGCGGCCGGCCTTGGATTACTGGCTGGGCTTGCCTGTCGCCTGCTGAATGAAGGCGGTGACAACTACGTGTAAGCTTGTCCGAAACCTGCGAGGTCCACAGACCACCATATATTTTGGGCTCTATACACGCAGTATGGCTTCGTTCATACTTTTCTCCTTCACCCTTCTTGTTCTTTTAAGAGAAGGTAGCAGTGCTGCTGGTAGATTTATTAGAGTCATAGGACACTATTATTATGCTCCCGTAGTCCAGCATCTTCCATGGTATAAAAAAGCATATACTATTCCTTAGTGAGTCTGAGGTCTGGCCCACCGTCCTCTCCAAACAATCTTGATTGCAGAGTGATTTCCAGCGGTGGGGAATTGACTCAATTCCTGGATAACGGTCTCTGATTGTTAATCTCATTGCTAAATGATTGCCTTTTTTTTTTTTTTTTTTCTCCCTCTGAACTTTTCTGACCTTGTCTTCTGGCTACTGGATCTTGTAATGTCTTTGTCAGGTTAGATAGCTTTCTAGTTTCAGATCGTCTCTCTCTACTCAGGTATTTAAGGGCATTAATTAAATAGTCACTTAGCATTGTCTCTGATGACATAAAGAGATTGGCTCCTTTGATCTCTTCCTGGAAGGCACGAGCTGCCCAGGAGGAACAGCTTGGCCACTGTTCTCCAAAGCTCCCACTGTTGTCTTCACTGGCCACTCTTGCAGCATGGTAGATTCCAGGAAGGCTCTTGTTAATGTCATGTCTCGATGGTAACCTCCTGCTCAGTATTCCCCTGTCTGTTCACCCAATGGGATGAACTTTTCTTTCCCACGACTGCACAGTGGGAACTTCTGTTCTGTTAGTTACATGCAGTGATCTCTGTGTTCCTTTGCGAGCTAGGGTTTTCTCAGAAGCTGTCTGTCCTGTAAAGGGCATTTAAATGAAATGTTCCTACATGCATAACTTTAGATCTGCTTATATTAAATGGATTTTCCCTTCCTTCACTTCCAGGGAGCCTGCAGCTCAGGAATGATGATAGAGTGTTTCTTCTGTAATTCAGCTGTGTTTTGTTCCTGAGAACTCCAGGCTAAAACTGTCTTCTTGATAGCATTTGATAGTTATTTGACGTTTATTGTGAGAGAAGTTACAAACTGCAAGCTGGAAATGCCTATTACATTGAATTTGTTTAGAAACTGCTTTCCTTCAGCTGTGCTTCCCAAGCATTGGTGAAAGAAAGATTTGCTTTCCTATCTTGCAGAACTGTAAACCCCAGTGCTGGGTATGATGTCTAGGCTGGAACTGTATTGTCATTATGTTGCAGATCTTTAAATTGAATCTGTGAGTTTTACTTACTCTGAAGTGTGCTTAAGCCTGGAATTAACAGCTCTCTTTAGAAAGCACAGCGTCTGGGAGAATGGGCCAGAGGTGGGTGGTTTTGACAGGATATTGGTAAGTTTCCCAGCAGCATGTAGCAACTCGAAGGGACAGAAAGGATGAGATTGAATAGTCTGAAGGCACCTGCTGTGGGAGAAGGAACAAAATAATAATAAATTTATTTGAAGTGGACTTTTTGATATTGTTTGGTTTTGTGGGGGGTTTTGTTTGTTTGTGGTTGGTTGGTTTGTTTGTGAGAAGGGGTGGTGTGCAGTGTTTAGTGTGCTTTGAAGGAGGGTTATGCAAGAAAGGTCCGAAAATTAAAGACCTTACGTGTGATGCAGACCATCCCATGAAGTGAGGTGATGATCCCTGTGAGTAAGGTTTGCATGTGTCAATGAAGATTGGTTTCAGCCTTTAGAGTGACCTAAATGACTTCAAAATGTTAAGAAAAAGTATGATCTGATTGTGTAATGACTTGCCAGGACTATGAGCTTTCTTGAAATTTCACAAGCATTGGCTGTTTTTCTTTTCAAGTCCCTGACAATGTCTGTACAAAAGATTGCAGTATGTATAGACAGTGATGAGTGCTAAGTATAAAGAGTCCTGTCAAAGGGCTGCAAATCATTACTGAGCTCAGGTATCACATCTGATTGAATACAGTAACCCTGTGGGCTCTAGAATTGTGGTGAATTTTCTGCAGGCTAGGAATTGTTTATCCATTGTTTACATGAACAGCTTATTTCCCCCTCATCCCAGTGGTGATATTTTACTACCTGGAAAGTATTTTCTCCCATACATTTCAACTCAGCTTCTCTCCCCCAGATTTGTCTCTGAGTTTTTTCAGTATAGGCTTTCACTTCTCAAGGTTACATCTTCTCTTCAACTCCTTTTGCAATCAGAAGAGCATGCGTTTCCATGGGGTGACTGATCCTAAAACTTACACATTCTTCAGTCACAATGCCTGTCCACAGTCAGCTCAGCATTAAGAGCAGTGGCTGTTAATTAATCCTACAAGGCCAAAGATAATGTTTTTATGAGTCTCAAACATAGTGTTAGCTGAAGATTGTCCAGCCAAAGCTAAGAATGTGATTATATTAAGAGCAACATCCTGCCTCTGATTTCTTGGTGAAATTGTCACTCATGTAGAAGTAAAAGCAGGCTGCTGGTAGACTTACAGCTACAGACAGCAAAATGTTGTGACTTGTCACTGTACTTCTAGCAGCCTGTCACTTAATTTATAACTCTCACATTAAAGGTAGATGTAGGTTGACTCTCTTGCATTTCCAGGATTGCTCTCAAATCCAGATTAAGAGCTGATACTATGTAATGGAATGTAACAACCTCATAGCTGATAAACCTTTTATACCTGCTCTACTGGATTATGAACTGGTTCAATTCGTGCAAAATTCCTTAAAATTCTGTTGTTACTGGAAATACTTTGATGTTGTTGTGGAACAATGCAAATGGAACAAGCAACCCAGGATTGTTTCTGTATTAATCTTGGATAAAATTGGGTGCCCTACTTGTAAGCCTGGATGCTATACAAGATGTGTAAACTGATCCCATACTTGGTTTTATGCATTGGATCATCACGTTCTTTGTAAGCATCACTTCCATGAGAGTCAGAACAAACCAAAGATTAATAATTTTTACAGGGGTAAAAACAACTTGGGATGTGTTCTGAATGAAATTAAATTACCTTCTAGGAAAGAAGAACTTTGAGGGCCTATCTGAGCATGATTACTTATTTGCAAGTAGTAAAAAAAAAGAGGGCTACCTGTATATGTCTTATTATATATACATCGACTTTGAACTCAGTTACAATTCCATAGAAACAAAGACTTGTGCTGATTAAATATTTAATCACAGATGATCAATTACTTAGTAAAGTTGAGTGATACATTTCTTGGAGTCCATAGCTGAGATTTCATCCTTGTAATTTGGAAGCAGATCCAAAAGGGCAGAACTGTCAGCATGCTGCTGAGTAACCAGGGAGAAAATAAAAAGCCAACACTTGCAACTCCATGTGGAGTGTGTGGGGAGAGGGGCAAAAGGAAAGGTGGAGACCAAGACGCTGAGGAAGTAATGACTGGGTTTTTTTTTTCCCCCACCAATTTGTTCTCTGTCAGCAATGGACATTGTCCTGGTTTGAGGCCAGGCAGGTCCTTTATTGCCCCTGAAAGAGGGAAAAGAATGACTTACACAAATGGATTGCAGAAGTGATGGAAAGTTTAAATGGAAAGCAGTAAATGTTTTACAGAAGCTACAAGCACAGAGAGAAAAGAATCTCAAAGCATACAGAGTCCCCTATAGCACACCAAGCACTTCCCTTCTTCCCACCTGAGGGTATACCCAAAACACCCGGGGCTCTTTCTTCCCTCCCCCACTGCTGGGCTAGTCTCAGCTGGCCAGGTCTGAGACTGCCCCAACCCCTTCTCCTCCTGGCATTAGGTCTAGCCAGGCCTAAGAGGCCTTTAGATAACTCCATCACTGTTACCTGATAGGGAGAATCTCTCTCATGGGAGCAGAGGGGGAAGAAAGAGGAAGAGATGGTTTTATAGGGTGGATGGATTGCAGATAGTTTTATAGGGCACAGGACATTATGGGTATGAAACACACAGCTTCCTGCATCCACCCGCTGGGCTGGACACTCGGGACACCAGAGGTGTAGCTTGTGTGGCAGGAACAGGAGGCACCCAGCCTAAGCTGCCACAGACCTGTACCTGGGGAAGATAAGTGGGGGAAGAATAGCAACAACTGCAAATATTACAATGATTTGCTGTAAGATCTTTTCTCAGGGTGCTCTAGGCATGTCGACAGAGCACAGTCTGAATTCCTTTTTCCCTCCATCTCTAACTCCATGATCCTGTGCTATAGAACTTATTGCCAGGTATGGAAACTATTGCCATATCTGATGCCAAACAGACATCCAGAGATCCTTTTATTGTTTTGAATGATCCAGGAACTAGAGTCTGTGTCTATCTGTGGTTGTAATTATTAGCAACACAAATTGCTGTTACTGTTCACTTTACTATATTTATTATACATTAGTAAAACATGATGATAGCAATTGTTTGCTTGCTTTCTTCTCTGCTTTCCTCACTTTGGAAGTAGTCCTCTTAGAAGGGCAAGGAACTAATGGAGGAGAGCGCAGGCACCACAGTGCTTTGTTAAACTATTAGTATCTCTACATATTATTAGTACCTGTATCTAACAGAGTGGAGATCAGGTCTGAGCTGAGGCTTGAAGCTTGTATCACCTGTCAAGGAACAGCTTGGAACATGACTTGTTAAATTACATCACTGCCATCTAGCTTTGGAGATTAAAATATTCTGCTGAGGGAGTAGGGGTGTTTTGGTTTTTTTTTTTTTTGGAATAGGATCATAAGAATGTATTCTGAGCTGAGATATTTCTGATCTACCTTGTCAGCCCTCTCAGTCACTGCTGAGGATGGAAATTCAACTATCATAAAATAGGTGTGAAGCACATTCCTAGACAGGGGTCTTCACTGCTGTCTGGTGAACTTAGGACCCAGGAAGTAGCAGCAGTAAGTTTAAAATCATTCATATCATCTATGGGTTTGATTGTGGTTACATAGTAATAATGCACACACTCTGATTTGTGTGCCTGTACATTAATACACACTTAAATAGGGGGAAGAATAGCATTTCTTCAAGGGCTGGTGGTCTGGCAAGGGCTAATAAAGGTACTTCAGTAGTTCAGTTATAGCTACAGCTCTGTATCTGTTCAGTTGAAGCATAGATTAGTACTGAAGTAACTAGAAGGTTTGTTTGAAAAGAGCCTACAATCAGAAGTGGTGTATTATTGTCTGAAAAAAACAACAATATACCAGTCATAGGTAGGAAGTAGTGACCAAGCATTCAGCTTTGAAAAGCCAGGTCTTATTATTTGCCTCTTTTTTCTGACTATTGTTTTTTCTGTTAAATGGAGTAAGTGTTTTTACAAATGCTGAAATAATCAGTGTTTGCTTCAATTCTGTCTGCAACTTCCATGTCTTATGATTCTGCTGAAGCTCTCAGTGCTGGTAATCAACACTGTCAACTCTTCACAGTCATCACGCAGTTATCACCAGTTGGTATTTTGTCCTGAAGAACAGGTTGGCTTTCTATATGCATATGTGGTTTTCAGTTCCTTTTGAAGAAAGTTGACCAAATATTGATTGCTGTGTTTGGGATTGTAGATTGCATTCTGGTGGTGAAATCCTCTTTCCCCTGTGACACTGAAGTGCAAACAAAGTTCAGTTTTTAAAAGGGAAGTCAAAAAGAAAGGGGGGAGGTGCAAAATTAATTCTAGAATTGCTTCACTTGGAAAAGACCTCTGAGAACATGAAGTCCCACTGTGGAGCTAACACCACTATGGCCATTAAACTGTATCTTGGAGTGCCATGTCTACATGTGTTGTGAACACCTCCAGGGACAGTGACTCTACCACCTCTCTGGGCAGCCTGTTCTAGTACCTGGCCACTCTTAGTAAATAAATTTTTCCTAATACACAATCTTAGCCTCCTCTGGGGCAATTTGAGGCCATTTTCTCTCATTCTGTCACTTGATACTAAGGAGAAGAAGCTGACCCCAACCTTACTATAACTCCTATGAGGTAGTTGTGGGGAGCAGAGGTCTCCCCTCAGCCTTTTCTTCTCCAGACGAAACAATCCCAGTTCCCTCAGCTGTTCCAGGCTTCAGGGCCCTTCAGCTTTATTGCCCTTCTCTGGATGTCCTCCAGCAATTCAAATCTCCTTTTGTAGTGAAGAGCCCAAAACTGAGCACAGTATTGAAGTACAGGGGCACAAGGGGCACAATGAATTCCCTGCCCCTGATAAACACACTATTCCTGATCCAGGCTAGGATGCTGTTTACCTTGGCCACCTGGGCACACTGCTGGTTCATGCTCAGCCAGCTGTCAGCCAGCTCCTCCAAGTCCTTCACTACCGGGCAGCTTTCCAGTCACCCTTCCCCAAGCCTATAGCCTTGCATGGGGTTTTTGTGACCCAGTTGCAGGACCTGGCACGTGGCCTTGTTAAGCCTCATATTACTGACCTCAGCCCATCAATCCAGCCTGTCCAGATCCCTTTGTAGAGTCTTCCTACCTTCAGGCAGATCACACTCCTACCCAGTTTGGTGTCATCTGCAAACTTACTGAGGATGCACCGAATTTCCTCCAGATCATTGCTACAGATATTAAATGAGACTGGCCCCAAAACTGAGCCCTGGGGAACACCACTTGTGACTGGCTGCCAGCTGGATTGAATTCCATTCACCACCACTCTGGGCTTGGCTGTCCAGCCAGTTTTTTACCCAGCAAAGCACCTACCCATCCAAGCCATGTGCAGCCAGTTTCTCCTGGAGGATGCTGTGGGAGGCAGTGTCAAAGGCTTTATTAAATTCCAGGTAAACAATATCTGCAGCCTTTCTCTCATGCACTAAGCAGCTCACCTGGTCATAGAAGGGGAACAGAAAGGTGCTGCACAATAACTTTTAGTACTTTTCATACAGAAAGACAGGAAATTCAGTCAGAGGACATGACTACTGTACTACATTGTGAGTAATCTTAAAAGGCTACTATAAAAAGCAAATGATGACAGTGAAGATTCAATTCAGAAATTCTCCAGTGGTTCCAAGACCCCTTTTTACATGCAAGACTAGACCTGCTGCCCCATGGAAAACCCACTAGAAATCTGAGAAAATCAGTCAAGGTGTTATCATGGAAACAGCAGGAATTTCCAGTGCAGGATAACAAAGGATCCAATGTAACCTTAAATTTGCACAAATAGGACCCAATTCATTAACACTTATGTGCTAAACAAAAGTAGTTATGTGGCTGGACATAAGTTTCAAATGGATGGATTTTTCCTGTCCTGGGTGAGACAGAAAAGGAAAAGAATAGTGGGCTGGTTGATAATCTGATTTTAGGTGGTTTGGGGAAGAGATTAGCATTCCTGTTGGCAGAGGGTAGAGATGGAGCATGGTGTCACTGGTGCCAGGAAAACTTTGTCAGCTCAGCTTAGGGATGAGCAGAATCCCTTAAACAAAAGACTGACTGAAAGTGATTGTCTGTGCTTGGGCTGTCCTTTTGCTGTAGTAAGAAACTGTAAAACATTTTTAAATCCAGGAACTGGTGCTTTATCTCTGGTGTGTTGCCAGTAGGATTTTACTCTAAAAGGTAGCATGTCACCCAGCTGCTCACAGACAGTCCCTTCTCCCCTTCCATAGGCCCCCAGAACTCTGACCATGGAATATTTCCAAAGATAAGGTTGAACAGTAGATTAAATTTGGAAAGTCAGTGTAATGGGCTAGGTAGAAAATCCAGCAAAGCAGATGTGGACAGAGCATTGCTGCATTTTAGCAAGTCCCCATTTTCTTACACTACTGGAGCTACCAGTCAGAGCAGCTCTTAGGATGTCCTTTGGGCACTGAGGTATGAACTAGATATCATCAGATTGCAACTTCAAAAAGCAGAGAGGTATGAAAGTCCTACAAATCTTCCTAGCTCAGCTCTTCAAGAAGCAGTCTGGCTGCTGAGGAGTTAGCTAGCCCTTAGGCTAGAAAATGTTGAAGCCTTTAGTATTTAAGGATGTAAAGGGTCACAATCATTAATGTCACGCTGCCTCCTTCAGAGCATCAGTTTCATTAGACACTTTGCACAGTTGAGAGCCTTAACTTTAGAAATGAGTCATTAGGAAAATAATAAAATATAATAAGCATTGCTGGGGGGTGTAGGAAGGAGTAGAAGTAATGTGATAAAATATTTGTTAGAAAGATGGTACTGGAGAAGAGCTGTATGGAAAAAAGATGACAGAATTATTCCACCCTGGAAGACTGGTATTTCACAACACGCCATGGCATCTCCATATTTATCAAAAGAAAATGTTAATCTTGCCCTTGAGGTTAATAATTAGGCAGTATCTGTCAAAAGCTGGTAAACAGGCTCTGAAGGTCTGTGTGAGTTTGAGAATGTAGATTTCTCCTTGAGCTAAGCCTTTCAAGATCCCCTGTTTGAGTGTTCTGGAAAATACCCTACCAGCTTCCATCCAGTCTTTAGGAACAGGTGTCCTAATTACAAATGCAGCTGTGGTAACATTTGCCAATCTTCAGTTGCAGCACTAAAACTATAACTGAGGAATGAAAGCTGTCATTTGTTTCCTGAGAAGTCAAGCCAGCCCCATCAGGAGATGCAGAGGAAAGTTTTAACAAATTGATATTGCAAAAGGATTAACTTCATTAATGTTGTTGCTTCTGCTTTTGGCACTTAGGAATTAATCTGGTCTTTATTGGCTGTTCAAGTCTTGATTAGCTTGGTGCCTGGGAAATGGAAGGAACAAGCAGTTTCCTCCAGCGTATAGCAGGCACAGAAACAGAGAGATGGTCTTCCCTTTAGTGAGGAGAGGGGTCTTTACCACCTGGCTGGGGTCAGTGTTCACCTCAACTTAAAGGGAACAATTCAAACTTACAGAGGAAAAATTAAAACCTCAAGTTGCAGAATTACTTCACACCATCCACAGTGCAATGAAAGCAGATAGTATCCTGTCATAAGGCCTGGGAGCCTTCCCTCACACGTACTCTTGTATTAAATGGTCTGCTTTTAGAGTTGCTTCCAGCTGGGCCCTGCTTGGCCATTATTGTAGAAACATGCAGTTGATAGTGGGAAATAGTGGAACACTATTTATCCGGTTCAAAAGATGCTCTTAATGTGAAGGGCCTCAGGGGCATATTGCTTGGAAAATGTTTTTTTTTTTTAATAGTATGACCTATTTTAGAGTTAACAGTTTTCCATGCTGGAGGAAGCAGGAAGGTGGCAGGAGCTTTCACAAAGAGATGGACAATAAGCATGCTTATACTTGCTCCTGAACAAGAAGATGAGTGAGATAAATAATAAGATTGCACATGGGTGGTTTTCAGCTAGGGGTTCCTGCATGCAGGCTATTTGTATGTGTCTGCTATATCCAAATCAACATGCCTGCAGGAATGTGAGCAGACGTTCCTATCAGCAGCCAACCCAAACATGCAGATGACAGAGAGAGAGCCCACACAATGTCTAAGCTGCTCCTCAAAAAGCCTTAG
This sequence comes from Picus viridis, assembly GCA_033816785.1. Lineage (NCBI taxonomy): Eukaryota > Metazoa > Chordata > Aves > Piciformes > Picidae > Picus > Picus viridis. The sequence goes on along the minus strand of CM066582.1, from coordinate 24,776,656 downwards.
GAGAGAAAAATAAAGCAAAAGGAGAACACAGCTAATAATAGTTTTGTTAAGTATCTACCAAGAAAGCAAGCTTCAATTACATTACACATTCCAATACTATGATCCCACGTAGTGAGCTGTGTAACAAGTGCTATTTGCAGTTACTCATCGGTTCCATCTGGATGAATGCTCAAAGTCAGCCCATGTGTTATTGCTTCTCCAGTAGCAGAACCTGCCTTCTGGTGACTAATAAATCCCACCTACTCAGCCTCAGTTTGCCTCATATTCTCTCTGTTGACTGTCTGTCTTGTTTTTCAATGTGATTTATAACCTAACTTCAGCAATTAAGTTAGTCTTTAACCACGACATGAGTGCAGCTTAGCTGGCAATCAAAGCCACACTTGTTATTGTGAAATCACATTGGAGTCAGTAGCTAGCATCCTCCTCAGAAAAAAAGCTGTAATTAGATGGGTGAAATTTGACCCTGCAGTTAAAGGCTGTAATCCCTTTGATACAGCCCCCATTAATAGAGCTCTTTATATGAGTTATGAATTTGGCCTTTTACTAGAGGTATCTAATGAGATACTCGATACGACATTATGCCAAACACCGTATCTGCCATTCTGACGTGAAGCCAAACAACATCATGCTTTTCAGTCATCCTATCTTAAGCAGCTGATTCAGAATTAATTTAGAGTCATAGAATAACTTCAGTTGGAAAAGACCTATAAAGATCATAGAGTCCAAATATTATCTAAACCTACCATGCCTGGTGCTAAGCCATGTCCCTTAGCACCAGATTTATGTGTCTTTTAAGTACTTCCAGGGGTAAGGATTCAACCACCTCCCTGGGGAGCCTATTCCAGTGTTTGATAACCTGTTCAGTGAAGAAATTTCTTCTAATATCTAATCTAAACCTCCCCGGTGCAACTGAGGCCATTTCCTGTCATCCTAATTTAGGGCAGATGAGCTAGAGATGAATAAACAGAATATTTAGCAGTGGTATACCACCACTGGTATTCTTCCATCTCCTCTTCCCCCTCTTCAAGCCTGACTTTGTGTGTTGCATGTGGAATTTTATCCATTGCAATGACCAGAATAAATCTCCTGTAGCCACTTAGTCTTGATTTGAAATTCATCACTGCTGTTGGTTGAAATGGTTAATCAGTCATACACACCTAGTGACTCATTCTGCCTCTCTTGAGAGAGGGCTTCCTGTTTGACTGAAAAGGGGCTTGCCCCTTCTGCACATAGGCATTTTTTTGGTTAGTCTATTTGTGTTCCCTTTTTTGCTTCTTATGTCCCTGTACATAGAAAAAACTGTCTGCATAGTCACAGAGCAGCTTTTAGAATAGAGTTTGCTGTTAGTCACCCATTGAAAGAAAGAGGCCCAAGCAATTACTGGGGGGGGGGGGGAAAAGAGAGTAAAAAAAAAATCAGGAAATTGGAAAAGGTACCCAGGGCAGGCTTAGAAAGATAAAGCAATGCCTATGACGTTCAAGTTGAGCATGCACCGTGAGGCAGCAAAATCTGTAAATGTGGTCACTATCACAAGCATATAAGCAATGTTAAGGCTGTCTTTGAAAATGATTCTGTATCATGGTGAAAAGCATAATTTAAAAACATCCAGTTCTTGTGAACAGTTTCCTGGCCTTGAGCTATATAAAGCTGTGAAATGGTCTGGCAAGGAGTGCACAGTAAGAGACAGATGAGGGATCAGTGCTGGAAGAGCATTCAAGCCTAGGTCCAGGAGGCAGAGGGCCAGCTTATTTCTGTATCACATGGACCAACCAACTAACTTTCTCCTGCCTATGTTTTTTTAAAAAAAAAAAAAAAAACAAACAAACAACAAAACAGCTCTTCCTTTCACCTCCTCCTGCCTTTTTACCCAGCCAGAGTTGTAGAGACAGGTCAGCCTCCTGAGTGGAATAAAGTTGTTGAGTCCACGTGGGTGAAGGCTGGTGTTCCTGGAATAGGTGTTCAGCCTTATTCTCCAATTTTGTGGGAAAAACTGAGAACTGAGGTAAGCTAACCTTGAAATTCAACAGCTGAGCAACTTGAGCTAGTTGCTGCCCAGAGAGATGACCGGGGGTAACGAATTTCCAGGGGTTGCAGCATTTCCATTAAAATAAGGGGCAAAGCCCCCACTCACCAGGGGCGAAAGAACACATTTTCCAACCTCCTGGGAAAGGAAAGGGGTGAGAGTTCTCAAGTGGTGATGGGGATTTTCCAGTCCATCTGCAGTGCTAACCAAATATGTCTTTGTCAAACTAAATCTTGTGGCAGTCTGTATTTGCAAAAATGTTTTTCTTCTGTTAACGTAGAGTATAGCAAACCAAACAGTTTTCCTGTGGCTGGCCATGCCTGTGGTTTAGAGTTGTTATGAAGCAGATGAGGGAGCAAACTGGACAGAGCTGAATTAGGGAGGATCAAGCTATAGTAATTGCCTGGACTGTGCTGACCAGCACCTGGGTGGAGGGAAAGATGCAGACTCCTCACCTCAGTGACAGCCAAATTTCTTGAAGTGAAGCCTTGAGTTCTTGATAATATGGTCATACAAAGAATACCTGATAAATTCTTCTTTTCCCTGCTCTATAGCCTAGGCTTAATTGATCTTCTGACTCAGTCTGCTTCTCAGTCCACATACTTCTTCCATTCCTTCTTGGTCCAGTCTGAGTCCCCTTATTCAAGCGTGCAGGCTACAGGTCGGGTTGTTCAGAATAAATTGTCAGTTCTCTCTGTAGTCAGACGTTCAGACTACGTCCAGTCTCATGTCATGCTTGAGCTTTATCAAGGGCAAGAGCATAAACAGATACTTTTCCAAAAGTGCCTGCCGCCTTGTACGAACACTTAGAGATCTGAAATCCTTGCAAGTACTTGTCTTGGGTGGATGGCCTTCCTAGGTCAGTAACATCCTTTGCTTGTTCCGCTTTAAGGTGATGCTTTTTGGGGTTTCATGTTTTGCTTTGGGTTTTTTATTCACAAATGCCAGCAGCAGCAAGTTGTACACACTTGCTTGTTTTTCTAGCTTGCTTTAACAGAGGTCCAGTCTGCTTCACCCCTGTATAGATTCAGGATTTGCATTGTGGCAGTAATGCAGCAAGGCCAGGCAGCACTCTGAGTACTTTTTTGGTAGTGTTTCAGCGGTGGATCTGTAAAGCCAAATTCCTATGCACAGGATTGCAGAGACTTGTTAGCAGTAGATGATGAGATGTAGGAGAATGATGTTCTGCAGTTAAATCACGGGTGTTAGGCACCGACTGTTGCATAGTTTTCACTGTGATCTTCAGCTGTGTTAGCTTGTAAATAGGAGGCAGAAAAAGTACCTATTCCTATCTCTGCTCTCTGTCTTCCCTGCTTAACCTGTGAATGTTTGGTATCTTTGTGGTCACCTGTGGCACCCAGTGAAATGGCAGAATATGTTCAAGCCTTCTGGCATGTCTTGGTTAAGAACAGAAGCAAAATTAATTGTATTTAGAAAAATATTGCACAATCCACTGACTTTACTGTTACTTCTGGCTGTTTAGCACTTCTGAGAATCAGACTTCTTTGATTTCAGTATTTAAGCACTCAGATTAGGTTAGACAGCCATCTTTATGTTGGCATGTATCAAATTGTGTGTGTGTGTATGTCTGTCTGCAGTCTCATATGTATGTATAGTTTGTGGTAATAAAAATTTATGGATACAGTGGGATGTCAATGAAAAAAACCTGGTAGGAAACCTACCACACATGCACAGCTGTCAGAAGCTTGGTTGAAGTATCTAGTGCTTGTCTTCAAGGAGATCCTGTGTGGAAATAACACATTTTGTCTGAATTCTCATACTGGCTCAAAGGTTGCCATGTGTTTTCTCTCTCCTTTGTTCATGAAGCCTCTATGTTCAATGGGAGTCCAGTAATTAAGCACTAAGCTGTGGATGATCCTTTTTCACGCCCTGCCAGCTTCCACTCCAGCTGACTTAGAAACAAGGACAAAGCTGTCTCACAGCCCTGCTCACTCACAGCTGTGCTCTAGCAAGGGACAGCCTGACCTCAGCTCACTTCTAAGATCTGCTGGTGAAATACGCTGTCAGGTTGAGCACGGGCAGCTAAAACTGCTCTGAAGAGGAGTAAAAAGGAACACAGCTGAGGAGCTGGAGGAGGGGGAGGGAGTTGGTTGGGTTTGTTGTTTTGGTTTGGTTTTTGTCTGACTGCTTAGGGGCTCTTATACCATGAAGCAGCTGCATGTAGCTTGAGAAGCTTGTAGCTTCACCACATGTGAAGGTCAGCTGAAGGGGTAACTGTCACAATGAGTGGCACTGCCTGTGGAGCTGTCTGGTTTGGGCTTGGCCAGGTGGTCAGGGCCACCAGCTTCAGTAAACCTGTGACTTTGGTAAACCCAGATGTGATAGCTTGTTTGAGTAGACATTTTAATGACTGCTAATTATACACATTAACCAATTTGGCAAGCATTGTGAGGCACAGTGATTCAAGTCAAAGTTAATGTCTTTTACCAGTGCCTCCATGACAGTGATCATTGCTTCAGTCCCCTGATAAATGGAAATATGCTTGACTTAAATGCAAAAGAAATGAGGAGAAGTTGTATGCCTAGTTTTAGATTCAGTAACCTCAAACTCTAGCCCTGGAAGATCACAGCCCTTGACAGGAGTAGGCGTGTCTCAGTAGCTGGTGTAAGCCATCATGGTCTTGCAGAGGTCCAGGGTATGGGGATACAGCTGTGCCACATTGCAGCAGGCATAGCTTTGGCTTATGATTACTCCAGTAATTGACTGGGTTTAATGCTAGCATTGCTGTTTCTTAATGCATGTACTCTTTATTAAGTATTTCTAGTTCCAGTTTGGTTCTGACACAGATGAGGCTCCCCAAGCCTCAGATACTACATAAGGATTTGTCTTATGAGCATTGTGATTATTAAGAATTCAGAAGCAGAGAATGTAGTTCTCTGTGAAAATTCATATTTAAAACAGTGTAAAAAGCTGCAGGTTTGGGTACCTTAGTCCTCCTTGTTGGGGCTGGAAGCACGTTGAATTTAAGCCTAAAAATACATGTTTTGAATAAACCATTGTTAGGAGACAATTCTAATAGAAGGTTCGTGCAGTTGTTAGCATGAGAGATTTTTACGCCCCTGGGCTGCCTTCAAAGAGCAGCTCTGAAAAGCTGTTACCATCAGACACCTGTGGGATAGACTGCAGATGAGAGGTTGTTCCCAAAACAAGCACAGCTTTTGGTGCTTTTCTTTGCTGCAGGAAGGTGGAGGTGTTGAGAGTGACAGGGACTGAGTTGGCTTCCTCACCTAGGGAAAGCACTGCCATCTCTTTGTTCAAGCAGCTCCATGTGGTGGATGGAGAAGACTTAAGAGCCTCTCTTTGTCATGAAGAGCTCTCTGACTATGTAGAGGATTTCAGGATTCAAAGTTAGCGAGGTAAGGTTTGGGGGCTGTTTTTTACCAGTGCTGAGTTGGTATCAGTGCCAGTACCTCTTTTCTCAAGCCAAGAGCCAGAACAGTAAGTTTTTCTGAATTTTACCTGATCAGATGATCAGATCTGCCACAGTGGAAGTTGCTGACATCTAGGAGATTTCTTAGATGTCTTTTTCAATGCCTTCTGTCAGGTCTGGGTAGAGACTGAAAAGATATGGTGTGGTTTCTAGATGTAGTATTTTACCAATATTCCTATTCTAGCGTTTGGTTTCGTTAGGGTCAAGTGGCTGGAAGCTCTAACAAGGCTGCAGTGTGGTGTACGCAGTTAGACACCTTCTTCGTTTCTGAGTATGAAGAACAATGGTGTTGCTGGCTAGAATAGAATAGAATAGAATAGAATAGAATAGAATAGAATAGAATAGAATAGAATAGAATAGAATAGAATAGAATAGAATTACCAAGGTTGGAAGAGACCTTGAAGATCGAGTCCAACCTGTAACCACAAACCTCACAACTAGACCATGGCACCAAGTGCCACATCCAGTCCCCTCTTGAACGCCTCCAGGGACGGAGACTCAACCACCTGCTAGCTGCAGTAAGTGACAAGTGTCAATTTTTTCTGGCTCGGTAAGGTGTCATTTAGGATGTGTCATCCTGCCCCTGCTTGGTTAGGACATCCTGCTTTTCCTGTGTCCCACATGCTGTACTTCTTCCATGGAAAAAAAAATAATAACAAACAAGGCACTGGTCTCTAGTTTGATCCATTTCCACCGGGTCAGCATTCAACAAAATATAATGTGTAGCTGCAAGTAAAGACAAAGAAGAGTCTGAGACTGAGATGACAGCTTTTCATGTGACAGTCCCACTGAAATAATTTCGTAAGCTTGTGTGACTGAGGTGAGCAGGTTAGAGTCCTTAGCTGGATGTACAGGTTTGAGTCATTGCCCCCAAAAGAGCATTTACCAGCGTTGTAAAGATACCACTGAAATCGCTCTGATTTTATCTCTGAACACTGAAGGCTTCCAGCCTGCAACCATTTGGTTTCCTGCAGAGCCTCAATACATCAGATAAAAAGTGGCCCAGCACACGGTGCTTCCTCTCGCATTTTATTGAGAGGGTTTTTAGCAGGAGGCAGTTTACTAAGGAGATTATTTTGTTCTTTTTACTGCTCTTCTTGTCAATGACAGACAACAGCAGAGTGGAGCAAGAATGTGAAGAAGCAGGAAGCAACTGCTGAGATGGTGGCAGGAAGAAGGCTTAGATATTTTTGTCTTGTTTGGGTTTCAGGGTTTTTTAAACCCAAAAAGCTGTGGTGAAAGCTGTTTCAGCTGCCAGCTTCTTTGTTCACATTAGTTGTATTTCTGATAGCCAGGAGGCAAGAGCAGACATGGTGAGATCATCATCATGCCTTTCTTAGGTTAATCACATGCTATGGCAAATTTCTGTAACAGTAATGACTGGCTGGGCTTTGCATCCTTCTTCTCTAATTACACATCATTTGGGGTAGTCCTTTTCTGCTAGGAAAATGACAGTGGATATGTACGTTGCCAGGTGCCTTTTAACTATAGATCTATTGCCTTCTCTAATACTGAGATTATATCTATTATATCAGAATAATACCATATAGGAGAACTTGATTTTTCACATGGTGTGTGAGAGTTAAACATTATAGTTGAGTTCTACCTTGTGCAGAAGGCTTTTCTTCTCCTATCAACTCTTCCAAGATGAAAGTTCCTTACTTGCAAGGTTGGTTATAAAAAAGGTGGTGCTGCAAGACACTTCTCCAGGCACTGATGATACGGTTACCAGCAGCAAATCAGGCCTAATTATCTAGGGTGCCACCACCACCACCACCACCACTACTACTGATGAGCATTTGTATTCAGTGCACTGAGGAAATCTTGAAGGAAAGGTCATCAGGAAATTCAGGGAATTTGCTTTTGAGGATCTGAAAGGATGTTAGTAGATAACATCCTTTGGCTCATGGAGCCAAAGGCTCATAAAACCTTTACAAGACACACCTACTCAGCAGTAGTTACACTTTTCTTACCACACAAAATGTGATTTTTGGTCTTTGTCCAGCTCCTAACAGGTGGATGTCCACATAAACCTCACCATCTTAGTTGCTGCTATTTGACTGGGAGTCTTAGAGAAAGAAAGACTTGCATGGGCACTTCTCAGAGTTAAAGCCTGAATCTGGCAGAGAGATGCAAGATATGAGGAATCAACAACTAGAAAAATACACGTTTTTTTGAGCTTGTACAAAATACTGCTAGCTACATCTTCAGTAGCTGTCAGACTTGTTGGTAAAAATGGTAGTGCATCCTGCCCTTGTCCTTTTTTTTTTCTCCACCCAGTTTACCTTGGGTGAAAGCAAATTTTTCACAAACAAACAGACTGGCAAACACCCTTTGACACTATTAAGAGGAAGTCATAGTGTTTGCAGAGGAGAGCAACTTCATGAGCTAGAAAAAATTCTCACTGGGTGCAGAATGGGAGGCATGTATGTTTAAAATTGAGAGAAATGTCCATCATGTTCTATATATATATGTACTGTGCTCTAATACAAGGTAGAGGTTGCTATTGTCTTTTCCTCAGATCAAGAAACAAGAAGGGAGGCTGAATTCCCAGTTCAGCAGATGTTTGTCTGTGTCCTTAACCCACGCAGCTGAATGATTTTTGTGATAATCTGAGAGATGAAATGATGAGATTAGACCTGTTAAGAGCAAATGTTCAGTTCTTCCATTTGTAAGGAAAAGGGTGAAGAGGAGGTTTTAAGGAATGGAAGGCTGATGAGAATCCAGGATTGGGGAACGTGTGCTTGTTTGATTGGGGAGCTGCTTTTTGCGTTTCAGTATTTGTTTTTAAGTGGAGGGTAGGTGGAGACGCTGGCAGTCTTATTTGTGCTTTTCCATATTTTCATATTCTTGAAGAAGGAATGGGAGGCACAATCTAATGATGGAATTGCCTGGAAATTTCTTGGTTTATTAAACCATGCAGCCTTTCTGCTTTTGTTGACATTCTCATATGCAGCAAGATGAGAATCTGTAGTGTTGTTTTATTGGGGGATGGGTAGTACTGAAATAAACAGGAGTTTCTTGACATGGTCAGCACTGAATTGCCTGGAAACTTTTTGAGATTTATTTTTGTTTTTAAAGCACATCAAGAGCTACTCCGTGACAAGATCCATGAAGGTCTGTTGGTCATGCAAGGACACTTTCAGACCATATAATCCAAGCATAGACTTTGTCAAAGTTAGAAACTTTGTTGGAAGGGTCCGGAAAAAAAAAATCTATGTTGAGATGGGATTGACACAGTCAGGCAGACTGATTTGATCTGAAAAAATATATGGTCATATATGATAGGACAGAATATATGGTGGGGTCAGTGTCCCTGGAGGTGTTTAAGGAAAGACTGGATGGTCTAGTTGATTAATTAAGGTTGGGTGATTGGTTGGACTTGATGATCTTGGAGGTCTCTTCCAGTCTGGTTAATTCTATGATTCTGTAATAAAGAGGAGAACTATGTTGGTGTAGAAAATCTGCTCTTATTACTAAGAGTTGGTTTTGACCTTGGTGAAGATACTTATCATTTCCTAATAAAAGAAAAAATCTGATGATTGCTCCAGGTTAGGCATAGAACAATTGAAAAATTAATTTGCAATCTTGATTTGTTTTGACTTGTTTTTTCGCCTACTACTGAGTTACTTATTTCTGTTTCTTTTAGGCATTTCCCTATAGTCAGTGTTGTTTCTTGATTGAAACCTCACAGTTGAATAGCGTTGCCCATGGGTCCCGGTGTTGTTCTTCACTCCTGTATAACAGCACTCCAATAACAAAAATGAGACAATCTTACATAAGACTCTGATAATACAAATGCCTTTCCAATTCTGTAATTAGTTGGGTTTGCTTGCTTTTCTCTTGTGGAAGACTTACATTTCATTCTGATCTTTATTAATTCTTAATCCAGCAACTCAGCATCTTTCCTAAACTGAGGGGCCCAGAACTGGACACAAGACTCAAGTGTGGCCTAACCAGTGCTGAGTACAGGGGCACAATGACCTCCCTGCTCCTACTGGCCACATGTTTTCTGATACGGGACAGGATGCCATTTGCCTTCTTGGCCACCTGGGCACACTGCTGGCTCATGTTCAGCCTACTATTAACCAGTACCCCCAGGTCCCTTTCTCCCTGGCCGCTCTCCAGCCACTCTGACCCCAGCATGTAGCACTGCATGGGGTTGTTGTGGCCAATGTGTAGAACCCAGCACTTAGATGTGTTAAATCTCATGCCATCGGACTCTGCCCATCTGTCCACAGAAGGGCAACAAAGCTGGTGAGGGATTTGGAGCACAAGCCCTATGAGGAAAGGCTGAGGGAGCTGGGGTTGCTTAGCCTGGAGAAGAAGAGGCTCAGGGGAGACCTTATTGCTCTCTACAACTACCTGAAGGGAGGTTGTAGCCAGGTGGGGTTGGTCTCTTCTCCCATGCAACCAGCACCAGAACAAGAGGGCACAGTCTCAAGCTGTGTCAGGGGAGGTTTAGGCTGGATGTCAGGAATAAATTCTTCATAGAGAGAGTGATTGCCCATTGGAATGGGCTGCCCAGGGAGGTGCTGGAGTCGCCGTCACTGGAGGTGTTTAGGAGGAGACTGGATGGAGTGTTTTGTGCCATGGTGTAGTTGATTAGATGGTGTTGGGTGATGGGTTGTACTTGATGATCATAGAATCATAGAATCAGTGATCTCAAAGGTCTTTTCCATCCTGGTTAATTCTGTACTTTCAGAGTCATCACAGGCAGTAGAATGACCCGGCCCCCCAACCTGTATTTAAAGCAAAATGGCTGGGTTATTGTCTGTTGTCTCACACCAGAGAATAGGTGCACATGGGTTTTGGGGAACTCCATTTCCTCTGTCAGTATTATATGACAGGGACGCAGTAGCAGAATCACTTATAATTAGCACACGTGGCAGTCATTTAAAATGTATGTTTCTAGTAATCTGGTGAAGAGCCACAAAACAGATGGGGAGAATTCATGTGGGTGTTTAGATCAGAGCTAATTCACTTAACTGCAAAATTAGGAATTGTTCCCCCATGGGTGGGTATGAGTTAAAGGCAGTGCAGGTTGCCTTTCCCATCATGAAGAAAAACAGATTTGCTCTGCTGTTGTTACTTCTTCTGAAACGGTTTACTGGGGAGTACTTCTCTTCCTAAAACCAGGGATTAGGTTTGTTCCATTATGTTTTAATTGTTCTTAGATAAACTCTGGGTTAAAAAAGAAAAAGAAACAAAAGTGCCCTGCCCAGTTGTATGTACTGGTTTGGATCAATATTTGGAAAAGGAAAGAGGTGAGTAGCACAGTTTAGCCAAACAGCTGTCCAAAGCCATCTGCTCCTCTCCTCATGGTCATTAAGCCTTTATACTACAACAGCATGAGTTTGTTACAGCTCTTCTTTCCTTCAGGACCATGTTGGCTGGCTTTAAAGCGAGCACAAAACGAAGTGAAGACATCTTGTAGGTGGACACTAACTTCCACCTATTTTTAGCCTGGTTTGTATAAGCTCAGTGCTCAAAGCTTAGCAATCTTTAGCCTTGCTGGAAAGCCATTTTGGAGTGATGCAGAGCAGCTGTCACAGACTGCAGATGAGAAACTAGGGATCTTTGAAGGGGCGGGATCACAGTTTTCCAGGGGTTACTTAACCCAGCAGACTGTGTTTATCTGCAGGTTGGACAGAGCCCCAAGAGACAGTATAAAAATTATTAATGTTTAAAAGACGTGTACCTTAATAAATAAGTAATAAGACAACATTTTCCTTTTCTTAGAAAAACAGACTTACTGTATTTGTTTTAAGTTTCCTTTCACTAAGCATTCTTCTCCTGATGCTCTTTCAAGGTACCCTAAGGTGCTGAAATTTAATTTTACAGAAACTAGGGACGCTATACTGCTGCCATTCAGACAGAGAGAGGAGCGTAGGGATGTTTTCTGGGAAGGACTTTTGCTGATTTTGTTGATGGGTAGGAAGGGTCTGGAACAGCTAAGTGATTGCACAGCTCTATCCAGCAGCATCTCCCAAGTAACGTAGCAAAGAAAACCCCTCTGTGTGCCTGCAGAGACATGGGCACTCGGAGGTACAGTAATTTTCCCCAAGTCTCCCAAGTCTTGCACCTGTGTTTTGCTGCCAGCATTAAGCTGGGAAAAACCTTTTAAACCAGCATAGGCTGAGGTGGGATTTTATCACTGGCCGTCACCACTGTGCTGACACTGACAGGGATCTAGCCTTTGACTTCTAGCAGGGGGTAAGTTGGACCGTGATAAGTCCTTTTGAAAACTCAGCCAAAAAGCATATTTGAAGGTCATCTCCTATTTGAAGTGATGGTTTCTCTGCAGTTCTGGCTGGATTTCAACCTGAATAACTCTGCTCTAGCTGCTTAAAATCCCTTCTCGGTGTCTTGCTGGGTATGGCATGGGCCCCTCCCATTCTGCAGTGCCACGGCATTCCTCTTCTAGTTTCATACCACCTGTGTGTAAATGGATTTCTAGATCATTTGTGCCCCTATTTATTCATTGAGCTGGCTTCCTCATAGTTATTTCGAAGGATCTGAATGTGAAAGCAGCATGTACACAGCCCCAGTGCTGGATGGTGCAGTATCTTCTTCTGGTGATTATTTGTATCACCCAGCAAGTTGTCATCCCTCCGTATTACTTCTGCGGGTGAGGTTTGGGTTCATCCACATTAGTCTGAATTATCTGTTATCCCTGTGAGCACATCTTTGTTGGCAGTGGAGTTAGAGAAGGGCTTTCTGTGAGAAGGGGGAACTGGTGCTCAGCAAAGGTGTGAGATCTTCTCAAGTCACACTGCGCGCATCAGGTCTGTTCTTCGTGTAGGCACAACAGGCAAGACAGCACCTGTCCTTCCACCGGTGTCTTGCTGGAGGATTCTGTCACAGTGAGGGGTTTTTTGTGACCTCAAACTTCCACACGGAGTCTGCTCCCCTTCCATTCGCCCCTGCTTTCACTTCATAGTTCTCAGGGTTTTGACTGTCTCTTGGCATGTCATTACATTTTCATTAATGTACCAACAGCAGGGCAGCTGTTGTTGCTTTGTCTCTGGTATTGCCTTTTCTGTCTGGGCCTTGGAAGTGGGAGGTGCTTGAAATCTCTGTCTTTTACGTGACTTCTGGGCTAACTCAGGTGCTTCGCTTTTCCCTTTTGCCTGCAAGTACTTATGTCCAAGCTGTAAAGTCAATCTGTAATGGGAACTTTTTCCTCTTAAATCTGTCTGCTGCTAACACTATGTTTCTTTCATTAACAGATTAGTTTTGCAGGAAACCTGTCACCAACAGCTTGTCACATTGTACCTACCACCGAGAAAGCTCCAAGGAGAAGCTGAGGGCAAACGACGTCTTGAAGAAGGTCCATGGGGACTGTACCTGATCCTCTGAGATCTGCCAAGCTTTCCCTGGTCACAGCTTCTGAGAAGGAGGACTGCCTGGGAGACTTGCAGTCTGCTAAGCACCAGCCCAAACTACCCAGTGAAGAGAGGGCCAGCAATGGCTTCCCATTTATCCCATCTGACTCTGCTGGAGTTTGCTTGTTTGACCTGAAACATACAGGAGCTGCCAGTGTGCCGAGGTGTGTCTACAAGGACAATGCTAGCCAGCAGGGAGCCTTTCCTCCTGGGCTCAGCAGCAAAGCTTCTGAGGAGTGTTCTGCAGCTGTAGATTCTGCTGATTCCTTCTGCCCAGCAGGCAGCCAAGGACTAGCAGCACCAGCCTCAACCACAGTAGGAGCTCCCTTGGTGGGGCAGGGGCCAGAGATGATGCCAGCCCCCCAGAGCTCCCAGCAGTTTGTGCAAGGCAGCCAGGCAAAAACAGGCTCCCTGACACAAATGGATGACTCTGCCTTGAAACCTCAGGGGACTGATGATCAGCCGGCGCTTGAGGTGTTAAATTATTCTTCCCTGGGCCACCCTATCAAGGGTAATGAGTCCTGTTGTACTTCTCAGGCAAACCTTCTGCAAAGAGGGGAAAAAGACAGGGGAGCAGCAACTGGTTCTGTTGTGTGTCAGTCTGCCTCACCAGCAGGGCACACCAAAGCTGATCTGGGAAGAGACCCACAAACCACTCTGGAGGCAAAAAGTGGGGCTGCAGACACTGCACAGATGCATCTCACAGATAAAACTGAAGTGGTGCAGGGCAGCAAAGCACCAGTCCAATCTAGCCATGGGAGTCCACATCCCATAGACGACACAATCACTGAGCCAGGAAGTCCAGGCCCCACTCATCTCTCCAAATACAGAGAAATGGGTACAATGACAGTTCAGCCAGAGAGCAACTTTTTAACTGAGGAAGCAGTAAGCAGGACTTGGCGAGATGCTGAGGTTCAGGCTGTGGCTACTGTGGAGAGCAAATCGGCCTCCACCAGTCCCAGCATCCTTGCAGCCTTCTTAAAAGGGAATCCACTTCCAGAAGAGAAGGAAGAACTGCACATAATTTACCAAGGAGGAACAGGGCTGAGCCCGTCTGCAATTACTGACAGTTTATCCTCAAAACAAAAGTCCCCATGTTCTCCTGGTATCATGTCAGAATCAACTGTTGTTATGGCTGTGACTGCTCCAGCCCAAACTCAGCCTGTGCAACTGCCTGGTTTCCTATCTGATGTGGTGCCTCCAGCATCAGCAGTTAATGCAAAACTTGTTGCCTCCTCCTCCCCTGCAGCCCTTATCTCCCAAGGGACATCAGTGTGTGATGCTGAAACAGTTGGAACAGCCTGTGGTGGCCAGGATGCTGCTCAGCTGCTGATGGATGCTCAAGTCCCACCAAAGCCCATCCCTGAGAAGCTTGCAGTTGGCTCCAATAATCAAACTCCAGCACAAACTGAGTCTGGCACTGGTGAACCAAGCACCACTTCTGCTGCCACTGTCCCAGGAACCAAGAACAACATGCGAGATCTTGTCCATGACGCGGGAAGCAGCTGCTTACCTTTACTCAATAGCACAAACAGTGAAGTCAAACAGAAGGAGGTCCTGGGCAGTTGTGATCAAAAGCCTGCGCAAAGTAAGGGTACAAGTCAAGGGGAGACCATTCCTAACACATCTATGGTGAAACCAAAGGAAGAAAACTCTGTGGTGCTTGATACTAAAGGAAGGATGAGTGCTAGCTACCCTGTCACTGTCTGCATAGAGGCATGCTCGGAGGATGCAGGTGAAAAGGAGAGCAGAGGCCGGGAGACACTGGCCAGGCTCAGATGGCCAGAGGCCAGAGCCTGCAGGCAGGACTAATGCCTGAGTTGAGGTCGAGTTCTGCATGTCTCACCCCTCCCTTGGAGGCATCAGCAGCTCCCCAGCAGCAAGGCCCCCAGGCCAAGGAGTCCAGACGTGAGCTCCAGACAGCAGTTCTTCCTGCTTCAGCTCAGGCTTTGCCAAACGTGGGGGAAAACAAAAAGGTCCCCACCCCAGCCATGGAGGCAAAAGTGCAGGTGAAGCAGTCCAAACATGTCAGGGATGTTATTTGGGACGAGCAGGGCATGACATGGGAGGTTTACGGTGCTTCCCTTGATCCAGAATCCCTGGGAATTGCCATCCAGAACCACTTACAGAGACAAATACGGGAACATGAGAAACTGATTCGGGCCCAGAACAGTCAGTCCCGGAAATCCATTTCCTCGGACACATCCTCAAACAAAAAACTGAAAGGCAGGCAGCACAACATGTTCCAGTCCATGCTGCAGAACTTCAGGCGGCCAAATTGCTGCGTCCGACCCGCTCCCTCTTCTGTGTTAGACTGACATGGTTTGCAGGGATGTGTATATGTCTGTGCTGGTAGAGAGAATCCCTCCCCTCAAGTCTTGAGTCCTGCTGTTCAGTTGTGTTATTGGGGTTGTGATGCAGCAACAGTGGAAAATTATTCCCCTTTGTTTTCCGAGTAGCCACACGCTCCATTACGCAGTTATTATTGCCACAGCTGGTGTATTTCCACATGATGACCCCGTCCCCACTACTGTCCAGATGAAAAGCTAGGTACTTAGCAAAAGCACAAATTGAAATTACCACCTTGCTGCAAGGGAGAGCAGCACCTTCTGACAAATCAAGAAGCAGAGAAATTGTCAGAATTATTATGGGAAATTATTTGTGTGCATCACAAGGTCTTGCACAAAGGGGCAGGCTAGAGGAAGAGGGGTGAGGTGAAACTAAGATTCTACAGCTGTAAAGATCTAACACAAGACAAGTGACCTAGTGTGTAAATTACCCAACAGAGAGGCAGGTCTGTGTAAAGAATACAGGCAGTGATAACTGAGCAGTCCAACTTCTGCTGATCCTTTGGGGAGCTGTTGTCACGCAAGCCCCAGAGATCCAGGTCTTCTCCCACTGAAATGGAGAATCAGAGAAAGAGTGAGGATGAAGGCTGAAGGATGCTCTCTCTGGGAGAAGTTAAGTCATTGGCTAGAAGGGAGGGTGAGAAAAGGATGCATTCTGTGGGCTTTTTCTCCCCTGCATCAGCCACACTTAAGCTATAAGCAGGCAATGAACGAAGGGCAGGTGAGGCACATGAGAGCACCTTGGTAGATGTAACTGCAGCCAGCGGGATGGTGCCCTCACTCATGGTGTGGCATTCCAGCCAAGTCTTTCAAAAGCAGCGAGCTGTCTGGCTCCTCCTCAGCCAGGGTGGGCAGCCCATGCTCCCAGCCTCCCACAGCACTGAGCACCACTCCTCTAAATCACTCTTTAAAGTGATGTGAATCATTTTTCTCTCTCCAGAGATGCAGAGTAACGTGTTCCCATAGGAGCAGACTGTCCTGTGCACCTGGGTCCATGAGCCCAGATGACTGCTGTCTTACATGGATGTTTCCCTTCGAAGTCCTTAGCCAGCTCTACTTTTTTGCAGTATTTTGGTGCTTTTCCTGCTGCCTTTCAGAAACGACTACCATTTATTTAGCCTGTGTGTATTTTGTTCCACTTAATGCTCTCTATATAACAAACCATTCAGTTGTTAACTTGAAACTTTTATTTGACAGAAGCACTGAAATCTTGAGACAATCTTTGCTGTATTTCTAATGTTAGAAAAGTTGTAGAAACTGCTAATAAAAGGTAGCTTAGTGACTGTTTCTCCAGAAGTGTGATACACAATAATGTCTTAAATGTATGTTGGTCACATTTCTCATCTTAATAATATTTTTCAACCTGGGAGATGTGTTTCCCACTGTCTGTTTACTAGAGCTCATGATGGGAGGCTGGAGAACTGCAGCTTGTAGAAAATTTAGTTTTCAATCCTGTGGAGCACTGAGGATTTGGGTGTTGTAATCCTGCAGAGTACTAGAGTTACATATGGGTTATTGTTAGTCCATTAAAGATTTTTCAAGAATCATGATGATAATTCAGTTCTGCCTCTAGTAGCACACCTGGCTTATTCTGTAGGTCTTGTTATTGCAGCTTAGTCTGTGAATCTTACAGGTTTACACAGTGCAAATGAGTATTTTTTTCTCTCTCTCTTTTTTTTTTTTTTTTAAATTGTGAAGCAGACCAGAGGTGGTCCCCTTGTATTTAGGAGGCCAGGCTTTTTGACTACATCAGCTCTCAAGCCTTCAATGCAGGTTTTGAGGGGCATTTGTTCCCCAGCAGCGAGATAAAATGCTGTAAGATCCAGTGTTTTAACCCGGTTCAATGAAAGGTGTTGCCCCTAGGCGTAGTACTGAACTGACTCCTAGTTTCCCTCTGGTGTATATTTGGGAACTCTATGGCACATCCTTGTTCCATTTCTGTACATTATTTCATGTCCTCTCCTGCTTGATGCTGAATTGCTAATTCTGAAATACTACATGAGTGTCTTCCCACCTCTGCCTACCAGGAGAAAAGTCTCCTTCCTTTTATCTCTTAGCACTGTTGTTTCCATCCCCCTTCTAGCAGTGTCTGAGATGTGAGTTTCATGTTAAATTTTGTGTGAGATTAATACTGGCAGTATCATTAGGTCAGGTTAGTTGACAAGTTTGTTGTTTCTTCCCATGTTGTATCCTTGTCAGCCCTGAAGGGATTTCCCAAGTTGTCCATGGTGTTTGCTATGTCCTGTCCAGGTCCAAGGCTTGTGATGCTCCTTTTGCCTCCCTTCTGCCCCCTCCCTCACTATCTGCTGCCCAGCCTGCCTTGCTGTGAAATGGTGTCCCTTGGCTCAGCTCATGTCCTTCTCTCCACTGTCTCCCTTGCCAGCATTGCCAGCATTGTGTGTCCCCCTTGCTTGCATTGTGAGCCAGCATACTCTGAACTGTCCCTTTAGAAATACGCTCGGTCTGAATATATAAATGGATTGTTTTGGGTTGTTTTTTTCAGAGGAGAATAAATGGCTATAGTGCATTCATTGATTTCCATGAACTTTATCCTTTAGCTTAAGCTCTCCAAAATATTCCTAGCATATGCATTGCTTTTTTGAGACCAAACTGAGCTTGGCAAGGAATGAGTAATGTGGTAGGGCAGCACTCAAATTAAGTCTTTGTCATGAGGAATAGGAGGTCTCTCCGAGTTCCCTGCAGCGCCTTCCAGCTATGAGTCTTCACCAGCTGGTCCATCCATACCTCCCTCCCCAAACAACCTTTCTTTCAGGAAAGTTTCACCAATACATGTGCACCACAAAATGCCAACAGGCAGGTTACTAAGCAGATGCATCTGAACAACTGCACAGGCATAACTGGAACAACCATAGTGGTCAGCAGAGCTCTGTGCTTTTGTGTTCTGGGAGAGTACAAGTGAAAGACAAAATGCAAAAAATCAGTGATGCTGCCTGATGGGCACAGAAGTACTGCAGATGTGTGTTTGAAGCCAAGCAATAACACACCAAAAACCAACACACAAAAATGAGTCAATAAACACCAGCACATCTCATGGAAAGTGTTTTAGGTTTTTAGTTTGCCTTGCTAGGGCAGACTGCAGGCAACCTGCTAATTTAACACCGGTAATTTGTGCTTTCTTCTGTGTACAATGTCGAGGTAACAATGTGAATCCTTGTAGGGATGATGCATCTTTCACCAGCAGAAAACAAGCCCATGTTTTTAGTGCCAGTTAGCAACTAGTATGCATGTGAGTGGTCTTGTAGTAGCCAAGAAAGACTGTTTGTGTCACATCAGCATTGAAAATCAAAGTGCACTTGGAGTAGTAGTGTGGCAGAGGGTAGGAGGAGGTGATCTGTGTGCCACCAGCCTGCTCTTTTTCTCTGCCCAGTGACTCAGAATCACATTGCATTGGTTGGATTGGTAACTCTGCCCGGTGACTCAGAATCTCATTGCATTGGTTGGATGGTTAGCCACCAAGGAAATCCATTTAAGCTAATAAAAAGAGGATTCAAACTAGAAAGTACTTTGTCATTCCAAGAGTAAATCTCTATGGGAAAAAAAATAGAAGACCCGTATTGCAACCTAGTCAACTGAAGTGTCTCTTAAATTCAGTTGCTTACAAGATGAGAAAATTTTGGCAACAAGCTAATTGTAAGGAAGCTCTTTCCTGGAGGTTCTGTCTTCTGTGAAGGTTGACCTGGCCAGAAGTGAATGAGAATGGAAGATTTTATATCCATTCAGAAGCTATGCACCAGGAAACATGAGAACAAGCACGTTTCAATGTTGTCCTACAAAGCTTGAGTTGAATGAGAATCTCCTTGCAGGCAATTTGCAATATAGTACTGGATTTGATGTGGGGCTGTGACAGCACCCACCACTGTCTGTGTGTACTTGGTTGGTGTCTACCAGCTTTGCATTGCCTTGTGCTTTTAGAAAAAAGAGTGCTTTTGGAAAAAGAGTGGGGAAGGAGCTGAAGAGACAAAGAGGAATGGAATAGAAATAGGATAGGATAGGATAGGATAGAATAGAATAGAATTCAATTCAATTCAATTCAATTCAATTCACCAGGTTGGAGATAGACATCTCAGTTTGAGAGGAAGAAAACCTTATTTTGACTATACAAGAAGGAATTCTTGATAAACATTGTAGGGAAGGGACAAAAAGAGAAGTAAAGCGAAGTTGATGTAGGTGCTTCACAAGGAATTCCCATTCCTATGTCTGTAAAGGCAATGGTTTGCTTAAGCTTTGCCTGTTTGTTCATTCTGAGCTCACACTTCTTTTGTTTGTTGGTGTGCCAATGCTTTCAGGAAAATTAACATTTCTGAAGGCTGTATGTTTTGCTACTGCATACAGACATATCCCATATTAAACAAACCACTAGGCAAGCAACCTGTTTATAACTGCTGCTGCCACCTCAGAGCTTGTAGATTGCACCCTTTGGAGAAGTATATTCAAGGGATTCAGAAAAGGTTCTAAAGGTTCAGAAAAGGCTCTAAAGATGACACTAGCTTTTATCTTGAATTTCATTACTATGTTGAAGTGTTAGAAGTGGAAATCCAAATTAAAATCAGTGTTGAAGCTCATGGAAAATTCAAGTTGGCTGCCACTCTGGAAACTTGATGGAATCTACCACAGCAGTGTTTCATTACTTAGCTCAGTATATGTAAGGTTTGCATGAAAGGCTCTGTGGTCTTAGGAAGTTAAGGGCTACAGTCTGAAGGACTCTCTCCCCTCTTGTTTTGGTTTTGTTTTGGTTTGGGTTTTGTTTTGTTTTGTTTTTTTTCTTCCCTGTGCAACATCTCAACTTCTGCTGGTTTGTTTGTGGGTGACTGTGATGTCTGTATGTTATCTGTTTTCAGTCATTGTGGAAGCACGTGCATAGATCCTCACCCAAATGCTGCACACTACCAAGTGTCTCTGGAGTCACAGGCTGCTGCAGTGGTCCATGGGCCTGGAGGCCAGGTCCTGTACATTGGAAAGGTTGCAGTGTTCTCTTAGGATCCTAAATTATCCCATCTGAGTCAGTGTAGACATTTAATAGAAAGAATGAAGTATTACAACTGAACTGAGCCAAACTGAAATTAGTATCATCTTTTTTCTTCCTTTTTTTTTTTTCTATTTTTCTTGTTGATCCTCTCAGATTTATTGGATGTTGTGCTTTCCTTAGCAGCTCTTCTTCCCAGAGGTTATAATGTGGACTTTGCATCAAATCCTGGCAAGGAAGATATTGTAACGTGAAATGATTCTTTCATTATTCAGGATCTTTAAAGAAAAAGATGATGTTATTACTGAGCCAGATCATAGAGGCAGGAAATACTATTTCCTCTAGGAAATATTTGCTGTTGGTGAACTTGTGTGTGTGTGCAGGTCTCATGCATTACTCATGCTCTAAGATGATCTTTGCCCTTGTGATTGAACGCTGGAGGCTTAGCATTTTGACAGTTCTGAGGCAGGTCTAGATTACTCTGCAATGCAGAAAAGAAGGATTTTCTCATTATCTAGTGTCCAAAACAATTTCCACAGATATCTCTGGCTAACCTGTTTCTAGACTTTCAACAGAAATTGTGGTGGCCGAGGCATACAGAAGTGCACACTGAGCTTTGTAGAAACACACACTGGTGCATACATTCCGTTTTCTACACAAAGGCTATGAGTGACAGCAAGTATCTGAGTTTACCAAGCACAGAATCACATCAGCCAAGTCCCATGTGAAATACTACTGGTCCTTAAGTTTTTGTTAGCTTACTGTTTAGACTGACACTCTATGGAGTGGAAGTAAATGACAGTTCTGCCAGCAAAGTCTCCAGCAGTTGTCTGCTGCAGAATATGAGTCTCTTAAATGTTTCTCAGCAGCTGTACTGCAACAGGTGACCCTTCAGCTGGAGGGTTCTCTTGACAACACTTCCCTTAGTCCGGTTCATAGTATTTTCAAGTATGTCAAATGCAAGTTTAGACAATGTCACTTCAGTAAAATGGAAGAGAGAGAACCATGCCTTCATGGTACATGAAATTATGTCTGAAGTAAGGTCTCAGTTGAATACTAAAAAGCACTCTAACCACAGTTAAAAGGAAAGAGAGTGAGGTGAACTTGCAATTCCTGGCTGTTGCAAGCACCACAAAATGATGGTCATCAGTCAGCAGCAGAAGAAAACCAACTTGGAGGCTTCTAATGACAACTAATGTTATTGTGGCTTTATTATTTTTTATAGCTACCTGACTGAACATAATGTACTGTACAAAGTAAAGCTAGTATTAGGCTTCCAGGTGTACTGTGGCATTTGAGACATACCATCAGAAGTTTGCATGTGAAGAAGTCTTATAGTGATACTAAAGCAATGTTTCCCACTTGATTGAGTCCCTTAGGAATTTAATGTTTTGCTGTTTTACATCTCCTGGTTTTCATGCTGACTACAATAAAATGAACACTGTCTTAATTATTCTGGGTCTCTGTGTATAGGCTGACATGGGAAAAGAACTTTTCAGCATGGCCATTCTGGCTAAATCTGTGAATGTCTGTAAGACAGAGCAGCTACAAAGGGCTTTCTGAATTCAGGCCTGAGACCTGGCACTTTGCGAAGCTCCACGTGGTGGAAGCCACCATACCCTGTCCCTGCTGAAGAGGAGACCTGTCTGCTTCCTTCTGTGTAAGTGCCATTGCCTTTTCACAGCTGTTCCTGAGTGCAGGCTTTTCTGCAGCAGCCGCTGCTCTGCCCTTCTGCATGAATTCACTCAGCCTTTCAGTGGCCAGTTGCCACGCAGCAACACATTATTCATCCAGCTCAGCAGCCCAGGAGTTGAGGTGGAAAGGACAGTGGTGTCACTGCTGTAGCAAATTGTCACTGCCAGCATGTCTGCACACCATGCATGAAGCTGATAGCATCAGCATCACAGTAACCTGAACCATTTTTGTCCCCCAAAAGAAACAGACTTTTATCTCATAGTACAAAAGAACATAAATAATGAATGATGGCAATGAAGTATTTTGATCCAGTAGTGTTACAGGAATAGTATTTCCACGTGCCTGTCTACTACTGGAGGGCGTGGAGGACTCCACCTCAAGTCCTTAAACAGTGTGGCGGCATAACACCTCTGCTACCAGAGGCTTTCTGGCTGCTCACTCCAAGCTGGAGCCCTCTTCCCAAAAATGGTTGTGTCCTTTGCTGTGTCTCTATACTTGTATCTTCTAGCCTTCAGACTACTTCAATTAACTGCCCAGTGCTTTGGGCACTCACACAGGGTGTTTTACTAATGAGTTTTGCAGCATTCCTTGTCATACGGTTCAGGTTCCTGTGTGCCAGTGGCTGACTAAGATTGGTCCCTCCCCAAAGGTGTTTCCCTTTAGTAGCTGCATTCATTCAGCTCTGTGACTCGCTTGGGAAGCTGTCTTTGTAGGCAGTAAATCTGAGATCTCTCTTTCCTGCTTCATCCCTGTAGACTTGTCGCAGTAGGGAAAAAGCCTAGGGATCGCCTGCCCCAGGGGGCTGAGCCAGCAGAAAAAGGAACTGTGCAGAAAACATGCTAGCACCCAATCTAGCCCATAATCAGCAGTGTACATTTTGCATCTGTTTCAGATTTTATGTAACATAGCCGTTTCAGGGAGATATGAGTTCATGCATTCCAGCTTCTTGTTCATGCATCAGCTGATTTAACTGTGGCTGTGAGCTTTTCAACCAGCAGCACTACATCCCAGGGTATCTGCTGCACTTCTTTCACCCGCTAAGGAAATCACCGTGCCTTTAGGTATTCAAACCCCACGGAAACCACTCTGTGGCAGGTGGCGGTATTGTGAGTGGAAAACTTGAGATTTTCTCATCAAATTTCAGATTACTCCTTTGAGAACCAGAAATGGTTAGGTTTAGTAGCCAATGTTTTAACAAGTAGAAGCTTACACCTGCAACTATTTTGATAAATATGGCATCATGTGAGAGCAGTGTGGGGTGCTCTTATCTCCTGTTGAGGTCAGGTCATGGAGAACTGTGGGTACGTGGTATCTCAACAAAGAAAACCACTGTTAATGAAACACCTTTACCCAACTTGATAGTAGGTAACTCACAGAAGGCAGCTCAGAGCAGTGAGGACAGTCTGCATGTCTGGACCAACAGAAGGTTGTAATTACAGCTTAGGAAATGGTAACATATGCCCCATTGCTGCTCATATTTCAGCTGTGTTTGTAGGAGTGAGGGGACTGATGCTTTCATCACAGAGCACCCTGCTTCCTAAAGCATCCTTTGCTCTCACAAAAGTCAGATTAAAGGGGATCACAGCAGCTTGGTGTTGCTGTAACGGGTGATGGCCAAAGTGACAAAAAGCATACACTCATGGCTAGCAGAGTACAAAGATGAAGACCCTGTTTATTCCAGCAAAGCAACACATATTTGTGTGTGTGTTGTGTTAGTGAGGCTGCATGTGAGTGGTTAACAAACTTTTCTCAAGATTCTTGCTGGTTAGTGATAGCATTGCTATAGTTACTTTTTAAACTAGCCCAGGTGGCTCCTCTATCTCAAACTTGCAGTTTCTCATAGTCAAACTACGCATTCAGTCCAGGGACTTTCCAGAGACTCGAGGGCACAATGCTCTCTCATGGGGATACAGTGATGTTTTCGAGGTCAATCTCTTCCTGGCTCACCAAAGGGTCTGCAGATTCTTCACAGTTTCCCACATTTGGGAGAGAAGGTGCCAGCCTCCAAAGGAATTTGTCTTTACTGTGCCATGTTAGCAATGAATTAACTTTTTTTCTTTCTTTTAATGTTTTCTAATAGCTTGTTGTGGACTGCAGCACAAGGAAGGGATTTGGGTCATTCATGCTGAGGTTCTGCCTTAATTCAATAATTCTATTTATTTATTCTCCTAATTAGAAACCTGCTTGTGGCAGTGCTTTTTCTCTAAATCCACTTATATAACATCAGAAAGACAAGAAAGCTGAGCAGTTAAGGATGTGTTTCTCACAGGCTGGTGAAAAATACCCTGGCAGCTAGAACACAAAGGCTCAGCACCTTCTTTTTTCCTCTGGAAGATGGCTGGTGTGTAGGAATGGCTGCTGGTTCTGCAAAGCCCCCACGTCTGCCCTGAGGATTGCTGGGCTGCAGAAGGAGGAGAGACAAACAAGGTCTGTCCAGGAACTGGCAGAGGTGAGGCCATCAACAAAGCTGCTCTCCTGTGATTTGGGAACACCTCATGGTTATTGTCTGTTCCTTTTATAAGGACATTTACTGATGCCCCAGTAAGACTAATTGCTTAGGTTTAGTAAGTCTTAAGCTAAGGGAAAAGCCTCTGGCAAGATACTGGCTGCATGCATTTGAGTTACTCACCCTTCCGAAATGTCTGCACTCCCAAAGGTTTTTGGATGCTTTGAGCACCTCTTTGTAGGCAGAAGCTGGTGGACAAGCTTCCCTGTTTTTTTACTGGCTGCAGGAGAGAAGGAATGGGGAATAAATAGGGCTGACACTCACTTCAGTCATATCCAGATGTGTCCCCTCACTCTGTATGACCATATCTTTATGTACGCCAACTATTTAAAAGAGAATTGCTGGCTAAGAAAGCTGAGAGCAATATATACAGTTTAGGGAAGATACTGTAATCAGATGAGTCCTACAAACTATCTGAGGCAAATGCAAATAAAGTATGTGGCCCAATTTTGGTTGATGATGAGAAATATTCTTTGTTACAGGTTCATCTCTTTGCCTATACTGACACGGTTCTGCATGCTTATGTATTTTTCTTCTGGGACACAGTAGTAGTCACCCTGATTTCCCTGCTGCACTACTTTTCTACAGCAGGCTATGCCTCCTATGCCTCCTATGCCTCCTAAGCAGTGCTTTCTCCTCCCACTTGCCCACCTCGGCTGGCTTGATGGTGAAGGACTGTTTGGAAGAGTGAAGAGGTTGGTTGTTCACTCTCATCTGCTCTTCAATTTTTGGATGTTGCCACGAGTGATGCTAGTAACTGTCTTGCATTTATTAATGTGAGTTTCTGTGCTTTGGGGACATATCCCGAGATTATCAAACTGAGAGCAAACAACACAGCCTGCTCCCTGGGGCAGAAGTGAGTGAGTACTTTCTTCCCTATCTGCCACTCATCTTTCACATCTCCCTCATCGATTGCAAAGCCGCCGCCAGGTTCTCTGGCCTTGCCTTGTGGCAGCACAGGTGGAACAGAAAGCAGTCTTATTTTCTCCAGCACGTAATTCCCTGAGATATGCCCCCCACAGGCACAGAGCTGCAGTGACCATCTCATAATGTCCACTCCTTTGCCTGCAGGGAGAAAAATCTGGCCCATTTCTTCTTGTGCATTTTCTTTCTAGCCTGGCTCATATACAGGCTGAAATAGCTCCTGCAAACAAATTGACAGCACTGACAAGAGCGACTACAAAATTGAGGGCAGTCCCTAAACTATCCTAATTGCTGCTGAAACAGAAGCTGGAGCTTTTGTAGAATCTGCTGCTGGGGAAAAAAGGGAAAGGGTAAAAAAAAAAGCTATGTGATACAGCTTACAGCTTATTTTTTTTATGGCTACACATGTGAAGCTTGTGTCCAGCTTCAGAGCAGCTGGTCTTTTTTGTCCCCAGTGCAGGTTAAAAAAGAAAGAGAGAAAAAACACATTGAAGCCTCCCTCTACTGGGGCACACTGTGCTCTTCTATTCATCCATGCACAACGATGCATTGCACTTTTCCTGGCATCTGCTCTGATCACTCACTTTTCTACCACTGCAAGGCATCCAATACTACCTCCAGAAGAGCTTTCATACTTCTTTAATCTGTTTGGCAAGTTTTGTTTGACTAAACTGTTTGGGTCTTTCAGTGCTGTGGCATATACCTTTGAAAGTTCATATGCCTAAACAAAGCAAACAAACAAATAAACCCCAAACAATTATGTTTCCAGATGTCAGAAAGGCATACAAAACCCCGTAAGGCCATGATTTCTCCCAGAGGTTTTATTGTTTCCCTTTCTTTTTCTTGCTAAGAGACAGAGAGCTGCAAAAACATAAATATGAAGTTCCTGGCAGATCGTTTAACTTAATTTTGCATTGGCTTTAGTGGGAGAAAAATGTGTAGGCTGTTTTTTGATAAATAGGCTAGGCAGATGTTGATTGATTTAAGAACCTCCCAGCATGCTAGAGAAACGTGACACAAAGGCTTTTAAATATATTAAAAGGCACTGTCAGCAGACTCTTTAGTACTAAGACCCTAATTGAAGAATGAAAATGTACTGTGGTATTGTGGATGTTCTGGCAAGTTGTATGTGATTGCCACCTACCTTAAATGAGATCTCTTTTAAATGGAGCTACATTATTTAGTCCTCTGTCTTGTAACTCTCACCCTAGCTCTGCCTGCCTTGTTTGCCAGAAACCAAGCATTGCCTGCAGGTATACACAGCACACATTGATTTTAAGGTCACACTAACACATTGCATGCAAACACCACAACAGCACTTGGGAGCAGCACCAACCATAGTATCACATGGATATTTAACTCTTTCTTACCTGTGCCTTTGGGAGTTGGGGCCTGAAGTAGACCTAGCCTGTTTCTATTTGGGGCAAAGAAAACAAACAAACAAATACCATAAACCTGAGGTTTAGCTCTCCAAGCTGGACAGGTTACCTTGAAATTGTCTTCAGCGTAATCGATGCAGCTCTATGCCTTAAACCTGCAGGCAGCCCTAAATTATTTCTTGCAGTGCAAATTAATATCTGACTGAAGAATTGATTTTTGGCAATAATTGTGCGTGGAATTTGGTCCTCCCTGCTGGTAGCTATGTCATAAGCATAGACAAGCTGGGAAGAGTGAAAGTCCTCTTCTTCTTTGAGCAAAAGACTAAAACTCCTTGCTTTGCTTCTAAGTGAAACAAATCAAATATTTTTCCCTCTTAACTTTTAATGAGCTGTCAAATCTTGACAGAAACCAAGAGGACCTGCCTGATCACTGAAGAACTCTTGCACTGCAAAGCTTAACTGTCCCCTCTAGAGAGACTGGCTCTCCTTAGGTCTGTACAACTATGCAATGCATGATGTCCAAGTTTACATCCTCCTTGATAAACTCTGGCAAATGTGCTTTTTTAGCAAAGGAAATACCTTCACCTTTCTGAGTACCTCCTGCCATGGCTCAGGGCTGGCACACTCACTGTCTAACCTCCCCCTCCTTTTCAGATGACCTGTCAGAAGAATTTTGCAAATGGGCCTCTGAAACCTAAAGGGCACATCTACCACACATGGCTTAAGTCATGGTCACATAGTGTTTGCATACAGCCCCACATGAGCAACAGATCTGCAGTAAAGAGGGCAAATGTGTTGACCCAGGGTTTAGTTTTTGCATGGCCCACTCAGGTGAGTAACAGCCCTCCAGCAATGCTCCTTTTGCCTGCTGAGCCAGCAAGGGAGTCGCTTTGTATGAATTGCCATCAAAACGGCCAACCTGGCAAATGCAGAGGCAATTTTGATTCTTAGACACCACTTTTATTGTAGGCTTTCCTAAAGACATTAGGCAACAGGCAATATTCATCACTGCTGTGTAGGTTGGTTTTGTCTGGTGATCAAGACACTCTAGCACTGGTCTTCTAAGCCCTGGCCTTAATGTCCAAGAGAAGCAAGCTCTTTAATCTTCTAATTATCTGCCATATTTGGAAAAAAGTCTTTCCTGCTACGTCACTTGAACAAATGCCTTCACCCTCTGTTGCCTCCAGTCTAAGAGAAAGTTTTTCACTAGGATGCATTACTAGCAGGGGAGCCAGAAAATCCTGCAGTCACACTGCAGGATGTTTTACAGCTTCTGTACTGAGCCCAAGTATTTGTCTTCAATATGCAAAGTGTTCAGATACAGTTTGGGTTGTGGTTTATTTGAATCCATTCGGCTGTTGAACAGCTCATGGCGTGGAAAAGGTGCAGCAGATGGAGGCCACAGTGAGGCAACACTGGCTGACAGGTATTGAATAGTGTCACTGCCAGACTCTAGGAGCATAGTATCATAGTATCATGGTCCAGATAAATCACTTGGAAGTGCTTCAAGCAAGATCAGTAAGCTCCAGCTCAGTAATATGAGTGCAGAAGTTAGTTCTCTGGCATGTCTTAGACAATCTCTTCAGGTGACTAGGAGGGTCCCTTATAGTGATAAGACTTGCTCTTGACTGGGGTCTTCCATGTCACAAAGGACATAATGTTGCTAAGCAGCCAAAACAAGCAGGGGACCCCTGCTACTTAAATACACTGAATAATGCTGCAGCCTGGAAGAATTTATAAATCAATGCTCATGTGTTGAACTGCCCAAGCATCGGCACCTTCCAGTCAAGTCTGCAGCAGCATGACTAACAGACCTGTCATGCATCTCAGCGCTGCCTGTGGCACCTCACTATCTCTGATATTGTCATGTAGGGACACCTTACAGCATGCCCTCTGCAAAGGAGCAAATAAGGCACAGCATCTGCACTGTCCAAGTGGCCCTCAACCGGTACATGGCTTGAAGGTCATCTCTACAATCCTGTGGTCAGTATTTACAGCCTTACCTGGATCACTAGGAAAGGAAGCTGCTGAGGCTTTCTTGAGGGAAGGCGAGGCTGTAGGAAGCCCACTGGAGCTAATCTCCTGTTGCCTTCATATTGGCCTTTGGGCCAAACTCTCCTTGTGCAAGATCAACACAGCCTGGCTGCTGGCCAGCATTCAGCTCTGCCTGACACCTTCACCTTGCCCCAGAAGCTTTAGCCCCCTCCTGACCAGGCCATGTGGGATGTTAAGTTAATTCTGTCCTCTTTCTAGGGTGACATTCAGGGGTTTAGAGAATGCATTTCCTTTTGGCTTAATCCCATCTCTACTTCATGTTTTCAGTAAGACTCTTCTCTGGAAGTTTTTCACTCCTTCTGTTCCCTGACCCTAAGTGTTGGTCATATTAAAGGAATTCCTGAACTGCGGGAACTCAAGCTGGACCTTGGCACCACAGCAGAGCACCATTGCTCAATGGGGTAATCCTTACCAGGAAACAGGATGAAGAGCTTTAATTTCCTTCTGAAAGTCCTAAGGAATCTGTGTTTACCTATTCCCCAGCACCCTATCCAGCCTTTTGTTTCAGCCAGCCACTGGACCACAATCCCCAGCACTCCAGGCATTGCAATCAACTCTGATGACTGCCCTGGAATGTAATGAGACTGCAACATATCAAGAATAATACACCTCAGCTGCACTGCCTTGGTTTTATATCTAAGCACAGGGCCTCTGGTTTGTGTAGCTTCCTCTAAAGAGACATTTTGGGTTGGACTGATGTTAGATTTGAAAATAATTTTTAAAACCCCACAACTGTTAAACATACATGGAAAAATCACCTTTCTTCTTGGTCTAATTGATGGGCTGTCCACAAATGCATCTGCAGTTTCTTGCGTTGGTGTTTAGTTTATTAAAGATTTGTCTGAATCAAACCCCAAGGGCCAGATGATCAGCTGGAGTTAATGAACATAGCACAATCGATTGCAACAAAGCTATCAAGTCACTTTATAGCAGCTGATGAATTGACTTTGATTCTGAACAACTCCATACACAAGAGCACCTAGGACCTGAATTTGACTTGCACAGCCACTGTCCTGTAGAAAGTGAGACCGAGCTTTGAAGGTTTGGGGGCAGGTTAGGCATACTGCATTGTTACATTTTGGGACTTAATTTAACTGAGTCCTTGCCAGAAATTCAGGGTTCAGAGTTGACACAACCCTATTTATTGACTATTTTTTTAACTTCTGAGCCCTCACTCATTTTGTTTCACTGTTCTGTTTTGTCTCAGTCTTCAAGAAGTGGGACTGCAGACCCAGTGGGGTAGAGAAACCAGCCCTGCCTCAAGGTCTACAGTGCCTGATGTGAAGGGGCTCTGCCTCCTCTATGCCCTTGTTGCTATTGTTACTGCTGTTCATGGAGTTACCGAGTATTTGTGAGAAGCTGGATGCCATTAGTGCTACCAGTATGGGCATTTGGTCTCTTCACCAAAGTGCCCTTGATTTAATTACTTATTCACTTGTCACTTCGGAGTGATTTGGGGTGAGGGGGAGAAGGGAGGGGATTGGGGTTGGTGCTGCTTGTTTGCTGTAGCCGTTTTCACATCTGGATGTGCTCTTCACAACCACAGCCAGCAGAGACAGAGCCTGGTCCCTGAGTTCCCTGTGATCCCTGAAGCCTCCTGGGGGTTTCTTTCCTTACCAGATGCAGGGCCCAAAAACATTGCTGAGGCCATGCCACACAGATCTGTTGCTTCCTCTCCGTATTGTGAAAGGCAGCAGCCTTACCTGTAAGCCTGACTGCAGCTTTGTGCCTGTTTAACACGTGCCCTTCTTTATCCAGCCCCTGGTCCCTGCAGGAAGCAACAGAAGGCATCTCATAGCGACCATACACTGGGTTGCTAGAAACACTAAACAGACGGTTTGAGGTGTTGCTGATCGCCATCAAATGACCCTTTAATCTTGATTCCATGAATGTCTATTAGGTTAATTTTTCAGCTGGCAGTGCACAGCTGTGGGTAAGCATATTGTATCTCCAGCAGTGCTGCAAAGGCAGCTCCTTCTGTTCACCAGATGTCGTCAAGGAGTTTATGAACGCTGCTGTAGTGAAAACCAGTGGTAATGGGCATTTGATATCCTAGATTTTATGGGTCTGTTCAAGCAGAAATGGGGGGAGGGAAAGGGAGAGCAGCACAGAGAGCAGCTGCAAATTCAAGCTTCTCTCTGAAGATGTGCCTGAAAGATAATGATGATCAGTAATAGCTAATAACAGCCTGTGGCAGCTGGCCTGATAAGAAAAAACCCAGTTGTGGAGGTGGAGCTGGCATAGTCTGAATTGTCACTTGAAACAGGGGAGTGGGGGAAATACTAGGTTTACACCAGCGTGTCTTTTGTCTCTGTGAAAGCAGCGCAATCAGGAGGTGCTAAAGCTCAAATCTTTTCACCTGAGTACGTTTTACACCCAACTTAAGTGATAGGGAATCACAGGGTCTAATAGCAGTCTTATGTGGAGGAGAGCCCAAGGTCTGGGTGCTTAAGCTGTCAGAGGATTTGTGTATGTGGAAGCAAGAGGTAGTAAAGAACTCAACAGCAGGTGAAGACACCCTCATTCCAAAGGCAAGTGTTTCTTCAGCAATTCTTTTGGTATCTCCTACCTTCTATCTCCAATGCACTGATTTCTAAAGCTCTCTGTTTTATTGAGAGTCTTCAGCTTGTTTTGGAGGAAGTGGCTATGGTCTGTGATGGCATGTGGAAGAGTGTTTTGTGGGTGAATTGTATCACCACTCTGTGGCAAACATAACTTGATCTTCAATGTCCTTTGTTGCAGTTTGCCTCTATAAGAAGGAAAAAGTGCACTGCTGCCTTAGCTCTAGGCAGTGTCTTCAATAATCCTTAAATCTACTGGCTAACTGCCTCTTCTGCTACTCAAGGAAATGTAGAAATAATTTGATGAGTGACCATATGTTGGCTTATGGCATTAATAACATATCTTTAACACCTGAGATGTATCCTGATTCAGGAAAAAAAAATATGAGAACAGCAGGAAATTCAGTGAGCCTTGACAGGTCATTGTTACACACGTTTTTCTCCCTCTCTCTCTTTTTTTTTTTTTTTGTCTTTTAATGGACAAGCTGAGACTGCCTGTTTAGTGTTATGACTGATGGGCTTAAAGCATAAGCCATGAAGGTCTTCTCTGCACCCTTCCCTGCAGAGAATTAATGAAATTATCCCAGGGATTTAACACCTAGCCAGACATTCATTTGCTGAATCTTTATAAGGAATAAGTGTCTTGCAGTGAAACTGTCCTGTTAAAGTAGTCACTTTAGGAAGGGCTAAAGCAACTGCAAGCATATCGTTTTCACTAGGCAGAATTTCAGTGTGTTAAAACCAAAGGCAGAGACAACTGCATTAAGATTAATTTATATAGTGTTCTTTCTGATAGGTGGAGCCTGGAAAGGTCAGAGATGGTTACAAGAAGGATGATCCAAAATTGTTGCTCAGTATTTATATTTATCCACTCAGATCACTGCAAATTTCTGGCCTTTTTGGAGTCAATGGCAAGAATTCCACTGATATTGGAAGATTATTTCCCCCCCCCCCCCCCCCCCCCCCCTTGGGGAGTATGTTGCCTTTCCCTCTAAATTCCAACAGAAAAAGAAGTCAGAAACCAGTTCATGCCAATTTACAGCCCATCTGAAAACCTTGTAAGTGGCTTCCTACAAGGACAGTTTTCAGGTACCTGTCCTGTGTCTGTAAGATGAGCTGGTGGGCAGTGACACATCTGGGTAACCTGTTCCTCTAGCAGCAGGCTAGCCTGCAAGAAGCACAAGTTCAGAACAACATTGGGGATCCAGAGCAAAAGGTCATCACTGCAATCCTTGAGGAGCCCTTGGATAACTACATACAGCATGGAGCTCAGAGTGGTATCACAACACTGACCAATACCTAAGGAGTTAGTCTGGTGGCTAACTCATGTTATGATGTGTGTCATGCACACATCTCTTGCTGCTGGGACAGTAGGGACATCATTGATTCAGGAAGGGTATCCACTGTTCATTCCATCCTTTTTCACTGCAATGCCCAGGACAGCACCTGGCAAGTCCCCAGGGAATTTTCCCTCTTAGTGTTAATTTCTTTTAAAATGTCAATAGACCATTAGGTTTATAGCTGCAACTTTTCATCCATTGTTTATACCAAAGTGAATGCATGTCCCCATGTAAAAACTGCATGGCTAAGGTAACTAGGACAATATTTATGTATTAGCCCTCACTTCAGCTTTGCCTCCCACACCTTCCCAGACAGACATACCTGTGTACATCATTTCAGAGGGAAAAGAATCCCTTGGGTCATACAGGCCTCCTTCCTGTTTGGATAAAGCTTCTACAGAGCAGTGGAAGAAGCTGTGTCTAGAGGATATAAATAGACAACCTTTCTGAATGAAAACAAGTCTGTCATTTTTAAAACAACAGTGAGAAACAGACCAGGGATATGTGTGACAGATGCCCTGTAATAGATAGCATCTATCAGCACTGCCTGTCCACTGTTGTAACTGGAGTGTCTCTGAAACTAGGCGAAACACTTTAATAGAGGGACCCAGAGCAAAATTTAAAATCTCTTGAGATTTGAAGATGTGTTTTCATTACAAACAGAGCTCAGGCCTTATCTCACAATCACCAGATCTGACTCTTCACTCCTTTCTGACAGCTTAGATTGTTTTTCTTGTTGTTTTCCTAAATTTTCCCAGAAGTTTCCAAGTCTGATCCATGCAGGGTTTCAAGGAATGCTTGGCTCTACTGCCAAGGCACACAGGACTCAGAAATCCTGCTAATTCCACTTGAACTAGACCATATATGCTAGCAATAGTATCTCTTACATCAACCAAGTATACATCGGCTCCTAGATCTCTTACTGGAAGAAGCATGATTTGGCTACAGAATGCAAATGCTACTAAACAAGTGAGCCCAGAAAAATGATCAGCAGTTTGTGTTTAAAAAGTCTTCTTTCTAGACAAAGGCAAATGAGTTACAGAAACAAGATGTCAAGAACTGCTAAAATTGTGTACCTTTGTGGTGCTTCAGTTTTATGCCCATCCCAGAAACCTCAGTTTTAATATTCCAGTGACAGTTTGAGGCAGCCTTTTCACTTCATTAAATACTATAACTTTTTGCCTGCATATTCTAAGCACTTTTGTACTGAGCCTTTTCCTACTGACCCTGCCACAGAGACAGTGACTGCAATGGGCTGGCAGTGTAAACAAGCTTCACTTCTGATTTTCAGACACTTGGCATTTAACATTTTTAAGTGGTTAATGCAAAAGTTCTCCAAGGTTAAAGAGGATTTGCTTCCTTCTCAAGTGTTAACTGTTGGGTTTTTTTAAATTACACCAGTACCTGAGGGCAGCTGTGAGAGGCCAGTGTCATCCAAAACTTAACTTGGCTGTGGAAGAAGCAAAAATTACTGTGGTTTAATGTTTGGTGCATATGCTCTGGATGGAAAATTTTGTGATGAATCAGCACTGATAAGAAGGAATAGAATAGAATAGAATAGAATAGAATAGAATAGAATAGAATAGAATAGACCAGGTTGGAAGAGACCTTCAAGGTCATCATGTCCAACCTATCATCCAACACCATCTAATCAACTAAACCATGGCACAAAACACTCCATCCCATCTCCTCCTGAACACCTCCAGTGACGACAACTCCACCACCTCCCTAGTCAGCCCATTCCAATTGGCAATCACTCTCTCTATGAAGAATTTATTCCTAACACAGCTTGAGACTGTGCCCTCTTGTTCTGGTGCTGGTTGCCTGGGAGAAGAGACCAGCCCCCACCTGGCTACAACCTCCCTTCAGGTAGTTGTAGACAGCAATAAGGTCTCCCTGAGCCTCCTGCTCTCTAGGCTAAGAAACCCCAGCTCCCTCAGCCTCTCCTCACAGGGCTTGTGTTCCAAACCCCTCACTAACTTTGTTGCCCTTCTCTGGACACATTCCAGCAAGTCAGCATTGTTCCTAAACTGAGGGGCCCAGAACTGGACACAGGACTCAAGGTGTGGCCTACCCAGTGCAGTGTACAGGGGCAGAACGACTTCCCTGCTCCTGCTGGCCACACTGTTCTTGATACAGGCTAGGATGCCATTCGTCATCTTGGCCCCCTGGGCACACTGCAGGCTCATGCTCAGCCTACTGTGTAGAGATCAACTTCATAGTTCAGTGAAAAGTGTTGTCTAATGGGTATAAAAAGTAATAATCTTGGCTATTCCTGTATTCTTTTCCATTTAGTTACTTTGTGTCAGTGCTGTCTACCCGAGACATTTAACATACCATCAGAAAATTATTGCCTCTTCATGAGGACACACACAATTTATCTCAGTCTTCTAATTTTCATACCTCTAGGATTTTTGCCCATAGATAAATGATCTAGAAATCTGTAGATAGGAGGTGATTAAAATATGGTGTGTAACAGCAAAATAACTTCAAACCCTTCAAACAATACTGTCAAATAATGGTTCATGTTCTGTAAAAGGGTGCATACTATGGAATGTTACTCTAAGTCCTCTTTCATTCAGTGTTGCAATCTTTGGCCCTATTCCTCTTTCTACAGAAACTGCCACCTGAAAATGAAATTGAAAAACCCTAAACCAAATTAACAAGGCGGGGGAAAAATCCCAGTGAGGTTATTTTCATAATGCACAGGACTTATCCTGGTTTCCTATCCTGAGCCTCAGTGGTGCTACATTCATTTAGTGCCTGGCAGGTTAGCCTGTTCAGACTGCTAACTTGTGGCACAGAGATAGAAAATAGGTTTTGTCTTCCTGGACAGACTTCACAAATGTCTGCTACATCAAACCCAGGTTCAGCTGTGAGGAAGTTCCTGATCTGTGTTGTCAGCAGTCGGGCTACAGTGCATTTGGTTAATAAGCATGTTTGTGTGCTAATTGCAAGCATGATTTGAGAGAGGCTCAGGCCAGCTCTTCCTTTTGCTCTGGTTTGTTTCTATGACTGAGACTGCAAAAGGGGAAAGAACAAAATAAAAAAGAAAAAGGTAAAAATGGGGGTGGGAAGGTGGGGAGAGAAATTAATTGTCCCTAATTTTCACCTCTCTCTTGAACTAAGTGTTCCCCAGTGCTCACAACTATAAATGTCTTTTAAATGGAAGTATGGCTTAAAACTACATCTCAGATTTTGGCCTCTTAACTTCATTTTCTTAGGCCCTGAAGTTTACTGACTCACATCTCAACAGTGGTTGAGATTCCAAACAAGGAATCCCTGGTGCTCATACAGGTGTGCTTATTGTAGGTCATCTACATGGTGTATGAGAGTTGCTGCTGTTTGCAACACCTAGTTTCTGTGGTTATAGTATAGCAAATCTATGACCAACTCTGCAATATCTGTTAGCAATGTTTCTTATTCTCCCTTTGCCTGCAAAAGGTCTTTTGGCTCTTCGAGAAATAAATGTTGATTCAAGTCATGTGTTGCTAATACAGGGTTTGCCTGCAGACTAGTTTGATGCTTCTGCTATTGGGAAGGTCTGCTGCAAGCTTCAGCACTTGTGACAATAGCATTTGTGTGCACTTAGTATAACTATAGGTCATGGAATCATTAGATCCATAGAATCATAGGGTCCCATTGTAAACCTAGCACTGCCAAGTCTATCACTGAACCGTGAAGATGTTGGAAACTATGACTTGTCAGGCTAAGATTTTGAGGATAGTCATCTGTCAAGCACTGATATTCATTTCTTTTCCATATAAACTTTCCTTGCTTTCTCTCCTGCAATTCTGGGTGGCTTCTTGAGTTTAACGCTTGCCCTGGATAGTGAGAGAGGCAAGCAAATCTAGGTCTGTAAAGAGTTGGCAGTTATTCACACCTGGAGAAATTTGTCATTGATTCACCAAGACTGACAACATTTCTGGGAGTGTTTCAGGCTTCCCAGCATCTTGGTGCTAATATGACTCAGCCTTTGTTAGAGGAACCATAAGTATTGCAGAAGTTTAACTGGCATCTCCTGCAAATTTAAAATGCATTTGCTGCTGACGAAAGAAGAAACTACAGAGCAACCTTTACAGTAATTGGCAACAGAAAGGACTTTTACATAAGAGAAGGTGTACTTTTAAAGTGCTCCTATAACCTTGCAGGTGGAAGGTAAAAGAAGAAAGGCAACTGGCTGCAACTCTCCTGTTAGGCTGTAACTTTCCTTTAGACATATTGAACCTGTCTGTATCCAAAGTGAAAATAAATGTTGTCCATTCAGATTGTAATGGAAACAGCAGCACTGGCAGATATGGAGAAAATAGAGTAAAGGTATAGCTAAAAGCTTAGCTCTGCAAAACCTGCCACTTGTGGGATAATTGGCTGTTAGGGGCTTCAGCTTGGATATAGGGCAATTTCCATTATTTCATGGCTGAACTGAACAAGGCAGCTGTATTGCTATACTTTAAAAGCTATATTTTACTCACCAGGAAAAGTAATGTGAAAAAGATTAATGTAAATCTGAATTCAGCATGGGAGCTGTGGTGGCTGCTGAAACAACTGTTAAGTAGAAATGGTACTAAGCATTCCTGGTCAAAACAATGATTTATCTCAAGGCAAACGTTCAAAGTCGGTTTGCATTCCAAAGATTTATGTTTAGGATCTGTCTTTTACTCCACCAAAGCCAAAAAACCCAACACAAAATAGGAATGACAGACACAAAATAGGAATGACAGAGTTGTTTCTCTTTTTTTATGTGATTAAGAGTGAACTTTAGAAATATTAGAGGCTGATGAAACTAGACAGATATTTCTTGCTGCCCCTCACTTTCACAAATTGCTCAGTCAATCACAATCAGATACTTTTCCCAGTTTTGTTAAAGCTTCCTGTTCATACTCAGTGAGGATTTTTCTTCCCTTTATACACAGTTCACAGAATCATACACTGTTTGGAGCTGGAAGGTTACACTGGAGATCATTTAGTCCAACTGCACAGCCAGCTAGAGTTGGTTTCTCAGGGCCATATCCAGTCAGGTTTTGAGTATCACCAATGATGGAGACTCTCTGGGCAACCTGTGCCAGTGTTTGACTACCCTCACAGGAAGGGAGAGGAAACAGTTTGATTTTATGTTTCAATTATATTTACTGTACTTTCATTTGTGCCTGTTGCCTCTTGTCCTGTCACTGGTTAGCACAGAGGAAAACTGGGCTCCATCTTCTCTGTCCCTTCCCTTCAGATATTTTCCCACATTGATGAGAACTTCCTGCAGCTGTTTATCTGTGAGGACATAGAGTCCCAGCTCCCTGTGTTTCTCCTTGTATGACTGATGGTCCGGTCCCTTAATTAACTTGTAACCCATTCTCTGGACTCATTGTAGTAAATCCTTGTCTTCCTTGTATGGGAAGCCCAGGGCTGAACTTAGCACTCCATTTGTCTCACTCCAGTGCTGGAGAAAGGATCGGTTCCTTTGACCTGCTGGCAATGCTGATGGCCTTCCTTGTCTTGATGCCCACCAGGACCCTCAGCTACTACTCTCTAAAGCTGCTTTACAACCACATGGCCCCCAGCAGGTACTGGTGTATAGTATTGTTCCTCCCTAGGGACAGGAACTTGTTGAACTGCATGAGGTTCCTGTTAGGCCATTTCTCCAGCCTGTTGAGGTCCTCTGGATGGCAGCACAGCCCTATGGCATCTCAGTCACTCTTCTCAATTTTGTGTCATTTGCAAACTGTCTGATGGTAGACTCTGCCCCATCATACAGCTCCTTGATAAAGATGTTTAACAGTATTGACCTGGAATGCACCACTAGTGACTGGCCTTCAGCTGGGCTTCATGCCACAATTACAACTCTCTGAATCTGGCAGTTCAGAAAGTTTTCAAGTGGCTGACTGTTTATCTAACCTGTGCTTCATCAGCTTGTCCAAGGATATTATGAGAAACAGAACTAAAAGCCTGCTGAAGTCTACTCAACAAATAAACAACACCTACTACTTCCCCTTATCTACCAACTGAGTCACCACATCATTATCAGGTTGGTAGGCATGTTTGTATCTTCATACATGACTACTCCTTAATCTTGCCATTCATGTGTTCAGAAATGGTTTCCAAGGATACTTCCTCCATCACCTTCCCATGGATTGAAGTAAGGGAGACCAACTTTTATTTCCACAGATAATCTTTTTTTGCCCTTCTTGAAGACAAAAATGACATTTTATTTTCTCCTATCCCCAGAAACCTCCCTGGAGGACCACAACTTTTCAAAGGTTAGCAGGAGTGGCCCCACAACACTACCTGTTGCCTCCTTAGCAATTATGGGTGTATTGCATCAGACCCATCAACTTAATTTATGCTTAAGTATCCCCTGACCTGATCCTCTTCTGCCAAATGTAAGTATTCCTTGCTCCAGAGTTTCCCACTGGTCTCAGAGGCCTGAGAATGATTAAAGGTGGTCTTCCTGCTAAAGAATGGGACAAAGAAGACTTTGTGTACCTTGGCCTTTTTTGTGTCCTTTACACTGGGTCTCCTACCCTTTTGTTCCCAAGTGATTTCCCTCCATCAGTTTTATTTTTAAGAGAACATGTTGAGTAGCCCCATGAATGTCACTCAGGCAATCTGTATTGTCTGTACAGCTGTTGGGCAGCAGTACAACAGAGCACATGAATTATCCCTTTGCTGTCAATAGCATTACTCATGTGCCCAAAGTTAAGCACGTATTTAAAAGCTTTGGGAAACGAGCCTTTAATTTCCATCAATGTGAAATGCTTGAAACACATTCTGCTACTATTTAAATCGTCTGAAATATCTCCAGAGTACAAAATTGTACATGTTTAAAGAATTGCTGCTAGCAAAGGAAAATTACAGAAAATAAGAGAACAGCTAAGAGTGGTGATTTTAAGGAGGGCTAGGAGCTGGACCAGACTGATGTTCTTATACCTGCTATGCCTTTTGCAAAGCTGAATGTTTATTTGGATGCACTTGGAAAAGGGTTGTGTAAAGCTTGAAATATTGATCTTAAAACACAGACAACTTAAGATATGCAGAAGAAATTAAACTCATCTCAACTCTGAGCACCTCTTCCCCTCAGATAAAGACTTGCCTTTCCTACATTCCCTGACACTTTCAGCTACAAAAATTTGAGTCTTGGTTTTATGGGCCCTCAGATGTTTTCTTCCAGGCCCTGTAACACAAAGCACACTGAGTGTCTTTCTGAGTGTACCTGTCCAGCATTCTCAGGGATATTTATCTGACTGTATTTTAGCTCATTCCCTCTTTACCCTCTCTGCTAAGATGCAGGGATCTTGATTGTAAAGACAACTTTGTACAGAGTAGAAAAAGGAGTTGAGCTGGTTCCTGCAAACATGACTTATCTGGAAGTCAGAAATGAATGGTTTGGCTTTGTGATACTGATGATGTCATTTAATTTCTTGAGGTGGAGAAATGTTGACTTTGTTTCCGGCAAGAGCTGTGTCTGCGCTGTCTCTGCCCCTCTGGGATCCACAGCTTTTGCCTGATCTGCTACTTTGAGAGTAGTAACAGTCAGTTATTGTAATAGGACCAAGATCACAAGTCCCAGTTGTGAAAAGCAGTAGAGTGGCTACTATGTGCCTGCAGAGTAATCAGTGCTAGCTTTTGAAATTAGATTCTAGAGATGACAGCCTGACCTCAAATGGTTGAGGATTCTTTTATAAAACAGAGAGAGTAGTACAACTGAGATTAGCCCTGCCAGATTCTGACCTAGTTGTTTGCATTCTTCTTCCTGAAATTATCTTTGAAGTCTTGGTGAGATTTGATACAGCAAGGCTCTTTCCTACTCAGCATCAGTCTGCTATCTTCTTCCGTCTTCTCTCTGCAGCAGATCTGTAGGGACACATAGAAGAGTGGCTGCACTGAGTCTGAACATGAGCTGACACAAAATTCAGGATTTCAATTTGTCCACGTGTCCTGAGGTTCCTCAAGATGAAAAATATGAGGAAAATAGAAGCATCTAGGTTCAGTTTTACTTAACATATACATTAATAGGGCTACCAATAGCACCATCTGCTGCCCTTGGGGTAGCAAGACACAAGTCCAAATCTCCCCAGTAGCAACTCGTCCCCATTATCCCTTGTCTTTACCATGGGACTCTTTGTAAAAAGGGAGTCTCCCTTCTCATGACAGCTGCCCTTCATGTACTTGTACCTGTTATGAGGTGTCCCTAAGCCTTCTCTTCTCAAGGCTGAACAAGCCCAGTTCTCTCATCATTCCTTCATATGGCAGGTCTTCCAGTCCTCTGATCATTATTGCGGCCCTTCTCTGCACCCTTTCCATCCTGTCCGCATCCTTCTTGCAGAGCGGGGACCAAATCTGTACACAGTGTTCAAGGTGCAGCCTGACCAGCACTGAGCAGAGTTGGCTTTCTTTGCCACTGCAGCAAACTGTTTGCTCATGTTGAGCCTTTTTCCTGCCAAGACCCCCAGGTCCATCTCCACAGTGCTGGTCTCCAGCCAAGTGGCTCTCAATCTGAGCTGCATTTCTGGGTTATGTGTTCCAAACTGCAAAACCCTACACTTGGCCTCGTTAAACTTCATGCAGTTGCTTCTTGCCCACTCAACCAGCCTGTCAAGATCTTCCTGGAGAGTGGCTCTCCCTGCTGGGGTGTTAACTTCCCCACTTATTTTTGTGTCATCAGCAGATTTCATCAGGGTGCCCTTCATTCCAATATCTAAATCATTAATGAAGATATTAAACAGCATTGGGCCCAATACTGATCCCGGGCGGGAGGAGGGGGGCAGTAGTGACAGGTTGCCAGTCTGAGAAAGAGCTATTTAATACCACCCTCTGGGTATGGCCTGTCAGCCAATTCCCCACCCACCACAGACCCCTTGTCTAGGTCACAGCATGCGAATTTCTCAAGGAGGAGGCTGAGAGACCTTTGGGGTCAAGTTAAAGCTATATAGACAGCCCTCTTCGGTTCTGAGTGTTTGGTTATGCAGATTAAATGGTGGCATTTTGCTGCAGAATTTAGGGGTGTTGTATAAATTCATGCTATGAGAAAGTCCGTAAGTGGCAGCAGCTTAAGGATCTGCTTAAGAGAAAAGTAAAAATAAGAAGTTAATCTGAGCACAACACGCCAGACAGTTGCAGAACACAGTCCTCTCTGGATTTAAACATTAGATAGCTTCATAGCTAATATCAAGCAGGAGGGGAAAAAAACAAGTGCTCACAAGACACTCAGCACCATGTCTAAATATTAATTATGAAGCTGACTTAAAAACTGAGATGCTTCTATTGGCTTATTTGTACTAATGGTCTGATGGGACAGCAGCAGTGCTGCAAACAAGCACCTTAGTCCTTGGGAAGGATCCTACTTGTAGTAGTCAATTAACTGGCT
Organism: Picus viridis; assembly: GCA_033816785.1. Classification (NCBI taxonomy): domain Eukaryota; kingdom Metazoa; phylum Chordata; class Aves; order Piciformes; family Picidae; genus Picus; species Picus viridis. The sequence continues at coordinate 24,734,647 of CM066582.1, read as the reverse complement.
AACTTATGATCTGATGTTGCTAAAACATCCATACGTGCATGTGGAGTATTTCAGCACTGCTAATAATCGCTGGAGCACTTGGGCATTCACTGCAGGCAACAGGAGGCAATTTTACCATTGAGTAGCTCCAGGGCTTGGAAAGATTTCACCTCCCCTGTTTCCCCATGCTGCACCTCACTTTCCTCCCCATCAGCATACACAGTGTATTTTTCATCTCAGTGCCTTTCTCCAGCTCCCCTGCTGCTGTCTTGCCAAGCTATTAATCACAAATGCATCTAATTGGAATTCTTCTGGGACCTGTTAGCCTTCATGCCATTAATTTTGTTTCCTATGACTCAGACTGGCTTGAAAAAAGGATTTTTATATTATTCCAGCCCCTGCTATGACCTTGAGCTGGCAGCTAGAACCCTGACATCCTTCTCAGGAGAGGGTTTGCTTTCAATGCCTCAATGGGTGCATGTTTCTGTCCATTGTCAACCACTGTAAAAAGCAATTGATAGCAAAGATTAGCCTGGTCACCACAAGGCAAACTTCAGGCCCCTTTGAACTTCTGGACAGGTGAAAATATCTTCAGCTCATTGGCAATGGCCTGTACACTTCCTCTGAGACTCCCTGTGAGGGGAGATCTCTTTTGTCACCCTGCTCTGAATAATGAGAAATTAAGAAGTTTCTTAGGAAGGGAGAGAACAGGGAGTAGGTTGGGCAAACCCATGAGTTTCAATAGATATGTGCCTTGATCTGCTGTGTTCTGTAATCCAGCATGAAAACGGTTATTAGCAAGTGCTCACAGCAAACAATGAGCCACAGAGATCCATGAAAACTTTCTTGTTTCTGCTTTATCCTCTTCTAAATTCTGGTTTAAGGGGGCTCATGAAGACAGATCCCAAGGAGCTGAGTGCATAGTGAGGTCCTGGAGCAAGCAGTGCACACCAGTGCTTCACCCTGTGATTACCATGTACCTCTGTATGCTGAATTCACTATTTAGTGTTGATTTATCATAGTGACAGAGCTGTTGTGTTGTATGCATCTGTAAGGTGTTTGAATTCATACTTTGGGGAGCTGAATAGTTTGGAGAGTCTGAATTTCACCACAATTCCACCACTCTTTTTGAAATTTCTTCTAATACTACCAGCAGTGGGTACCCCTTGCTAACTCAGAGTGCTGAGTCAAAAGATCAGAAAGGTATTTGTGTTCCTGTCTCACTGTGGCCATTGCTTTGAGTATTCACAGAGTATACTCTTCCCCTGCTGTACTGTTAAATGGGAATTGTGGTCCTTTCCTGTCATGGTGAATACAAGTATTCAATGAAACGGTGTCCAGCAGGTCTGGAGAGGTTCTTCTCCCCCTCTGCTCTGCCCTGGTGAGACCATACCTGGAATACTGTATCCAGTTTTGGGCTCCCCAATTCAAGAAAGACAGGAATCTGCTGGAGAGAATCCAATGAAGAGCTATCAGGATGATTAAGGCATTTGAACGTCTTTACTATGAGAGAACAGAGACTGTTTAGTCTGGAGAAGTCCGAGACATCTTTTTAATGTTATAAATATCTGAGGGGTGGGTGTCAAGAAGAAGGGGCCAGGCTCTTTTCAGCGGCACTTGGTAACAGGACAAGGAAGTTCCACCTCAACATGAGGAGAAACTTCTTTACTGTGACAGAGCACTGGAATAGGCTGCCCAGAGAGATTGTGGAGTCTCCTTCCTTGGAGACTTTCCAAGCCAACTTGGACATATTTCTGTGTGGCCTGCTCTAGGTGATCCTGCTTTGGCAGTGGGTCCCAATGATCTCTGGAGGTCCCTTCCAGCCCCTAACATTTTGTGATTATGAAGTGCAGAACCTGAGGTGACAATTGTTTCATCTACATTCTGGCTACACTCTTTACATTGACCTTGTCTGGTGCCTATATGACCCTCAATACACCTGTGGACTGTGAAACATAAACAGAATTATCTGCAGGGAGACTTTACAGTCTCCACTGAGAGCAGGCATAGCAAGTGGCAGCAATCCCCACTGCTTTGAGTTCACTCTTACAGGCAAGGGTGCTTCAACTCCAAATCATAAGGCACTCTCTGGGAGAAAAACAGCAGAAATGACCTTGCAGCCTCTTTGAGCCAGCACAGACACTAAATCAGTTGGCAGCCACGGCAGGAAAAGGAGGCTGTGGGGGGAAAACAAAAAAGATAGTAAATTGGAGCAGTCAATCACATCTGTGTCAAATGTGTGCATCTCCTTTTTGCTCCAACAGGCTCTGACAAGTGAGCACTCACTGGAGAAGAGCTGCTGTCTGCTTTCCACAGAAGCTCCCAGACAGGGAGATCCCTCTTGCTTTCTGCAGCAGGAATCACACTCTGTGTGTGCATGTGCACACAGGGTTTTTTGTTTGTTTGGGTGGTGGGGGTTTTTGGTTTGGTTTGGTTCGGGTTTTGACTAGCTGAGCTTGCAAAGAAACTGTCTTGCAACTCAAGATCATGGATCATTCTTGGAAGAAATCATGAGCTGTGGGCAGTATGAAATCATGACATGGATCTGAAATCTGTGGCTGAGCATCCCCTGCACATCTTGCCGATAATGGAGCTTTTAAAAAGCTGCATGAAAGTGCTCAGCTAAATTCCGTGCTAACTCAGGCTTGGCAAACTACATTTCCCAAGATACTTGTAGGTGGCAAAAATGTGCAAGACCTGTAGGAGGACTTCTCCAGGAAGAACAATTGTTATTCTAGATGCATAAGACAAATAGAGCCCTGCATGACTCAGAGATGAGTGAGCAGGCAAGCAGGAGAGAAGAGTTCTGCTGAAGTTTTGTGATGGAATAACTGAAAAACAGTCTCTTCAATCCCTTTTGTTTTGGATTGGTTTGGTTGTTTTGCTCTTGGAACAGAATTACTGTTCAAACAATCATATGCTTTTTATTGTAGACTGTAGCCTGTGTTCCTGAAATACCTCCTGTTTCATTCAACACAATCCTTGGCTGATTTATTGAAAATAGTGATTTGGTTTTATTTATTATTTTACCCTTTCATACAGCATTACTCCATTAAGAATTTGTGCATTGTGCAGTCATGTTTGATCTTTCTATGGTCAGGTTCATCATATGGAACTCCCTGCTCCAGCCTGGCAGCTGTCCAAGTAAGTGCATTGGGATCAGTTGTTGCTGTCTCCTCTCACAGACAGACCATGGAAAGGGAAACTGGCAGAAGCTGGATGGACTCTGCTTCCCTCACCTGGTCATCCTTTATTTGTCTGTCTTGCCAAGGATCTTTGGCACTCAAGAAAGAAGGAGATGAGGCCATTGCCTAAGGATTTTACAGTCCAAGCAGATGTTAGGGCTTGGGCTCCTTGAAAACATCCAGACTCAGTGGAAAACAGCTTCTTGACTAAATGAGCATGTTTGTGGAACATGTCTGCTTTCCCCTCTTTTGCTGAAAAAGGGAAAGTCCCAAACTTAAAAAAAAAAAAAAAAAAAAAAAAAAAAATCTAATGGAAACTCAGTTCCCATAAAACACAGTGACCTAGGGTGCCATGTGATGTGTCTTTCCCTATCAAGCCTCCCCTTGGACCATGGACAGGAAAAAAAATTGCAGGATCCCCAGGGATGCTTCCTGCTGCAAAAGCACCCTCATCTCAGACCAGTTAGGTTTCTTACCTTCATTGCTCAATCCAAAGGTCTACTCTAGAATGTTATTAGGTTTTGAGTATTTTTATTATTTCCACCCTAAAATTATTCACCAGTTGCATATGCCAGTTTGACTTTTTGCTAATGTTCCATACCGGTGTTCATCTCTGCTTTGTTGTGGCAGTAGGCGACCATTTGTTTTCACTCTTCATTTTGCAGCATCAAACTGAACTGTAATCCGGCTATTTCTATTCTGGACTTCTCTTCATTTAGATCAATCTTTCATGAAGCAGAACTGAATACAGTACTGCAAATGAGCTTATGCCCATGCCTTAAGCAGCAGAATTGATATTTCTTTGATTCAGCTGGAAACACTTCACAGATCCAGGGTGCACTATCATACCACAGGTCTTGGAGTTTCAGCTAAAGCAAAGGAGAGGAGTCGTCTGGCCAGAATGTCAGTGAGATGTGGAGATGAGATGAGGGGAATTTCAGAGCTGAAATAATTGATTTTCATCCAAAATGGTGTGTGCCCACATTTCACACGAAAAATACACTTTTAAAAATTCAAATTCTTGTTCTGAACAGCTCTGCTTGGCTTCACATCTCACCTTGGCACTAATTTTCAGGGCACTGGACAAAACCAGTAAAGAAGTTTGTAAAAGGTGGACAAAACAAAATTTGCAGTTTGCCTCTGGTGTGACTCATTTTGCTTGTCTGTGGGATGCAAGATATCCAACCAGAACAGATAATCAAGGGGTTTGTTATTAATATCTTTTGAAGGCCATTTGAAGGGGCTTCAGCTAGGATGCTGACTTCTACATTGGATCAACTTGTCAAGCGCCATTCATTGTTAAAGTGCCTGGTTTACACACTTGGTAAAAGCCTGATAAAAACAGAATTAAAAACTACTCACAGGGCAAGGGCAAGATCTTTTTTCTAATCCCTTTCAGAGCAGCTGTATAGCCACAATAAGTCCTCAGAGCTTTACCATGAAGGTTGACTTTTGCTTCCTTGTGGGCAATGACAAACTCCTTATAGACCAGAGATTCCTAAAGCAAGATCAGATTGAATGCAAGTGTTATATGGTTGCACCACAAAGCCTAGGAGCTTGGCTATCACATGGTAGTGAGGCAGCTCCCACACTCACCTTGTTCCATGGGTATCCTATATGTGTTTAAGCATGCTGCAGCTCTGCCAGCTGCTGCCTGGATCCACCTGTCTTTAAAAGCCAGGTGCAGGTTTAGGACCACGTATTTCACTACAGGGTAGCAATTCCATTGTGCTAAAGTTGACTAACAACCTGAGTTAAGGGCTGAGGTGGGGTGAGAAAGAAGGGATAAACATTGCTTATCTGTGAAGCTTGTCATTATGCTCACAGGGATTCCAATGAAGTCCTACTAATCTGATGTAGGTTTTGGGGGGTTGGGTCACTCTGGCCTTCCCAAGCCTCCCTATTTCAATTGTTTCCATTACTTTTGAGTGCTTTACAAAATGTCCCAGCAGCTAATGTAGGGTAAAACACGCAATTCTCTGTAAAGTTTGGGACACAACGCACTGCATTTCTACCTCCAAAATAATACTGGATGCTTCTGAGGTATAGTGAAAATATTATCTAATCACCAGTGACAGTTCTCACCAGAAACTGGCTTAGGAGAGAAGCAGTGTCCATAACAACTTTGTCTGTACAGCCTGAGCATGCAAAACCCAGCCAAGAAGGCTTTGCTATGCCAACGTAGGACTAGTCTCTAAAGGAAGTGCCTTCTGGAAAATGGACCTATTCCCTGTTCTGCTCTTCACTGCAGCCCATGCCTCTTACCCCTGTTTTACTTATAGCTCTAACCAAAACTTAACAACAGTCTGTAAAATTCACGGACTTAAGCTCATGTTTGCCTTGCTAAGGTAGGCTTGAGAAGAGGATGGTGATCCTAAAGCACTGACAGCAGATTTCCTACTCAGAGCTGGACTGGAGACCCTTTCCACACCAACTGAAATAAAGCAGTTACTGAGCCAGGAGGATGGGTCCTATGCATCCCTGCCTGTGGGTTGGTTGTGAAACCCTGGTTACCCCAAGCCGAATATAATTGTCTTTTGTTGTCTTGCAACCGTTCTCTTTTGCCACAAGATGGGGATGCAAGCACGGGTTTAGGCCGTGCATGAAAACGGCTTCTTCCACGCAGGAATGAATTTCCATGATCCTTGCCATTCCTGGACCTTGTTTGGTTGCTATTTTTTGGAGCATGCACACTGACAAAATACATTCATTCACAAATAATAGTGGCCTGCTTTGATGTTATTGCGGGATGCTTGGGTAAGAAACAGTTCTGTTTCTTACATTTGTTGAAACTAAAACACCTTTGTGATCTAGTTAGCCATAAACCATTTGAACTCCTTGCAACTCCACATCACATTTTAAATAACTGAAGCAATAGTAAGAGGCAAACCTCTCTAAAAATACCAACATGAATCTATGTCACTAAGTAGAGATTAGTGAGCTAATAATTAGTCAGCTAATAGCTGACTATTGATTTAGTCAGCTAAATCAATTCTAAACTTATATAAGCTGCTTTATTTTCTGTTTTCAACCTCAAGAGTCATCAAATACCCACAAATGTTCTGTCTCAAGTGGCTAAGGGAAGAAATCTAGGCTGAAGTGTGGCTGGGGCAGACCCTCGCCCTGCAGATCTTTTGATGTCTCTCCATTTAGAAAACACAATGAAGTGAAAACGAGCTAGTCCCCTTCACTTTCTGTTTTTCACGCGGAAGTGCAAGGTAGCCACATATTTGTTCACAAAACCAAACAACCCCCTCCCCCCCCAGCCCATTTCCATTAGTTTTACATATTTAAGATGCTTAATCTGTTTAGAAGAAAAATATCTTTGGAAAATTCATTCTTCTTTTTACTCTGAAACCCAGTGTATTTTGGTCTAGTGTTACAGAAGAGCAGGCACTATCCTTAACAAGCAAAGCTACACAGAAAGCTGATCAAATTTGAGCCAGCAGGCAGCATTTTGCTTGGCTGCTTGGAGAAGCTAATTTGTTTGTATTTATTTGTGTCCTCCAGCACTTGGTCACAGGGGAGCCCTGACTGCTGGCAGGCTGAGCCTAAGAGCTGGTGCCATCGCCAGCCTCCGCACATCTTTCTTTGTAACACAGGCCTGGGCTGTGTAACTGCAGAGTAAAATCCTCAGAACTCTGGCTGTTGGGCAGCTTGTGTGGTATTTAGGTAGATATTGTGTAACATGATTTGTGCTTTTATCCTCCCACATGCATTTAACAGCTACAGTGATTTTTAGTATAACTTCATGCTGGCATAGCCATTTGCCTGGACAAAGGTGAATTGCTGTGATGTAGTTTTGTTTTGGGGCATTGTGGTGACATTTCTGTGTTGTGCTACAAGCCGGGAGCTGAGATGGCAGCAGCAGCAGCAGCACTCCTTCTCCTAGTACTCTATTGCTGTTTTGAAAATAGAGCTTTCCTTGGATGGCAACCTAAATTATAACAGCCCTGCAATAGTACTGTTCATAAATAAGATCTAAGTAGATCACCACATCTTTGGCTATCAAGCAGCTTTGCACAGACACATTTCACTTTGTAACTAGGTGAGTTTGAAGAAGTCTGGTATTATTTTTAACAATTTTGTAATTAGCACATTTGCCTCCATCTCATAGATTCAGTAGACTGCTAACCCTGTTGCTTAACTGTACATTAACCCTGTTGCTTAACTGTACATTAATTTTGTACTCTGCTATTTGGTAACTATTTGCTTTTTCTGGGTTCCTTATGGTTGTATTTTACCACGCCAAATCAATTCAGTAGTATTTCAATACTTCACACAGATGGCTTGATCAAAATTAATCATATGCTTTTTATAGCTTGTTTTGTTTTAAGGAAGAGTGTCTTACTATTGCTTTTTGGATGAGAAGTTCTTAGTTACACAATGGTGAAAAAACTGTCAGCCAGATGTGTTGGTTTGGCAGTTTTCATCTGCTCTTTCATGCTTCTTGATTTGCCTCCTCTCACTTGCAGCTGCCAGGTCTTACACCATGCAGGTCACTGGAGTATGCTGATGGTTCGTTGGACTAGCCTTTTCATGAGCGTTCTGGAAGGTCACGGCAAGTATCCTGCAGCCAGCTACTTGGACTAGCTGAGAGAGAACAGAGTAATGTTCAAGGATGTCAGAGCTGGCGGTAGACATTTGTTTCACAGTAGCCTGCTTTTATGCAGGCTGTTGTGAAATTAGTGCTGAAATCTGATCTCACAGTGGAAATGATGAATAATAGTCAGGTTAAAGCAACATATTGCATAGCAGAGATAATGGGATTATTCATCAAGTGGCATGAGGAATTTCCTTTGAACTTCTAACACAACCCCTCAGCTGTTTTTCCCTCTGGGAATGTTGCTTCAGTATCCAAGGTTAACTACCTTATTTGTAAACAAGTACATTTTCTTTCCTTTCCTGATTCATTGCAGGATTTTATTAGCCTGTCCTGTGCAGCATTATTGCATTAGCTTTCTGCTGTTATGTGGAATTAGAGAGCAGATGTGTTAAACACTTAAGGAAACTCTTGGGTTTCACAGACTTTTCCTCAGTCTTTCACAGTGTGCTTCCTCAGGTTTGAGCTCTCGGGTGTCTAGATGTTTTTATGACAAGTTGCATCCTAGCTGTTGTTGGGTTTGGGGAGTTCTTTGATTCTCCATGATAGGTATGGCCACTTCTAATTTTTATTTCTGCCCCCCCCCCCCCCCCCCCCCCCCAAGGATTTCTCTGAATTGCTTACAGGAAAATGGTGATGGTTTCTTGAGGAGGAGGAATACCACAGCACATCTTGACTGATTTCTGTGGTGCCAGAAATACTACTGGTGCTCCCCATCCATCACACCTTTCCTTTGAACTGTCATCCTGAAGCACAGTGGTTCGGTGACAGGACAGAAGGAAGATCAGGATATACAGAAACATGCCTCTGTGGGAGGGATGGAAGGTGTAGGAAGGAGTCAACTTACTTCTGGACTAGAGTTAAGGGAAATTTCAGGACAATCTTATTATGCCTACAAAGGGGAAGCTGTCCCTGTGGGCTGCTGCTGAGGAAATATTAGGAAAGGATGAAGGCATTGAGGAAGTTTCAGACTGGTTTCCATTCTTCTGCCACACAGAAGGGGAAAAAAATGCTAGGCTTCAGCTCTTTCAAGACACTAAGCAAGTACAGAAGTGTCTTTATCAACTCAGAGAGAAGTTACCAGCATGTCACAGCACAAGTGCTTTAGTGACTTAACAGAAGTGTGATTTTCCTGGCTCTGCTAAACAGCTATGCTGGAAAAATACTCTAGCCAGAGAACTGGCTCTGGGGCTGCTGCTGTTAGTGCTTGCCTTCTGGTCTTGCTTTTTAAAGAATAAGAATGTATCTGCTACCTCTCAACACAGATTTATAAAAGTCATAACGCCGTGGTTGCTGTTCAGTGTGGGTTCGTGTTTGAACTCTTCACACCCAAATTCTCCAGGGAGCGATAGTTTCTCATTGTTCACCCTCCAGATTCTAATTTGAAGTACACCATTGCCTTTTACTGTGAAGCTGCAATTAAGACTAGGAAGAAAAGAGCTGTGTGTAATTTATGTGAAGAGCATGTTAGAGGCTTACAGTAGAGCGGGATAGAAGAGAAGGAGTATGTTACATTAGCTCGTTTTGAGAGTCCCATAGTGGACTTAAAAGGAAACACATCAGTCTAAATTTGTGTTGTAAACTCACAAACTGGGAAAGCAGTCATTTGGGGTTAGCCTGGCTTAGAGAGAAAAACTGACTATAAAAGATTCTAATTGCAGTACTTTATAAAAAATAAATTGTGAATAAAACCTCAGATTTCCAGGTAGCACTTTCCCTCTGATGGAGAGCTCAAGCAAATGCTCATTTTTTCTGTACTTGGACACCCATTCTTTTGTCCCTGTACCAAAGGCAGGTATTTCTGAAAGGCACCTCCAAAGACTTTTGCTCCTACCCCTATGCTAAGGCCCTGCTGTGCAGTGCTTGCATCTGAGCAGATACAGAAATGAGCATGTGTGCACGCCTTTCCACAAAAGAGGATCAAACATTTGAAACACCGCGCAAGTCCACAGTTCTCTTCTGAAACATGCTTTAAGTTTCAGGCCAAACGCTGCTTCCAGCCTGTGGTGGCCAGCAGCAGGGCACTGGGAGACAAATTCCTCCTTCCCTTGCCATGACGTGACTGCTGGCAGTCAATAGCTGTGTGTGGGGGTGCCCTCCTCCCTCCCCATTTCGAGTTAACCTTTCTCTTATTTCAACAACATAGCCGTAGATGGAAAATCACGGCGGGGCTTGTTTACACCGCCTCACATTTTATACATCCACGCCAAATACTGCACTGGGTTGCGCTCTGCTTGGCCCTGGCAAGCCTGCTTAGCCATGAGGAGGCTTCCTTGGCACAGGGGCTCGTTCTGCCTCGCTGGCTGGACTCCACGCCACGCTGGCCGACTCTCTGCTACCTTTTAAGCGTGCGAAGACAAGAGATGCCGGCGGCTTTCACCACAGCACGGCGAATGCTGCTCGGCGGAACGCGGGTTCCGCGGGGACACCTCCAGCGGCAGCCCGGTTCTGGCCGAGCCCAGACGCTCACATAAGTGCGGTGTCTCCTTCTCCCGCTCGGCACCACGCGGCTGGCTGACATGGGGTCGCGGTGCTGCCAGGGTCGGGGTCTCCCGGGGCAGCCGCGGGGCGTGCCCCTTCGTCCGCCATGACCTGTGGTGCCTCCCTGAGAAAGGGCAGCACCCCCGCTCCGAGCCGTCCCGGCGGCTCCCGCGGGAGGGGCAGGGGGCAGGCCCCGTTTCCCCCACAGGCGGCGGAGGCGGGCCGGCAGGGTGGGAGGCACCCTGAACTCAGGCCTCCCGCCTTGAAGGGGCCGCCGGGCCCAGTGAAAGCGGGCGGGCTGCGGGAGCCGGCTCAGCTGCCGGTCGGCATGGGGGCCGGGGCGCTGGCCATACGCGTGAGTAGGCGCTGGGTGGCCGGGCCGGGGTCGGGGCCGGCGTTGCCGGGCGAGCGGCTGCGGAGCGTGGCCAGGCCTAGGGGAGTGGGGAGCGACTGGTTGCTGCCTCTCTCCCGCTCTCCCCGAGATTCCTAGCGGGGCGGGGCAGGGCGAGAGATGGGCCTGGGCCGGGTGCCTTCTCTTCGTCCCAGTTTTCTCCATCTACGCCCTCGGCAGCTGCCGCTCGTTTGGGGAATCTGAAGATTAATAAAGTAGATTCCGGGCTTTCTTTTTTCTTTTTCCTTTTCCTTTCCTCAAGCAATTGTGCTGCATCGTTCCCTGTGTAATGTTGTTGGATGAGCTGTGAAAAGTGTGTGGCTGTGGCATATAAATAGCATTTCTCAACTCCAGCCATGCCTAGCTGGCACTTTGCGTCAGTATCGTGCAGAGATGATTAAGTTGCTTTTTCCAGTCATGGTTTCTCTGTGTAACATCAGATCTTCCACCTTTAAGATCATGCAACATTGAAGTCTTTGTTTGTTTCAGAGCTGTTTTGAGAGGATGGTTTAATTCTGATCTTGGTTAGATGTGTATTTGGATAACTGCGTAATTTTTTGTTGCTAGTTAGCGCATCCTCTCCAGATCCTGAAACAAGCGCAAAAATGTCCTCTGCTGTTTCTGTGGACATGGGAAATTTCTCTTGTTTCTCCAAGGAGATCCAGCTCCATGATGCAGGTTTTTGAATCCTGAAATGGGAGCAGGCTGGAAACCTGTAGCTGAGCAAGACTGTAAAGGCTGACTTGAGGCCTTTAATGGAGAAGCTCTGTGACCATAACAGCTGCTCAGAAACTGCTCAAATGATTTTTGCTAGCTTTTGAACTTAACCCAAGCTACACGATTTTTGCCTTGGCATGTGTCTGCCTGGAGTGAAAAATCATATATTATTAATTTAATCCTCAGTGGAACATCTTGTTTGCCAAGAGATGTGATGTTTTAATGTCAGATTCTCATTCAAACACTGATGCACTGTTTATCATAATGTTAGATCATAATAATGCTGGTTTTATTTATATATTACAGTTTTGCTTCATAAGGAGCACAAATGTCTGGGTTTATTAAAAAAAAAAGGTATATATGTAAGAACATCTAATTAGCAGCATCTTTTCCAAAGATCAGATAAATGTTATTATGTAGTACCTGGGACTGTAGAACACACACGTGCTCCAAATAGCTGTGTTTAATGGGAAAAACATAAAGTGAGTAAAATGAACTGCTAGATCATTTTGTGTCTGAAGGAAGGGCAGTCAGTAGCAGCATCGGTGCAGATGTATGGGTTCTTCACAGGCTGCAATACAAATTCTGTCTCACACATAAAGAGATTTCAAAGGTTTCCTTAAAATAAAAGATGTATGCCTCACTGAAATGTTAGTGCAGTCAAGCACCAAGACCTAGGCAAGAGTCTGAACACTACTTCGTGTTACTGTCAAATATTGTTGATGTTTAATTGTTTCTACTACTTGTTCATTAATACAACACAGTAGGAATAAGTTAATTTTTAAGCATCACACCCATGGTGGACTTCTTAAAAAGCCATATTCAACTCACGGCAGCAGTGGCTCCTACTTACTGCAGCATGATGTCAGAAACGCCAGCAAATTAATCAACAGCAAAAAATACGTACGTTTGTTTGTTTGTTTTGAATGAAATTTGCTGAGTTGTACTGTACTTGTCCATATTAGCAAAATAATGCTTAGGTATGTATGGGTTAGCCATTGGAATGGGCTGCCCAGGGAGGTGGTGGAGTCACCGTCCCTGGAGGTGTTCAAGAAGGGATTGGACGTGGCACTTGGTGCCATGGTTTAGTCATGAGGTCTGTGGTGACAGGTTGGACTTGATGATCTTTGAGGTCTCTTCCAACCTTGGTGATTCTGTGAAATCGCAGCTGTGGTAGGTGATGCTGCTGCTCTGTCTTGAGCTGTCTTTTCAAACATGCAACACTGCACTCATTTAGATTTATGCCTATTACTGATCATATAAATACATTATGTTACCGCTTGGGTTTTATTAGCTATGTTCTCGTGTTTTCTCTGGCACTGCAACTCCAAACTTTTGAGAATGTTGTGCTTCCAAAAGAAGCTATGGAATGTATTGTGAAGTGGGTTTTTTCCACCCCTTTTATTATGTGTGATTAGTTTACACAGTCACTCTCTAACCTTAAAAACTCAGTAATCAAAATTCAGACTTAGCAGATACTAAATATAACAAAATCCTTCATAAGGATCTATCTCATCTGACAGTGGCCAACATTAATTCCTAGGGAACACCATGTAGAAGAAGGGTGCAGTGAACCTTCCTGAGAGGATTCTCCCACATGACAGGCATCCTGGTGGTGCATTGGGACTTTTTGTGGTCACGTTTGCCCAGTTGCTTTTGTAACCTGTGTGAGCTGAGGGTTAAAAAAGCAGTCCCCTGTGATTCCCAGTTAGTTATTTCTCTAGTAACAAACTTTCATACAAAAGTGTGTGTTTCTGCCTTAACTACACAATACTTACATTCTTTTACTGTTAGTTACTCTATTATTTTTTTTAATGTCCATTTAAACTCTCCTACTTCAGAGACTTTCTTGTAGATTAAAAGAAAATAAGACCAAAACTTTATTGTGGAGCGCAGAAGCTGGTTTTGATGGACACGTTTATGTTGTGACTATGCAACTTTCTGCAGCAAATGTGATTTAATGCACTCTTGGTTTCTTCTGCTCTTTTAAGCAAAGCAAATCAGCTGTGAGATTGAAGGAGGACATGAAAAAAATAGCTGCACTTCCACTGAGCAAGCAGAAGGACACAGCCTGTCCAAAGGTGTTTGGTGTGAGTCTTCTGGAGCTCCAGCAGCAGGGACTGAGCAAGAACGGCATCCCAATAGTTGTATGGAATATAGTTGAGTACCTCACTCAGCATGGTAAGCCTAATGTGGAGTCACTTGTGCTTAGCAGGACTCTTTATGTTACTCTTTAAAGGCAGAGATCTGTCTTTTTTGTGGCGCAGGGGCTAAATAAGGTTGTAATGCTAACCACAGGCAAAAAGAATATTACTGTGGGTGGTTTGCTGCCTTTTTTTTTTTCCCTACCTTGAAGCTGAACTTTTTGATAGGTAAACTACAGAACATTCTCATAAACAAGTCATTCAGTTCATAACTGGAATATATTGCACTTGTGAAAGTTTGTGCCATTTACTAGTTGCAAAATCTTTGTCTTTAGCACTCCCTGACAGTGAGAGGATGTGAGTAACTGTACAGGAGTATTCACAGTACAGAATGCTAGGGGTTAGAAGGGACCTCCAGAGATCCTTGGGTCCATTCCCCTTGCCAAAGCAGGATCACCTAGGGCAGGTTACACAGGAATGCATCCAGATGGGCATGCATCCAGAGGAGGAGACTACACAGCCTCTCTGGGCAGGCTGTTTCATTGCTCTGTGACCCTTAGTGTAGAAGTGTCTCCTTGTGTTGAGGTGGAACCTCCTGGTTCTAGCCCATACCCATTGTCCTTGTCCTGTCACTGGGCACCACCGAAAAGAGCCTGGCACCTTCGTCTTGACACCCACACCTCAGATATTTATAGATGTTGATAAGATCACCTCTCAGCTTTCTCTTCAAAACTAAACAGACTCAGTTCTTTCAGTCTCTCTTCATAGGAGATGTGTTCAAGACCTGCAGTCATCCTTGTAGCTCTCCATTGGACTCTCTCCAGCAAATTCCTGTCTCTCTTGAATCGGGGGTCTGAAAACCAGATACAGTATTCCAGGTGTGAGACATTACTGAATAGCAATACATGTTCTCACAGGTTTTCAGATAGATTCCAGTTATTATTAATTGCCACAAAGAAGTAGGTGTCCAGTTCTTACCACAGAATCACCAAGGTTGGAAGAGACCCCAAAGATCATCAAGTCCAACCTGTCACCACAGATCTCATGACTAAACCATGGCACGTATATCTTCTCTTTGCTTTTGTTTAATGAGGCTTTGGTTCCCATTGGTGAAATATCTTTTTATCCTGTTGTTGAAATTCCTTTGCAGAAATCTAGAGCACCATTTGTGCACAGATGTATTCTGTGGAAGTTGTTCAGCAATGAAAACGATTTTATGGAGGTAATTTCATCTTGTATGAAGTTGCATCAGGTTCTACTCTAAGGTTTTTCTTCTAGCTACTTGGTAATGATAAGCCAATTCAAAGCTTTAGCTTCCATGTCTGTATCTTGATCAACCCTCAGAAGATGACAGATGCAAACATGGCTTGAGAATTAGCTTGGATTAAGGTACAGTGCAGATTTAAAACGTGATCACAGCAGCATCTGGCTTGGTCTGCTTTAGCTTGCCTTTAAGTGGTCTTCTAGAACAGTGAAAGAGCAAGAATGGAAAAAGTGTTTGCGTCATTTAGGGTTTAATCAAAACCAGAAACTGACAAACACTCCTGCCTGCAAATTGTGGGCTGTGCTCTGTGTTCCATAAAAAGATCTAAATCCCACACAACTGTGTCCCAAACATGAAATGAACAAGCCAAGTTCTCTACTCTGCAGCACAATTAACTAGGCTTCTGAATACCGAGATGATTATCATCCAGTCCCAATAAAGATATAACCCATTCTCTCGCTCAAAAGTGCAAGCAAAATCCCAGATGCCATCTTACATGGGAAGTTCTTGAAATGTGTGTTTTGTGCTTGCTTAAGGTTTGTTTTGTGAGTTAATGGTGACATTAACTCTGAGGACATTTTAAACAGAGTCCCAGGTAGGAATTCAAACTGTTTGGAGGCAAAGTGCATAATGGTTACTGTTTGTTCAGTATTGTCTTAGAACTCCCATTTTGCAAAGATGCTTTAATGGACATCGTAAGGCTTTTTAAAGCCAGACCATTTCAGTCTCTCTTCTAGCTCTGGGGGAACTGGTTATCCATTTGAAAAAGCTGAGCTGACAGGCAGCTATGTACTTGAAATAAAATTGCATTAAGATGCCTATTTTAAAAATTATGGGTGAAGCCAAGTTTTCCTATCCTGAGTTTAGTAGTATCTAATTACTGTTACCACTATGTTTTAGCCTCCCTTTATTTCTGTGAGTGACACCAGAAGAAAGAAAATTTTGTCTGCATGGGGACTGTCTCCTTTGCTCACTGAGATGTGGTGTTTTCTGCTGCCCCCAAGATGGCAGTACAGCATGCCACATAAGAAAGTGTTTTGTTATGAATACAGGAACATGGGATCTCTGAGCAGGATCTTACATAAGTCAAGTAAAATGCTCGAGTGCTTGTCTTTCTCTTGACAGACTCTACTGTACCAGTATTAATTTCTTGGACTGGAAGTGTTCTATCAGACTGCTGTTTCGTAGTGTCTACTCTGAACTAATGAAAACCATGTGTGTTTTTGTTCTTTCACTGCCAGGCTTCTGAAGAAAAATAAGCAGGTCTGGAGACACAGTATTAGAAAAGACAGAGTTTTTGTGGTGAAAGTATTCTAGGGAAAAATTAATCGAATGAGTTCATTTTTAGGCACTTTACTGAAGGTTTTGAATCTCAGCATGTGCCTTTACAACTACCTGAAGGGAGGTTGTAGACAGGTCGGGGCTGGTCTCTTCTCCCAGGCAACCAGCACCAGAACAAGAGGACACAGTCTCAAGCTGCACCAGGGGAGGTTTAGACTGGAGGTTAGGAAGAAATTCTTCGTAGAGAGAGTGATTGCCCATTGGAATGGGGTGCCTGGGGAGGTGGTGGAGTCGCCATCATTGGAGGTGTTTAGGAGGAGACTTGGTGGGGTGCTTGGTTGCATGGTTTAGTTGATTAGGTGGTGTTGGATGACAGTTTGGACACGATGATCTCAAAGGTCTCTTCCAACCCGGGCTATGCTATGCTATGCTATGTGTTTGACATAGTGTGATTCAACTGTCTTCCTCCATGGAAGCGTCCTTCTTTCTTCATTGCCTTCACTGGGTGTGAGATGAAGTGGTTGGTAGCTTTTCTTCTTCATTGTGAATATTTGGGGGTTTGTGGTGTCCAAAATACACGTTTACTCACTAAGATTTATCATAAGGTTGCAGTGCTCCTTATGGCATTGCTGCTACAGTCAGCATGTGTTCAGGTGGTTTTGCTTCACGATGGTCACAGGAAAGAAGCTGTTGCCCTAAAACATGAAGCTGGAAGTAGTGATGTGTGTGAATTTGGTAAAGTCTCACTGAAGATAGCATGCTACTTGATAAACCAAAGCAACAGGACTGTTTTGTAGAATCTGGACCCTTTTCTGTTTAAACTGTGTTCTATTAATAGCCCTTCTTTGTAGTACTACAAGTGTGTTGTTCACACTAGAATGTCTGCTTCATCATGTGACTGGGATGTCTTAGATCAGATCAATCTCATGTGCAATGTGTAATTACAGGTATGACACAGGAAGGCCTCTTCAGGGTAAACGGCAGCATGAAAATGGTAGAACAGTTGCGTCTGCAGTACGAGCGTGGAGAAGAGGTGGAGCTTGGTAAAGATGGGGACGTGTACTCAGCAGCCAGTCTTTTGAAATTATTTTTGAGAGAGTTGCCAGATGGGATTATCACCTCTGCCTTACATCCCAGGTTCATTCAGCTTTACCAGGGTAAGTAAGAGGTAAAATCTCCATCCTTCAATGCACTTTCTTTCTGGATAACCGATTACACTATGAGCATAACTGATAGTCTCTGGTTATCTTATTTACCTACTTTGTTCTTCGTTTCCTTTGACTGCTCCCAGAGTGCTCACAGATGTGCAATTCTGTTGTAAGAGACAGAAAATTGTTTCTTATGTGTTTGGTAAAGTTTAGACTGTCTGTGACTTTTCAAACCAATTAGAGGTTGGGCTCTTCTCCCAGGCAAGCAGCACCAGAACAAGAGGACACAGTCTCAAGCTGCACCAGGGCAGGTTTAGACTGGACATTAGGAGGAAGTTCTATACAGAGAGAGTGATTGATTCCCCATTGGAATGGGCTGCCTGGGGAGGTGGTGGGGTCACCATCATTGGAGGTGTTCAGGAGGAGACTTGATGGGGTGCTTGGTGACATGATCTAGTTGTTTGATGGGTTGGATGCGATGATCTTGAAGGTCTCTTCCAACCTGGTTTATTGTATTGTATTGTATATCTTGCTGAAGATAAACTGAAATGATCAGCTAGTTTCTGTGATCAAATTTGTAGACAATAGGTGCAGTCTCTTTAGGACATTTAGGATACATTTGCTTCTCTTTGGCTAGGATGACTTCTGGCAATTTCATTCTAAAGGACTTTAAAATGTTATAACAAGTTCATCTGCAAATTAAACTGAATATCCATTGGGCCCAAAGCATACATTGTCTAAGTTTCTGCTTCTCACTGAGTACTGTGATTGCCCATCAAAAAAGTAACAGTAGACTTTTATTCCACCTCATATCACACAACCTCACTATTTTTTCCCTTTTATTTGGAAAATGGATCAACCATAAGAAAGAACATCATTTCTGTTTTGGAATGTTGAAACTTGCATGACTGTCTGTCAGTTTCCCAATGTCATTCATCTGTGTCAGACAGGCTGTGATGTTGTTACATGGAATGAGTGGTTGGCTTTGTTCCTTGACTGTGTGGCTCAGTGGCAGTGGTTTTCTCCCTCCTGCAAGTGCATGTTGCATCTTCTTGCTGTCATTCTAAGGAGCTGCAAAGTGAGTGAATAAATGTTACTATAGATGTGCTTTTTGCAGTAAAGCAGGCAAATGTAATGCATGATGCAGAGGAGGAATGCACGCTCTGACATGCATCCCTGGTGGAAGATGGTAGAAAGTTCTCAAACTCTTATCCTGAGGTCTCTCTTCTGCTTTTCTTGCATGCAATGGAGATGAAGTTTAGCCATTGCCTGGACAAGGGAGAATATAACTCCAGAGCTATGGAGAAGAGCTCTGTGTCTTCCTTTGAGTGCAAGCCTTTCAGCTGTAATCAAATTGTGTGTGGATTGTATAAAACACC
The DNA here is from genome assembly GCA_033816785.1 of Picus viridis. Classification (NCBI taxonomy): domain Eukaryota; kingdom Metazoa; phylum Chordata; class Aves; order Piciformes; family Picidae; genus Picus; species Picus viridis. The sequence goes on along the minus strand of CM066582.1, from coordinate 24,716,075 downwards.
TTCCTCATTTAGTAAAGGTGTTTGAGGCCAAAGGGTAGGGTTTAGGAAGTGTTGTGTAAAAGGTGCCACTGTCATAAAAAGCCCTGGTTTTTGGAAGATCACTGTGCTTTTAGATGTCAACAGAACTGACTTGTGAGCTGTATTTAATTGTGTTCTTTCTCATAAAACATTGTTTCAGTGGAGATTTTAAATTGCACCTTTGCTGTTGTACGTGCATGTTCCTACAAAGGTCAGTATTGGAGTATTGCACCAGGAACTGCTGATGTCTTTTGTGAACAGTGATGTTTGTGGAACGTTGAATTTGTTCCTGCTTCCTACAGGAAATGCAAAATTCCCCCAAAACACTTTCTGTGGAAACAAGATAGCTTTTCTTACTTAGCAGATTTACTTAACAAGCTTTTGTGTCTTAAAAGTTATACCAGTAACTTATGAAGCCAGTTCTGCAAAAATCAGTCTGACTATGGCATGCCTTCATTACTAAATTTGCCTGTATTGCAAAATAAGCTCCAGATATAATCTCATTATAATTTTGATTAGGGGGGAAAAAAAGATACTCTTTGAAAAATGCCAGATTGGCTGCTATGACAAGAGGAAGGCTTTTGTGAAGTTTCAAGAAAACTGAGGGGGCTTTTTTCTTGCCATAGAAAGTACAGCATAAACGAGTTGCTACAAAAGGCATTGATGGCTTTTGTGGGGTTCGGATTAGCCTAGGTGGTAGAGGGACCTTTGGTAACCGTTAAATGATCAACCAGCTAGGCTGGATTGGAGGCATTATCTGCTCATTTGTCAAAGTATTGTGGTGGTTTAAGCCTTAACTGGGAGTTAAGAGCTCAGATGGGGGCAAGGCTGAGAATCTCTCCCCCACTACCCTCCCTCCTCCCTCCCAACAGAGGGGGGGGCGGGGGAAAGGAAGGAGCAAATCCACCAAGCAATAATTTGGAGTTGGCTTGGAAGTAGAGAGGTAAAGAGTTTTCTTTAAACAATATATATATAACAATAACAGGTAAGGTTCACAAGGCCAAGGAGCAAGGATGGATGGGAGGGGGACAAAGAAGAATAATACAAAACCAGTCTCTCTCTGAAGAGGCACGGAGGCGGCAGGGATGAGGATCAGGCCCAACCGCGTGGCAGAGGAGCAAGAAAGCAGCCGCAGTAGCTCTCATCCAGGAGAGGCAGGAGCCAAAAGGAGAGCTAATAGCTGCAATGCCCTGCTTTTTATAACCTAGCTGGGTAGGGAGAGGTGAGTGGAACAGACTCAGCTTCCCAGGGGGAAAACGCCCTGCAGGGAGGGCAAAGCACTCACAAGCCCTCCCCACTTTGTTTTCAGAATGGGTGTTAACCCACAAGTATGTACATGGGTATTCATGGGGTTTCGTTGCAAAGTGTGGTACCAAGAGAGTGTGTGCCTGGGTGTTCTTTTTGTAAACTATTAAGAAAGCAGGTCAAGCTGTTTCTGATCCAACAGGTAATTAGAAAAAATTTTGAATCTGGAGCCACTTTTCTGCATGTTCACAGTGAAGGCAATTACAAGCTTTATTGCAACCTCATATTCCCTCCTGTTGAAGCTTTGCATAGGAAATGTTTTTTTGGGAATATGTTAGAGTTCCTTTGGAATATTTTCAGGGGTGGTATCAGCATTTTTAAAAGCAGCTGAGATCTTGGCCTGAGAATAACATGCAATTACTTTACTTCCTATAAAAATTGTTAAGGAATTGTTAAGGATTCCTCTGGTTAAAAATATAGCTTGACTGAAAATGACAAATTTTACCTGTAGCTGTAATCCTTTTTAATTCTGAGTGTAGCTGTCATTACCAAATCAGAGAGTAAATCATCTGCCCTTTTATGGAAAAGGGAAAATGTCACCCATTGGTGGTTCAGGACACTGCACAGCTGTTTGGCTGTCTGCAGCCCATGCCATGTGCAGTGAAACTGAGCTCTGTGTGCTGCCCCAGAGTCCTGATGCATTGCTATGTAACACCAAGACTGTGCAGTTCCAAAAAACACCATGTAGCATATCCTAGGGGACATTTGGTGTGCCCTGACGTCCTCTCTCTGCTCTTCAGGAAGGGGCAGGGGTGGTAGGAGCTGAGAAGGGCCTCCCTGTATAAATTATGTTGATCAGAAATGTGTGTAGCCAGTGCAGGCCAGGGACATAGTGATCTTTGTGATCTTTGTCTTGGCTTGTCTCCTCAGAGCCCCTGACAAATATGAAGGCTGCTCCTTGCAGGGTGTCCTAGGGTAAAAAATATTCATCATGATTTTTGCTGTGACTGAGTGCTCACTGCAGAGCAGAGCTGTGCCTGCCCATGCGAAAGAGGCTGTGCTTACAGAGCAGTGGTTTCCTTCAGAAACCTCAGCTGGAAGAAATCAGCATCTCCCATACATAAATCCCTGCTTGAGCTTGTTTATTCCTTTTGGTTTTTCATTCCTTATCTTTTAATCATAATCACTGACTCTTAAGACATTTGTACACACTGGGAACTGTATGCACAGCTCTTATACCCTTTCACAGGTCACTTGCTTTCATCAGGACGTGTTGCTATTGTACTTTTCCTTTTTGGCATGCAGAAAGGTGTTTTTTTTTAATGTGAATTTCTTGTTTGTCTTTGTTGCATTCCTCCTCCAGTGACTATACAGAGCAATGTGGGCCCCTGTCTTCCTTGAGTACTCAGTCTAAGTTCAGTGCCATTTGATCACTGGCTTCTTGGCATTGCTCTGTCATAGAGAAATTTTATTTTGCAGTGAGCAGCAGCTAGATATGAGTTCTGTTGTGCATACCTTTTGCTCATAACCTGCCATGGCTGACAAGGTTCTGTCTGGTGTCTGTGAGCAGGCCTCCTAGTTTCACGGAGAAGGGTGGGAGGTAATGGAAGGGAGGAAGCAGTTCCTTTCTGCATCAGCAGGTCAGTTGAGAGAACACTTAGTAGCCAGCAGTTGTTTGAGTTACATAAGCAAGCAGAACCAAAAATTTATGCTTTAAAGGTCAAAAATGTGGATTTTAGAGGTCAAATTTCAACCTGAACAGTGACTGTGGAAAATGAACAGATAAGAACTGACTCTTTAATAACAACTGCAGCAATGTACAAATCGGATTCACTAGATGTCCGTCATTTTTCAGACTCTTAAAACTTCATTTTAACCTTTTCATTGGGCTTTTATTGTCATTTTGGCTCTGTCAGAAGTTATTTCTCTAGTTTGGCACTAGTCCTGTTTCCCACATGCAGAAGATGTTTGTTATGCAGTAAAAACTCTTGGAAGTGGATTCCTTACGCGGGTGATGACACTCAGTGGAACTGCGAAAGAAATGAGTGTGCTGTGCTCCCAATATATAATATATTATCCCAATATATTGGGATAAAGCATCAATACAGCTCTGAAAAAGTGCCATAATGATGCAGAGTGAGGGGTCTTAAGTTGGATTGTGATGATAGCCTTCTTTTGATGAGGACTCCCAGCATTTCTGCTACTGATGGCAACAAGGTGTGACTTACTACTTTTTTTTCCCCCTCTGACACAGGATCGTGTCTAAAGCAGATTGCTTCTTGGAAGAGAGAAACTGGAGTCCCACTTCCTGTAGATTGTGGAGGTGGAAAGAAATGCTTTGATTCCTCAAACAGCTCAGTGGGTGTAGTGGTGCGGCAATGTACAACCTGCTGCCTGTGTGCCAAAGATTAATTTCCTAGGGCATGTTGATAGCTACAGACAGATGCAAGCTTTTCTTTCTGCTCTTCAAGCTGGTAGAATGCAAGGTAGCTGAAAGCTAAGCAGACATGGTAGCATGACACTGAGCCTTAGACTCTCTTCCTTGCCTCACAACAGAGATAATTAGGGGTATGGCACTGTGCTGTTGTGGTCTCAGTGCTTTCATCTTGGAGTTGTTTGGGGTCAGACTATTTGAGACATGAACAGAGCAGCTGCACATGTGTCTGCAGGCATCCATACCTTTAGTGATGTTCAGGCAGCATGCTTTGCAGCAGGAGAAGCAGCATGAAAAAAGATGGATTGGGGAATTTCAGATTATGCCTGTAGCATATCACAGAAACTCAATATGTTCAGAAATTTGATGAACCATTGGAAAATATGTCCCTCTTGTTGTGATCTGTGGGTGTATACTGAAATTAAATAAGACTGAAACCACCCTTGCAAATATGTCTGTGCCTCCTACACTGTTGAGGCTCCTGTTTCTAGTTAATGAACATTTTTAGAGTGGCTGCCTATCCTTTTTCAGTTGTCTCCTTGACTTGTTCCTCAGTAGTGAGTCCCTAGCTCAGGTCTGAGGTGCCACACTGCCCTTAACTGGCTTCCTTGGTCTTCTGCCTGTGTCACACTGTGCTCTGTGTTCAGCAAGCATGCAGATATGGCACTTTGTGACATGGTTTAATGGTCATGGTGGTGTTAGGACTTGATGATCTAGGAATTGACCTCTGTGATTCTATGATTCTGTGGCTGCTGAGCCTAGATGCGACCTGAGGCTGCTGGTAAATTATCATCCTATCCTTGGTTTCAAGCCCTTCCTGGCTTCTCATCTAGCTAGGCTTCTCTTACGGGCTTTTGCTGAGGTGTTGTCTGCTTCACAGAGCTTCTGGTAGGCTCCCAAAATGAAAAACCCAATGCCTGTGACTGCCTTAGGAGCATTCTTCCCTCAGCCTTCATTTTTCCTCCTTCTCTCATGGTTTAGTGCAAGGGCTAAACTCCCCCACTCCTCCCACTCCCTGTCCCATCTCCTCTCTCCTTACCAGGAGATAAGAAGGGGAGGGGGAAAAAAAGAAGAGGTAGAGTTTTCAGTTGATTTACCCAGAATATTTTACTCCTCTGCTACAAAGATATCAGGTTACACCAGTATATGTAGAGGACAGAAGGAAAAGGGAAAGGAATATGTGTCCCAATCCTGTAACAGTCAAAAACTCAGCTGCCCGCTCCAGGACTGGAAAAGCCAGAGAGAGGTTCTCCTCTCCAGGGCTGTGATGCCACACAGCCTGAAATGCTGTAGTCATAAATTCATGATGCTGATAGTGGGGAATATTATGTGGTTCAAACCACTACACTAGTATTGGGCAAGATTTTCAAAAGACCTTCATGTATGTGCTGTGATTGAAAATTGCATATTATCAGATGTGACTGAATTACCTATGAAAATCTGACACTCTTCAGTTTCCATCATTGACAAGCTTGTTTGTCTTGTCTAAGGATGCTGCAGAGACTGAAGCATATGCTGACCTTCATGCCACTCTCTGTAATCTGGCTGGATAAGTAAAACTGCACTTGGTAGTATTGGGCTGGTTGTTAGGAAGAAATTCTTCCCAGGAAGAGAGATTGGCCATTGGATTGGGCTGCCCAGGGAGGTGGTGGAGTCACTGTCCCTGGAAGTGTTCAAAACCAGCCTGGATGAGGCACTTAGTGCCATGGTTTAGTTGATTAGATGGTGTTGGGTGACAGGTTGGACTTGGTGATCTCAAAGGTCTTTTCCAACCTGGTTAATTCTGTATGTATTGACTTCCACCTTGCACTTCACAAGATTAAGCATGTACGTAAACTTAGTGCTTTGGTATATTTGATGTTTGTCTCCATGGCAGCGCAAACAGTTCTGGTGCTCTAGTGTTTCTCTGATGGTCAGTACCAGCTGAGTAAGCCTTAGTGACTGACTTGGAAACAAATTGAAAAATTGTCTGGCAGGTGGAAAAAAGGGGGAGGAATGCTCCAAGCAATTGATTGTCATGACTCAAGACTATTTCTGCTCTGTAATAAGTTGAAAGGCTGTTTTGGTTTTTTTTGTTGTAATGTAGTTATGAATAGCAGAGGTAAAAAAATGTACAAAGTGCATGGAATACTGTCTATGCATGTCACTTCCTAAACTGCAATTGTAACTTCTAAAAATAAAGCAGAAATCCATTAAATAAGTGTCAGCAATGGGAGAATTAACAAATTGGTTTTGTTTTTTTTATTATACTGGGAGGAAGGCTTGAATTCTTTCCCTTATTTTTTCACTGGAAAAGGAAGAGAGAGGAAGGCCATATTTTCTTTCTCCTGTTTCACAAGGACAAGTAATTTTATGACTGAGTAAATGGGATTTGCCGCCTCATGTTGTTCAGTGTCTCTGTATCCTTCAGTTGGGATAATTTCTCAAGATCTGATGATCTGATACCTGTCTCTGTTCTTGAATGTACAGAAGTGAACAAAAGTTTGGCTGTGCCCAGCGATAAGCATCTCTGATGTTGAGCCACACCATGTAATATATCATGGTTAATGAACAGGGACACCTTCCCCACCAAATACAGCTGATGCCATAAGGCCAATAGCTTTGTTTGTTGTCAGACTGCAAACCTATGTTCAGAATGTTCCTTGGCAGTTATTAGCATCTTTCTAGTTTGGAAGTGTTGGAAAGCCCTTCTGTAAATGAAAAAGTACCTGTCAATCTAAAGCCCCAGGGGAGGCTCAGAGAGGCAGTTAGTTCTCGAGAGCATTCTCTAATTGGATTGTGGGGTGCTGGCAGTGGAAGAGGTGATATTTTTTTTTTCTTAGAGGTGACTTTGGCTTTCCTTATCATAACTGCAAGCAATTTATGTTAGAAAACACTATGTACTAGTTGTTTTGTTATCCCAAGTCTGTTAGGAGGCAAATATTAAATGTTCTCACAACGCAGAAATTAGTTGTGTTTTGGTTTTTCTTAAGCTTCATGAAAACATAATTAGCAATCAAGTCAGAGGCTGTCCAGTCCACTTTGATCAGTGCAAATACAAATCCAATTAAATTTCCTATTGTTATTCCATTTAATACAGCTTTCAAAAGCATCCTGAAATGTGCTGCTACTGTTACCAGCTAACTCATAGTAGCGAAGTCATGATTGTTTTTATTCTGCATAGCTCTAAAAGGTTTTGCAATAAATACACAAATAAGATTATTTTTTTTCCTCATCTTCTTCATGCATGTTTGAGATTTGTCTTTTCTGCAGGAGCTTATTTCTTAGGTGCAGAGTAAAAGGATATTATTAATCAGTTGCTTGAAATGTTTGGTCTTGTAATTTGGCTGGCATTTTAAAGTTTGGCCTCTTGCTACTAAAGAATTCATATTATGCCTGTGGTACCAAACAGAGGCATAAAAAGATAATTCTATGTAAATATAAAACTTAAAATGTCTTGTCTCACCATGTGTTGTATTATACCTGTCATGGAAGGCAGGAAACCTAAGCTTGGAAGCAGATTAAATACCACAAGTTCATCTGTATGAAGTGGCAAATACATACATACGAATCCTATTTGTTTCCCACAGTATGTGTGGGGATGCCTGGTTATAAAACAGGAATCATATTGCACCTTAGTGGTTGAGTTCTCAGGTATCATTTTAAGATATTTTAATATAAGCTGCTAATTTACACAGCTAACCACTTTTCAAAGCACTCAACCCCTGGAATACTGTGCAATATGGCCCTGGAATATTTCTGGGAAATGAAAAATAAAAACAAAGATTAAATGCCTGAAGCTTTTGTACATGACTTACACTGTGTTTAGAGTTTTTGCTTAGTTTTTCATTTGTTCTTCACAATAGTGTTGGGAAATGTAAAATGTTCTTCTCTCCTGCAGCACAAGTCAAGAGATGTTTTCCTGCCAGTCTTCTTCTCTGTGTGCTGTTATCAGGGTGTACAGCTTAGTCAGGAACTAGTTGCTGGACTGTTTCAGATACAGCCTATTTTATTATATCTTCTTGACTAAAAATGAATCATGAAGACTGAGCAAGGTTTGTTGTGACTGAATGCTGAGTGAATCTCCTTTCTAAGGTTCGTGATATCCTCTGAGTGAAAAAATACCTTATTACCCTGAGCATGAGGAGGATGTCTGTATTCCCATGGTAAGCCATCAGCTACTCTCTGACAAGGCAGTCTGTTACAGCGAACACAGAGGGTTAGCATTTAGTGTGAGCTCACTTTGGCTTTTTGGAGTAAAGACATCCTTCTAACCAGTAGGGCTGTTTTTAAAACTGTAAGTGCACCTCTAGGGGAAAATTAATTGCCCAACAGCAGTCATGCAGCATTACCACCATCAATCTATAAGGCTGATAAGTAAATAAAAAAGCACTGTAAATGCACAGCCGCCCTCATGTTAATGGTTACTGCTTATAATTAGATCAGTGAGGAAAACCTTTAGAGCCTGATGTCTTCTGCCTGAAAATGCCATTGCAGAAACCCCCAAGAACTCTGCACATGCAAGAGTTTCAGTGAAATTTCATTTTGATGGGGAGCAGATACTAACATTTCCAAGTGTTAAGGCATCCTGTTTTGGCACAAGGGAAGTAAATACTGAGTTGGTTTTGAATTTTGACTTTTAACATCTAAACCCAAGATTTTTGTTGGTGCAAATTACCTTTTTATTTTAAGTACTGCCTTACCCATGTAAATAAATTAGCAGCAATGTAGAAAACCATATACATATGTTCTTTCTTCTCTTGTTTTTCCTAGACACTAGAAACGACATGCAGAAGGAAAGTAACTTGAAAGAACTCCTTCAAGAACTGCCTGATGCTCATTACTGTCTGCTGAAGTATCTGTGCCAGTTCCTGATAAAGGTTGCTGAACATCATGTAGAGAACAGGATGAACCTTTGCAATCTTGCCACTGTATTTGGACCAAACTGCTTTCAGTGAGTTGGGGTTTTCACTTTTCCCCATGTGTTGGCAGAAGGTGTAATGGAGCAGATGGCCAGAAATACAGCTCAGAACACTCATTTGTCATGGTGATTAAATGGAAAAAATGATTGAAGCTTTGTGATAAATTTTAGTGCTAAAGTTGTTGTTTGAGCTCAGTGGGATTTGAGTTGGTCTTCCACCTCTTGCTTTTTTGCTAAATGGTCAGTTTTCTATTGACAGCAGAGCAGGAGTGTAACAATAAAAGGCCTTCAGACTGTATAAGTGCAAGGAGGCTTGTGTTCTTACAGCTTTCTTTGTTTGCCCTCAGACAATATGGATAGTTCTCTGCAGAGAGCTTTGAGAAAGGCTGTCTGGGGGAAAAGGACTCCTCTGCAGCTCCTAGTGCGGTATAATTTCTACAGATGGATGCTCTCTCAACAGATTTGTCCTTGTGATCTGGTATCTGTTGTCAAGACGCTGATGATTCTGGCCTCTTTATCCTTCTGGTGTATTCTGAAATTGGTCTGGATGTTATGGGGTTCCACTGGTCTCTTAAGACTTCTTTCTGAACTCACTAGTTCTTTGGTGCTTGTGGTGAAGACATGTTGTACACGCTAGTAGAGCTTGCAGCAGTTGCAGGAACAGTTATTTTCAGGCGCAAAAACACACAGGAGTGAGAATGGTTCTGCTGAGTCACTCCTGTGCACCAAGAGCATCTTAACCCCAGTCTTGTCTGCAGAACACTTGCTGGCTGGCATTCAAGAGCTAAGACGTGAAAGACACATAGGGAGTTTAGTTCAGTCATGAGATGCACGATACCAGTGAAAGAGAGACATGTGAGTTCCTTGTAGCAAATGTCAGAGAAGTTGCACTCCAGAGCAAAATTTTACTGAAATCAGTAATACTGAGTTGCCTAAAGCAACTTAGATTAGATTAGTTGCCAAATTAGTTGCTTCCTCTGTAGCCAATGGAAGGAAGTGGACTTCTTGAAGAGAGAAAACAGAAATTATGTTCCTTGTTAAGTATTTGTCATAGTGTGATGGTTTAACTCACTGACATAAACAAAAAGCTCAGCTGAGCCCAGCCGGAGAAGTGAATGAAGCTGTATTCTACAGGCAATATTGGAATGCAATGAATACATATACAAAATATGCAGTAGTTACAATATTATACAAGAATTTACAGGAAAGAAACAACGCAGAAATCCTCCACCTTGGGTTCCCCCAGCTTCTCTCTTCCCTCTCCTTTCCCTCTAGTTAATTACAAGGAACATAATTTCTGTTTTCTCTGTCGCAGCATTAAGCCACTTCCACATACCTGATCTAGATGCTGTGTGCTGCCTTTTTAAAAGAGCATGTAATTTCCCACTGTTTAGGGAGACAACATACAGAGATGAGACATTTAATTGCTGCCTCATCTTAAGATGTTGCTTATGGATGATGAACGTGTCAAAATTTAAACATTTGCTGTGTTAGTACAACAAAGATAAAGCATATTCTGAAAACAATTGTCTTCCCTTCCTAAAGAAAGACGACTCAAAAGACAGCAGTATGTGCACAAATGCATGAATACAAGAGTTAGTGAAGGCACAATGCTGCAAAATTCTGACAGGGGAAAGCAAAACCATTTCTTAGAGATTTCATTTGTATGGGCAGTTTGGGAATTTCAGTCTAAATGTATTAATGGAGTTAAGAGCAAAGAAAATCAATGAGAAGAGTCTGAGTCTAATGGTTAAATCTCTATGACTCAAACTCCCAAGTGACTATTAGAATAATTTTTAGTTTACTCACCACTTCATTCAGGAAAGTTGAAAAATTAGTTCTGCATACTTCTTGGTTTAGAATGCAGAGAGTTGTAGTTTGGAATTACAATTGGCATTCCTAAGATTAAACCAAATCATAGTTCTGAAAAGCCGCGTAGTTACTGTCTCAATTGATCTCTGCTCTTAAAGTGGCCTGGGAAGAACATAACAGTTTTTGTAAGGTACAGGGCCTATGTGTAAGAAGGATGGAAATGCATCATTCCGTTGCAGAAGACTTAGAAAGCAGAGTTCACTGGAGGTGAAAATATAGCTGCTCATGTATATGAATGCAGTCAGCCCTGCAGTTGTGGTGTGCATTGAAATAAATGCTCAGGTAGCAAATGAGGCAGTGAAAGCAAAGCTGGACATTTAACAAATTGCTAGTATGGTGTGTTTCTTGAATGCCCAAATATGTGAGCATTATGGATGTAGATTTTTATTTAAGTTTCACTGTCTGGTGATTCAGCTATGTGTTTCACCAGACACTAAGATTGTGAGCAACAGTTCAAATATGCTTTTCTCCTTTGTTAATGGATGCAGTCTCAAATTGCTGCAGCTGTGATCATCTGTATCAACAAAGACTCAGAGCTGCGGCACAGCCTGAAGCCTGCTTGGCAAGAGCTGTCTTACTGCTGGCTACAGGCAGCCCCTAGGGACACTGGCTGCAGAAATCAGCTCTCCGTAGGTGGTTGAAGGAAATGCTCTTTGCTTTGAATTGTTTGTTCAAAGCTGTGCTTCTCTGGGACAAGGAATGAAGGCTTAGCAGCCAGCTTGTCAGCAATTACACTGCTAAAGCAGGAAGATCTGAGATTTTTCTGGCAGAAATTTGTATGCATGTCCAAAATCAACGTTGGAAACTGTGTAGTTAATGCACAGAGTCAAAGAACATAAAGCCCATCTGCTGATAGTGAAGGATTACTTTATACAAGGTATTTTCAGTGAAATGTCAGCTATTTAAACATATTATCTCTTACTCCATAAACGAAGCCATTTAACAGTTGAATAAAACTCACTGTTGGGCCACTTGCCAGACATTTAACTTCATTATAGTTCTCTTAATCTCATTCTGGTTTTCTGTGTCATGTTCTCTGTAATTTATCTCATCTCCTAAACTCTCAGCCGTTATTTTTTTTTGTCTCATCCACTTTATTACTCTTATCTCATCCCTGCTTCCTTACCTGCACTTTGGTAAACTGAATTGGTGCTTTTAAAATGAAATCTTATGCTTTCTCTATCTCTAATGAATAGAAGAGGGGAGAAAATGGCTATTTACATCCCTTGTAATGAAATGTAAGGTAAAAGAAAATATAAAGGGCAAGGTCAAACAGCTCAAAAAAGGAAAATAAGATAGTTTGTGATTTAGTGCACTGTTTTCTTCCAACTTGGATTGCCGAGATTTATTGTGATGGAAGTCAAAGGTCAAGAATAGAGAGAAATACAGCCCTTGAGGAACAAAGAACATGAACATACAGGGACATACATAGTTTTATTTTCTGTCAGTGGGCTAGTCTATGTGGAGTATTGACACTTCCAGCATAGTTACTCTTGGAGAAAGTTATTGTCCATTGACTTGAATTTCGGCTCCTGTAGAACCATAGCCTTAGGCATGGCTTGCTGTGGGTCCCTGCTTGACTTTGACAGCTTGTGCTGGAAGAGCAAGGAGAGGACCACCTCAGTTGTCTCTCCCTCTGTCTGCTCTCTTGGAGCTGAGTATCAGAGTGGCTGCTATACTCATCCTGTCCTTGATTGGAATGGTAAGAGATGTGAGGTCTACCAGCTACAGAGTAAGCAGAGGATCTGTTTGCACCTTTTTTTTGCAGCTTTCTCTCAAAGAATGACCTGGCCTCCACCTTTCACTCACGTCAATCTGTTCCATTCCACTGAGATTAAGCCTGTTGTGGGAGACTGCTCCACCCCACCCCTAAAGTGGCTGGAAAATGCAGGTATTCAGTTAAACTGCTAGGATTAGATGCAGCTATTTCTGTGTCACAGAAGTTACCGGAAGGGTTGTACAGGAAAGCATTAGGTGTAGAGAAAAGGTAGATTGTCATTATGAATGGAGAAAATCTAGGTCATCTGTAGGGTAGCTGAAGGAATTTCAGAGATTCAAAAAGATTTCCAATGTGTTGCTGAATCTGTACAAAGTAAAATCTGATCTGACGTTCTGCATGAATGTCTTAAATGGCTTTCAGGCAGCCTGGGAGCCTACACAGATTGAGTATATGAAGCTGAAGTGAGAGCAAAGGGGCTGATGTAGAACTCCTCAGTCGGTAGTACTGACCTTTGAGACATTGTACAAATGGACTTTGTTTTCAGGCAGTGCAGTCCCAATCCTGCATCAGTCTTGAAAACAAATGTCCACTTAGGATTGGGCTCAAGGTGAGTATTGTGGGAGCATGCAACATAACCTTTCTTAGAGAGTTCATGTAGATTTAAAATACTGCATTTGCCAGCAGGGTGAAGGAGCTGGTTTTCGTTAGAATTCAGTATGCTATGCCCTATGATGCAAATTAAAAGCATGAATATAATCTAGGAAGGCTGTAATTGTTTTCATTTATAATAATATTAAATGCTCTTGAATGCTTGCCTGCTCTTTGGGAAGTTGATGAGGGTAATTGCTAGCCTCTTCTGTGATAGATTTTTATGTGTTCTTTTCCTGTGTCTTTTCTGTTATGTCCTCAGTTTTGTCATTTGGATTCCATCAAATGGAAATATGTAAAATAAATAGAGAATTGCTAAAGATACATTGCTGCCTCCATAAATGGAGGGCTGTGCTTAGCCAAATTCCATCTTAAGTCTTTCATTCTCCTAGTGAATATTCACCCTTACAGTTTCAGTTGAGAAACTTGCTTCATCTAAATCTAGTCCCTTTCATTTTAGACCCGTTACCTCTTCTGCTATCACTGAAGCATTTATAGCCATGGATGCACAAACTGCTTCAGTAGCAGCACCACAAATGGCAGCAGAACATCAGCTTCACCACCAGAAACATATTTTCTAGGAGTGACACTAGAGCATTTGCTTCTGTCCGTGCCTGTGCTCCTGTGCTATGTATCTGTTCATGACTCCTGTGCTATGTATCTGTTCATTACTTTGCAGGCTACTTTGAGAACTCTGTAGGAGTTTTCCAGCTCAAATCTCTAAGATAGGCCTAAACCCATCAACATTCTTTTCTCCTGGAAATGACCACAAAAGTTACAGGTTTATGGCTTCTAGAAAATACATTTCTGGCAGTGAAGCTGATGTTCTGCTACTGTTTCTGGTCCTGCCTACTGAAGTAGTTTGTACATCCATGGCTGTAAAGGGATCAAGTCCCACCATTGCAAATTTTGTAACTGGAGTATGAGTTGCATCTAACTCTAAAAGGAACGCAATTATAATGTCTAATTAACATGCACATTAGATATAAAGGAACCATGACTATGAACACAGCTTTACTGTAATGTTTTAACAAGGTCTTCACAAAGGAATATGAAGAGTTTCCAAGGAGTGTGAATCTTTAAAGTGAGGGAATACTTCCTCCTAGGACTGGGATTTTTCTAGTGAGTTGAAGCAAAATGTGTAGATATCACGACTTTCAGACTAAGAAAAGCTGAAGTAGGATAATCTTTATTTGCACACTTTTTCAGGCAAGTCTAGTCAGGCTGTCAGATCATCTACTGTAGCAACAGATGGGTTTTAACTTGTATAAGTATGGAAGGAGATGCGTGCTCATAATCTAAATGTCTTACATATGCTGAGCTGAAGCTCTCTTGCAAGGAAAAGGTCACCATGGATAGCTCAAAAACTCAATAGTCCTTACTGTGATAGAGGTCCAATACTAGCTATTAAAGGGAAAAACAGAAAACTTGTAAAATTTACCTGTTTAAATGGCAGAAAGATGGCAGTGGATAAAGTAAGTTACTCTGCTATTGAAATAGAACAATTCGTCCTAGTCTGCATAGTTACATTCAGAGAGCAGTTATTAGAAGACTAAACCTATGAGCTTTAGCCTTGTGTACTGCTTATGCTTTGTGGAAATCTTATAGTCTGTTACTCAACCTGGGGGTGGAGGTTGTGGTTTGTGTTAGTTGGTGCCAGGACGTATTGATTGAAGTTCCCATAAGATGTGTTTTAGGTTCTGCTCTAAAACTCATAGAACCTATCTTCAGTCTTTGTTTTGACTCAAACTTGCTGTAGTACTTTTCCGGTCCATGTCCATGTAGGAATGAGGCTCATAGTGGTGCCAGGCTTATTTGAGTGGTACCCTGTTTTGGAGAAACAGATCAGGAAGGTAGCAGCCAGGACTTCCACAAACTACCAAGCAAGATCTGCCCCGTGCTAATTCTGGGGCACATAATTTAGTGTGGGAAGAGGAGTTTCTTAAATCAAAATGTTGTATGGGCCTATTGCATACATACAGTTATTGTCTTTTAGTGAGTATGTGACATTCTTTAAAGTGAATTAACAACATAAATTTTCCCTTTTTTTCTTTATTTGATTTGAGGCTAGGTTCTGCACTAATGAAATCAATTAGCTGAGGCTGACTCATTTTACAGTTGGCAATTTTATGCTGTCTAATATCTTCATAAGTGATCTGAATGATCAAGTGTACCATGATGAAGTACGCTGTACTTCCCCCTGAATCTGAGTGGGGAAGTAGACGCTTTGTAAGGGGAAGCCATCCTGCAGGAAGACCTGGATAGACTGGAAGAGTGACCTAACAAGAACCTTATGAAGTTCAAGTTCAGCTTTGACTCTAGCAGTAAACATTCTCTTCTGGAGCTTACAAAGATGCATTCTGCTGCAGTGGGATCCTCTCCCTGTTGAGAAGGATCAATAGCATGCAACCTCTACAAGAAGACAGGTTTTGATGGCAAATGTCTAGGAAATTGTGCTTGCCGAGTTGCCTTCTTGAAATGCACATCTGACCCAAATAAACTGCAGTTACAGTTTTACAGTAGATAGTTGTTTGTAAAAGTTAGTTTGCTGTTTATAGGAAACAGTGGTTTACTTTTAGGTTACATCCCTGTGAAATAGCTCAGAGTTTGTTGAACTTTTGGGGTTTGGTTTGTTTTTTCCTCTCATGCAACCACTAGTTGTCCTCAGCCACAAAATAGCTGAAACTTTTTGTTTCTGGCTTTTGTTCCCCTGATTCTTTGCTTTAAAGCTTTCCTTTGTTTTGTCTAGCACCTGATCTGCAATCTCTTTATTATGGTCCATTAGAAAATTCACATCCATGCAGCCACTATGTGGATTATTGAGAGAGGAGTGTGTGTACTGGAAATACTGTACAGCGGGAAACACTGGCTAATGGAAGAAGTAATTTAAACGCCGAAGAAGATTCTTCAGAGATCTCACTTTTGCATTAAAACAGGATTTAAGTCTGTTTGGGGTACTAAAGTCCAGTGAAGCGTGCAGAAAGCCTGCATTCCAGCAGATGACCATTAGATACTTCAGTGAATTGTGTGCTCTGTTGTGAATAATACGCATTTTTTACCACATGAGAGAGTTGTGTGAAACACAAAAGGAGGCAAAAAAGCATAGATTGAAACGTAACACTTCTTCCAAGCTGGTGTCTTGCCTTTTTGTCTGTATGTGTCTGTTTAAGGTGTGAGGCAAGCAATTCCTGGCTCCACAGGAGGCTGTTTCAAAAGAGCAAGTTGCTGCTTCTGCAGTGAAATAGTTGATTATTCTTCTAGAAAGTGGAGGTTAGGAGCCTCTTTTTACATGAATCTTTTAGGCTGTTCAGCAGAAGACAGTCTTCGTCTCCATGGTTTAAAATGCCCTGTGAGTTCTAAGACTATTTTCAAAAGAAGTGACAGCTCAAAAAATAGATTAAGAAATCTGCTGTACTGCATGGGGTCAATCTGAAGCTGTGAAAATCTTGCTTCTAGCGCTCTGCCCATCATGTGGATTTCCTTAATTTTTTGACTCATTCTTCTTTTATACCTTTGTGGTTATCGGAAACCATTTTGGCAGTAATCTGGCCCTTTCCATTAATAGTTCAGAGCATTTAAATGTCTCCTGCTGATTGTGTTGCAGCAGTGAATCCAACTCTTAGCAAAGTTGGTGGTATCTCATCTGGTGGTTGTCACAATTTGATCTCTACATAGATTCTGTGAAGTAGGTAGTTTGGCCATCACATATGGTATTTAATACCAGTAAGAAAAGAAGCATAGGAACTGTGCTATTTGTTATCACCATGGACACAATCTTCCTTTGAAAGACAAAATCTCCTGTGCCTGCTATCCAGCTTGTACCCACATCTGAAATGTTAAAAGTTCTGTGCAGGAACTTTTGTGTGTTGAGTGTCTGTAACATCGTGCTTTGTGTTCTGTCCAATTTTAGTGTGCCCTCTGGATTTGAAGGTATAAAAGAACAGGAGATCTGCAACAAGATAATGACCAAAATGTTGGAAAATTACAATACCTTGTTTGAATTTGAAGGTTTGAAGAAGGATGAAGAAAAGCCTGTATGTGAAGAGCTAGCAAGAATTATTTTAGTAAAAGTGAGTATCTGTAATATTTCATTTTCTTTGTAGCCAGTCAATAACATAGACTTATTGCAGGCTTCAATTCAGAAATCTAGGTAAGTGTAGTAATGTTTTGTGCTACTGATTTGTCTGCAGTTTACAAATCAGTTCTGTATGCTGCATTACAAAATTATGTCTGCTTTTTCTTATCTTTTTTCTTGACTTCAGACTCTTAATTTGGTAGTGAAACCTGAACTGAAAAAACAGGAACTTATCTTTAGTTAGTGTCTAGAGGTGTACTGCGAGAGTATTATTTCTCCTTGCAGTCTTCGATGATGCTTGAGAATGCTTAAGTGCCTGTTGTTTCCTATCGTCCACTCATAAGTATCTTTTTGAAGTTGACATCAACCCATAATCATGAATTTTGAGCAAATACCCATAAACAGGGGAGTAGTGGCTCATGTCATTCCATGCCGATACGGAGATGTACATCCTCTTATGTGCTTGGTCGTGTTTACTGTCTCGCATGACTCCTGATGCTTCATGGTCTGGATATCTGAAAACTTTCACACACTTTGGTCATAAAATCAGTGGATTTTTAGAAGCAGGCAGTACTGCTCTGTTACAATGAAAACAAGAATATGTGAATCATTCAGATGAAGTCATGAAAGCATCAAGCTTCTCTTTGAGCAGTGTATTGGAAAGGAAAAGCAGTTCAAGTGGAACAAGTTACCTACCATGCCTACATACCTTGCCTACCATGTTGGTCCTAGCTAGGGAAAATCACAATGCTACAGACTTCCAGAAGGTATAAGAACCTCTCACTCAGGTACAGATTGTGGCAGCTTAAAGGAAATCTGGTTTAAGGAAGCCAAAATTCAATACATTTTAGAGATGAGTAAAAGATATGATTCTGTAGGGCTGTTGGTATTTCAACTGCCATTCCTGCTGCATACATGCACAGAGGAGGGACAGGAGCCTTGTCATCTCAGTTGTACTTATTCTTTCAAAGATTGCTTAGTCTTTGGGAAAGACAGGTTGTACCTGGTAAAGGGATTTCTTAGCTTGCTGCCTCAGTGAATCATAATTCAGAATGTAAGTGAGCTAACAATCTCTGCAAGTTGCATTCCAGTCCCTGCTTTGTTGCCAGGACTATAAAGCCTCCTCTGCTCAGGCATACTTAGAAACGATGGGGAGTTTTTCTTGGAAAACCTCTGTGTTAAAAAGAAGTGGAATTTTCACAAAACAGAAAATGCATCTTAGAATAGTTTCACTGGGAAATTGAACTGTCAGGTTCCTGATGCCTTGTCTGGAAGGACTTCATGAGTTGCTCACTTCACCTAGTAGAATAAGATCCACATAATCTTCCAGGCAAGGGGCCAGCAGGTGGAAGTATAACATGTGCTTTCTTCAGAAATACATATTTCTAAATTCTTTCCCATAAAAGAGCTACAGGGTTTAATGTTTGGGGGTTTTCTTTTCTGTTTCATTCCAAAAGAAACTGGAGTTTGTTGGAGTTTGCAGGTCTTGTTTGGAGCCAGCTATTATTACAGTCCTTTAGACTTTTATGCAAGCTTCAGTTTGATTTCCTAACCCAGTAAAAGTCTGGTAGCAACTCAACCTGTTGATCAATGGGTTTTACCAGTTTGGGGAGAAATGGGTTGTTCTAGTTTAACTATTTACTCTATATTCAGACATTTGGACTCTCGAATAACTATTATTTTGGTTGGGCAGCGTTACTTGGGAACAAGGAATTCTCTGACAGTGTATTGGCACTGCTGTGTGTTGATCACATTGTAAGTGTCAGGGTATGATAGTAAAATGTTGTTTATTTTGCTTTGGAACAGATTTCGTAGTGTATAGGGATATTGTCCAGATAGATTTTTGTGGCATTAAACTCAGTGATAATTCATGCAATGAAATATTTGTGCAGGCAAACTACTGTGGGACTCACTCTTGCAAAATTTCTGGAATTATCCTTTTCACTGGTTTCAGATGAAACATCTTAAGTAGTGTGATGTTTTTTGGCTCAGTGTTGTCTTCAAATAAAACACACAACCTAGTCATGCAGGGTTGCAAGACTTTTTTATTCTCCCATCTAATTTTTTTTTTTTTTTATATTCACCTTTTCCCCTCTAATACCTTTTTGATGGAGCACTTCTAGCTTTAAGAACCAGTCAGCTCAGAGCACATAAATATTTGCTCTGGAACACCAGCACTGGCATGATGAGGATATAATGATCTTCCTGGCTTGTTTGCGTATCTGGGACAGGAATGCAAAACGCTCTCCCCTTTCTACCACCCAGTGCAGAAAGAATATGTAGCTGTGTTAATTTGATGGAGAAGGGAAAGCATATCACCTTATAAAAATAAAATGACAACATTAAACTAAAAATTGGAGTTACAAAGTCAATTAAAAAGCACAAATGTGCAATTTCAACGTTGCAAATGTCATGCAGGCGAGTTCTGATGACCTCTGAAATGGCAGATTTCACTCCCTGAAAAGAAATTGGTCCCTGATGGTTTCTGCAAAATCTATTAGTTTAAAAACAACCCTTTTAATTTAGATGCAGTTAACTTCTTGCATTTTTGTTCTGTTTGTTTCCAGTCTTCTCTCATTGGGAAGAATTAGTTGGCAAGGTCATTCTTTGTGCTTAAAATGGTGGCAAAAATGCATGCACTGTGTTCTGCAAGCCTGCTGTTAGATTTGTAAATAGGCAAGTAGTCCAACACGTGTAGCTGCATCTGTTAGTGCTTGGTGTGTGCAAAGTGTGTAGTGCACAGACCAACCAGGCAAGCCCCTACAAGCACTTTTTATGTCAGGGAGAGTTCTCCAGCAGCACTATTATGAAGTGGTATGCTTGCTTGCTGCTTCCAATTGAGCACTCAGGTCATCCTTCAGTCCCTGGAAGGATTTGAGCCCTTCATCCCTGAGAAGAGGTAAGATGTTCAAAAAGTTCTCCATCCCTGTTTGGCTCTGCTCCCCTTGCAGAAATCTCCATCTCCACTGAAGGCCACAGTACTTCAGATTATTTCCCCAGATGAGTAAAACAAGATTTTCACTAGTAAATATTTATTTCCTTTTCTCAGCTGCTTTCAATTAAATACCTTAGCATGAGAAACTAATTCCTTGACAAGATCCCGAAGAAGCTGCCTGTTGTGTTATGCTGCCGAAAACTCTCCAACTCCATGTTTGAGTGGCTTCCCTTTGAATAAGTCACCCTTCCCTGCCACCTCAGTGTTCTGGTCCTATAGTTGTACCTTCACAGACATGAAAGCAGTCCCTCATTTTTGGTAGGAAAAAAGGCACCCACTTCTAATCCACATTGCCCTGCCCTGCCTAAGCCTACAGGGTGTAGATAGTTTCCTTTATCCTCCTTTCATGTCTGGGACTATTTTAGTATCATGGTAGTGGTCAGCTTTCAATACTGGATTAAGTCTTTCCCATCAGGAGGCAGTGGGAACTGATCTCCTTTGAAAATCCTGTCTGTGGATGTCAACAAATGTTTCCATTTCATTCAGTAACCCCTTTTTCGGGTAAGTCACAAGAGTTTTCTCTTGTCTGGGCTAGAGAGCCCCCAGCAGCAATAGTGGGTTCAATGGGAGATGAGAAGATGGGTGGAAAGTGCATGAGGAGAAGGAGCACCTGTGGAAATCTGTCTCCAGTTTTCTGTTTAGTATTTCTTCAGCTAGAATTCACTGCACAGTTGTCCACTGGTGAGCAGATGGGCATGTTTATAGTAAGGCTATATAGTGATGATTCAGCCTGAATGACATTTTAAGATGCAAGCTGACAGGAAATGAGCGATACAAGATTTGTAGGGGAAAGTTGATAAGCCCTTAAACCCTTCACCTGTAGCAGATTCAGTCAGAAGGATGGTTTTGTTTAAGCTGTGATTCAGATGCAAGCAAAAAAAAAAACACAGATGATCCCCAAACAATACCTTGAGTAATTTTGAAATGGCTTTTCAGTGCTTCTAGATCTGCTGGTTTTGTCAACTCCATGTATATATTAGTAAAACAGAATGTTTCTACTCTTGAAGCTCATTAAAGCATTCATGAGATCATAAATCTGTCACTTGCAGTGTTACTAGATGCAATCCTGAATATTTACACAAATATTATGCTAATTATTATGCTAATACTTCTTTATAATTTAACCAAAAATACTTTGGTTTTAACACATGATGAGAAAATTGCAGTTTTATCACACTTAAAGGGAACAGGTTGTATGCTGTATGCATGTAACAAACGTCTTTCTATCCTGCTGTCCATATTTCTAGTATTCTGTAAATTGTTGAGCTGGCAAGTTTTGCAGCTGAGATGGTTAGGAACTTTGCTTTTACTCTCTCACAATCTTTTCTTTAAAGTAATGCTAGTGGTATTATCATTGCCCCACAGTAACACCATGTAGCCAAAAGGTAGCGAGAGTAAGAACCATGTATGTCCCAGCCTGTATTTGCAGTTGTTTTACTTAAAATGTTTTTTTCATTCATTGCCAGTTGTTTCATTTAGGTTTGGTGTGGGTTATTGTTTTCCTCTGGAGGGATGACACCGTGATTTAGCACTTGGGAGCAGTCCACTCAGTCAGTGTAACATCTTCTGAAAGGGAAGTATCAAAGTCAGCACCAAGAAACAAGATATAGTCAAATAAGTATGTGAGCCCCTGCTCTAGCCAGCTGGTTCTCAGCAGCCTTGCTATACCCATGGGAAAAAAAAAAAAGAGGTTAGTTGAAAGATGTGAATTTTTCTGCTCAGACAAATCTCTGACTTCCTCCTGTTGAGATTCCTCAATGTTTATTCTGTCTCTCACTGATTAGTCATTCAGTTAATCAGGTTACACAAAATAATCAGCATTATGCCCTCTGTTTAAATTGCCAGTGCTGTCTTTGTGACAAGGACATGTTGCAGGCAGAACAGATTCAAAATGAAGAAGTGAAAAACATTTTTCAGCCCATGGGGGTTTAATGCTCACTGACTTCTGCCATTACTTAATCTGTAGTACTTTCACGGTGGGAGCACTTCTGCATGACTTGGCACTGAATGAATTCTTTTTCCTGTTAAAAGACTAGTGAAATGTCCATTAACTTCAATATAGTCCTATGAGTTTTTGAAAAGCCCTTTTTTGAGTACTCTCAAGAATACAGTTTGGCCAGTAGAAGCTGGTGAGCCTGCAACATCACTGCTGTGCAGGGTTTCTGGTGCCCCAAGACTCATCATGAGTGTCTTGGGCTCAGGACAGTCTTGAGAGCAGCAGTATATGATGCAAGGGACACAAGGGGCCAGACGCTCTGTATGTGTCTGAATATGTACACTCCTGAAGATCTGATCTATCCAGCAGATCCCAGCAGCACTTAACCTTAATTGCCAGCAGTCAACATCTCGGCTTCACTGTTAAGAAGCAGTTGTGTTCTCTGTATGCTGGAAATCTTACACTAATAACTAGAACAGTACAGCAACACTCCCTAATTTACTGCAACATCAGATACTCCTGTTAAAAATAACAGTGCTGAATTCCATGTGTGAGAAACATTTTTTCCCCCTTGTGGTTTGATTTTTAGATCAGAAATGCCATTTGGCTTTTCCAAGGCTGATTTTAAGCAACTGTAACATGAGATGCAGGTCTGGAGAGGCAGGGTTTGGAGAGGCTGGGTTTCTCCCATAGCTAGGTCATGTTTTTCTTTTAGATCATACCTTTCCTGTTTATGAATAATGTTACAGTAAATAGATAAATCAGACTCCAGTTTTCAAAACTGCAAGGCAGAATAAAATGTTCCCCTGGAACTGATCTGAGCTCTGTTGTTATTGAACACACACACACACACACATGCTGGGTACACCCAGCAAGAAAGCAGTGTGGTTGTGTCACTTTGTAAATGTTTGGGTTGGTTTTTTTAATCTCAGATTCTGCTGCAGGCTCCTTATGTGTATCTCCGTTGTGAGAAGCTGAATTGAGGTCATTAACCTGTGGCATGACACCTTAACCCTGCCAGCTAACATGTGACAGGCACGTAGGAATTGTGGGGATGGGCAAGGAAGAAGAATGTTTCCACTCAGTGAAGTCTTTGTAACCTTTTACAAGTTCTGGAACTCTATTTGATCCCAGCATTGCCGGTTTAACTTTTTGCAGCGTTGGGTAACCAGTGCACCTGGACACATGGGGACACATTTTTCTTTTCCTCAAACACCACCACGTTCCACAGATGTAGCTGCTAGCGCTGAGGTGTATCACGGGGTTATTACTGTTTGTCATTTCCTTTCCTGTATTGCAGCCCTCTCTAAAAATAATGGATTTCCACATCTCTCTTTCCTTTACTGTCACAATTCATGACCTTTGTACATGTTCCATGGAAATAATTGCCGCAGGTTGAGGTTGTACTGAAGCGAAACAGAGTAACCTTTAGCTATTTATTAAGAGATATGGTCTCAGGTAAAAGGTTATGTGTATAAATAGTCTTGGGAGAACAAAAGGAAATAAAAGGGGAACTGAAGAGGGTATTAGTTTCATATTGAAAAGCAGTGATGTGTTTTTTGCCAGACCGTGAGATTTTGCTTTTTATTACTTTCGTCTGAAACAGCTTTGCTGAATTCTGATTATTATAGTGTAAATAAGAGCAAGGTAGAACAACAGATAGATACCAAGTCAGCTTTGCTTTTCTTCCTAGATGCCAATAGCAACCAAGGCAAAATTCCCATATATAAAAATTGACTGTTTCAGTCTTTGTCCTGTGCTTTGTTTAGATAAGAGAATGTTTAACAGCTCTGCTAAAGTTGTTCCACTTCTAACAAGGATGCTGTTGTCACTTTCTGAGTACAAAATGGTGAGAGAATCTATTGCAAAGGTGGGAAAATACATTGCAAAGATGTTTTTTGGTTTGGATTGTTTGGGGTTTTGGGCTTTTTTGGTTGGTTGGGTTTTTTTTTACTGTTCATGTTAAATAATTATCTTTATTTTTCCTGAAGGAAATGCCACTGTATGATGACTCTGTGAATTGACATATGAATAAAAATTAGTTCATGAAAATACCTGCAATGGCATGAATTGGAAAATGCCTTTGAAAGTCCCCTTGCCGTCAACCACACAATTTTAGTCTTAAAAATGCAGATAATTTGACACTTCCAGTGTCTTACAGATCCACAAACTATTTTCATGATGACAGAGCAGGAGGGTTTTCATGTTTTGTTCATCTGATGAATAGCAGAAAGGGCAGCTCTCTTAATTCCTGTGGCCCTATTATTTCTGTTTTGGCAGCTTTGACGGCACTGCTGTGTGTCACATCTGTACTGCTGTGCTTCAGGGAACTTGGTGCAGGGAACATCAGTGTTTTGGTTAATATTTACCACTCCATCAAATGAAGGGAGAATCAGGAACTCTGAAATTCACTGTTTCTTGTGTGCTGATGCATGGACAATACTGTTAGGCACTTTCATTGTAGCCTAGGGAAAAATCACAGATGTGACCCCACTGACACCTACCTGGAGCAAAGGCTGCATTGCCCAGTTACGTGGGGTGCCGCTGAGAGAAACAGAATATTCCTTCCTTTGTGGTATGCAGCTGCTGACCCAGTAAAGAGTCAGCTGTTGCTGGTTGTCCCACTGCAATCAGGTAATGCATCATTTCTTCAATCATTTGCAGCATTGAATTCACTGAATAATCCTCTTAATGGTTGTTCATCCTGCATAAGAGTGGCTGTACTGCCTCAGACTTTGTCTCCATCTAGCTTTGTCTCCTGCCTTCCACATAGGCCATAAGCAGATGTCCAGGGAGGAGTGGGAACAGGGCAACAAGGTGTTTCCTTCTGTTATTCTTCCAATTCATGATTATTCTCAGAGGCTTTCCTGGTCTTGGTGGTGTTTGTGTGTTTAGTCATTGTCTTGTGTGCCCTTTGAGCACATGTGAGCTTTTTTTGCTTCCAACATGTCACTTGGAAAAGAGAGACACAAATTTCTTCCTGTTCCGTGAAGAAATGACCTCTTTGTTTGTAAAGATGGCTTTTACTGGTGTTATTTGAAGGTCACTTTTTTTTTCCCCTTGACTTTTTTTTTTTTTTTTTTTAACAAAGAAGATGGTGAACAGTCCATCTTCACTACTCTTGACTCTTTGTATCTCTGTCAGATTCTCTTCACAAGCTACCATGGTTAATGAAAAATTAGTACTGACATTTGCAGCCTTAAAAACTGCCCTGACACGCTGTTTTTACTTTCAAGGTCCCTACAAAGAGTCAGTAAACCAACAGTCATGTGCATTAGCTGCCCCTTCCTTATAGCAGATGGTAATCTGACTCCATGTTTCTGTAAAACAAACCCTAATCTGTGCTTTAGTTAAGAAAAAGTTTCACATTGAAAAAGTTAAAATTTGTTTTAATTAAGATCATCTTCTAGGTACTAATAGCTAGCAAAGTAGATCTGATGGTTTCTAGCAGCACTTATACCTTGAATGCAAAGTCCCACAGGCCGGTTTCCTCTGATACGCCATTTGTGAGGCCAACCAGAGATTAATTACTGAAGTAAGTAGGAAACAGAGGGTGAGCACAGCGGTAATAACAAGGTTGTAGACAAAGATGTCGTAGAATATCAAATTATCAACAAATAAGTTTGTCCTTATTATTAAAATAGAGCACAGTGTATAACTGTGGTTTCCCCTCACTTTTTTCCCCCTAATTCCTTCCAGAGACAGTTGTAATCAGATGCATTTAAACTCTTGTGTCACAGTGTGGTATTGTGCTGAAAAAAACAAGAGACTGTAAACTCACTGGGCAGCTCAAGGTCTTTGAGCCTGCAGTTGACTGGTGCTGAAATGTAGCAACTTTTATGCCCATTCAACATTTATTGAAAAGGATGAAAGTGTTCTGTTCAGTTTGAACTTTGCATCCCAGCCATATAATAGTACAGGATGCAAGCAGGCTGTATGAATCTCTCTTACTTAGTAATGGCAGTGGATGAAGGAACCTGTACAGTTTGTTTGAAGAAAAGGTACAATTTCCAACTAAAGCTGAAGTACTGTAGGAAGTATTTTCTCATTCTGTTGAAATGTACCAAAAATCTCCCAAAGTTCTCATCTGGAGTTGGTAGTGCAAATTATTCAGGGTGTGGGAGATGAGGTCTTTTTGTGCCAGGGTCTTGGTTGGTCTTTTCTGCTGATGTTAGTCATCTCCCTAAAATTAATTCAAGTACATGATTGAAAATAAATATGTAACTGAACACTCTCACCAGCAGTAATCCCTGTTGGTCTGTCTGTCCAAAGAGACAAACATAAGTGGAGGAAGAGTAATTGAGCAAGAGACGTTGCTAAGTATCTTATATCCTCCCCGTAATTTAGTCTCTCCTTTAAGGATGCCCTTGACCTATTGTGTTTCTTCATTCATGTGGGAGGAAGCTAGGAGCTGGCCTGCCTAACCACCTGTCTTCATTAGCGTCAGCACTTCTTGACATGAAGGGATTATTCTCTTGAAGATTAAGTCGGTTAAAGAGTATTCTAGGTATGTTCTAATCTTTCCTAATCGTTGAGGTCTCCATAGTTAATTGGTTTAACACTTTTGTTGAGGTGGAGTCTCATACATTGTAACATCTGCATTTCGTATGAGATGCAAGATGCAGAGAATCAGACAGAGAG
Source organism: Picus viridis (assembly GCA_033816785.1). NCBI lineage: Eukaryota > Metazoa > Chordata > Aves > Piciformes > Picidae > Picus > Picus viridis. The sequence goes on along the minus strand of CM066582.1, from coordinate 24,689,591 downwards.
AGAAAAATTATCAGCGGAGTAGCCTTCCGAAGGAAGAGGACCTTTCCTTGGGCCTGTGTAATTCATCCAATCTAGATGTAAGAACACTTGGCTGGCATTTGAATGAAGTGAGTTCTTTTCTGCTTTGGGGGTGTGGACAAGTGTGCAGTAGTTTTTGATAGTTCTTAGTGTTTGTAGAGAATCCTCTAGATCTGCTACATTCACAGATGTGGGAGATGGCTAGAAGCTTTGCTTTATGCTGACACGCTTCTAACTGGACCATTTGCCAATAATTATTGCTTATCAAAATTAGGAAATTAAATGAATAGTCTCTGGCTTTCCCCTTGATCTCCTCAATTCCTGCTTAGAAATCATTAAATAAATGTAGCTCAAAACCTGAGTTTTGTCAATGTCCTGTGCAGATGCTGACTATTTGCTTTTGCCCAGGTTCTCTTGATAGTAGAAAACTGCCCTTAGTGACAGTAGTGGGGCTTGATGGTGGGACTTCAATGCATGATGATCAGGTACTCCAAACCTTTGGACAAGGTTTGGAGAGACTCAGCTGCATCAGAGTTGATATATCAGAAGTGGCAGTTTTTCCAGGTGCCATTGTCCTTCGGGGTGTGTAGGAAGGGGTGTGCTGGCAGCTATTAACAGTAAGCAGAACTTGGGTAATGTTTCAGATGTAAACAGGTTACACTGATCCTTGAGCACACACAGCTGAGCAAAACAAAGCTTGAGTTTGTTTTGTATCCAGTGTGCTGCACTGGAATGTTTTTTTTTTTTTCTTCATATGAGAATGGAATGCATGCAATTGCTGATAAGCCTTACTTTTCACCACATAATGGTCTAGAGGAGTGATGCTCAGGTAGCACTTGTACATAGGGTGCATACTAGCCATTTTATGGCTCCAAGTTGATTTATTCCAGCTCTGTGGTAGCCATGCCACTGTTTTTAAAAGAAATCGGTCTTCAAAGCACAGCAGATTTTGTCCTGTAGTTTCACAAATTTCACAAGAAACACTGAATATGAATTGATAGAAATCTCAAGTAACTCTCAAGCTTCCATAATTTGGAGAGGTACAGAAATGCATGTAGGTAACTACATAATAATTTTTTATGCAAGTCTCAAAGTTAGTGTAATTGCATCATCTTTCTTAGCAGAAGCACAGACAGGCATCTGCTCTTTAAGTCTTTGCAAAGGTGACTTGACTAAGTTTTGACATTTTTAATACTCCATGTAGAATGCAGGTACCTGATTTTAAAACTGGCATTTGAAAATGATGACTTATTTTTATTTTTGAATCCCAATCCCCTGGCATTCTGAGACCACTAAGGTCAAATCTGTGAGGATGTACAGTCACAAGCTCTGTTAGCTACAGCTAAGTCTGCTGGGAAAGTTAGGAACCACTGTAATTGTAGTCAAAAATATCTTAAATTACTTCATCTTTTTTAAGTTGCAAATTCACAAGATGTTTAAATAAAAATCCAAGTTATGCTTAGTGATTGAAGTGTGCACATATTCTTTCTACTTTCTGGATTTTAAAGAGCAAGATCAAAAGAATACCCTTAGTCCTTTAGGAGCTAATATGTAAGAATAAAATGTTGACAACAGTGGATTCTCATCTCGAGCTGTGTTTGAGGTTCTGGTCTTGCTTTGCATGCTTGTTAGTTTCTCAAGTAGCTTAGGAACCTATGGCAATGTGAGAATGTATCTGTTAGACCTGCTTGGTACCTTCTAGTAGTTTTGTCTTTCAACTTGCATCTTTTGTTGTAATGGTGGTGAATTCTTCCCTTTGCCTTAATTAACATGAAGATATGCTGTAAAGTAAGAGAAAACAGCCAGTTTGTAGGAGGAATACTATGATCTTGTGCTGGTGGTGCCTTGCAAAATCCAGCATGAATTGGAGGACAATAGAGGGGACAGTACTGCCCAGCACAAATAAGATCACTTGCCCCAGCCTGTACTGAGCTTGTGGAGGCTAATATTTAAGAGTTAGAGCTGCTTGCTGGTTTTTTGAGTATACAGATCTCTTGTTCCCTAGGAAGTATTATGTTGTGTAAACTGAATGCATTCTTATACTGGAACACATCAATCTACAAATGCTGTTAGAGAATCTGTGACAGAGCAGTTAACAGTGTTCTGTTAAAGGGTTTTCTGCTTTTAGTTCACATGCTGCTGTTCTTATTCTTCATCTCCATTCAACATGATGAACGCAATTACTGTGGTGCATGATTCCTGCAGTCACTGACTGTTGCATGTTAATTTTAACAGTACTCAGTCAGCAGCAAGCCCGGTCCTATGCTAACTGTAGGAATGTTACTTTCTAACTTTTGCTAGTAAGCAGCAGAAGAATCTGATCTAACACACCTACGTGACTCACTTGAGTCATTTGTCTGCAATGACTTGTACTTAAAATTAGAGATAGGCTCATAGTGAAGATACAATGCTATGAAAATGGGAGGTGGAAAAAACCTATGAGATCACCTTGAAGATCCTGTTACAGTACAGAATGTATTCCTTGATTCTTTTTCTGGGTCAGAGGTGAATGCTCCAAGAAACAGGAAGTTAATAATCTTCTTTTGCCAAATTATTACATAGTATAGTGCAATTTCTAGTGGAGTCTCAACATGTCTGTATTACCCAGTGTTGATTCAGAGGGCCATAAACAAACATACTAGTTGGGCTCAGGTGCGCCTAGTGCCAGATATTGGGATACTTGACAGCGCTGTTCTCCCCTCTCTTCAAAATCTCTAAGACCTGAACCTGGTGGTTTGTTTGTTGTTGTTTGTTTGTTTTTAAGTAGAGTTCATAAACAGCATTTTTTATTGCTGAGAAGAAAAAGTGATTGAAGGGATCTCTGGAGGTCCCTTCCAACCTCTAATATTCTGTGATGCTGTTGTAATGCTGTGGGGAGCTGGAGTGAACCTTTGCGGTTGTCATTTCAGTTCTTCAAGTTCCATTGTTAGTGAGTGGGATATACAGTGTTACAGAGCAGGAGAAATACAGAAGTAAAACTAATTTATTTTCCTTGAAGGGCCTGTCTGCACTTTATGGGATGCCGTACAGTTCAGGCCAGTGCCAACAACGTCTTTTAGGCAGCAGATTCTTTCACTACTGTGTAATTCCTTGCCATACTGTGAATGAGAGAAGTACCATACATGGAGAAAGACAGGTTTCTTAGCAGTGTGTTTGAGACTTTCCAGCCTACTTACATGGACTTCAGTGGAGCAGCTCTGAGTTTTGGCAGAGCTTCACACTTTTGTAATGCAGAAATCCTTTGGCTAACACTTACTTGTTTACACCTCAGAGAGTTAACCCACGGGAAGGATGGAGGAAAGTGATGAGTGCAGTACTGATTTCCCTCTGTTCCCTGGCTTCTGATGATCTCATTAACATTTGCCCTTTAACAGCATGGCTGATATTTACAGAGCATTTACTTTAAAATTCCTTCACTGGAGGCAGCATATTTATTGTAAGCATATATTGAAATATCAAATGATACCCACTGTAACTGCAGTAACTTACCATCATTTTTATTGCTCTCCCTCTTGTTCTGAACAGGTAGCTGGTCACAGACATGAGCTCTGTGGGAACATGAAAACAGAAATTGTCACCATAGTCAGCTTTTGAAGCTCATTACTACATCTCTCCTCTGATGGTGATCACCTGGCCATATTTGTGCTTCTTAGTCTTGATGTATTTTCTGTTCAAGCTAGGGAGTCCAAAGAAACCAAGTGAATGAAAGGCAGTAGGTATTCCCAGAGGACTAGTGTCTCTCTAGTCAGACAAGAACTCTAATAAGATTTAGATAAAAATACTTATGCTATGCTTGCTGTCTGTGGGGTTGCTGTGATTCCATGTAGAATATTAACGGAGGCTTAATTTTTGTCTTTGACACACAGACAGTGCACCAAACCGTTAGCAGATAGTGATCTCAAGGAGAGAGTACAAGACAGGATTCTTTCATAAGAAGTTGATATTGCTTCAAGAAGGAGGATGTATTGTGGTTATTACGTGTTTTTTCCTTTATGTTACTTTAAAACTAGGCAATATATGTCCCTGGTGTGAAAACATGCATGCATGCTGGTTTCGCTTTTGAGCTACTGGGAGCTTTTTTAGCCCATCAGGGAGTCCTCAACATGCCTTTCTCTGAAATTCCTCTTTGATGAGTGCAGTTGCCAAATCAGAGACTTAAATATTTCATTTCAATTTAGAATAGAATAGAATTAACCAGGTTGGAAAAGACCTTTGAGATCATAGTGCTGAATGATATGTTGGACTCTGTCTAATCAACTACACCATGGCACCAAGCGCCCCATCCAGTCTCTTCCTAAACACCTCCAGTGATGGTGACTCCACCACCTCCCTGGGCAGCCCATTCCAACGGCCAATCACTCTTTCTATGAAGAACTTCTTCCTAACATCCAGCCTAAATTTGCAGTCAACTGTCTGTGTGCTCAGCTACAGGCCGCTCTTCTCTGCTGCACCTGCAGACCCCTGACTTGCATTCTCAGTATCAATCCCACTCCTTCCTCTTTGCTTGGAGAAAGTTCTCTCCAGCCCTGTTCAGAACATTGCCCATGCTGGCTTTCCTTCTGCAAAGAGATGCCATGCAGTAGTCGGTGATTGCTGGGAACTTGTTGCATCTCCTGACTTGAGGCCCATAGATGTTGCTTTTTGGCTTTCATTCCAGGCGTGCTGCACACCTGCAGTATTTTGACAAAGCTGCCTGTAGAGCTGCTCAAGTTAGGAAGCTGAAGAGATTCTCTTAGACAAATACACTTGGCCTTCTGCAGAGAAGGGACCTTAAGGTGGTGGTTGTTCACTCCAGCAACCTGCTGTTGTATACCATGTTTATCCCAGGTTTGAAGAAAATCCTGCTACTGGATTGATTTCTTCAATTTGAATTATTTTGGGACAAAATAATTTTAGGTTCAAATTACATCTTTCTGGAGTGTACAGTTTTTATGTTCAGCCTTCAGGGAGAATTTAGAATTTGTTCACTGAGAGTGCCCCAGCAGAAGTGTCTCCAGCATTATTTGTTCACTGTTCATCCAGAGCTTATTTGAGTACTGGAGTGTCAGTCATTTTTCATAAAGTGCTTAATCAATGACACTAATGTTTGAAATTGCCAGCTGCACAAGGAAAACAGGCAAATTTTGCTTTCCTTAAATACTTGTGCTCTGAGTGTTGTCTCAGGTAATAAATGGCCACTTTGGAATCAAAGTGTTTTATATTAACTATATTTTTCCATCATATCATTCAGCAGCATATTTACAGTAAAGCCATTTTCAGTGAGTTACCTGATTTATCTTGGAGAATTACATCTAATGGGGTGAAAATATTGAGTCAGTATTGAAGTCTTCTAAGGAGCTTCTTGTCATCATGTCTGGTCTTAGTCATAATGACAGTTCAAGCTACTGCCTAAGTGACTAAGTATGGGAGCATGCAGCCTGTGTAAATACTGGGAAGTGAAGACATAGTGAACACGTGCATGGGGCTTCTCCCTTCTGTGCTTTCTGGCTAGGGGGATTGCTGAGCAGACTGGGTAGAGAGCAACTGGGAATTGGATCTGGGAAGAAGACAAATTTAACCAAATATTTTCCAGCTAATGTAGCTGGCGGCTGATATAACAGCCCGCAGACTAGGTACCTTTAACAGTCCTGTTCATTGCTGCCTTAAATTTAGTGCAAGGATTTGAATTATGTAGCCCAAGTGTGCAGATTTTGGGAAGCCCCATTTATGTAGGCTTGTTTAAAGATGAGAGCTGGAACTGGTTCCTTTGTGCATCTCCTTTTAATCTTGCTAGTGCCAAGGACAGTGTGTAGCAAGCTCAAATACATTCGTGGAGACATCTTAAGCTGAACAGGTCCAGTAAAGTACAGGTGCAGCCTCCTGGAGTGGTTTCATGTGGCCTTAGACCAGAATCAGCTATATTGTGTGGATTTCTTTTTCTTCAGACTTTTCTGTCAGGAGCATTTCTAAACTTTCAAGAAATGTGTTTTGGTAGAGAAGAAACTGGAAATGAGTCTATATTCAGAATAGTGTCTGTTAACTTTATTAAGTAAAACAGGTGTCTGCTGCTCTTCATTTAGATTAGCTCTGTGGATCTGGTGCAGTTAGAGACTGTGAGTGATTTGGATATCTGCAACACCCTTAGCAATTAACTTTTTATAACATTCATTTAAAACTTCACTGAAGGCAGGCAAAATTCAGTACAGCAGTTAAAAACAAGAGAATGGTCCTAAGTCTGACATAATTAATCCCTGTACAATTTGGAGTCCAAGGGCCTTGACGGGTCTATAATAGAGATATGCCTAACTTTGAGAAAGTTTACTGAAGCAAAATAATGGAATTCACAGCCAGTGACAAGTGGACTAACTGAAGCTAGAAATATGTATACTGAAATCTGTATACTGTACCTGAGTTTCATAGGTTTTCTGAGAGCATTTGCTAGCTGCCTACCTCTGGAATCATGCAGTCTTAAAGTTTTTACATATGTGTTTACATTCAAGCATTTAAGTAGGTCTGTCATTTTGAGTGGCTTCTGTCAAACATGGAGGCTGTGATGAGTGTGGCTTAGAGGAAGATAATACTTGGCTCTTTGAATCTAAAGGGTCTTGCTCTCATTAAGACACAAGAATTTGCATGAAACATCAGAACTTGGTTGAACTTCAAGCTTCTTGGACTTGGGGAGTGCATCAAATGTACAACTTTTGATATCTGAGCAGGGCGGAGTACACAGGAGGTGTTTTAATTGATCCAGTGCCTAAAAATACAAGTAGAGTAAGAGAAATCCAAATTTGGCTGTGGCAGCTGCAGAGATTGTAAGGATGACTGCATTCATCGTGACTTTATTAATTCAGTGTGGTGGTTCATCAAGAAAGCATTTGAGACTTGGTTCTGAGTATGGAACAGAGCTGGTAACTGAGTTCTGCAAGTATGTGTTTATTGCTTATGTTACATGTTCTGGCTCTCTGCTAAATCTGGTAAGAATTATAGAGCTATTGATCATTGTTTGCCAGTATCAGTATTTTAGGATGATTAGGTGTTTCTTGGAGAAGAACTTGTCAGCTGTATGCCTACATGGGTTTAAAATCAATATCGTAGGTGGTAGGTGAAGTGGCAAATCAAAGTGATTTTTAGTTTCTTTTTTCATTTTATTACTTTCTGAACTGCATCTATGCTTCATCAAACATTTGGGCATAGCAGTCTTAAAGACGACTGTTCTTTTGCTTTAAGGTCATAGAAGCTTAAGGACTTAGAATCATAGAATGGTTTGAGTTCGAAGGGACCTTTAAAGGTCATCTAGTCCAACCCTCCTGCCATGGGCAGGGTCATCTTCAACTACATCAGATTGCTCAGAGCCCCAGACAACCCAACCTTGAATGTTTCCAGGGATGAGGCATCCACTGCCTTTCTGGGCAACCTGGGACAGTGTTTCACCACCCTCATCATAAAAAAAATTCTTGTATCTAGTCTGAATTTACCCTCTTTTAGTTTAAAAACATTATGTTTTGGCCTATCACAACAGGTCATACTAAAAAAGTCTGTCCTCAACTTTATTAGTGGCCTACTTTAAGTGTTGAAAGGCTGCAATATGGTCTCCTCAAAGCCTTCTCTTCTCCAGGCTAAACAACCCCAATTCTCTCTGTCTTTCTTCATAGCAGAAGTGTTCCAGCCCTTTGATAATTTTCTGTAGCCCTCTTATTGACTCTGTCCAACAAGTTCCTATCTTTCCTGTGCTGAGGACTGCAGAGCTGGACACATTACTCCAGGTGAGCTCTCACCTAGAGCAGAGCAGAGTGGCAGAATCACCTCCATCAATTTGCTGGCCATGCTTCTTTTGATGCAGCCCAGGATGTGATTGGCCTTCTGGTCTGCAAGTGCACATTGCTCATGTCCAACTTTTCATCTACCAGTACCCTCATGTCCTTCTCCACCGAACTCAATCCCTTCATCTCCCAGCCTCTATTGATACTGGGGATTGCATTGACCTTGCATTTGGCCTTGTTGAACCTCATCAAGTTCACATTGCCCACTTCCTGAGCTTAACCAGAGAGGTACCAGTGGCCAAACACCAAGCCCAAATAACTTTGCCAGGTGGTTCATTCCCTGGTTATTTAATTGGACAGAACTGTTTGAACCAGGCAGGTTAGCTGTAAGGTGAGAGGTGCATCTGGCTAATGGTTACCCTTTCTCACTTGTTCGTGAAGCAGAGGTGACACTGATGAATGGATAGATTGACATGTAAAGTTTGTGCTGATAGCTAGCCAAACAGACTAGAGTGAGAAACAAAACATTCTAATTTTCTCTGCATTGTGCAGCCTTGCCCAGGTTTTTGCAAAGCAGTACACCTTTTTCTATCCTGCAGAATATTTGTATTGATATACACAACTTTCAAGCTGAAAGAGCTCTGGCTGACAAAATATGAAACCTTTCAACAGGTGGTTTGGACCTCATTATTTTGATAGACAAAAAATAGATAGACCTCTTTTGATAGGCCTCTTTGTTTTGATTCTAGGAGTATAATTATTATTATTATTATTCAGGATTTTTTTTGAGTGAGGCTTCTTGTCTAGAAGAGTACTATGTTCATACAGTATTAAGTAGCAATCATGTGCTGTATATGTTTTAAATACCCAGTTGTATTTTTGATGGTAACATTATGAAAACTTCTTCATCACCTTTCTAGTTAGGATGTATGGATATAAACTCATAGCTAGCTTCTTCAGAAAGGTCTACAGTTAGACTTGATAAGTACTTATTCAGATAGGTATGAAAAGTCCTAATTATTTATATGTTCATGCATAGCTTGGGATATTGGAAGCTTTTCTTTTTCCTCCTTGAGGGGATGAGTGAGGTAGTCAGAAAATCGGGATGACTTGTGCTGAGGATCTGTAGCTATACTCTTTACACACACATTGTTCTCCGGACTCACCTTGATGTGGAGCATTTTCTGTTCTTCAAGATAGAAGGATTAGAATCACCTTACAACTTAAGATCTTTGCAATATATGGCATATTTGTCTTTGGTCTTTGAACCCAGGAACTTCTGACATCTCACAGGAAATGAAACATCTCTATGGTGCAGCTAGTCAGTTACGAAGAATCTTGGCAGTGATATGTGTGGGATGATGCCGCCTTGACTGGTCAGATTGTGCCTATAGGGAAAAGGTTTTCTTGCACTTTCTTTGACTCCCATGATGATTTGTGTTTATACTGCTCATAAAACCTCTCTGGTCTCTAAAACTGCAGATGCAGTTCCTTGCATCTGAATTTTCTGAGACAGCAAATTTGAAAGCGAAATGCAGGTGTAGTTGTCTGTTCTTTGGTGCTTATTGGAATGGTCCCATTGATTGTTGGTAGCATCTGATTCTATTTTACTTGTATTTAGCTGAGAATGAAGGAGTATTTAAATCAGCGTAGCAGACGTAGCATAGCCAAATGCTTTCAGCAGCCACAGCCTGTAACTATTACATAACAACCCACAACATACCTGATGCAGGCTTACTGATCTTAGTCAAATGGAATCTGAGGTTAAGCTTTCACCAGATGAAAAAAATTTCAGGAGACAAATATCAAATGATTTGGTCTTCAACCAAAACATCCCTGTTCTTTGGGAATCCCTGTAATTCTTGATGTTGTCTTCTAAAGTGAAGCTTTTTATGTATTTACAAAGATTCATACATTTCTCTTTGTCAGACAGTATCAGTTAGACTTCTCCTGGGACAAAATACTCCTTTAACACATGCATTAGCACATTAGTCATCTCTGTATGCAGCAGTTCATATGTTCAGTTCATTTGCTGGAGAGATGAGAATGTCAAAGGAGAAACTGCAAAAATCACACATTGGTTAAGGTTGAAAGGACCTTTTAGGGTCATCTTGTCCAACCCCTCTGCTCAGGCAGGATCACCTAGAGCCAGTTGCACAGGACTATGTCCAGATGACTTTTTACTGTCTCTGTGGATGGAGATGCCAAAACCTTCATGGGCATCCTGTGGCAATGCTTGGTTGGTCTCAGAGTGAAAAAGTGTTTCTTCATGTTTCAGATAGAACCTTCTGTGTTTCAGTTTGTTCTCATTACCTCCAGTCCTTTCTCTGGGTACCACTGAAAAGAGCCTGTTAAACCTTTCAGCCATTCCAGCAGAATGGTGCCACCAGATTGCAGGCCCTGCTGCTTCCTGTTGCGATTCCTTCCTGTAATGCTGATGATGTGTACCTCCTTACCTCCCCTCCTCCATGCAGACAGAGTCTTCCCCTTTTAAATCACAGCACTATTGCCATTTTGTAGCATGCTGTGTCCCCAGTTCCTGGGGTGTCAACAGGATGTGGGCTGGAATGTGTTGCTGGAAGCCAACAGTAGTCCAAAGGTGAGATCTTGACTCTGAGCAAAATGCACATTGACACCAGTGAGGGCAGGATCTCACCAAGAGCGTCTGGGCCAGAGGCTGCAATGGGGAAGTTCTCTCAATTTATCTCTCTGATTTCTCTTTGTCTCTGACACATTCTGGTTTTCAGTTTATTCTCTTCAGAGCTCAGTAAGAAGCAACCTTCTGTCCCATGAAACTTTTCCACACAGAGAAAGCAAATACAAGCTAAACAAAGTGTTACAAAACAGAGATTAACCCAAGAATTTTCAAAAAAATCCTAGGGTAGGTCAGGTAGGAAAAGAGTTCTGACTTACTGTCTAGATTTGTAGCAACTATATCAAGCAGCAGAATTAATAAACAGGTGAATAATGAGAGTCATTAGGTAGCACCAGCATTACCTCTTTAGACAGCAAATTGTCAGAAGAGCCAGTGAGCATGTGCATAGGTATAGTCAAGGTAATACACTTGAATTTTCTAAAGGTCTTGATAGTATTATCAAAGGGTTTTTAAAAAGCAGGTGTCTTGTGATTGGAAGGAAAGACTTTTTATGGATTAGTGACTAGAAAGCAACAAAAATATCTGGTTGTCTTATCAGATGTTCCCTGTGAAGTTCCTCAATGATCTTTGATATAATTTGTGCTATTCACCCACTTCAATAATGACCCAGAAAGACTGAATATGCTGCTAATAGAAAACCATTAAACCTTGACAGGCTGGAGAGGTGGGCCCATGCCAATCTCATGAAATTCAACAAGGCAAAGTGCAAGGTCCTGTAACTGCGTCAGGGCAATCCCAAGCACAAATACAAGCTTCGTGACAAGTGGATTGAGAGCACCCTGATAGAGAAGGACTTGAGGGTGCTGGTTGTTGAGGCATTTGGCATGAGTCAGAAATTTGTGCTAGCAGCTCAAAAAGTCAGCTGTGTTCTGGACTGCATCAAAAGATGCATGGCTGGCATGTCAAGGGAGGTGATTCTGCTGTCCTACTCTGTCCTTCTGAGACTCAATCTGTGAGTGTCCAATTGTGTCCAGCTTTGAAGCCCCAACACAAGAAGGACATGAATCTCTTGGAGAAGGCCCAGAGGAGGGCGAGAAAGATGATCAGAGGGCTGGAGAGCACCTCTCCTACAAGGACAGTCTGAGGGCATTGGGGTTGTTGAAGAAGAGAAGGCTCCAGGGAGACCGTATATCAGCTTTCCAGTACTTGAAGGGGGCCTACAGGAGAACTGGAGAGGGACTATTTATAAGGGCTGTGGTGGCAAGACAGGAGACAATGGTTGTAAAGTAGAGCAGGGTAGATTTAGATTAGACATTAGGAAGAAGTTCTTTAAGCGTAGCAAGACACTGGAATGGTTTGCCCAGAGAAGTTGTGGATGACTTATCCCTGAAAAGTGTTTAAGACAGGTTGGATGAGGCTTTGAGCAACCTTGTCTAGTGGGAGGTGGATCTGCTCATGGCAGGGGGGCTGAAACTAGATGATCTTTAAGGTCTGTTCCAACTGAAGCCATTCTGTGATTCTATGAAATGTGGGAAAAAGTCAAAGTGTCTTACAGGAAGCCTCTAATTTACTCTGTATTGGATGAAAAATTGATCCGTTGAATTTCTGTCACTTTATGCTAACTAATGTCCACAAAACCCCACAAAATTAAAAAATGTGTGTGGTGATGAGTTCAAAATTAGCTATTTTTCTCAAAAAAGAGATCTTGATACTGTAGAAGTGTCACAAAACTGTCAGCCCAGTAAGCAATCATGAAAGCGACAAAAAAAGGTGGATTTTGATAAGACGCCACCACTAAACCTGTCTATAAATATAATGCTGCTTACACTTCCAGCTACATTTCAAAAAGGACTTAGTAAAAGGTGAGAAGGTGTAGCAAAAAAATCAGGGGATAAAAGGGATCAAGCACAGCAGTAGAATTACTTCTTTAAAATGAGAGATTATACAAAGTCAGATGTTTCTGTCTGATTAGAAGCTACACATAGAGTATTATAAAGTCTAGAGTGGTGTGGGGAAGGAATAATTATTTTCTAATTCTTGTAGTTCAAAGCCAAGGGAAAGATTATCTGTCATCATATCTAAATAAAAGTGCCTTTTCTTTTTTTTTTTTTTTTTTTTTTTTTTTTTAGTCAATGTGTAACAACAATGTTGTGAAACTCCAAGCCATTGGATCTTGCAAAGGCTAAAGATAGAACTGAACACAGGAGAAAACAAAACATAATCACAAAGGTTAGGTTCAATGTTTGCAGTTAAACACAGCGAGCTTGGTGCAACCTCCAACTTTAACAAAAAACAAACAAACAACAAAAAAAAAAAAAAAGTCCTAAACAACAGGCTGCCAAAAGCTGGAGCAGTGAATGCGAGGGGCACAGACCTCCACACTTGCTCTCCTTCCCCCTGAGCATCCTGTATCTGCCACTCATGATGGACACCCATCTGATGCAGCGCTGTCCCGTATGAATGCTTTTGCTGAAAGGTCTGAGCAAGAGCTCTGGCATTCTTGTGCATGGGCTCCATGGCATTTGGAAACTTTGTTTTGGATTTAGGGTGCCCAGCTTCCAGCTCTGTGTCCTGGGTGCCTTGACAACCAATGCCAATCCAACATGGCCTGAGAAATTTCCTTCTGGGGCACCTGTTGACATCAGTTGCTATTAAAAAGGAGGGGAGGGAGGTTGAGAAGAGGTGTATAAACTTTCTGTTTATTTTACTTACCTTTTTAAAAATCTCACTCTTGCTTCTGTTCTTCCAATGGACACATCTTTGTTTTTCTTTAGGTAGTCTTTATCAAGCAGAATGTTTTATCTTTTATTATTATTTTGCACCCTGTCACATTCTTTGCTGTTTGTACACTGGTATGGAGTGCCTTTCCATTACAGATTACCTGAAAGTGCTGCTCTGCTCTTTCTTTCACGTTTCATTTTTCTCTCTCTTTGTCATTCTGTAGATGACAAAGTCCACAGTGGAAGGATCTGGCCAAACGTGCTTAGTGCCACAACCACGCCTGTCAGATGGAGTACCTCAGGTCAGCCTCCGATTAACAGATGGCAGTTCATGTTGGAAGGAGATGGATTTAGCTGATGAAATCTCCTTCATTAACAGTGATACCTTTTTCTCCAGGTCAGTGCTCCTTTTTTGATTTTGGTTGTTCTCTACCTGTAACTTTAGCTCTGAACATTTTGATCACTTTTTTCCTCATTGGTGTTTAAAAAGTCAAGTTTGCTGGAGTATAAGGCAAATGAATGTGTGTGTCCCTGTTTGAAGCCACACATTGCATCGGATACCTTACAGAGGCAGCTGTGTGCCTTTCCAATACAAAGTTTCAAGCATTTGAAGGTGGTCTGCTTGGTGAAGGAGTTCAGATAGACAGGACTCCTCTGAGATCAGGCACTTGAAATTACACTGAGCATAAAATGCAACTGAAATGGAAGGTGTCTCCCCTGAGTAATGAGATCTGTCCAGTTTGTCTTAACAAATGTCTGACAAAAATGAAGAAGCTTTTGAGAGGCTTTATCCTTCTGGCGGGAGCAATGGTAGTGCTAGTGTTCAGACAAGACAGTATAGAAAAGTATCTTTTGAGTACCTGTGAGAGTATCTATCTGAATTCGTTTGCAAGGTTCTATCTGAATGAGTATGTTGAGTTTTGAATGCTGACACTTTGTCAATGAGGTGAACAGGTAATAGGTAATGTGGTTTCCTGTGAAGTCCTATCCTGAGCTTTGGACTGAGCCAGTATCTTTTCACTGTTTTTAGGCTACTGAATTGAGTCTGTCCTTCCTGTTCCTCTTATGTCTAGTGCAGCACATGAAGGCTTCAGGTTACTGTGGGAAATTGCTGTGTGCTACTGAAATACAGGTTGGCCTAATGTGGGAAATAGTGCTATTTGCATGTCATGAAACACGACACCACAGCGTCCCTGCATACCAGCGCGGAACACAAAGCAGAGGCAGTGCTGCCAGACACGTAACTGAGTGACTTCACTGTGTAAGCAGGAGACTGGTGCTATTCTCAGCACCAGCACAGACAGACAGCACTCAGCTTAGGAGACAAGTCAGCAAATTATGCACTGACACCACATTTTGGTTCATAATGGTAGTGGAAATTATGGACAAAATCTAAGACCAGATTTTGAATCGCAGTGGTGGTGGTGAAGCATAGATGTCAAATCTGTTTCTAGCCCTTGCAGGCGCACGTGCTTCTTAACTTCTGGCTGTGTCAGCTATGTGGTTTACTGTCCCCAAGCCTGTCCCTAAAACTGTAACCAGAAGACATTAGGTCCATTTTCACATCTTCATTAATCCATCTCCTTTTGACTGAGGTAAGTTAGGAAACAATTACCAGATGAGGCCAGCTGGCAAAACTGAGAAGGCAGCACACTTCTACCAGCTAAATGGAGCCAAGCATGTGGGGCTGAGTCAGAAGTTATGGCCTCTTGCATAGGTGTCCTGGAGCTTGGCAGAAAATGTGCCTCCTCCCATACTCCACTACATGTTGTAAGGTATAAAGGGAAATTAAGTGTTTGAGAGTTGAAACAAAGGACTGCTGAGTCTCATGTCTGGGACAGTATGAGTGACTGATGTACTTCATGAGATGTCCCAAAAAAATGATTCTGTTAGGACAGCATTCCCCAAAAGATATAATTATTTGCTGTAGGAGTCCATACTTTCCTGTCCCTGTGTTAATTCCCTAGAAGAGTGCTGTTGGAAGTATGGGACAGTTGAGCCAGTACTGACACAGGACATTAAGCACCAAATGAGATGTGTTTGTAATTAGGCAGAAGCCTAATCTCCATGCTCAGATAGATGTCTACATCTCCATTTTTATTTGGGAAATTAGTACATTATAGAAATAAATTCTTATGTAATCCCATTTTGTCCAAGAATGACCTAGTTTTCTGTTCTGTATCACACTTCTGTACATATTTACCTAACTGGGTTGAGTGTCTGCACTGCTGTTCACTTCTGGTACCTTTCTGTGAGTGACCTGCTGCTGCTGAAGGAGCAAGTAATACTCATTGTATTCTCTCTAGCTTCAGGATGGCAGGTTGTTGTGCAGGGTAAGATGGAAAGGAGGTCATGGGCCACCCCTAAGATAAAGAGAGGAGAGAGGTCTTTAGCAGAGAACATACTTTGGGAACAGCTGTCTGTGCAACAGTTAGAAACCCTGATTCCTAAAATTAATGTAGTACTCTGATAATATCAGGAGTGGTCTTACACATGCTTTTGGCAGGCTTGTGTCATGCCTGTGTAGTACAACATCACAGTGAGGTGCTTCCTCCCTGGTACGAACTCCATGCAAGGCTACACTAGGAGTTTTCACCTTTTTCAGGGCAAAGATTCTGGCATCACATCTAGATTATAAAGTGCTTTGCAAACACGCTGCTGTTCTTGTTGGGGGTGTGTGTCACAAAGTACAAACAGTTCTTAAAGAAATGTTATCATTAATTGTACATAATTATCAGATACATTATGACTGTGTCTCAGCTATCGTATGATCTTTGTTAGAAAAGAATAAAGGTTGTTCTTGGCAATGATAATACTTTGCTGTTTCATGAAAACACTTGTGGTTTGTTCCCTTTCCATGCTCAGACACCACGATACGGATGCATTAGAAGAGAAAGAAGGGCTGCACAGAATGTGAGATGCAAAATTCCACCTTTAGCAGGCTCACAGGTTTAAAAGTGAAGAAATAACCACACGCACTAAGCCTATAAACCTCCCACCCCAGTAAGGACTGTAATCTTTAATACATTTTCAATCACTTTCATTTGACCCTGGAGCAGAGGTCTTTAGGAGGAAAGTGGGAGACTTCTGGTTGATTAGTCATTTTTGGTACCATTTAAAATACCTCTCAGTATGTGTCTTCATACAGTTGACCTTAAAATTAAGATCTACGTATTAAGTCGAATGGCTTACTGTTTGTTTTTTTAATATAGGAAGATGTGTTATGCCTCCTTACAGGTATGAAAAACCTCACTGCAGGAATTTTTTGAAGGTGCTGTTGTGACTTCAAATATGTGAAGTATCAGTTGCAATGAAAATATTGTGGAGCATGAAATATGTATCACCTTCTGTTCAGAACTGTTATCTTAAGAAAATGGTATTTGTGAAGTTGATATGTTCTTTTCTTCTGACTAAGAGAGGTGGATTAACTGTGTGTACCCATAGTCCTCACTAGCACATCATGTATATGTGCTCTTTAAAATTGCCTCATTATTATAGCTGTGTGCCCAGGGCAAATTGCTAATCATGCAGTAAGAGAAAACATGCCTATTATACAGTGTCCCATTAAACCCCAAAACGCTGAAGGAAGGAAGAGGGAAGGAAAGGGATAGGTGTGGTGGGTTGAAAAGAGTGGCCCTCTGAAAGAAGGATCAAAGACTGCAGGCAATATGCAGCCTGTTGCATATTTCTATGATGCTACCTCATTTTTGCATGAGCTTCTGTGCAGAGCTCCAGAGCAGGGCAGCCTAACTTCCAGACTCTAGGAGCTGCATACATGCTTTATCTTCACCTGGTTGAGAGCCACAAAATCCACACCACAGACCTCAGGAGCCAGGGAGGGCAGCAGCTTTGCGACTAGGGTGTAGGTGGGAGGGAACAGGGTTCCTTGGGGTCCACCCAGTGGCTAGGGTGGACTTCAGCTCTGTGAAGCTAAGAGTCTCTTTCTTTCTACTGTCTAGAATAAAAAAAGTCTGTGCAGGGCTCTGCTTTGGGAGGGGTATGCAAAACCACAGTAGGAAATTGAGTGATTTTGGATGTAGCTAGAGATGCTAAAATTTGAGTGCTTCAAATAACAGATTCAAATGCATTTCTCTTCAGGGATAGGATATATTAAGGCAAGGGGGAAAATGCTTCCCACAGCCAGAATGTGAGACAAGGGATTGTTGATGGTGAGCAGAAATGTCTTACCTGATGCTGGCTCAGAGGTGCATGCTGCCTGCAGACTTTTGTTATCATTCTGGATCTTTTGCCTGGGAAAGGGCACTGAAATAGGCATTGCTGATAGGTATGACTGTTCTAGCACTTGCTGGAACTGCATCTCTTTGCAGTCCTGGTACTGTTTCCAAAGAGGCTCCCTCAGTGGGAGGGCACTCTGCTGCTTTTGGTGTTTGTAGGCTCTGTGTTCCCTAGGTGGAAATATCGATCAAAGGGGTGTGACAGGTGCTGGGAAATGGGTGTCTGTATGACAGCTCAACTTTGTGAAAAAATATCGTGTAGTTCCTGAGAGTCAAAGCTTAGAGCAACTACCACAGTCTAGTACTTTCTAGCCATGCCTTTGTGTGTCAAAGATCATAAATTCCTATTTGTGGCTGCTCTCACAGCTGCAGTGAGATTTGCCTGCACAGATACCCCATGCTGGCTTTGTAACATATGTGTGTTCTCAAAAAGAAGATTTGTTAGATTTGTTCATTTCAACTTTTTGTTCACAAAGATTCTTATGTCTGGCCTGTGTTCTGCAAATAAAGGAATCACATGCTGTAGTAGCCTCCCTAAAATACAGGGCGGTTTAATGTACCCTGCTGCACCCTGTTCTTAATGACACTGCATGTTCTTGCTGTTAATTGTTGAGTTATGAAAACACATGTATTTGTACACTGAGAAGTTTGTGCTCACTATAAACACTTTCTCTGTTTCTTGGCTTTCCTTTTAGCCACTGTGGTTTAAAACTGAGGCAAGCCAAAACTTACCATTATTCTCTGGCATGAGATAAGAACTTGTGTGACTATTGTTGCCAGAAAAAAATCGAATAGGGGGTCTGTTGTTTGCTTAGCTGACTATTTTTGTTTAGGTTTGGGTCTTTGTTGTTTGTGAAGTCTGTCATACTAGTACATTCAGTCCCTAGCCAAAGTAGTAATTTGCCTTATCACTCAGGAGCCTTGCTGTCAGGTTTACATAAGGGATTGCAGCCAGGCAGCCGACAGGGCTGCCCTCTGACAGCATTGGATTCTTCGAGAAAACTAGTCAGAAAAGGAGCAAAGGTCTGGAATGAGGTGGACTGGGAAGTGATGAGGGTAGCTGCCTTCTGCATTGTTTGGCAGCACCCTAAGGTGGGTCCCCCTCTGAGCCCTCATAGAGGACTTTCTATGTAAGGTGTTGTTGCTCTTCGTCACCTTCTGTCTTTAGTTTGTGTTGAGTTAGTTTTTTCCAAGCTGACTCATTTAACTTTGAGAGTACATTTGCCTCCACCCTCCTAGGCAATCAATTCCCTTCTTCTTGCATTGTGAGATGCTGGCAGTAGGAACTGCCTTACATAATGAGTTGTTAAGAAAAGCATTCCAATTTTCCAAAAACACAGCCACAAAGACAGATGATTTATGTGTGTCTCCAAGGTAAGTGACTGTGAGTAGCAAGTCAGGGTGTGGTCTCAACTCTTCCAGGTTCTTCTCCCTTGTCTGTAGCCAAGATGTAATGACAGTCACAGAAACGTGTAATTATGTGGATTTTTTTTCCATGCAAGTTACCTGGGTGGATTTCAGTTTGCTTTTCCAAATGTTTGCATCTTTCTTCCACCCTGCACAGGTTACTCCTTTAGATTATGTTTTGTCTATTACTCTAGTCTAACCTTTCTATTTACCTCTAGTCATCTTATCTTTGCCACCCTATACAAAATTTACCTGATGACAAATTATGGCTTTTGGGATAGAGAACATTTTGAATCTTATGCCCTAACCTGTGCCTCAGAAGTGGAGGTTTGTCCTGGAAGCAGCAAGTATTGTAAATGAAACAAGGATCTGACAACTGTTTGATGTAGAAATCAGCACTTTAATGCCATAACATGCACATGGAAAGAAAAGTTCTTTCAGTCCATGAGCCAAGTATGTTAGCTTTTCCTGTTTCCTGAGACAGCATTCAGCAGCCTTAGAAACCAGGAAGGGACTGCAGTAATTGAGTAACAACTCTGAAAAAAAAATTGATTCCCTTTCTATATTTCAGGCATTGCCCTCTCCTCTAAAACAATTCTTTATTTTGCTGTTTTGGTTAGGGTTTTTTTGTATCTGCTTTTGCTTTTCGATTCATGAGGCTGGTGGCTTTCTGATACCAATAGTGTCAGATAACAGTTTTTGCTGTAGAAAATAAGGTGCAAACATCTGTGATAATTTTAAAGTGTGCCTTGTTTCCGGTAGCTTTGCAGAGCAAGCAGTTCTCTACCACTTGAAGCTGTGAGGTACTCCTTCCTGTGCAGCTTCCCAGAGGGGACCCAGGCAGTCTGCAGGAAAATCAGCGGGCACAGGTCACTGAGTTCTCAGCCAGGCTTGTTTGCTGCTGCAATTTCCCAGTTCAGCTGGAAGAACTGTGCATTTGGACGTTGTGTTCGGCACGTTGCGGTGTAGGCTGATGGAGTTTAGCTGTGACTTCCCGTGACATGTGTGTTTTTTAATCAAAGTGGTCAGCTGGCTGTCTACTCAAAAAAGGCAATACAGGGCTGTCACTCCCTGCTCTTGTCACTTTGCTTGCATCTATTTGTCACTGAGGTTTTTCAGTGTTGTAAAAATCCTCCCTTGTCGTGGTCAGTGGTCATGAGAGATTTCCTCTCATTTTATCTATTGTAAGGAAAGTGGTTCCAAGCTGACTGTTATGTAGAAATTGCACTTTCTCGCATTGGCTCAGTGCTTTCCTCCTGGTCTGAAAGGGTTTCAGTTAGGAAGTGTGAAGATAGATCCATTTCTGTACAAAGCTTTCCTTTTCTTTCTGCACCTGCTGCAAGAAGTATATTTGCACTAGAGGTGGCTGCAAAGAGAGGCTGCTAGATAATTGCAAAGAAATTACCAAAGGCCACTTGGATGTTAATGACTTCCAGTCATTAAGGCTTTGACAGGACTCCTGGAAACAAGATATTCTGCCACCAGTTGCTCAAGGCCTTTCATAGTTTCCAAGCTCTCTGCATTCAGAAAGTTTGAGTCAGGCAGGGAGGGATTAATATCTAATAAAACAACATTTTTATTGTCTTGCATTATGGTTAAGAACCACCTAACCACCACAAAATGACTATTGGGAGCACTGCTAACAGGGCACCATGTTTTGTGAAATTAGTAGATGTTTCTTTCTACCCCAAAAATCCAGTGTCAAACTGCAAGAAAATCAAGTGATCACCATTCTGAGAGGGCTACTGGTCATCAGAGAAAATAAGTTTTCCTCTGAACTCTCATAACTTTTTCTGGATTTATGCTTCTTGGCTAGAAAAAATGGGATTTTTCCCAGGAGTGTGGAGGGGAGTTGCAAAGTTGCAAGCTTAGACCTTTCTTTTGTTATTCTAAGTGCTCCTGAAAATTAAATGTAGGCTTATGCTGGACTTTTGTGTCTCTTGTGCTATTCCTAACATTGCTCAGACTGGCCTGTAGCAGGATAGGAGCATGTTAACATAGCCTGGACACATGCAGAGTGTTTAGACTCAAAGCTGACTTTGCAAATGAAGGGCACAGCCGTGAACTGCCCTGATTGAGCTCAGTGTTGTTGTATCTGGCTGTGCATAAAAAATAATCTGTATTTCTTGATGTATGCACAGCGTAGTGCAGGAAAAAGCCCTGGGACTTGCCAGAGCGTGCTCTGGTCAAATACAGGTAGGTTTTAGTGGATCTGGCCAGAGTTGTCCTTTAGCCAGGATCTACCTTGCTTCCATGACAGATGCATCTTTCAGCTCTATGCAGAGAGATGGAGTTACCATCTCTTATCTCACTCCTGTCTTTGTGCCTCCCAGCTGGAGCCCGTCTCTCACACCAAGTCATTTATTCCCACCACTTCTCCTGGAAGCCAGGCCAGCCTCTGGGACACTTGTGCAGAGGGAGGTCTCATTTCAGTCATATCATTAGCTGAAGAAGAGGAGCTATTTCTAGAGGGTTTTTCTGGAGGGTAACTCTGCCAGACTGCCTCCCTTGCCAGCACAGATGGCAGTTTATCTTTCAGTGGAGTAGCAAGCTGCATTCACCCAACATGAATGTTGTGGTCTGCCCCTCTGCTTTGCTCACTCCCTTCTGATACAGTTATTTTTGTAAGGCTAAGGGTGAACTGCATTTCACTTGGAGATGCTTTAGAAAGGAAACATGGTGGATTCAGAGACACGGAGTTCAAAGGATAGTAATTTTGTAGAGGATTGGAAGGGTGTTTTTGGAAGGTGGGAAAGTGCAGAGCCAGTGACATTTTTGGTAGAGAAATGCAAATAGTGCAAGGAGTACCAAAGGCTCATTTAAAAATTTTTGGAGTCTTCTTGCTGACAAATGAATGTTTTTTCTTCAGTGTTTTCTGTGGCAAACATTTAATTGGTCAGAAACAGATGAATTTTTAAAGGGTCTTTGTGCAGACTGTTTTATAAAAATAGCAGTTTAAAGGAGTGGGAGAAATGTCATTGGACATTAGTATTTAGGAGCATTAGAAAAAGCCTACTTTGAAAATAACTTGTATATGACTGGACTCCTGCTTGTTTGCTTGCGCTCCCATGCTCTGGCACTTGAACTAACTAGTGCAAATGAAGAACCTACTGACCTGTTGCACAGCATGCTTCCCTCTGTTCCCACAGCAGATTAGCTGGCACAGCCATTCATTACTTGATGCTTTCCCAGAAAACCCTTTAGGAACCTACTCCCAGTCCTCCCCCTTCTCCAGGACAGAGGCCAAGAAATAATTTCTGGGCTATCCCATGGGGCAAGAGTCCTTTGGAACAAGTTAAAGCAGCTGACAAGCGGGTGTGGCAGTGCTTGCGAAGGACACTGCCGCTTAGTGAAGAGCTTCCACAGCAGCTATTCCAGGTCTCCTGGTAGCTTGAGGTGTCCCTCTCAATGTGAAATGTGCATGCATACTTATCTGTTGGCTGAGATCAAGAACTCTGAGAAGCTTTCAGCTTGGTGTTTACTTTGTTCCTGTCGGAGCAAGTTTAAGGAACAATTCTGGAATATGTTTCCTCCTTAATAGATTTTTAACTAGCTTTGTTTAAAAGGTAATTTGGCCTCCAAGCTGCATGAGAGAACAGAAGAGCTATGGTGCAAACACCCAGCATATTCCCCACAGATATGCCAGCAATACTTGCATTTCTGTGCCGGTACTCTTGGGAGTACTAAGTCAAACATTCATATTTCCTGCGTGAATAAGCAATTTTCTTTGAAAAACACTAAACATGTGGGGTTTAGTTCTTCACGGGTTGCCTCTGAACACTCTTCAATTTTTCACAACTTGCTTGAGAATGGGAATTCCTGAGCTTCTCAGAGTCAGAGTAGCAACCACCCCAGAAGGAAATACAGACATAGTATGCCTTTCCCACACAATATCTATGCGGATGCCTCCAAGGGTGATCTTAATTTCTTTAGCCACACAGCCTCTCAGGACTCACGTATAAGTGCAGATCTGGCATGACATTGTATCCCCCAGTAACACCCAGGATCTTGGATATGGGTCCCATATTTGACTCTTCTGTGGCCGTGCTAAAATTTCTAATGACGGCTTGCACACAACATACAGAAAGAACCACCGGTATTATTTCACATTTCCTTTCAGGTCTTTGATAAGGCATTACTTAAAATTTTACTGCTCAGGCCTTAGAGCCCTCCTGTGCAGTCTTTGGGGAGGGGGAGACACAGCATCTGCTACCCCAGGACAGAACACTGAGCATTTGTACAGTGATGCCATGGTCTAGTCGTGAGGTTTGTGGTTACAGGTTGGACTCGATGATCTTCGAGGTCTCTTCCAACCTTGGTAATACTGTGATACTGTGATACTTGACACAGGGCTGAGTGCTGGTCTTGGAAAGCTACTGTTAATGCTTACCCCATTTCTGAAGATTGCCCTTTTAATAGCTCTACATTTTTGCAGTATTAGTTACTCTTTTGGACAGGTCCTATTCAATCGAATATCTGCTTTGTTTGGACACGGAGGGCTACAGTTTCCAATTATGTTTTCGGTTTACCTGTGGCTTGCTTATTTCACGTGTGCACACAAATCTGCTGGCCTGCGGGAGATTTTCTGGAGTATTAATCATTTGTGATTGCAGATGTTTGTTTGCACGGATACTCTAAAGGGAAAACTGCATGTGTGTGTGTACATAAATAATGGCATTTGAAATTTTTTTTATTGGTGGTATTTTGAAAAGCACAGTCTCTAATTTTCACTCTGATGGTATCTTTGCTTTGCATTTCATGTTTCTGCCAGGGGGAAGTTATTGTGTAACTTTGTAAACACTGTGGGAATACACTGATGGTATTGAGCGGAACTCCAGCTTAAAAACCCTTAGATATTATCAGATATATTTCTCTCTCTCTCTTTTTTAAATTATTATCTAATTTGTGTATGACTGTGCAGTGAGGCAAGGGATAACCGCTGTTCAGGAGGCAGACTCAGACACATCCTCTTAAAATGCATTATCTAGATCACTTCTATCTCATGCCCTCTGGTGCTGTTCACAGGTCCTCTTGTTGCTTTATATGCTGAGAAAATTATTCTGTGTGCAGCTAAGTATGAAAACAAAAGAAAGAGAAGAAAGAACTTCTGAATGATGATTGACAGGAGACTTCCATTCCAAACATGTATTCATTCTTTAAACGGTGGTGGTGGTGGAGAAAAATGATTATTCATATTTAGTTCCAGCTAGTGTCTTCTTTCCTTTGTTGAATTTCAGTAAGAAATTTGCAAATCAAGTAGTTTGAACCCAGGTGGTGGCTTGGCATAGGTGCTGAAGTGTGGTGGTGTGTGGTGGTATTTTATGGGGCTTTATAATTTTTTATTATGTGTTCTCTGATTTCCTGAAGTATTCACAATACACTAAGGAGTGTACAGGCAGTGGAGAGGATGCTGTGCCGGTTTTGAAAGAAGGGAGTTTCCCCCATCTTCTGTATGTATGTGTGATGGTACCATAGCCACTGTGGTAGATTGTTGCTGCTAACAGATGAGTTTGGCCTTTCTGGGCAGTAGGAGTGCAAGAATTGTGTGAAATTTGCAGAAGAGGTTTTGTTTTTCATGTCTAACATCAGAGAACAAATTCAACAAGTATAAACAAATCCTAACCAAAACATTGTACAGTCCCAGGATTTATATGTGAATTATGCAAGTTAAAAAGAGTATTGGAGAGTAGGAAGAGGGTAGGAATTCCCACCTCTTGTTGTGTAGCAAAATGGTTTCAATGTAAACATCTGTGAGAAGGAAGTAGAATTATTTGGCGATAAGACCACATTTTTCTGGCAGCTTTGTTCTGCCTGCTTTAAGCTACAAGTGAATTACTTGTGGTCTGTACCCATGGACAGGAGAGGTGAAGAATGAGAGAGTTGTGCACTTGTTTAGCAGAGGGAGAGATTTGAAGGGCCCATTGAGACGATGCTAACTGAATTGAGGTGCACGGTAGGGTGACTTCCCACTGTTTGAGTACCAGGTACTGCTGCTCTTACTGATGGCTGGCTACTGTCCCCAAAAGTACTTGTTAAATTTCACACTCTCTGACATTTCTCCATGCTATTGAAGTATCTGCAGCTGCTCCAAAAATAATTAAAACCTTGGTAAACCAGCAGTGCTAGCAGAAGTCCACCAGCTGCATTTTCTTCATCTTTGATCTCCTTTAGTGGATGTCAAAGTTGCATGCCAGTGGGTGCACAGGGAAATATGATCTGGGATACCTCTTCTTAGTCATGGTGGTTTTGGCAATGCTAAAGAGGTAGAGAGGGAAGAAGACGAGAAAACCGATACCCCATTTAGGGGAGTCCAACAAAGAACAGAAGCAGAAGGTGGATCTGAAGGTACATGAGAGCCAAGGGAGTCCTGGGCAACAATGTTCTCTCAGCGTATCTGGTTGCTTTCATAACGATGCCATGCAATACCCCTCTTCACTGATGCGAATTCATAATTCTTGGTGGTTATTACAGCATCACTTTTTGTTAGTGAATTCTTTGGTGAGGATTTTAGTACTTTTAAGCTCATTTATATGGACAAGTCCCTTGGAAGTTATAACAAAATAGCTAGAGTATAAATTCAGAGTACAGCAGCTATTTGAGTCCATTCCTGTTTACTCAGCAAACTACTCTGGAGAACTCTGACTCCTTCACCATGTAGATGGCTCCTTAGTTAAATGTGGAAAACTTGGGGTTTTTATTTGCATCCCGATGGTAACACTCAGTTTGTAGAAGTGTAATAGACTATGAATAATTGTGTGTGTATAAAAGAAGACTGGCCAAGAAAAGCTGATTTGATTTATGTTGCATTGTGAAACAGTACAAGGTACTTTTGTTTTATACTGAAGTGGTTTTACGTATCAGAGGAAAATCTTTTATGTTTTAAGTTGCTTAAGAGTACATATGGCATATTTGACTTAGCAGGAAGTCATTAAGATATTCATTTAATTGGCACAGATAAGAGCAGCCCAAGTCTGTGATGGCAAAGTGCTTTATCAGCATTGCTAGCTTTCCTAAAAGGGGTCCTGTGCTGTGCCTGGCATGACTGGTGCAGCAGAACTGGCCTGTGCTGAGACGACGGGCAGAAGCACCATTAATGTGCTTCTTCCAGTCAGCCTGCTGACAGGAGCCAATGTTAAACAGTCCAGTGTACTGAAGCAGAGCCTCTTCTCCATTGACCTCTGCATCTCTACTCCATGCTACAGCTTTCTGAGGCTGCAGCTGCCCTGCTGCTCTTGATTTTGACGAAATATGTGCCTGCCTTCTACTAAGAAGATCTGTTAGGCATCCCTATGAAATGTCTGATAGTCTTCTGCTAACCTTTGGGTGTCATCAGCTTCTCCAGAAAGCTGATGTGGCTCTTGTGTAATTCACATGACCTACATCTGTATGGAAGTCTTAAACACACATGTGCTAAGCTCTTGCTGCAGCTTTCTCCCAAACTAGTGGCAGTCTGGACTGGGTTCAAAGGTGACAGTGCTTTTAACATTGACTTAAATTTTTGAAGATTGGCGTGTCTGGCTGCACCAGAATTAGCCATTAGGCTTTTACCACCCAAAATGTTGAAAGGATCCAGTCTCTTACGCTCCTCTATCAGTTTCAGATTGTCCTGTTTCTCATTGTGTGAAGTGCGCAGTGTAATCCGATTGTTCACAGGTGGAGCAGCAGCAGTGTTTCTCTCCGGTTGAGGAAGTTAGAGGTAATTCCTTAGATGTTCTGGGAAGAGGAAGTGCAAAGGTGAAAAATAAAACTTTGTGTATGTGCCTTCAATAGCCATCAAATGTTTCAGTGCAAGATCTTCGGGATCTTGTACTGTTCATTTTCCAAAATCAAAGGTGGCAAATCCATGGTGTGGGGCTCTTGTTGCTGCTTTTCCCATATTTGTGGTTTCAGAGCACAATTTGATCAGCAGCCACAGATGTAAATGTGCTTGAGGGTGGCCCACTGGGAACATCAGCAAAAATATTTGGTTTCTGCAACCCTTGCCTCTTCATTTCACATGTTAAGGGACGAGTACTCTTATGCTCCTATTTGCTGTGTGTTAGGGTCAGTTGGCACAAGCCCTCTGAACCCCAGTACTGCAACACAAAGGAATGAGAAGTTCAGGGGTGCAGTTGTGAGAGCCCCTACAGACACCTGCATGTGGTGCAGGCATGTGTATGCAGGCATGCGGATCCCAGGGGTTTGCAGAGGGGGCTTAGCCAGGTGAGGGTATGGTGGAGCTTTGGGGAGGTTGTGGGTGACTGACTACATTGCACCCTGGGTTACACTTGGGAAGATGTGGGCTGGGTTGTAGTTACTAGAATGGATACGAAAGAGCTCGTGGTGTCTTTGTGTTAAAAGATACTCTGTAGCAGTTAGCCCACGGCTTGTGGGATTTCTTGCAGGTCCGGGACGTCGTAAACTTCTTTCGGTTAACCGATGTTTGCCGAGGCCGGGCCGCCGCCGGGTTGGCTGCTCTGGCAGCCTGCCTGCAGCGAGAGCGGGACTGGGCCCTCGGCGGCGGGGCGGGGCGCCGTCAGCCGCCCACGCGGGGCCGGCGGACCTCGGGCCCCTCCCCGGGGGTGGGCCGCGCCGCCGGCTCTTAGTGTCAAGGTGCTGGCGACGCTACGGGCGCGGCGAGAGGAGAGGTTGGACGGGTGGCGGTCCCATGGCCAGCATGGCTTGCGAAGTCATGCCCCTGCAGAGGTACGTGGCCAACCGCGGCAGCCCCGGTCCAATGCGCTGCGCAGGCAGGCGGGGTGCGGGGCTTGTGTCGCACTGCCGCGCTCGGGGCACGGGGGAAGCCGGGACTCCGGCCCCGCGGGGAAGGGCAGCGCCAGGACGGTGTAACAGGTTGATTTGTTAACGGGGCTCTGGGAACGGGAGAGATCTAGAGTGGGGGCGCTCCATGTAGCGTCCCGAAATCCACGCAGCCCCCTCCTTGTGGGGAGCCTGTCGCGGGCAGGGAGCAGCTCAGAGGTTTGTAGGGTTCTAGGTGCTCGGCGGTCATACCCTCCCGGCGAGTGGTCGTGGGCTGACGGTTTTCTGCGCCCGAGCAAACCTGAGTCCGCCACCTCACCTCATCAGGGGCTGTATTGCGGTAAGGGAGCCCCGCACAGCCCAGCTGGGTTTGCCCCACCGAGAGACCTCTGCGTACGCATTCGGCGTGGTTCGCCTCGGCAGCAGCATGGGCGAGAGGCTTGGTTTTCGGAGGAAAAGGCCTGTTTTGTTTGCAGGGTGTCGAGACACGCCTCCCCTTCAGCACCAGCTGAGTGCGTACCTGTGTTCCTGCCACAGCACGGCAGGGATAGCTGCAGTCAGGCGTTTGAAATGGCGGGGTACAGACCCACTACAGGGGCCAGGGCAGCTGAACACAACCCCTTGACCAAGTCCTTCATTTTATTATTTTTTTTTAATTGCTGTTTCGGTTCTCAAAATTAAGCACTCCGTACCTCCTCTAGGCATAATCGAACAGGCTGAATATCAATCTTTATGTAATCTCCAAAGCAGTAAGTCAGTGATTCAGTGTGTCATTTCAGCACTGGGCTGCTGCTGTTTCAGCAGAAGCTGCGGAATTGCTGCTTGCTTGGGCACAATAGTGTAGTACCAGAAATTGCTGCCCAAACTGTCGTTTTCTTTATAAAGTGCAGGGTCCTCTGTGCAGATAAATATGGACGAACTCTTTTGCAGTAATGCAGTTGCAGAGTTCCATGTTGATGACTGCAGAGAAACAGATATGTGCCTTGAATGTCTTCAAGAAATGCTCCTACTGCAGCATTCCTATTTGAAGGACCAGTCTCATGTTGTATTTTTAACCTTTTTTTGTTCTGGAAGATCTGTCACAGCAGTGGTCAGAACAAGTGGTTGTTATTGTGCTCTTGACTGTTGACCCCAGGGGAAGATAGGTTTCACAGTGTAGCTTTAATTAGAGTCTTTGGGGTTTTTGTTGTCAAGGATTAGCTCTCAATCGGTTAGAAATGCACTCTGCACTTCAGAAAATAAGATTTTTCTTCAAACCTCTATTGAGCCTTGAGCATGATAAAGAGTTGTTTGAGCTTTGCAGTTAAAATGAGATAAAATTATTCACTAAGTTATGGTTTCTTTTCCTTGGTCTATTTTTACCACGTGTATACTGTACTTTCAGCACCTCATTTTCTTTGGTCCTAAAGGCAGACAAGCAAAGACTCCCAGATCTTTTTTCTAGAATCATAGAATTGTTTTGTTTGGAAAAGACCTTTAAGATCATCAAGTCAAAGCATTGTCTAATTATACCAAGTCTGGTGCTAAACCATGTTCCTTAGCACCACATCTATGCATGTTATAAACATCTCCAGGGATGGTGATTTGACCACCTCCCTGAGAAGCCTATTCCAGTGTTTGATAATTCTTTTAGTGAAGAAGTTCCAGGCAGTTGTAGAGAGCAATAAGGTCTTCTCTCAGCCTCCCTTTCTCCAGACTAAACACCTCCAGTTCCCTCAGCCACTCCTTGTAAGATTTATTCTCCAGACTTTTACGAACTTTGTTGCCCTTCTCTGGACCTGCTCCAGCATCTCAGTGTCTGTCTTGTAGTCATGGGCCCAAAACTGAACATAGTGCAGCTTCACCAGTGCTGAGTACAGGGGAACAGTCACCTCTCTAGTTCTGCTGGCCACACTATTCCTGATGCAGGCCAGAATGCTGTTGTCCTTCTTGGCCACCTGAGCACACTGCTGGCTCATATTCAGCCAGCTGTTGACCAACACCCCTAAGTCCTTTTCCACCAGGCAATCTTCCAGCCACTCTGCCCCAAGCCTGTAGCCTTGCATGGGGTTGTTGTGACAGAAGTGCAGGGCCTGACACTTGGCTGTGTTAAACCTCATACAGCTGGCCTCAGCCTGTCAATTCAGCCTGTCCAGGTCACTCTGTAAAGCCTTCCTACCCTCAAGCAGATCAACACTCCTGCCCAGCTTAATGTTATCTGTAAACTTACTGAAGGTGAACTCGATTCCCTCATCCAGGTCATTGGTAAAGATAAGTAGAAGTGGCCCTGATACTGAGCCAAAGGGAACACCACTTGTGCCTGGCTGCAAACTGCATTTAACTTCATTAGCCACCACTCTTTGGGCCTGGCTCTCCTGACAACTTTTTACCCAGCATAGCAGGGTAAAACAGTGGCATTTCCCAGGTGGCACCTTTATTTTCCTATTCTTCTTCATGGAATATTCTCTCCATTTGTTGCAGAGGAAAGTCTTGCAGGCTTCAGTACCTGGTAGTGGTTAGTAGCAACATTGGTAGCAGTATACTCATGGTTCCTGTCAGCTTGGCTGGCTGATGCAGCTGTTCCAGCTGAGGGTGTGAACAACTTGCAGTGGAGGATTGCTGTTAAAGGGTCTAAAGCCGACTAATGACAATCTCCACATGCTGTGGCTCTGGAAACTTCCCGTGCTGAAAGCATCCATCTTCCTGTATCAAGAAAGGGTACAAGCTGCCAGCAGTTACTATGCTTGGTTCCCTTCATGGCTGGGAAAACTCCCTCCTGCCCATCTCCTGCAGCTCTGTCCACTCTGTGCTCTCATTAGGCTGTAAGCCTCCTGTGCTGCAGCTGTACAAATGCATCTCTATGTGGCTAGCATGTAAAACTTGGGAGGGGGAGAGTCTGCTTAATAAGCTCTGGAGTTTAAATGGCATATATCACTAGAATGCAAAGTATTGTATCTACCAAAGTATCTGTAAGCTGTGAGTCTGTCTTCCCCAAAACCATATAATGTGCCTGCTTGGAGCCATATGTATTTCCCTTTTTTTCCTATATATAGATGTCTGTGGCATGACACAAGACAGGGTATGGTGGCCTGCTGCAAGGGAGTGACAATGGGGACATCAGGGTCATGTTTCATTGTGTGGGAAGAGGTGTAAGGCAAATGTATTGAACCCTCCGCTGCAAGAGTACTGTATTGCCCTAGCACTGCAGAAGGCACCTGTGAGAGTCACACAGGTTACATTACTGATATTTCCAACAACCTGTCCACCATAATGGTCTCTTTTATTGCCAATAGCCTAAAATGTTTTCTGACTAGCATTGACTTACTTGAACACTCTAGATTCCTAGTTAGAGCATTACCAATGCTGCTATGTGTGTTTTAATTCCTTTATCCTAGCTCGGTCTATTGCAGATTTAACAAAGGCTGTGCAAACCTGAAACTCGTGGTGGCCACTTTTGCCAGTTGCATCTGCTCGCTTCTGAGCAAGATAAGAAAGACAGGTACATGCTCAGGCCTTGTTTGTGATCAGCGGCCTCTTCCACTTTGCTGGAACAAACCAAAGCAGAGTGAAGCCATTCACACATATATTTAGAAAGTGCATCTGCTAGAAGTAGGGGGTGTGACCGATCTGTTTCTTACCTATGCTACAGCAGTTGTCTGCAGGGGCAGTCTCACAGTCATCATCAGGGTTGGGTGATTTACCTTGCTGGTTTGTTTACTTGGGGTCATTCACAAACACCCAGTATTTTAGTCTGAGAACACTGTTCATACCCCACTGAGAACTTCATTTTTTCTTCTCCTGAATGTCTGCTGTGTTCTCTTAGACTGGTGAAAGTTTGTGTGTTAAAGAATCCAAAATAAGTCTGATCCTTTAGACTTTGTTAGCACTTGCTATCCAAGGTACTTGGGAGTGCTTGACAAACCCTAGTGAAGACTTCTGGAATACGTGTGTGAAGTATGTTCTCTGAGGGTGGAGAGAACTTGTATCTGATTTTTTTTGTTGATTTGTTGGGCTTTGCTTTGTTTTCCTGGTGGAAGAATGGAGAGAAATTCAGTCCTGTGGTTCTCATTTTCCTTAAGTCCTTAGCCTATTACAAAATGCTATGTGAATGTTTTGCTTTCCAGACTCACATTTGACCCACAGCTGGGTGCCGTGTCTTGTCTGAGCTGTGACACGATGAGTGTAGGAGCTTGTAGAAGCTTTTCCTGGGTACCAGTGAGTGTGTGTGGGCTCTGATTAAAAGGGGAAATTGATGTGGAAATTTTCTGCAGTGTTTGCCTCCAGGGTGTCCACCTGGTTAAGCAAGAAATTATGAATATTTACGTAAAAACTAGGGTCACAGATACCTTTATTTGAAGTGTGCAAGCTTTTAACAAACAATGCTGAAATCGAAATTGCTCGTTACCTAGTAACAGTTATTCACCATTACAATGCAACAGGTATGCCTGTGCATTATGCAACCTCACACTGTTAAAATCTGAGAAGAGGTGAGACTTTGGCTGTACATTCATTCCGCCTCTTTCTGACCCATTTTCTGGTTTTATCCTAGGGAGGACTATTGCCAAACCACAAGCAGAAATAAAAACACTGCCCCGTCTTTTATAATAAGCCCCGACTAGTTTAAGAAGTAAAACAACAAAAGCAAGCTGTTTAACATTGACGTCATTTTATACAAGATAAACATATTTGCAATCCAGGAGGATAGTGAGTAGAAAATAATTATACAAAATTATGCTGCCAGAGGTTCCAGTAGATTCAGATATGTTAATATCAATGGAAAATCAGCCTCTTGTTCACAGTGGCAATTAATCAGCTAGTTCTGCTCATTTCAGCTTGCCAGGTAGCTAGCCTGTACTTCCCTGAAGTTGCTTTGATGTGG
Organism: Picus viridis; assembly: GCA_033816785.1. Lineage (NCBI taxonomy): Eukaryota > Metazoa > Chordata > Aves > Piciformes > Picidae > Picus > Picus viridis. The sequence goes on along the minus strand of CM066582.1, from coordinate 24,657,279 downwards.
GAGGAGGTATGCAAAAGGGCTTCAGTTTTGTTTTGGTTTTTTTTCCCGTTGAGGCAATGTGCCTCAGTCTCAGTGCCCCTCACGCATAGCTTGTGCCGTTGTGCCCATGGATAATGCTGTGTGTTCTCCGTGCATATAGCTGCGCTGTGCGTGTCTCTTTCTACGGCTCCGTGATGTCACAGGCTTAAGAGGTAACTTAGTTGAGAGACTTTTGGGAGAAACACTGCAGAAGAAATGGCTGTGGGGAAGATGGCAAGATCTTTTGGAGAGTAATTGTTTAAACCAATACCAATCCATCCCTGCCCAAGTTATTGGAGATATTTTGCAGAGTATGTGAGTTCAGAATAAAGAAGCTGGATTGTCTACCTGGTGTTTTGACATGCAGCTCATTTGTTGAGTAGCTTATGCAGGTAGTAAAGCATAAGCTTAACTTGATTTCAGTGGTAAGAGTGATTAGAGATACCTGTTGTGACGACTGGAGATAAATAACTGAAATGACATGTTATGATTATGACTATAATAGTTACTCTTCAGGGAAAATAACTCTCAGAGAAATAGCTGTTAAGCATTTGTTTCTTGGGCAATCACTATACACTGCATTCCTCCTTCCTCCCCCTCTGATTAAGGGTATAGAGCAAGGGTGGCATTGCTCAACAATTGGTGATAAACGCTGCTTTTTAATGGTGACCATTGTATCACCACAGGGTTTTTGTTAGATTAAATTTATTGTTTATCTTGGTATTATATGATCTGTTTCTTTTGCATAACACACCTCAGTATTTATTTGAAGAACATTTATTTTGAAGGCTTTATTTGAAGGAACAAGCTTTTATTGTCTGATGTTTCTCATTTGCAAAAACAGTACCTTTTACCCAGTGACATGAAGCAGAGACTGTGAGTAAATCACTCTATTGAGAAAATAAATATTTTTGAGCAGTTCCAATCTTGCATTTGTGGCAAGCTTGAAATAACTGCTATAGGAAAATTACTTGGGGGGAGGAGGGGAGGGGGAAAGAGCTGCTGAAAAATTTGTGAAGACGACTGTCGGGAAAAAAAGCATTACTGTGACTTCAGAATTGAGGCTTCCTTGAAGTGATTTTTAACGTTGTGATGTTGGATTTTAGAATAAGTAAATGAACAATATTGTCAAAATCCTCTGCAACTGCAAAAATGGCATGCTTGTAATCCAAGATGGCACAGTGGTTCTGAATGATGAGAAGGAAAACAAGAGGGAGGTAACTAAGTCCAAACAGTCACCCAAGCTTAGACTTCCTTCTCTTCCTCCCAAAATCTGCATTAACTTTTGATATTAATAATTTGATGCCACTGAATTGTCAATGCCTTTTTGTTTGGTCACATTAAAATTGGAAGCAGCTGTTCCATTGCCTGAAAAACACTATTCTCACTAAAAAAGAATTAGTTTCTTTTGAAGTCCAGAGTATCTGTGGTGGAATAGAAAGCAAGCCATTTCTTTATCTGAACTGTTGAGGTCAAAACAAATAGAGCCTATGGCAAGGCATTAGGAAGACATGACCTTGGCTGAGCAGCATGACCCTGCCAGTATCTAGGTCTCTGATATCTGGTGCTAAATGTTGACACTTGAGTCAAAGTACATTTTCATGACTGATTTTTTTTTTTTTTTTAATTTAATCAGCTACATGTCCCATTTAACTTCTTGCAAGAGATGTGGAGTAGGAAAGCAGCAGCAGCTTTACAATAGAGGTTCCAGTGCCAGCAAGCCAGGACGGAAGAATTGCTGATAATGAAGTGCAAATATAAAAAGGAGGAAGGGTCTGAGCCACCCTTGGACCTGGAATGAGAGCTCAGGCCAGCAAGGGGTCCGGGACAGGGGTGTTCTATATGCATGTCACCAAATTGGGTGTTTTACAGTTTCAGTTCTGAGACAGGCTTAATAGCTCCCTTATTCTTTCTGAAGGGCAAGATGAGACATCAGGAGGAGGAAGAAGAAAGCTCAGGATCATCATCCTCATTGTGCATATAAGAATGTGATGGGCGACTTTCCTGTTTAACATTCCTGTTGCAAAAGGGGAGGCAAAAAAGGTAGCTGTGGTTCTGTAGTGGAAATGTATGGTTTAACACTTAGACTTCATGTAAGCTTTCCTGTTTCCTCCTTTAGAGACAGAGCGGATGGATTGTGTAAATGCTGTAAAATACACATACCTGAAAATCCTAACAAGTGCTAAACTAACTGGTGGGTGATATTGGCATTCCTTCCAGTCTAACAGACTTTTTTGTTAGCTCAGAGGAGGTCACAAATGTAACAATATTACTACTTCAGCTGTAAAATCAAGATAACTTCTCCCCCCCCCCACCCCCCATCCTCCCAGTTTGGCAAGAAGGAAGCGATCAGATACTTAGGTATCCTTCAGGAGTGTGATAAATTGCTCTCCCAAGTGTTGCATGAAAGAGCAATCTTTATGCTTAATCTCTTGGGTTAGGGGAGCTACATATATGTCTAAGAAGGAAGAGACTGCTGTATTTTGCAATGCTTGGCCACATAATCAGTGATAACTGAATAAATAGCTGCACTTTTAAAAAAAGTTATTTAATCTCTTCTGGCCATAAGGCATGTGTTGAGCTGGGCAAAAATTTGAGGCTATTAAAAACACAAACCAAAACACCTGATTTACTGCTAAACCTGCTTGCCTAGGAAAAAAATCTTTGCTGGGCGAAGTAGAAGTTTAAACTATGTAAGAGATGCACATCAGAATTACTTGTCCCCTGCGTCCTGTGAAGGGCTGACTTGGTTTGCAAGGTCAGTGTGCCGGGTATTAAGGCTTCCTTTCTTTCTGGATCCCTTTAACCAAAAAGGAATTAGGCAGCCCAAGTACAGTGCAGTTAAATGTTAATGCTAGAAGTCATCAAGTTATGTTTTTCTTTTGAAAGGATACATAGTAGAGCAGGCCTCTAGCAGTGCTAATAAATCCTTTAGGGCAAGGTCTTTAAAAACAGGGATGGTAGTTGTTTAATCAGCATGGAGTGGTAATGACAAAGAATCCTGTGTGGAAGGTTTTGAACCAATTTTTCAGCCTGCTTATTGTGTAATATCAACTAGTGATCATTTATGATTCACGTCTTGTACATTTTTGCTTGCTTACCTGTCTCTCATATATCCAAACCCATGAGGTTTGAAACCTCTTAGACAGTTTCCATTCTTTCCATGAAACTAATCTGTGTTTGTGTGTATAATATAGCACTTGAGTTTGTTACCTTGCAACACAAATAATTCATTATTTCATAAAATATTTTAATCAAGACAGAATCCTTGTGTAGTAAGTGATTGCAGTAGGGTGTGGTAGTTTCAGGTCTAACTTCAGGGATTGTGCATTACGTGGAATATATGGTTTAAATCTGTACTTTACACAGCTCATGTCTTCCAGCTTGAACAGATGAGTTGACTAAAGTGCAGGAAGTTAGGTAAAGATATTTAGGATATGTTGTTCTTAATGGTTCAGGGGTGGAATGGATAATATGCTTTACTCAAACACAGGAGGTATATTTTAAATTAAAATGTTTTTCTTAAAGTCTAGATGTCATGCTAGTTAGCTTGGAGCTCTTCATCCCAGATGCAGCTACTGATCAGTGCTGCACCTGTAAAAGTATAAAGCACCACTGGATAAGAGAATTTTTGTACAGCTGCAATTATTATTAACCGTGTGAAATTTTGAAACACGGTGATCTAAATGAAACTGGTATTTTGTTTCTGACTTAGAGCTTCTTTCTCCCACATTCCCAGCTAATGTTCTCAAAATATTTATTCCTCCTCAGTCACTTTGTGTGAGTGGATGTTTTGTACAGTTACAAAACTTGCTTAAACTCATGGAGCAGCCCTCAGGGTACTTGCTGTGGAAGAAAAAGAAGGAAATTCAAGAGGTTTCAGGATCCCTCCTGAATGCTACTTTTCCATCTGATCTGTTGAAACAGTTAGTGAGAGTATGAATATAAGAAAGTTATTTGAGCCTTTTCAGTGTCATTGTGCTTCTGGGACTTGGAAGTTAGTTACAAACCCTGAGACGAGGAAGGGCTTTTGTGATGGGAAAGAAAGCAAGTTTGGTGTGACATTGACTACTGCCCCTTCTACACAAGGCAGCATTCAGTGTTGTCATTCGAGTTTGCATTGATGCACAGAAGTCTTGATGGAGCTGTGAACTTTTTGCTACATGAGAAAATATTTCTCATGTTCTGTATCCTCCGCTGGGATTTGTTTGTGTTGAGATTCTAAGTACAGCCATTAATATAATGAGCTGAACATGGCAAAAACTTAACCAGCAGCTTTGTGAGTTTGTAGTAGCTTCTTTAAACTTAAAAAAAAAGTTTATTCCATAAATGCTAAATAAAGAGATAACTTATTCATGCAAGGTGGGACATGTGCATGCTGAGGTCTCTTCCAGCCTTGGTGATTCTGTGTGATTCTGTCACAGAAGAGAGCCTGTACCTGTACAGAGTAATGCTGAGCTTCTGTGTTTCCCTCCACTTTTTCCAGGCGGTTTCAAAGCCATAGCAGTTTCTAGCAAAGACCTTTCCAGTGAGGTTTGCCTCAGTTCAGTGTTACCTTGCTGCAGGCAGGCACTGTGCAATACTCCATGTGCTGGCTGGATCTGAGAGGAGGACAGCAGCAGTGTTTAATGCTTTTACAGCTGTGTCAGACTGTAACTTGCTCAAGCTGCTGAAAACATGCTTGTGGAAGTGACAGCAAAGTTTCTACTAGTAGCTCTGTTCCCAGTCTTCTTGGGGAGCTGCTGAAAACTGCCCAGCCACCGTTGGGTGCTGCAGAAGTGATTCAAGTTTTGACTGACCATGCTGGTTTTGGAAGCATCTTTTCCTTCTTTCTGGTTAGTGGCATTTAGTGTTACCTTCTAATCCACATTTTGTGCTTCCCATGTGACATGTTGGAAGGTCTTTTCCCTAGATGTCTTTAGTTATCTCTATGAATCTCTGTGTGCTGTAGTGGGATGGTCAAAATGATGCAGTGTTAAATCCCTGTATTTATTTTCTTCCTTCTTTTTTTTTTTTTTTTTCCCCTGTTGCACTGGCTTGATCATCTGTCTGTCAGCCTTCCTGGTCTTTCCAGCTCCCATGCATCCTGTCTTCTCCCTCATGCTCGTGCCTCTCAGGTGAATTGAGCGTGCATATTTGTGGATCTGTTACAACATTGGTTGGGTTTGAAATATGCCAGGGTGAAATCTGCCTCTGCCTATATACAGTGGGAAAGCATGGTGCTCACCTGGCTGCAGGCCAGTTTCAGCTGTCTTGCTGAGGGAGCTTCCTGCTGGCTCCAGTAGAGGCTGCAGAAAGTACCTATTTGATCTCCTAACTACAAAACCTTGGAGGTGTTTCTTTCCCCTTTATTCTGTGATTAGAGAAGCTTTTATAAATTGATAAATAAAATCCTTCAAAATTCAAGACATTCATGGACTCAGGCTGGCTTTGCTGAAATTGATCTACTTTGTATCCTTGTTGAAGTTGGTTGGGGTATCAGGACTGAGCTCACCTTACCTAGAGTATTCATCTGTATTCTTTCATCCTCTGAACAACCCTGAAGGAGCTTGGTACCTTCACAGTGTAGCAGTACCCCAGGACCTGTGGCAAACTGCTGAGTACTGCTGTGGTCCCAGGCTGCTGGAACAGTGGGAAAGCAGCAGGGAAAAGCTTGGTTTCCAGTGCCTGGGCTGCACTGAGAGAAGTGTGGCCAGCAGGTCAAGGGAGGTGATTCTCCCCCTCTACTCAGCTCTGGTGAGACCCCACCTGGAGTACTGCATCCAGTTCTGGAGCCCCTATTACAAGAGGGATATGGAGGTGCTGGAACGTGTCCAGGGAGGGCCACAAGGATGATCAGAGGGCTGGAGCACCTCTCTTATGAGGACAGACTGAAGGAGTTGGGGCTGTTCAGTCTGGAGAAGAGAGGGCTCCAAAGTGACCTAATTGTGGTCTTCCAGTATCTGAAGGGGGCCTACAAGAAGGCTGGGGAGGGACTTCTCAGGATCTCAGGTAGTGATAGGACTAGGGGGAATGGATTGAAGCTGGAGGTGGGGAGATTCAGGCTGGACGTGAGGAGGAAGTTCTTCCCCGCGATTGTGGTGAGGCCCTGGAATGGGTTGTCCAGGGAGGTGGTTGAGGCCCCGTCCCTGGAGGTGTTTAAGACCAGGCTGGACGAGGCCCTGGCCAGCCTGATCTCGTGTGGGGTGTCCCTGCCCATGGCAGGGGAGTTGGAACTAGATGATCCTTGTGGTCCCTTCCAACCCTGACTGATACTATGATGCCTCTGAGATATGTTACTTTCTGCTTTTGTTTAAAGTAGTTTATTCAGCTTCCTTTCTTTCCTGCCTTTCTGCCAAGCTTGCTGTGCTCTTCAATTACAAGTCCTTTGGGGACAAATTGACCTTGGTGGCATTTCCTGTGAGCTTGGAGGAAGACCCTGCAAGGCCAACCATTTATCTGGTTGGAATGACTAAGTGAAATTTGTTTGAGCCCCTTCTAACAGTTGCATGGTTTTAAACTGACTTAAAACAGCAGTCCACCACACCTTTAATCTCAGCATCCCAGCAGCTCATTCCTACCCTTCTGCTGGCACAGACACGATGAGCTAGATCAGAAAACTGGTTGGCCGCTATCTGTAGTTACATTTGGACCAGGTCAGTTGGCCACTGAAGCACTATTTTGTTAGGGTGGCTCCACACCAGCTGATGGTAGCCTCTGATCTCGAGTTTAGGGAGATTTCAGTATCATCAAATCAGCTTTATGATGGGATAGTAAACCTGGGGAATCCCTAGCCTCGCGCATATACACGTGCCTGTTTCTTTAGTCTCTCAAGATACAATTTGTTTCGTTGTTTTTTTTCCTCCAATTTTACTTTAATAGGCAGATTGTTTAGTTCTGCAACAGCAGACAGCAAAAGGCTCTGGTGGTTTTGGTGGTAAAATGCTTTATTATTGCTATGGGAGTAGTTGTACTGCTGCAGAGCCAGAGTGACTTCTGGCTGTCTAGCAGATCTGTTGCACCACATTTATGGACAGTGAGAAATGAGTTGGATTCTTAGGATTTAAGGCATGTAACTTAAAACTTTCTTCCATGAGTACAAGAGGAGGACAAAGAGGTCGTGTCACTTCTGTAACAAGTACATTATCTGTTATGTCTGCTTTTTAAGAGTGAGTATCTTGAACTGCAAATACAAGAGAGTGCTGTATACTAACTTTGAAATCTCTGTTTTGTTTTTAGCTCCCAAGAAGATGAGCGACCTATGTCACCCTTCTATGTGAGGTATTTACTCAATTGTTTTACTTTATTTTTTCTATGTGGGATTGACTTGTCATTGGAATTAAATGTGAGAAATGATGCCAGAAATGCAAAACAGACTGTAATCAAACTGAAGATTAATGTTAAGTTCATAACTGTTGCTCCACTGGTGGGATGAATGAGTCTTTGGAGATACAAATTGTTGCAGATGTTTTGTATTTAGAGAGCAGGCTCAGGTTTTAGTGCCAGTCTTGTAAATTCTTAATTAGAAGATGGACATTTGTTTCCTCTTTTCTTCAGTTCATTATGTAGCTTAGATTCTCATGACAAGTATCTTAGAATCTGTGGGCACAGGAGAGATTTTTGCCACAAGCTTTGAGGAACTGGCAGCGTGTGCCGCACAGAAAGCACTGAGGAACCAGATGGTGAGTTAGCAGCCCATACAGCAGCTGTTTCTCTGCTGCAGCCCAGAAAAGCAGCAGTGTCTGGGTCCCCAGTGTGCCTGCCTGGAGGGAATGGTGCTCACGCTGCATTTGAACAAATTGAGTTTCTTGTTTAGCCAACTGGAGGGCAAAGTCACTGCTTGTAAAAGTGGCCTAATTCTGTTGACATCAGTGAAAGTTTGCTCTGCTTGTTTCACTTGCAGGCTCATTTCCAGTGCTTTCATTTATACTTAGTGGAAGAACAGGAGCCAGGGCAACTAATAGCGAAGGGCTGCAGTGGAGGAAGGGCCAGATATTATAATTGGGTTCTTTGATCTCTGCAGAGTTTAAACAAATACAAAGAAATCCCTGTGGTGTTCTCTGAGAGCAGTGATATTTTAAATTCTTACAGTGATTTATTAAATTTGATGATTCTCTTGCATATATCCTGTTTATCTTTGGAGCTTGTTTGTTGTCTTGATTTTTCTGATGTGAGCTACAGGTGTGCATTTCATGCATATTCTTAATATGGAGACTTCCATTAAAAGTGTGCAGAAATGTGGGTCAGTCAGTAGAAGAGTTGCTCGTCGACTAGCCTGGTTGCGAGGTCTTCTCTTCCTGCAGTGTCTTTGTGCAGATGTTGCCTGGTCTATGCTTCCAAAACTTTTAAGTGTCTGAGGAGGTTCTGCCTTTTCCTTTGGGAGATTATTTTACAGCTGCATACATTCCCTGACACACGTTTTCCCCAGTTTAAATCCCCATCTTGTCTTTCTGATGAAAGTAGTACCCCTCTCTCTTTTACTTTTTGGCTCAATGTGACATTTAAATGATTGTAGTCTTTCACTACATTTCCATCCGTCTTACTGCTCAGAACTGTCCTTCTGAGTTCTTCCCTGGATCATGGAAAAATGATCCAGGAAGGAGATTCTCTTCAGCTGACCTTATTGAGACTGCTAAGGAGATGGGGAGATAGGAGAGGACCTGAGGAAACTGATGTGAAAGCAAGGACATTTCTGAGAGAGAGGGTGCAGGTTTGCAAATTTTAAGTAGAGATGTGGGCATATTAGGATGTGGAACAAAAAATGAGTGTGTCCATTGGAATGAAGGGGTGCTTTCTGTGGGAATACATCTTTCAATTAGGAAAGGAAAAGTCAGGAATAAACATGTTTGGAATGTAAAGAAAAGGCTAGTAGGAGCGGAGAAGGAGCAGTACACCTTGCTACATAAGGCTTTATTGCAAGCTTGTGCCTTTTGTAACATTGCTGAGACATGATTCCTTGTAAATAATGCAACAGCTTGTAAGTCTTGCTGCTATTCATCACGCATCAGAAGTGTGTACTCCTGAGGTTGGTTGCCAAGTGCAGTTAATTTGGCAGGAGAGCTGGTGCTGCCTAGGCATTTCATAGTGCTCCAACAACTGAGAACTTGAGTGGGTAGCCAGTTTTTTCCATGCAGCTTTGAATGTTCTAATTGTTGCCCCAGAGCTGTGGATGACGTAGGAATTGCATTTTGCATCATGGAAAAGGAAGGGGAGTCTGTCAGATCTAGCTGTCTGATGGTTAAATCTATTTGTATTGCTACCAGTTATAGTTGCATAGTTTGAAATACTGTTCCAGCAGTCCTTCAAGTGAATCATGAGAGTAGTCACTGCTGCATTTTTACAGTAGTTCCATACATGTAATTATGGAACAAGAGTTTTCTAGCTTCCAGACACTGCATAGTACTTGTGCTTTGCCAGACTTAAGAAGTATTGTGTCCCTATATATACACCAGTTTCACTAGGATCAAACCAGAGACTTGATTCTAGTGCTGCATCATATCAGCTAGCAATGGAGATGTCTCCCTGGATGCTACTTTTAACTATAAGGCCATGCTCAAGGTGTTAACTTTTAAGTCAGAACTGTCAGAATGCCACCAATACACTCTTTCTTAAAATGGCACTGAGTTGGGGTTGTGGATTTGTTTGCATTTTTTCCTAGACATTGGGGAAGTGATGACCAAGTGTAGAATTAATCACCACTGCTGTTCTGCAAGGGAATAAGCAGTCATTAATGGTACAAGAGTAAATGGTAAGCAAGGTCAAATGTAGCAAAGGTTTGTCAAGAGAGGCAACACCAGTACAACCAAATTTTTTTAATTTATTTTTTGGGGGGTTTTGTAAGACTTTCTAGAGAGGGGAAGAAAAGGAGCATACCTAATCCAGTTGATGTCAGCAAAATAGGTTTTTTGCTGCCTGTGTGGAGAAGGTGAGCATTAGTACTTAGAGCTTAAAGATGGGTAGGGAGGTGAGTCGTTAGAGGGATTGCTAGTAGGAAAAGAAGGAGGATTGCTAGTAGGAAAAGAAGGATTGCTAGCAGAGCTCCTGTCATTTTTTATTTTACCTTAACAGCCACTGGCATAATAAAATAGAACCTTGCTCCTGAATTGGGCTTATAGCAAAAATTTAGGAGTGAATGGATTGGAGAAAATACATGACAGTGAGGTGAGATAAGATATAGGATGATTGAGATAGATAATACAATACAATACAATACAATACACCAGGTTGGAAGAGACCTTCAAGATCATCGCGTCCAACCCATCAAACAATCCAACCCACCCAACAACTAGACCATACAGCCAAGCACCCCATCAAGTCTTCTCCTGAACACCTCCAGTGAAGGTGACTCCACCACCTCCACGGGTAGCCGATTCCAATGGGCAATCACTCTCTCCGTGTAGAACTTCTTCCTAACATCCAGCCTAAACCTGCCCTGGCGCAGCCTGAGACTGTGTCCTCTTGTTCTGGTGCTGGATGCCTGGGAGAAGAGGCCAACCTCTGCCTGGCTACAACCTCCCTTCAGGGAGTTGTAGAGAGCAATAAGGTCACCCCTCAGTCTCCTCTTCTCCAGGCTAAGCAACCCCAGCTCCCTCAGCCTTTCCTCATAGGGCTTGTGTTCCAAACCCCTCACCAGCTTTGTTGCCCTTCTCTGGACACGTTCCAGCAAGTCAACATCCTTCCTAAACTGAGGGGCCCAGAACTGGACACAGTACTCAAGGTGTGGCCTAACCAGTGCAGTGTACAGGGGCACAATGACCTCCTTGCTCCTGCTGGCCACACTGTTCCTGATGCAAGCCAGGATGCCACTGGCCTTCCTGGCTGCCTGGGCACACTGCAGGCTCATGTTCAGCCTACAATCAACCAGCACCCCCAGGTCCCTCTCTGCCTGGCCACTCTCCAGCCACTCTGACCCCAGCCTGTAGCACTGCCTGGGGTTGTTGTGGCCAATGTGCAGAATCCGGCACTTGGATGTGTTAAATCTCATGCCATTGGACTCTGCCCATCAGTCCAGCCTGTCGAGGTCCCTCTGCAAAGCCTCTCTGCCCTCTAGCAAATCAACTGCTGCCCCCAGCTTGGTGTCATCTGCAAATTTACTGATGATGGACTCAATGATCTATAAAGATAAGCATTAAATACAAGATACAGGATGAATAATAGCATAGGTAATAGTCATACACTTCAGGGATAGTAGTGCAAATCTCTGGGGGTGGAGTTCCTCGCATTGGAAATGCTGAGGAAGAAAAGGACATGGGCATACTTGTGGGGGATGGAAGGGGAGAATGGAATCAGTATTCAACTTGAAGTAATCATATGACAGTGGATATATGAAGTAGTCTAGTAGGTCTGATGACTGATTTACTAGTGATCTAGTAGGAGGGAGGTTTCCCTGCCCATGGCAGGGAGATTGGAACTGGATGATCTTTAAGGTCCCTTCCAACCCAAACCATTCTAAGAGTCTGTGATTTTCAGTATATTTAGAGGAAGTATGGATGCTCTTGTTGCAGTCAGTACAGTTTCAATAACTTGTGTTCAAATGGCATTAGGTTTGTAAAGATGATTAAAGAACCAGGCAGACTTACAAGATGGAGAAGAGAGTGAGGAGGGGAACTGGAGTACTTGTATTTCCTCTGAGGTTTAGAGAAGAGAGATTTAAGTAAGAAAACTGATGCAAAAGAAAATGTGTATAAACGGGCTATGAATAAATTTGGGCAGAAAATTCAGACATGTTGCAGCTGGAGTCCTCTTTTGTTGAGCATTTCAAGGACGAGGATCAGTTGTGAGGTTTCAATCCACTCCCCTGCTGCTGACCAGGGTTATTCTCTCCCTCCCTGTACTCCTTAGTAAGACAATTTGTTGACTCAGCTGTGCTTAATACCAGGCAAAGAGATTTCTGCAATGTTAAAAGAGGAAGACCTTGCTAGGTGAATGATTGCTCCAGGAAGTTGTGCCTGAAGGGCGTTTGTGTTCCAAAGTCTTTCGTAACAAAACCTCGCAGGAGAGGGACTTGAAATTGTTAAAAAATGTGTGGCACTGCTCCTTATATAATTCTGTAATCAGACTGTGAATGCCAGCTGTGCTGAGTAATTAATACTGAGAAACAGTGTGCAGTGTCAAGTAATGAAGCATCATCTGGCAACAGCTCACTTAGATTCAACTTGTGCAATGAATTTTTAGAAGACTGGGAATCTGCAGTGATGCTTTATGCTGGTGTATGCCTTAGATTTAGTCACATATATAGTTTCAGAGGAATTTCCTCATGAGTGCATTCTGAGATGAACCAGAGTGATATTACAGGGCAGGGGAAAGCAAAAGCTTTGTAGTGTCGAGCTTCCTTGTTAATGGGCAGAATGTTAGCCTGAAATTAGTATGAGAGCTGACACCACAAGCAGTGCCAGAAGTTGCAGTAGATACCCATCAGCTTAGGACAAGGCCTTGGACAATTTCACCTGGTTTAGTACTTCTTGAAGTACAGATACCCTGCTGGCAGTATTCAGTGCAGCTGACTATTTTCTCCTTTCAGCAGTTGTTATTTGAGACTATTCCTATTACATAATAGAATTCCTATATTCTTGGCCTGTAGTGTATTGGGTAAGATGTTTTTACTGTTTCCTCAGGTCAATTTTCTGAAGAAACTGAAAAATCTTATTCTGGATTTTGAGCCTGCTCAGAAATTTGCTTGGCTGCCTTTCCACATTGAACCTCAAGCTGGATGGGACATGCCATAAGACCTCCTGAGGTCCATAGGAGTGCTGGGTCCTTTTATGAGTCACGATTACACTGTGATGTACATTAATGTCCTCCATCACACCAGCACTGGTAGAAAATAATCCCCACACTGCTGGATGCCCTGCCCCCAGTGTCCATCCATGATGCAGGCCTGAGACCCCCCAAGGAGTACTTCCCTTCTGTATAGACCAACCTGCACAGATAGCCCATCCTTATTCACTGAGCTACAAATCAGGTAGTGGCTAAGAATCTGCTTCAGAGTCGTCTCTGTGCCAAGCAGTAGGTGTCAGTGTGCACCCAGCGTGCAGAGTGATCCCAGTGAAAAGAAAAAGCAGGAACCCTGAAGAATAACAAGCCAATTGCTTTTAGTAAGGTTAGTTTTCTATATGGTGAGAAGGCAGTGTCAAATATAACGTGCCACATTTAATAGGATAATTTGATCTCAGCTTCTGAAGCGTGAGGGTGCTGAGAAAGCATTTTAAAGTATGTCCTCTGTGTGATGGGACATCCTAGTAATTAAGAGCACATATCTTTATTTTTAAATTCACTGTTTTCATATTTTATGTGCTATGTTCATATTTTATTTATCCTTCTCTTTGGGGATTGTATTAAATTAAGTAGCTGTCAAAAGAGATCCCACATAAATCTGTGATACTGCGTGCCGCAGCATGAAACAGTTGTGGAGAGTGAACAGTGTTTAGATTATATAAATACCAGTGAAAAAGGAATTTCCTAGGTCATGGGCTCAAGTAATACATTCAGGAGGACTTCAGAAATTTCCCACCTTAAGTGTCAAAGCCATCTAAACATCCTCTGTTTTGCTGAAGTGGCAAAATTGTAAGGAAGTTTTGCATTCATTGAGGCTTACTTACTGTTGTGCCTGGCTTAAAAAAACAAACCAACCCAAACCAAAACCACCACCAAAACCCAACAACAACAAAACAAGGCGGGGAAAAACTTCACTTCCAGAATAAAGGAGATGAATTGTAAATAAATCTCAGCAATGAATAGCCTTAGTTCCAGGTTGCTACTATAGCTTACAGGCCATTAAGCACCGTCAGGAATTAATTCATTGATTTCTTAAATCACAACCCAGTCTCGGAAAGTATTATGCCAGTAAGTCAGTTCACACTGGTTGATGTTTTTACTTTACCTTTCTAATACCTGGATGCTAATACATTTTAATCAATAGTGCCTTGAATGAAAAAAAACAGGAGAGAGGTATTGATTTCCATCTCAGTTATTTGTCTGCTGTCACAAGGTGACATCCATCCAGACCAAACAGTGCCGGAATTATGCGCTCTGATGTGTATCTTCTAAGTCTAGAGAGTATTACTTAGGAGTGGAGGGGAGACGAAATATGCTGAAAGATTAAAATATCACTTTCTTACACATGAGGTTGAAACAGAATGGGCGAAGAGGCCATGCAGGAAGAGTTTACCTTGCGTGTGAAGCAAGATATTATCCAGAGCTGATGAAGCACCTCTGAAAGTGAGCAAAAGAATTCAGTAAACAAGTTGGACAACACTGGGAAGTGCTAGAGGTCAGACTTCACAAAAGGAAAAGTATGAGGGGTTATAAGAAGCCAATTCAAAAGTTTATGGTGCTTTACATAGCTGAAAGTAAAAGTCCCCAGCAGTGGGAAACTTTGCAGTTACTTTCTGTCACCCAAGGAGAACCTTTAATTTCTGTCAAAAGTTAACATGTTCTACAGCAGCTGCATAATTCAATAAAGATAATCAAGCTTTGGAGATAATTGACCATATGTATTAGTGAAATGAAGCAGACATGAGGAGAAAATAATTAACCAAAGCAGAACATGAGTTCTCATTGTCCAGCTGATTTACTAACTAAAGCAGCCCTTCTAAGGCAGCTGCCTGCACAGATGGGCATGCCAAGAAGGCTCTTCTGGGCATGGTTCTAGTCACCTGCTCAGTGAAGCATAAATCCAGTGGCAGAGTGACTTTTGCCACCCAGTAAGTGTGAAAAGCCCTGCAGAATACAGTCTGTCTGGTTGCTCTTCTGGGCTGTGAAATCATAGAATGGTCTGGCTTGGAAGGGACCTCCAAAAGTCATGTAGTCTTCTTCAGTGCATGAATTGTATCTTATAATGTGGTTTTGTCTACCACACTAGTATCTTCCTTGCTAATCTGTCTCCCATGGGAGTTGAGATCTTAAAAATAGTTTCAGGCTGGGAAGAGATTAAATAGATTTATTGGGATATATCAGCCACTAGTACTGCAAATTCCTGTACTGATAAGGTGATGAGTGAAAATGAAACTCCTAGGCTTGTAATGTATTTAGCAAAGATCACAGGAGGGATGAATAGGCAGAAAGCATCACCTTATCTGCAGAGCTGAGCCAGCATGGAGGAAGAGGAGGCAGGGTGGGACTCAGTTTGGCAGAGGAAGGAAAGCAGTCACAGCTGTGCAAGGCGGCACATCAACTTGAAGGGATTTAAACCGCAAGCACCAACACCTACAGTCTCGTCAGCTCTTCCTGAGCCTGAAAACCAACAGAGGGAAAAGGGAATGAGAGCATACATTTTTGAAAAAGAAAAAAGGAAAGCTAAGAACATGAATATCAGAGAGTGGCAGGAGAACTGTGCAGAGCCTGTATTTTGTTTTTGTCCTCACTAATATTTAAAGATTCTTAAATATTAAGTCCCCTTTCACAGTATACATCTTCAAGTTGGCCTCAAAAGGCGGGAACTTATGTGACAGAGCTAAAACAGCCTGCAGCAGCATAAAGCCCAAAAGAGAGCCAAAAGTTCTGCAAGATGCTGAGATCTAACTTCGTATTAGACCTTGGCCTACTGCAAGGGAATGACAGGGAAATTAATTCTTGAGGACGTTGGCATTGTCAAAATGTGCCGTGTCACTCTGCGAGTGAAAATTCTGTAATGGGAAAACTTGTGCCATATGCATGCAATTGTTGCTGAGAGGGCTCAGAGCTTTAAATCCGAGTGCTGCGAAGAGCAAGGGGTTCTAAGACCTTATTATGATAATTAAATCTAACTTTCTCTTTGTTTTGTTTTTTTTTCTCTTTTACACAGTACCCACATGTCACAAGTCAGTAGTAACATTCCTGCTACAGGAGAGTAAGTGTCTCTTTTACAGTTTTGTAGCTGCCTTTTTTTGTACAGTGGAGCTTTTTAAAGTATCTCCAGTTTTTCTTTGGTTTCTCTTTAAAGGTTGTTCTTAGACAAGCAAAATAAAGACAGTGTTTCCCAACCCAAAACATCAGCAATGATAAATCACTTCTTCTGAAGAATTTCCAGGCTCTTGGTTCTCTCCTCACAGTGTGCTTACAATGTTTGGGTTAGGCAAGACTTGCACACGTAAAGAAACCATTCACTCTGTGTCATCCTTCTGCTCTTGATTGCTCCTTTTTGTATCCCAGCAGAGGACAGGGCTTGACCTCACTACCATGCCTTGGAGTAGCAGAGCTAATGAGTTGGCTGCCTTACCAGAGCTGGAAATTCCCAGTGAGTGATGGGTTTGCAGAACTGATCCTTCAAATATGTGAAACTCAGCCATACTTACTTAGTTAAACCATGTGGGGCTTTGCAGTTACAAAAATCTTTTGACTTTTCTGGGAACTGCAGTCTCAACAGACTTAGAGCTCTAGCAACTTAGCAATAACTTTTGTAAACTCTATGCAGAAGTAAGCCCAGGTACAGGTTCCCATGCTCACAGCTGCTCAGTTGAAAATTAACCAGCAAATTCTGCAAATAACTTTTTAATTAAGGAAAAAGCACTAGAAGAATGAATGGACTTTGGACAGGCGTCTTTGAAAAACACATTCTTCAGTACATTACTTAACACATTGCAGGAAACAGGGATGAGCATAAATATGTTTCCCAATGGTCTTTTCATTAATAAAAAATAATTAGGTTTTGCCCATTAAAAAATCCTATTGTGAAGGAAGGAAATATTACAAGAAAACATCAGTATTGTAATGAAGATTTGATAGTTCAAGTAGTCTCACATCTTTAACTGATGCAACTGCAGAGGGTCCCTTACTGTGGCTTGTGTGGAAACACTCTTACTGCAAGTGGGCATGATGGTGATCTCACACCAGAGTAAGTTATAGCCAACTGTGGATGCATTCATAGCACAAGAACAGTGTGGAAAGAGCATGAACTAAGAACCAAATTCATGCTTGGTCACCTAGTTAAAGTATATGAGGAGCTTATATTGAGGTACTGTTTGCCTGTTCTCATCCCTGAGTGATCCATTGCCTTACCAAGCTTGGACTGCACAAGAGACCTGACCGGTGTGGGCATGGCAGGGTATCAAATACAATTTTGTCAGGTGAAGGACTATTAAAGTGGAGGGTGAAAGCTAGGCACCAGTGTCTATGTATGAAGTAAAGAAAAATGTCTGGTTTACTGAATGTTCAAACATCCCTAAAATTAAAAAAGAGCAAGATGAATTGTGAAGGCTCAGCTCTTCTGAGGGACCTCAACATCAAAGTGGTGATTTTTGGGTTAGCTTTTTGCAGTGTCACAGCCACATGACGTGTCATACTGCCTTGCCATCATGAAACAGAATCCTCAGATACCCTTGCTTTATTTAATGTTGCAGAGAGGGAGCTCCACAGAGTCTTTGAGCTCAATTGACCTTATTTTTCGGCTTGACAGGTATTTAGAGAAGACAATCCGCTCAGCCGTGGAGCAGCATCTCTTTGATGTTCATGGCTCAGGCGGCCAGAGTTCAGAGGACTCTGAATCGGGAACATCTTCAGCCTCTTCTAATGTGTCTGCCAGGCAGAGGAGGCGACATCACAAAGAGCAGGAGGAAGCCCGGAGAAACAGAGACATGTACGAGCCTGATTTCCTTGTTTTGGAAAGTATATTTGATTAAGCGTGCCTTAGCCGTGTCCTTTTATCAAGGCAATGCTTAGCTCTGTTACAAAGTTCACTGCCCCTTGCCCTGAGCTGAAAGTGCAGAGTGGGTTGGAGTATCCCTGCAGCATCCACTGCATCAGCTAGAGCTGGGAAACATGGAGTTTATTATAGGTCATGGAGTGGGGCAGTGTGATAAGAATCTGGGGGTTTTATGCAGTACAGTAGAATTTGCACTTAGAGTATTTGGAATGGTTTGATTTCTTGCAGTAGTGGACATTCCCAAAGAGTTGATGCTGTTGCTTGTAACTTTCTTTAGATAAAAACATTGGGTTTAGCTGTTTTTCTGAATTCAGAACATCTTCAAAAATAAGATCAAGTTCCCCTTTTATCTGTGGAGGCACAGCTTACGTTTAGGTTTACTAAGATTTGGGAGTTGGTCTGAAAGCAGAAAAATCTTCCTACTGTTCAATCAGCATTTCAAGAAATTCTGTCCACCTTTTTACACAAAGTTTAAATATGATGTAGTGGTGAATTTTGTTAAATGTCCATCAAAGAGTAAAAATAATACCTATTTTTCCTTTCATATTTCTCTACTTGTGGCATACACTGTGCAGTACAAAGGTATCACTGCCACAGCCATGAACACTTAACCAAGACATCTTTGAGGAACTGTAGCTACAGACGTTGCAAGGCCATGATCTAATCAGTGCTTACCCAGCTTTAACACAGCACTAGTTCTTGTAAAGAATGTGTATACTTGACTTTAGTATTGGATTGCTGGGATTTCAAAGTCAGAATCTAGAATAAACGTGTCTCTTGGGTTTTTTTTTCTGGGTGCTGCATTCCCCAAGTCCTTTTGGATCTGCACCTTTTCATACAAAGCCACTTTTATACAGGTACATAGCTGTCAGTACCTTGTGTTAATATCACAACCATGCTGTTTCCCAAAATATGTCAATGCTACTGTTGTAAAAAAAGGGAAAAAAAAGCCATAGTTACCAAATGAGAAGCCATTCCCAGACTGAATGAAACTATGCTCTGAAAATGGATGGGGAAATTAGCACTTGCAAGTCACCAAATACCTGGCAGAAACCCTGAAGTAGTTTTTCTTGTTCGGTAACCCTGCTGACAGGCTTCTCAGGTAAGTAGGTCAGAGTCTGGCTAGTGTACGTGTTGGGAAGCATACAGTACTGCAGGGCTTTTTTTTCCAACATTGTGTTACAGAGCTTCCTTTAGACGTGGCTGACACGGTTGCTCAGGTTCAGTCTGCAGGCTGGAGCCAAGGATTGAAAGCACATCAGAAATTTTCAGTGCTGGCTAGGGCTCAAATGGTCTGCTTGGTTGTCTTAGGTTAGACTACTGAACTGCCTTTGGGTGAATTATCAAAGTCTAAAACCTCTTTCTGTTTATATTGTGAGTGACTTCATCTCCTCGCCTTGTGATGGGTCACAAGAGGATTTGTAATGTCACAAGATGGGACTTTAGATAGGAAGGGCGTTTATCATAAAAATACATACATGAGCTGCCAGGCTTTGCAGATTACGTGATCTGCAGGCTATGTAGGTGTAATTGATCTTCTTAGGGGTTTTTAAAAGCTTCCACAAAGGTAAATGTGTTATCGTACAAGTTTAATCATAGATTTGTAATACCTCTTTGTATCTCTCTTTCACCAACAAATCCTAGAGATCCATGGTCTTGAAAATCACCAAAACTTTCTGGGTTTGTTTTTGATCTCAACACTTGGTCATTCTGGCACTGTCCAGATGCTGCAGCATGTTGTTGGTTTTTGGGGTTTGTTTTGTCACATCAGTGCAGTCTAGATAAATTCTCCCACACTTTGTGAGAGCAGGCTTTGGAATTGCACAGCAATGTGTAAGACAGTTGCACATATAACAGTTAGCAAACATTGTAGTTTCAATGTCAAGTGTAAGCAGCCTGCCTTTAGCCTCCAGCACGGTCAGATGTTGAAGAATGGAGTATATTCTCCTGTTTCCACAATGTAGTGAAGTATTGTGTATGTTCATCTTCATTATTGCACAAATTAGAGGTAAGAATACTAAACAGATTGTGAAGGGAAAACTGCATGCTGAAGAACTAGGAGGCTAACTGCAGGGCAAGACAAGCCATACACCAGGCACCTGGAAAACATACGTGAACCCTGCTAGCCCGGAGTCCCAGCTAGTGCATCACGTGCTGACAGAGCAGAACAGTCCTAACAGCTGTGTTGCCTCTGCAAAGGTGCATTCCCTTTTCTGTTTTGTGTCATTCCCAAACAGGAGTCAAACGTTGGGCTAAAGCCGCAGTCCTGCTCTTGCATTTGAGAATTTGAGTAAGAGGGCAAATTATACAGGGTCATGTGCCAAAGGAGATCCTTGGACTGCAGCTGTGAATCACTTTTCTAAATTAAAAGCATGTGTCTCAAAGGAAAATATATTGCCTATTCTGTATAAAAATACCACAGCCAGCTAGGAGCTAGTCCAACTTCCATGTAAAGTCACTGGGATTACCAGTGTTTGCCTTAGTGGGAAGTTAATCAAGTCTCAAAGGTTGATCTTCACAGCTTTCTCACCTGCAGTATATACACCTGGCTTTCACTCTTCATTGGGCTTTAGCATGGCACAGCATGTGTTACTGCTGCAGTAGGAAGAACCAGAGATACAGGTACTGTATCTGGATGTTTCTGGAACCGCAGCAGTCATTATGATGCATTTCTCTGTTGCTACCATAAATGTAGCAGGTGAGCATTGTAAACACCTTGTCGTGATGTGCCTTTATTTTTAGGGAAGTCGTCAACAAAGAAAACATTCCATCTGGATTCGGCAATCTTGAAGACTGTATTCTAGCTGCTCAAGAAGTAGAAAAAATGCAAGAAAACAGCTCTGGATACCTTAGTGAAAGGAATAAACCAAAACGGCAGAAATCCAGCACCAAGCTTTCAGAGCTTAATGACAACCAGGACAGTCCTGTGGTAAGCTGGCACGCTGTACTGTACCATGCCTAGTGGGAAAAAGTCTTTTTTATTTCAGTGCACATCTGGTTCCCTTGAGTAGCTGTTTTTTTGCCTACAACACAAGCATGTGACTATTTTGAACTGTAGGGAACACTGGAACACACACTTGTAATCTTTGTGATGGAGGAGATTGAATACTGAGAAGTCATATTTCTATTATGACCCTCTTATTCCATCTAGTAATTTTCTTCCACAGCTTTTTGCCTCTTTTTTTCCTTCTGAATACGGTGAAGCATTTTGGAAAGAAAAAAAGGAAGTCTTTTTTTCCCAGTCTTTCAAAAATTTTGCACATCTCATGTCAAAGGTGTGTTATGCTTTATTTTCCCCCTAAAGCCTGTTGTGGTACTGTGGCATTGGCAATTTGCAAAACACATTTGGAGTGTGCTGGCCAAAAAGACATTCCATCTAGCTACCTTTTATTTATAAATGGCACTGATACAATGTCCTGAATATCTGGATTGCTGTACAGTTTGTCCAGCATATTCTTGTGTGATCTTCCCAGCAGAAGACAGTTGGCCAGCTTTTACAAGCTGTATAATAAAATTGATGCAACCTCCTTCCCTCTCAAGCAAAGCAGACACCAGTTATAGTGTCAGCAATTAAGAAACTGTATTGTGCTTTGGCTCAGCGTCTGCTTACAGCGACAAAAGTGCTGCACATCCCAGTACCTGGCACCAGGCATGCATTACACAGCTACTACTAACAGTGAAAACTGTCTGAAAAGACTGTCCTTCCAGCCTGTGGAACACTTCCTTCAGCTCTACTTGATTAAATTTTAGAGCCTGTGATGAGGGAGTGGCACTGTGTTGGGATTTGTTTTGTTCCAGTCACAAAATAGGAACAGTTACAGGTTGTGCCTCTCTGGGCAGCCTGTTCCAGTGCTCCATCACCCTCACTGTAAAGAAGTTTCTCCTCATGGTGAGGTGAAATCTTCTATGTTCAAGCTTAAACCCTTTGTTTCATGTCTTTTATTACTGTGCACCATCCAAAAGAGCTTGGCCCCACTTGTATTCTTTTCTGCACCTCTTCTCTGTGCCTGTGGAGTGTAAAAGCCATTTATATGTAAATTAGAATTTGGGGATTTGGGAAAAGAAAGACTCACAAAAGAGCAGGCCTGAAAAATGTATGTGAAGTCTTAAAATGTCCTCAATCTTACCTGTGTCCATTGCACTTTGCTCTGCCCCTCATTTTTGGATCTCTTGAGAGACAAATGCTGAAAGAAACATAAAATGGAGTAACCTTGCACAAAACCCACTTTGTCCAAGATGACTGTGTAGTTTTTGCTTGCTTTGCTAGAGCAAGTGTTCCAGTGGCTTTGTTAGCTGGGACTATCGTTATGAAACAGCTTGCGCAGAGCACAGCCTTTCTGAAGAGTAAAGGCTGCTTTTTAAGTTTTCATGAGTGCACTTTTTCATACTTGCACTTCAGAGATTGCCAGCAGCATGTGTGATTGTTTAGCTTTCTTTTGGCTGCATCTTTACGCTTCAAATAATAACCCAAGTTAAGCTACATGCTTGGAGTATCAAAGGACATACCCTGCACCTTAACATTTACTAATAGATCTTCATCACATAAACAGGTTTGTGATGTTGCATCTTCTTAGTCACCATTTTCTGAGCCTTCCTGCTTTTCGAAGCCTACGGGAATATGTAGGACAGTGTGTGGAAGCTCTCCTCTTAGCTGTCCAATTGCATCTGACTCAAAAGCATAAGTCAGCAGTGAAAAGTGTCAGTTCCACTTACTCTCCCGAGCAAGTCAACCACGAAGCATTAAAACCTTATAACTGCATTTCAGATACAGGATAGCCAGGTACCAGTCTGACTTGATGAATCATAGTATGCAAGGCTGAAAGACTGCATAGTATGCAAGGCTACAAGACCTTATGGGGCTGGAGGTGTAGCAGGAGGGAGAGGGTTGTGACTGTCTCAAGAAGTCTGTGCACACTGTTTGCAGGGCCAAAGCACGACCCACACGCCATTTCACTGACTGACTTCCTCCTACTTAAGAGGGACTTGCCCAAAAACCAGGGTAGAGAACCTCCTGGACATGTGGCAACGTGGCTTATCTTCACAATTCTTTCTCAAAATCTTAAAGGACACCAGTGCTAATGTTCCTAATTGTAGCCAAGACAAATTTCAGAACAAGTTATCATAACCAGTTGGATTTCTTGTTCTACATTCATATTAGTGCAACCGTAACATTACCTCTGTGCATGTGGTAGTGGCTTTGCATACTTCTGCCCGTTTAAGAAAAAACTGAGCATGGATTTGGCTGAGAAGGGGAGTATTTTCTTAAGATAAGCATAAGGAGTTTTGTTGGTAAGATGATGATGCTCTGAAGCTCAGCCTGTCTGTCAGTCTGTAAAATGGGAACTGGTGCAGCATTATTCTGTTAGACATTTTGAGGTCAACTAATGAAACAGATAAAGCATTGAGAAGCTGAAGGGTTTTTCAGGGTGTGGACAATAAGGTGGGGGGGTTTGATTTGTTATAAATGTGCAGCAGGCAGTAGTCTGATTGGTTTGGGTTTTTTATAAGTTCTGATGGATATTGGTATATCTGATCTGTTTAACGGCCTACAGCTTGAATCTGTTTCTCTTATGTATCTCACTGCTTTAACTGTATTACAGAGTATGGAAAGCTTTAGCTCATCTAGGCCTATAGACAGAACAGGACCTGATGACATGGAAATTTTATCTGAAGAAAGGTAATTATTTATTTTTTTTTTAAAATATATTGTATGGGGTTTTGTTCCCCTGTTGTTGTAGTACAGCCTAAGAGATTTTGTACTGCAGGCTGTGAGGATGACATTTAATTATGCTGCAAAACAGTGCCACCCACCATGTTAGCGTCAAAGTAGAACTGTATTGGAGGCCCTCTGTATGCTTCATGGGCTCTGCCCAGCAGCACATACCATGAAGACTCTTCTCCCTGCCTCTTAGGAATGGCACTGCAGATGTCGATGGTGCAGAATTCAAAAGAAGTCAGCTGTGATGCACCTGAAACAGCGCTCTCCACACGGGGGACAGCAGGGCCTGTCTCACCTTGCCCTGTGGATTAGGAGTTTTGTTTGGGCTTTACTCTTCTGCAAGAGCTGTACTCTGCTTCAGATGACAGTTTCTCACTACAGTTAAGTTTATCGTGAAGGTTGCATTGATTTGAAATAAATTACATGATACTTTTTACAAATAGCTCCTGAGAGAATGCAGAAATACATATTTTAGCAGCCTGAGACACTGCAGCCCAGTGTCCCTTCATTTACTGAATGATTTAGCGTGAAGCAGTGGCAAGAATCTAAAAAGCTGTATGTGCTTGGTTTTGTTACAAGTCTGGGTTTGTATGTGTAATATGTTGGGTTTGTTTTGGTTTTCTTTATAGCAAAGAAAGTGAAAACAATGAGGTTTTCTTCAGGCACCCTCAGGTTGGTATTTTTTTTTTGGTTTTGTGTTTCAGTTTTGTGGTCTCTAAATGGGCTTTTTAATTAATATAAGCAAGTAGTTAGGCATATAGTTCTGTGAAATTCTGTTTCTCCCAGAGAAATGGAGTTAGCTCTTCCTTCCCCTTCCCCCTGCTTTCTATTTACATAATTTAGGGAGCCTCTCAACCAATGAGAAGCTTGGAAGCACCTGATTCAGTCCCTTTGATCCCTTGACAAAAAGGGAAGCATCAGTGAAATCAGCTCTTAAAGCAAAGTGACACCAAGTTCCCTTATTAATCATTGCAAACACAGTGTGTTATCTCCCAGGGCAGTAAGATTCTCTTGTCTCTAAAATAATGTGGTCCTTTTATTTATTTGTTTGTTTGTTTGTTTTCCCAGTGGGGCCTGTTGCCTTTGAACAAAGGTGTCTGCGATCCATTTGTCTTAGAAAACTGGATCACTTCCTGCTTCTGAGGGTTGGTGGTTGGGATAAGATGTCAGAAGGGAAAATGTGATGTTCATGGCAACACTTTTTTCCTCAACTTTCCATTTCTGCTCAGCAATCACCTCCTGCATTTGCTTTATGATGATTTTTTTTTTATCCAACTGTTCAGCAAAGCAAAGGTTAGGCTTGGGTTAGATGAACACCTTTGCAGTCATCAGTTCATTTGGGTTTGCTAGAAACAGCTCTGGACAGACAAGTATTTAAAATACCTCTCCTTCAGTTTGGCACTCGTTATAGAGGAGCACAGTAAAACAGCTGTGGACAATGTCTGGTTTCTTTGGCCATCTGGAGTTAGCTGAGAACTGACAGAATTTTATGCTAGCTTTTTCTTGTGGTCTTATTTTGTGGTGGGGTTTTGGTCGGTTTCTTTTGGTTTTTGGGGGAAATTGGGGTTGGGGGTTTGGGGGGTTTGGGGTTTTTTGGTTGGTTGTTGTTTTTTTGTTTTTTTTTAAATAAAAGCCACTAGGCATTTGTTGCCTTTGAACAACTTTATTTCTGGTAGGTATTATTTTCATCTAGCAGGAAAGGTAGAAGAGATTATTTGCTAACAGAAGGGCTCTGCCCAGCTGTGTGGTTGGGACAATGAAACATGTAATCTGTGCAAGCGGTGTTCGGTGCTGCCTTTGATCACTGCTCTGACTGGGTTTAGATGGATCTCCTACTTTGCTCCCAGAGGGTCAGTAATCCCCAGTGATCCTGCCCTTGCTTGTGAGTTGTGCTTTCCTGAGTGTGGATTTTGCAGCACCTCGTGCCTCACGTACCCGCTTGCATCTAGAGAAGGTGCTGTCACCGCCTCGCCACACAATACTCCCATTAAGCTTTTAAATTCTTCTGGGGAGGTATATTTCAATATGAAATCATAATCTCAAAATCTCCTTTAGGAAGAGTCTTAAAATTTAGAAATTTTACTGCAGTAGAAGACACAGCTTTAACCCACAGATTGTATAATACAGGAATTACACAGTCAAGAAAATGCTACATTCCTGTAGGGTAGTTGTACATTCCTTGTCCCTTATAAACACTTCACTTTGGGCAGCTTAAAGACATGCCCTTTGTAACAAACAACTCATTCAGGATTAGGAAGGGGCAGGGTGTTACTTACTCTTTTCTCTTTATCACCCTGTTTGCAGTCTTGAAGATATTTGGGAAAGGTTATTTGGACTTTGCCATAGCTGCTAGTTGTGCAAACTCAGGTCTCCATGAAGCAGTGAAAAATACCTTGAAACGTGCCCCAGACGAATTTTCAGTGCTTTTGTAGCCTTCATAATCTGCTCTTTGAAGTAGCTAAGCTCCAGGATGTAGACTGTGGTTTGAAAAACACAGGTTTCTGGTACCCAGGTTTTGATAAGGGAGGGGTGTTTGGAATTTGTACCACCACAGCAACAAGTGTAGAGGGGGATTGGCATGACTCAGGAGTAAGGCAGCAGAATGGCTGCATTCTTGTATGAGATTGTATTGCCAAGAGGTGCTTAGGGTTGCTTCCTGCTTGTGGTTGTAATGGATAATCATGTATAGGGGAAGTAAGCCTTTTAAATAAAATGGATTTGAATCCACATGTAATTGAACAGAACACAAGTTTCTGATCAGAATTCAGAGTTCTTTCTCTTGCCATTCATTTCTAGGTGCTTGAGGTACTCTTTATGCTGAATCTCCTTTGGAGCAGGGAGAATGAAAGCAGCTGATGTCTCTCTTATTTAGATCTGAAGTTACTGGTACCTGCAAACCATGGCTGCAGAAGCAGCTTCCAAAAAGCAGAACTCAAGTGCCTAGTTTAAAGATTGTTGTTGTGGTCATGCCTGTAATACCCACAGTGCACTGTGACTGCCAGCTGCTACTGCAATAATCAACTTGCAGCCCCTTTGGTTTGTAAGAAGTTGTGGCATGTCCACACCTAAAGCACAAGAGTTCTGCCTTATTTCATTCTTGTCCTGGAGATCGACAACTGGTTGCATTAGGAAATCAAATAGGAAAATAAGTGATGGGAATAATGAATTAGCTACCACCCTACGGGTTTGGAGTGTTAATGCAAGGAAGGTTAAGCATCTACTTCCTTGAGTCTCCTGGGTTTCAGATTGCCTAATGATTTATTCATTGCATTAAAGCAAAGAGAGGAGAGTAATTGGCTGTGGGCACAGCACAGGCCTGCTTTTAAATAGATTTAAAATACTTCCAACAACTGAAGTGACTTCAGAAGTAAGAAGGCATTGCTATGACCTTTCTAATATATCTATAATGGAAATGTTTACCCATCTAGGAAGTACTCATATTTGCCAAAGATGTCTTTTAAGAGTCTTAGTAAGCAGGAGATTGTGCACTTCACAGAAAGATGTTCAACTCTCTAAATAGTATCAGCAGTGGTGACAAGATGGTATTTTCAGGTCCCTCCCTTTGAAATTGTCAAAATCTAGATCAATTCCACTCTTCATGCTGCCTGATGTTACTAAGAGTAACCCCTGTTTTGAAACTTAGTGCTTTATTTCCTTCAACCATAAAATACCATGCTGCCAATTTAAATGCAGTTTATCAACTGGCACAGTTTGTTCTTTGGTAAACATAGAAGACTGCCTGTTTCTGGCCACAGCCTTTCTGTTTGTAATGTACACTCACTGTTTAGGTCCTGGCACAAAATTGTTACTGGACCTTAAAGAAATACTTGAGTCCTCCCCACCTGGAAGCAGTTTGAAAAGATATTGAGCAGTGTGTTAGCATTTTTCCGTGTACAGCTCTCACAATAAACATTTTTGTAATCAGATTTAGTGTCAAGCTGTATGAGTTATTAGTGCTTGGCAAACTGTGCTGTCATGTTTCCTTTTGTTAAAATGTTTCAGAAAGGCAACTTACTGAAATGAAAAGGAAATGAAAACCATATACAAATGCAGTGCGGAACATGCCTTACAAATACAGAGGTGTTCATCACCCAGGGTTTTAGAACCATAGAACAGCTCAGGTTGGAACTGACCTCAAAAGATCACCTGGTCCAACCTTTCATGGGAAAGGGAGTCTAGATGAGCTTGTCTATCACCCTGTCCATTTGCAAGGATTGATGGGATTGACGCCAGAAGAAAATGTTTATTTATATGATTTGTCTGCTGGGCAGGTTTTTTCCATCTGTGCATGAAGCTAACTTGTTTTCCTCTGCCCATGGGGGGAAAAAAAAACCAACAAAAAACCCACAATGAGCCAACCAAAAAAAATACACATACAAAAACAACCCCCATCATTAGCTTTATGCAGATGAAAAAAGTCAACTTAAGCGTGCCTTACTGGCGTGGACTAAGAATATCGAGTTAGTACATTTTGCCTGTGCTTCTGGATTCACAGGTAAAATGTATCCAAATGTACCAGTTATTTTCTGCATATGCAGAATTGCTAACTAGATTATCAAAATACCTGGGGGGGGAGGAAATCTGCACGTTGACTACCTTCTAGCCTGTATTTGAGAGAATTACGCTTAAGCCGTTGTTACCAAGATCAAATAGTTCATGTAGTAATGTAATGCTGTCTGTTTGGATAGCTGTATGTTTGTCAGTGGATGTACACATAGCACACTACGTGTTTGTGTACATGCTTTACGCTTCCTTTTCCCTGCTGCCCTCTGTGATGCATTACAGCCAATTTATTTTAGAGTGACAAGAATGCTCATGTCATCAAGCACTATTACAGGCAGCACAGAGTGTCTGGATTGTGGGAATGGCAGTGATTTCTGCATAAGTGCGCACGATGTGTGGTATGTGCAGAGGTGAACAGTGGTGAGACAAACAGCAGTTGCTTCTAAGTAGTGCTAAATGATGAATCATTTACTTGACAGCATTCTGCCTTCTTTTTTTTTTTTTTTCCTTTTTTTTTTTTTTTTCTCCCCCTAAGTCATTGGATGCTTGTGTGGATTTTTTTGGCTTTTTCCCAGAGTCCACACTGCTTCCAGCTGAGATGCCAAACCCCACTGCCGTTTGGATTTGCGCAACACTGCTTTAATACCCAGAGCTCCTCCATAAATAGTTCTGCTCTCCCCACGCCCAGCTAGAAAACAACGACAGGAAATCGGGGAATGTGCAGCCAGCACAGCTTAGCTGGCACTAATTGATCTGAGCCAGCACAGCCTGCATGAGAGCATTCATGTACGTAGCCTGCACTGCTTGCTGTCTGCGGCTGCTACCTCAGGAGCTGCGGTGCCTGCGTTTAGAAGACACCATATTGCTGCAGCCTTACAACAGCAGCAGCTTTTTTGTTGTTGCTCCGAGGAGTTATACTCCTGTAGGAAGTGTACACAGCCATCCCCTCTCTCTCTCCCCCTTTCTCTCTGCCTTCCTCCCTCCCTCTTCATCCCAGTCGATTACTGGAGGCTTTTTGAGCTGTATGCAGGCAGTCTCGGGAGTGTGCAGTGCCTTTCTAAAGGAGGAAAAATCCAAGGAAGGCAGATGGACAGATGTTTTTGCTGGTGTGAGTGAGCAATTAGTACATAGGGGTCACTGAGCAGGGGATTTGGAACTGGAAACATCAGAGCCTATTTGTTTGGACTTTTTTTAGCTAAAGGTGTGAGCTTACTGCTGTGACTGCCGAGGTGGTTTTTTTCCTCTTCTGCCTCCTGATTTTTTTTTTTTCCTCTCTCATTTCTGTGGGTGTATGGGAATATAGCTGACTTCAAGTATGAAGATTCAAGAGCATCCAAACATTCCTGAAAACAAGTTGCAAAGAAATCAAGATGCTGATGACCAGGAAAACAGCTTTGTGTCAGAAGTGCCTCGGCTGGATTTGACAGCACTGTGTGATGACAACAACTGGGAAGGTAGGATTGTGTGATGGCTGATCATAAGAGTGAAATGAGAGAGAGAAACCTGAGTGGGCTGAGTATATCTTTATGTGATCATCATGTTCCTTTGCCAAAAACAACAGGAAATCAGTTTTGTCCTGAATATGGAACTGAAAGTCTGGAGAAACTGAAAGTCATATACTTGAATAGGCATTAATTCTTATTGTCACTTAGGGGAAGAGAATTAATTTGATTTATTCTCAGAGTTACTTTCATGTACTATTGAGTCCCTGTGTGTTTCAGGATAGCTTCTTTCTTTGGTGGCTGGTCACTTGAGTTTAAGATAGTGCCCTACTATGTCAAAGAAATTTGGTATTTCATAGTCTAAAAGGAACTTCCTTCTTTCTCCCTTTTCTTCCACTTCAGTTACTGCTTGGAAATAATTATTGGGCTCTGAAAAGCACAACTTGAAAAAAAAAAAAGACTCTCTCTCTGCTACTCTGTTTTTTGGTGGCTCTCCTCTCCAGTGCTTGGTTGGTCATTTGTACTGACTCACATAGGAGTGGGAAATCTGGGTGAGCTTTGCAGGTGCTGCAGACTTTGATTTCATTTCAAATTTTGATGAATTGAAGGTGACCAGCATCTAGGATCAAACCCTTCTCCAGTTACTGACTATGTCTCTGTGTACAAACAAGAATTCTTCTGTTAGTTTGTGCCTTAGGAATGAAAGAAGGAAAATATATGTATTGTATTTTAACAATTCAAGAGACAGAAAATGTTGCTCTAAAGAAACAACCTCTGAAGAACACTGAGAAGTTAAGTTCTCTGCTTCTGCCTCCACAGCATACGTGACCTAGTATATTTTGCCTTTCCCTGTAAGAGGAGAGTAGTTATGAAACTTCAGACGTGAGTAAAGAAAACCCGCAGCTGTGGCTGCCTTTGATTCAACCTGGCAAGTAGTCACCATGGACAGGAGAGAATTTCTCCGCTTGCTTGCTAGGCAGGGATTCCCTGGGTGGCACATGGCTGATCAGAATGCCATGGAAGGGCTTCCAGGAGGCTGTGGCCACCTTGTGTTTGCTGAGATGCAAATTAGCACTGCCCTGAGGGTCTCAGGCCAGGGTGTGCACATCTGTGTTTTCAGAGGCAATGTGTGACTTCAGCCATCACCTGAGTTTCTGAAAACAATGACTGGTTTTTTCTGCCTGGGATACTAATGGGAGTAATATGAACACATGAAGAGGAGAATACAGCTTGCTTCTGTCTGCCAGTGGCTTTCCCATCATATGAACTAAATTCCACCTTTTGGTACATCTCCTTCTTCCTAGACATGCTCTTATGTTTGGATTCGAGCCCTCATGCCCTGCAAATACAAACCAGGATTATGAGCGCGTGTGACTCTGCTTGAATAGTGCTTCTCTCTGATTCTTCCTTCCTCTGTTCTGTTCATATGTGTTTCACAAGAGGGGGTGGACAGTTGCAGAATGATCAGCTGTTGGGGGTGAGAGAGATGTCATCTTTTAGAGTACGTGCCTTCCAGAATCCCCATTTTGTTGGTGCAGATGGAAGAGCAGCAAAATGGTGCCTTCTGTGTCTCATCGAGAAGATACTGAGTCTTTCCTAGCTGTGGATGTGAAAGCAAGATTACAGCAGCCACCAAGATGTTAATGCCAACACTCAGACTGCTTCTGCACTTAAAGCAGAATCTGTTGCTGAGACTGGCTTTACAAGGCAGGGTTGTACCACCTGTCCACGGATCTAGCAGCCAGGGCATCCTCCCTTCCCCTGCCAGGTGGCCTGTGTCACTCAAATCTTCTGTAGAATGCATGGTGCAGCTCTGGTTGCATCCCTGGTGAAAAGGGAAAGGACTGTGCATCCCAATGCAGTCAACACTGACTTATTTATTGCTCTGCTCTAGCAAATTTGGTAGGTCCTTCTCTCAGAAAATTCCGTATTCCTCCAGGCTATAGTTGAGCTGGTCCTCTGTGTCATATTTCAGGAGATACGGAGCATCTAGTGACCAGGGCCGCTTCCAGGCTTTCCACAAGTGGCTTGTGAGAACAATTACAGGTTGAGTGGTTGCCTTCAGCTGTAGCTTTCACTGCATCCAGTCAAATGTTAGGATAGAGCCTTGAAGAGTGGCACAAAATTACATGAGACGGTCTTGTCCATTGACTGTCCATTTTATTTGTCACTCAAATTCTTCGTTGCATTAAGACCACAGCTGCCTTAAATGCTGTCATTCAGTGGCACAGAACTGTGGTAACTAGGGCCAGGTGAGCAGGCTGGGGCCTCTGCTTTTTATGTTGTGCTAGATGTAATTTTTACCAATTTGAGGGGGTTTTCTGTTTGGTTGGGGTGGGTTTTTTGACATTCATCACATAGTCAAATCTGTGCACAAGAGCAGAGATTTGCTATACTTCTCCAGACCATGGTCATTTTGCCTAAAACTGAGCAGAGAGATGACAGAGAAATTTGTTTCACCATGCATAGGCTCAGACTCTGCCATGTGCCCACCTTCTGCATCAACCTTGTCTGCTGCATATGAAGGCATATGTGTAGTAATTGTCAGGCTTTACATGTAGTATGCTGGGTGTGAGCAGTGTCCCAGCCAAATGCAAATGCTGAACACTTAGCCTAGGTGCACTTCCATGGTCCAAGAGAAGTATTTTACTAGTGTGTGTTTGGCAGATGCATATCAAATAGTTTTATTCTCAAACTGGATGTGAAGCAAGCTCTCTCTGTGAACTGGGATGTCTGATTGGTAGGCTTGCCTGCTAAGCCAGTCAGTGGGTGCCAGCTGAGAGGGCTTGTGAGCAAGCATTTCGGAGCTGCTTCCATAGCAAAGGTTTGTAACTGTTGTGGATTACGTTTTAGCTGAGTGCCATGAGCGAGGAGAACAGAGTGTTCCCACATAGCCCAGCGCTGTTGTGCCGATTTCTTACCAAATGTTTCTAATTCAAGCCCAGAACTTGCTATCCTGTCCTCCAAGCAGATCTGGAAGCGTGTAGTGCTGCAGAACGGTGGCTGGCCCTCCCAGCAGCCTGCAGCTAAACAGGCAGTTCGGTCAATCAGTGCCATGCATGTGATTGCTGCCCACGCCGCCCTATTACCAGCACTGTACTAAAAGGTCTGTAAGTGAGATTTCAAGTGAAGTTTGCAGGAACAAGCACTTACAAAACAGTCTGTGTACAGTATTCTGCAAACTTTAAAGTTTAAAAAACCCCAAGTAAGCAAACAAAAAACCCCAACAGAAGTCTAAACCACAATTTAAACACAGGTATTGCAGCACTGAGACCCTGAAATCTGTCTACAAATAGCATTGACACTGATTTAATCAATACCTTCCCATGGGAAAAAAAAAAAGCCAACTAACAAAACACAGAGTAATGCAAAAAAAAATCCCAAGAGTATGGCCAACAGGGAAGCTGGATTTCAGTTTATTTGTTTCTATACTGTGGACTTACACACATCACTGTATTTGAGTGTAATACTCCTTAGCATAAGGGATCAATAGATGATGAAATGCACTGCATTTTTATTACTATATGCAGAAAAGAATAATTGCATTGATTAATGATTTTGTCTTTTTGTTGTTGATTATGACGTACTACAATGAAAATACAAAGCTGACTTGCAAGCTGAGAGATGTGTCATCTCAGTAACTGACAAGGTGTGGTAGCACTTAATTTGGGCCATTCTTTTTTTGATCTGCATAGGAAGAATACCTCCTCATATTCAGACAAGTGAAATAGGTTGTTAAACTGAGCTAGCGAATGTTTTGGGGGTTTAAACTGCTTTACTCACTTCATTATGAGAGGTTTTCCTGGAGCCTTTCCAGTGGGATTTAATACCAGGAACTCAGGTGTTGTAATTAGTTTAGGGTTTTTAATCTCTTCAGACGTGCTGTAGTTCACAGCAGCTAAGGTTTGGCCTCCTTGGTTTGTCAGAGGCATGTGTGTACAAGCAGTGTTAGGAGCATGTATCATCTGAGTGACTGCAGAGAGGGAAACAGGAGATGCTTGTGGCATTTTGCTGGCTGCATCTTGGGTGGGATGTGTGTGTGGCCACCCCATTTTTGGCCCTGCAGCCCTTGGTAACCCTGTAGTAATTTTGGTCAGTGAGATAGCTTGGAGCTCACCAATCACACACCAATTTGATACAATTCATCTTCTTCCTTGCATGATACAGGTTTATTAACATCTCCATCCCTGTAAGTGGCAGGTTGGCAAAGAAGTTTTTATCACCA
Organism: Picus viridis; assembly: GCA_033816785.1. Lineage (NCBI taxonomy): Eukaryota > Metazoa > Chordata > Aves > Piciformes > Picidae > Picus > Picus viridis. The sequence goes on along the minus strand of CM066582.1, from coordinate 24,623,776 downwards.
CAGGCGTATGTGTGGCCACAGAGCTCTGCAGAACAACACCTGGCAGATGGCTGACAGCTTTGTTGAAAGATTAGCTGGTTGTGGGATTTTGAGAGGGAGTGCAGCACTTCTGAAGGACTGCAGGCTCAATACCAGCATATTTCACCACTTCTGCACCAATGTAGAAAAGGCTACCTTGAAGAAATGTGCTGAGTCTGACCAAGAAACTGAATATTTTTTCACCCTTTCTCTGCGCCGTTACATCCACGGCAGTTAAATATTCCCAAGTGTTCTGTGGTTTGTTTTTTTTTTCATGAAGGCTGGTCATTATAGAAAATGAGGGGGAATAGTACATGGGAAGAATGTGGAGATGAGTAGAAAACTGAGTTTCCCCTGAGCAAGAAAGATCTGTTCAAGACAGAAGATGAATAAGGGAACTGCTCTGCCAAGTCAGTTTTCAAAGAAAAGGTGAAACACTTATGTTCTTTACTGAGATTTTACTCTTCAGTTAGCAGAAAGGGGAAAGGGTGACAGCATTAATCCTGATAGCAGATACTTCAAACTTGAACCATTCAGTCCAGGAATTTAGCAGCCTTCAGAAAAGGCTAACACTTGGATAAATGAATAACAAAAGGTGTGTAGGAATTGATTGATCATGCACTGTCAGAAAAAGCAACAGCTTACCATTAGCAGGCTCCTGTGTATTCCTGCAATCCAGCAATTCCACTGCTACCAGCTGAAGTGCCTGGCACCTGGCCCAGTATGAGATAGAAGACAGTTGGACTACACTTTGGTTTACTTTGTGATCTGATGTAGAGAAAAATCCACAATTCTACATACCTAAATATGTTCCTTTCATTAATTGCTGTATTACATCTTGGGGGGCTAACCATTTTCTATTGATGAGGTTTTTGTTTTTTTCTAAACAGTTAAGTCATCAAGGGAATTAAGTTACCTATAGAGTAAGGATTAAAACCAGCTGATGTTCTCTGTCAAGTCTCAGACTTTTTCAAGACTTTTTTTTTTCCCCCCTTCTTAATGCTTTGGATTGTGAGTTTCTATCTGGAGGCAGTATTTTGAAATCAGCAAACCAGAAAGTATACATACTTCTGTCTGTGCCAGCTTGCATAAAGTGTTTTGCTGTCTTTTGAGGTTTGATCAGAGGCTCTTTGAGCTGTTAAAATTCCCTGAATGTCACATGCTATCTGGTATATAAATCCACCTTGGGACAAAGTCACATGAATCATGCAAAATTAATAATGGCTTTGTTAGCTGGTGTGATAGGAGTTTCCTTTGGTTACTGTTAAATATGCTGCTGGTTTCTCCTAAGTTTATTCCATCTATGTAAATCCCACGGAGGTGCAATCTAACAATTTCCAAGGGAAAATTCTGTTTAGAGATGAGGGTGTATTCCAAAAATTAGAGGTGAGAGATGTCTGGAAGGGTCACATGCATCACTTTGGTTCATTCCTGCTAGTCAGATGTTATCAGATTTGTTCCTTTTGTGTTACTAGCCATTATTTTGCTGAAAGATATCTTGTGAGTCCCTTCCTGAAATTATGAGATTCCGGGAACTGAGTGACACCAAAGTGCTGCCGTTTGGCTGAAGGATTTGTCCTTTGTTTCACCTTCCTTCTTATCAGATTCCTTGAGCAAAGTATTTCAGGTATTAGGAACTGCCAAGGTTGAACACAGCTTAGAAAATACTCTTGTTCCAGGAATTAACTGCGAAAAGTGCAGGCTGCATAAGCCTTCCAATCCATGGCAAAACAGCCTACATAGACTTGGGACTTGCTTACTTCATCAAAATGGCCTCTGTAGGCCAGGCTTGTATGTGCTTTGCTAACCACAGCACCTGTGAGAGGATCTTACATAGAAACTTCCAGCTATGCCTCTTAGAGGAAAGCATCACTTTGCATGCAGCACCAGCCTCTAAGCAGAGGTGTGCCATTTATATTCCTGTTTTAAGGAAGAAAGGAAGAGGAGGCCACCAGAATTTGACACTGTGTACAGGCCAAATACTTCCAAGCCTGTCAGTACCGAATTGTGGATGATCTTGCGCTGTCCAAATTGTCCATGGGGAGGAATAACAAACAGTGGAGAGATTCTGTAAGGAAATCCTCGTGCAATCCCTTCTGAACTACGAAAATGTTTGCCAAAATTAAAGACTGCTTTTTATTCAAAAACTGACAACTTCAAAAGTCCTTTCTCTTCCTGGAAGAACAGACACAGGAAATAACAAGTCCATAGCTCTGCAGCTGTTCTGGGAGCTTTCTATAGGGTTTTTGTTTTGTTACTTGACTCTGGAACTATTTGTTAGATTTATAAGTTCAAAGCCTGGCTCTTAAACTGTCTAATCCTGTGGTGCTAAGTAGGAGCATGCAAATCAGCTTAGTAAACTATCTGAACACAAAATGTTAGACTCCTTATGGCATCTGGAGGAGTGATCACAAGATTGAGGTGATTGCTTCACTGTAGGCTCCGCTATGCTAATCAGCATGTGAAGTTGGGTTTCCCCATCTTTCCACCATCTCTTTATGGAATGTTGCTTTTATTTGCAGCTGGTTAGATCATTTAGAGGACCAAATATTTTCTTACTTCTCTATCATGCTGTTATGCAGCAGGATTACATGTGAAAGACAAAAGGGGGGGAAATTCAGACTATATTACCATCATTGTTAATTTCCAGGCTAGACACCCCATAGAACAAGAAGTGATGCAAGCCAGTTTTTCCTTGCAGACTAGGAGCTATGCTTACCTTGGTCTTTGAATTTCCAGTTGCAGGCAGCCGGGTTGTATCGTAGTGCTGGAGGCTGAGGGATGACAATTAATGTGCTATTCATTTACAGCATTTGTACATCCTGAAAAAGTCCTCCTGTAATCCAGCTGCCTCCATTATACCTCCATGTGCCAGTAATTCTCTCTTGTACAGCATAACCTTTTCCTCAAAGGTGCTGGCTGGTGATAGCCTTGTTTGGTGTCGGTCTGGGGCAATTGCTGGCTGAGCTTTCAGGAGATTATTTATGCTTGTGTAGAGTACCCACTGTGGCCAGGCAATGCTTTGCATGGCTTTGCCTGCTGAACAGATGTCAGTAACGACGAGGAATCACGCTCCAGTACAAACAGGGGTCCTTAGAAGAGTTGCCTGGAGTCTGTCCTACGTTTCAAACAAAAACGATAAAACCAGCCTTTGTCTTACTGTTCCCAGAGCCCATCCCCGCTCTTTCCTCATGGCAGCGAGACGGCTTAGACTCAGATGAGGCTCGCCTTTCCCCGCAGGCCGGTCGCTTAATTCGCCAGCTTCTGGATGAGGACAGCGATCCTATGCCGTCTCCTCGTTTCTATGCCTATGGACAGAGCCAACAGTACTTGGATGACACAGAAGTGCCTCCTTCCCCTCCCAATTCTCATTCCTTCATGAGGTGGGTTGTGATTTGCCTGTGCTGGCTCTTGCCACCCAGCTGTAAAGTTTGCACGGTTGAATCAAGGAGCTTCTCTTTGCATCGTGTATGCTGGATAGCTGTGCTGTGTTAGGTTTCTCTTCCTGCTGACAAGAAGCTGATGTTTTTAGAAGAGTTTTTGGTAACTAATTTCTGGGTTTATGGATTAATATCTAGGGAGTTGCTGTTGCTCAAAGAGGCTGTTTACAGCATCTTTTGCTATCTGTCATTATGGAGTAGCAGCATAACTTGCTTTCTGCTGTGGGATTTGCCTTATTTACGCAATGGTTAACTGGCCTTCTCTGCATGAAGATGTACTGTGGCTGTTTGGATAAGCTCTTTCTGCAATGTCTGCTATTCCTAGGAGGCGAAGCTCATCTTTGGGATCATATGAAGATGACAGAGAGGACCTTACCCCTGCACAACTTACCCGGAGGATTCAGGGACTGAAGAAAAAGATTCGGAGATTTGAGGACAAATTCGAAGAGGAGAGAAAATACAGAGTGAGTCTCTAGTAGTTAAGTATTTGTGTGGAGAGGTGTGCACTAGCAACAAAGAGAAGGGTCCTCAGGGAATTCTGTCAGAGGGCTTGAAAGCTTTTATTAAACAAATAACAGAAGGGGGAAGAAGCTGTTGCTCAAAAAAAAGATGCTTTGCATTATGTACTATCGGTGCAGGACAGGACGCTGTGCCAAAAGCGCACCAGTCTGTGGGAATAGCTATGTTAAACCTCTGCTTGCATATTTATTCAAGTTCAGCTAACGGGAAGCACAGTTGGAAATTTCATTTGCATGATGGTAATCCCAGGACACCAGTGCATTGCAGAGGAGAGAGCAGCAGCCTTTACTCCTGAGCAGGGAATGAGACTTGAGCGCTGCTGAGCAGTAGCAGTGTACTGTACTCTAATTATTCATGACGTGCCCTTCCGATGCACAGAAAGCCTTTTAAGGAACTGAAGCTTTGCTCGCACGAGTCTTTTTTGTTGATCTAAACCACAAAGGATTGTACTGAAAGGATCTTGCCTTGGAAGAAATGCTCAGAGCTTGCTCTAGGCTAGCAGTTAGGTAATTTAGGTGTCTTTAAGAGTAAGGCAGCCTTTGTTGTGGAGACTTGCATCCTGACCCTTCTCAGGCAGTTCATGTTAGCCTTCCTCTGTTTTGGAGGTGCCCTCCTGTTAGGAAACAATAGGCACAAGGATTCCAACGTGCATCTGGCCCTCTGAGCTTCTCCTACAATTTAATGTTTGCTACTGAAAGTTTTGTTTTCTAAAAATAAAATCAGTCTCATGATGTCCCTAAAAGACAGTATTGTGACTGGCAGGAGCAAATACAGCAAGGTGTGAAATGAGCTGCTCAGAGGTATGCAGGTACCAGTCAGAAGCCAGTGCTGTATGTTGGGTCTAAATCCTGCTGACCTCATTTTTGTGACACAGGCTCTTTTCAGTGGGTCTTTCCCACTGGTTTAACACAGATTCAGCATGACTTCTCTTTCCTCTCAGCCTTCCCACAGCGACAAAGCAGCCAATCCTGAAGTGCTCAAATGGACAAATGATTTGGCCAAGTTCCGAAAGCAACTTAAAGGTGAGCGGCCACCACTGGTGCACCTTTGGGGGGCCCTTGGACTCTGCCTCATTTAACTTTGATGCTAGGCAGTGGTCCTGTCACTGTCATATGTTCAAAAAGGAAAATTACTCATCCTCCCCCAAATGTCCCTGTTTAGAGTCAAAACTGAAGCTATCCGAGGAAGACCTTGGCCCTGTTGTGCGTCAGCGGAGTAACACGCTCCCCAAGAGCTTTGGCTCTCAGCTCGAAAAGGACGATGACAAGAAGCAAGACCTGTCAGATAAATCTGCCAAACCTGCTGTGGAAGCAACCCTTGATTCTATCCAGAAGAAGCTTCATGAAAAGCGAACAGAGACAAACCGACCTGAAGATATTAAGGTACCATGCAGGCAGATCAGATTTAGGCCTAAGGAGCTAACTTGCGGCTGCACAGTCACTTGTGAAGGCTCTGTGGTCCCCTACATCTGTCACAAAATTTACCACCTTTACTCCTGGCATACTTGTTTTGGTTGCTTTTTCTCTGCCTTTACTATCTTGGGGTTTTTTTTCCCTCCCAGAGCCTGGTTGCTACTGAAAGTCATTGTGTGTTCCTTTTCTGATCCTTGTGTATTCCAAGTGATGATTCTGAATGATTGCAATTATTTCCTGCCCTGTATTTGGCTACTTCTGGGTTTATGCCCAAAGGCTTTGACAAATTCTGAGTCTTCCAGGGATTCTGGAGATTGGGTCATCTGTTTAGTTCTCCTTCATTCTAAAGCTGAATGCTCTTCTATTGGGACATTTTATCACCGCTTTTGATAGTTCCACATTGAACTCAGTTAGATGCAGTAATCTCTGAGGGTTATCAGCAGGGAGGTCTTTGTGTCTGATGTTTCTTATTCCTGAGGTTTGGGCAGCCTTGTAAGTGAAGTCCTTGAGTCTGCTGACATGTAAATTGTGCAGTGCTTTGCAAGAGAGGAGCAGACAGCATTATCTTTGTTTACTGGGTCTGCAGAAGAAGATGATACACACAGCATGTATTTGGCTGTTTTCTCGAGGTAGCAAGAACCCACAGCCTGGCTGTTTAAAGAGGGCCTGTTTGGTGCTGCGACTGGAGAGAAGGCTTAGCGTTGGGCAAGTTCTGTGGGGAAACTCTGGCAAACTTAAGAAAGTCTTCCTCAACTGCCTGCCCCTTTTTTGTTGGCTTGATCCCCTCTGCATGTCTGCCAGAGCTTTTCATTCCATAACAGGACTGGCAGAAGGAGACTGTCTGACTGAACTTCAGTTCTTGGTGAAATGTGTTTGTGACAGGCAAAGCAAAGATGGCAAACTTTGCAAGAAGTACTGGAGTGTGTCTCAGATTTGGAGGGGAAAAAAAGAAAGAAAATGTGTTTTATTGTGGAATGTACACTTTGGAGCCTAACTGAAAAAGAGCTACCATCATTAAAAGTTGCATAGCTTTGCTTTGTCAAAGCCCACTGATAAGGAGTAAATCTATCTTATGTCTATAAAATAACTGTGTATGCAAAGGTTATATGGTTCTAATACACCTGCATTGTGCATAGGCTGCCACTCACATTAACAGTCTCTTTGACAATATAGCTGGAAAAAGAGGACTTGGAAGGCAGAGATGAGTCTTCAAAACATTATTGACAAAATGATACAACTTTGTTTAGGCTACAGATCAGTATTGTTTGAGTCCAGCAATCTGACTTTTTTTCCTCCTTGTTCTCTCTCTGTGCCACTTCTCATAGGACATGACAAGAGATCAGATAGCAGCTGAAAAAGTGGCTCTTCAAAAAGCTTTGCTGTATTATGAAAGCATTCATGGCAGACCGGTATGTACAGCAGGGTTTCTTTCTAAATGTCAATGTCTTTGTCTATAGTAAATGATCCTCCTAAAGCTCCTTTGATGTCACAGTTACTAGAACCTCTTGCTGTTCAAACCACATGTGCTCCCTCTAATCCACCTCCCTGATCCTTCACTCCCAGTGCCACTGAGGAGTCTGTTCTCAGCAGGGTGACATCTGCACACAGCACTGGGCTTGGCAGATACCTGCAGGAGCGAGGCCACAGGCTGAATGTTCGTGGGTTTGGCCTCATGCTCACCAGGGCCCACAGCTCCAGTTTGGGGCCCAGCAAACTCACCAGCTTTGCTGGGGTACAGTCTGCATGGAAATAGTGGTGTGTGGTCCCCCATCCAACTGATAATTTTGGTGTTTGCTGGTATCAATGGCTAGCTGGGAGGGCAGGTGTGTCTGTGTTGCTCTTTTTCAGGGGCACTACAGCATGTTTCTCATGGCAGTCTGCAGAGGGACACCTGCACCTTGCTATTTGCACAGTCCTTGTGTGCCAGAGGATCCATGAAATGAGCTGTCTCCTGTGCATCACAGCATAAACTGGGAGGAGATTCTTCCCAAGAATTGATGGGTTTTCCCATGTGCCAGTGGAAGCTAAGGGCCTGAGGTTTCTCAAACATTTGATCTTAATTCTCTGTCTTCACAAATTACTTTCCTTCATTAAGTGTGGGGTCCTGTTGATCCCTGCCATGGCAGAAACACGCTGGCTTCCAGGCCACTGAATTGGCTTTGTATGAATTCCTCCTCTTTCACTGATGACATTATATTCTTTAGCTACCAGCTGTATAGGTAAATTAATTTAATTTCAGTGGTGCTAATCCCTTGAGCAGTGGCTTGGGAGCAGCAAATTACTGCTTAAAAGGAGCACTCGTTTAATGCAGCTGACAAATCTGTCGTCCTGCCACTGCATGAGATTCTTGATCCCTTCCTTCTTTTTGATCCTGAATAATTTTCTCCTTTGTCCTTAAAATAGACCTTTTTTTTTTTTTTTTTTAACTAAGCTCTTTAGTTCAGCTCTTCTGTTTAGGAAGGATGTTGACTTGCTGGAACGTGTCCAGAGAAGGGCAACAAAGTTGGGGAGGGGTTTGGAACACAAGCCCTGTGAGGAGAGGCTGAGGGAGCTGGGGTTGCTTAGCCTGGAGGAGGCTCAAGGGAGACCTTATTGCTCTCTACAACTACCTGAAAGGAGGTTGTAGCCAGGAGGGGTTAGTCTCTTCTCCCAGGCAAGCAGCACCAGAACAAGAGGACACAGTCTCAAGCTGTGCCAGGGGAGGTTTAGGCTGGATGTTAGGAAGAAATTCTTCACAGACAGAGAGACTGGCCATTGGAATGGTCTGCCCAGGGAGGTGGTGGAGTCGCCATCCCTGGGGGTGTTTAGGAGGAGACTTGATAGGGTGCTTGGTTGCATGGTTTAGTTGATTGGGTAGGTTGGATGATAGGTTGGACGCAATGATCTTGAAGGTCTCTTCCAACCTGGTTTATTCTATTTAATTGAGTGCTAATATTGTACAGTCACACATAGCATCAACTGAAACCAGCATAGTTGTATCATGCAGGGGGTTTGTGTAGAATTGCAAAAGACCAGCACAAGGGAATCCACTTAACCTCCCCTTTGTTCTCCATGAGACCGTCTGCTGCTTTTACAATGATGCAAGTCAACAGGTGGCATCTCACTAAAGTGAACTCACTTAAATTGTTTCAAAAGAGAGCAAGCCCAGAGCCTAGGTTGTTAGCATACCTCCTTCCTCCCCCCATTCTGATGCTTTCTTTATACAACTGCTTTTTAATTCCTTTAGTTTTAAGTAAACAGTTTATACCTAACAACACTGAACAGCACAGCAAGGAAGACTGTATCTCATCAGCTTTTGCTGTTCCCAGCTTTTGGCACTACAGCAGTGGAAAAGTACTGAGAACTTGAGGAGAATGGGGATAGTTCAGCCAAGTATTTGGGTTTTTTTCTTGAAGAAATGTAACTAAACAAGAAAAACAATGGAGCTCAGTTTTATTGTGTGGCTGGGTCTTTCTGCACCGGTGATAGATGAATTTGTAAAGGTGGGACTGAAGTGTTTTCTTTAAGAAGAGACTGGATGGGGTGCTTGGTGCCATGGTTTAGTTGATTAGATAGTGTTGGGTGATAGGTTGGACTTGATGATCTTGAAGGTCTTTTCCAACCTGGTTAATTCTATTCGTTTTAGTTAAGCCACAAGGTCTGTTTCTGCAGAAATTCTCATGATGCTTTAACAGTGTAAGCAATGGTCTGTTCCTCAGCTGCTGCTCTTTTGTCATGTTGAATGTGCCCCAGAGTTGTGTCAAAGGCTCCATTATTCAAAATGTCTTTTTGAATGTTGATGTTCTCCCAAAATACACTCCACTTTTGCTGGTGTCACTTACATTTACCCAGTGGTTTTGCACATAGGTTTGCCTATGTGCTAAGCATTTTTCTATGAACGTTACTTATTTTTTCCATTCTTTAACAAACTTAAACCTTGGAATGGACAAAAAATCCTTATGTTTTGTTTTGTTTGTTCCTGTACAAAACAATGCTATTATCAGCTTTGAAATTCTTTGGAGTGAAGGTTTGCTTCTCCTCTGTTGCTTAAAAAACCCACTAAATGGCTACACTCAGGTTATCTAAGCCAAGAGTAGTGATGTGCCTCCTGTTCTACTAACTGCTAAGTAATAATGATACAGATATAGATCAAGCTAAGAAAGCTACCTACTTTCTCTGGGTAGCTAGATAGGAATAATATTCTTTTTATATGTATCTATATGTAGGCTACCCAGTTTCTCTAGTTGTATGCTTGATTTGGGTGCAAAGAAACCAAAGTTGTAGGCAATTTGCTAGCCAGGGCAATTGAATGCAGACATACCAACACAAAACTCTATGCAGAGAGGGCTGAGTGACTCTTTGATGCTGTTCACATCTCACTAATCCATTTGATTTGCTTACTCAGCAAACAGCCAGCTTGAGGCTGTTGGGTATTGGAGCCCAGCTGTGCTTCAGAACTATAGGACATGTGTGCCCTAGAACTTGGACTGTACATCTGTGGGCCCCTTACCAGGCTTGGGGATGTTTGCATTGAAAAGATCTTCCTCCTCCTTTTTCCCTAGTCATCATCAGGAAGCAGGCTTGGTAACCAGGAGGAAGATTCTTTGCTTTCATCCCTGCCAGTCCCATTCCTGGCAATACTTAAAGCTTTTCTGCCCCTTGCAAATCAACACCCTCAGCTGCTCTGGAGGGAGGATGTAAAAGCTTTGGAAAGCTTACTCCAGTGAAAGTCAACTGCAGACAAAATAAGACTGTTCAACATTTCCTCCTGTCTCAAGCTGTATTGCTGTTCCTCCTATTTCTGTTGTAGAGACTTACAAAGCTCCCTAGGGGTTGACATTGATTTTTTTTTTTATGTGGAAGCTGCTCACGTGCTCTGGTAAAAAAATTTAAAGTATCTTGAAGAAATAGGCATGACATCAGGGTCAGTTAAAGCTTCCCCTCTTAAGAGCTTTATAATCTAAAGTTAGACAAAAGATCTACTGGAAGGACAGTCACAGGATATGGGTCTGACAGTGCTGAATACAAACCTGATGGTAAGGTTGGTTCTGCTGAGTATTCTGTGTTTGTTTTCTAATCCTGCTTTAGCAAAACATTGAAAAAATAAAAACTCATAACTACTACTTCGTTGGACAGTTAGACTTCCACTCGCCCATACTAGCTACTGTGTGCTAGGTCTTCCCCTTTCCTTCCCTGACAGTACTACTGACATTTTTGGCCTGGCCTGAATCCAAAAGAAACCCAGAAATCACAGAATTGTCAGGGTTGGAAGGGACCCCAAGGATCATCTGGTTCCAAATGAACACTTGGAGTTGGTAACACACTTGAGCTAAGGGAATGCAATATGCAGCTAGGAGGAGTGGAGTTAAGGACAGAGCAATATAAGACAGGCTTGGGGTAGGCATCACAGAATTATTCTGTCTTTTCTATGTCACACAGCCCTGGCACCTTCATCCCTTCACAGTTCTATGATAACTTCTCCCCAGCAGTGGAGGAGGGGTGGAGCACAGGGTTATGGGGTTAAAAAGATGAAGTGCTGCCTTGGAAAGGACAAACAGCAAAGATGGAAAGTTAGCTTTAGTGAAACCTGCAGTTTAACCTTCCCTGGGCAAGTCTCCTTACACTGCAGTATCCAGTCACTGCAGCTCCTTTCTCTTTCCACGAGTCATAAACACAGCCTCTGACATCTCAGCCACGAGGATGAGGCCTTGTAACAGTAGACACGATTACAAGCACAGACAGCTGCCTCTGGGTCATTTTGTGCTGTGGACACACGATACCTGGGTTGGTCATTTACACCAGCTGTCTTGTACACCCACATTACCAGGACACCCCACAGGCACGTGCATTACAGAGAGGAGAATCTGCTGCAGGCTTCATGGATCTCACTGCTTTTTCTTTCTCAGGTTACCAAAAATGAACGGCAGGTGATGAAGCCATTGTATGACAGGTACCGCTTGGTCAAGCAGATCCTCTCCAGAGCCAACACCATCCCCATCATTGTGAGTAGAGCATTCTTTTGGGGGCTGTTTCTTTGGTTTCAAGCTGAGGGAAAAGGAATCGGCACACTTTTGCATACAACACAGTAACCAAGGCCAAGTCCCAGCCGCCCTTATCGCTCAAAGACCAAGCAAACGAGTGAATCAGTGACACACCGTACACTGAAGTCAGGAAAAGTTGGTCAAGGGACTTCAGTGACCACCAATGAGGCACACCTCACCTTGTGTTATTTCTCCTTTTTCCATTGGGCTGCCATTGTTACTCCATCATCTTGTGTTTGGCTATAGCCTCACTTCCATATTCTTACCAATCCACTCTCAGCTGTAGGTCTTCTGTGCTGCTTGGTTACACAGGATTGTATGTCAGGAACACAGACTGGTGTGGGTCTCACAGGAGATGGCAGTCTCCGTGGTTGAGAGAGAGGGCCAACAGTCTCCTAGCACTTCATTTTTTATTGAAGAGATCCCACAAGTGGTGGATATTCCCTTGGTCAAGGTGATGCTTTGGCAAAGAGGCACTGCCACTAGCGAGGAGTTTGGTGCACCCCTCTGTGGAGGAAACACACAGTCTCTAATGTCAGACAACTTGTGTCAGACACTTTTTAAATATTATTTGATCTAAAAATACACACAGAATACTTGTAGCCTGTCTACAGAAAGAGAAGTGGTTTATCATGGTTGCTGCTTACTCTGTGCTGTCAGGTACGATCCTTTTTTGCTGTTCCTAAGCAGCACTCGCATCTTTTGGTTGATTTTAGTAGATGGCCACTGAAGTGAGTGGACTGGCACAGCACTACTCAGTGCAGTAATACTGAGAAGCCAGGGGCTTTTTCTGCTAATAGTGGGAGGTGGTCCTGCATTTAAAACAAAACAAAAAGTATAGCTCCTTGACTATGCAAAGTATTCCCTAAAATCTGTGCGATGAAGATGGTGCTGGCGATCAAGAAGGAAGAAACATGTAGCTGTGTATGCACAGTTTAGCACAAAGCTCTCCAAAGAGAGCCCAGGTCCTATTTAGACACAAAACTGAAATTGCACAGCAGCTAGCTGAGAAGAGACAAGACTGGCTTTTCCATGCCCCTCGAGTGAGAACAGTAAGAAGCTCAGGCAGAGCCAAGATACATTTGAAATGACTGTACGTCATTAGTTGCTTCAGTGGGAAATCAGGCTCCTGCAGAGTCTAGCTGGGCTTGCACTGCAGCTCTGGAGAGCAAAACAAATGGGGGGTGTGCATGGGCCTTGGGAAGTAAATTGTTTTCTTGCAGCCCAGCTAGTGTTCTAGTGTCCAAGCTTTTTTCTTAAAAGTGATGTCTCTTGCTTGAACAACATCCTGAGAGAAAACTTCCCAAGGCTCAGGGGGTCTGCCAGGCATGTTTTTCTTCTAGAAATAGATTTCTCCTGACGGTGCAGCCATGAGCTGAGAGTGAATGTGTGGGTGAGAATGAGCTGAGAGCAGGTGGTGAAGGAGAAAGGGGTTCATAATGTAACATACTTGTTAACACCTGTCACAGGGTTCCCCCTCCAGCAAGCGGAGAAGCCCTTTGCTGCAGCCAATTATCGAGGGCGAAACAGCTTCCTTCTTCAAGGAGATAAAGGTGAAGACCTCCAGCTGCTAACTAAGTGCTCAGTTTGCGTCAGTTTTCCCCTTACACCAATGAAAGAGAATGATTGTTTGAGTATTTTTTTTTATCACTGCTGATTTTTTTTTTTGCAGTGTCCTCCTGAAAAATCAGTAGCTGCTTTAAGCCTCACCAGTTCTGATCAAATTCTTCCCTTGTCGTAGATGACTACAGTATTTCCTTGGCTTTGCATTCTTTCCCATCCTTCTCCTTCCCCCTACACTTGCCCATAATCTGTTTGATTTTGCTTTTAAAAAAATCAAGTCACAGTTACCTTTGTCCGTTGCTTTTTCCCACGCTTTCCTCCTCTCTTTTTAATGGAGCTAACTTGTTTTGTGGTGGTTTCTCTCACTCCAAAGCTCTGTGGCTTGCTCACGGCACTGCAGCAGGAATGAGCTTTCACAAAACTAACACTGCCACGTGGAGCACTTAGGGGATCCATGCCTGCTCCTGTTCACGTGCTTGTTTTATCCAGGGCTCTTTGTCACCACCTCATGAAGGGTATTTCTAACTAAGTCACATGAGGATGGATGTTAAGAATGAAATGGTTCCGCTAGGTAATGCTTGGTCAGATTTGGATGGCAGGCTTGTTGTGTTCCTTTCTTGTGTTGCTGTGGGGTAGTAATTCTTTGGTGGTGAAGACTGCTACCATACTGGGCAGCACCCAGCATGGAGCTGGGCCCTGGCTTGCTTCTGTCACCCTTGCAATGTAACAGGGGGAAAAAAGTGCTTTGGCACTCAGTGGTTTCTCTCTTGGTCGTTTTCTAGCCAGAGTTTGGTTCATGGTGTAAGCACTGCAGCTCTACACATCCAACACATCCAAGGTGATTTGGCATTAGACAGTTACAGTATATTAATGAACTATTCAAGCCATGTATTCCTTAAAAACAGATTGCAGACTGAAGATGTTACACTGTCATTTGGAGGCTGGAATATCATCACTGAGCTCTCAGCATTTCCTAGATAACTGCTGGATCAGATCTGCAATAGTGGTCTCATGGTGGAGGCTTTTGGCTGGCTTTGTTGTTTTGGGTTTTTTTGTTGAGTGTCTTTGGTTTCCACCTGTGCTTGCACAGAGTCCAAACCTAGAGCTATCAGGTAGGGTGATGTCTCATGACTAGTATGGCTGCTGCTGTGCCCAGGCAGCATCACACCAGCTGAGCAGTGTTCTGCAGGGAACACAAACCCTGAAATGTGAAGGTGACAGCCTTAAGCTCATTAACAATTAACATGCCTATTAATGCTTTAGTGGGGCTCTGTAAAGCTGAACATGGAACTTGCTTTGCACTGAACTACACCCAGAACTAGGGAGAGGAAATTGCCAAAAAGGCCCCAAACCTTGCCCCCTGTAAGGTCCACTCTGGACAGAGTGCTGCCTACCTTGATGGCCCCTGGGACACTGTCAGTTTGGGGGTTTTGTTTTGGGTGGGTTTTTTTGGTGAGGCTTTTTCAAGTGTTAGAGAGAGTTGCATAAAAGCTTGAAAGGTAGTCTGAGGTGAAGCCTTACCAAACAGTATCTTGACTGTTGTCTAATTTGAAAAAATCCTTGGGAAGCTTACTTGGTGGGAGTGTTGATGATGGGATACTCTGGAGATTATATTTTTGTAACTGTGGAAAATTCAAATGCCTCACGATTGCCTAAAGGTCACAGGAGGGGCAAGCCAAATGGAGCTCATCATTCTGATTCAAGGTGTAAATGCCAGCACAGTGAGGCTTGTATACAGTGAAGGCCTGGAATGGAAATGGTCATCTAAGTTATTGCTAAGAATCCTTTTAATTCACACCTTCACAGCAGAAGGCTTTAAGAGGTTTCATGACAGCCAGATGTAGTGGTTTTGGCACTGAGGTCTGAACAAGTGACATTTCTACGCTTTCTTTTCCTCCCATGGGGCTTCTCTTGGCAGGAGGCTCACTCCTAAGCTCTGGTGCCCTGGAGAAGGATGGGCTCATGGACATCTATGGGGAAGACAGCCTGCATCTGTCCACAGGAGCAGTTTGAGCAGTTTGTCAACACTGCTTATGAAAGTTGTCCCTTTCCTTTCACTCCAGAAGGGGAATCCAGAAGCAACTTGCTCTTCCAGGAAAGGTCATGGAAGCTCCTCCTTTGGTGCCAGCGATATTCCTCTACAATAACACTTAGTGTTTTCAATGCACAGATTGATTTGGCAAATCCTCCTCCATGCCACAGCAGGATCGGTGTTCTGCTTCAGTCCTAGTTCCCTTACCTGGCAGGGCAGGACAACATGCTTGGGGACTGGTAAATGACAGTGAGCAGTGGTGCCACCTCCCCAGCCCAGTCTGAAGTTGTTTGCAGGGTTTTATACCTTCTGTTTACATCTGCAGAAATGACCTTAACTACAGAGTTTAATCATAAGTTAAATATTGCTTTAACTTTCACCAGTTCCCTACAGAATTTTCTGAGATGTGTTCAAACTTCTCTGCATCTGTTATTCCGATTTTTAATATTTTATTTATTATTATTATTACTACTACTACTCAACATTTCTCTCCAGAAAGATGTTTTTAATCTCCAAGCCTTCACGTTGGCTGCAGTTCTCAGCCTGTGGTTTTGCATTGCATTTTCATAGCCTAGAGCTTTAACTTAAAAAGAAAACCCTGGGCAGATTCTGATTTCATGTAAGTGCATGCCTTTTTAAACCATTGCCTTTGTAGCACTGCAACCTGGCATTGTCCCACTAAATCCAATTTTTGCTTGAATTACAGAAACAATCTCTTAGAAATAATTGAATAAGGAATTGCATGGGGGGGGAAGGCAAAGAAAATGGCTTCTTCTTTTAATTCCAGGGCAAGAATGTATTTTTGCATACACTTGGAGACTTCAGTGATAGTAGCCCTCAAAAGCTTTTAAAAATACTCATGTTCTTAGATAAAACAAATATATATACACATATATGAGAGACTTGCTTTCCATGCTGGCATTTATTGCCTTCCTGTAATGCTCGTGCCTTATTCATTATGTAAGGTTGCAGGTTGCCTTCTAGAAATGTCTCTGTAAGCAAAAACCGGTCCCTGGTAATCCAAAGGATTTTGCAACCGTGTGGCAGGAGGAGCCCTACAGTTGCACACGCTATGAATTAGCAAGGACGCGGTGCAGCGGACTGTGTGCCCCTATCCATTTTGCAACAAAGTCTAAACACAACCCATCCATCGGTGTAGGTTGGGGAAATGGCACTGGGCAGTATTTCCACTAGAGTTTTTAGTGTATTCCAACCAAATGGTGCAGAGCTGATGCTGGAAACATGTTAGCAACAGGACTCCTTTTAAAGTCAGTCATACCCCATCCACATCTGGACCGCTGAAAGACTGACCTGAGCTGAGCTCCCTGTGGGAGCATTTGAGGTTTTGAATTCAGCCAATAGAGAGAGCTGTTGAGCTGCATCCATCGAGAGACTACTTCACATGTAAAGCTAGTGGTTCCTCTGTGTGCCAGGTGTATGGAGGTGATGCTTTAGACAGTTTGCATAATGACTCTCTTGATGAACATCAGAATACATAAGAACCCAAAGTATTTTTCTGCTCGGTTTGGTTGCCCTTCTGAGTTGGTGCTTTGGTCGTAGGATGTCTTTCTGGTGGTTTTCTGGTGTCCTGTATTGCTTAGCAATTGAAGTGCTTGCTCTGCCTATCCACTCTTCATGCCTGTCCCCCAGTGCATGCAGTGAAAGGAGACACCTCTTTCTGAGAAGGGAACAATGACCTGTTCTGTTGTGGGGGTGTTCTGTCCCTGTCTGTAGGAGGAAGAGGAGGGATCTGAGGAGGACAGCAATGTGAAGCCAGGTTTCACAATTACAATGAAAACGGATTTCAACGTGTGTAGCTTCTTGGATCAACTTGAAGATGATGCTGACGGCTTTGTTTCCCCAGTGGATGATAAGATGCCATCTAGGAGCAATCAGGATATGGGGCTTTCAAATCTCCACGAAGCATCCATGTATGTTGAATTCACAGGCAACTTCAAAGTTATTTCTTGCTAAGTTAGCTGCTTTTTGGACAGGAGAGGAAAAAAAGCTAGATTTTTTTTTTTCCATTTGTGAACTGAGTCAGAGTTTTGTGTGCTTTTTTTCAAAACACAACAGGGTTTGGAAAGAAAGTACCCTGACTTGATACAGACATTAAACTTCTGCACTACATAGTAGCTCCCCTCACCAGTGGCAAGCCTTTATCATGAAAACAACCCTGTGCTCAACAGGGTTTTTCATGTTTTGGAGAAGTAAAGGGGAACCCAGCTGTGCTGGTTTCAGGCACCTAGATCTGATGCAAATACACACGGGCTGTAGCCTGAAGTTGTGACCATTGGATCTTGATCCTGTGGAAGTCGCCAAAATCAGGCCCATCTTCAGGCAGACAGTTTCACAGAAGTTAGTGCTGAATTGTGTAATGCACACTTGACCTCCTTAATTCAGCAAAACAATCCCACACTGAAGCTGAAGCCTCTACGTGTGGAGAGCTTCTCCTTGCAAGTAACATCAGGCTGCCAGCGCTGCCTGCGGGAGCAGTGCCGTTGCCTGACACAGAGTTGTAGATTTACTGGATGTCTCCTGCTACAGTTGTATCCATATGTATAATCTTGTTTATATTTAAACCCAACAGCCCTGAACTCTTAGAGCAGCTCCAAGAAGTCAGGGAAGAGAAAAAAGCGCATCAGAAAGAAGTTGAGAGACTTTGAAGACAACTTTTTCCGACAAAATGGAAGGTAACAATTTATCAGCTGTCTCTGTCCTTCAGCTGCTTTTGATCTGTTTGGCATCTACAGAGACCTGCAAATATGGAAAGCGACCTGAATTGACTATTACGTAATTAAGTCCTTTCTGCCCTGCCCACCCCTCACCATCACCCCACAAGAACCTCAGGGATCACAGCTTCTTTGAGGGCATTGTCTTAGGGCAAGCAGTGAGAATCAAAAGTGCAAGTTGTGACAATCCATCTGCCTCTAGCGTAGCTGACAGGAATGATGGAAGCATTTCTCAGTGACAGAATAACTGGCTTTTCCCCAATGATGTGTGTTTAGGCTTCTGTCCTGTTCTTGCTTGTTTGTGAGGTACTGAGACAGTACTTGAAGTACTACTGCTTTAGTGTAGCAGGCTTTTTGTGTTTTCAGAAACTGTCTCTCATTAATGAGCTGATAGGATGATTTAAGAGTATAAATATATGAAAACATTCTGTTAGGTTTCCTGCCACCAGCCATCATCCACAGAGCTTCTTGTAAAATCACTGAAAAGTTAGCTTATATGAAACTTCTAAAAGAAGTCTCATCAGCTGTCATCTTCCTTTTTCACAACGGTGCCTGTCCATGCAAATGATGTGATGCCAAGCCAGGAGAAACTCTATTCTATTGTGCTGTGCTAGCAGGCTGACGTTCAGACGTCTCCTGAAATGTTTTTCAACCATTGTGCATAGGCTGGAAGATTCAGAGAACTTGGCTGGGCTACAAGTAAGGTTTTGCATTTGGAGCCATGAGATACTGTGTTCAGCCTCAATACGAGGGGTTTTTCCCACATAAAGGATAAAAGTTTTAGGATTGTTCCATGATGGGGAGGAGGAGAGGAGCTTTGTAGGTCTTGTTGAGGGTTAGAGGGCAGCTATTGAGATGTCTTGTTACTGAAATCCTCATGATCTGCTTTCACTCCCCCTAGGAATGTGCAGAAGGAGGACCGCACTCCTATGGCCGAAGAATACAATGAATACAAGCAGATTAAGGCCAAGCTGAGGCTGCTGGAGGTCCTGATCAGTAAAAGAGATACTAGCTCCAAGGTCATGTAAAAGAGGAGATCAGTTTTGCCATTAATGAAGAGTGCAAATGGACAAATGCATGAAGCAGATGCAGTGGGAGTCTGGCTGGGGAGAGCTGAGCTGCTCCCTGGGAACTGAAGGGCCATTCCCACAGGTGGCGGGGGGGCAAAAGGTAGCTTTCCATCACTCTCAGCACTTGATGTTGCCCACTCTTTCTCCAGGTCTGATGCTCACAATGGAGTTTGCCAGTGTAGGAGACATGATGCTGTGCTTACTGACTTCACTGAAGGGATCCTTCTGTTTTGATTTGCTTACAGATCCTGTAACATTTAGAATGTCAAAGCCAGCCATGCTATTATTTTTTCCCCCAGGATATCGCAGCAAGAGGCCAAGTAGAATGAATAGTGATTAAATCATCAAATAGCTTCTCCTTTTGTTTAACAGACAAGTGCCCTGGCTGCTCCCACATGAAGGCACAGGTCAGATGGTAGCACCAGGACTGTTCTCTTACAGCCAGAGTGAAGATTTGCTCAGACTTCAGACCTGACTGGAGTCCAGCATCCTCTGTTGCTCTAGATAAATGCTGTAAGAATGTCCTGGTCACCACTCAAGAGGGTTTTAAAGCATTTTTTCCTCTCAGTTTCCTAACAGTTGCAGTGTTACAGTAGCACCTTCCAAGCAGAAGGAGCCAGCAAGAATTTTGCTGCATGGCTTATTTGCTTCCTATCCCAAACAGATGCAAGTAATGTCTTCATTTTAAAGGCCAGTTCAAGGTGGGAAGGAAACCCAGCTGAATCCTAGGCAAAACCCAACACAGCAGCTGTAAGTCAGAAACCCTTGGGATTTCATTAGCTGATCAGCTAAATGCTTGCTGTCAGGTGTCTGGAAGATATCTGGAAGATCCCCTCGCTAGTCCATGTGTGTTATCATCTGACACAGACCTAAGAGTTCAAGCTGGACAGTCCATGGGGGCATCATACATACTCACTGGCCTGAATTTTGCTTTCTTGTGTATACCATCAGTCAGACTGTGTGGGCTGCTGCAATGACGCTCTGCTGGTGGTGACAGAGGATGGACTTTTCTTCCAGGCATGTATGGCGGTATACCAGCACAGAGGATGCTGCAGGAACTGAAACTATGGAGCTCTGCCTGTTGAAGTGGCAGGTTTTGAGAATTCAGCATTTTTCAATTTTGTTCATGACTTTCAGAAAAGCAAGTCCTGGGATGCCTGAATCAGCTGCTCACGTCACACATGCTGCCCGAAGGAGTGAAAAGCAGCAAGTTGAGAAACTCACCAAGTAGCTGAGGGCTTGCAGTTCTGCAGTCCCATCTGGGCTTGCTCTCCCACTCCAGAGGCTTGTGTGCATGAACTCACTCTGCCCTGAGCCAGGGCTCACCCCGGATGTCCCAGAGAGGGCATTTCTGTCATGCCTGCTTTTGTGTCGATCCCCTGCGGAGCCCAGGGGCAGAAACCAAATGGCTGACATCAAATGCAGTGCCAATCGTCGCAGCCAGGCCTCATGTAAGTCACACCAGAGGTAGGAGGACCCCAGAACAACCTCTCCCCCTTCCTTCTTTCATATGGGCAAGTGGGCTTACAAATTGGAGTATTTGGAAGATTAAGTCTAAGCACCACAACCCACTTGCTGTATGTGCTATGGTAATTCTTGCCAAAACTGGTGCTGAGGCATTTTTGGTCTCTTCAGCATCCACAGATAAGCACTTCAAAAGGCAGCCTTCTCCCAGTGGGTTTGACAATTCCTGTTACTAGTCTGGATGGGCAAGGCAGTGATGTGCATTAGTTAGTACAAGCACTTCAGAGGGGAACTGCCAGGTGGGAAACAAATTCAGTCTTCACCAGTTGTGGGGTTTTTTCACTGCATGTTCCATGTCCAAAGAGGCCAGAAGACCCTTGTGCTGACCTGGAGCTTAGCTTTTCAGCCATGCCCAGTTTCCAGCAGTTCAGATGTGAGGCTCAGCCTCTGCAAAACTGATGCTTCGAGTGCATTAACTGGGCTGACACGTGAGGTCAAAAGCGGCTTGTGAAGATGTTTGTTGGAGCTCTGTCTGAACACAGGGCAGCCCAGGAGAATAGAGCTGTGCCTTTATCCTTCCGCCTGCTCTTGCAGTCTGTTCCTTTGAGAGTCCATAATTGGCTCTGCTTAGTCATTTCAGATAAAGCAGCTGATCCAGACTGCCTGCAGTGTCACTCTGCTAGTAGAAGTGTGGGATGAGAAGGGATGTTTGGCTAGGAAAAAGTCCTCAGCAGTGGATGAGTTTTTGGCCCCGTTCAGCAAAGCAAAACCATGCAGGGTGAGCATGTGTCTCAGGCTGGCCTGCAGTTGGGATTTTGCTGAATTGTGATGAACTGCAGCTTGGGCACTTTGTGCTGGGCATCTTCCTGTGGACAAGAGAAGCAGATGCAGCAGTTTCTGCTCTTTCTTCATAGGCATACCTTTTTCCAGTGGGCCAAGGCTTCCCAGGAGTAAGCATGTTTTCTCTGCCTATTTTTAAAAAGCCTGTTTGCACTGTGTACTGATAATTACCTGTTCTGCTGGGGTTAGCCCCTGACAAGTCTTGATAAATGATACGTAGGGAACAGTCTGTTTTATTTTTGAACCAAGGAGACTGTAGCATTTTCTGATGCTTAGTTACTGCTGTTTACATGGCATATTGCTAGACCTTCAGATAGTTTATATGAAATGTAAGTACAATAATGCACTTTAGAGAGTTTCTATTTTTTGACCTTTGACAGCTGAAAGTAACAAAACCTGTTAACAGATTGTACATGAAAAGAACAGTTTAAAAACAGACGTCTGGGTGTGGTGTTCTTTTGTTTCTTCCCAAGTGGTCCCCCGTGGCAAAAGAAACCTGAAGCTACTGTGGTTTGCCCCCTGGTGAAGCTAACTGCTGGGAATGACTGTGGCAGAGAAGGGAATTTTAAAATTCCAGTCCTGGAAAGACACACACAGTATCACGGTATCACGGTATTAGCAAGGTTGGAAGAGACCTCAAAGATCATCGAGTCCAACCTGTAACCACAAACCTCACGACTAGACCATGGCACCACTGTACAAATGCTCAGTGTTCTGTCCTGGGGTAGCAGATGCTGTGTCTCCCCCTCCCCAAAGACTGCACAGGAGGGCTCTAAGGCTTGAGCAGTAAAATTTTGTGGTTAGTGGGAAGTCAAATCATCTGTGGGAGACACAAAGACAGGAATGCTTTGCCCTGCCATGCTCCTTAAAGGCACTCCGAGCAATGTGTGGTATTCGCCGTTCTCCAGTCAACAGACTGTCTGATGTTGGCATAGAAAAATGATCAAGCCTGTGTGTTTAAAAGGTATATGAAGTACTGTACAAAAGTGTACTTTGTTCTAGTGACCTGGAAACAGGTTCTCTTCCATTTATTTGTATCATCACAAACTGTGCTGTAGGAGGGCAGTGCTTTCCCTCCACTGTGGTAACACAGACGTGAATCTGGAGCAGTCCCAGAATGGTAGAATAACTCTTGCAACCTTACTTTGTCCACAAGCTGTCCATCATCATCATTTAAATCATTGTGGTTTATATAAAAACAGAGGAAAAACTTGTCCTTACAAGCTGCATTTGATTTTAGGTGGTTTACTACCGAGTGACCAGTCAAAAGCAGTGGAATTACTGAACGTTTGTGGTTGATTGCTATTTATCTTCCAGAATGCTTTATTTTAAGACAGTTGCTATTCCTGGCATGTGCAGGTTTTGGAGGGTAAGGGCTGCCAGATCTCCTCCAGCCTGAGGTGCTTCCTGAGTCCTTTTTGGCTGCAGCAGCTTCTTTCAATATTTGCAGGAATCTCCAGAACCAGGCTGTAGCCTGCAACTGTCCCCACAGTGCCTGGAGTCAAAGCTTGCCCTGTTCATGGGATAGTGCCAGCTGCTGGTCCAGTGCTGGAGTTGAAGGGGTGGCTGGTCAGCAGTGGCTGCTACCAGTAGTCCTTGCTAACTAGTGGCAGATGCAGAGCTGCCAGAAGCTGTAATGGGTTTTGCCTGAAGCCCAGCTGGTGCTTGATGGACATAGTGGGCAGAGCTGTTCATTAGCTTGTACTTCCACTTACTTTGGTTTCAGTATTTGTTCTCCATCTCAGAAAAGTGAAATGAGGATTGAGGGAGGTAGTTTGAGTCCAGGCTCATTTCTCTTAGCTAACAAGCAGAAGGCACAGGAGAGGATGTTGCTTGCATGGCTGCAGCTGGGTAAGTTCATGTCCAGTCTAAAGTTTTCAACTGCAAAATTTGCTGGGAACCCTTTTTCCCAGGAGGAGTGATCAGGCATTGGAATGGGCTGCCCAGGGAGGTGGTGGAGTCAGCAACCCTGGAGGTGTTTAAAGGTTTAGGGGTGATCCTTGTAGCGTAAGGTTAGTGGTTGGACTTGGTGAGCCTGAGGGTCTTTTCAAACCACCGTGTGAAGTGAGGCATTCATTCATTGACCCTCTCCTCTGGTATAACTTGGTGGCAAGGGTAGCTCACTTCCTATTTCTGGATGCTGCTGTATTCCTGAAGGGCATATTCTGTATCCCAATGGGTGCACTTGCGGAGTGCCTTCTGGTTTGTCAGAGGACATGGATTCCAGCACTATCCCCTGCACTTGCTCCTGGTGCTAAGAGCACTTTTTGTAACATCAACAGAACCTGGGCTGTGGGCCTGGTCCATGCCTCAGGATCTGGTTGGGTCCTAGGAAGTAACGTTCATCTGCCCTTGGTAAACACTCCAATGGTTCATGTGCAGAGCTTGACACTCTGTGTGCCACTCTGCCAGGTTAACAGTCATGATGGGTTTTGCTCCCTGCTACCTCAAAACCAAGTGAATTGTGTGTGGAGGTGCATCTGTCTGCTGCTGTAGAGCTGCCCCCACAGACCTCAATTTCCCCAGCCACCACCCCCTTCTCTTCATGCCATGGCTGACACCTGCTAGTGGAAAATGAATGTGTACATACAGCCAGAATCACAGAATGTATGTGGTTGGAAGAGACCTCAAAAATTATCCAGTCCAACCTTCAACCCAGCACTGAAGGATCAACACTAAACCACGTCCCTAAGCACCAGCTCCACACACTGCTTTGAACACCTCCAGGGACTCTGACTCCACCACTGCCCCTGGGCAGACCAAGACCATTCTAGTGTTCAAGAACACACTGTGAAGAAGTATTTCCTAGCATCCAGCCTGAACCTCCCCAGTGCAGCTTGTAACCATTCTCCTGTTGCTTGCCACCACAAAGAGGCTGGACCCCTCCTCTCTCCACCCTCCTCTCGGGAAGTGGTAGAGAGCGATGAGGTCTCCCCTCACCCTTCTCCTCTCCAGACTGAACAGCCCCATATATAACAGCATCCATATATTACACTGACACATGCAAGGGTACAATATACAGGTAAGTGTGCTATACACACAGCTACCCCAGTGGAGCACAAGCAAGACCCTACACACACCATTCACAGTTACACAAAGATACATTCTGTGCTTGCTGTTACACAGAGTGTAAGGTCTCCGGAGGATTGTACACAAATTTTAGCGTGTGTTTAAGCAGAGTATATAGGAGCAGGTGCATACACCTATCTGTATACATGGATTCATCCTTGTATCACAGAATCACAAAATGGCTCAGAGTGGAAGGGAAGAGATCATCTCCTCCAACCTCCCCAGCATGGGCAAGGGTGTCTCTCAACTAGATTCAGCTGCTCAAGGCCTCAGCCAACCAGGCCTTCAACACCCCCAAGCAGGAGACATCCACAACTTCCCTGGGCAAAACAGCTCAAGGTTAGCCCAATATAGAGGAAGAGCACCAGGTTCTGCAAAGCTGACACAGCCTTGCTGCTTCCAACACTAAACTGGAACCCATGAACCTCAGACTATACAGCTCACAGGAGAGGCCACAGGCTGGAAAAGACTTGATGCTCTTAAGTGCCATTAGGACTGACACTGCTGCACAGCCTTCTGCCTGTGGGGATGAAGGGATAGGGGTAGATAGATTCATGTCTGGTATCCATGGCCAGCTCTTCCATTGAAGACTTACCAGACTGGGGGAGAGCCAAGACACATAGGTAGAATTCCTGCTCTGTCTGTGGAAACAGCAAGTCCCCCGAGGCTGAGGCTGCATCCTGCCTTGCTCTCATTTACCAACCAGCACACAGGGCCTAAGCTGGGTGAGAAAGGGGAAGGGCAGCATTTGATTGAAGCAAGAAAGAAGGGGCTCAGCTGGGATGCTCACCAGCAGCAGGGCCAAGGAAGAGGAAAGCAGGACTCTGCTTCCACCTGCTCAGAGATAGGAGAGCAGTGGGAGAGGCAGAGCTGGTGCCTGGGGCAGCCCTTCCTTTGTGTCAGGAGGCAAAGGCAGCCACGCAGTCTGAATTAAACATCAAATTTATTGCATAATACTGGACTATGTACACACACATCCAAAATAAACATTTGATAGAATTGTAATTTGTTTTCAATGCTGCATTAGAAAGAGGCTGAAGGGCTCCCAGTGTAGCCCACAGCTTGTCTTAAAAAACCCAGAAGCCTAAAACCTTTTATTACGAGGTGCAAAGTTCAATACTGTATATTGAACATGGTGCATAATTACTATGTCCTAACAACGAGTCCATGTCAAAACCACCCTAGGCTTAAAAGGAGATTTACAGCAAGACCTGAAGGGGTGGGGGGGGGGGGGCACAGAAATCATTCAAACCTCATTAAATCAGGGGTGGGGGGAGGTGTTGTGGTGGTAAAACTAGGGAAAGAGGATTAAGGCTCTCCAATGCTACAGGACAGATTTAAGTAATAATTTTGCCTACTTAAGTCCCAGTGTGCACTTCCAGTCTAATTTGCACAGATTGTCTTTTAGGGCCCCCAGCAAAACAGCTGTCAAGTGAAAGGGCGCCTCTCAGCAAGCAGGAGAAAAAAAAGGTCACCATAACTGCAAAAATAAACCAGTCCCCAAGCAGGCCTGAGATCCACACCTGAGTGGTAACTCCCTATTGCTTTGATCTGATGTGAGAGTTAATAGGTACCTCACCAGCTCTCACCCCACACACACACTCACACATGACACATGCCATTCACACACGTGTGATTCCTCTGGGGAAAGGTGGCAGTGGCAAGAACAGCCACCTCACCCTCTACTGAAGGAACAGCTCTGTCCACATGGTGAGTGACCAGTTTAGATGGGTGTGCTCTGCTGCACCCTGTTTGTTTCAAGGCAGAAACACAAAGAAGCCTCAGACTGCTGGAGCCAAGTTTGTGTTCAGGCTTGTGGAAAGACAAATCTTAACACAGAGAGAGATGCAATTTGAGAAACCCCTTACGATAGGTAGGCAGACACTGCTTGAAAAATGCTTTTCCTCCCATCCTTTCAAACCTCATCTGGAATTTTAAGTCCATCTGCATGAGACAGCCTGGTACAAAGACAGCATCACCAATACATGGTGCTGGGCTGGGATGTCATTTGTGACCCCTAGGACAATCTGCCAAAGACCAAAGGGGAGAGGGGATAATTCCATTCAAAGCAAGCAAGAACCAGCTTGCATTTTAAAAAGGGAGGGAACACAGGGTGTGGGGGAAATCACAGCTTTTCAAAAAAGGAAAGTCTCCTGTGAGCCTTTCAAAAGGCAGATCCTCAATTTCCACCACAGCCTAAATGCAAGGGACGTTGAAATATTTAAACCAGAGTAAAAGTAGAGGTAAGTGTGTGTGTGCAGGGGCGATAAAAGCAAACTACAGGGAAATGCCAGGAGGGCAGTGACAGCAAGTTGAAGGGGAAACAACAAAAGCACCCCTGACCTGACCTTGCTCAGTAGAGGAGAATACTGAAAGCAACATCCGCTCCCTGTTGATGCAGTTTCAGCCTGATGCTGCCAGCGTTTTGTGAGGGCTTAAAACAAAACAGAACAAAACCAGATTGAGATGGAGGATGTAATTACAATAATAATAAAAGTTCTGAACCGTTCCCTTACAAAAATAAAGCTGAGCCAAACATTTTCTTCATCCGTACCCAAGTGTTTGTGCCTCTCCCACACCAGTCAGGCTAAGCTAAAGCCCTCGTAGTGATCAATGGCTTGCACCAGCCGGGCGCTGAGGATCTCCTTGCTGCTGTACTTGGGCAGGTCCAGGAGATTGTAGCAGGTGTGTGCCACAGGCAGGTACTGCTCGCCGCTGGCCGTGGACTGGATGACGATGCGCAGGCTGGACATGCCGTAGATGGGAATGCGGTCGCTGCCCGTCAGGAACACTAGGGAGAAGCAGAGGGGAGGTTGAAAAGGGAGAGCAGGTGACCTCACACTGCAGGCTGCACCTGACGGCAGATACCGTCTCCATCCGCATGGCAGGACTCTGTCTGGAAGGGCCAAAATGCTGACTGAACTCCATGCAGGCCATAGCTGGCCTCACAGAGGAGGTGCACAAAAGGTTGAGAGCGGATACTGGGAACTGACCACCTGGCAACACAAACAGAAGGACACTGCACTCCCCTGTGAGGCTGCATGGGATTTTGTACTGCAGATATCCCGAGTTACCTGCTAGGCAGGTGGGACAGTTTTAGGCTATGCCTTTAAAATCTTACACCCAATAGTGATTTATCTTTAACGTAAATAAGTTCCTTATCTCTCCAGTGGGAGTGTTTAGAATTATTTTCCTTTTTTCACAGATCTTGAACAGAAAAGTAGTAAAAACTGGTTGTAACAAAACAATTTCTCCTCCCTTCTTGCTTCTTCACCCTGGGAGAGATACTAACTTGCTTCTGCTTGGCCTTGGCTGCACTGTTTTGATAGTAACTTCTCTGACGCTCTCTGTTCCTTTCCTTGCCCCCCCTGTAAAAAAGGGAGCTCTGACCAGGGGAGTCCTTGTGCTGTTGACAGAACATAAGCCAGCAGTGTGCCCAGGTGGCCTGGATCAGGAACAGTGTGGCCATCAGAAGCAGGGAGGTCATTCTGCCCCTGTACTCTCAGCACTGGTTAGGCCACATCTCGAGTCCTGTGTCCAGTTCTGGGCCCCTCAGTTTAGGAAGATGTTGACTTGCTGGAACATGTCCAGAAGAGGGCAACAAAGTTGGTGAGGGGTTTGGAACACAAGCCCAATGAGGAGAGGCTGAGGGAGCTGGGGTTGCTTAGCCTGGAGAAGAGGAGGCTCAGGGGGAGACATCATTGCTGTTTACAACTACCTGAAGGGAGGTTGTAGCCAGGTGGGGGTTGGTCTCTTCTCCCAGGCAACCAGCACTAGAACAAGAGGACACAGTCTCAAGCTGCACGAGGGGAGGTTTAAGCTGGATGTTAGGAAGAAGTTCTTCACAGAGAGAGTGATTGGCCATTGGAATGGTCTGCCCAGGGAGGTGGTAGAGTCACCATCACTGGAGGGGTTTAGGAAGAGACTGGATGGGGCACTTGGGGCCATGGTTTAGTTGATTAGATAGCGTTGGATGATAGGTTGGACTCTATCTCAAAGGTCTCTTCCAACCTGGTCAATTCTGTTCTATTCTACAGTATTTACAATATTTAAAATATTTAATTTTGTACATGTTCATTGCATTCCACTGTAGATTGTAGTTCTGCTTGTAAATACAGCTTTCATTTGCTTCCAGCTGAGCTGGTCTAGCTAATTTCATGTCGGGGTGGAAATTTCAACCCACCACAGCAGATAATCTGTTTTTGTTTCCTCCCTCTTATCCCTTTTGTGTTCAAAATCACTGAATGACAACTCAGCCATTCGTGCTGGATCGTTTTCTAGCATTTAGTGCAACATGCCATAACCCTGGAGCTCTGCAGACACTCCCATCGGAGTCTTCACGTTCAGGAGACACTGCACACCACTGTAAGATACTTACAGAGAAACTTCTTCTTCTTTTCCAAGGGGAATGCATGAAAGGTTTCCCAAAACATTCTCACAGTCGGGTGTGTGGCAGTGTAGTCTCCCTTATAGACAGCGCTCTATTAAAAACCAGAAAGTCACATCACTTCACCTGGCACCAGAACACAAAGACTCATCACAACTCAGACCTGATCTCTGATCTGATGTTAGATACCAGAAATGCCCAATGGGTACAGAATGGAGCACAGGACAGGTTGTGGGCAGTTGCATGGCTCAAAGACCCAGCAAAAGGTTCTCCTAGCTATGTGTGGAAGGCAGGCATTAAGCTTCCAGTCATCCAGCTAACTGCACGTGCCATGAGGAATCCTGGAGTACCTGTTAACCAGCTGGACTCGTGAACAGGATCGTTGTGTTCTGCATTGCAAAACCACTTTCAGTGCTTAGGCAGAGCAAGTAACTTGCTCATCTCTGCATTTTTAGAAGACTGTGCATCTTCTAAAGGGGTGTCCAGACTCCCCTTTGAACCCTTGGCTGACTACTTCTTGCCCCTGTGCAGTGAACTGGCCCAGCTTTGTCTCTTCCTTTCAGTCTTAGGACAGGTGAGAAGGAGTTCCATCTGTTGTCCTTCTGGGATGAAACCTTTTTCATCCTGAACTTCCTCACTGAGCTTTATCGGTAGCAAGACAGCCCAGTAAGAAACTCCTCATGTGCACAAGGAGCAAGGTGTACAAGGACCATTAAAAAAAAAAAAAGGATTAAAATCCCATCAGTGTCTTATCACAATCTCAGGTCCACCTTGTGCAAGTGTGCAGTCCTGGTGCTTGCAAAAAGAACAACACAAGAGGGAAGCTTTACCTCCTCCAATTCCTCCCAGTTGTAGTTACTGTTTCCAACTATCATGGCCCTGAGCTCTGTGGGCTGGAAGAGTTCCAGGACTTTCCCACCACACACTTTCAGGAAGCCAGTGGAAAAGGCTGTGTACCACTCATGGATGGAGAAGTTGAAGATGTAATTTACGTAGGCTTCAACAAATTCTTTCCTAGTGCAGTGAGAGAGAGAGCAGGCAAAGGAAAGCAGTTTTAATAATATGCCTGAGCAGCAGCACTGCTAAATTCTCCTCTTTCTGCCTGTAATGTGTTTTGCAGATGTCTCCAGCAGCTTCAGCCCACTGGCCTCCTCTCAGTAAGCCAAATCACTAGAACATGGACAATATTAGGCAGCGAGTACCACCATGCACCTGCTTATTCCCCAGCAGCAGCAGCATGAGAGGTCCCCTAGCAGCCCAAACTCTATTCTACCAGTAAACCCACCCAGTGGCCTTGCATCCAGTCACCTG
This sequence comes from Picus viridis, assembly GCA_033816785.1. Classification (NCBI taxonomy): domain Eukaryota; kingdom Metazoa; phylum Chordata; class Aves; order Piciformes; family Picidae; genus Picus; species Picus viridis. Next base: position 24,593,899 of record CM066582.1, on the reverse strand, counting down.
TGGGGCTGGGAGGGAGCCAAAGTGCCACCAAACACTTCCCTACAGAACCCATGGCCTGCACAGAGAATGTGTTGAGCAAATACCAGGATTCAGTCATCAGAGGAACACTCCACCACAGCACACATCCTGCAACCCTATGATTAGGAAGTCCAGGAAATAACCTTCAGTTCTTCTCAGTCCACAGGTGCCCAGGGTTCATAGATGCATAGAATGGTTTAAACTGGAAAGGAACTTGAAGATCATCTACTTCTAAGCCCCCTACCAAGGGCAGGGATACCTCCCACTAGAGCAGGTTGCCCAAGGTCTCATCCAACCTGGCCTTGAACACTTCCAGGGAGGGGGCATCCACAGCCTCCTGGGCAACCTGTTCCAGAGTCTCCCCACCCTCACTGGAAAGAGTTTTGTCCTAATCTCCAGTCTCAATCTGCTCTCCTCAAGTGTCAAGCCATTCTCTCTCATCCTGTCACTCCAAGCCCTTGTCAAAAGTCCTTCCCCTGCTTTCTTCTAGGCCCCCTTTGGGTACTGGAAGGCTGCTCTAAGCTCTCCCTGGAGACTTCTCTTCTCCAGGCCGATTTGGGCCAGGAGGAAAGGGATTTGCCCTGCAGTTTCAGATCAAGTCTCTGCAGAGCAGGATTTCCTCAAAGAGAAAGCCATCGAAAGAAATCAAGACACATCCCTTACTACAGAGCAAGAAAATAGTCTTAACAGCACAGAAGCCTCCTCATCCACCTTCACACTGTGCCTCGTACTCTAAGTGCACAAGTCCTGTGTTTAACCAAAGAATGACTCCTCTCAGAATGCCAACACTGTTTTGCTTCAAAGGTTCCCAAGAACACAACATTCTCTAATCTTTGGCAAAGAAACCTGTGGCAGACACTGGTGAGATCCTGTCTTAGGTTTTTTTAGGTGGCTAAGCACCTTTATTCTACTCTCTGTCCTGTTCTCAAAGCACCAGGAAGGGAGTGCGAATGCAGCTCCATAACTGTATCGGGGGAAATATCTGAAATCGTTGCACTGACTTTGTTCAGCTGGTTTATTTGGGGTCACGTGGGGCTTTGCTTGTCAGGGCTTCTCCTGGTGTTTTGGTTTGGGGTTTTGGTTTTTCTTTGGTTGGTTGGTTTGGTTTTGCCAGTGTGGCAGACTGGGACATGAAACTACTCTGTGGGTGGAGGTATTTTTGCCTGACATTTAAGAACAGCTCACAATTGCACTTTCAGATACCAGATTCCATGGTGTTCCCCGATCTGCTTATTTTCTATCTCTAGCTGAGAACACCACAACCAAAAGTAGTATTTTAGGCTTGTGGTGGAGGAATTCTCAATGTATATGCCACATAAAAGCAGCAAGGGATGAGTGAGAAAGTCCAAAAGAAAAAGAAGGAAGCAGACTGACAAATGTTTGCTGTATTAACTTCTCATCAAAAGTTGGAAAAGAAGTGGGGGGATGTGTGCCATTTTCCAGTGCATTTGTTTTATTGCCATTTTCCTGAGAGTCACCTGAGCATTAAGGAAAATCAAGCTGATTAAGCACTTAACTGTTGCTTAGTACCTCTATGGCTGTTACAGTCATACTACCTCTATCAAGACCATTTTGTGCTGTGACACCCAATATGAACTCCAAAGGAGAACAGGAAAATGCAGGCATTTCCCACTTGGTGATTGTTAGTCAAAGCAATTTCGTGCTTTCTTCAGTTCCCAGTGACCTTCCTCAAGCAGGAAAAGCATCATTCAAAGATGTACACAGGAAACTCTTCAGGCCAGGAGGGCAGCAAATTGGTCCCTGGCCTCTAAACATAAGGGTGGAGGAAGTCATTAGGCACCATAAGGTAGATGAACTGACAGCCATGTCTAGACTTGGATTTAGAGGTTAGCTTAAGTTCAAAACTTTGGTCCAATTGAAGCAATTGCATTTTTGAATGTGTTAAGCTGGTTGAGCTACACACTAGCCTTTCTGCTTAAGGATATTCTTCTCTTCTTGCCTATCCTGACTTAACAAACATTTGCAGGAGCTAACCTGGGTGCTCTTCCTATATATTTGCTAGGGCAAAATACTTGTCCCTCCCCTGAGGCCAGTATGTTACACAGCAGAAAAAAGGTTGTTTTAAATTTGAATGTACTTGCCCAGCCTAGAAACCTAAAGGATATAATCACTAAGAATTTTCATTTTTACTTCACTGCAGCAAGTGTACATTAAGCTCTCCTCTATTTACCTGAAACCTATCCTATCTTTGCAGGGTGACAGACATGCTGCTCCACCTCCACGTGGATTTTTCATGGAGGCAGCAGTTTAGCTGTAAAATTCCACCCTTTTGGGCAGTATTAAATTAAGAAAGAGGGTAATACAGAAAGCTTTTGTGACAGCAATGGCTTTAGACATAATCAGAACTCTTTTCCTGTTAATTTGATAACTTAAATGACTTCATATCCAGGCTTGCCAGGAATCCTAACACAAGCCCATAACCATGCTGCTGACTAGTCACTGGATCACACTGTTTTGCCAGCAAAGAATTTGAACACTGCTTCAAGTAATAAAGGCATTGGTAGAAATCCAATTACAGGATTATGAGAAGAAAATAGTTTAGCTGCCTTAAAAGAAAAGGGGGTTGAGGGTGGAGAGAAGAAAGGGTAGCTGTGCTAGTAATAACTCAGGTGTTCAAACAGAAACAGAATCTGTGTACAGCAGGGTCTTACACTTTCCTTGAGTATTCCTAATAGTGGACTACCACCCCTGATTAGAGGTGTTTCTGGCTGCATAATTACAATTACAGACCAGGATGTTTGCCAGGCTCAGCTTTCTTAGTCACACAATTTCTCTCCAAACCATCAGAAAGCTTACCATTCGAGGGCCAAAACCATGTTGCAATCTTGATTTGCCAGGAAAAAAAAACCACCAAGGGACTAGATGAATGTCTTTCATAGGGAAGATATCCACTCAGAAGGGTGTGGGACACTTGCCGAGCACTGGTGGAAAGATGATGTGAACTCGCCTTCAGTCCCAAGTGCCTCTGGCACCCAGTAACATCTGCACAACCAATCCTACCATTTGCAGTGACTTCTAATTCTCTCCCACACTTCAGCTCAAGTTTTCTGTGGCATTGCACCTGACCACTACAAGCATTAGTCAACCCCCCATGCATTCCCCACTTACCTATTGTCCTTCTGTACCAAAATTTTGTCTCCATCATCAACAAGGTTCTTCTGCTCTGTCACACCATAGCTTTCCCTACAGATCTACACAAAACCAGAGAACTGATTTTACCAGAAGGGCTCTTTAGGTCATGCGCCCACACCAAGACAGAGATCTCTTTCACAGATGATGACCAGAACAAGAGGACAGAGTCTCAAGCTGTGCCAGGGGAGGTTTAGGCTGGAAGTTAGGAAGAAGTTCTTCACAGAAAGAGTGATTGGCCATTGGAATGGGCTGCCCAGGGAGGTGGTGGAGTCACCATCACTGGAGGTGTTTAGAAAGAGACCGAATGGGGCATGGGGCACTTGGTGCCATGGTTTAGTTGATTAGATAGTGATAGGTTGGACTTGATCTCAAAGGTCTCTTCCAACCTGGTTAATTCTAGTCTATTGGCATGGGAAGGGCAAGTCAGGGGAAAAAGATATAGGCTCAATGTTTTTTCCTCTGTTCCAAATGCCCTGCATGCTTTACCACCTTCCATCATTCACATTTGCTGTAGGACTACTATTAAGTCTAAACACAAACTTAGAAAGAAAAAAAAAAGAAAGAATGAGGTAAATTTCATGTGGGAAAAAAAAAAAACAAACACAAAAATTGGTAACTAAACCCCTGTATTTAACTAGGCCCACATGCTCTGGCAATAAAAAGCATTCCTTTTTTTTTGTAACATAAGCTCAGTAGGTTAATTCACCTGCTCTCACTACAAGATGGAATGACCACAAACAGCTTCCTGGCCTGGCCTGGCCTAGGACAGCACCAATACAAACATGGATTCTGTACATACAAAACTGGCTACGTGGGGAAAAAATGCAAAAGGGTCCATTCTCAGGTTGCCATATGCAAAAGAAGCTCAGATCTTGACATGCAAGATGAATTATTAGTAAATAACTGATATCCCAAACCTCAAAACTAGTAAGTTTTGGCAGATTAATCTGCATAATACACGAAGACAAAGATATCAGTGCAAGACAGGGAAAGTAAGACTGTCCTTTAGCATGCAAAAAGCACTTAGAGAAGTATCTTTCATATTACATCAAAGGTATTCTTTCTTCACACAGTCTGCATTGCTATCGTTACAGCTTCATGACCTCATCCTGAGCTGCAACTCTGGCCTGCATGAGAAACAGTCAGACCCAGGTCTGACCCAATCCAGAGTTAAGTTTGATGTAACAGACTTTCTCTGCTTCCTCATTTACAAAACAAGAAAATGGACAACACTCTCCTAGCTCAGCAAGGATTTTCTTCACAGTCTATAGCAGAGTTTCCTCTCTACTGGGCAGACCCAGACAGAGAGTCAAGGACACAGATCAAGACTGAGATGAACCCATCACACAGACCTGACAGAGCACAGGGAGTATAAAGCAAAGACCCTGAAGCACAGAAGCCCTCACACTACCCAAGTCAAAGGAAAACATAGACATGACATCATTACTCTCCAAGCTCTTTGGGAGTTCTAAACGTTGGCACACGTTGAGATACACGCTCAATATTCCAACCTACACCAAGGCAGAACTCTTAATTTGGGGGAATCTCCTCTGTATAACAAACTATTGCATCTAGGTTAATAGCCAGGGAAAAAACAAATTCTTTTACTGTTGTAGTAGCCCAGGGAAGTGTTCCTCAGCACATCTCCTAGTAATGGCCTCCAGCATTTTGTTTCTAAGACAGTCTGATCAAGTACACTCACTATAAATTGTTAAGATAAAAAGTATTATAACAGCAGCAAGCAAATTTCTAAGTTGTGTTAGGATTTCAAGCACCAAGCTAGCGATGGCAATGTACTCTCTAGTGCGAGAAGTTGGTCACTGGCATTTAAGTCACATCACAGTGACAAAGCTATATTGAAAACTACTCTGCTTAATCTACTTACTATACAATACAATACACCAGGTTGAAAGAGACCTTCAAGATCATCGTGTCCAACCCAACCAATCCAACCCACCTAAACAACTAAACCATGCAACCAAGCACCACATCAAGTCTCCTCCTGAACACCTCCAATGAAGGTGACTCCACCACCTCCACGGTGGCAATCACTCTCTCTATGAAGAATTTCTTCCTAACATCCAACCTAAACCTGCCCTGGTGCAGCCTGAGACTGTGTCCTCTTGTTCTGGTACTGGCTGCCTGGGAGAAGAGACCAACCTCTGCCTGGCTACAACCTCCCTTCAGGTAGTTGTAGAGAGCAATAAGGTCACCCCTGAGTCTCCTCTTCTCCAGGCTAAGCAACCCCAGCTCCCTCAGCCTTTCCTCGTAGGGCTTGTGTTCCAAACCCCTCACCAACTTTGTTGCCTCAGTTTTCATAACCACATACAAAAGAATAAAGGAGTTGACAGCAAATAATTTTAACATCAACACTGAGTACAGGCATAGTTTAGACTAAATCATAATACACATGAATAAGTAGATGAGCTTCAACTCTACCGTAACAATCAGAACTGACATGTTAGAGTTGTCTTACTGTAAAATTCAAGCAGAATGTCTCTTCTACATCTTCCCCAGGATAATCTAAAAGTTGTTGAAGACTCCTGTGTAACAGGTAGGGAAAGAATTGGGGGGGAATCAGAAATTCAAAAAGCCATACATCTGAAGAGCAAAAGAAATTGAGCAGAAGTAATCTGCACCATACATCTTGGAAATAGGACTGCAAGAATCTGAGTCACCTGAATTTCTTTATTACCAATAAAGAAATACACCTGGAAAAGAGATGCTTTGTTAGAAGTAGGATAAATGTCAATTCACATAAATTATCAATGTAAGACATGCCTACCTAGTACACAAATCCCACTTAGTGATCCTAGCCTTAGAAGAGAACTACATTTTTTGTTTTTAAGGCCTGCTAGGTATTTATGCCATCACTACACAAAGGTCTAAGGGAGTAGAGTAAGAGGGTTAAAGTGTACGTTATACATGTATTCCCATCATGTAGAAAATACTCTTTTCATATCCCTTAAAACCTTGCTCTTGCCTTCCTGGCATTTTGCCTCATTGATAAATGCAGCTGACACTTTGCATGCATAGATCAGACAGCAACTCAGAAGAAAAAAATGACAGCAGTCAAGCAGTGCGATCTGAAACTTTCAGTGTCAGAGGGAACCAATAATCTCAGGCAATTAGGCAGAACATATTCAATGCACCATTTGGAAAAAAGTAGTTCATTAACTCCATTCAACTTCCTTCTCTCTGGCATAGGAGCAGGACACAGTTACACTGTCAGAAATGGGACAGTTCACGTTCTATGCACAGCACCCATCCTGAGCTATGTCGTAAGACACACAGTACTTGCTGATCCAAGCCTGGCTTAAGGGGAGGCTGAAGCTAGGATCTGGGATGACATCATGGAGCCACACAGTGGAGGGACAGGCCCCATCCCTGTTTTCCAACGAGTCTGCTAGGTGTTGACACACGGCTTCTGGAGGTTGGGAAGGTGGGTACAGAGTTTAGAGCCTAAGTAGATGGATTTCATAGTCTGTGAGAGAGAAGTCTTATGTGACATTAACCTTGTGTACTTTGCTAGGATAACAGCTCTCCAAATTAATCCATCACTTAGAATGATCAGGATGTGTTTTATTCATCAGCTTCTACCAGCCTGGCATTTTTTGTTCTCAGTTGGATGGCCTCCCATCCCAGAAAGGCTGCACATGCTTTTCATACCTTCCTTCCGTAGGGGATAGCTCCTTCAAATCCTCTAGGCAGGGCTTCACATTCAAGAGTTTTTTGTACAGAGCCAATGGAAAGTGAAGGTCTACCACTGTGAAGTTGTATATTGCAAGACCACATATGATGCCAATCAAGTGAAACCAGTTGTGTTCTACAAAACACTGCAAAACCACACAAATCCAGATGAGCGGCAGTCACTGATGCAACGCACCATCCCCTCTCCCCTGTGCACCAAGAAGAACAGCTCAGGATTTTCCAACTGGGACCAAAAAAAAAAAATTTTTTTTAAATAAAATAAAAATCAGAGAGCTCTCATCAGGTCCCAGTTTGGTTGCAAATTCCTTGCTGGAATGTGGCACAGAAATAGACTCAGAAACTTTTGTAACCCACGATCAGCTGTGGAAACAGCAACTGCTGCTCCCTACCTGCTTCTTTGCTACATACCTTTGCATTTAGAGATAAACAATGCTTTGATGTTTGCTGTCTATGTACTGCAAGAAAACATTAAGGATTCTCTCCCTATCACCCATTTTATGTTCTATTAAAAGCTTATGCATAACCATCATGCCACCCAGGCAAACACACCAACCTAGGTGCTGGCATACTGGCCTTCATTCCTTCACATATTTACTCCCACGGTGGTTCTGTCAGTTTTATGTCAGTTCCCCTGTATTTGTTAAACATTGCAAATATGGGAAGCATTTTCAGTACTTACACTGTCATTGCTTTTGGTAACACAAGGTATTTTTATAGCATTAACATGAGGAGTAACTACTCTGCAATAGCGTTTACAAGTGAAAAAAGGTACCATGCCATTTCCTTCTTTGTAAAATGTAATAACTAAAATAAGCAAAACCAACCCCACCAGGGCAGCTGCGTCTTAAGGCAAAACTGACAACACCATTTCCCATCTTGCTACCTAGGAAGGTGATGGAAAAAAAGGACATAAGTCACCACAGCTGGCACAATTGTCTTGACAGGTGCAGAACTTGCACACCGTACTCTTCCAAACCCAACCAACTTTCACCACAAACCACATCTCTTGCCATTTAAGAGCTTCCTCACATAAAGCATTAACAAGTTTAGGCCCTGAAGGTGACAGTGAAGCATGACTAAATGACTTAGCTGCAATTACGTGAACAGCAAGGGAAGCACAGTACGCTAATGCCCCTAGGACCTAACCCTCTGTAAACAGCATGTGATTATCACATTCATGATAAAAATTCTGTTAACTATCTTTAAACCAAGGTTTTTTTAGGGCATAAGAATAAAGAGGCAACTTTGTAACAGGCACACCCATCACTGTTCCACTAAAGTTAATGGACCTATGCTAATTTGTACTGACTGAAAATAGAGCTGCATTGTGTCACAGGTGGAAAAGGAGAGGATGATCAACTCTTTCCCACAGTTTGCCTCTAACATTCTCGTCATTCAAATGCAACATATTACTTCTAACGTACACAAACAGGGGGCAAGGTCTTACCGTGTCTGAAAACCACAGCAGGTTTGACTCTGGGTAGTAAGTGAACATGCCGTAGATGGGGTTGAGAAGTTCTTTTAACAACAGGAGGAAAAATTCTTTTGTCACTCCTCCAGCATCAACAGCTTCCTCACCATCAAAGATGACCTGTGGAAAAAGAAGGGCAATAACAGGGATGCAGAGCTGAGACAGAGAGAATCAGGCATCTTTCTAAATGTGAACCACACACAGCGATTTCTCTTAACATGCCCAGACCCCCTGTGACCCATGAGCATGTCTCTGTTTGAAGGGAGGGAAAGGGAGCAGCAGGTGGCAAATCAGGTATTTTGAAAATGTTCCACTCCTTATGTAAATTATAAGTAACCACCTGTCCTCCCAACTACCCAACATGACAGCAGCTGAAGAATTTTGTAGCAACCTCTCAGAGATAAACTATGTCCCATTTTAAGAGGCCTGCTCCTGCAGAAAAGCAAAACAGAGACAGCATATTACAGAAATGGTCCCTGCCCTGTCACTTATGCAGTAGGCACATCTGGAAGAGATTAAACTCCCTGCTTGCCTTCTTGTGAACTGTTCACTGACAAAACACTCCAGGAGTCAGAGGAGAAAGACTGACTGGATCAAATGTCCCTGTGTGCTACACCTACGGAGAAGCCACTATGCACTGGTGAAGTGGTAATGTGAACAGCTGAAAGCCTGTAGAAATGTTGGCTGGATGAGAGTGTGCTAAAGGCATGGGGAAAACTTACTTTAAGAGGCTTCTTCAAATCAATGTCTGAATGGATGCTCAGCTCCCTCAAAGCATCACCAACTAAGTTACTCCTTCGAACATGAAGTACCAGGAAGGGGCTTCTGGCCAGCAGAGGCTCCAGGGTGAGAAGCATAAAGACATTCTGCAAATTTGCACCATTTATTGCAACCTGTAAATAAGACAGGGGTGAAAAAACAGCCCCTCCTCAGCTCCTTTCTTCCTATAGAAGAAAACAGGTTAAAAACTGCACGCCTGATACTCTTCCTTTAGCTTGGTCTCCCCAGTGTGCCTGCATGCCTGTCATGTCCCCGCTCCCCTTTGCCACATCAATGCCTTTTGAGTCTGATGATTGATTCACCAAATCCAAGAAACAGAAAGATCAAGTTCCTGAGCATTTTTAAACACAGAACTGGCGGGTGGGGGAGAGGCTTTATTCATGCTCTTACCGAGTCAAGAAACTCATCATGAACAGAGTCTGGTAAGTCAGAGTCCACAAGGGAAAGCAGGTTACCACCATGACAAGTAAGGAGTCAGCTGACAACTGCTCCTGGCAAGGCACCAGGGAACCCATCACACACAATTCAAAGCTTACACCTACATGGATTTTCTGGAGTCAGTTAGGGCAAGAAGTCCAGTCAAAGCTTTGATCACAAACAGTACATTCATCCTGAATAGCAAATTCATTCTGTCCAGAGTGAACAGCAAATTCATGTTTGTAAACAGTTTAAAAGTTGGTTAAACCTGAGGCAGAAACCCACTGGAAAGCAGGCTTCCTCCATTCCAGCACTCACAGAAATACTGGTTTCTCTGGCCTCTAAATGGTTGTCTTCATAAACATCCTGTCTCTCAGGGTAACAAAATGCTTACCAGTCTGCTGTCCTGACAGCAGCGCACTGCTCACAAACAGGCCAGTTGAAAATACGTACAAGGTGACAACACTGAAAGCAGAAGAGGGCAACTCCACCTTCTGAGGGTAGGCCAAGCCTCCTGTGCCTTGCTGTGAGTTGTGTGTTCAAGTGGACATACAAAAGCTAAGAGAAGGATATTACATGGAACTAGCACCATGGCCATGAGTAACTGTGGTGACTGTTTTCCACCCTGAAGGAAACTGATAACCAAAGATCTCAGCAAAATCATTTCACAGAGGATGGGACTAGTCCCAGACCCCAGCCACACTGGATGAAGGATCAGTATCCAATGCTTTGTCCCTATCAAGAGCCACCTACCTGAGAAACTGGGAGGTTTGCACTGGCACAGAGGCCATTTGTCCTTGTCACAGCCTGGCTGTGAGCTGGTGAGTAAGGGTCCTGGGTCTGAACACCTGATGTGAACACACTTCTGGAGAGCTTTGCATCTGCACCCCTCACTGCAATTGGGAAGGTCAGCTGCTGACAGCAGCTGCTGATTGCAAACATGAACAGTGTCAGGAGGTGGTTTTGAGCCCTCACTTCTGGCAACTGGTCCTCCTGCACCAGGCAGAAACCTGGAAAGAGTGACCACTTACCCGAAAGCTCATTTACTCTTCCAGCCCTACAGCTCTTCTCACCTTATCCTTGGACTTCCATAAATACAGGAGTACTCCCTCCCCATACAGCCTAAATTCCCATGGCATGCACATCTGGCAGTTCTGACATTACCAAACATTTGAAATGAAAGACATCAAGTGCTGCCTCTGCAACATCCAAGGCAAAGAGCTTCTCCACCTACTCTGCTCTCCCATACATGAAAAGAAAGTGCTGCACACGCTACTGCCTTTCCCTGCAGGTATCTATATCATTCTCCCCCTGTACACCGCACTGCTTAGGCCACACCTTGACTACTGTGTCCAGTTCTGGGCCCCTCAGTTTAGGAAAGATGTTGAGTAGCTGGAACGTGTCCAGGGAAGGGCAACAAAGCTGGGGAGGGGTTTGGAACAAACCCTATGAGGAGAGGCTGAGAGAGCTGGGGTTGCTTAGCCTGGAGAAGAGGAGGCTCAGGGGAGACCTGGTTGCTGTCTACAACTACCTGAACGGAGGTTGTAGCCAGGCAGAGGTTGGTCTCTTCTCCCAGGCAACCAGCACCAGAACAAGAGGACACAGTGTCAAGCTGCACCAGGGGAGGTTTAGACTGGATGTTAGGAAGAAATTCTTCATAGAGAGAGTGATTGGCCATTGGAAGGGGCTGCCTGGGGAGGTGGTGGAGTCACCATCACTGGAGGTGTTTAGGAGGAGACTGGATGGGGTGCTTGGTGCCATGGTTTAGTTGATTCGATGGTGTTGGATGATAGGTTGGACTCGATCTCGAAGGTCTCTTCCAACCGGGTTTATTCTATTCTATTCTAAAGGCAGACAAAAGAAGTGGGGCAGGAAAAGATAGAGGAGGATTACCTGCATTTGTAGTTCTGCATCTGTTTGTAACATTTTAGTCTTAGCCTGAGCATCGAAGATGAAAGGGTAAGAACAGAGTGTCACGGCATCCTGTAAGAAAGGCAGGCAGGTTGGTTCCTATCTACAGCTTCCAAAGCACTTCTTTAAATAAGACTCATGAAAAAAAATCATCTTACCTGCATGATAGATGGCCTGACTTTCTGTGAAATAAAAAAAATGGGGGGAAAAAAAAAAAAAAAAAAAGAAAAAGAAGGATGAGAATCTTTTACTCTTGATTTTGTCTCCTGTATCTTTTTTTTTGGACAGTCTAGTTCAAAGGTGACCCAAAGAAAATTTTTCTCCTCTGGGAGCAACAATCTAGGGTCTTTTTTTCCCTCTTTGACAAAAAGCATGAGAACTTCCTACTCAAAATTAAAAAAAAAAAAAAAGCACAAATCCTATTTAAAACTTGATATCAAAAGTCACCAAGAGGACTAACCAGCATAAAAGTCTGTGTTAGCCTGCCATAGGTAAAATTTAGGCAAAACAAAGAAACTACCCCCAAGACAGGCATCACGTGAAACAGGAGAGACCATGAGGCCACAATATGACTATAAAACCACCCCTGCAAATTACTCCTTTCATTAGCCATATTAATGTATTTTTAGCTGGTTTTTAAAATACCACTGCCACATAAGTCTGAGACAGCATTTTGTTGTTTTGTTCACTAAAAATAAGCACAGACCAGCACTATTTAAATGATAGAAAGCAGGGGACGGGGGACACAGCACACAATATTTAGGAAGTCCATGAAAACACACACAAAAATTCTTGCTACAATGAGGGTTTACTCTTGCAACATTCCTTGGAGGATGTTTTTTGGTGTTTTCTTACACTTGGGGTTCCTTCCTTTGCTATAATTAATCTTACTGGTTTCCTACACAGCGTATTCCAGCCCTCAGCTCAGTTACTTCCTTTATTACAAATGGGAAAGTGAGGCATAAAACAGGTGAAGGGTCTTACCCAAGATCACCCAGCAGGTTACTGGAAGAGCCAGGAATAGAACCCACATCTCTTGAGGCTTGGTTCAGTCCCCTAGCCAGAACGCCACACTGCCTCCTCTTACAGAGCAACATTTTAAGATCACTGGCTACATTATTCACAATACCTGCCTAAACAGCAGAAGTAAAGGGTAAAAATTATGATTTTAGAATACAGGATTTGGCTCCTGAGGTCTCTGATGACTGAATTAATCCCCTTGTGCAAGGACTGAATGAAATTCACATGAATAAGCACAGAGATTGTTGCAAGTATTAATTAAATATTGTGAGCTCCAGCTCTTCTGACAGCCTTGTTTTAAGTCAACTTTGGCAAATCACCAAGTGCCCAAAACTGAGTTTTAACATACAGGTGCTCCTATACTGGATACATTACACTCTCATTAAGGATGTTAAAAATACAGATCTACAAACAGAGACACAAACATGAACAGCTATTTCATGACTGTACATAAAACCTCTTACCATTCCAGCCTGATGCAAGAACCACATGAGATAATCCTCCTGAATATCCACCAAGCTGGAGATCTCAGGGATATAAAACTTATCATATTCTACGTGTTTAACCTTCTGATTTACCTAGAGAATAAAACAGCTTTTTGACTATGGACATACTCAGCATTTTTCTTAGAACAGGCAGGTCGCTTTCACAAAAATCAGTTACAGCAGCTTGCAACAATAGAGCCCAGACTATCTTGCAAAAAGATGGGTCTCTTCTGCTAAGAATCAAAATGAATCTCTTGGTTATTCAGTTGCCTCTCCTCCTTACCCAGACTACCCAGCACCACCACAGTGGGAGCAGAAAGCATCAACTCCCCATTCACTGCAAGTGGGTTTGAATAGATGACCTTTAGAAGTCGCTTCCAACCCAAAACATTCTATGATTCTGTGATCAAGGGACAAGTATTTGTGATACCACTGCTCATACAGTCTGGTGGCTCAGCAGCAACATTCTAGTGTTTGAGACAGGACTGTATCTTCAGGTACCTTGAATTCAGGGGTGGGGGGCACAAAAACGAAACAAAACCCACCAAACCACAAACATTTACATCCTCCCCATGTTGCGTGTTGGTGGACAGTGACACAATTCACAAGCCAGGGCCACGACCATTCTGCCCCAGTCGATTAGTCCCTGCCTGAATCATTGTGGGCCAACAGGAATCCAAGTTTTTCTCTTACCTTGTGCAGTTTTTCCAGAAGTCTGAGAGCAGCTGTAATGTAGCTGCTGAATAGGACTGGGATCAACAGTGTCTTTCTTCCGCTGAGGAGGTAAACCACTGCTCCTTTATAGAGGTCCACTAACCTGAGGAAATATCTTGGGCACACTTGAGACCACCAGTTATCTGGAAAGCAGAGGAACATCAACAGAAATCCAGAATTAAAGGACAGAGCAAACCCTACATAAAGGGTTACAGCTGAAAATTGGGAAGCACACCTAAAGATCAAATAAAAAAACTTCCCTGTTTCTCTAACTGTAGCAACAGGAAAGTGAGCAGAGTCAGCTAGGTATCAGAAACTTAAAAGCTCTTCCCTCTACACTCTCATACAACCACCCCAGTCATTACCCAGCCCCACTTCCTGATCAGTGTGAGAGCCTGAATTCAAAGTTTTTGAGTCTTCAAGGTACTGTTTCAAGTATCTTTTGACCAAGACACTGTCACCTTGCAGGCAAACCATTGTCTTTCACGAGTGATTAAGAAAGCCATTGCCTGGACACTTCTCTGTAGTACCACATACTTATCTAGAAGGTGTCAGAGCGTGTCTCCTGGCACTCGTGCACTACAGATCTGAACTCACCCTCTTCAGAGCGGCTCATTTCTTTCTTGACAAGGACACATAACCCTTTTCTCTTCTCTGAAGGGACGCTGACTGTTGGCTTCCTTGCCAACCAACCCCCCCACAAAGCACAAGCTGAAGCCTGGGATCATAACAAGCATTAGAAACAAACACCAAAGTATCCTCAAGTGGCAGCAGAACAACAGATTCCAGCAGGCAAAAAGTGTGAGAATCCTTTACATTTCTGTGTGGACTACTGTGAGTAGAGGAGGGACATTGTTCAGAAGCCTCTGAGTAGAGTAAAAGTAAAATCACTAAACCTCAGTGGAGGTTTGAATGCATTACAAAGCATTTTACACAGTAATAAGAGATTTGGTATAAGACAAACTTAAAGAGTAAAATAACAAGAAAAATAATATCTTAGCAAACATGAGTAACAATCATTAACCAGTATCTGTTCTACTTAGCTTAAAATGAGCTCACAGGAAATAATATCATCAGGAATTAGAACCCTCAGCAGTGGGAGAAGAGCTGGGGTGTTCAGTTTGGTCTCAGATGAGTCAATAGGTTTTTCTGCACCCAGAACAGGACACCCAGAACTCTATATGATATTTTTCTATTCACCTAGTACAGAAAGGATGTTCTAATGTAGATAAAACTTACTGAGTTTAAGAGAATAAGGTTATTTAATCTTCTTGATATACAAAAATCTATGTTCACCAAGGCAAGCAAATTTATTTGGACCAGAGTCACTAAATGTAGGTAAACTAGATAAAGTAAATTAGATAAACCTCCCTAATAAGTGTTCTTTGAAATTATCTTTTTGTGTTTTATATTATTGTAATGAACTTCCATATCTCACCTGAATGGCACATTCATCATTACCTCATAGTTCATGTATAAAATTCAAATTTTATAGGGGAAGGGGGAGGATTCCTTGAGTCCTTTTGGTTCACAGCTGCTTTTTAGAGGCAACTGCTTCATAACAAGACCCAATATGACAAATAACACCCAATTAACATTGCAGCTGCTGTTAACAGAACAGAAAAAACTAAAGGTCTAGGGAGGTTGTTCTCTCCCTCTACACTGCCCTGGTAAGAGCACACCTGGAATACTGTGTCCAGTTTTGGGCTCCCCAGGTCAAGAGAGACAGGGACCTGCTGGAGAAAATCCAGTGAAGAGCCACGAGGATGATTAGGGGACTTGGGCACCTCCCCTAAGAAGAGAGACTGAGAGTCTGGTAGCTGTTTAGTCTGGAGAAGACAAGACTGAGAGGGGATGTGATCAATGTCTATCAATACCTGAGGGGTGGGTGTAAGTGGAGGGGCCCAAGCTCTTTTCGGTGGTGCACAATAAAACAAGGAACAACAGATACAAACATGAACATAGAAGATTTCACCTCAAAATGAGAAGTTTTTTTTACAGCGAGGGTGACAGAGCACTGGAACCGAACGCAACACTTTGTGTCCCAGGTGAACAACAGGCATCTGAAATGCTGGCTTCTTACCAAGAACTTTGCTGGGGTTGGTATCTAGGCGCAGGATAGCCATTGCAAGAGGAAGCGTTAAGGTGATGTAATACTTGGAATCCTGAAAGGGTGGGAATTCAGGGAGAATCAGATAGATCCTCATTGCCTCCACATCTGGTGGTGAGCTGGACAGCTGTGGAATCAAAAAACTTTCAAAGCTCTTCAGTATCTAGAAGAAAAGAAGACAAAAGAAGGTAACTTATCATAGGTGATAGAGCTTCTCCAATGTAGATGATGTGTAAGAACAGATGAACTGGACCACACTCAGAATGTGCAGACTTAACAGCTTTTTGCTGATGATCTTGTGAAAACACTCCATCAGAGGGGACTAAACTCCAATTTCTCCAAAATGCATGAACTTTTGCATAGATCTTTGCAGGGCTGACTAAAGGTTAATTAACCTCTCTTGGTAAGGTCACAATCCTCTTTTAAAAGTAGAAGTCAGAGTCAAGGTAAAGCTGTAACAATTATAGCTAAAAAATGGCACATGGAACATAAGTGATTTTATCCCAGAGCTCTGCACTCGTGAAAGAAACTTCAGTCAGAGTAAGTTATACAACCATAAAGCACTCAACTCCTGACAGGCAATATATAAGTACATAGTCATCATTTACAAGTATAACGTATGTGGAATTCATTTCAGCAGCCACTTTGAAGTATTAAAGACTATGAGATAAAACGTTAAAAAACAAGCCTTAGAGACACATTCTGAGAAGGTAACAATCAGCCCAGGTCAATAGAGATGTATCCATTCATCCATTCATGGGAAAGATCTGGCCTGCAGATTTGCAATACAGCCATTCCCAATACAGCTGCTGGTACTTGCACATTACAGAAGAATAAAGTCTGTATTTCCCCTCTGAATACCCAAAACCCCAGAAGTGCAATACCTGGTCTAGGAGAATGGAGTGCTGAGAGTTCATCAGCTTCTCAAACAGCACTCTGGTGGAGTCCAGATCAATCCCTGGGATCTTTGGACTGGTTTTAAAATGTTCATCGATTCTTTAAAAAAATCCCAGACAGACAGGCATAAGTATCAGGAAGAGACACCACTACCTGTGCATTGGCATGGCCCAAGGGCAAGCATGGGGGAAATCACCTCTAAGGAATTAACCAGTCTAGAAAGAAAGAAGAAGTTGGAATTTTCTTGCTAAAGACAAGATGGACAGCTTTACCTTTTGAACTCCTCTGGGCTTCGCCTAGGGTTGGGATTCTTGCAGAGAAACACTTTGTCAGTCTTTGATTTCCCCAGGATGCCTTCCCTGACTGAAGAACCTGCCTAGACAATATGTGCCTATCATAGGTATCGGGATCCTCTGCCGTCTTCATACACACTACTTTTATAGCAAAATCTGTTTTCTAAAGCAAAACAATGACCACAAACACAGCACAGCTGAGAACATCTTCAGGCTTCACACGGTCTTCAGCTGTAACAAAGATGCACTATCGTTTCTGCCGTGCTTGAAAGGTTGTCATTTATGCAGGCTACCCGTGTAAGAGGGACAATGAAGACTATGGTTGTCTGCAGACTTGCCTTAGCAGTGTGATAAGCCCAATCCCCTACTGTCTCAAAACAATGCATGTTGCAGGATAGGGCCCATGGCCCTCAATGAGTCTACCGTCTCAAACAAAGCGTGACAATACCTGCTCTGGAATAGACAGGGTGGTGGCCTTAATAGCTCTGAGAGCGAACTGCAGTTTGGCCAAATGGCTTAAAACTAAGGAGATCATTTCCCCAGAGGCACAAATTCCCTCTTTTAAACCACTGCAACAGCATCACCGAAAGGCCGGTGGCACCCTCTGTGACACCTCACTCATGCACACCTCTCTTTGTGACTTGAGAGACCGACTGCAGGGTCCAGATGTTGCATCTGCTACAGACGACCCTGCTAGAATGTACACCAAGAACTCCAACTATGCCCATGAGACCTCGTGGAAACCAAGGGTGGTGATATCTCTTTCTCTTACTTCGTGTCAGTCTCTATTTCTCTTTCTCTCTCTCTCTCTCTCTCCCCCCCTTTCCCCTCTCCTTTTTCTTCCCATTTTCCCTCTGCTCCAGTCCATTACCAGGAGTTTTCACTGGCTCTAATAAACTTAACTCATTGACGTTTGGCATCAGTCACTTATTCTCACTCCAGGGGAATTTTTTGAATCTTAGCACAACTTCCCACGCTGCTGCCCAGGGTTGGCTTGGAACACAGGGTCATGACAAGTAGCCACATCTAGCAACACTGAATGTCTAAGTCCACATCTGGAGCATGATCAGCACTTGCAGCAAAAGCTCTCGGCACCATTGCCAACAGTAAAGCTGCACATAAAAATCTTGCAGCTAGCAAAAAAAGTCATTGCTACAATTCCACTGACATAAGGATTTCCCAAATCTGTAACTACTCATCCAAGACTGTGCTGTATCAGACACTCTGAAGGAAAAGGTAGTTATTAAAGATGGGATGCATTTGTCACTTTGCTGGTGTGACTAACAACATGAGAAACTAAGCACAGCCAGCTGTATTAGAATGACTATTTCCCTAACAATAGAGGCACTGAGCTGGAAACGAATTCTCAGTCCTCCTGTGGCACACAGTGCTTGAGGCTATGGCTTGCAGAAGTATTACTGGAGTCTGCCCAGTCACAGTCATGGAAAAGCTGCTCTTCCATCTAACTCTGTGTACCACAATGCTGCACTGCAAACAGGTCCACGTGGCATTAGAATACTGGAGGAATATACTAGGGTATTGCTGTCAAATCCATCCTGACATAAGGCTTCACATATAAAGGTACATGGTTAAATGCAGACCCACTTTACTGTATGGTGGCATCAAATTTTGTCATTCCTTTGGTCAAAGATTTTTGTGTAAAATGAACTTTTACTTTTTTTCCCTGCAAATTTAACTTTAACTTCAGGTCCTGCACTAGCCAAGGTATCACTAAGTGGAAGTCAAACTTCACTCATTTCCACATTTATAGGAGAAGTGGAACTATTTACACCGACTCCATTTCGACACCCCAACAAACATTTCAAACCAACATGACAGCTCTCTTTGATGCAGTAGCATGCTGCCTTGTCTCTACACTAGAGACAAAACCACTGGACAAGCAGAAAAAATGCAAGAACAATGAGTAAATTGTCTCCAAGCTGCCCTTGGAAAATATTACTCAAAGATTACTCAGAGTAGCTAAGCTTTTCTTCACCTAATTACAGGTCATTTACTCATCATACTATCGGAAAAAAATTCACCTCCTCTTCTTCTTATGCTATTACCTCCCCAACATTTACAGACACAACCAACCCAATCCTTCCCAACCCACAGCCTTTGATTCAGCTACACATATTACAGCCTTGTCACCACTTACTGTCGGTTACACCCATCTGAACTCCTGCTTTTGTAAGCAGGAAGACAGAACTTTCCACAACTGAGGTCACCTAAAAGGAATGTGCTTCCATGCTGCCTTAAATGTGTTTTTCAAGATCAGCTTGTGTTGATGTGTACCTCCATACACATCAGAGCCCATCAGCTAGCTCAGCTGGGTGAGAGACTATTCATATACCTGACATCATTAATTTCCCTTTCTGTCTGATTCCTAGCCCTCTCCATTTCATAAGCATAAAACTCAGTTGTGACAACTCCAAGGAATCTGTGCCACTTACAGTACCCTCACCACACACTTGCCTAGACTATTTGCCTTCCTTACCCAGCTCTGACCACCCACCTCTTCAGTGGACACTCTCTGCCCCCATCTCCTCCCTGATCAGAAAAATCAAATCCCACTGCAACAGTGAGTGAAGGGATTCCAGTCTGCCTGAAGGGAAAGACACACTTCTGTAAGTTTGCCACTTACTTCTTCTCCAAGAAGCTTCCATTCCAGCAGGCAGCTGAAGACAGTATCTGAACAACATTGCTGTTTGCAGAAGGAAAACAAAAGAAAAGAGACACAGTGGTTATGAACAGATGTCCCAACAAACCTCTTCAAGTCTCATCCTTCTTTCTATGGGAAATAACGTCAGGATCACCCCTTCCAAGGCATAGAGGGTAAACAGTTCATTCAGGATCACGTTAATGACCCTCCCTAACAACACTGCCAGCACTGCCTCCCACCTATTCTGTCCTTCTCATGGCAGGCACACAGGGGAAAGAACTGAATGGCTCTGTTCACAAGTTCTTGCTGTTTCTCATGAACTCTAAGCACAGAGTGATGGACTAAAATCCATTTCCCACCCATCATTTGCAATATTCTGCGGTAGCCTCATATCCCTCTGGTTTTGCTCAGAAGTTCTAACCTGGTGGCCTTGTGACAGGTAACTGTCCTCCCCTTGGAAAACTACCGAGAACCACACTTGACAAAGCTGCTGAATTTCAAGCGCACGCATGGCACGGAAGCCAAAGAAACTAGTTAAAGAACATTTTCAGGAAAAGGCTTGTCCAGTGCCATGATACCTACTTGACAGAATTAGAACTGTTCTTTTCTAAAAGCTTTTGCCTCCAGACATCTATAGTTTCATCATTTATTAAACAGGTGTAACGTGTTTCATTTATGGTCCGGAAATCATCAGCAGGCAAGGAATTCTGTGAGAAGATACAGATTTCAGCAAAGACAAGGCTAATAGAACAATTCCTTCTTATCCACAGTCTCTGGGTTTGAAATGTAACTGATAGCTTCATTAGTGTGGTGGTCTCTGAACAAGTTTGGTTAAGAAGCTGTGGCATTACTGGGAAGTCCAAAAGAAAAGGCTTGGCAAGCTCTGGAAGCTTATTACCAAAACCAAAAGATGCATTGTGTAGTCTGAGACAGGGGAGCAGACCTGAAAAGCTACTTCATTCATTTTACCTCATACTTGGAGCAAAGCACAAATGTTTGGTCTCCTCCAGAGAAGATATGTTTAACAATGTGATATTTACAGGCATCTGTTGAAGAAAGACACAGTTGTGTTAGAGGTTGATGAATGCAAGTTCCTACTGCCACATTTGCACTGCCAGTGTCTCAGGTTTTACACTACAAGGAGCACCTGGATCCCTTGAAGGTCAGATTGAAGTCAGTTGGAAGTCAAGCACTGTACCGCTTCCTTGAGAGAGACACAGGGCCTGGCAGGAGGGAAAAGTTGTAATTTTAAAACTGTAATGGGAGTTTTAGTGAGAAACCAAAGCCCTCAGAAATTAGCATTAGAAAATTTCATAAAGGCTCAAGATCACCAAATGCTGAGCTCTGCCACGAAAAGAAAAAGGTAGAGGGCACACATCAACAGAGAAAGCAAGAGGTCACCCAGCCACACCTATAGTACTTTTAGGACAGGAGGATGGGTTACTTTTGCTATTTCTAGAACTTTTGCAGAACAATGTCAAGATGTCTTTAGACATCCACGGGTGAAATGAAATTAAATTATTTATGTCCATTTGCAACTCAAAATTGCACAGAGTACATACCAGGCTTCCCTGAGAGTTGCCCATTGTGAGCTGCCCAGTGACCCTTGACAGGAGAGGGACACTTAACATTGCAAGTGTGCCCTGTTCCCAGCTGGCCTCTTGTTCCACAGCCAAATGCATAGATCATTCCTGAAGAAGGCACAAAGGCTAATGTGTGACGTCTGTAACAGAGATGGGTACAAAGTTCGAGCCTTGTTTAACAATTAGAAGAGGGGAAAAAAGAAAAGACAAATAAAAACCAGACTAAATCTTATTCTTGGTTCCCTGAGGCCAGCACCTGGTGTAGAGCAGCATATCTGCACTAGCATCAATGCTCATCTTTTGCCACCTGATGGCACCAGTTTATGTGATGGAGCTCTGGAGCTCTTTGGGTAGACGTGACAAAGAGCAGCTTCCACCAGCACAGGGCTGGTATCAGGCTCACAGACGGAATTAGCTTAGTCATTTTCTGCTCCTGTACATGTTGAAAGGCAACAACACAGCACCAGTGTTACTAACCCTCTTCAAGAAAGAGGCTGGAAACTTGCAGCCAAAGATGTTGCTGCTCTAAAGTTTGGTTGAATTAAGATGGAAAGGTACCTTTTACCAGGTTACAGTGCAGGGAACAACTCCAATTCCAAACAATCTACTTTAGAGTGCCTTAAAATCCTCATGGGAAGTGAAATTTAAATTAACTTAATTTTAACATGCAAGATGCAGAAGCAAAACTTTTACCTTCTATTTACAAGGCTCTGTGTCAGCATTAACCTCCACCACAGAAAATTTCTGACTGCACACAGGACTCACCTGCCACAAGCGATCTGGGATACTTCACTGCCCATTAGCTCAAGAACTCTTCGGGGTTCACTTCATCATTCATGGAGTCATGTCCCAGTTGCCCACAGGAACCTGCACCGAACGTGAACACCCCTCCACTCTGTTAGCAAATCAAACAGCATATTCTCCATTTAGGGACCCATAACCCAGCAGTACCTGACTCCAGTTTCAATACAAGCCCAAGCTTTGGCAGAGGTTGCTGGGGATTTCCAAAGGTTTCAGAAAAACTTGGGTTCTGATAATGCAACTTCCAAATAGCTACCTTGCCACCCAAGAGCGACTAAAAGAATTATCTTTAGGTATGTCTACATTAGACAAGTTTCCTCCACCATAACCAGGTGAGTTTGAAATCCCAGCAGGTTTAAAAATAGCTGAGTAACACCTATTATCTCCATGGTACTTTACATCCATCTCTGTCAGGTGCGGATCAAAAACACTGTGACCTTTTCCTTTGAAAAGGAACTTCCACAGAACTAATCTTCTACAGTGGTGTTTTCCCCACAGCAATTCCAAAGACAGCTGTTTCATTAATTTTACAGTGGAAAACGCCAAATCACCAAAAAAAGGACACAATACCTAGGAAGTGGCAGAGGCAAAGCAAGCACCGAGCAGTGATCTTCCAAATCCTAGCCCCGTTCTCAGTCTGCTAAACTATACTTGAGAACAGCAGGGTTGGAGATGGAAATCTCTTGTAAATGTTGCAAGTGACTGATAATGCTTCACTTAAACACCCAGTTGTTTTCACTTGCATTTTATTCTGATGCACAATATTACTCCTTTATTATCTTCCAGCAAAATGCTATACTCATGCCTTTGAATGTATGCTTGTAAGGTTTTTTCCTTAAAAGCTAATTTCTCTGAGTGATTCACCTGAGTCTCACTGTTTATCATAATGGATTACTAATATCTTCAAATCTCAGAGTAAGCAGCAAGATACATTTTCCACTTACATTCTTTCAACGTGGTTGGATGGAATACCACTACCAAGGAAACTAATGTGACACTATCAGGCAGGACAGCAGCCAGAGTTCTCAGGTTAGCATTTTTACCTTTGTCAGAACTGCTGTGTGATCCTCTCCACAGCTGATGTAAACAACCTTCTGAGATCGCAACAGCTTCACATGACAAGGGGATTCTCGGTCTGCATTGGAGACAAAGGAAATAAAGATGTTGTTTCACAAACCGAAGTGTCTGAGGAAACTACTGGCAGTCTAATTTTCAGATGTGGTCTACAGGCACAACGGAAGCTTTAACAATGTCCCCAGGTCCTTCTCGCTGTTTTCCTTCTTCAATTCTTGAAACATTTGTTCCGGCTCAAAGAAAACTGTTGCAGTGTGCAAATGTTGAGAATCCTCTATAAACTCAACGTGCACTTGCAGTTTGGGAACTATGATGAGTGCAGCCAAGCTACATCCACTTTCAGCCTCATGCTCCATTCCACTCTCTTTGCTGATGACTGCAAACATTTGTTTCCAAAATCCTGCTTAGACATTTTCCATACAGTACAATCCTGACATGTGGAACACACTAGCACAACACATGACAAGCTAAATCCCAAGGTATATTTAAATGCCTGGCCTTCCCTCTGGTGTCATCCTGTAAGATGATGATCCTCCTACTTGCAAAGACTAATCACTGCCAATCACTACACGATGCTCTTCTCCTTCACTCTGCAGCCATCCCTTTTTTAAGGCTCTCACCCATGGATCTGACATCCATGGATTTCAAAATCAGAGCACATTTTTCATTAACTTTGTTCTGTATTATAGCACTCTGATATTCATTTTGACAGGAATGACAATTCTTATCTCTAGAGCATAAGTGTTTTAGTAACACTGCTGTAGAATACTCACGTTTGTCGACTTTGTCACTCATGTTCACTAAGTAAAACTCACTCTGTCTTACCATGATTCACTTACCATAAATATTGTGTATTTACTATAGTGCCATGTACTGGGGATGAGCAGAGTATGATCCCTGGCCAACACAGCCCCACACCCAGATACCTCTTATACGCACATTTAAGATTAGCCCCATGTCAGAGCAAGCTTCTCCTATATTGTGTAGGTTTTGGCCAGGATAGAGGTAATTTTCCTCACAGTAGCTAGTGTGGAGCTGCATCTTGGATTTGTGCTGTAAACACTGAGCAAGTGCTTACACACACACACACACACAAGGCCTTTTCTGCTTCTCACACCACTTCACAAGTGAGAAGACTGGGGGTGCACTCAAAGTTAAGAGAGGATGCAGCTGAGACAGCTGACTTCAACTAACCAAAGGCATATTCCATACCATGTGACACCACACTCAGCATACAAAGCTGCATAAAGAGACACTGCTCCTCTGTGCTCTTCTTGAGTTGCTCGAAGGTCACATAAACACTCAGTAAAACTAGTCAATGCAAAATGAAAATAGGCAATGCAAAATGAGACACTAGGTCAAAGAGTCCATCCTTCTTTCACCTAGGAGCATCATTTCAATACCTCGTTCATCACTTAGTCCCAGTTGTCCTGAGCTGTTCTTCCCCCAGCCAAACACAGCTCCAGAGAGAGAGAGGGCAAAACTGTGGGCTCCACCTGCAGCAACCTGAGCCAAAGGGATCCCATCGAGAGACTTGACACGTTGAGGACTGGCTTGGGAGGGACATTCTTTTCCCAAGCCCAGCTGACCGTAGCTGTTCTGTCCCCATGAGAAGAACTGACCATCTGAAACAAGGACAGAAACAGAGCAGCAAGAAAAAGCTAGTCAACAGAGAAGTCAGTTTGTCAAAATGAACAGCAACTGATGCTAGGCATTTCACTTCCACCCAAGCCTCAGGATGGCAAAAAATATAAAAATCAATAAATAAATGATCAAGCAGGATGTTTTTTCACCAAAACAAAAGCACAGTCTGAAGCCACTGGCAAAATAAACAGACGTGCAACTAAGTGCAAAACACAACAGACTGCCGTAACTTAAACGGCATAACAAAGAACAGTCCACGTTGCATACAGAAGAGTAACAGCCAAGGATAATTTCAATACAAAAATTAATCACACACATTTTACTACATCAAGATGGAAAGCTGTTAAGTGCTCCTGCCATCATTCAATAGTAAGACAGTGGGTGGCCTGTGTGCAAGCTTTTTTTCTTGACAGTATTGGCAAAGCTCTTCTTCAATATTCATGGTATCTGATCCATTTTACAGCCCTCCATTTGGCCTGAAAGCAGTTGGGATAAGGATGTCCTTGGTTTATTATGCAGAAATATGCACTCTTGGACACTGTGCAAGAAAACAGCACAAATCTGGGGAATAAATAATTAACATTACAGTACCTGCTGCCAAAGCCAAGCAATGCCAATTTCCACAGGAAACCTGCAGTATTGTCTGTTGGTTCAGTTTCTTTATCAACCTAAAGACAACACCACCATTTTAGAGTAAGTGTCTGCCAATACAGCTAGGTCAAAGTTACAGTTTCCATTCAGATATTTGTTCTACACATACCCTGTAGTTTTGAGACTGAGCAAAAGGGTGGTACAGATCCTTATGTAAAGATGCAAATCTGTGGAGACCTTTAGACCCTTCACTACTGACTCTTACTTACATTTCCTGCTATAACACTGAATCCAGCCTTCTGGAAATGGTGAAAATATCTGGTTCTTGGTGTGTTTCTATTGCCTTTTCACATTTTTGCTGATGTCAGGGGCCTAGCAGTCTCTACAAGTTACAGCATCAAAACCTCTTCAGTGTGTTGTACAGAGAATAACATGTGAAAGGCTCAAGTTATTTCACAATAGTGTTATTTTTCCAACAGCACCATCACATTGACACGTGAGTCTGTACCAGAGCCACCCATAAGTTAAGGAACATCTTTCCACAGCGCCCTTCAGCTCAAAGATTAATATTTTGTGACTGAAACTCTTCCTTTAAATACTGTTTCAACAATTAAGCCACCCCAAACAGCTGTCACAAACTTCTGCACTGGATCTGCAGTGGCAGACCAAATAAGAGATAGACTACATCTGTTATTAATGTAACATCATAGAACACCAGGAAGTAGAAACAAAGCAGCTATCTTTATTATGGTGACAAGCTGAGACCTATCATCTCTGAATTGCCTTGGACAGAGGAGTCTGGGTGTTTGCCAGCAGCAGCATTGACATGTCCTTACACTTAACCCTGTCAGTGCTCAGACACAGATAAGACACATTCAGTAAGTAAATTATGAAAACTGAGCACTACCCTAAGTTTCTGAGCAGCATTCACAACTCAGAACTGCAGTAGGCTGGTTTAGTAGCTTTGCTGCTAACAGGCAACACTGCAAAAGAGGTTCAGAGCTGAATTGCTAGTTCATGCAGTCATAGATTCTTCTTCCCATTCTTGAAGGGTACCTCTGACCTCAGAGGACTTCCTAGGGACTGGAATAGAGACAGGTATCACACACAGCATTTCTATTTTTGGGTCTCCCCTTGTGCACCTCCATGTGCTGTACAAAACACGGTGGCATTTTTCACTGAGGAAGTCAAGAACACTCTGATTTTCCTTTCCATGCTCCAAGTATCCATGAGCAGCAAGAATGCCTGCCCTGCCCTAAATCTCCTGAGGACTAGTCCAAGTACCAGAGGTGCTCAGGGAGCACCAGCACAGTATGGAAAAGGAGGAGGAATCAGCCTCATGTCCCTATATGATAAGTACCCAATTACTGCCCTTGTGAGAGAAAACAATGCTCCCACCAACACCAGGCTGGAAGTCAAGCAACCCTTGCTGCATCACCTCCACAAAGCTGCCGTAAGGAAACTCAAACTCATTAAAAATTTACCTTGGTACCATCACTGCATCTTCTACGGTGGTGAGGCCCAACTGTCCATCACTGCCAGCACCCCAGGAGAAGAGCTGGCCCTGGTCACTGAGCGCCACGCTGTGAGACTCTCCACAGGCCACATGCACAATGTGCTGCCCAGCCAGGGCTTCAATTTGCTCTGGGGAAAACAGAAAACCACACTGGTCACAGGATTAATCTCATGGCGACATGTAGACACCGGGTCTGGGCAAATCTATGTGCAAAGATGTTCAGATGGGTGCACTGATCCCCAGGTTTTGGTTTAAAATACTTCCCTTCCTACAAGACAAAGTGGCCAGTTTTACTGAAAATATGTAGTTGCTCAGCTCTTCTGAAAGCCTGGACTGCAAATCACAGGAGAAAGACAGGTACACAGCCACCAAGCAGAGTGACACACACCCTCACAGACATAGGGAAAGCAGGTTATTTAGGAACAACCACGCTTTCCAGATTTGAGCTTTACTCAGTTTTGATGTGGGGATCAGCCAGGACACAGAAACTGACAGACCCTGTAAAACACATTTGACCTTCCACAGCTCTCATGCCCAATGCCGATGAGCCATTCACAAAGCCAATCAAGCCATTAGCCCCTCACTTTATTGCTGGATGTGTGAAAGCATATGTATTACAACATCCCTTGTGCAAAACTCTGAACACCTTTGAACCTATTAACCTACTACTACCACTGCCAAACACTCATTAAAAAGTCTCACAAAAGGAAAGCAAAGCAAGAAAATTTTATGGAGGAATAAAAGGGGGGGGAAGGAAAAAAAAAAAAAATGATGATGACACACACCAAAGGGAAAAATAATCAATACATAAAACCACTCAATCCTCTGGAAGATGACCACAACCCACAGTTGTCTTGTTATCCTTACATCAGGTTAGGAAACTGAAGTAGGTTTTACAACTGTTCTTACAACATCAATAGCCCATTTTTTTCATGTTCATTTGTAAAAACTGTAAGTCTTGTTTTGCTAGCAAACTTTGAAAATGCCACCCATCTAATGGGAAGGCTCCCCACAAGCCAGAGAGAATGATTTTTTTTTTTTCCTTCCCTGAACAGATACAAAATATTTCAGGTGGATGAAGCTTGTTGAGGGCAGCTTATTGAAGCCCCACTTGCCTGCAACATGAGAAGGAAGGATAGTTAGATGTCGTTCTGTGAAAATGATACCCACAACAAGGGCATCCAGAAATCATTAACATACTTAGCAACAAAAGCTTCATACTGATCAATCTAAATGTCTAAAACTAATTTAAGAGGAAGGCATCCCTAGGAAGGCTTGCCTTCCAAGCATGTGAGTTCAAAAAGTCAGAAGAATCCCTAAAGGATGTTGTGAAAGAGAAAGCTGACAATTTTTTAAGTGTGTATTCTAACAGTAAAATGGTACCCAAACATCTATTTCCTTTCACTTAAAGTAATTAATGGCAGTGGAGGGGCAGCTCACAAGTAACAAGCCTACTGCCTGGCTATCCTTTAGCCCCTTCATCTAACAATGTCCTCTGCCCTGCAGCTCTTTCCAGCCAGACTGCTTTCACTCAGTCCCACTGCCAGCCCCACTTAAAGAAACCTACTTAAAGGTTTTGAGGGCAAGCACCCCATTCATACCCATGGGTATTGTCATACCCATGACAATATCCCTGACATACCATCAAATTTAACCAAGCTCCTGCTGGAGAGGATTCCACCATCAGAAGAAGAGGGATGAAGCCATCCTTGTCTCCACAGGGAATGCCTTTGATTCACAAACCCATCACTTTGCTGCAAGATTGCTGTCCAGAGTGCACTAAGACTGCCTATCCTCCAGAGCACCTGATCTCTTAACACTGGTTACAAACTCGCCAACCTGTCCTTCTTCCAAAGCTGGTCCCCAGACACTCCAGGAAATAACACAAGTCTGACAAAAGGACAATATGAGTTAGGGCATCCATAACAGAGACTGTCTTGCTACCTGCAAACATGACTGAGCTAAATTCTCCCCTGAGAAAGCAGTATTTGCCTTAAAGCGTATGTGCCTCTCTTGCTACGGAAGGACTACTGTAAGCTGGCCCTGAACCATCAGAGCACCTTGGGGAGGTGACAGAAGACTCCAGTGACCAAAGATCAGCTGGGAGGGGAGGAGGGGGAGGGAAGTGTCCTGAGGCACCAGGAGGCTGCGGGCAAGGACTACTAGCAAGGGCTTTACACACTGGGAAATGGGGAAGACATCCAAGAGGTTTGCAAATTCAGAATGGTTGCCCCATAGACTCCATCTTAAGTTTAATTTGGCAACACAAACCTGGCCTTGCTGCATGTGCCATCCCAGGGGATTAATAAATACCAACTTGTTTTCAAATGCTGCCATGTCACTGAAAGCCTTCAGTAACTGCACTGCTTACCCAAGAACCAGAAGACAGCCTCACCGGCTGACCACAGACAGAAACACATGCCTGCCTTGGAGCTGAAGATTTCTGCCTGAGGAAATGTATGCATACAGTCCGTCTCAGCACAGTACATTCCTAACACACTGTCAATTGCAGCTTGCCTGCAAAGTCACTAAGAAATGTAAATGACAAACAGTTTAGGTTCTATATGCTCGCATACACCTCTTTCCAGTGCTGGAAAAAAGTCACCCTTCCCCTGGGGGCACAGACTGCCCCTGCAGTCCAACAGGGTCCCAGTTCACTGTCAGGCTTGCCAAGACACCAAATGTACTCTCTCTGCTAACACATGGGTAGTATTCTCAAAAACATCTGACAATCTTATCTTTGTTACACCCCTTCCTCACATCAAGCTACAAGGTGTTGTAGTGATTGGTATATGCTTATTTTCATTTCCAGAGCACCACAACACCACTATTCACTCCTTAGAAAAGGTGCATCACTGCACTGAGATGAAGAGTACAAAGGGTGAAGTCTATTCTTAGTATTATGTCTTTAGTAACTGAAGAATACCAAATGGAGCTTGGTAGGCACAGTTATATACAAAGCTAAGCAGAACAAACCCTGAAAGCAACAGGGAAGGGCTGAGGGAGTTAGGCAATACAGTGTTTCAATATGTCATAAAACTTTCAAAAAAGCAAACAAAACAGACTCCAAGAAGTACATCCTGACCTGACCCAATCTTTTCATTCTGAAGCCATCAACTGTCTCAAAAAAGCACCAGTGCTTGGAAGTCATTTATCAGTTCTCAGGGAGTTCAAGTTTTCATTTATGTCTACTTTAACTCATGGATCTCAGCATAAACAGATATATGAAGGTTTGCCTTCTTTTGGTCTTAATCTTGTTAAATATTCTCATAAAACACACATTAGAGCAAAGAATGAGGTCAAATCAAAATGCCTTCAGGACAGCCCTTCCCTGAATGGTGACAGGTCTGGTTCCCAGGACTGCTCTTGTGTTTTCTTGCCTGTGTGTGGTTCACAGGGACACTCCAGCAGAATCCGAGGACAGGAACTGTTTCTGTAACTCAGCTTGTTGACCGTCAGTGCCTCCAGCTTAAAGACTTGGGAAAAGGCAGTAAACCTGGGCCATGACTGAAAATACCTGAAAAGCTCACCTTCAGTCCACAGATTCACTACTTTATACAGCAAGGCTTACACTTTGTCCCCACAGTGCTGGAAAGCTATACAACAGCTTCAGTAGCTGCAACTGCTGGAAACACAAAGCACTCAGCTGTACTGCACTGATTAGTTGCACAGGCAATGAACAGTTAATTAGCTTTCCTACTTCTGGTAAGTTTATCAGAGTTGGAACACCCTTTCTGGGTACAGCTTCCAGCTGCTCACAATACAGGCTTTTGCTGCAGAATCCTACACCTATATTTGTACCAGGATGTACATGAACAGTACCAAATGACCTTTACTGTCTGAAAATGGCGTAGAGAAATGATCATCCCTGAGGTTACACCCTCAGTGGTAAAATCTCAATTTACTCACTGGTAAGAAGCTGTGGTTTGGAAGAGCCTTAAGCCGTTTCAGTCTGCTTGCACACCTGGCCAAAACAGCTCATTGCCTCCCCAGCTTAACAGTAAGCAACTCATGAGCATTTGCTCATCTTGATAGCTGCTGTCTGCTAGGAAAGTGGTCACAGACTCTTCAAGATAGGTGCCTTACCAGCTTGATTGGATAAGAGAGAGATGGTGGTAGAAACACAGGAAAATGAAAAACAATTGTTGGCAAGAAATTCCTCTATGTTAAGTGCTAGCAGATGGAAAATCTGAGGACAGATGAGACAATTTCTTTGCATTGCCACGCCTGTTAATATAGCCCACATCCACCATGAAGATGCCTGAGCACTGCACAACCAAGATCTAAAAATCTTAAGATACAACACTTCAATGCACAAAGCAGCTGAATATTTAACCAGACACCAACAGCAATCTAAAACTTCACCCATATGGTCTTTCTGTTCCAAGTATTGAAAAGCCTTAATTCTTTCCAGAAAGGAGACAAGTTCTCTCCTTTTGAAGATGAATTACACCATGATGTTAAACCACCTAACAAGATCACGCTAAAAGCCCTTACAGAAGCCTAATCCAGCAGTCAAAAACTTGCTACTGTCTTCAACTGGTACTATGAGAAAATGGGAAAAACACTATGGCCCAAACTTACCAGTCATCAGCATTTCATTAAAGCATAGTACAAAAAAAGCAAGTAAAAGACAGCAGATCACTAAGCTCCCTAGCAAGATTTTTTACACCTTAAGCAGGAAACTTCAGCTGACTAGAAGCCCAGCCTCCATCGGCACATCCTGGAGATGTGTCTGCATACAGAACTGCTGGCTGTATTTCCAGGCTGCAATGAGCTTCAAGATTTCAGTCAGTGTTTGACAGAACAGAAAGTGGAAAAGAGATAAATGAAGTGCAGCAACTGAAGTACTTGCAATGCAAAGTGCACTAAGAGAGAAATACACCCAAGATTTCTTCAGCCACTTAACAAGGTTTCTCCCTATTTGTCAGTGTAACTTCAACTATGTCTTAGCCATTCAGTAGTATACCAGTATTAGCAGGAAGAGTACATTCACCAGCTTTTCCAGGAAACATCAGCCCCAGTGGAAGTGATTCTGCCACTTGGAAGCTTCCTGCCACATAGTTCCATCTCCAAGCACCTAGGCATATTGCACTTAGAGCTGCTGCAGACAACATCTGGAGGCTGCGAGTGGAAGAAATCATATTTTATAAACCACTTCAGCAATACAAAGCTATCAAGTGCTCTTGAAAACATGACCTAACCCAGACAGCTGAAACTGCTCCTGTGGCTTCATACACATCACCTCTGCAGGCTGTTTTGTCAGACAACACAGAGGAAGGCTCACAGAGAGGCGGTGAGGGCTGAAGAACAGTTTCAGGAACACACCTTCATGATTGCAGTCTCTGGCATGGACAAGCTTCTGACACGCACAACACGTAGGCAGCTGGAATCACCCTGCCTGACACAAGCCCCACAGTTTCACCACTGATACCTTCCTTCTCCTTGCCAAGCCTCTCTGAGAAGGTATTACATGCTTGTTATGTCTGTGTGAGACTACCACACACAAGGATGTGGGAAACACCAGGCTCTGCACCTGCACAGTGCAAGACTGCGAGAGCAAACCCCACAGGGAAATCACAGCCCACTGTACAACACCTACTCTTACTTTCTGCTGTTCCCACTGAAGTATGGCAGCCTACCTCATTTTCAAACTTCTCTCAACATGGGGAAAAAGCTTTGAAGTATTGAGCAAGCAAACATTTACATAAACATGCAATCACCTTTGAATTTCTGCAGTTGAAGTTTACTGTATCCACAGAGGAAGTTGAGTTTTATGGTTCCAAATTGCAAATCTTGAGGTCCTTCTTTCATGAACTTTGTCAACTGCTGCTACACATGCAGCAGGAAGTGGAGGAGTACCATAACCAGCCTAAGTAGAGAGACTGAAGCAGCACTGAAGCTGTTAAGGCTCTAGTAATTTGCTTGCAACCAAATTATCTGAGTTTTAACAGCTCCAAGTAGCAGAGACAATTCTTCACCAATGACACTTATTGAGATGACTTCCCTGCCATGTACAATACAACTCATTAATTTATTTAGCATAGCTACTTACAGGCTTAAATCTGAGAAGGGCTGGTTTAGTTATTTAGCACTGCCATCACTTCATAAAGCTGCCTGTGGTCATGTCAAGGCAGAAATCTAAGAGTAAGAAATGAGAGGGCACCATGACACCTCACTTTGTATGTACTTTGCCAGCTACTCCCTCTCACAGCTGTGAGAGCAGACATCTACTCTTGCGAAAGTAAAACCCTTCATTACACATAGCCATAGAAAGCCTGTGACTTCCTCAAATCACTGCCTTTTGTCTAGTGGACATAGCTTCTCTGAGTAACTCTGAGGAGCCACAGGCAGACTGGCACAGGCATAGTCAGCAACCTGCCAGCCAGAAAGGGCTCCTGGAAAGAGCTAGGAAGGCAGACACGGCTTCAGTTCAACAAGCAACAGCTGGCTGAGGGAAAAATTCACCTTCAGACCCTGGAAGAAAACAAGGGCAGGCAGCTCTTTCAAAAAGGAAAGGCACTAAGACTTGTGAAAGGAACAGTGGGAAAATACATGTTCTCTTCAGGTCACTGCAGAGCTGTCAAGGTGGTCACTCAACCAGGCTTGCTGGCCACTGGCAGCACAGGAGATGTGAGCGAGCCATGACTGCTGAGGAACAATCAGTGTCCACTATGCACACCCTGGCAAATGCTATGGCTCCAGCGCAGCAACTCCAGCATGGGCAGGACGCACTAGACCTGAGTGACAGTCTGAAGATGGACACCAGAAGCAGAAGGAGGTATTAGATGCATGGGTAGAGATATTGGATTTGATGTGCTGGTACCTCGGTGTAAAGCTGTATTCCTGCCTAAGAAATTCCAAGAAAAGCCACAGCAATCTTGAGAGCTGTGATGGGAGTAAGCAGGGACAGCATATCAGGGAAAAGGAAGAATAAGCCCTTCACTGCAGTCCATTATAGATGCATGGATGAGTCCTACAGCAACTACTGATCCAACCTTGTAAACGTGAAAAGGCAACCAGCTTAGAACCAATAGCTCCACTTAAGCAAATCCACCTTCCAGCGCTGCAAGGAAGAGAGATCTGTTTGTTTCTTCCCTGCAGTACTCACCCAAACACAGCACTGCTCCCTTCCCACCTGCCTCAACACAGCCCTTTCCTGCATACATACTGACAAACTTCTATGGATTTAAGGCTCACAGATCCAGAAATATCTACAACCTGTAGATGGGAAGGGGGCTCAAAGTGAAGCATCTCCAAGTCCTTGCAAGATAGACACCAATGCTGTATGCCGTACAAACTGTAAACGAGCCACAAGGGCTTAACTCCACTTTTTGCTGCTGGAAATGTGCTGTTTTGACATCTTTTCACATTATTGGAGCAGTTTTGCAAAACAGAAAGCATTTAGCCTTCACATGGGCATTTTGTATTTCCTTCTAGAAGAAGGGACTACGTTTTGTAGGTGGCTGGGAGTCACGGCAGAGTCACGGCAGCCTTCGGCTTTGACAAAGCAGCATGTGATTTTCAAAAGCACTCAGTGTGCTCCTCGCTGTTCCCATTTATTTTGTTCCTGCAGTTATCTGCATGACAGAGCCACACATTTCTGAAAAGCCACACCTGCACACTGCAGGCTCAGTACAGCACCCCTGCCCTTGCTTTCAATGACATCCCAGTCACCACGCTTCTTTGCGGTAACATTTTCAACCAGTATTTGTGAAGCTGATGGGGGAAGGGAGGTAATTAATGCAGTCCTAGTAAACATTTACGTAAGTTTATTAATTTTCACTACTATAAGATCTGAGGAGCATTCTAACAAAAGGAAACAAGAGCATCTGTGCACTCCTTTATGGTGAGGTTATATGGACAGGCAGCTGTTTAAAAGGCATGTCAGGTGTTGAGAGAGTGAGCACAGGCACAGCTGTTTTCTGCTAACAGCCTGAAGTGTCAAAAATGTTCTATTTCTGAGAAGAAAAATGAGTTTCACAAAGATCTTTGATATTAATTCTTCTTTCCAATATAACCTAAAGAAGAGTATCAGGCTGCTTAATATTGCCAGAGTCAAACCTAAAATCTTTATCACAGAGAGTGATGCATTTTCTGGAAGATTTGATGTCTACAGACAGACCCAGAACAGGCATATTTGATGAGCCAGAATCAGATGCAGTCTTTCCATACACTAGTCACACACTGAAAAACAAGCCAACACCTTTTCTCTCAGGCAAGGGGTCATTCATCCTGAAGACCCTACACACTTTTGTAAGCCTTCAAGATTAAGTCACACAGAGAGCTCTACATTCAACTTTACCAAACTCAGGCTTTGCTACTTCAAAGCACATACCTGAACACAAAGGACATTAAGGCAAGGGAAAAGTCATCCTTATTGAGGAAAAGCACCTGGGCTGCTTTATCAGGAATAAGAATATAAATTTTTGAGCTAGTGAAGAGTTTTTTTAATTTCAGATGTCCATTTACAGACCCCCACCTATAAAAAAGTTGCCCAATATGTACATATCATTGTCTGCAGCTGTATCACAACGCATCTTGAAGACAAGAATGATGAACTTCCAGCTGGCATCAAGAGAAAAACTACTGAAATCTCTCCTAGAAGTGGCGACTCTCAGCCCTACTTAGGCATTCAGCTTACCAAAGTCATTGTTTTTGTCCAGCACAGACAACTATGCTGAGTACTAAAATGTTGGAGCATTCAGAAAACTTGCATTTATTACCTCCAGTTTCTTTCCTGCCCTCTGCCTTTACCTCACCACACACACACAGCTGCCCACCCCTTTTATCCCACGATGCTCTTTCAGCATCAGTATAGTTGCAGGAGGTGACAGTCATTAGTGCCACACACCGTGCCAACAGCAGGGTTTCACACTTCTTCAAAGCCAGGCATACAGACAGTCTCTATTTGTACTGCACTTTCAGAAAGCCCCCGAATACTACACAATGCAGGAATAACAAAGACAACCACAATAAATGCAACTTCAGCTTGCTAAACTGGCCTACAAATCCACAATTAAAGGACAAAAAGATGGTCATCCCTACTGCAGCTCTGCCTTTTGAGACACTAAAACGGTCCCTCAGATCCTCAGTAAAATAAGCTGTACTCATTCCAAAAAAAAACAACAGTATCTTGCTTCCCTGGCCTCACTCTTGTTTTCACCCCTCAAAGTGAAATCAGGAGAGAAACCTGGTAGTTTCAACAACACATGTTTTGAGAGACAGCACTTTGGAGTTACATTACAGCTATTTCAGGCTCAGACTATAAATTTCTTTACTGACAGGAAAGCTGAAACACGATTTCCATTGGTTTGGGTTCTCGTAAAGAACCTCGTCTCTCCTCAGTTTTAGATCTCCTAATCCTGAAGTCTCAGAGTATTGGTAGAAGTCAATTCTCATGATCCAGACTATGCAAGTCTTAAAAACAGTCCACTGTAAATGTATGGCATATTCAGAGCCCTCAGCCAAACATGTCAGTGCAATACACAAACAATTAAAATAACTACAGGAAAGCACCTCCTTTGGTTTTATTTCTCATCCTATCATATGCACATTGTTACTAAAATGAAGTACTTTTTATATTCAGCCTTCTAAAATTTGAACCTGAAATCATACCAGTGCCCAAATTCCACTAACTCAGACAAGATGGACACACCATGGCACAAATCCACAATGCTGGATGCTGTTGCAGTCACTAGTCAAGGCATTTCAACCCAACAAGCCTGGTCAGCTCCTGAGCAATCAAAAGAAGGAAAGGGATGAGCGCAGGCTTTGTCTGGACCAATGCCTACAAGCAGGGCTGCCATGCCTCTACTACACCTTTTACAGCATGTGGCTCTGCTTTCAGGGTGTCAAGAAAGTGTGATGAACACAAAGCAGGACTCTCCCAGATCACAGCACTTGGGAAACGCTGCAACAGCTGTGTGCCGAGCCTTAGCTCCATGCCCAAGGGGAGGACACAACTGTCTCAGATTCTCTGTAAAAAGCCTGCTTAGTGAGGACTCCTGGAGTTACTGTTTTGCTTGTTTCACTCCTCATGCAAAAAGGAGAAAAGTAGGGGAACTAACCATTCACCTGCCACTGTTATGCCACCCATCAGCAGCTCTCAACATTAGCTATTAATTGAAGCCGCTATACCTCCTGGTCCGCAACCACACACTTCCACAGCTGCTTCCAAAACAAGCCCTGCTACCTCACCTCCTTCTGATCAACCAGGGCCTCTGGGCTGACTTCTTACCCACCAGGAATAGGCTAAAAGAAGATCCATACAG
Organism: Picus viridis; assembly: GCA_033816785.1. Classification (NCBI taxonomy): domain Eukaryota; kingdom Metazoa; phylum Chordata; class Aves; order Piciformes; family Picidae; genus Picus; species Picus viridis. The sequence continues at coordinate 24,556,774 of CM066582.1, read as the reverse complement.
ACTGTCCTCCCAGGCAGGTCACACATCTGAATTCTCAGCTGTTAAGGGTCTATGATGAGCGGGCATGCCACAGTGAACACCGAGGTGCCTGGTCACTGTAACCCTGTGCAGAGGTTCACCACATGTATTTATGTTTGAAAAGAAAGGCCACCGTGTGCAGAGAAATCCAGAGGACTGGGATCATGTAGTAGTCTGTTTTGGTGGGGGTTTATTCCTGCTTTTTGAAAGAGATTTAACATAACAAAGGTGTTTCTAGCTGTGTGGCTATGAGCAGATCGATTCTGCAGTGCATACAGAAGCAATACTACCCTGCACATCTGCATCCATACCAGATGCACAGTTACCAAAAAATGTTTCCCTCTGCTGTATGATACCAGAGGGGAAAACTGAGGCAAATGGGACTCTATACATTTTTCTGTAATTTTCCAGAGACAATAACTACCAAATCCCAAGTTTTCTCACTAGAGTTAAATCAAATCCAAATGACTTGCAGAAGACAAAATCTAGACCAGAAAAATAATTACATATCTCAGACTCAAGCATGTTTTTAAAGACAACTGCCTAACAATCAGCTAGTTACTTCACACTCTTCTACAATTCAGCCCAAACCCTAACAGGCACCTTTGCCTTAGGTACATGTATCTGTCTTTTGTTTCCCAGCATAGCCATGCACATTCAGATAAAACACACTTGGGCAAGAATCACCACAGAGAGTCAAGACATTACATCAGAACTGAAGAAAAAAAGAAAAAAAAAATCCAAGTGAATTACAGGGCTGAAGAAGTGGAAATTCAGATAGCTACAGAGAATAAATTTGTTTCCTAGAACATTTATAACATAAAATTATCACTTTCCATCATAGACAGAAGGTATGTTAACACCAAATGATGCTCAGGAAATTAACATTCAGGCTCATTTTGCAGAACACACCACAGCTAAGATCACAGAGCTGCTTCTCCTAAGGCATTGTCAGAACGCCTGGGGACTCCAAGTGTCTTAACAATGCAAGCAAAAATTAGGACAGGTCTGAGAGAAGCTGTACTAACTATAGTCACGGTGAGAGAACACTGACACACCATCTACCCCTCTGCATCCCTGACAAGTGATTGCAGTCTGCAGATTGCATACTATGGTTAGGGAGGGGGAACAGGTGAGGAAAACCAACTATTTCAATATTAACAAGGCAGGTATCAATATCTGATAGAGATGGACTCCTCAAGTAGCTTGCTAACCACCACAATTCAAAGAAGGAATGAAACAGTAAATAACGTGACAGTGTGGGGGAGATGGCTCTTAATGGAACCCATAGGACTGGCACACTTCAGATCAGCCTAGCTCAGAAGTGGGGAATTGGAGACAATTCTGTCAGCTTTTAGCTGAAAGGAAAATTCATTTAGTTAGGATAAACTTACTAGACATCTTCAAATGCTACATTTACCAACACAATGTAAAATCCAAGGAATGGGCACATGCAGAAAACAATCCTCTACTGCCTCATTCTCTTTCAGTTACACACACTCCCCCAATAATTTACGTTCCCTGTACTAGAGAGGCACAACAACCACTTCACTGGCTTCTCTCCTGTCTTTGTATTACATCCAGAAGCACAGCTGGTATGACAGTAAACACAGCTTTTTAATGATGAAGTTTCTTTCTTTTGAAAAGGTGCCCTCTAATACTCCTCTACGAGGAATTGCTGAAACAGCTCTGTGCCACTGTTTGACGTTTTTGTGACTAGCGTGAAGGAGAAACCAAATTCAATTCTCCCACTACAGATGTGTAAAGGAGCAGCAGGACATGAGAAAACAGTACCATTTTTGAATACACAGGAAGGGAAGAAAGGGAGGCAAAGTTTTCAAAAGCGCTCACTGCAAATAAAACAACTCTTCTCACAACGGTAATCATCGGTAAAGCTTACAACCTTTGCAAGAACTCATGTTCAGTGCATTGCTAAGTCCCAGGATTGTATTCACAAGCAGACATCACCTTGGGGAATAGCCATCTCTGATTAAACAACATGAGCATATATTCTAGAAAAATGAACTGAGGCTTTAGCATGCTGGTAGCGTAAGCCTCACATGCACACACAAAAAGTGAGAGAGAGAAAAAGGCAATTTCCTCTTAGAAGCACTGACCTGGGCAACAGGAAGATTACTCCAGCTCTCTGAAGTCATCTAGCCTTCAAAAGATTCAAGAACCCCTGCACATTTTTGTATCTTGGAAGACACAAACACAATCAAGAGGTTCTGCAGGCCACGACAAGCATTTCTAAAGTACCGAGAAGCTCTTCAGGAGCTGCATGAGGGCACAATTGGTACTATGTGACAGCCTGCTACAGTAGAAGATGCAGCTCACTTCCAGAGCTGGGCAGCCACTTCTAGCTACCTCACAGGCCAGGCAGAATCAATCCATAAAGCAGTAAAACCAAGAGGCCTCAGCCCACACCACCGCAAGCCGAAGCAGACCACCACAGAGCAACGTCTGGGGCAGGGCTCTCGCCCAGTTTAGCGTTGTTGCTGTAAAGACTGCTCTAACTGTTCACCACAAGGTCAAAAAGGAAGCTATTCCTTGCTTTACAGCACATCCCTCCCATCTGCTCCAGCCATCAGAAATCCCATTGCAGGCACAGCCAATAGTGCTGTGTCAGTAAAGAATGATGATCACAGGCTTCTCAGAAAGCAGCACTGCAGAACCTTTTCCAGAATAAATAAAATCTGCAGGACAACTGGAAATTGGTGTCCCACCTTAGTGACAGTCTCTTCCTTTAAGGGGTAGAAGAAGGGCACTTGGGATCAAACTCAACAACAGTTCTATTTCCAAATCTCAGACTGCCCTCCTAGCTAAAGGCAGGATTACCTAGTTGCTAGAGATCTATACTTCAGCATTCAAGATTCGCATGATCCCTCTTTCAAGTCTGATCTTCTACTCACAATGAAGCCTCCATTGTCATTATTATACTATGCTTCATTTATTTTACAGGTAAACAGCAGGCTAGCCCAAAGATGCTTCTCCAACTACACATCTTTACAGCACTCCAAACAGTAATGAATTTCTGGATTCTCTGCACTACAGTCATGCAGCCAGTTAGGCTGTATGCAGGATAAAGTACCTTTATCAGGTTGGGCAGAATTTTCAATAGGCTTGTCTTCCTTTTACCAAGCATCTCATTTATTCCAGAGCTTAAATGTACAAGTCCTCAGAAGCTGAACAATGGTTGTGCATAGACAGTACTTAAATAGTCCTGATAACCCTGACCTCTTTCAGTAATTGGAAGCCACTTGTAGGAAAAGCAAGAGAGGGCAAATTCAAGGTCAGCTGCTCTAATCCTGCACCACAGACATTCACAATCCAACACCTACCACTCCATTTTGAGAAAAAGAGACAAAAGATACACTGACTGAAGAAAGGAGCAGTGGAATCAGTCAGGTTAGATTTACACATACTGCACGGGGAACTGTGGCTATTTTGCGCACGCTCCTGTTGTGCACTAACAAGGCACGCTACAGAAGCCCCAAGCCCTGCAGAGGCTAGTCTGCAGTTTGAGGAAAGGTGATGTCTTACTGCTTTAATCACTCACTGAGGGATTTTTGTTATATTATAGGTATAGGTATTTCTGTTTCCATACCACATAGCAAAACCAACAAGATCATGGAGATGCTGAATTGGAAGGCGAAGATTCAAAAGAAAGTCTGTAAGAAAGGCTTCAGAATTTCTCAAAACAACAATATGTAACTAAACCACTCCCTGGAAAGGAGAAACATTAGTTGCCTGTGATTCTGCTCATTGGGACACAACGTAGAAACTGCAGCTTTAATCTGGGCTATAATGATCATCTTCTTGATGAAGAAAGCACAAAGGGGTAAAGGCACAAGTCAAAAAGTGACTTCCGTGAAGGAAAAACAAAATCTATAAACCTTCTTGGCCAAAATAAAGTTTGTTCTCCATAACTACACTCAACAGAGATCTCTTTGATGAAAATGACAAAATTCCCAACAATAACTGAATTACAGTAGGCATAAGGACACAGTGCAACTGGAAAGACAAAGGTACTTGTGACTCATGGCACTCTCTTCCCTTCCATAAAAGGGCACCATTCTAATAACAAAATCTGCACTCAGATCTGCTTTGATGTGTTTCCTAGATAATCTCTCTCCCCACCCATGCTGTTCAGCTTTAGCTTTCTAGAGCCAGCAAATATTATTCAGCATCATTACTGTGCTGTGTGATCTTCAGCTTTGCTAGCTTCTGCACCTCCAGAGCAATCAACACAGAGCAGCTTCCATAATCTTCTCAGCCCACTAGCCTTGAGATACTTTAAAGTGAGTATAAAAAGCAGACTTACCTGGTTTGCTTCCTTCACAGTCATGCCCCAGCTGGCCTTTGGTGTTCAAGCCACAAGTATACACTTCCCCATCTTCCAACAGGAATACAGAGTGGTTTCCTCCACAAGCCACCTCCTTGACATTTCTGTCATGAATGAATCCATACACCTGTGGTTCAGGAATGATGACCTGGAGGTTGCTACCTATCCCAGGCTGTCCAAAAGATGAGTAACCCCAGCATAGCATTTTCTCTCTTTTCAGCAAGTCATGTATCCCTCCTGGGAAAGAGAGACAGGGGAGGGAACGTGAATAAAGCAAGTACTCACAAGTGATCCTACAGAGATAAACTGCTCAGAGGAGCAGGCAGAAACAACCAAAACCGGCATTTCCTGCACGACTATCAGGCGTGCAGACTGACAGTAAGAGGGATCTCCACCATTACACAAACAAAAGAGTGATCAAGCCAGCTCAGCTCAGGTACTGAGTCAGCACCTCCACACATCAGCCATCTCCATTTGCAAAGCAGTAGAAGTGTTCTGAAGCCCTGCAGATGCAAGCTTTCCAGCAAAAATCACTCTGCTTTGAAAAAAAAAGAAAAAAAAATAAATCAACCAACTCCCCTAACCAACTCTAATGCCTTTTAGGCTAACAGGGCCAAACCTAAACTTTCAGAGTTAACAGTGTTATATTTGGGCCCATTGCTCAGTGTGAGGGATATATTGCTATGGTAGTCTCACATCTGACCAATGAAACTCGTTTAGGCTTATTTTCCCTTTGTTTTCCCTTTTTACACCAAAACATTCAGCTAGAGAATTCTGCAGCTCCTTTCTTAAAGGCACAGCCTAAAACTGTCACACTTAGTAAAGAATTTTTTTTTTAATCTCAAAGGTGATCAAACTCCTCCTGAACATACCAGCATAGGTATTTGTGGTACAGTGGTCAAAGCAGAACTGTATTATTCCTGATAAATCCAGATTAAGAAGTATTCTCCTCAGCTAAACACATTCTTGCAAAGCAAGTGTACACACACATCCCTACAGTGCAGCAAAAATTTCCACCAAAACGTTCCTACGGAGGTGTACACTGACAGTCTGGCCCTGACAGCAGTGGACAGGTAACACTGATGAACCTTGCCAGCAGTCAGGTGTTATCTTTTGTGCTGCACTCTGAGAGTCACAGATTTCAGAGTGGGGTAACAGGAGAAGCGGAAAACATAGCAATACAAAAGGCCCGAGGAATTGCTCAGCTTGCACTTGACAATGACAACAGAATGCCAATGCGTAGAAGCTGGGGGCAGGGAAACAGGTCTCATTCCAGAAGCAGCATGTGAAAGATTTTAGTAACACTCTCTTGTCACTCCTAATCTCAGTAGGTTTGGGTTATTTGTTAAACATGCCATATTAATAAGACATTGAGAACTCCTCTGCTTGAACCAGAAACCGATTAAAGCTTTTTCTGTAAAGGGATTAAGGAAAGAAAATGAAAGATCCAAGACATCAAGTCTTATGACTCACCATGCCAAGTTTCAAGCTAAGGCAATTTACAGCAGCAGCACTTCCTAACCTCACACAGGATAAGAAAGCAAAATGTAACCCTTGAAGCACCTCAAGGAAACAAGATTCCAGATAGGAAAAGTATGTATATGATTTGTTTCCAAAGCCTGGTGCTAATTCAGGCTGTAGGTATTAGCAATAAAGCCTTTCCTAATCTAAGCCCCAAGCAACAGTGTTATCTCTTACCCCACTATCCCTGCCTGTCAGCTGTGGTCCCTTCCACTGAGGCAGGACTGAATTGGATGGGGGAGGGAGAGGACTGGATTTACCAGTTGTACATCAGTGGTGTAATTTCCTACCACAAACCGTTTACTAGGATCTTTTATTAGGTGCCTTAAAGCATGCTATGAATCCCATTTAACTCTAACAGCCCTTGCTCTTTTATAGAATAACACAATTCATTCACATCCACACACATGCTTTTCACTGGCCAGCTCCAATGGACAGAGGAAAAAGCAGGCTACAAGGCTCTGTCTGGTTAAATCAGTCATTTTGTACACTCTGTACTTGGCTGTCCTCAGCACAAAAAGCCTGATGGAAGATACTCTGTCTGTTGGCTATATTATTTCCTACACTATGAATAGGAATGCCATGAGATGCAGTAAAACTAAAGTGCATGCATATGCTTTAAATGACACAATTGCTATATTTACAGTAAACTGTGTGTTCTGTCTACAAAAAAAAAAAAAAAAAAAAAAGAAAGAGAGAGGGGGAAAAAAACAGAAAGAAAAAAAAAGAACGAACAAACCCACCCAGCATTAGCAACACCCTGAAGGTGGCAACACTAAGGCAGGGAGTCATTTCAAAACTGACATCTGAGACAGCAGAAATCAGGGACTGCCATTTCACTGAGCCTGGGGAATTACCTTCTTACAAGGATATAAGCAGCGTAACAGCAGCAAACCTGAAGATCCAAAGATCATTCCCTGCTAGTATAAGTGGAAGTTACCTCTGAGATGAAAAGATCTTCACCACCACACAACCTGAATGACAATGCCATTGTATAGTATGAGCTAAATACTAATTTGGGAGATCTTTCTAAAAGTGTTCCTGAACAGTCTGCCCTCCATGGACTAGAGGTACCTTTCCTAGTGCTAATTTCATGTAAAATGCTAAAAATACAAGACAACAGAACACACCAGGTTGGAAGAGACCAAGATCATCGCATCCAACCCATCAACCAATCCAACCCACCTAAAATACTTCAATTACTTTCCTTGTGTTCATATTCCACACAAGAAGTTAACATAATGGGCAGTGGAATGCAATGTGATTGGTGAGAGATGGATTTTCCTCTGAGTAAGACACTATTTAAAACAGAAGAGTTCAAATTCTCAGTAATTCATACGCACACTAGGGTGATATTTCAGAGGTGATCAACCCTCATTTGCATTAGTGGCCAGATTTCTGAAGCACCCTCAAGTTTAACAATCTCTAAAGCAGACAATGAGGCATGCCAGACCCTTTACAAAATCTGGTCTTAGACTTTTAGGTAGGTTTTTGTTTTGTTTTGTTTTTAGATCATCCCTTGAATTCCATTCCCATTCTGCAAACATTTTGCTGATAAATCTCTGTGCAACTCTATTCCAAGGTGAGAGAGTACTACTCTGCACTCAGGAGTGAAAACAACATAGCCACTTCCCATGCCAGCACACAGGCACAGCTAAGTACTTTCAAACGGCCTGACAAGCCACATTTTAAATTCACTTAATTTGAAGACATCACACATTTTAAAAACCATGTTTGCTTTATTCTCCTCACAGCAAGTTACTGAAAGTCTTCATACTTCATGTGTTCAAGTAGGAGCTGTGTTCTGAAACACAAGACTTTAAATGACAATTTCATGGTCCATTTCCAATCTGATGAAGGCCATTACTCTTTGAATTAGGGGAGGAAGCAAAAAAGCACATTATGCTGCAAGCTACCTCTAGAAGCTGCATACCCTCCTTACACCAAATATATAATAAGTTTCTAGTGTGGGCAGGCACTAACACAAATGTATCTGCACATACAGATACATATATACAATACAGATAAGGTTTATGTTTACTTATCTGAAAAAGTGTCTAATAATTCCTACCACCCAGCTCAATACACTTTCAAAAATGGCAATGTTTATATTCAGAGAACAAACCCTTCGTGAAGGTGTTTTTCTTTCAATGCATGTTAGGACATGAAAGTTCTCAGTCCCTCTTAAAAATCGAGGGCAAAACACAACAGCTGCAGTACCCGACCACATCACCTAGTCCTGTTCTTCACAGATCACAACACAGACCACATTTTCGAGATAAGAACAGATGCAATGCAGCAAAGCTGGTCATTTGTGGAGATTCCCCATGCATAACAACAACAAAAAAATAAAATAAAGAGGAGGAAGGTATAACATCCCCAAACTCTGACATTCCAGGAATAATTCACCATCAAAACAGTGAAGGGTGTACACAGCGCAGCTAGAGACGGGAAAACCTCATGCTGTGAGGACTATTTTGAGGAAATCTATTGTGGGTAGAAGATCCACACTCTGCTATAATAAGACTCAGCTGGCATATTAAGTATTTATCCTTTGGTGAGAAAGCAGCTTGGTAAAATAATTCTGCATGTAAAGATGGTGGTGACAAGATGTGTTTCCCCCTTTTTCCCCTTTCTTTCTTTTTAATACCTGTCACGACATACAGTCTCTTCACACAAACACATTCTAAAGCCCTAGCTGCAATCACAACTGCACCCTTCCTGGGAAAGTCAGCAAAGTAAATACTGTGCTTGAAACAAGCGACAACCAGGGCTCTCCTAATAGAGAGGTATGCCAACTGACAGGGCACAAATAAACAAGGTTTCTTCCTTCCCTGTTATTTGCGAGATTTCACCTAGCAAATGTGCTTCTTTTATTAATATTACCCAATAATGAAGAAATTTACTGTTCCTTTCTGCCGCTAACCCTCCAAGCTCACTTTCTCCTTCCTTCTGCCACCGTTTTACTCCAACTAATGTCCAGTGTATACCGGGATATAAACCAATCGAATGCAAAGTGTTACGATTGAAGGAGTTAACGCAGCAAGGGAGCACTTCCATTGTATAACCATAAACGCTAAGCAAAAGGCGCTCGCACAAAAAATCACTTAAAAATAGACAAAATCCTCAAACCATAACAGACCCACATCACCTCCATTTTGCAATCCCAGTAAGAATACCTCCCAGCCTTCACCCCCAATACAGGCTTCTCGGTTTCCGTGCTTGCTGCTGCTGCATCCCAGCCGCAGACCGCCTTTGCCCGCGATCTCTGCGGTGCCCGGCGGGCTCACCCAGCCCCAGGGAACGATAGCAGCGGCCTCGGACACCCGCTGCCCCTCCAACACCGGCACCCCACGGCGGCTCCCCCTTAGCTAGCCGTACCAGGTGATGCGGTAGGAGCGGCCGCAGGCTCCTGCCGCAGACCCACTGTCACCCCCAGCTCACCGCACCGGCCCGGGCAGGCTCCGCCCGGGGACGCGCGTCCTGCGCCACGGAAGGCGGCGAGCAGGAGGGGGGCTGCGGGGCTCCGCCATGCCGCCGCGCTACACCGCGCACCCCCACGCTGCCACCTTTAGCTCCGTCTCCCATACGCACCGCTGCGGTACGGGGACTGGCAGCAGCCCCACCGCGGACCCGACGGGAAGCTGAGTTTTCTCTCCTCGGCACTCGCCTCGCCGGGCCGGCCCAGGCCCGACCCCAATGCAACGGGCTCAGGTCCACCCCAGGGGAGCTGTGACTGCGCCAACCAGAGCGCCCGGACCAAGCAGCTACCGCAGACCCCGCGCCCCTCCGCCGCCGCGACTCCGCTCCGTAACCACCCACCTGCCGCCGGCCCCGTCGCTGCCGCCACGGCACCAAGGAAGTCCAGCCCAGGGACGCTGCTGTCACCTCCGAGAGTGACAGTGCTGGGCGACCAATGAGAAGCATGGGGGCGGCCCCCGGAGCGCAAACCGACGGCGGGCGCTGCGTGTCGCTCCGCCTTGTGACTAGTACGGGGCCGGTCGGTGTGTCCCTGCGGCGGGTATTGGTGGCTGCTGCAGGTTCGTGCTGCGGGCTTCTGCTGCTTCCCCCGACCTATGGGGCGGGTGCGGGTAGGCCCCGAACAGTCCCGATGCCGCCAGAGGGCCTGGCCCGACGCAGCGTGACGGGCTGCTTCGCGCTGCTATCGCCTGCGCGGTCTGCTGCCGTGGCTGGCTCAGGCTGGGCCAGGCCCGGCTGCCGATGCGAAGAAGTTGCCTGGCCGGCCTGGCGGAAGCAGCGACAAAAAACGAACGGACCAGCCGACAGTACGGGCTCTGAGGCCCACTGGCGCCTGGTCGTGCCCCGGCCTCCTTCACGGAGCGGGAGCGACGCTTCCAGGCGTGCTGCGATGCCGTTCCTGCCTCGTGCCCCGGGCAGAGGCTGCGTGAGGTCAGAGCTCCCTGCACGTGTCAGCCGCGTGCGCGCGTCCCCGCCGAGGGCGGAATGTCCCGCGGGAGCTGCGGCTGCTGCCAAAGACCGGGCGCTGGGGGTGGCCGTCCTGGGCTGCACGCCACGCCCGGGGCAGCCAGCCTCGCAGGCTGAGCAGGTCAAGGGCTGCGCTAAGGACAACAGAAACCAACGGGCGAAGTTAGGCGTTTGCAAATACTCTAGAACTTAAGCTATCCTAAATTAATGTCTCAAGGGAAAACTTTGTTTTGTTAATCATGTGATATCACTTATTAATAACAAAAGGCATTTCCTTTACCCTCTCTTCCCCGCCTTTTCCATTGCCTTTAGGCCAGCTTGTTTGTTTCAGAACTCGTACATTTTATACAGAGTTTCAACCTCAAAAAATATTTGTGGTTAAAGTACCTGGAAGAGAGCGGGGAGGGAGGGAAGGGGCCAATAAGCAGGCAATTATGTAACTCCCAAGTACTCCTTTTCAGATTTCAATGCCACCCATTAGAAAAAAGACTCCACACCACAAGAGTAATGCAAGGGCTGGATCCTGTTCAGTCCATCAAAACGACAGTCAATATTTGAGCAAACCACAAAGAGGTCTTTGCAAGGACTCAGGGTGGGGAGAAGAGGTCCCTAAAGCAAGTCTGGTGCCCACAGTACTCATTTCCCTGATGCTGCATCTCCAGTAGCCTGCAGCATTTGTGCACTTAGCATGCAGTGTGTCACCTATCAGATAACTCACCTGTGTTTGCATAGACCATGCCTGTTTAGCATTAAAAAGAAAAAAAAAAAAGGCTACTCTCTAGTGTAAAACCACACCTGTGATATAGCTGTTACTTAACCAGTGTTACAAGTAGCTTCTAGAATTACTAAGAGCATAGAGGAAAAAAATATTTCCTGCTTGTTTTTATTCATCATCTAAATACCTCTGAAAATTAATCGGCGTTTCCCTTTGCACTCGGTTTCCTCTGTTTCTGATTTGATAATCAAGCGAGGGGAAATAAAGTGAAGATATTAAAAAAATGAAGTAGATCAGGAAGCAAAGCCTGCAGTTTTGTCCAAGGGAACAGGATTTTCTTGCTTAAGCCATTTTCCAGCTGGCTACATTGCATTTTCGTGGAGAATTTTCAAGGCTGCTCCTTCAAAAATGGGTAACATTGTAAATGAAGATACCAAAATAAACCCAGCTGGTGTTCCTGCACTCCAGTGTGCACAGCGCCCTCTGAGGGTTGCTACCACTGCAGATTCCTTGGAAAGAGCCCAGGTTTCACTGCACCATGGGTCTTCCTCCCCTGGATGTGGTCAGGCTGGAGTCCACCTCTCCCTGCTGGCTAAGGCCCACCATTTCCTTGATGGGTTAGGTCATTCAGAGATGTCAAAATGTGTAGCTCATTCTGATTTCCAAAGCACCTTCTCTCCTCCCACAAGCAGTCCAGGACGGCAAGCATGCGGTGAGAACTCCTGAATGTTGTGGTAAAGTAAGTTATTATTCATTAGAGTTATCTCCACAAGGGAAGACAGGGTGGCACCTTTCACCTGCCCTATGAACCCTCTTCCAGTAAGTGTTTTCTTCCAGAATCCTTCATCGGGTGCCATTGGTAGGGTTCTGCTCCCAAGGGCTGCGGCACAGACCTTTCCTGGGGCTGTGCAGTGGTAGTGATGCTTTATGCTTAGCCAGTCATGCCTGTTGTCAGGACTTGTCACCAATACAGCAGGCTGAAGAGGTGTAGAACACAAGCTGTGGAGCATGCCACCACAGGAGGCTGCAGGTTGGGCCACAAGTCTCTGCTCCAGGCATCTGGGCCAGAAAGCTGTTGAGGGTCGGAAAAATCCTTTTGTGTGGCCAGTGATGTCTCTGTGCTGCTCCAAAAGCAATGAACTCTTCTGTACTTTTCTTTTTTTGGCCCTTCCTATGTTAGGGAAGAGCTTTTCACAGAGGCTCAGCTGGGGTTAGCCAGCCTGGTTTCATGAGCTGCTCTGCCAGGCTCTTGCACTTCTTTGGAGGTGATGTTCAGATCAGACAAGTGGTCTAAAAAAAAAGATTCCTGCTGCAGGTTCAACAGACTTTCACTGCTTGTGTAAATCCTTTAAAACTCCTGGCTGAGCGTGAGGCTCACTCCCTCTTCGTATTTTATAATGAGCACTGCTTGAGAAAATGTAGACACAGCTTGATGATCAAATTCATCTCAGACGATGACAGAGGAGCACTCAACTCTGTGCACTCCCAAGGTTTTGGCTGTTGTTTTCTTTCATTTTTTAATGAAAGCAGGGCTTATTTGAGGACAAATTAAAAATAGCCTTGAAAGTTATTCTGGGCTTTAAGCTCCCATGTGCTGTTGCATCATACATGATGAAAAGGAAATTCTTCCAGGCTCTAAATAAACCTATTATCATTTAATCTCTAAATCAGTTATTTTTAACTCCAAACAGAATACGTATTTCATGCACTTGCACAGCATAGATCACCGTGGATTTCCAAGCCCTAACAGAGGCTTAGAAAAGCATAAAAAAAGGAAACAAGCAGTCAGGAGCAGGCTGGTGAAGCACAGCAGGCGAGGATGCCAAGACACAGAGCTGTGATGGTGTGGCAGCATCAACCACACATGGGACTGGGACACTTAATCTCAACTGGGACAACAGCTATGGGCTTCTGACAGTTCCCCCTTCACAGAAAAATACACCTGCATCAGGCTGGTACCTTTCCCAGAGGAATGCAAGCACCCCTGTGGTATCCTGTCTGCCACAGGCAGGTGAGAGGGACAGGGGTTAGCTTTGTGCAGGCCATGTGTCCCCTCGTTGCTCTTGGAGGGCAGCTGACATCCTCTGAGGCACTAGCTCCCCTCTATTACCACTGCTGTGCCACCTGCTGTCCTCTACTGCCCTCGGGCTTCAAGCAAGTGCTTGAAGTTTTTCTTGACTAATTACTATACTGTAACTTAAAAGAAAGCTTTCCTTTTCTTAATATGTAACAATGTCCTTTTTACTGAGCTGGACATCCATAAATAACACCCCTGTCTTTCTGAGGAAGCATTTATTTTCTTAAAGACACAAAAAGCACTAGCCTAACACTCACTTTTAAAATAAGCTTACATTGTTTACTGGCACTTCACAGAGGAAGCCTCCCTGGTGCAAGAGGGTGTGCATGTGACACTCAACACAAAGTCAAGCCAGAACAGGAATTAAAAATTCCTGCCTTCTCACTTGCAATTTTTTACATTCATCTAAAGCAATTCTGCACCAAATGTGAAAGACCTGGACTTGTTTGGCCTATGTAATACCTCTATTTGAAACAGAGTTACATCAGCCTTTAACTTCTCTTGTGGGTGGCTCCCCACATCAACAAAGACAGAAAACACAGTTACACATAGGCAGCTGCATGAGGGAAGAACACAACTACAGGTGTGTAAATTTAATCAATCATTTAATTCAGCACAGTGCTACATCTTCTTTACATATGTTGGTCCACTGACACATTTAACACACCAAAGAGAAGACTGCTGGAAAATTATTGGGGTTTCTCTCTCTCTTTTACCCACAGCAAAATATACAGAAAAATATACATCCTACCTTTACATTCTGCCTAAGACTGTCAATATACTACCAGTGCTATGCACTGTTTTGACAACAAGCTTCTGTAGGCAGAGCTGTTCTACAAGCCTAAGATTTTTATTTAATTGGCAAATGTCTCCTTAGAAGATATAAAAACCATGACAAATACCACAGTGCTATCACACTCAATAATATAAAGTCCACTAATGCTTTACAAATAGAACTTTTGACAAAGTCTAGAAATGATCAAATCCTCATCTTAAGAACGTCTCTCAGATTAGTCAAAGGTCATATGGAAATGAGCAGACTGCTCCTTCAAATCATTTTGCAGGAACATGTCTCCTTAGTGTTAGCTGTGCCCCATGAGAACCCTTAACTAATACAGATGAAAACTTTAGCCTAGCTTCCTCTTGCAAGCTTAGCATATACTGGCTTCATGTTTGGTGATGTACAAATTACAAAAGCTCTGCTGCTGAAAGCTCACCAACAAGACTGGCACAGTGCAAACAGGGTATGCATATACGCAAACACACTCCATCACCAGCTTGCTTCTTGAAAGTGTGTTAAATAGGATTCATCTTTCCTAACTTTATAATCTAACAATCAGGTATCTGGTCTAAGCTCATTTTTATAACTAACATAAAGTCTCAGTGAATACACACACACACCCAAGTGTTTCTGAAGTGCAATGGAAATAAGGCAGGGTAGAAACCAATACATTGGAATTATTAAGAGAACAATATAACAAGTGAAATAAAGACTTGGTTTCTTATTTTTGCTTTAAAGTGCTCCTGATCAAGAGTCAGGCCAAGCCAAAACTTTCATTATGCTCTATGGCATAGAGCAACTCTTTCTTCAGTATTCTTTTTGTGCTGTATCGGGGGAGGAACAAAATGCGACTGCAGGTATTGGCCGTAATACAGACCTCATCTGGATTTGCTACTTGAGGATCTTCAATATGAAATGTAAAATTTTCCTGTCCGTAGCCAGGGATTCGATCGGATCCTGTCAAAAAAGCTGAAGGAAGGAAGAAAAACAAAAAAAACAATTAGCAAATTAAAATAAACAAACCAGGAAATAACATTATCAGGGGATGATGTGTGTTGGGAGGGAGAGAAAAGGGCTATGAAATGTTCAGAATGCCTGATACACTACCAAGAAACTTCTTCTTTTTTCTTCTGGGAGTTCGTGAAGCACAGTCCAAAAATTCCTGATGGTTTGATCTAACTTTCCATACTGGATGTAGTTCACATTCTGACAAAGAGATAAAAGTAAATCAGGCCAGTTAATACTATTTGCATTTTTACTGAAAGCAACAATGTTTTATACAACAAATTTTATAATCCTGTTCATATATATTCAAATTATCTTAACCTTTAGAATCTGCTTATTCATTTGTTTTTCAAAGATTCATATGACAATCCTTGAGCTACTACTTGGTTTTAGTCCCCTTCACTCTTGTACATGATGTAGAACAGAATAGAATAGAATAGAATAGAATAGAATAGAATAGAATAGAATAGAATAGAATAGAATAGAATAGAATAGACCAGACCAGACCAGACCAGACTGGAAGAGACCAACACTATCCAATCAATTAAACCATGGCACCAAGCACCCCATCCAGTCTCTTCCTAAACACCTCCAGTGATGGTGACTCTACCACCTCCCCGGGCAGCCCATTCCAATGGGCAATCACTCTTTCCATGAAGAACTTCTTCCTGACCTCCAGCCTAAACCTCCCCTGGTGCAGCTTGAGACTGTCCTCTTGTTCTGGTGCTGGTTGCCTGGGAGAAGAGACCAACCCCCACCTGGCTACAACCTCCATTCAGGTAGTTGTAGAGAGCAATAAGGTCTCCTCTGAGCCTCCTCTTCTCCAGGCTAAAAAATGTAGATTAGAAACAGACTCAAAACAACACCACAAAGCAAAATAAGAGAAAGTCCCTTGAGCTTCCATTTTTCTATCCATGACTTGTGCATTCAATAAAAGGTCAGGAGTTTATGCTCAGCAGTACAGAGAAGTACAGAAGTACACAGAAGTACACTGTGCTTGTATCCAATACCTTTTCCAGCAGATGCCAGTCAAATTTTGTGCATCCCTGGAGAACAGTTTGGAGCTCTACAGGGAGAAACATCTTCCACTTCCTGGCTGGGCAGCCTCTTAAAAACCCTTGCATAAAGTCCTCAAATGGCTTCCGTATCGACTCATTGAACACATAATTCATATACAAGTCAACAAATTCTTTCCTGCAAAGATATTTTGAAATAATCCAATAGATGCATTTTTTAAAAGATAATTATTGACAACTTTATTCCTTTATTCTGTATGACTTGTGTTAGTCTAGAGTCTTTACTGAGAGCAGGCATCGCTGGCCATTATTCAGTGAATAAGTTAGGAGGATTACCATGCTGGCCAACATGGATTCACTTTGTTAGTACTTCTTGTACTTCGTGTCAACACTGCAATGAAATCCTATCAGACACCACATTATTAAGATGGAACCTAGCAGACTGAAATTCAGTGTAAATTCAGCAAAACTCCAACTGAATGCCCAAGAATTACCCTGAAATCAAAATAAACATTTGCATGGCTGCTGACCAGTAGAGATTTTTTCAGTGACACTGTGCTTGTACGACCAACTCAATGTAGCCTCTATACTTCAAGCTTCCTAAACAGCCCTTTCATGTATTTTTATGGGTTCTCAGATTATCTGCATAACTCAGGCCACAGAATTTTTCTGTGTCCCTTGTGCTGAAGTTAATATTGGACACAATACCTTATTGATAGACTGCTCCATCTCTGTTATATACCAGATATATCCCATATAAATAACTAAGCAGGAAATATTTTGCCCATTTGAAAAAAAGCCTTACAGAGGTGTACCTATAGCTGGGTTTCCCACAGAAGTTGTCTGTTTCCCTGAAAATATTGTTCACAGGTGTTTTACACATTTCTTAGGAATTTCCTTGTTAAGCCCAGGCATCTCTGTATATGCAGATGCCAGGATGTCCAATGATCGATCCTCTCACCCACAGCCTGCACGAACTGCCAATGTCTGGCACATATGCAGCACATACAGCAAGAATTGAAAGCACAGACCAAGACTGAGGGCACAATGCTGATGTGCAGTATTTTCTAAGGGTATGTAGTGATGGGTATAGATACAGTATTTCATACACTTGTAACAAGAGAACAGGATAAGAAAAAGAAAACTGACCTGTTATCCCTAGTGACAGGAATGTTGGCACCATGTGTTTTAAGTTCAACCGTGACCACGGAATCTCCTTCTTCCATAATCTATGCATATAAATTAAAACATTGGATGTGTGTATCTATATATGACAGATGTGTGCTACATCATTCTTTATTTCTGCAGGGCCTGACATAGCAGTCTTACTAGTTTGAATTTACAGACAAGTTGCATCATTTGCAGCCTCGCCTGAGTACACACATGGCATGTCTGAATGGCACAATAACATCTTACCACGAAGTTCATGCTCAGGTTTCCAAAGATCTCATCACATTCTTCATCCAAAATTCTCTGAAGATTCCTTTCAAAAAAAGAGGGAGAAGAAATGGGACTATTCAATGCACTTGCAAATTCCACCAAAACCTATCCTTTGATATGCAGTATTTAAACGCATATTCATAGAGAACACTTAGAAAGAGCCTTCGTATATGGCCCTAATCTGACCTACACACTTATGTCCTGCTCCTGCCATGAGCTGAGGGCTCCTTCACTGTGAAGGATTGCAGGCAAGTTCATCCCCATACCCTGTGGGGATAACTTTAAATGAAGTTCAGTATCAAGTGTCCTTGGACCACAGCCTTATTCTTCCAGACATCATCTAGTGAGGAAGTGTGAGAGACTAACCTAAATCTCTTTCCCTCTCCGGATTGAGACAGGAAGTAAGTGTGCACCAGTGGTGATGATCTGGGAAAATTGTTTTGGGATGCATCGCTTCTCAAAGTATTGCAGGCAACCTGCTGTTTCAGTCCACTGAGGACTCGTTTGCACCTCAAGGGAGTCACTGGCTTGTGAGAAGGGGTTCTCATCTTCTCAGCTGGACTTCAGGGGCCTAGAAGCTTTATGTTGGTGGCAGCAGCACTTCTCCATGCCATATCCGCCTGAAATCTCCTTTCACAACATATGTGACACAACTATAGCATATGGTAATACTCTGTTTATGCATAATAGCATTGTGGAAACTGGTAATTAGTAACTCAGAGAAAGAAACAACATTACTAATTGGGTGCTTAGCTTTCCATGTCCAAATTACAGCCCAAAGTATTTTCATCTGTATTCACAGAATGGACATAAGATATCACGTGGAGCAGAAATCAGACCCCTTCTAAGCTGTGGGGTCTGGCTTTTTATTTCAGTGATGACAGCCGCTGTTTGAGGCCTTGACAAGGCTCACTTCAGGAATGTGTGGCTTTTTTCAGTTCTGCCACGGCAAACGTAGCTGCCACAGGTACCCCGCATATGGCCTTGGTAGGGATCTCCATGTACATCCTCAGGCTATGAGACCCGCCCCAGCCGTATTTTCTCAGCAGAAGCTCGGCCCGTGCCTGGCTCATACCGGCCTGCGCCTGGCGACAGCTCTTCCAGGTCCTCCAAGGTGGGCGCCAGGCCCAGCAGCTTTTTGTAGAGAGCGGTGGGGAAGGGGAAGGGAGCCATGTGTCTGTTATACAGGGCCATTCCGCACAGAGTCCCGATCTGGAAAAAGTTCTCCTTTGAACTCGAGGCCTGGTTAAAAACAAACACATTTTTAAAAGCTATGAGCGCCTTTTTCGGGGAGCAGACTCCCCAGCTCCCCGGCCCCGAGGTCAGCCCCTTACCTGGCTGGGGAACCACGCCAGACCAGAGCCGACGCGGCGGAAGGCTCCGGTGTCGGGATGACAGAGGGTCCTGGCGGCGACGCTGAAGAGCTCCTGGACCAACCCGCCACCGTCCACTCCTGCCTCGCCCACGAATGACACCTGCGAAACCCGGAACATCCATAACACCGGGAACACGGACACCGGCACCTCGGCAGAGAGGAGCGGAGCGGAACCACTGTGCGAGCGCGGCGGCGCAGCCCGGGCGGCTGGAAGGGCCCACCGGAAGCGGCGCGGGGCGCGGTGAGCCGTGGGGAGCGGTCATGCTGCGCGGCGTGGGGGCTGTGTTGCGAAGAGCGGCGAGTGGCGGCGGAGGGCAGACGCCGGGGCAGGGCCCGGAATCAGCGCGGCCGCAGCCGCTCGAACCGTCGCTGCTGCGCTTCCTGGTGTGTCCGCTCTCCAAGCGGCCGCTGAGGTGAGGGCCGGGTGCGGGAGGGAAGGCAGCTCTCGCTGCCCGCCCCTGGCTTGCTACTGCCCCGAAGCGAGCGAGGAGGACTGGCAAATTGCGAACCCTGGTTATTCACTCCTTCTTGGGTTTTGGTTTGTTTGTTTGCTTTGGGTTTTTGCCCCCGACTTGCCTGGCCAGGTACGAAGAAGCTACCAACGAGCTCGTTAACGACGAGCTAGGCATCGCGTACCCCATCATCGACGGCATTCCGAACATGGTCCCGGAGGCAGCCAGGACGACTAAGAAGAAGCCCCCAGCCGAGGACTCGGAGCAGCCCTGAGTATCCACCAGTCACAGCAGTGACCTGGGAGGAGATGGCTGGAGGAGGCATGCTCCCCTCCCTGCCCACACTGACTGTACTTGTTCCTCTCCTGTCCTTAGCAGGCTTGTTCTACTCAGCCAGTGTTGATGAAACCTTCCCACAGGGCTGCACCAGCACAAACAGCCTATGTTTCTACAGCCTCCTCCTTCCAGTTACGATACCAGTTTATGTATTCTTCCACCTGTGGACCTGGATGGGAATTAAGCTTTTTCGGCACAACTAGTGTGATGCATTCACTAACCTCTGGGCTTGCCTAAAGCAACACAATTTATTTAATCTCATCAGGTGTTGCAGTTGACTTGAGTGTTCCCTTCTGGCACTAGTGACTGTCATTTCCGTGGTAGTATCAGGAACTATATGAAGTCAGCAGCAGCAGCCTGCTAAGGCAGATTAAGAGGAGGAATAATGACAAGTACGTATTCCTTCTAGCATCTCCCTCCAAGAATGCTGTGTATTTGTAGTGGCACTAATGAAAATCTGTGTGAGGTGATTGTTTTCACAAGGAAGAACTACACCCTGACTGAAGTAACTGATCTTAAATAACAAGCAATGACAAGTCAGCAATGTGAATTTCTCTTTGAACTACAGCCTGTGCTTTTTGTTTTGAACTGATATATGTATTGAAATGTATTTGTCTTGCTGTCAGAAGAACATCAAATTAGGTTGAAGTATAATAATAAAGCTTGAGTTAAATGAAGAATTTTACATGTATGATACCCATGTCTGTCTGTCCAGTAGCTGCTTGCTTGCATTCTTCAGTGCTTTTTGGTGGGATACTAATACAGTAATCAAAGTCACCACACTGCTACTGGGCAAGTAATGCTGTGATACAGTTATATTAAAAGGCTCACTAGCCAAATGCAGCTGTTTGTCAGGGCTCCTTGTACAATCAGTGGAGAGAAGGTTTAGCTCTAGAGGCCAATACAGAGCACAAGCCCCATTCTCTCTCAATAAGTACCTTTTTTCAGTTGGTGTAGTAAGGAAGGGGGAATGAAAAGCTTTGACAGTTCCAGCTGGCAAGAAGGCTCAGGCTTACTTGGAAAGAATCAGAACAGGGTAACAGGACAGTGAAGTCAGTATTTACTACAGTACAGGCACGATGCCAGACTTTTGATGGCCCTTGTGTTAGTGACTGATACAACACATGGTCCTTGAGTTGAGGTCTGCTCTGTACAAGTTCTCACATAAGCCATCTAATGGCTTTTGCAGGGCAGGGTGATACCTAAATAAAATATGGAATTTTGGGGTTTGTGTGGGAACCACAGACTAAAGGCACATGGAGACAACAGCACTACATGGAACTTTCCATCTCTTGCTAGCAGTCTCCTTTCCCTTCGGACAGCATCTCCATGAGAGAAACAGCTTTTGTGGCTATGTCTCTGGCTGGCCTCAAAGGTTGGCTCCCAGGCACTGACATTTTCACATACAGCCAAACTAGCCTAGAGTCTTTAAAAGTCAGTCTAGCAGTAGTAGTAACACTTGGCCAAGTACTAGTTTCCTGAGCAATCCTATTATGTTACCCTAAAGCAACTACACAGTAAATAGCACTGCTACTTGCATTTAACTTATGCCAACAAAGCTTGAGGGCTACCTCACATGAAAGATACTGCTCTCCAGATTTACTCTACAGCCCCTGTGGAACTTGTTTTATAACAATTTGATGAGTAGTTGCTTTGTCGAATGCTCAGTTGCTACTGACCCCTTTCTACCAATGTGTCACTAACACTGAGAAACAGAATGCTGCAGCAGTGTAGTCACAACTATACAGTTTGGTGCCTTACCTTTAATATATTCATGAATTGCTGGGTCGATGCATTATTTAAGCAGGTCCAGATGTCTTGCAAAAGGTACTGTCTTCTGACTGAGAAATGCCAGCATTTCTGCTCTACAGTGCAGGGAATACCGATCATTACACGATGGATGGACAAAGCAGTGCATTCTATGTCATGAATGTTGGTCTTGTCTTTCATGTCAAATATGAATGGATATTTGGTCAGCTGCCATTGGGACATCTGAAATGCCAAGAAAGAAAAAGATGTGTTGATTTGCAAAACCAGAGTTCAGGGGTGCACGTGCAGACCGAAGTGACAGTCTATACCCTTGTCAAGCTCCTGTATCTCTGAAATACGCCTTTGTTGTGTGTGTGATGCTGCAAATCCTTATTTAGAATTCTGCCAATTATGCCAAATTGTGGCAGAATGAGTGATTTAGGTCACTTAAAGAATCGCCACCAAAGGTATGAAACTCAAAGTTTGATGGCAAGGCTCACTCTTTCCTACTACACAGAAGAAACATACAAAGGAAAACCGAGTTAGAGTTGAGGTAGAATGATTTGCACAAAGACCAGATATATAAAAAGAGAAACCCTCCTGTTGAGTCACAAGGTTCAGTTGCTTCCTAAACACCTGAAGGAGCTTAGGTGTGGTCATGCCCAATCTCAGACTCAGGCAACATATTGCATCTAATGGAACTAATACAAAGGGTAAGGAAAAACTCTGGCTGAGGGAGCCACCAACAGAGGCACACTTTCTGAATGCAGCTTCTAAACACTTCTGTGAGTAGGAACACACTGACTGAGAGGCATCTGAACTACCTGTGCAGGCAGACAGTGTTACAGTGCCCCAAGAGTAAAATAAAGGTAGTGGTTTTAATAGCATCTTCCATAATTCACCTACCCAGATTATAGGACACTGTTAAAAATGTTTTATTTATTAACTATAATACCACAAGTAGATATTGATATATAAAATAATCTCATTCAAAGTGTTACATATCCAGTGTGACAAGGCAGCAACTTCAGCTAATGTCCTATTTGGCTTTTGATTTTATAGTGTTTCACAAACCTCTTCTTCTCTGTTTAATTGATACAAAACTGGTACATTAGCAAACAAAAACTTATGGAAGAATTAGGCAATTGTCCAGCAAATTCCAGCCAAACTGCCAGAAAACTGCAATTTTTTTTGCCCAAGGAAGCATCTAGTATCCATGTTTCCATTTCAAGCTGTTTCTTGTGACACTGATTGCATTTTCACTCCTTCATGTCATGAAGAAACAAACCATTTCCCTGATTATTTTTTGTTACCACGGCTTTAGTTCTAGATGTAAGTAAATCTAAATGCTTCAAAGGGTTTCTACATAAAAGTTCTAAAGAGACTCCACAATATCTCTGTTAAGTAAACATAATAAAATCCAGAGTAACAAGAAGTGTAACAATCATTCCTCATGGTGCTCTTTCACACTGATCACCAGTTGAAAGCAAATAGAGCTGCTTGAGATGCTGGAGGACAGCTCGGACTCCCAGAAGCAGGGGTCTTCTCAGGAAAGGCACTATTGTAGCTGCTATAATAGTGGAATGGTAAATGGCTTGCATAATTTGGAACAGCTGGAGGACTAGGGAAAATGCATTGTCTTTGAAATGTACTGGGCTAGAGCCTAGAGTTGACTTCCATATATACAAACTCATTTAAATGAAATAGAAAAGGCCTGTTTTCTACTGCTGGTAAGATTTATACTTACATTTTGGGAACTAAAGAGACAATAATATTGTATAAACACTTGAACTTGAGGCACATGGAAGTTGTTTTCTTGTACTCTGAAACCAGTTCTGGAGTTCACCTGCATTGATACAAAATTAAAAGGAGTGTCAGCAGATCTCATGAGCTAAGCATCTCTGTGCCAGGACAGGACTAAGTAGTAACTAGGCTTTCTGCAGAAAGAGCTCCGAGATCCTGCACAGAAGTCGAAGGATTGAAGTGCTATGAGTAGCACAGCTCTCAACAGTGTGAAGTCCCAGAAAACCATGTATAAAATAGCAGGAAAGCAATTTACAAATAATATCCCTTAGCAGGACTCCATCAGGAAAGGTATGCTTCATTTTTAGTCTTTCATGTTGCAGGAGAATCCAAAGTTCTCTATTCAGGTTCATATATGGTGCCTGACAAAGATATGATTTTGAGGGGGCACCAAACATGTAAAGCTCCAAATGATGGTAGAGTAGGCCTGCTGCACTTTTGAGTTTATTTACCAAGATATATGCAGATTCATAAATAAACTTTCATGCTCAAATCTGCATTCTCAGCCAAAAGGACATTCAGTTCTGAACAAAACTTAAGAACTCTAATTCATACTTCATACAAGTGCATGCTTGAGGTTTTGAGTTCCCTAAACTTTGAACATCTCAGCAGGAGAAAGCATGGTTGTCAACAAGAATATAGTTATTGCCCTCTTTCTTGCCTTGAAGCTAAAAATGCTCTAATCCTATTGTCCCAGAATATTTCTCAGGTAACAGGATCTTAAAGCATTGCACAGCATTACTGGGGCAGCCACAATGTGGCAAGAAGGTGGGTTGTTGTTTAAATGCTGTCAGCAGTTACTGGGGTGAGGGACCTCAGCAGCGACAAGGGGAATGGGCATGCTGCTGTAATGGCCACTGCATCCAGTGCATGTAATCCTCACACCACTGAAAACAAACCCCCAGTGGCTATAACATGCCTCAGCCCTTTATTTCTATAGAGTGTCAGCCAGGCACAACACAAGAGCTGGATTCCATCGAAGCTGTGCTGGTGTAGAGCCAAAGAGATTCCTAACGGAACGTAAAATGACAAAGGCTCCATGTTCCCTTGTAAGAAGGAAACTCAGAAAAATCTACAACAAAAAAGGATTTAAATACCCTAACTCATACCAACACATCCTACCCGGTCACAATCCAAAGCCTGTATCACCTGGTAAAGGATCTGCAGTGTCTGCAGAATCGCTGTTTCAGGAGGGCGCAGGTCGAAGGGGTTTCTTTGACAACCTTCAACTTCCTTCAAAAACTGAGACAAGATTTTCTGGGAAACCCTCTGATATAGAATGACCAGCTGCTCGAAAAAGGATGTTTCCAGACTTGACCACAGGCATTCTGTAAAGAAAACAGCTAGTGAAATATTTGTTGCAGGTAACATGCAAAATAACTGTAATTTGTGAATGAAGCCACATTCTCTCTTTGTCAAATGAATTAGCATCAGCCTACCACCTCACCCTCAAAAAACCCCAAACAAACAAAAAAACCCACCTTAGCTTTGCACTGCAAAAATTAATAAACCCCAGTACAGTCACTGTGACCGGTTTAGGCTGTGCCTTTAAGAAATGGACACTTTCTGAACACTCTGGCTGAATGTATTGAAAACAAAGATATTCTAAACTAATTTCATTGGTAGATTGGTAGAATGCAACTTTAAGTTTTGGGTTCAGTCTGTTTGTGGTCAGTCTGTTCTTCTCTGTCCTGTGGGCTGGTCAGTTTCTCTCTCGCTGAAGCAACCGCTGCGGAACAGAGCGACCTTGAATTAACAGAGCTAACCAGATAAGAAAACTAACTCTTGCATATGCTTTGAGCTAACAGAATTTTCTCCTTAATTGCCTTTCTCTCTCTCTCTCTAACCCTTTCTGGGAAAAAAAGGGAGGTAGGTGGGGAGAGAGGGGGGTACAGGGGCCGGGGGCACACGGTCCTCGGCTGTGGGTCTCCTGTATTACATACATTGCTGTATACTTCTGTATATATTGTAAATGTTGTATATTTTTGTACATATTCATTGCATTCCATTTCTGCTTGTAAATATAGCTTGTTTCATTTGCTTTCTCCGACTGAGTTTAGCTGTGGTATCTTGGGGGGGGAACTTTCTCACCCTGCCACAGTCACCATGTTTTTACTCCTACCAAAAGCATTTCTTGCACGCTGAACTCTGGATCAAATTGCATCAGCAATTCCTACTCTGCAGACAAAAATGACCAAGTGCTTAAAGCATTCAGTTCTATTATCACAAAACCCTACCAAGAGTTTGCTGATCCTTGGGCTGTAGTTTCATGATGGCTTGTGCTAGCAGCCTGAGTGAACAGTAAGAGCTGTCATCCTTTCCCTGCAGAAGGAAAGGCAAGATCAAGTAGACTCTGAAATTTTCAGGTGAGATGGGAGAGGATGACAATGATGGCAGTAACTTCTCAATTTCCTTGAGCACCTTTAGAGTAAAAAAAAAAAGAGAAAAAGACAAGGGTTAAAAATGAAACTATGTTTTGCCAAAATCATCTATGAATTAGGCTGCCCCAAAATTCCCAAGGTTCATTCATGAATCCAGAGCTCCTCAGTATCTGTGCAGCAAGAATCTTTGTATCAAACCCTTACCTTCTGCAAGACTTTCGGCATTTTGCTGATCTTCTTATAAAAATCTTGCACTTGTGACAAGTCTACACCTGAAACCTCTTTGGAAGTTTTGAAATGTTTGTCTCTATCACAAAGGGGAAAAAAAAAGAACACCAAATGATGTGAGAAGCTGGGGGGGTGTTACTAACTCAACAGTGAAGCATCGTAACATCATAAAATACTTGAAAAGTTCATCTGACTCCAGTGGGTATAATTTCATCTGTTGTATGAAGATACTCCCACTATGGAGTGACTTGATTAATGTTCTGTCCTTTTTGTTTTGTGTAGCTGTGCAGGGTTAATGGTAGGCTCCTGTATTTCTCCCTAAAACCACTTGCACTTCACTGCTGGGAAGAGTTATTATGGATCCTTCAGGAGCTGTAATATTGCCTAAAGGGCAATCTTTCATCTGTCAAATGTCACTATGGGATGATCTGCTGGAGTGTGAGCTGCTAAAACAAATTTCAGTAGGACTTGGGGGATAAAAAATTCAGTTTTAACTTGGGCTTTGAGAAATACAGACTGCATCATCCAAATTTAGATACAATTAATCTCCTCTTCATACATGGGCTTTCTTGTCAGTTAACATGCAGCCAATACGTTCTATTATGTCTAAGTGCATACTACCTTTTCTCCAAGAAGCTTCCATTGATGCAAGCCTCAGATGAAAAGATTAGTCTGATATTCCTGATAGTAAAAAACAAACCAAAGTCAACATGAGTAGGAACATCAGGATTTTAACTCTGAAGAGAACAAAACCCATGTGTACAAGTGTGTCTGCACTTGACCACACAAAACTTTTCTTGGCACCACCACACCAAGAGCATTGTAGAAAATGCTGTGGCTGAGGAATTACTTATCTTTGACAAGCCACCTCTGCTCTCCCAGGCCTTGTGAAAGCACCTCATGCCAGCCTGTACTGCATGCTCTTGGATGTTAGCATGGAGATGTCTTTTCCTGGCAGGTTGGGACATTAACTGATTTTTTTTGTTGTGGAGGAAAAAAACACACAACAACCAAACAAACCAACCAGCCAAACAAAAAAACACCACTGCAGCATAGGAGGGAAAAGGAACTCCTCTATGGACAGGATCTTTGTGGCACACTGAGGGAAAATTCATCAAGGGATCCATTTACTGCTACACAAAAGCTGTGTTCTCAGTATCTGAAGAGATGTTAGAATTACATTCCTAGGCCTGTTCTTATGAAAACAGCTATTTTATTGAGCAGTTTCCTGTCAGTCCCTTCCTTTTGAGACGTGGAAAGAACACTCTCACCATATCAACAACTGTTTTCCATACAATCCAAACCATACTAGAAGTTGTCAGGGAAATGCATAGGTCCAAATTAGCCAAGATTTTTAAATGCTCAAAATCAGCAGTTGGAGTCAGGCTTGCCTAAAGAAAAGAGATTCCCACATAAGACCTGAAGAAAAAAAGACTACATAATCTGAATTCTCATCCATAAGTGAAAAGCTTCCCACAGTAATACAGACTTACTGCTTTTGAAATGGGTAGCTAAAGAAGAGATCACTAATTGTTAAATGCTGACACAAAACATTCCAGTCTGGGTACCGTGAATTATGATTTTTGCACAAGGCCTGTCTGCAGAGCAAATATTTCACTGATTTAAATTGTGAGCTTTTCATCCACTTAACCATTCTGTGCAAGAAAACAGGTTTCCAAAGCTAGGCAGTACATCCGCTCTGTTCCTGCAAAAAGGTTATCAAAGGACGGTTGCTGACCAACATCTCTTTTTCCTGTGCAAACTCTAACTAAAAAGTGCTGGTAGAAGATTCTGTTTCAGCTGAGAAGATCATACATTAAGGAAACAAACAAAAAAAATAGACCCAGCAGGTTTTTGACTTACAATTTTATAGTCTCCCAGTGTTGCAAACTAGGATCAGAAAGCCACACATTCATTTCATCCTGCAGAGTGGCAATTCCATTCAAATTCTAGGTGAAATGCATGAAAATATTGACAAGATTACAGGTCCAGCAGATGAAATTCTGTTTTCAAGGCAATCATTACAAGAAGATTTCAGTGTAGGTATGAAGAAATTAATGGTCACCCAACGTGATCCAGATGCACTAGCCACAGAACAGATACATAATTGCAATACAAGTTAGTTTCTGGGTAAGCACAGAAAGAACTGCAAGAGACATGTATGAACTTGGGGTACTAAAAGCAGGATGGAAAATTCCACTATTTCCAGCAGGAATGTGAAAAACAGTAAAGTTAGAAGCCACGGTCCAATATGCACACACCTTTCTCTTCTTGCGAAGGACAATAGTTGGGTTTCCTTCAGCAGTAAGTTCAATCACCTTTTCTGACTTTTTTCCTCCTGTGAAATAATATAAAAAGCCCTCAAATGAATATTTGAAGAGACAAGTGGTATCTTCAGAGAGCTCAGTGCACAGATGTGGAATAGTAAACAACCAAATCCCTCAGATAGAATCAACCTTCAGACAGACAACAGCTATGTGGCCATCACCCAGAATGATAAATCAAGCGGCTTTGGGTGACTAAGCAAGCATGTGACACATTGCTAGCCTCCCCATGTAAACATGAAATCAAGAAAGCAAGCATCTCCTTGGAAGAAACAAATACAGATGGTACACATCTGCAGTGGTCATTACCCTGGAAGTATTTTCCAGTGCTCACTGGTGCATTGACAGGAAGTGGTATCAACTGCTTAGTTTTTCTCTGATCTCCCAGATGTCCTTCATCAGAACCAAAAAAATAGACTTTCTCCAAGGAGGGGACATAGACCAGGGTGTACTGTCTGTTCAGAAAAACAGTCATAATAAGCTAATATCACTGGGCTAATCAGAATAGAATGTAGATATATTTTCAGAGTGGATAGCTGAAGCCTGTCTTTAAGTCCTGATGGTCCAGCTACAGAATCCCTTTAATCAAAGTCTTAGGACCCTTCCTTTAAGGGAGGTCATAGATAGGAAGTCCAGGAAGGCTGTGGATGCCCTGTCCCTGGAACTATTCAAGGCCAGATTTGATGAGGCCTTGAGAACTTGGTCTAGTGGAAGGTGTCCTTGCCCATGGCAGTGGAATTGGAACTAGATGACTTTTAAGGTCCCCTCCAATCTAAACCATTCTATGAATGTATAAACATTCAACAGTAAAGAAAAAGACAAATGCTAATTTCCTACACTGTCCTCTAATTTACACTCGTTCCACATACAAAACCAGTCTTATGCTTGCTAGCTTCATGTTCTTCCATTTTTACAAGTGCAACTTCTGTGCTGCAGAGCCTGATACATAGCCCAGGAAAGTTAACAGGAGACTTTTCTGGTGCAGTTTGAGAAAGGGAAAATGAAACTAGATAATTATCACCATTCTTTGGTTCTTTCTAAGCCCCCACCAGTTTGTCAAAGTGGACAGGAACCCTGCAGCTTTCCCAGTTCAGACTTTTAATGGTCTTTGCCCTTCAGTTACATCTCTCAGTTCTTCAAAAAAGAAAAAAAAAAACCAAGGGCTTTAGGTATTTTTAGCAGCCCTCTCCCTCTGCATGGGCTGAGGGTTCTACTTTCTGTGGCTGTGGCAGGAGAGTCGCTTACACTTGAAGACTGGACAGTATTCTGAGAGTGCTGACCTACTAGGACACAGGGTGTTTCTCCCTAGCACCCTGACCTTAGAAGGCATGTTACTGGTATTTTCCCACCTGCCACAGGCAACCTGCGAAACTCTTGCTCCCCACAGCTCAGCCACCACACGAGGCGTGAGTTCATTCCGGGTGGAGTTGTGACCAAGCTGGCCAGCCCCTCCTGCTCCAAAGGTGCACACCAGCCCCTCCTTGAAGACAAAGAAGGAAACAACAGGATCACGGAAGCATTAACAGTATTCAAACGGCCACCACCAAAAGTGGAAGCCAGCAAGACACACAATGGGACTTGATTCAAAACATCCCTGATTCTAACACAGGCAGAGTTCACTGTGCATCAAGCCTAATCATACACCATAATATCCAAATCATTTAGCTTCTGAGACAAGCAATTTAACTCCTGAGATAATTCCCTGTTGTTTAAGAATTTTGCTTGTATGAGTAAGCCCTAGTGAACTAGCTATCATTCACTTTTTCTGAAGTCCCTGGTATGCTACAAACCCCCAAAATAGCTTCAAAAACTTGAACTGCAAATCTTTGCTCCAGGTTTCCCATTCACCATCTCCTTGCAAAAGTTTGCATGCAGGTGATGGGATTCTGAGAAAAGGGCAGTGTCACCAATAGCTCAGTCAGCATTCCTTGGGGATCATCTTCAGACTTGGACAGAAGCAAGCATTGCCATCCCAGTTTTCCATGCTGACTCTTAGCAGCATAGCTTTTCTCCCAGGGGGAGGTCTCAGATGCTCACTTTCCATTTCAGACTCACCTTAGAGAGAGCTGCAGTATGATCTGCCCCACATGAGATAAACACAGTCTTCCAGTGCTCTAAGGCTCCAACATATGTTGGGCAGTCCCTGTCTGAAGGGAAAATAATGTTGCTAAGGGGAAAGAGTACCAGAGAGTCTCACACAAAGAAAGATTTAGAAAATGATAATAAGGGGAGTTTGCACTTTTCTCTCTTGTAGAAATTAATGTATTTACTACTTGGTTTTGCATAA
Organism: Picus viridis; assembly: GCA_033816785.1. Classification (NCBI taxonomy): domain Eukaryota; kingdom Metazoa; phylum Chordata; class Aves; order Piciformes; family Picidae; genus Picus; species Picus viridis. The sequence continues at coordinate 24,526,475 of CM066582.1, read as the reverse complement.
TGCTATATCATATTATTTTCTCATAATCTTCTCTCTTTTTCATAGCACTTTCTTTTCGATTACATTTGATCTGAAACAAAATGCAGTGATTTCACATCTGCTTGCCAAAAGGTACTTGGATTCAAAATGTCTGATTCTCAAGGGTGTGGGTTCATTCAGATCCTGCTGACTTCAGATTCTGCCTGGCTAGGGCAACTCTACTCTAACCTTCTATGTCTGAAGACAACAGGTGATTTTAATCCTTCTCTCACCTTTGTTTACAGAGAATTAAAGAAGGCAAAAATGTACAAAATACATTTCTTTCATACAAGACTGCCTGGGGAGAGAACAGGAGAGGAAAGAGACCTCTGAGATACACAGTTTTAAGAACTCATGATATCCAGCTGGCCACATAAAATGACTGGAAGTTCTCTGTAGAAATAAGACCCCTAAGTCCCTTGTCCTTGCATGCCTTTCCTGGTCAAGATACCATAGCTCAGAAACAAACAAATTATCCAGGTATACTTTCCTCAAAAGACTTTACTATCTACTGCTGCTCCAAAGGGGTTTGACAGTCCAGAGCTACTCCTATGTCTGCAGTAAGCTCACTGACCACAAAAACATCTGCCTACTGCTGTCCTTCCTTACCGTTTGTGTCGCCAAGTCCCAGCTGCCCAAACTCATTCTTTCCCCAGGAGTATACAGCTCCAGAGAGTGATACAGTGACATTGTGAGATCCTCCAGCATCAATTTGAGCAAGTGGGACGCCCTGTAGTGTTTTCACCACCTGTGGCTGGGAGATGAATGGGGTTTGACTCCCCAGTCCGAGCTGTCCGTGGGTGTTCTTGCCCCAGGTGAAGATCACACCTCCTTCATACAGAGAACAAAAGAAAACAGCTCAGTCTCACTGCTTCCCTTGAGCCTTTGCACTTTGTTAATGGGAGCAAACACTGGTGCTGGTTTTAGGGTGCTGCAAGGTGAAACCATCACAAACAACCAAATCTCCCTCTTTGCTTCAGACCCCTTTTGGTCAGTCTCAGGTTGCCCGCGTGAGTCAGCCCAGCAAGAACAAAGGCAGGTATTTCCATCTCTAAAGCCATACTTGCAAGAAGTTCTCAACCAGAAAAGAACTGCAGCTTAAAAATGGGCAGGTCTGATGACTGCACCTCAGGTGGCCACATCTGCTCTTCACAGCACACCTTTGCAGAGGGGTAGTGTTCTGGAACTATAGACAGACAGAGCTACAGGTCCATAGGTAGTATCATAGTATCGGTCAGGGTTGGAAGGGACCACAAGGATCATCTAGTTCCAACCCCCCTGCCCATGGGCAGGGACGCCCTACACTAGATCAGGCTGGCCAGAGCCTCATCCATCCTGGTCTTAAACACTTCCAGGGACGGGGAGGTGCTGGGAGGAAAGGGCGGTGCTGAAAGCCAACACACTTTGTGTTCCCCACCCATGACTTACTACTCTTTAACAATGTCACAAGCCGCTGGGAGGAGTTCAAACACTCCCTTTTGAAAGCACGCCTACCATAGTGTGACTGCTTTTGGAGGAGAAATGTGCTTGGAAAAGGCTACCTCTGGACAGCGCCACGGAGTGGTAGTTCCCACATGCTATTTGTACAATATCTTGGGTTTCTAGTTCTTTCACCAGCCTACAAAGATAAGGAAAAAAGTTGAGTCAAAATAGATAGATGCTGTACCATGAGACAAACCAAAGATGATCTGCTTGCAAAGTTCTAGCTTATTTAGCAGGAATTGTGATGTAGAAAAACATAGGTCACCTATAAGGTGATTCACCCTGGTCTTATTATGCTAGCCTGCTGGGCTAGCTCATTTGATTGTGGTCTGCACCACAGCAGGCTGGGAGAGAATCAGGCTCAGCCCATGGCATAGCTTAACCAACAGATGTGCTTGGGTCTTTCATCTGCAGTTTTTCCAAGCCACCTGTGGTTTGTAAGACATGTGCATTACTCTAATAGGTGGTACCTATCCTTACTAAGTTTGAGAGAAAGCAGTCTCCTGTGCATCCCAAGCAGCTTAGGTCTTGGTATTATCCTCAAAATCAGTGCATTTCTTGCTGGGTTAAAAAAAAAGAAGACAAAATTTTAGGGACCAGAAACATACGTGTTCCAGTTCTGTCTCTACAACAGAAACGTGCCTTAGTCTTTTGATGTTACCTTTAGGAAACGCATTTTCTGACTACTGCTAAGAAATAGTAGTTATTTTGCTTAAGCAAGTATGGTTTAAATAGAATGAATCACTTAAGAGTTATAACGTCTTGTGCTTTAGAATGCTGCTTGCTTAGCTATACTTAGCCTGAGTAGCTGGATTTGCTGAATCATAGAATCAAAGAATGGCTCAGATTGGAAGGGAAGAGATCATCTACTCCAGCCTCTCTACCATGGACAGGGATGCTTCTCAACTAGACTCAGGGTGTTCAAGGCTTCATACAACTTGGCCTTGAACACCCCCAGGGAGAAGGCATCTGCAACCTTCCTGGGCAACCTATTCCAGAGTCTCACCACCCTCATACTGAAGAACTTCTTCCTAAGATCCAGTCTAAACCTACTTTACCTCAGCTTTAAACCATTCTCCCTTGTACTGTCTCTAGACATCCACATGTAAAGTCCCTCTCCAGCTTTCCTGCAGCATCTCTTCAGGTATTGGAAGGCAGCTCTAAGGTCCCCCTGGAGGCTTCTCTTCTCCAGGCTGATCAACCCCAGCTCCCTCAGCCTATCCTCATAGCAGAGGTGTTCCAGCCTTTGGGTCATCCTTGTGGCCCTCCTCTGGACTCACTCCAACAGCTCTGAACCTTAGGCTCTGAACCCTTACTTAGTCAAAAATAGGGCCTCCAGAACGAGTGCAAATCAAGAGTTATGGAGAGCTTCAAGGCTGCAACCATCACCAGTAGCTGCAACTAGTCAGTTGCAGTTGCAGTTACTGAAGGAATGCAATGAGTCCAAAGGTGTCGGGAGGATCTCAGACCAGAATCACCATTGGACCAAAGGGCACATGAGAGGTGTGTGAAGCCTGCATGAAGGGTGGATGCATAGTCTTTAAGGGTATAAATTCATAGGCATTTCTTAGTAAAAGGTCCCTCTTGCAAGACAACCAGCTCAAGCTAACCCTGCTGCTGTATCATTTTATTATTTTTTTTTTTGTGAGATTCTATGCCTGAGACTCTGCTTTGGGAAACTGAGGGTTCAGATTGCACTTCTTTACCAGTTATCATCCATACTTCCACCCCATGAAAGCTTCTTACCTTGTTGTAGACCTGACAGCTGGATCTCTAGTCCAATGTTCAGAAAGCTTCCCATCAGGGAAGAGAACTAGCTTATGTGTTTCACTGTGGTTTGAGCATTGCACCTGATTCCTCTTCAGCTGCGTGTGCCCTGCAGAACAGATATAGCTACACTAAGACAACAGGCATCTTAACCATCTTGGCCCCCTCCCTAAGATCTCTGTGTGCTAATGCTTTCACCAAGAGCTTCTACTCCTCAGGAAAATGTGTGACAAGCATGTGTGACTTGTTTTTCAGGAACCTTGGTGTTTCAGTGCCTTACCCACTGCCTGGTTTCACACCAGATGACTTTCCTGGCTACCACTAAAAGGCATTTTTCCATCTCTTAGGCTGCTGTGCCACCAGCTCCTCAGACAATCAGCAAAATCTCAGCAGAAGCATACTCTGTTACTTTTACCCAGCTGTGGAGAGTGTCCTGAGGAAATAAAGCACTTCCTGAGGTATCTGACTGCCCCAGATTTGTCACAGCCTTGGGGATGAGATGCCTTAAAGTCAGAGGTTTTAGAAGACACTGGAGAAACAATAATTGAAAATGCACACATTGCCTGTTTTCAGTAGAAGGAAGTCCTTTCTTGTCTGCAGCTGAGGGGTTGCAGATGCTTTCCTGACTGTGAGGCATCAGATCTGCACATTTACTCATGTGACCCTACCACACAGCAGAAGTGTCTGAGAGCCAGGATGCCCAAGCATGAAGGGTGGTCATCAGCAAAGCCTTCTCTGATTTACCTAACACCTCTGGAGACTCATTGTCCACCCTTCTCACACCTCCCCAGCTTAAGCACCACACGTAATCAGAGAGGAGAATTCTTATCTATTCACTAGTATAGACTCATATGATGGTTTAGGTTGGGAGGGACCTTGAAGATCATCTAGTTCCACTCCTCACTGACATGAGCAGGGACACTTCCACTAGACCAGGTTGTTCAAAGTGTGATCCAACCTGGCCTTGAACACTTCCAGGAAGAAGCATCCACAACTTCTCCAGGAAACCTGTTCCAGTGTTCTACCACCCTCTCAGTAAAGAATTTCTTCCTCGTATCTAACCTAAACCAACCCTCTCTCAGTTTAAAACCATTACCCCTTGACCCATCACTACACTTCTTGATAGGGGCACTCCCCATTTTTCCTGTAGGTCCCTAAGGTACTGGAAGGCTACTATAAGGTGTCCCCAGAGTGTTCTCCCTCCTCTAGGCTAAACGACTCCAGTTCTCTCAGCCTACCCTTATAGAGAAGGTGCCCCAACTTCGTGGTCCTTCTCCAGACCCACTCCAACGAGTCCATGTCCTGCTTATGCAGGTTCTCCCTCCTTCCAGCCTTTCCGGATGGCAGCACACTGGGACAATTTTAAGCATCCCCTGCAGTGCCTCGCTATCCCCGAGAAGCAGCGCGGCAACTTGGTACGACTTCGACGGCATCTCCTCCACGGATCTCTGCCCGCCCAAGCACGGAGGGTCCCGCAGGGTCTCACAGCCGAGCGAGATGCGCACGGCTTCGGGGGCGGGGCCGCTCTTGGCCAGGGGAGTCCCATCCCCGGCAGGGCTCTAGCAGCTCCTGCCGCCCTCCCGATTGCTCCGCTTCCGCCGGTCAGTACCTTCCGTGCCTCGCTTGCTCCCCTGACCCCGCCGCCGCCGCTGCCGCTGCCGCCGCCGTCCCGCCGCCATTCCCCGCTCGCCGGCCGCTCTACAGCTCGGTAGCAGCTGGGACAACACAAGGGCAGGGCCGGAAAGGCCCCGCCCCGGCGGGGAAACGAAAACCGAAACTTGGCGGGTGCCGCGGGAGCGAGCCCAGGATCCCCGACGTCCGAGAGCCCAACGGTGTCAAACTCTGACCCAGCTGGGTGACGTCAGACGGCAAGTGAAACGCCCTCTTCGGAAATAACATCAACATCCAAGAGCCTTGTGCTTCCATTCTCACACCTCTTTCTCTTCCATCATCTCCTCCACGGACCCTGTCGGCTTCCCCCAGGAACGGCCACCCACCCTGCCTCTTCTCCCACATTTTCTCACTAGAGTGATGTAATTGCTGTGCAAGTGAAACTGCTCAAGTGAATGCCTAGGTTATAGAGGTGCTCTTTAAGTTAGAGTTAAATATACTACACTGGTCTTCTTTAAGGAGGACCATTGATCGGGGTTATGGTACAAAGCTATTCACTTTGGATAAACAACGCGTGCCTTGCTAGGAACCATGTCCTCGAAGAGCAGCCGACAGACTGGTGACACCTAGCCAGCACTGGAAGTTCACATCAAAGTAAAACAAATTGCTGCAAGAAGACAGCAAGGACATCACAGATCATCAAGACTTAAAGAAGCATGAAATTCTTGTCAGCCAAAGAAGCTTTTATCAGTAAACTGTGAAGATGTAAACCGGTTGCAACTTATGTTCCTAATGAGTGAACTTTGCTCATTAACATATAATACTAAAACACCCCCTCCTTGAGCTGAGAAACCACTTACCCACAAGACCACCTCTCTCAAGAGCATGTGTTCACAGTTGTGTAGATAGGGTTGCTTTAACTGAATGCAAATAAACTGTAAACCAATTAAGTAGTTTGGTGATAAGAAATTGTACATAATGCACAGGGCATTTTGGGGAGGGGTGGGCAACCCCTAGCATCCAAACTTGCACAACTTTGTTAAGAAATCAGTATCTCAGCTCTGTATGTATACTGGCTGTTGACCAGTGGGTGAAAGAATCCAGTTTTTGGACAACACATGCATGATGATGAAATAAGGGATACTGACGTGAAGGATGAAACAGATCAAAACATACAACAGCATTTTCATTGTATTCCTCCTAGTTTCCACTGATTAGTCAAATTCAAACTGCTTAAGAAAATGTTATGTTCTTGAATACTCAGCATAGATTTTGGTGGGACACTACAGAAGTCCCAAGAAGCACAACACAAATCTCCGGTTTATACTGGCATTCACTGAAATGCAGCGGAAATTTTGTTACAGAGGCACTAGGAATATTTAGTGTGACACAGAAAGGCACACAGAGACCCCTGGAGTGAAGAAAAAGTAGATGGAGGAGCAGTGGAAGCGAAGGAAAGTGAACTGGCAACATACAGTAATTAACTTCTTTCCAGGGAAGAGAACGCAGCCTGGCTTTCCCAGCCACTTCCCTAGACATACTATGGGTACCTTATCTTCTACAGTAGACAGGAAGGTCTTGATATAAAGAAATACTGAGCTAGAGCTGTAAGGTCAAAGCACAAACTGTGAAGAGACACTAGAGGTCTGTCTGCACCAAAACATGAACCTTGGTGGAAAGAAATACTGTGCTCCAGTCAGAGGCAAGGGCACTTTCCTGTTTGGCACAGCGTGTGGATTCAATGGAAGGAAATATGTTGATGTCCTTCTTCCTTTCAGGGCTACATTTTTCTCTTCTGCTAAGTATATTGCTGACAACCACTTCATGTCAGAAAGGCTTGCTTTGGTAAGCTGCTGCAGGTTCTTTGAACACAAGAGGAATCAAGGCTTGTGACAACCTGACTGAAAGGAATCTGGGGGTCTGTGAAGGAGATGGCAACTTGGAGGTAGGATACAAAGATGAAATTGGTTTTCACAGCTAACACAGGTTTTGACAGGTGTGTCTGTCCATACATCAGCCGTTTCACCCCTTTTCATCACTTCTGTAATGACTTACCCTTACAAAAACCCTAACCACACAAAAAACCTCCATGTATTGAACACTTGGGAGTTTGATGTAGTGCTTGCTAATAAGGGCAGACCTTCTCTCAAGATAACAGAAAGCAGCCACTTCCAGAGTGAGAGAAATGGGGAAATCCAAGGAAATGTATGCAGAGGCCATGATGTCCCAAGAAGAATGTTCCATGGTGGGCCCCAGAGAGTTGAGGAGGCATGTGGCAGTAGTCCATTCTCATAGTGTTGGCATCTGAACAGGCATAAGCAGGTCAATCCTTCCAGAGCAGGTTTGGGTAAGTGGGGAACTTAGAGTCCCTCTCTGCTGGCCTATCTGGCTCATGGCCATGGCTGCTCTATATAAGAATGGACATAGTGACCTAGGGGCTCAGCTGCTGCTAACCCATGCTGGGCAGTGCTGCATTCCGCAGTTTCACAACATGGGACACAAACTACTTACATCCTTCTCCACTCCACCTCACAGTTCCAAAGCGGTGCCCACCACGTGGGCTTCAGCAGAAGAAGAGCTGAGCAGCATTTGGCCTGGACTCCCCTGCACCAGGTGAAGCCCTTGCAGAGCACAGCCAGGTGCAAGCAGTGGGAACAAGAGCAAGGGCAGAAAGGAGCACCCTGTGCCACCCTACTGCCCTCTGTCAAGAGGTTTAACAGCACCATGATGCTTTGGGGTGCTGCACTTGCAGGCCACAATCCTGACATACTCAAGCAGCATCACCCAGTTTCTGACCCCACCCTCAGCCCCTCGGGGACCCCTCAGGACCCAGAACGGGGCAGGTACCAGAAGCCAAGATGAAAGAGGTCAGTGGGCAACAGCTTTGTCCCAGGGGTGCACAAAGGTCACTCGACACATCTCCTTTTCACTATCGTCTGCATTCCCGCAGGAAATCCACCGTCTCAGGCTCACGAGGCCTCCGCAGCCGCTCGCAGCTAATGGCTGTGAGCTGAGCACGGGCAGGAGGCAAGAGGAGAGAGCAAGGGGATGCCAAGGCTGAAGGGCAGCCAGGCCAGCACACCGAGCAGGCAAAGCCGGCGATGCGAAGGGTGCCGGCGGCCACGGGGGGGCGGCGACGCCCCGCTGCCTTGGCGGGGGCCGTGGCCGTAGCCGGGGCTGGGCCGGCGTCGCCGGGGAGGGGTTTCCCCGTCGCGGCTTAAGCGCCTGCCGGGGGCGAGCAGCGCCGTGCCAGTGTGCCACCGTGCCGCCATGCCGCCCTCCGCACTGCTGCTGCTGCGGCTGTTGCTGCCGCTGCTGGCGGCGCTGGCAGTGCCCGCGCCGGCGGCGGCGGCGGTCGGGGGCTGCGGACCCTGCGAGCCGTCGCAGTGCCCGGCGCTGCCGCCTCGGGGCTGCCCGCTGGGCCGGGTGCGGGACGCCTGCGGGTGTTGTTGGCAGTGCGGCCGCGGCGAGGGTGAGGCGTGCGGCGGCAGTGGCGCCACGGGCGGGCGCTGCGCCCCCGGCCTCGAGTGCGTGAAGAGTCGCCAGCGCCGCAAGGCCAAGGGTGGCCCAGCCCCTGGACCCCTCTCCGCCGCCGGCACGCCTGGCGTGTGCCTATGCAAGAGCCGCTACCCAGTGTGCGGTAGCGACGGGCTCACCTACAGCAGCGGCTGCCAGCTCCGCGCCGCCAGCCTGCGCGCCCAGAGCCGCGGCGAGCCCGCAATCAGCCAGCGCAGCAAGGGAGCCTGCGAGCAAGGTGCGGAGCGCTGGAGGGAGGGCCGCGGACGGGGCAGCGGTTAGAGCAGCGCTCGGGGCCGGGTGGGGCGGGTCGGCGGCGGGTGCTCCTGCGGAGGGTGAGGTGTCCGGCTGTGCTACCTGACTTCACGGGGGAAAGGCTATTCTCGAGTACGCCTCGTACTGTTTTATCCCATCAAGGTGCGCATTTCTAAAAACAAGATGACTTCAAAACCACTTTAAATGGACTTGAGAGTCCCAGTTAGATGATGCCGCCTGAACTTGGAGGAAGACTTTAGACCAGCCTCAGAAATGCAAGGAAACTGAACCACTGTCTTTTGGCTTCCAGCCGCGCTGGAACAACACGGCCCTGCTTCTCATGCTTTGCTGCAGTTTGCAACTTGGGATGCTGTGACATGGGACTAAAGGGGAGAGCTCGGCAGAGGGAGATTGCAGACAGAAAAGGAAATGATTAAATGGATGTGAAAGCCACCGAATTTTAGAGCCAAAATCCACAGGCTTGCTTTGGTTGGAAAGGAAAACGATCAGTGACTTCCCTCTGACCTGTAGATAGCGGTTTGCACTTGCAGCATTTACGAGGACCTCGCATCTTCCAAAGCTTTTACTTGGGGATAGTGCCCAAGGAAGAAATTATTTTGTTGTGAAGGCTTTATTAGAAATCCTGGCTTCTGAGAGTGGGTTTCACTGGAAGGAAGGGAGGGGGCCCGCGGGACACAGCACACAAGCTATTTACTGAAGATCTGAAGGACATACTCGCTGTGCCAGTGAGGTTTTGGTGGAGGAGTGTTTTCATAAACACAATATGCATAGGGTCACAACCTTCACCTCCTCCTCCTTTTTCTTCCCATAACTGAGGCCAAGTATGTCTTGCAAAAAACTGTTTCCCAAAGAAACTCCCAAAGAAAGCAGGAAGGTCTGGGTAAGTATTGGGCTATGCATTTTGGCATTGTCCATTAAATGCCCTTTGTGGCTTTTCACAAACCTTGCACAAAACATCAGGCTTGTATATTAGCCAGAAACATCATGGTAATGTTAACTCCTGGAGGGAAGGAGCTCCAGCCATCAGGCTAATGTGGAATGAGATGAGAATGGCCTCTGTCCAGGCCTCCATCTAGTATTTAGGAGTCTTTCCTGATGGAGAGGACTCAAGAGCTGGTAACAGTGATTGTGAAAATAGGTGATGCTTCTTACCCCTGCCAGCCTAGAGCAAGTGAGCAGATAGCTGAAAGATGTCTCAGGTCACACTTCAGATGTGTGCTTGAGAAGATGGCTGCATTCTTACTTGTCTTGTCCAAGGTCACCTGCAAGTTCATGGCAAAACAAGTATTGATATATCAGAAGCGACTTCCTCAACCCTTGTCTACACAGCCCTGTGTCTGCCCCAGTCTGAATGCTGGCTTGGCCTGGTGGAGATTCTACAGAGACAATTTGATGAGGCCAATGAAAATGTGAGCTGCTAGGCAGGATAATGGGAGGCCACCAACCTGCGAGCCTCAAACAGCTCTTACAAGACTTTCTACATCCTTTGGTCATCACAGTAGCAGCTTTGAAGAGGGTCACAGTGTGGGACAGCTATTCCATGTACAAAATGCATCCTTTTCTTGGAGAAGGTCCTTTCGGGCTTGTAGATGTGCAGCAAGACACCTTTACAAGCTGACACCTCTTACCCAAGAACTTTGTTGGAGCATGTGCTGCTAAGCCACTGGCAAAATGTCGCCTCCTCTATTGCTCTGGGGACTCACTCTTCTTTTGGCTTCTGCTTCTGGAAGAGCTCTGACCCACTATCTTGGGGAAAGGAGCAAGAGGGATATGAGTTACTCAGCAGTGATGTCGCAACTGACTTTTCTGAGATTTCCTTCAGCTGCATGAATCTTCCTTGTGCTGTGGACCTCCTTGTGATATGCATCACTCACAGATGAGGCAGGGACTCAGCCCACACACACGAGGTGAACATCTGGAAGCACTCCTATAGCACTCTGGACCTCCTAGTAGTTAAAGCTGTTGGGTGGGGAAGGAAGTTGCAATCTCCACACAGATTTCCAAGCAATTACAAGAGAGGATATCCATCCCATAAGCCTCGCACGGTAGAGCCTCTATCAGTGTCTTTCCAGATAGGACACAGCACTCTTCTGGGTTTCTAAAAGAACCTAGATTCTGTAGGAGTGGAAGTTCTGACTTTTGTCCTATCACAAACAGATGTGATCTCCTTGAGGAACTGTCTAGGGTGGGGTTCTGCACAGAGACTATAGGCAGGATCCTGCCTGCACCAGTCATTTGTGTGACAGCTCTTGCACAGAAAAAAGACCTCAGGGGACTGGGGACATGGGCTTTCTACTTGTGGTAGATGGGCTCTGAGGTGTCCACATGCACTGCTGTCTTACAAGGATTGCATCCTTTAGGTCCAAGAGCAATTAGCCTTTCAAATCTGATAAAAACATGTTTCCAGCAGTGGGTCCTAACTATGTTGGTGACTTTTAATTTTTTTTTAGTTGAGTGGAACTGGAGAGGGAAGGCTTTCCGGTTTTGTACATCCTCTTTGAATGCTGGTACTCAGGAAAAGGGAAGGCAGAGTGGTGACTGACATTGGTCTTTGCTGTCATGGGCAGGAAGGGTAGCAGCTGGGCATCCATCAGAAGAAGGGAATGCCTCTGGGAACAGCTTATTGGTAGATGCTCCTCCACCCACTCTCGCATTACCATATGCTTGGTGTGGCAGGGCAGGAGACAGGACACAGGCACATGCAAAAGGGCTGACAGTTTGTTTCTCGATCCCTGTCACTGTGCTCATCAAGCTGAGAATGAGGCTTACCACAGTCACCTCTTCTGCCTTGAAATACATGCTTCAGACAGACATCAATTACAAGCAATTAAAGATGGGCTCCTATTCTTTGGTTAACTAGGGCTGCATTTCATACTCTCTCTCTCACCTTGTCTGCCTCTTCACATATCATCCTCCTACCATATCATTCACATATCATCCACACATCGCACCTCGAGTACTGTGTCCAGTTCTGGGCCCCTCAGTTTAGGAAGGATGTTGACTTGCTGGAATGTGTCCAGAGAAGGGCAACGAAGTTGGTGAGGGGTTTGGAACACAAGCCCTATGAGGAAAGGCTGAGGGAGCTGGGGTTGCTTAGCCTGGAGAAGAGGAGACTCAGGGGTGACCTTATCGCTCTCTACAACTACCTGAAGGGAGGTTGTAGCCAGGCAGAGGTTGGTCTCTTCTCCCAGGCAGCCAGTACCAGAACAAGAGGACACAGTCTCAGGCTGCGCCAGGGCAGGTTTAGGCTGGATGTTAGGAAGAAGTTCTATACAGAGAGAGTGATTGCCCATTGGAATCGGCTGCCCGTGGAGGTGGTGGAGTCACCTTCATTGGAGGTGTTCAGGAGGAGACTTGATGGGGTGCTTGGTGCCATGGTTTAGTTGTTTAGGTGGGTTGGATTGGTGGATGGGTTGGACGCAATGATCTTGAACGTCTCTTTCAACCTGGTGTATTGTATTGCATATACCAAATATTCAAGCATTCAGCTGCATAAGGCTTAGCATGCAAAATACTCATTGAGAGACACACCTTTTCCCACCACAGATACATTTCCAAGGAACTAGAGGTTTGTTAAAAGTACATTTGACAAAGCTGACCAAATGGATGCCAAGTTAAGCTTTCTGTATTCAGCACAGAGCCTATCCCAGGGTTTTGTGTGTAATGCACTTTTTGCTTGTTAAGAGATACTGCTCAATGACTGGAAAAAAACATGGATGTTTCGTTGCTGTTAAATAGCAAAAGGAAGCAGCCGGTTCTTGGCCCTACATAATTTCCCTTGACCTTGTCCTCGAGTTTCTCATTCTGCTGCTTGTTTCCCAGACCTCTTGGATCTGATGCCTGTGTTCTTTGTACAAAAATAGTGAAGCCATGCAGAAAAAGATATTTCCATTGCAGCCAAACTTCCTGCTGGAGGGCAAAAGAAGACATGGTTGAGAAGAGTTTGAGAGGGTGGAAATAAACTTTGCTATACCTGCACCTGGCAGGTGTGGAGATCCAGCCAGTCCTTCCTGGAGTGGGTTGTGCATGGGCAGAACTGTTGGGAACATCCAGAAGGAAGCACTCTGCTTGGTTCCCAGCTCCTTGAGGCTGCTTGACTGCTGTCAGTGTAGTGTCAGCAGGGGGTGGTAAAGCTGCCTGGGTTTGCTCTAGGGGAGCAGGCAGCAATGCCATGGGTCTCCTTTCTAGCTGGGCTTGTGCTGTGCCTTCACATCTACACTCACAGCTGGCTCTGGGTTTGCCCTGCTCCCTGCCAGGGAACCACCACCTTCACCCCGTATCTACCCTCATGCCCCAGCAGCCTCTTTGTAGCTCATCTCAGTGCTGAGGCTGTGCAGGAGATGGATGCTATGAAGTTTCCCAGCTATTTCCAGCATTACCTTTAAATGGATTGGTCCTTTGCATTCTGCCTGTGAATATGTGTAGTTATGCTTAGGCCTGTTGCCAGCTCTTGTAGGCAAGGGCAGGCCCAGAGACAAAGCAGACGCCTGACAGTGGGGCAGATACCCGGTCAGGGGTGCCACCTCTGGTGGTCTCCTCAGCTGCCATGACAGCTGCCTTCTGCCACTGCTGTCACCCAGCTGTGTACAGATGTTCAAAAGAGCCTCTTATGGAGCTACTGGCTTCAGTAATTTAGGCTGAAATTAAATTTGCAATGCATACAAAGGCTGTTAACAGCCAGCTAGGACCTGGGACAGGAGGACCACGGTACTGCTGCCATGCAAAGCCAATTGGCATAAAGAATTAGGCTTGTATGGCTCAGCTCAAGCCAGGCAGAACAACTTCAAAGCACCAACCCCCTCAAAAAGCTAGCAGGATTTTTAGCATGATGAGATCTCTGAGCTGAAAAATACCAGGCACAGGCTTGTCTCACCAGGGCAAGAAGGGACAAATACCGCTGAATCTCTTTATCTACTAGCAAACACCTGCTTCAGGGCACATGTTGTAGCTGCTGGAAATACTGCTAAAGTTGCTTAGTTGCAGCTCCAAGGCCTTATGGTTTGAAGTCCCTGATACTTATTCCATCACGGCTGGGGTCTTCAGGTTGTTTTGCTGTTGTCAGTCAAGGCTTTGTCTAAATTTTATGTTCACCTCTTCCTTGGTCAAGGAAGTTCTTGCTTAAATACACTGTACCACAAAGCAGCCCTTGAAAGACTCCAGAGGACAACATCTCACTCTCCTGGCAACTAGTTCTCCATTGTACCTACCTACAAAGACCTCCCAGAGGTAGAAACTCTGGGCCTCTCTGGGTGAAGGGTGGCTTGCCAAGCAGCCTGCTTTATTTCTATTTAGCTGAACATGGCTTGAATTTCCATGTCTCCCTGAAAGTCTTTTTGCAGCACTGCAAATGTGGAGGGCTTTGCCCTGTGATGATAAGGGCTCAACACCTGGCAGGACTGTCCCACTGGCTGCAGAGCTTATGAAAAGCATGACCAGGAAAGAGATTCTTTCAAAGCTGACTGTAATGAGCACTAAACTTGCCTAAATCTCTCTTTCACCAGCAAAGATATCCCAAACACTGGAGCTGAGCTGTGCCCCCAGAGGGGTATAATGCTGGCTTTCCAGAAGCCAAGACAGCACCCCTCCTAGAAAAATTTTTGCCAAGGTGTCGCCTGCCAGCTCTGTTTCTCAGGAAAAGGTGGGTGCAAGGTTTCTTGGCTGTCCACAGGGCTTAAAATATGGTCTGACAGACATAAGATTGTCACTGCCAGACTGCTGGAGACTAACAACCCCAGTGGCAAGTACAACCCCTGCACCCTCCCCCCATCCCCCCAGATTCCTGCCATTTTACTCCAGCAATAATTTTGCTTTGCTTGTGCCTCTCCTGTGCTGCAAACCAACAGGTGCCCTGTTCCCACTGGTCAGTTTCAAAACAAGACACAGAAGTTACATCTGCTGGCTCATTCCATGCAAATTCAGCTCTTGAGGCTTTTCCAGAAATATTTTAGTTTAAAGGGTGGTTTGTTTGTTGTGTTTGGTTGATTGGTTTGGTTTTTGGGGTTTTTTTTGTTTTATATACACTGCCAGAACAGAGCAGAGATGGGCTTTGAGGGGAAACTTTCTGGGAGATGGCAGACTGCTGTTATCACTCTCGTTGCTTCATTGTCTCTCAATCCAGCTGCCTTAAATTCAAAGGCTCCCATCTTTTGTAGGCAAAAGAGAGCATAGTTCCTATCCAATCACATTTTTCAAGAAACTTTCCTGTATTTGTGCTTTTTAGTTAACAACTAACTTAGATTCCTTTAGTTGTTTCCTTCCCTTTTTTGTTGGATTTTAAGGGACTTAAAAGGATATCCACATTTTATGAGTGCTTTCTTATTTGTTTGTGAAAAAAGGATTTAGACAAGTTTTTGATAATTCATTTGTGGTTGGAAACAAGATTAATTCCTTAATTCTCCAGGGAAGCTGATTTTGGATTCTCCATCAGCTGGGAGTGAGGGTATGCAGCAGTGGCCTGCTACCTGCTTTCTCTCACCATAAAGGAAAGCGTGGCATTTGCAGGTACATTTTGTTCACCTTTTTGAGATGTGTCCAGAGAGCAGAGCAGAGCTGTGCAGGTGTGTGGTGGGGTTACACCTGTTGTTTTAACCCATGGTTTGCTTACAGGTGGAGCATGGTGTGGGGATGTGATATTTTTAAGTGTGGTGCTTTTCCAGCACACAGTGCATTGGGATTTTTAGACAGAGTTTCTAGAGCTGAAGCTCTGTCCTGGTGTTTTTCAAATTTATCTGTAACTTTGGGGGTTTCCACTGTTGTAGGATAGGTCATAAAATCCTCCTTAAAAGGCATTTAGTTATTTGAAAAGGTTTTGGTTCATTGGAGCTTGAGTTTTTATGGTTGCTGTGCTAAAATCTTATTAGGGAAGCTGTTTAATGTATTACTTGGCAGCTCAGTCTCGAAGAGCACCAGTCTGCTTCGGAACCGTTCAAACACCTCCACTGCCCAAGAGGATCCTATTTTTCACCTGTGTCTTCATTCTCAATCATTATAGCATTTCCAAAATCACTAGGAAGGAATGATTATAGATCAGCAAATTCCTCCCTATGTTTGTTTTTTCTGTTGCTGAAAAGGCATGCTGTGGTTAAAAAACTGTGTTTAATCCTTTGTGGGGCTGAGGTTGATTGAGGTTCATATTAGACAGGAGATTACCACATAACAAGTCTAATCAGGTCAGACTTTTGAAAGCTCTGCTTGCTTTTCCATGCATAAATGCTGCCATGCCTTGTTTCTGTGCCTCCCACCACAAGCTTTGCACATTCTTTCCAGGCTTTAGCTCCTGGTAGTCTTTGTGCCATAACGAGAGTTTTCTTAGTGAAACTTCGCCAAGGTCACACAAAGAGGGGAGGTGGCAGCTGGGAGGTTTCTTGAGCTGTCTTCTCTGGGAGGTCCAAAACAACCCAAACAAACCCAAACAAATAAGTATCCAGATGCGGCTGGGGAGCAGCAGCCTGACTGCAGAAAGCTTCTGTGTATTTGACCCTGGGGATGCCGTGCCTCAGAGTGGTGAAAGAAAGGGGAGGTGAGGAAAAAGGGCAGGACAATGGGAAAAGGCAAGAGAGAGCTTGGTTTGTGGCAGTCCACAGGCAAGGACAGTGAGGAGAGTTTGCTCTTTTCTTGTTTGTCTCTTTCCAGAGGCAAGTGTGGTTATAAACCTGCAGCTGAGCTTCAGAACAGTTTCAGCCACATTTCCCTTTCTATTGGCCCCACTTTGAAAATCAGATTGTGTTGAGGATGCTGCAGAATAAGGCAGAGCACTGAGCTGGGCACAGGGCATACAGAGGCACAGCTTCTGCTCTGGTCACAATGCTGGGGCCAGCACAGACCCATTCTGCCTGCTAGGTACGGAAGAAAGGGCTTAGCATCCAGCATTTCCTTCGGTCTGGATGTCTCAGAACTTCCTTTTGTAACTCAGTCTTTTCAAGGCCAGGTTAAAGGAGGAGGAGAAATGCCTTCAAAAAAGAGGGAAAGAAGGAGGTTTGTAAATCTTCCAGAAAACAGCAGGCAGTCTTGGGAATGAGAAAGGCCAGAAGCTGTTTGTGCTTCCCCTCTGCTGCTGCTTCTTGCAGAGCACTGACCTGGGAGGGAGCAGCTGAGGCCATGCCAGCTAGAATGCTAGGATGCTGCTTACAGATTTTCCCTTCTCCATATAAAGAGATTTTTAAGGGAAATTACTTTCCCAGAAACTTAGGAGACTGGAGTGGGTCTATTTTCAGACTTGCAAGAGCTTGTGAGGGTGAACAACGTCTAGCTTTGGTTTTGATTTGTTGTCTTAGGGGGAATGTTAGTCTGTGTTTCACGCAAGGCTGCTCAGGAGAGCTGGCTGGGAACCAAGCTGACGCCCACACAAGCTTCAGCATGTGATCCACAGCTTCTTGTATTCCTGGTTGGGACTGCCCGTGCACACCTAAGCATGAGGCCATGCCCCAGTGCTCAATGTCGAGCTTGGGTTTGGCTCTAGTGGCGTACCTGTGGCCCCCTTGATTTTACCAAAGAAGTTGCTCTGCAGGCAGGTGGGCTGGGAGATGTCAGATCCGGAGCTGCCTGATGTAGCTAAGCAGAGAAAAGGTGCCTGGCACAGGATAGGTGTCAGGAACAGATGCCACATGATAGCCTCATCAAAGAAGTCACAAGCTCTGCTGCATGCTGCTGTGGCAGAAAAGAAACTAGATAACAGCTCCTCTCCAGCTGCTGCTTTTGACATGACATACACTGTCAGCTCCCTGTGATCTGCAGCAAAAAACAGTCCCTGTGCTTTAGGCTCCTCTCCTGGGGTGAATGAGCTCACTGGCTCTAGATATAAGCCCCTTCCCGGGCCAGGGAGAGCTATTTGTCTTGTGAACAATGGGCAGAGCAGGGAGGAAATGCCTGAAGTGCCTGCGGAGAGCAGCTGATCTCCATCAACAGCCTGTGCTGTCCTCTTGGCCAAGCAGCTCCTACACCTTCAGGCCAAGTACAGACAGGGAGCATCCAGCACATCCATGGTGCCCCAGCTCCTTCCCTGCAGGAAAGCAGAGACTTCTCAGCCACAGTGATGGTGGTAACCATTTTCATCAGCAGGTGCAACCTGCAGCAAGGTCTCTAGGAGTCAAGCAGTAAGATGAGGCCCAGGGGTCTCCATGCTAGCCGAAATCAATTCATCAGCTGTGTACAAGGGACTGCTTTGAGGGACTGTGGGAGAGAGCATGAGCGAGCATGAGAGAACAAAACAAGCAGTAGGCAGGGTGGCTGCCATGCACCTGGAAGTCAACCTGATGTGGCCTGTTGTGATTTGACTTCAAATTTGACTTCCTGGCATTTCTCATTTATGTTCATCAGAGGAAGAGCCCAGCTCTAGAGTTTTGGTTGTCTGGATTTAAGTCAAATATCCCAAGAGAACACACTGACTCTTCCCATGACAGTACTGCATCTCTAGGGATGTGGGGATGTGTATTCCCCCTCCTGGCCTCAGGCTGTGCCGGATAGAGGAGGCCTGTGCATGCTCCCAGTTAATTTTGCAGCCAAAGGCAGAGTCTGACATTCCTCCTGGTTAGATCACAATGTACCTCCCGAGCTCAGCTCAGGGCCGCCTTGCAATGGCCAGGCTCTCACTGTGCCAAGCCAGCTGGAGCTTTGCTGTGAAGCTGTGCAGGGAAGACAAACAATTTCTCCTTGCCTGGGAGGTGGGTAGAAATTCCCTCTCTTTTACCCTGTCAGCAGAAATAGCCTTGTGTGACCTGCTACTGGCAGGGTGAGCAAACATCCACAGGCAGAGAATGTCCTGGCCCTTGACACAAGGGGAAGCTCTGGCAGTCAAGAGACACCTCAGGCAGTGGATTTACCAGTGCCCTGAATGCTGCCAGTTCCCAACTGGGAAAGAATTGATCCAGATCCTGGAAGACTGTAATGGTGCCTTAAAATCCACCTGGCTTTTAATGTAGGAATTGGGATCTCTGCTTTTTTGCAGCAGGAGATTATGGGATATGGTTGTAATTTGAGGGCAGCTATGTTTCTCCTGCCTCATGGAGAACCTGTGTGACCTGTGATAAAGAAGACAGTGTCATGCAGGGGCAAGTGTAGCTCTGCTTCTCAGGGGCAGGCCCCAAGTTCTGCCCTAGGAAGGGCACTTTGCGTGTAGGTTTGCATGGCTGGAGCAGGAGGCAGCAGCAGCAGACTGTGCTGGGTGCACATCTCTTGGAAATCCTTGCAGAGCAGGGGGTGAGCTGAGCTGCCTGGGGACATCCAGAATCCACCAGAGCTGCCAAGCCCCCTATTGTCCCTATTGTTCAAAGGACACCAGAAAAAGAACAGCAGGGCTGTGCAGGAAATGGAACAGCTCTGCTGGGGAAGGGGAGCAGAGTGCATGACCTGAGGTGGCCCCATCATGGGGATGGCAATACCCTGGGCTGGCCACAGCTGCTCAGGGGCAGGGCAGTGCTGTGGGCAGGGAGGCTGAGCTCCATAGATCACCCCACTGTACTATGTTGTGGTTGTACTTGAGGGAACAGCCTCCACTGGGGTGTTGCTGGGAGTGCAGAGCTGGGCATAATCTGGAAGTATGGATCTGCTCTGGGCCACCTAGGAAAAGGATACGTCCAGCACTCTTCCATTTGGGAAAGGGTGCTCTGACTCCAACACACTCCTTTCCTGGCCACTGCACAGGAATCAATTAATGCAGCACCACAGCTAATAGGGTAAGCCATGTAATGCAACCCCACTTAAATCCTCTTCTCAGCTGAGGGACTCATTTCTGTGCAGATCCGGAGCAACCAGGTTGTGATGTCTGCCAGGAAACCAGCCGCCCTGAACCGTTGTGTGGCTTTAAAAACTATCCTGCTTCTTCACAGCTATCTGCTGTTAAAACCAGGACTAAGATATCCCTATAACGGAGAATCTGGATTGCAGCCACTCCAGTTTCTTATAAGCTTCCCATCAGCAGGCTGTGTACAGTCATTCCTAGACAGAGAAGTCTTGGATTAGAAGAGCAAACACTTCCCTGAGATCACATCAGCTGCTCAGGACTGAGAAGCCACCTTGGTATCCCTTGGGGAGCGCAGAGGGATGGCTCATGATGATGATACCAGTGTGGATCTGCCCCAGGTCTCAAGGATGAAAAGAACCACTAGCTTTCTGCTGGAAGATGGTGATGTAGTGAGATGCACCTGAAACCTGCTTCTGTCAGCCTGCAAGAGAGCTGCAGGGCAGAGGTCAGTGCATGTTCAGGACCCCAGGAGCATCAAGACCCAAATCTGCCCCCCTTTTATGAGGTACGAATGAGCCATGCTCTATGAGCCAGAATACCCAGGGGCTTCAGTCAGGATGGCTCTGGAATCTTGTTTGCATAGTAAATGTCTTCTCCTGGTGGAACCTAATGGGACCTTCAGCTTCCTGTTACTGCCTGCATCTTCAGAGCATTAGGGGAAAAGCTGCTGTGTTCTTCAAGCTATCAATAAGTGGAAATACACACTATGTGCTCCTTTGGTCTGCACTTCCTATTGTGGGGAATTAATAGCTGCATTCTGCAAAACAACCCAACTAATGGGGGATTGAACAGAAAAGACCATTCTTCCCTTCCTGGGATATGGGTCATGTCTCCAACATTTCCCAGCCTGAGGGGTAAACATCTCCAGACAGATCTGCAAAATAGCTTCTTTTCCATCTGGCTTTGGAAACAACTTCTGGTTTAACCAGAGTGGAACTATGGGGAAAAATGGAGTCCTGCATTCACTTGGTCCCTTCCCAGATACCCCCAAGGAGAGATCTGCCGCCCTCCGGCTAGCTGGTTTTGGCTGAATACTTCACACAGGTTAAACATGAGGAGCGTTACATTGAATTCTGACAGCCAGCTGCTGTGGGAGTTGCTGCAGATTAAAGTCACACTGGGAAAAAAGGATGCTGCAAGGCTGGCCAAGTTTTCCATGGCATAGGAGCATGAATGGGATCCACCCTGTTTCCTGGGGAGTCCTTTCCTCCATGTGTCAAGTGTCAGCAACGCATTTAGTAACAGCATGGTGAGCAGAGACAACAGTTAAGTCCTGCTCAGCCCCTGAGATAATAGACTACAAACACAATCTTACCTCTAATCTCAGTCTTCTGAGTAGATGGATGGATCACCTGAAGTGCTGAACACTTGTGTTTTCATCTGGGGCATGTGCCCATCAGCCTGAACAGCTTAAGGTCAGATGCACGTATAGCCCTGGAGAGGGAAGCACTGTGATGTGGGATCAATCCAGCTAGCTTTGCTCCAAGCAAGGACACCCCCTGCCTCATCCTCAAAACCCATCAGAAGTGATTGGTCCCACTTAAAAAGCCAGGAGGAAGACAGGCTTGCAGTAGCTCAGTGCTCAGAAGCTTTTCTTTCTCTTTGCAGGACCCTCCATTGTGACCCCTCCTAAGGACATCTGGAACGTGACAGGAGCACAGATCTACCTGAGCTGTGAAGTCATGGGCATCCCAACCCCTGTCCTCATCTGGAACAAGGTAAGGGCCTTGCAAGGAGTTCTTAAGAGCACAGAAAACTTGAGGCAGCTGAGATTGCCTGGTAAGCATCAAGGCCATAGATGATGCGTCCTTAGAAACACATCTTTGATGAGTTCTCCCCTCTGTGCATTTCTGTCCACCCCCAAACATCTGGCTTTGCTTAGTCTAGTCATTGCTTATTCTAAACTCTCTTGATCCTAAGACAGAAAAGGACTTGTGTTTCTCTTGGTAGTGCCTGGTATTCAGAGCACGCAGGGAATGTCCCTTGACCTGCTGTCACCCTGCTGGCAGCAGTGACTCTGAGGTGGCTGGACATGGCTCACCCATGTCAGGCACAGGAGCTACATGAGGCAGTTATCTCCAGTAGCTGTCAGCATGCTGATTTTGGCAGCGTGCTGGCAGCACCTGTCTTAGGGCAGGGGCCAATATTCAGTAGAGAGGATTGAGCCATAGGGCTGAGAGCCACTGCTTGGCCCCTGAACCCTCTTCATGTGCCACACATCTGGGGACACTGGGAAGGAGTATTAAAATTAGGCTGAAACAACACTGGCTTGAGAATACTGCAGAGAACAAAACTAGATAGGCCCAGTGTGCTTTGTTCAGAGACAGCAAACTTTCTTCTTAGGAGTCCCAGAGCAGAGTGCTGCATGAGCAGACAATGTAGGCGAGTTGACCCAGGCACCACTTTGTGGTTGTTTACAAGCAGACATCATGTTTACTCTGACTGTCCCTGCTGCCCTGCTTTGCTTTTCCTTATGGCTGAGAGTACGTGACCTGCTGATAACAAGGGCTGAGCACCACTTATCCCACGCTGTGCTCTGGGATGGAATACACAGCCCTGGGGAGTGACTGCACTGCTGCTCCCTCGTGGATGCTGGGCCCACCAGGAGGGACTCCCTGGTTTGCAGCAGTAAAAACCCGCAGGGCTGTTGCAGAAATCTGGGGCAGAGGATGGGTCATATAAGGAGAATCCATTCCAGGAGCAATATGCAGACAGTCAATTCCCTGCTACTGCTATGCTAAAAAGCCCTATTGTCAGGAAAGTTGTAGGGGAGCCTCTCCAAATGAGAACAACAGCCAGCTCTTACTGCCCCCCAAGTCTCAAGCCAGAAGGCAGCTCTGCTTGAGCCTACAGAACTGGATTGATGTATGGCTAGGAGCAGATGTAGGTAGCCATCTGCTCCTTGTTCAGTACAAACATCATTTGATGGACCAACCACACACCACTGGGAACATGCACATGAGTTCTGAGAGACCATTGGTGCAGGGCATGCTTGCCTAGCACTATCCACAGCAGAAAGTTGTGCTGCTTTTTATCTATTCCTGCTGAGGCAAGGGGGAAGTGGTCTCAGTGCAGATGCTGAGGTGTTGGGAGAGTAGGGCTGCAGTAGACAGAGCGTAAGGTGAAACACTGACATCACACCAAAAAACCCAAAACACTGCTACTGCACAAAACCCATTCATGTAAAACCATTGTTGATCTTGTCTTTGTGAAGGTATAGTCCTGGCAGTTCCAGCATAAGTAAGACCTAAAATTCTTCTATCTTTCTGCCCTTCTATTTAGATAATTCGGGGACAGTATGGTGTCCAGAGGATGGAGCTTCTGCCTGGGGACCGGGAAAACTTGGCTATCCAGACACGAGGGGGCCCTGAGAAACACGAAGTGACTGGCTGGGTGCTCGTAAGTACTTTGTGTGCAGCAAAAGCATGTGTTGTATGATCAGAGAAGGCAAGACTTAAATAAAAGCTCTCCTTTCTGTATGTCTGTACTTCCTGTTGCCATTAGGAGGAAGGAGATGCTTTCCTGTTTAGGAAGGAATCAGTACAGAGACAGGGTATCCTCAAGACCCACCCACAACTAAAGAGCCCTTGTAGATATGGCAAAAGTACCTTTCCATAGCACCTGCCTGAGAACAGCTCAGAGCCGAAGCCAGCAGCTGTGAGCCACAAGCTGGCAGCAGGGGAGCACAGCTTAGGGTGTTAGTTCCCACACCACTTGCAGAAGCAGAGGTAGAAAAAATGGGGAGGGAAAGGTTTGAGCTGATGATTTTGCTGAACTGATTACAAAAAGGCTGTCTCCTCCTGCCTCTTTCTCCTTTCCAAGCATGCGAGACTGACACATCCCCGAACTAAGCAAACAGTAAAATAAAAGGAGAGTGCATTACACCACACAGAGTCTGGCCAAGCAGAGAAGAAAGCTGGACTGACCCATGGAAGTGTGTGCTTGTCCCAAACCTTAGTGGAGAGAGCCACCACAATCTGAATCAGACTGTTCAGAGCAGGAAAATCACAGTGTGCTTCCCTAAGGTTTAACTGGCACTCTGTTCATCTGAATACCTCTCAAGCAATTAACAAGTGATGTAAGATACCTTAAAGCAGATTCACTCTACCTATGCATAGGGTACTTACTGGGGGATGTGTTTCTTCCTCTAGATATCTCCTCTGAGTAAAGAGGATGCTGGAGAGTATGAGTGCCATGCATCAAATGCCAAAGGAGAGGCAACAGCTTCTGCAAAAATCCATGTTGTGGAAACTCTGCATGAAATAGCCCTGACCAAAGGTAGGTAGTGTGGCTGAACACTCATCAGCAGCTCTTTGAGTTCTGTGATACAGAAGAATCACCTCTCTTTAATGCTCTCTGGGGAAGAAAAAAAGCACAGCAGAAATACCAGTTTAACATGCAGCTTTTACCGGGTTTGGCAAAACAAGCTGGAGAAGGGGGCCCATGTGAACCTCATGCAATTCAGTAAGGCCAAGTGCAAGGTCCTGCACCTTGGGTCAGGGCAATCCCTGGCATCAGTACAGGCTAGAGGATGCAGTCCCTGCAAATGGCAAGAGTGCCAAACAGCAGGTCTTTGGGCAATACCTAAATCCAGCCCTCAACAACTTTTCAAACCCAGGTCCCTTGCCAGGCTACATGCAAACCTGATGGCAAACCAACCACCTCCATTCCAGCTGCATGGAAGATGGCTTAGTATCAAGGTCACATGTGCTTTTCAGTAAATCCAGAGAGCTGTAACAGTAACTGTAACCATGTCAGAGGTAGAAGCACTGGGAACAAAGCATCTACTCAGAGAATACTGTGTTGCTCAAATCCACTTTTGGACATAATCCTGTTTTAATCCCAGAAGCTTTATCTGAAAGGACTAATCTTGATTTTCTGTATCCTTGTATTTCTGAATAGCTGAAAGACTTCTTTTAGGAGAATATTAACAGCACCTGACACTGAACTAAGAGCATAAAATGAATCCCAGTATCACTTACACATAGGAGCCTTGCTAAAGGTTTTAGCTACTCTTTAATCCCTTTTCAAACATTTTATTTATGATGAGAATGAAACTGAATTTTACCAAGTTGTGCCAGGAGCAGCACACTTATGCTCCAGAAAAAGATGTTTGCTCCTCCTCTCACAGTAAGTGCTGCAAGGCTGTAGTAACACATGTATTGCCTCATGGTTTATTGCTTATACACATGTCACACCTCACAGCTGTTTCTTTTCAGCTGTAGGAAAGCTCTCCAGCAAGCATGCTGTAGCTCAGCAACAGCCTGGCAGTCCACAATTACTTGAAGGAAATCGATAACATTAATAGAACAAACTGTCAGAACTAACAAGCTTCTCCATAGTTACACACCTCTCAGTCAGGAACTCTGCCTCTGTGTCAAGGTGATCTCAGAAAACAAAAATGCCATCTATTCCCATCCTCTTACTGCTGTAGCCCTGCAGTAGGGAAGGAAGAAAGTAGGAGGGGTCAGGACTGAGCTGCCAGACCTTGTCCTCAACCATGCCATCAGAAAACTCACTGTGCTACTGCCCAAATTATAGTACCCCTCAGAACAGTATAAAGCATAATGTGTTTTTGTTTCTCCACAGATGATGGTGCAGAGCTGTGATGTGAGGACTTTCACTTAAGCACAGTTTAAAATTAATACTTTGGAAAGCAGCAACCTCTGCCTTTTTCTAGCTCACTAATCATTGCCTCTTAACTCCCTTATACTTTGATTACCGATCTGCTTGCACACTTCTTTCAGAGATACACAAATAAAGAGACTCACAAGTTTGACTACAAATTTTAGTTTTTATTTACAAGAAATAAACATACTTTTGAACAGCACATAGCAGATGAGAAACTATCTTAAATGCAACGTACACAAAATGAAAGAAAACTCAAGCACTTCAGTCTCACCATGTGTTTTTAAAAAGCCCTTCTACAGGCTAAACACTCATCATACGAGGCGCAATGCTCATAGACATCAGTTCTTGGAAGAGGAGTTTGCAGGCGTAGGGCATTCGAACCAAAGAGATCTGGAAAGAGGTTTCAAAAGGCTGTGATAAGCATTCCTAAAGCATCAACTTCCACCACCCTCTGCACAAATAACTTCTCAAGTTTTTGGCTCAAAAAGTGAAGTTATGCATGAAAGCATTTAACAAGAATGGCTCACAGACTGTAACAAAGCACAGAGGGAAGCTTGAGACTCGTAGAGGCTACACAGCAGCTATCCAGAACAAGTTTTTAATGTTAAAACCTGCAGCCAAGGGATCTGATCTTTAATAAGAGCCATTTAACAATGCAACATGTGCACAGCAAAGCGTGCTTGACGTGTGGTAAATGCAGTTAATATTTCCAGTGCACTTCACAATGCCATTGTTGGAGTTTCAGCAGTCAGTCCCTAACACAATACAAGCCTGTTTAAAGCAACTATTTTTATCTCTGCCATCACTCTCCCTTGACATCGTTCTGTAACCAAACACTCTAGGGAGCCCTTTTCTACTAAAAAAGTGCAACACAAAAGACCTCCCATGGGTACCCACTTCCGCAAGCATGAATATCTTCATGGGGATGGTCACAAGGGCGATGGCTCCAAATTCCTGTGATTCTGACTTATAAAAATAAGCTCTCTAGGGTTTAAAGTCTCTGAAAACCCTGCACTGCAAAATATCTGAAGAGCATTTCCTGCCAAGTGACAAGCCAACACTATAAAATTAATAAGGAAACATCCAAATGAACTAGGATACTATAAACACTTAAAACAGTTATGAAACTAAAATAGCAATTGTGCTGGTGCTTCTCTAAATATTTACTTCCCTATCCTCCTGTTCACCCAAGTGGCATTTCCTCTTACCCACAAAGAGAAGCGCTGGCTGGTGAAAACCACACGTACCTGGGTTTTGTTACGGCATCCCCGGCACTCATAGGTGTGAGTCCTTGTGTTTGCTATCGCCATGATTCCACAGAGGTTACAGACGTGGACTTGGTATGGGTCTGAAGCTTCAAACAATCTTTCTCTCAGGAACTGGGCTGCCCCATGAGCAATCTGGCAATCTCGTTCCATCTCTCCAAAACGAAGGCCACCGTCACTGAAAAGAGGAAAGGAAAAACACCTCAGCTTTTGAGTGTATTGGCAAAACACACCTCTTGTTGGCAGAACAAGTAACCTATCAGAAACACAACATCCTTGTCACAAGGCAGGAGAAAGGCTGTGTGTGCACTGTTCGTCCTCGAACACCTCAGAATAAAACTGCTGGGGACAATGCGAACACAGCAATTTGTTACTGTTGCTGAGCATTGTTAAAGCAGCATCAGCTAACAGCCACAGCACAACTGTATAGCAAAATGAGGTAAACGTATTATCCTCTACTTATCTGTGGTGGATTTAATCTTGGCTGGCTGCCAGATGCCCACCAAGCAGTTCTCTCACTTTTCCATGTTGATAGGACAGAGGAAAAAATAAGTTGGAAAAGCACTTAGGTTGAGATAAAACCAGTGAGATCACTTTACCAATTACCATCCCAGGCAAAACAGACTCAGAATGGTAAAAACTAGTTTAATTTATTGCCCATTAAAAATGGAGTAGGATGGTGAAAAACATCTTCTTCCCTACCTTCTACCCAGGCTTAACTTCACTCAATTCACAACTTCTTCCTCTCAGTGGCCACAGGGAGAATGGGGGTAGCAGTCAATGCATAACATTTCCTCTCTGTCATTCCTTGCTCCTCATTTTTTCCCTACTCCAGTGTGGGGTCCCTCCCACGGGATAATCCTTCACCAACTGTGCCTGCATGGGCCCTTCTCATGGGCCACAACTCCTGACAGAAGCCTGCTCTAGTGTGGGTATCTCCTTTGCCCTCGTCTTCCATGGGCTGCAGGCAGACAACATGCTTCACCATGGTTTTCACCATAGGCTGCAGGGGATCTCTGCTCCAGTGCCTGGAGCACCTCTTCCCTCTCCTTCTCTGACCTGGGTGTCTGCTGGGCTGCTCCTTTTGCAGTTTCTCAATCCTCTCTCACAGCTGTTGTGCAGTGTTTTTTAAATCTTTCTTAAATACGTTACCACAGAGGCACCACCAGTGTCATTGATGTGCTCAGCTCTGGCCAGTGGTGCGTCTGCTGGAGCCAGAACAGAGCAAGCCCAAGCCCCTTCTCAGAGTGGCTACCCAAGCAGCACCTCCTGCTACCAAAACCTTGGCACCTGCACCCAACGCATGACAAACACAACTCAACTCAAAACCCAACTCAAACACAGGAAAATGAGTGGCTAACTGGAGAGCTAACTCAGTCCTAGCTGCATGTGGCAGCCAATTTTTAGGGCTAAAAACTTCAAAGAAAGAGAAAAGACTGTACAGAAACTAATCAACATCCTTACCGAGATCTACCTTCCATGGGCTGTCTGTTGAGGATCTGGATTGGCCCTCTTGCACGAGAATGGATTTTGTCATCTACCATGTGCTTCAACCGCTGATAATATGTAGGACCAATGAAGATCTGTGATGTGATTTTTCGACCAGTGAAGCCATTGTAGAGGACCTGAAGTAGTCAATGCAATCACTGAATCATAAGGCTTACTATCCATCAAATGTATATTAAAAACATTAGAGTGAATTGATACTTTGATTGTACCTCATTTCCTCTTAGATGATAGCCATAATCTGATAGAAGGTTGGAAATCTTCTGCACATTGACAGCATCATTAAAAGGTGTAGCATCACCGATTTCTCCCTTGTTTGCAGACACCTGCAGAGAACAGATTTGCCTAAGTTTGTCAGATTTCTGAAGGACTGGGCAGACAACACTAAGCTGTTTCAGTTTTAACTCCTAATGCCAGAACTTGAGATTCCATGCCCAAGATAGCACCATCTCTTGCTTTGTTTATCAGCTACATGATGTTTAGCAAGATTTTAGGAAACACACAGTATTGACAGTTTTGCTACTTCTTTTTCTAGGGCACTAGAAACTTCTGAAATAAAAGCAACAAAGTACACTGCAGTCTGACAAAAGTCACAGGATGGTAGGTCTTCCCCAAGAAACCTGCTTTTACTATTAAGTAACTGGAGAACAATCCTGATTTTTCAGTAGATTAATGCCTATCATGGAGTAATATCTTTAGAAAGAAAGAAAGAAAACCCAAACAAGCCATTTTCATTCATATTGCTCAGACATGCAGCATAAGAATGTTTTTACCTTCCCCTGAAGACACTCGATCAAGTGACCAATGGTCATGCGGGAAGGGATGGCATGAGGGTTAATAATTATATCAGGTGTGATGCCTTCACAGGTGAAGGGCATATCCTAGAACAAAGAGACAGTCAGTCAGTACTTCCCAGAATATCAGCTTTAAGAAAAAGTGTTGCATGGATTCAAATTAAATCTTTGAAAGCATTTCAAAGGCACTGAAGTACCATGTAAGAAGCAGCTGTGTCCCTTTCTAATAATATTTTAGCTAAATTTAAGTCAATCTATTGTACCTGAGCAGGCATTCCACAGACAACTCACTTAAGGCACTTGAAATGCTACAAAGATCAGAGATAAAATGTTAAGAAGGAAAAAGAATAAATAAAAAACTACCTCTTGCCTGTACTGGATTCCACAGGTTCCTTTCTGACCATGTCTGCTGGCAAATTTATCTCCAATCTGTGGGATTCTTACAGAGCGTACCTGCAAGCCATAGTAAAGCATTTAATTGGTAACTTAAATACAGAACAAAAGTAGTAACAGCAGAAAGCGGAGACATCAGTGCTCACCCTGATCTTGCAGAACTTGTATCCTTCCTGGTTAAGGGTTACCATGACCTGATCTACAATACCAGTCTCACTAGTTCGCAGAAAAGTGCTGCAGTCTCTCTTTGTGAAACGTCTGTTCGTGCTCTCCAGTTCATCTTCATTTTCTGGCAGCGTTACTGTTTTGCCAATGATGACATCATCTCCAGACACACGTACTCCAGGTGCTATCAAACCATCATCATCAAGTTTGTCATAGATTGCATGTCGCATACCTTGGGGAAAATAAAAGAAAGGAGAAAAGTAGACTCCAATTTTTGAACATATTGACTTTGAAAGTTCACCAAGTATGCTTGCAACTTCAGATTGCTGCTAAAACGTTTAAAGATAAATTCATGCAAACATCTCACGTGATGTATTTTGCTGTTAATACAGACACTGCTGCTCTATGGCCCAAAACAAAGACTGAATCAGTTCAGCAACATTAACAACCTTGCCCACAAACATTTCATTCAATAACTCAGTCTGCATACACTCCTCTGTCTCACCTTGGCAAGTTTCACGTGTAGGCTTTTCAAAAACTTCCTCTTGGTCATATCCTTTTTTGGACTCTTGCTCTTTGTAGGAGCGATAGAACACAGATCTGAAACAAAGTTACAAAGCCTTCTCCAGTGAAACAATCATAATTTTTCCTCATCTGTACCTCTCAATTTCACTATATCCACCCTTTTATCATCTATAATAGCTACAGCTACTTATGACAACCAAAACAAGTAATTGTTGGTATGTGACATAATCTTTCTTCTAAAGTCTTGTCCAGCTGACCATCACTGCCAAGAGGAACCCAAAACAAAACAGAACAAAACAACCAAAATAGTTTCAAATAGCATTTCGATGGTCATTTTTTAGATACTGCTGAAGTACCTATAGATAATATGCTAATTTTTATTAATTACAAAGACCTTTGGATGTGCTTGGCATCTCACAAGTTACTTTTCCTAAAGGTTATTCACCTCAGCAGCATTCTCATATTGCTTTTCTCCTTCCACCTGCCATTTTGTGAACATTTTTAGGCTTCTGCTGCCACACTGCAGTGTCACACTCAGTACAACTGAGCTGTAGTGGAAAACTTCCAATTTATATAGGCTTCTTTCTGGGGCTTTAAAGGGTTTTGTTTGCTGCCTCAGACGGCAGCACACCAAAGCCACAGCCTTTCAGATACACAGTATCTACATGTAATTGTAATTATGTAATTATTCCTATGTGCACAGGAGGTTCTGTAAAAGCTTCACAGGAGTCCCAAGTCCAACAGTCTTGTAGCTATTCTTTGTGGCAAGGCAGTAGATCCAAGAAACCAAGCACACACTTCTTGGGCTCAACTTGGACAAAAGAATATGAACAAAAGCGAAACCCACTGACCAGCTACACAGCTAACCACAGCCAGCTAAAAACCATAACACACAAAGTCACATCAGTTGCCAGTTGTCCCAGCAGTTCATGCCAACCCTCACTGTTAGGAACTCTCATGCTAATAAAGACAGGACCGTATTACAAAACTGCAGTATTGTCATTAAGGAGTTCATATAACTGGCAAGAATTGTATAAAACAGCAGACAGTCCAAATATTTTTTCACTTAGCCATCATATAAAGAACAGTAAACACAGGGAAGACCCAAATGAAGAAGCTGGGAAGACAGAGTGGGAAGTCAGGTTACACAAAGGCTCATCCTCTGTATTTTGCTAAGGTAGACATTAACCATTTCTAGTGTGCTGCTCCCTTCACCCTTGTTTAAAAACAAGTTAAAAAAAAATAGCTTCTCAGGGTGGAAAGATTTGGAGAATGGTGTTTTCAAGTCAAAGATGAACTTCCCTTGACCCTCTGCACAACTCAGTAGGTATTTTTTTCCCCCCAATCAATTGAAAAAATAAGCACAGTCTTACCTGAAAAAGCCTCTGTCAACAGCAGAACGGTTCATGATGACAGAGTCTTCCTGATTATAGCCTGTGTACGATGCAATGGCTACAATGGAGTTGATACCTATAATATAAAGGGCAAATAGTTGGAAAGGATGCTCACATACTATACAGGTTGTTTTTAACTCAAACCAACCTGTATTCTCTACAGTGAAGCTGTTCTACCCTTTCTGAAATAAAATCTCCACACACAAAAGCCATGCAGTATCAGCAAACGCAACTTTGGGTAGAAGAGTCAAGACTGACCCCTTGTGAAGAACCTAGCAAATACCAATACAGAAAAATGCATCTGCCCAGTTAGATTTTAGCAGACTACATGGATAAAGCACTTTCAAATGCAACAAACAATAGCAACATATTTTTTGTGGTCCAGCTGCAAGTCAGCATTTATCCCACAATTAATTTTTAAATTACATACATTTGCTAAACAGTCAGATACTGCATTTGCAGTGCAGTAGTACTTGTGCTTAATGCACAGTAACTGACAACACACCTGCTGGTAACTCTCGAAATCGCAAGTACTCCATGGAGCGTGTTGTTACCAGGGGCTTCTGAGGGTAATACAACACATGTGCCAGCGTATCCATACGGACATGGAAATTGGTGATGTAAACTCCCATAGCCTGCTTACCCATAGCAGACTGGTACGTGTTCCTGGGAGACTAGACAGGGAAGGAA
The DNA here is from genome assembly GCA_033816785.1 of Picus viridis. Lineage (NCBI taxonomy): Eukaryota > Metazoa > Chordata > Aves > Piciformes > Picidae > Picus > Picus viridis. The sequence continues at coordinate 24,494,704 of CM066582.1, read as the reverse complement.
AGACCAGTAGATATGTACATTAAGGTCTACATGTTCACCGGTAGGGTTTCTATCAACTTTAAAAGAAGGATGTCAGAAGTGATGCACTGACCTGGTTGTGATCAGGGAAAGGAATAATGGATGCACATACTCCCAGGATCATAGATGGGTGAATCTCACAGTGTGTGTACGTTGAACAATATGCCACACCTTTCTCTTGCAAGTCGTCTGGAGTCATTGCCAGCATCACAGTCTCTTCTTCCAGTGTATCAATGTACTCTACTACACCACTGGCCACGAGATCCTGCCAACTGAAAAACCAATGTCTGAAATACTCAACTAACACATCAAATGGGTCTGTTCAGCAGTAACAGGAAAAAGGACTTAAATTACCAGGCAGAGAAAGCATCATGCTGCATACAAAGCTTTAAACATTTCTTTCTCCAATCAGAGTTGCAGCTTCCAAGATGGAAAATAAACACACTCAGATGAATTTCAGAAACCTGGCTCACCTGTAGTTGTTATACTCTCTTTCCTTCAGTTGGTCAATATGCCTTTTCTTCAACAGCAACTTCTGTTTTTCCACAATTAAAAGCGGCCGACAAATTCTGCCTGCATCAGTATAGATGCGGATTTCTCGCTCACGAATATCTCTAATCATTGAGACCTGTACAAGAAACCAGCATCAAGTACAAAGTCAGCCCAGAACCAGAATTACCAAAGCAAAAGATGATAACAAAGTTCCTTACAGGAAACACCTTACACAGGACAAGCATTAACACTCATACAAACAGAAGCATTTAAAGAGACTATTTCCAGACAGATCTTCTTAAAAAAAACCAAGCAAACCATTATCAACAGAAACCACAACCAAACAACAAACACACATCAAACAAACAAAAATCACCAAACTCCCCACCCCCAAAAAAAAAAAAAAAAAAAAAAAAAAAAAAAAAAACAAAAAAACCCCCGAGAAACAAACAGTTAGAAGTCTATTCAGAAAGAGACTTGCAAAGAATGTTACTTGGAGTTTGCAAAGTAGTATCAAGGTATTACCCTCTCTCCTCCAAAAACACCCTAATTCTAGACACACAATTTGTACCTCTGACACAATGATGTCCATCTGACGACGGAGCTTCCTTAGGGTATTCATGAGCTGCTCTGGATCTTTGTGTATTCCTACCCAGCAGCCATTAACAAAGATCTTGGTAGCACTAGAAAGAGGGAAAGACAAACAAATAAATGAAAAAATCCCACAGCAAACCCAACCCAAACCCTTGTTGTGCAGGATAAGAAAGTTAAAAATCTGTTTGAACAGATTCATTTGCACATACTCAGCTATTGCCGCCGGAGATATTTCTTCCAGGTTTTCCATACTCCACTCTTCCAAGAATTCCAAAATTGGGGATGGCTGAGACCCCACAGAAATGTAAGCCATCAGAGCTAAGTTCTTCACAAGCCCGACTGCATGACCCTAGGAGAAACACAAAGTTAACTTGCATTTCCAGATTGAAAGACTCCCCAAAGAAGATCCAAGAACTTCAAGTCCTCCATGAATGAGATGTAAAACATGCTCATTACTACTTCATTTCTACCATTCAACTACAGAGTTAGCCATAAAGCTAAATATTCATGTCAGCATTAAAAAAAAAAAAAATAATATGCAAGTAATCATTGCAAATGCCATGGCTATTAAAAAAGAGGCAGATGAAAGCAGCTAGACATGAATAAGCAAATACTCCTTTTATTACCTCTGGGGTCTCAGCAGGGCAAACCATTCCCCACAGCGTGTTGTGCAGCTGCCTGGGCTTCGCTAGTTTGCCATCTCGACCAATTGGAGAATTCAGGCGTCTCAGATGGGAAAGCGTAGATGCAAAAGTCAGGCGGTTTAACACCTGCATGTGATAAGGAATCCAGTGAGTCAAAGCTTCCTAAGTGTGCTGTTGACAGGCATCATGATACATTATAGCAAAGGATCAATGCCCTCTAGAAATGAACTGATTTTTATTAGATAATTACACTGTTTACCCTGAAAATCTCAAGCTCCTAATCATTACTGTGATGGTAGAATTTTCCAGAGCACACTTACACCATGGCAAAGCCCAGCATAAACATCCAAGCAGGGAGGAGCTGGTTTTGTACTATAGCTTATTTTGATCAGGTAACTAGAATGAATGATACTTGTAAAAATATTTTCTAAGATGCCCTTTCACCCAGATGGTTTGCTAGTATAATGACACAGAGATATTTTTAAACTGAGTTTGAAAAGCTAAGATGACTTCGTTATTAGGAGCAATCAGCATTCACCATCTTTTCAGTCTGCTCAAAGAGTCTCAAAAATTTAAGAACATTTACAGTCTGAGAGGTGAGGTTTTTTAAAAAGCAAACAAGCCCATCACACACATACACCAAAACCACACCATCCAGAAACAGCTACCACCTTTGTTCCATTCCTAACTTTGCTTTCCCCAAATTACAATCTCATCAGGGCTCCAGACAAGAAGATGAACAAGCATTTAAAGTATGACTCCTGTTTCCACCTTTGAGAAACAGGCTTAACTCAGCACTGCTCTGGGCTAATGAAGTCAGTGCTGTTCATTATTAGCTGTAGAATAGATAACTTATCTCTCAAGGTGTCACTTAAGTTTCTTTAACCACCTGTGAAAGACTGAAAGTAATTGAAAGAAGGAAATCCATTCCCCACTAAGGATTCCTTGGGACTGGGACTTGACCAGACACACAAGCAGTTGTTCTAACACAAAGTCTTTACAAGAGTTAAGCCAACTCTCTAGCAGTGAACACAACAGCTAAAACCAAAACCAAACAACAAAAAACTCCCCAAATCCCACATCAGACTCGACTATTTGGATCTTCATCTGTTTCAGCTAAGGAAATTTCCTTTTAAAAATGGCTCTGCTTAACATGCAACATGCACAGCTTCCAAGCAATGTTAAACTCTTCCCCAATACAGTTTTACTCTAATGTAAACCTGACAAATGGCCTTGCTCAGCTATTGTACCTGAGATACTCCTGCTCTGGCCTGATGAGCTTTCTTTTGGTCACCCCAGTTTCCAGTTGCCAAGGAATACTTCAAACCGTCTGAAATAATTCTTGTTTTAATTGCCAGTTCCAAGTTGAAATCCTTCCCTCTGTCAATAAACTTCTGAGCATATATTCTCACTTCCTTCAGCAAATTCTTAAACATTCTGTAGAAGAAGATGCCAAGAAACATGCTTCAATAGTGTGCTACCAATTCAGCCTCTACTATTTGGAAAAAGCATCACTCGCCTCCTGAAAAGATACAGGCTGTGGGGCCCAAGACTGGCTATCAGATGCAACCAAAGAGTCTGACACTCACAAGCACAGAGCTGGCAATGCTTCTATTAATTCTCTCTGAAGAAAATGTATATATTATAGTTACCCTCTGAACAGGAAAGCTAGCAGTGGCCCAGCAAGATCCAGTCTTTTGTTGCCATAATGATCTCTGTCATCAAGCTCTCTTCTTCCCAGTGCTGCCAGCAACAATCTGTGAACCATATACCTAAGCAAATAAGAGTTTATGTTTTAAACTGACAGCAGACATTCAGAAGAAGGATTGCATGCTATCATAGATACATCAGTGAGCTGTTTCCTAAAGGTTGTCCATTCTAGCTCATTTTGGTGTCCTTAGAAGTGAATGACTTCATCAATTCAGGTAACTACAGAGAAAAATTAGTATTTTTATCAAAATGGCAATCTGTCTCCTGCCACATGTCTGTCCTGTACTGTAACATGGGCAATGATTCAGTACATAGAATCCAGTGTAAAATGGTATGTCTTCTGATGCTACAGCTCATTTGCATACCAAGAAGCAGCAGTAAAAAGGATGTGCTAATTAAAGCGTGGGTATATGTTACACACGGCTTATCAGTTGTTATCTGTGCATTAGTTATCAACCTCTCTATGCTGTCCAGGCAGCACAATGTCAAAGAGATTCTTTTGTCGCTATAATCACAACTAACTTAAGATTCAGAATGTCAGAGGCTTGTTTTGTTTCAATTTTTTTTCCTGTTTTATCAACATTTGCACTTTCTCAGCTATGAAAATATAACAGTGCCCTAAAATTAAAACCAAAGTTCTGGTCAGTGCTTTCTTCCAACTTCATACAAATATGTGAATAAAATCTACATTTAGGGTCCATCTGCAGATGTGTGACAGAAAATACTGACATACCCTAGAAAATAGGCCTTCTTGGTTTCACAGAAGTCACTGACACCGACATGCGGGAGCATTTCTTTCTGCAAGACTTCTTTAGCATATTTGATTCTCTTTTCTTTGGTGACACCTGGCTTTGCACCTCTTGACCCAATGAAGTTTAGAGCAACGTTTTGCTCCTGAATGACAAATGCTTCATCCAGAGAAGGTTTGACCTAAGGCACAAAACACAGCAAAATCCTATAGTATCCGAGGCCTGTTGGGGCTGAAGAAAGCTACACAGTAGTTTGCTAATGATTCTTTTCAGGAACTGCTAATTACTGATTCAGTTCTGGCTTTACTGTAATAGCTTTTTCAAGAGAAATAGAAAACAGTAATGGAGCACACAGGAAGCACACTAAAAATAGTTAAGACTTCAGAAAATAGTTCTGATTCAAGTACATTCTAGGCCTGTTGCTGTTTCAGGTATACACTGGGATTTTACAATTGAAGTCAATGACAGCAGGATAAGACCCTACCTCTCCAAACACTTATTAACTCTTTGACATTTCCATGGCACTTTGTCACTTTAAACAGTCATTACAATAGGTTTAGGCAGAGAACTTTCAATATTTTTAATAGACAACCCAGAAAAACAATAAAGTAATAAATTACCACTAGAAAATGAACAATACGTTGAAGGATGATTAGCCACACCTACACATTACCAAATGCCAAGGCAGAAAATAACTTATTTAACATATATTACCATTTCCATCATTTCTGGATCTTCAAAATCATATATAATGTGCTCCAAGATGTCCCTGTCAGACACAAAGCCTAGTGCACGAAAGACAATGATGATGGGGACTTCTTGTTTGATATATGGTAAAGTTGCTACGATGCGCTGACCAATAGCACTCTTCTTTGCACCCTGAAAAGGTAGGGAAAAACATGTATTAAATGGCCTTGCCTTTAAATCAAAGTATCTCTCTGGATTTGGATGATACAGTGTAAGTAGGTTTGCTCAAGCATTACAGGAAACCATGACTTCCTTGCAGGCCATATAAGGAGTTACTTTGAAACCTTACTCCAGAAATGCCTTTTTTATTTTAAAAACTTTTCTAACTTTAGAAGTCTGCAATGCTTCGAAGGTTTTTCCTGATACAAAGGAATTTAAATAACAGTTTGTTCATCCGTATGTGTGGTTTCCCTGCCTTTGTGTATTTGCAAAGAACAATGTCATACATCTTCAGCTTTCCTTCTGTCAGCTTAAGCCTAGCCTTCCAATTCACTGTATAAGACTCTCTATTCTTGCAGTTACTCAAGTAGCTGCTCCCTTGTCCCAGAAAGAAACAAACACTATGGGACAAAGAGAGACAACCATTTAGGCATGTCACAGACATCAGGAGTGAGAGTGGTGTAAGGCTTCTAACTAAAGTTACTTTTGGAGCATGTTTCGGAATAGTCAATGAGCACAGAGTGCAATGGTGAACAAGAACTGACACCTTCTGCTGTTATGTACAGCAATTATTTTCCCTTAGAGATGTCACAGTTAGATATTACGTATGAATTAATGTGATCTGCAAAACACTAAACACTAGCTTGACTGTGAGACAAGCCTGTGCTGCTATTCTTGCCCTTTGTCAAAAGTCAAGACAGTTTGTTTGGATTTTCTAAAAACTAATTCAGTGATTCTAAAATTATTTTTTAGTCTTGTCCTAAACCCTGACACAAACTGAGTCTTTGTTTCAATCCTCAATTTTTTTGTCCCAGAGAAAACCATGATTTATGACATTTACATTTCATTTTACCTTCCTTAAAACTTAGCATCAGAATAAATTTCTTCTCAAAATCCTGAAAGCAAGTGACATGAAGAGACAGGACAGTAACAAAACTCCTAGAACACCTTTTATGGTAAATCCCAGGTCAGGGGTCATTAATGCTTAGGCATACCTGCCCACCTCTGGCCAGCATGCTAACCCATATAGTACTTGTTGGTCGAGAGGAATTTTCGAGACAAGATCTACACTCTCCTGTGTAGGCATATTTTGAATCTTTCTTTGCAAACACATACACTGTGTTTGTAGCCATTTTCTCTTGAGCAATCAGAACCTGTGTTAGAAACAAGAACATGAGTAAATAATTGACAAGTGTATGCTGAAAGTAACAATCAGTATATTTCTACTATTACTTCAGGGGCCTCAAGAGCATTACAGAGCATTGGATTATACTCTATACATTTTAAAAATACATTAAGCAAAACATACATCTAGTTAAGATAGAATAACCAAAAGAAAATACTCCAAGAACACTGTGTACTATGATGTACTTACTGCATCTGCTAGCTGTGCTGAGACATTTCTGATAGCTTTAGGCACAGCACTGATAAAGAAAATATTTCAGTATCTGCCTCCAAGGCCGAAGCGCTAACCAGGCATCTGAATCTAAGCACCAATGATCAAAGCCAGATTTTTTTCTTATTTTCTTTTCCCAAGGAGAACAGCAAAATTCTGTTTCTTCTGCTATGTTTGCCTAGGCGTCAGTTACAAAGAAGTGGCCATTCTGTTGGTGAGGCAAAAGCATGGAAAAGGCACGATTTGCTAAAGCTGAATCCACAGCAATGGAGTGAAGAATCTGTTCTTGTAACAAAATGCACCTATAGGAGTGTGAACAAACTGGAGGAGGCTCTGAGGAAAGAATTACTCATTTTAGAGTGTGTGCTGAAATGATCTATAGTACTTAGTGGCATTCAATGCAGAACAATTTATGAAACTCAAGAAGGGAAACATGCCTCAGAGAAGAAAGTCCTAACAGAGGACTAACAGCCCATCTTTCCACAAGATCACAAGCGCCCACAGCAACTGGGATCCCCTGGAATAAGAGAGCTTAGGCTCCCAGCAAAACACAGGGAAACAAGTAACAGACATTTCGGTGTCTGTAAAGTTGCCTGAGCAAGACACAATCCCTTACCTTTTCTGACCCATTAATGATAAAGTAGCCGCCAGGATCGAGCGGGCATTCATTCAGCTCACAAAGATCACGGTCGGTTAAGCCATTCAACAAGCAGTACGTTGAACGCAACATAATAGGAATTTTTCCTATGAAAGTTTTCTGATGCTGTGTTTGTAACTGATCCTCCCCTTCTTTAATAACTGTTTTGGTTATATCCACATACAAGGGAGCAGAATACCTATAAAATAAGACCACCATTGCGTTACCTGGCAATTATTACTCAAGGTTGTATAGAAAAATAATGAATGCAGTTAATTGAAGCACTTACTGGTAACGTTAAGCATTATTACCAAATCATTAATCATCATCTGATTTAACAACTAGACATCAAAATTTACATAGAGCAGTATTAAATTTTCAAGGCACTACTAAGTTGAAAAATACTATCAATTAATAATGCAGAGCCAGTCTTCCCTTGTGTTTGCCCACTAAGAATTCATTCTTACGTAAGGTTTCTCAGTCTGGCTTCATTGGGCATCATAGGTGATGGTGCTCCATCTCTTTCCCAATGTGTAGGTTTGGAGAGATAGATTTGTTCAAACTTCAGCAGATACCGGGGCTGGAAAACAAGACATTTACCTGTAGTGGAAGAAACACCCACTTCGGTTGTTCAAGAACAGCACTAGAGCTTAATACTCTATGATGCCACATGTCCTCAGCTCAAGATATGGAAACCATCCCTCTTCAAATTACTAGATCAAAAGCAAAACAGCTAAGGAAACTGAGTTCAAACCGTTGGTAAGAGAAGAACAAAGTGCCCAAATAGCTCTTCTGTAGGAAGAAGACCTAATGAACTCAAAATCTGCCAAGTTATGAATATAGTAACAAACAGAATATACCTTACACATGCCTATTTACATGTTTGTTTACAGAACTTTAGATAAAACTGCTAGTTTCATGATGCAAAAAGGTGAGTCTGCTTTAACACATGAGATAACTGACACATTGAAAAATGTGCAAGTTTTTGTAAAGCTTTGCTCCCACACATAAGAAAAATAAACAGCTTTGGTTTAGTACCACAGAAATCCTTTCATGTATTACAGTGAAACAATCCTACTGCAACAAGATGTAGAGCCTTAACTGCACTTAAATCAAAAGCTCTGCATTTAAAATAAAGGAGTCAGCATTTTAAAACAATACTCTTATCTAAGTGGAACTGTGCATCTGGTAAGGGGAGTCAGAATTTGTAACAAAATAGGCAGCTATAGAACAGTAACTTTGTTTAAGTGTTTCAGATGTGTGGTCTCCCTGGTTGAGAAGGGGAAGGAGAAATAAAAATGTCAGGTTAGCCTGGTATCTTCATATAAAGCAAGAGTTTGCCTGCAAGTGATTCTGAAGGAAAAAGCAAGCTTCCTTTTTCCTCACATCTAGACCTATTCCTAGAATTTAAACTTGGTAAGTAAGAATAAGAAACTAAAATCTTTGATTTGAGAAAGTGAAATACTAGCTTTTGGGCAAAAAGAAGCTGTGTTTTCAATCTAAACCTTAACCATGGTACACACATGTATATATGTGAACATACAGCAACTGCAGAACTGTGCAGCTACAGGATACTGTAATAATATAGAGAAAATAGCATTAAGGAAAATTACAGTGAGATAAACGTTTATGAAGCATTTGTCTAACAAAGAAACTAAAAGAAATCTATTATTCTCTCTACAGGATAAGTGTTTGCCTAAAAAAAATGCAAAGAAATGGTGAAAATTCAATGCTCAGGTATCCTAAAGCAGCTTTAAATCTCTGCAGAGAAGCAACAAGGTAGTAACTGATAGCAGGGGAACAGATCACAGCACATGAGGCACAAGGATGAAAGCACAGAAGGTGCACACTCACTGCAGAAGAGCCATCACACAGCACAGACTCCTCTGGAATATGGTGCCAACAGAAGGTGAAGAGTAATGGCACCCTTTGAAAACCAGGGCCTAACTTTGGCCAGAGAAAGCTGACAGAGAACTTCTCAGTCATAAACCTTTCTTGCCATAGTAGTTACTGAAAGGCAATATCCCCTCAATATATAGGTTGCTTCTGGCTACCTGACTTGCTCTACTACACCCTTGTCAGTGAAGTTTCATGCAATAATCAACAACATAATCATCAGCAGCCAATTGTTCTTGGTCATTTCTCAACCCAATCAACAATTTAATGAGAAGGAGAGAGTAGCTCTATAGAAGAGAGAAGTTTGGGTAACAAAGTTCTTGCATGTTTTTCTAAGCCATACACTTGACTATCTGAAAACTTGGCCACCCACTTCATGAACTCCAAAGAGTTCATACTTCTGGCCTATTGACTGTATGAGCAGTGTCAAAACTCAGATGTATTTCTATCTCTTGAGACGAGGGATTAAAAAAAACCCACCTAAAATGATTTTGCGTTATAAAAACACACCGCTTCTGACAGGAGTCTCCACTTACCGGTTCCTCCACTTCTCCTGTGGCATGCTGAGCTTCGGCTTGCAAATCAATTGGTGGAGCATCTTCAACAATTCTCTGCACAGACATCTGAATAAACTCATCAAAAGAATCCAGCTGTTGCCTGACTAAACCCTTTTCATCAAAATAAGAGCTAAAAAAAAAAAAAAAAGAAAGTGTCTTAGTGAATAAGAGATCTTCATTCACCTACTTTATACACCAACAAGCTTAAGATGTATTTATTACAAAACCTTCAAAAGCCTTAAAATACAGTACAGAATCATTCCCAAGGCATAAGTTTCAAACACAAGCACTCAAAAATGCTAATTACTTCTCAGCATTTGAAGGCACAGGTACTACAAAGTGACAGACGCGTTGTCACCTCTTTTCTAAACTTTGTCTGTATGCACAGCCTACCTTAAATTAGAATGGAAACACAACTGAAACCGCTGTGACAATGGCTTCAGCTGACGTTTTCAACAATGCATGTAAACTACTTTTGCTTTAACTTATTTTCCAAGCTGAAGTATACTAAGTGCATGCCTCTAAATCAACGGTTCTCAGAACTTCTCCTAGCTTGGATGCTCATTGTTCCACACACCCCAAGATTCTCAGCTTTGCTCACTCTCCAGATTTCCCCTACCTTCTGCATTTCCTAATTTCAACCCAGAACAACCTAACTGTTAAAAAAAAAAATCCTAATTTTTAATGGTATAACCTAAACATGCCTGCTGCACAAGCTCCTGCTGGCAAGCTGCTCCACCCCAGATTTCTACAGCCATCCAAGGAACCCACACTACTTCAGCTGCTGCCCCATTGCTGCCAAGAAAGAAAACTCTCTAGAACCTCCTCTACCAATAACCTTGGGTTTCCCCAAGAACAGGAACACATCCTTGGCTATCATTGCTGTCATGGTGAATCTTGCCAGCACAGTCTGCTATTACAAAGTAAAGGAAGACGAAAGAGGAAAACCTGCATCACAGAATGGTGGAGGTTAGAGGGGACCGCTAGAGATCATCTTATCCTATAACCCAGATTAAACAGGTCACCAAGAGCTGACAGCCTAAGATCATGTCGGGTGACAGGTTGGGCTTGATGATCCCTGAGGTATTTTCCAACCTTACTGATTCTATGATTCTATGTCCTGACATCCTTTGAATACCACCAAGGACAGAAACCCCACAAGCTCTACAGGCAAACTGTGCCAGTACTTGATCATTCTCACAGTAAAAAAGTGTTTCTTCATAGTAACTGAGGTGCAGCTTCAGTTAACATCCATCTGACTGAAGGCACTCTTCACTAGGCTGCAAAAGAAAGGACCTCCTTCTGCCTCCTAAGATTCTCAACTCTGCTTTCCATCCAAATGGCCTGTGGGACTGACCACTTTCACAGATCCGCTGTTCTGGTTGCAACTCCTGCTCTTGTCCACCACTTATACGTATTTTCATTAAAGACACAAGTATCAAGAAGAACATTTTTTACTTAGATCCCCACAGCATCCCAGTCCTTAACATTCACAAGAAACTCACATCCTGGATGTTTGTGTCTTGCTAGAAAAACAGTAACATAGTGAAGCAGCTATGTAATGATTTCCTAACATCCAGTACCAGATGTAAGAATACTGGGCAAAATCATGTGCTTGATATGGTATCACTTCTTACTTCATTCAAAACAGTGTACCCCACTGGGGACCAGTAAAGCTTCTAAAAGCCTCATGACAAGCTTAGTGTTTCTGCTTAAAGCCCTCAAGCTTTAAGCAATACACGTATTACAGCCAAGTTTGAAGGCTCCCTCACACACTGCAAGCATGAACTGGGTATCACTGTAAGGCCAAGGGCACATATGTTGAAGTGTTAAGAGGAAGCTCTTAGAAGTCACCTAATAACGATCCAGCAGGCTTCTTGCCACAAGTCGGGGGTGATTTCATCATCGTCTTCATCATATTGCATATCTGCCGGGAAAACACAACAGTTCAGACAGGCTCCAGTCACCTCAGTGTCCCCTCGTCGCCTGCTGAGGGGACGCCGGCACACGGATAGTTAAGGGACACCCCAGCACGGCCCCTGACTCCTAAGGGGCGCAGGAGCCTGCGGGAGATCCCGCCGCGCCAGGCGCACCGCCAGGCGCACCCTCACCCTCACCCTCACCCTCACCCTCACCCTCACCCTCACCCTCACCCTCACCCTCACCCTCACCCTCACCCTCACCCTCACCCTCACCGCCGGTGCCGCCTTCTGCAGGCCCAGCGGCTCCCCTGCCCTCCCGCTCCCGGATGAACCGACAACAGGCCCCACAGAGAACAGCCTGCAGCCACGGTGTCTTCACCTTCGTCCGCGTCGTACATGATGGCGAAAGGAAGAGCCGCAGGCCGCGGCGACCGAGCAGGGGTCTATGAGGGTGAGGGAGCTCGGCACCGAGCACCCCACGGCGGCGGCGAGGCGGCAACAGCGCACGCGCGCTCCGAGCGCGTCACTTCCCAGGCGTCAGCGCGGCGATTGAGAGCGCGTGCGCGGTGGCCTGCCGGCGCTGCCATGCAGTGCCTGCGTCCCGCGCTCCTGGCCCGCCTGGCCCGCTCCCGGCCATGGGCCCCGCTCTTGCGGCTCGGGACGGCAGCCGGTGGGGAGGAGGAGGAGCGCTTTGTCTTCCCCGAGTATGAGCCGGAACCTGGAAAGACAGCGGTGGCAGCGGCGCCCCGCCGGGAGCGGGAGCCGGGCAGGGAACGGCGGGAGCGGGGCTCTTTGTCGGCGGCGAGGCGGCCCGATCCCTTGGTGCCGCCGAGCGGCGTGAGCTGCTCGGGTTGCGGGGCCGAGCTGCAGTGCCGCGACAGCGCGTCGCCGGGCTTCATGCCGGCAGAGAAGTACCGGAGCCTGTCGGACGGCCCAGATGGTGTGGCGGGGCTGCGGAACGCCGTCTGCCAGCGGTGCTGGATGCTGTCCCACTACGGCCAGGCGCTGGGGCTGCGGCTGCCGCCTGAGCAGCACCGGGTGGTGGTGAGCGCCGCTCTGCGCCGCCCCTTCGCCACGGTCGTGGTCCTCTCCTCCTCTACATTCTTGACCTGTTGGAGCTGCCCGACCCAGTGCTGCCTCAGCTGCAGGGGCTGATGAGCCCAGACGTCCCTGTCGCTGGGCTGCTGGTGGTGGGCAACAAAGTGGACTTGCTGCCCGCCGACGCTCCCGGGCACCTGGGGCGGCTGCGGGAGCGGCTGACGGCCGCCTGTGCCCAAGCCGGCCTGCGCGCGTTTCCGCTGGTGGACGTGCGGCTGGTGAGCGCCAAGACGGGCTTCGGCCTGGAGGGGCTGGTCAGCCGGCTGCAGCGGTCCTGGAAGTGTGCCGGCGATGTCTACCTGCTGGGTGCCACCAACTCCGGGAAGTCCACGCTCTTCAACACCCTGCTGCGCTCCGACTACTGCAAGTCCCGTGCCCCTGACATCGTCAACAGAGCCACTGTATCCCCGTGGCCAGGTCAGGGACAGCACTCATCCCATTCCGGTGGAGTCACATGCAGTGTTGGGCATTCTGAGGCCGGCTAGCCTCGGGCCTCCTGCAGGGCAACCCTCAGCCACCCTTGGGACAGGAGGACTTGTCACCAAATCTGCACACTATCTTGATGCCTCCTCATTGTGGGCAGTAGGCTTCAGGGCTGTGCCGTTCTTCAAATTGTCACCTTCCTCAGGGTGACAAGGTTGGGTGGCATGCATGGAGAGTACTTCAAGTCTCAAGGGGGCTGATAAACCAGAGCTAGCTTGTGTTCAGTAGGGACAATACCCAATCTGTGTGCTCTCCCATCTCCCTGTCGGAGGTGCCCTCCTGTTTAGAGAGACCCAGAGGTGGCTGCTGAGCACCTGTAAAACATTTGGAGGGCAAGCCAAGCTGCCTGGAGTGTATTAAGTCAGTCTTGGTACTGTACCACTTGACTTTGAGACTCAATTCATCAAACTAGGTGAAAGCAGATATCAAGCAGGTGGGGTCTGAGTTCCACTGCCCTGGCTGGGGAGGCTCCGACTTCAAGGGAGCAGCTGTAGTTCTACCTCCAGCTTTGTGTCACTGGCTTTCACCCTGAAGTTGGAGAACCAATTTATTTTATTTTTTTCTTGTTCCTCTGAGCTTAAATGTGCCAGGTAGTCAAAAGCCCAAACGTTCATTCATTTTTTTTTTCCAGGAACAACACTGAATCTGTTGAAATTTCCTATTATTAATCCTACGTGTGATAGAATATTCCGAAGGCAGGAGAGGCTGAAAGAGGAGGCAACAAAAACAGAAGATCAACTAAGCAGTGAAGAAAGAAAGTACCTTAATCACCTTAAAAAGCAAGGTTACCTAGTAGGTGAGTATTGCCTGACTGAAGATACAGCCTATCTGCCATGATGAAATTCTGCACTGCAGATAGGACTCTAAATTAGTTTGGAGTTTGCTGAAGTTCCCTTAGTTTGCTATAGAATCCATTTCAGTTTTTGCAGTCAATTTCTTCCCACTTTGAAGGAACTCACTTCATTCAATTATGATAAGAATATGCTAGCTATAGTAGCAATAACATATTTCCAAACTTGCTCTCAAGTAATTTTGAACAGTTTTTGTTCCCTGAGTAATGGGTGCAAGACATCTGGCTCCTCTGTAAGTAGCTAATCTAGTTCATACAGCTTGGTACTCTACAATGATACTGCACTGTAGGCCATCTCTTGCTACCAATTAAATAATCACGTTTTGGCTGCCAGTCACAGTGGTTGTACATTGTTTTAGTATGTATCCAAAAGAGGGGATTGGCAGAAGATAGCTCTGATTTTGAAATAATTCTGTGTTTGACAGTCCAAGGCACTGAAAAAAGAAGGCAGCCAGTGCTTTGCTATGAAACTGAAATAATGTAGTATGTGTGATCTAGATCCTGATAAGGTCTGAGGGTTTGAGGAGTGCTAAGGAAGAATTACAGAAGGTATTTCTTAGCATCTTGACTTTTAAACATAAATTTCTAGCCACAAAGCATCTGTATCACCTTTATATTACCATTGTAATATAACCCACCACAGCATCCCTTTTAAGCAAGGGAAGAGACAGGTGTCCAATCGAAGGAAAGGCTCTTTAAGTAATTACCAGGGAACCTTTCATTTTAATCCAGGAAGAGTTGGAAGAACATTTCAACGTCAGAAGTCTACTGCTGTGGTTGAGTTTGACCCTGACATGCTCTCCTACAGCACAGATGAAGAGCCCACACAGTCTCCTAAGAAACATGAAGAAAAAGAGGAGTTCACACACAACGAAGTGAAGGATGCTCGCTGGTGTTTTGACACACCAGGGATTATAAAGGAAAACTGTGTAGGTACTCTGTGGTGCTGTTTCAGGATGACTGGGTTTGGGAGGACTGTTTCTGGAGGAGGTTAACCCTCATGGCCAGATTGCTGCAAGCTTGTATTTGCATGATTGTGGCATGCATGGGGGCAGAGTAGGAAGCATTTCTGCTTGGGAAGGAGACACCTTCAACCTACTGTTTCCTTCAAGACACTGCTTTCTGAACTTCTGTGCCTGGACATTGTTTCATAGCTGGGTTTGAACAGTGCTTCTGTAGAAAGTAGTCTGACTGCTGTGGCTGCACCACTGCTAGTTAAGTAACTGGGTTTTAAGTAGACTTTGGAGTGCATCATTTCACTGAAACAGGTAAGTCAGTTAATCCAGGAGATGGAAACAAAGAGGGGGCAGAGGAATTCAGGCATCAGGAGTGTTTGGAACCCTGTACAAAGGGAAGAGCTCAGTTCACTGCTTAGGGTAGAGAGCAGGCTCGTCATCCTGCAGTTTGAGTTGTCTCACAGTGTGATCCAGCACTTTTCTCAGTGAGATAGCCTAAAGTGGTCTCCAGTGCTGCACATGGCTGTCATTCATGCTAAAACACAGTAAATCTTGGGCAAGCTTGTTCCAGCCAGCCCCAGGATTCCCAAATCCGTGGTCAAACATGCTGCTTGGTTATGGAGCCTGCATTGCCATGAAGAAAAGTGACATCCTTGTTTCCTGTTCCTCACTTACTGCAGGGACCAGAGTCAAACTTTTCTTTTAGAAAATTTTTCATGCTGCTCTACTTGCATTTTTTTTTTTTTTCCTCTATTAGTATAATGTTCCTGTTGAAACCTCTGAAATGAGTCATGGCAGTACAATTTATTTTTCAGGTTTTGAATCTCCTGACAGAGAAAGAAGTAAAGCTGGTTTTGCCAACACAGGCCATTGTTCCACGGACCTTCATTCTTAAGCCAGGAATGGTCTTGTTTTTAGCAGCCTTGGGACGTGTAGACTACTTAGAGGTAAGGGAAGCAAGGGTTTGGTGAGCAGCTGCTTCATCTGTTGCTGTAGTACCAGACAATAAGAGGCTTTCTGGGTAGCTTTCCCAGACCTTTTCTTTGTTGCTTTTGAGAAGATTACTCTTAATAAAATGCCACATAAGGTCAAAATGCCTTGGGATGGGCGGTTGCAGATGGAAGGTTTGATAGTTGTTACCAGTGTGCAGTAACCCTGGCTGCTCTGCAGTGACAGACAAGGACCCCTTGGACAAGGACAAGACATCAGTCAAAATAGGTTTTCAACACGCAGGAAAGAAATGGAGGAGGAGAAGAGCACAATTCAGGGCTGCTTGTTTGTTCCTGGCAGTAACATCCTCTTCTTCTTGTTTATCTCAGGGTAAAAAGCCTGCTTGGTTTACTGTTGTGGCTTCTAACCTGTTGCCAGTCCACATTACTGCCCTGAGTAATGCAGATGCCCTTTACAAGAAACACGCTGGCCAAGATTTACTGAAGGTAAGAGAAGGTGCTGTCTTGGGTTCTTGGTTGTAGATAGGCAGGCTGTCTCACCTGGTGAAGTGTCCTGGCTGGGACACAATTGAAAGGGAAAACCCTCATGTGTCAGGACTTCTGCTGTGGAAGAGTGGAGATCTTCAGTGTTGAACAGTCTTGCACAGGCTGCACGGCTGCAGCTGTGTTAGAAGAGAGTACCCAAGATGTGTTTTCTGTGGAACTTATGTCTTTAGCATTCAGGCTGGTAAGATTTACAGTGCTCTGCTCTCTGATGCTTGGCTTTTCTTCAACAGCTTTGAAGTGCAGGCAGCAGCAAGGATATTTTCCATGGCAAACCTCAGACTGGGATTTCAGAACAGACTGCAACTGAAAAATGTACTTCCTTATTCTTTCCCTACTGGATCTTCTGCATATCCCTTCTTCATTTAGTGGTGTGGCTTTTCCTTTGTATTGCCACTGTGTAGCACTTGCAGATTGCTGGGGTACAGGGTGAGCTGTCCTTGCCCTGGCATCTCCATTCCTCTGCACATGGAGAACAAATGATGTCACTTGCATCAAGACAGCTGGCTTGAGCCACTTGCTGGTTCCTGCAGTGGGTACTCCATCTTTGATCATCTCTCAACTGCCACTGGGTTGCTCTAGATGCCATCCTGATGCAGTTCTTGGCAAACCTGAAATAACTCCTATTGGACAATGCAAGCCAGCTCTTGCTTGGCTAGCAGCAGTGTAATGTCTTTATTCCCACTTGTGCCTTGCTTTTCAGTTTAGGGTAGGAGTGCTATTATCTTTTCTCTATGTTTCCATCTTAGGTTCCCATGGGTGGGGAAGAGCGAATGAAAGAGTTCCCCCACCTTGTTCCTCAGGACATTACACTGAAGGGAATTGGTACCACTGAGGCAGTTGCAGATATCAAGCTTTCCTCTGCAGGTAATTTAATGTTTCTTCATTGGTTTTCTTTGCAAGGTGTGCATCCTAGAAACATTGGTGGGAGGAGACTTCTGCAGGGATGAAGCCATCATATTTTCTGTTCAGAGCAGAACCAACATGAACCATGTGTCCCTGAAAAAATCAGGGCAGCCATGCTTTTGTCCATCTGAGGCGTGGCAACCTCTAAGAATGGAGATTGAAAAGCATGCTTGTACAGCTTATACGTTGAAATACTTTGTACTCTGTCTGCCATACAAATTCTCCAGCATCAGAAATGGCTGTGATACTGCCAGCTGTCCAGGTGAAAGGGCCATGGATAGAAAAACTTTATTGTGGTTTTGGTAGTTCGCACCATCCTTCTGAAGTTCACCAGGAAAGCTAACATGTGGGTTTAGGTGCTGCCCTCTACTGGGAACGGCCTGGGTATTACATTAGAGCTTGATTTCTCAAGTCACTCCTGGGTAGCTGAGGTTTCTAGCCAACGTGGGAGGTGCTGAGTTTATGCCAGAACCCTCGTTGTTATCCTGGTGACTCATCTTGCTGACTGACTGTGTTTCTGGCTGCGCAGGCTGGGTGGCAGTGACAGCTCACGCAGAAGAGGAACTGCTGCTGCGAGCCTACGCTCCCCAGGGCACCACGCTGGTGGTGCGGGAGCCTCCCCTTTTGCCGTACATCAGTGCCATCAGAGGGGCCCGGATTGGAGACAGTGCTGCCTACAGGACCAAAAAGCCTCCCTCACTGGTGGAGAACCTGAAAATCACTGGGAGGAGATAGCACTTCCCATCATGTGAGCAAGGCAGAAGGCAGGACAGCCTCTGGAGAACTTTGTTGCTTATTGATACTCGAGAGAGTTTGGACTTCTTTTTAAAGGCAGACAAGGCAGATTTTTGAAAGCAGGCCTGGGGGAAACCACAAGTCCACACCTGATCCAGTTTCTGAACTGAAGCCATTTTTAATGAGCTCTGTAGCTGATACCTTGCTGTGAGACGTTAAACAGCTTCTCCCTGGCACCTGTATCTACAAGCAAATCCCTTTAGTTGATCCCTCTTGAAATACAGGATGGAAGCTCACCCACTTGCCTTGGGCTGGCTTTGGTGCTCTCAGAGTATGTCTTCTCTTGCAGACATGCTCTTGCAGGTCAGAAATCATCACCTTGTTCTTGGAAGCTTTCTAAGTGTTTCCAGAGTTGAAAGAGATGGAGGGAATGGAGGGGAGCAGGAAGTGGTCCATTTTGTGTGTGACCCTCTTAGTGCCTGATAGTAATTCAACAACATAGACCTAAATCAGATGCTTTCAGTCCTTCAGCATCTGGGGCAGATAAGAGTGCAATGCTTTGGACACAGAAAGGTGAATTAATGAAAATCAGGTCTGTTTATGTACCTGAAGAGGAAACTTGTGCAACTCAATGCTTTGATTTGTTTTTTGTAGCTTGTGTAAAGGTTTCTGAAACTGAGGGTGTAGAATAAAACTTTCAAAAGATACTCACTCCTTTGCATGCTTTTCAAGTCTCTGGCAGAGCACTAGTGTGGCCATAGGCATCTGGCTAACTACAGGAATGCTCAAGCAAGAAGGCCAGTGTTACAGGAAAGTGTATCACACAGGTCTGACAGCCAAAGAGGTGAGGCTGCTGCAACTCCATCCTGCCAGGTCCTGCCATGAGCAAGGCTGAAGATGTATTCCCAGGGAGCACAGAGCATGCATCCACAGCACACACATACAAGACTGGCCACACAGATGCAGCCCTTAATGCAAGCACTGCCAGCACCAGCAGCGTATTCACACACATGAGCACACACATGCCTTGATGGCTCTCTCCAGCTGCTGGACTAGGCACTCAGTGACACCGCTTTCCCAGCTGCTAGCAGCAGGAGTGGAGAGGCTGCAGCTCCCCTCCAGTTGCTGGTACAGACAGTCTTGTTCATAGACATACACCTGACCAGAATTCTCCTGAGCTGACCCTGAGAACCCCCTCCCAGGCCATTTCATTTGTTGTCCAGCTTGATCAATTCTAGTGATAGCACACCCGTCCCAACTTTAGTCACCACACCATGTACACAGCTTCTCCAACCTACAATGTGACTCCAGTTGCTGCCCTCACATTCTCAGATG
Source organism: Picus viridis (assembly GCA_033816785.1). NCBI lineage: Eukaryota > Metazoa > Chordata > Aves > Piciformes > Picidae > Picus > Picus viridis. Next base: position 24,475,327 of record CM066582.1, on the reverse strand, counting down.
CACCCACAGATATAAAATGCAGAGCCCTCACCCAGGTAAGTTAGAAAGTAAATTAGTAAGGACACAGAACAGATCATGTTGATCAGGTGTGAGGCAGAGCCAGACAAGTGTATTGACTAGCCAGTTATTTACACCCTACTAGCCATCTTTATTCCCTCACTTCTCTTTCCCACACTTGTTTCCCGAATCTCTTGAATCCCTCCCCTTTTCCACTTTTGTTTCCTCCCTTGAACAAGTCCTGTGCAATCTCAAAACGTTTTTCCCCTGCATCTCCTTGTGTCCCACAACCCTGGACAGCAATCCTCCTTAACCCAAAAGGTGACCCAGGGAGCTCCATGACACACAGACTCGCAGTATGGTTGAAGTCAAAGTAATTTCTAGAGGTCCTCTGGTCCAAGCCCCTTGCTCAAGCAAGGCCACCTAGAGCAAGTTGCCCAGGGCCATGTCCACCTGTGATTTTAATATCTCTAAGGATAGAGGCTCCACAACCCCTCTGGGCAAGCTTTGCCAGTGCTTAATCGTCCTCGCTGTGAAAAAGTTTCTTCTTCTGTTCAGTTGCTACCTCTTGTGTTTCAGTTTATGTCTGTTGCCTCTGGGCCTGTCACTGGGCACCACTGAAAAGAGCCTGTCTCTCTACTCCTTACACTCTCTCTTCAGGTGACTATAAATACTGATGAGATTTCCTCCAAGACAACAACTTAGGAAAATAGGTTTCACTCCTGGACAGAGGGGCTGATGGTTTTGCAAACACTGCCCTAAAAAGGGCCCAGACATGGCATGTATTCCTTAAGAGTTCTTCAGTTGGGTTTCTGTCTGCTATTGTGCTGGGGCCACAGCTCTAGACTTATGCAGATGGCCCTTTGATGTGCTGATGATGGGCATGGGTTGGACTCCCCTCCCATCACTGTCTGTGTGTGGTCCTTTGTAGGTGCTCAGCTTGGGCTGGAGAAGGTGCTTTAGTTTGGATGATGCTTGAAGATGTGCTGCAGTGACATTCAGACAGCTCAATAGAGCCAGCCTGCAGAAACCCAGCACTAGTTCCATCTTGCTGCCTAAAATGACGTTTCCAGCCAGAGCTAACCACAGGCATCGGTCTTTGCTTGTGCTATCACACAAAAACTCAGTCATTCTGGGCCTCGAGGTGAACCTGTTTCATGCTGGTAACATTCTTGGTTTAATAGAGGGGGCGTGGGGAGGTGGAAACAGTGGAAAGCAGAAGCTTGCACCTCCTCATTTGTTGGGGAAATGCGGAACAGTCCTGGGAGAGCAGGCATGGAAAATGGACTGCCCTCTTGGCTAGAGGAGGAGGCAGGAAAAGGGTCTGTCTGCAGTCTGCTCAAACTAGCTTGACAAATCCAAACCAGGCATCCCCTATAACATTCCTCTGCTGCTGTACGTCTGGGATAGACGTGGGAAAGGCAAACAGCTCCACATGTGGGGAGAGTAAGTGGAAGACCTGGCTCTGTTACAGCAATGGTGCTCAGCCCAGTGGCTGGATGTGAAAAGTTGCAGGCAGGGGAAGTGTCTGGTATAGCAGGTCGCCCAGTTTGTTATCAAAAGAAAAAAGCCTTTTGCTAAGGACAGGTGAGCTCAGGGGGTGCTGGAGGTGTAGCTGGCAGGACAGGTTTGCTGCCAACACAGGGATGAATAGGAAGGGGGCATGCACACCTCTCATGCTCCCTTTGTGTCTAAACCCGATGTGCACGTGGTGAGCTGGGGCTTGGCACTGGGCAAGTGTTGAAGGGCTTTTGCCAAAGTCATGCTGTGCCATGAGAGCAGCAGCCAGCTAGCCACAGCCCTATCTGGGCACAAAAGTGGGTGCTCCTGACAAATGCTAAACCACATCATCTAGGAGGTTGTAATGTGGAAGCAATTAGTGCAGCAATGAAAGCACAGGCATGCCTTTTCTGAGCCATCAGGGCTGAATTACACCTCAGCTGAAGACCTGCTGGAAATGCTTCACAAAGGGAAGGTTCCTGTCTGCTTTATGCCAGACAGCCTGGAAGGTATGGCAATTTTTACCATGCCTGTGGACAAATTTCCTCTTAGCACAGGAGCCCAAAACAAAGGTGGTGTTAGTCTGTGCAAAACGGAAGCATCAAGAGAAGGCTGGGAAGGTCCAACCCCTGGGAAGGCTTGCTCTTCATGGGCGTCTCAGTGTGCGCTGGCTGGATGCAGTCATTTACAGGTGCTTCAGTAGAGTGTATTCAGCAGAGACACTTCACTGGAGACCTGCACAAAAAAACAACCCAGCTCACGGCTTTGGACGAGGTGGTTGAAATACAGGGAAAATGCAACCGAAGGGCAGACCGCTGTGAGCAACAACTAGAGCTCGCCGGCAGCGCCGGCTGCAGCCCCCAGGGCGTTTGTGTACCTGGCCTTCCCAGCCAGGCGCCGAGCTGGGTCGGACGGGCACTGTGCTGTGCAGAGCTGGGCCAGGCAGGGCAGGGCTGCGGCTCCCAGCCGCCCTGCAAGCAGGGACGTGCCACCGCGCCAGAGCGCCGCGGCTGGTTTGCTTTGGCACGCATCCGATGTAGTGCCAGCTCACCCAAAGAAAAAAGAAATTAAAAGTGCCTTCCTTTCCCTGCCCGGTGGCTATTCCCTTTTCAGGGCTGCTCAGGCAGAGGACTCCCAGCACGAGAAGATGGCTGCTGCTTTTCATGCGAGAGCAGAACAAGTCCCCTGTCAAGTATGAAATTTTGCCCATCGTTAACGCTCCCTATGCAGCCTGGGGGGAGAGGTGCATTGGGCTGGGAGCCTAATAGACCAGAAGTTTTGAGCATCTGCTTCCTGCTGATTTTCCTGTGATTCACAGCTTGCAATTGCCCGTGAGCTCCCCTCACCAGCAACTGTCTTCGCTGATTTGCAGCTAAACTGCTGCTGATAGCCCAGTGTGCCTGGAGCTGGAACAGAAACTTGATGGTGCACCCGAGCCCTGGTGGTGCATTGACCTGTCCTGGTTCCTCTGGTGGCGGAGGAGACTGGTATTTGTGCAGGTCAGCTAGCAGTGTTCTGAAAGAGCAGGGGGAATTTCTGAGCTCGTACGGGTGAGAATGAATTGGTGGTAGCATCCCGTGCCACATACTGGGTGCCACAATGTGACTATGGACTTATCTGAACTATTCTGTGCCTTGGGTGCCCAGTCCAGCCTCATGAGGCAGCACCAAACTAAGGAAGGGGGGCGGGGGGAAGCAACGGAAAAAAAAAATAAATCAAACCACCACGGTTCTTCTGAGCAATTCTGAGCAGGGACGGGGCTTGGTGCCTTTTGGAACAGCTAGAGCAGCATGTGTGCCCTTTATTAAAACTGGCAGCCAGCACAGCTACAGGAAAGGGGCCTAGCTTTCTCCTTGGCCTTCTTTTTAATTTTCTTCCATGATGGCAGGGCTCAGAGATGCTGAATTGAAAGCAGCAAGTACCTGTGCCAGCACCTGGGAGTTGATCCTGGCACTTTATAACCACCCAAAGCACTGGCAATATCACTGGCCCTGGCATCCCCACCGAGTTACCATCCGTGGCTTCTTGCCACAACTCTCCTTCGTCTGTTTCTATTCTCCAGAATGGTCTTAGCTGCAGTTTGAGTGCTCTGACCTATACAGGGCTAAAGAAGATCAACAATAGCTCCTTTGACCAGCCCATGGGCAAGAGACAGGGTCAGCTGTCTGATTTGAGCCTGAAGGTGTCAAAGCGCTGCCATGACATTGCCTTGCTTCATGTCTGCTGCTTCCAGTAAAGGAGGGAGATGCAAGCTTACCAAGCTTAAAAATACAACTTGGACAAGATAAGGGTTTTGACCTTCTAGAATTACATGTTTTATATGTATAGGTTACACTGTACATGAACAAGCTAAAGCCACTTGTGTTAGCATGGCTAAACTTTAAAAACAAACAAAAAAAACCCCCAAATTCCAAACCAAAATCAGGAACCTAGTGTTTTGTCTCCTTTAGAGCATCAGCAAAGCCTGAAAAAGGCAGCTGAATTAAGGCATGGGGTTACTCTGTCTTTGCACAAGCTACAAGGAAGGTAGGAGATGCCCCACTTGATCTAACTCACCATTTGGGGCACCTCAATGCATGGGCATGAGCCAAGATACTGCAGGGCCAGGCACTTGCACTTGGCTATCCAGTTCTGAACAAAAAAATCACTTGGCAAAAAGCAACTTCTAGGTATGTTTTCAGCTCAACAGGTTTAATCCTGGTTTTCTATCAGGAGAAAACAGATTTTCCACCAAGGTGCTAGGAGGTAGTCAAAGATAAGGATGACCTGACTGCAGGTTAAAGGGGAAATGTTTTCTCAAGTTGCCTACCCTCTTGTTTTCCCTCATTTCAGATAGTTTGTCCCCAGAACACCTTCCTGGGGGTGGTGGACAGCATTAGCTGGTGGTACAAAGAGCAGGGCCTCCTTTATTGATGCAGTTTGAAATCATTAACGCACACAGCACAGGCAAAGAAGCACACAAGTACCCACACCCTGCCATCTCTATGCTGCGCTCTTATGTCACCTCCCTTGCATAGGCAGGCTGGGATACCACTCCTGTTCCCTGTCTGTAAGGGACTGGCTTTACCATAAACTGTCTACAAGATATTAAGGAGAGTAGGCCAAAACCTGCACCTTACTCAGGTGATGACAGCCCTCCAATGCTATGTCCCATGGCAGTGGTGCTTGGCTACTAACTGCATGGCTCAGAAACCAAAATTCCCATTGTCAGACTAAGATGATGCAGGGTGGGGGGACACTGCTTGTGAGAAAAATTTAATCAGAGAAGGCAGAAGGTCACTAGGAGCATCCCAAATTGTTCAAAGCTGAAGCAGCTGCATATACAACTACCCTCACAGGTGCATCAAATATAATTTGTTTTGTTCCCTTAGCAAATAGTAATTGTTCTGTGTTAGTAAGAGGTAAGAATGACCAAGCCCTAGAAATCAGGTAAGCATCATGTGCTAATCCAGCTCAGGTTTTCTAAAAGGACCAGGCTGGCAGGGAGATGAAAAGTCACCCTTGCAAACTGCACCAGGCTCTACAGCTCTCAAGAAATTTTCAGGATCAAAGTGGACAGTATTATAGACAGGGGATGATGTGCAACATAGATTTTACAAATCAACTGTTAATTCTTCAAAGGAGACAGCACCAGAGACTCTTCTGGAATGCAGGAGGGATTGCCACCTGCATTAATTCTGAAACTCTAATTCAGATCCCACAGCTCCCATCAAGATGTATTTCTTCTCATGTGGCAGGGAATACACCTCTCATGCCCATCAGGCCTGTCCTGCCAACTCACAAACAGGCCCAGCATTAACTCCATATGCATGCACCTCCCACCTTCTGCCCTGCCCTCTCTGGAGCAGGGAGGGAAATGAAGAAAGAATCTTCAAATGGAAAGAGAACCTGTTTCTGGCACATGGCATCCATTTACTGGCTCCCCCCGCACCCTGGCTGACCAGAGGTCTTGAGGAGCTCTGTCAGTGATGCTTGTTGTGCTCCTCCCTTTAGTTACAGTGGCTTGCATTGCCATCAATAAGTGGGAGATAGAAGCTATAAGTTCCTTAATAAAGTTTATTTAATCATAACTATGCTTAGGAAAATACACTTATAAGGGTTAATATAAGGCAATTTAGTTTAACTTTATACTACATTTTGGACAAAAGACTTCTTATACATGTTTCAGGAAAAAAACAACAGGATGTATGATCTGGCTTGTTTTACATCTTATTACAAATGTAGAAAAGACTGTCATGCACTACCGTAGAGAGAGCATGAAAAAAAATTACCTTTGGTTTAACTCAGAGAATACAAGTATTGCACTGTAAAAGCATCAAACATGGTGCAACTAAACATCACAAACGTTTCCATGCCATCTTACAAAAGTCTGTTAGCTAGTGTAATTTTAGAGGGGGGGGAATATATGTACACATAAACCAATTGCATTAGCTATTTGGATTCTGTTAATATTGTATGCACGCCACGTCTCTACACAACTGACATTCAAGGAAACCCCTGAAATGGATTTAATACCTTTCAGCTACATTAAATCTGTCGAGATCAATTAAATCTGTTGAAATCAATGATATTCCTGTATCTTAACAGTCCTGTCAGTTGTTAAATATTCTTCTTTAAGTGACTCAAGTTCCAGCCTAGATCATCAAAATCCAGAAATAGCAATTACAATACCATGGATTATTAATGCTTAGCTTCCCACTTCTCTAGACCATTTCTCAGGGCAATTACTTTGAGTATATAGACTCATACAGCAAGAGCCCAAAACACCATGGTGCTCAACTGAGGGCTGGCAGTGTAGGGGTATCAGTGTGCTCATTCTTCCAACCACATATTGGAGGCTGAACACTTGTACAGGTATTATTGCCAAGAAACACAAAAATGGTAGCACTGGCAAAACCAACACAAAATAATTTAAGAATAATTAAAAAGAGAGGGGGAAAAAAAAAGGCCATTGTTTAAAGGGAGCTACAGCAATGTATGGCCACCGTATAAGATGGGTCACCTAACCTGCACCCCCTCGATTACTCAATATTAGCAAAGTCTAATATTTTAGGTATACAATAATGCATTACATCCTTGCTGCTTTACCATAACATACTCCCAAACCTTAGTCTTAACCAAGCAGAGAATTCCAACACAGTTCTGCACCAACCATAGATATTTCAGGACATTGTTGACAGGTCTCAGATAAAAAGAATCAACTTTTCTTCTTGGTTTGCTAATAATTTATTCTCGGTTTGTAATCTTGTGGTACGAAACGCTGCGTGGTACGAAACGCCGCCAAACAGGAGCCGACTGTCCTCTTCAAAGAGCTCTCGTCAGATCAAGCATTGAAACCTTGACCACTTCGCAGAAATCGGCAGCAGAGTGTCTCAAAGAACCTCATCTTTGTTTTTATCTCAGAGAGACTTAAAGTCGTTATTTTAATTTAAAAATAAAGCAGAAAAATTATCAGGCCAGTCCCCAAGTTTATTTGAACATAAGCGAAGTCCTCAAAGTCTCTCAGGAGATGGCAAAGACTCTTCGCAAGGATATGAAGGGAGCTATAAAACCTCTACGCAGTACTGGAATTCCCAGCATCTGCTCATGTCGCTCACAAACGGTGGCAATATTTATATATAAAGGAAACACTACTATGAAGGAAAAAAAAAATACATCTAAGACTATTACAACTGGTTGTTTAAGAAAACAATTCAACTAGGTTTATTTTCTTAACATTTAACATAAATATAGTTGCAACTTGATCTTCAGTTGACAATGATTGTCACAGCCAAGGTAAGGACTGAACACTACCTAATCAAACAAAAACCTATTATACATTATACAATTTATTTCTGCCACGAGGGATGCCTTCCCTCTCAAATCTTTGGCCTCCTATTACCAATCTTTCCCATAAACAGAAGCAATGTAGCATCGTTGCTCTCTATTCATTCAAGGCAATGGGTTGGTTTGGAGGAGAAGATGCCGTGGGGACATGCAGAGACAGTGGGGTTTGTTCCAGAGCTTGCATTGATAGTATTTGCCATAAAGTGCTCTGACAAAAACTGTCCAAGCTCCTCAGTTCCACTCTCCAAATAACACCTGCCTCCAAATTTGCTTCTCTGGATTTGACAACCAGAAAGCTGCTCCAAACTCTCCCACTGAAAAGGCAGCTAATGACAGCCTGAAGAGTGCACAGATGGGACTGGAGGGTTTGCTTTTTCTCTGCTATTTTGTTTACATTTTGCCTCTGGTTAGCCACAAGCACTGAGCATGCAATTGGCTCTTGTCTGTGTGCCACAAAGTAAATCTGCTCAGAATTAAAAACTTCTGGTATGATGTGTAGACCTGAGATGACAATTTGATCACTTGTGTGTTTCTTTCTGCATGGAAGCAAGAAGATTTTATTAAGGTCAACTTCAATAAATAAGTAGCAGGAATTCCTACAGTTTTTAATGCCATGATTGTTGCTTACCATTTGATTTGGGTTATTTTTTTTTGTGAGTGAGATATTAGATTTTGATGAACTGTACTTACAGGACTGCCACTATTTTAGTTTTTTTAAGCTCATGAAGTTTGCACCAAAAATGAAAAGATGGGGGGGAAATCACCTGGACTTGCAGAGTCTGCAGACTATTTCCACTGAGAGTGTGTATTTTTCTGTCTGGTGATCCCAAATTATAAATTAGAACTTATTACTCTGTACATGTATTCAAAGTATCAGAAGTGGCATTTCCATGACAAAACAAATGCTACAAAACAGTGTTTTGAAACTGCACTGGTATCCTTTTGCTCAAGAACCATACCACTTTAAAGCCAGTCAAAAATATATAGCCAAATAGTTTATAATTTCAGCAGCTTCATGCACAACTAATAATACCCCAGAAAACCAAGAAAAATCTGCAGTAAAGAGCATCACAGAAAACTGTCCCATGGTAAGCAATGGATCTGAACATTTCCAAATAAAAAGAACTTACACAGACAAAACCAAACATGAATATATAAAGTGTACATGTACTGCACAAGCACTATTCCTAAAGGATTACACTGCATAGGTAAAAATCAAAACCAATGTGCAATATTTTAAGCCCTTAAAGCACAAAAAAAAAAAAGTCAGAAATTAAAAATAACAAACTTGCTCCCCCTCAACAAAGCCAATTACCTATCATAGTCATTAAGATATTAATCAAGACAGAGGTTCTCCAATCAAAAGTTGGAAAGACAACTCCCAGATTTTGGCTCACCGTTCACGCTTAGGGGATCTGAAATGTATGTTCACAATCAAAATTATCTTAAACAGTTATGTTCATCACTAGCCAACTTTGATTTCTTTTACAAAGTGCTCTTCATGTAATAGAAGCTATCTTCCTGGTAGAAAAAACATCAAGTAGTTTAACAGTTTAAACATCAAGACACACACAAAAATAAAGGGATGAGGGGAGAGAGAGAAGGAATTGGCTGCTAGAACAAAAATCAGCTAACGCTAATGGCTCTATAAACATCCAACTTGTGTATTGTTAGCTACAGTCTTGCTCCTAAAACTCAATTTTTCCAATTGCATAAGCTATTAGACTAGAAGCTTACACTGACTTTGCAGGACATAGCCTTATACACCCTACCTGCTTTCTCTAATTAAGAGATCCAACAGTTACTGAATTCACCATTACACATAAAGTTGTCAAAAATATTTTTGACTTTAAGAAAACACCTCAAAACTAAACCAAAAAACAAACCAATGCAGACACTAAAGCAATCTGTGCTAAAAAAAAAGAGAAAAAATCTACAATATCTGTACATTAGCTGTATAAGATCTTACAAAAGAAGATTTCCCCAAACCACAGCTATTTCTACTCCTGCCCCTTTGTTGCTTTCTCAAGGTAATACACATTGACTAAGTGGCGATTCAGGTGCTTGCTGTACTCCCCTTCCTTTTTAAAGGAGCGGTCACAGAAGATGCACACATAGTTCTCCCTGGCCACTGGGGCATCTGCAGCAACTTGGGATGTCTTTGGACTTGTTTCCTCTTGAACAGAGCGAGCACCATTTAACCCCGAGTCATCGCTTCCTTCTGATATGTTGTCACTTATGTCGCTGCCTTCATGGCTGTGGATGCCCTCATCCTCATCCATTTCCTGAGACTCATTCACTGCTGTGTTACCCGGAGATGATAAGGCCAGAGCTACTTTAGAACTTTGCGTACACCCTTCTGGGGGTGCAGGTACCAGCACGGCATCTTCTCTTGTTTCCGTCGCTGCCAGGCACGTCTTGGTCAGGTCCATTGGGTCTGAGTTACTCACAGTTTCTCCCACAGAGGTTTCCTCTGGCTCCTCAGGCGCCACATCCATTACCACATCCATGGGCACATCCAAGCTTTTTTCAGAAGACACTGCATGGGAAGATTCCTCGGAACAACCATCTTCCCCTCTGTCCGCCTTTCTCTCCTTCTCTTTTTCATTTACAGTGGCTTCACTCTCTCCTGCTACAGCAGGTATTTCTTGGTCCTCTACCTCAGCTTCTGCACTTGCATCCGGAGCTGGCAGACAGGGCTGTTCTGGGTCCTGTATGCAGCTTCCTTTGAGATTGGTGCCCTCCGTCTTGACAGGATGGCCACCATCATTTAACGCCACTGTGTCGGTGGGATCTTGCTCGTTCTGGTTGCTGACGTCAGTGCCAGGCTTCATGCATCCATCTTCTTCTGTGACAGGACACTCATCTGGCATCTCCTCTTCCTCAATCTTCTCCTGATTGAGTTTACTGCTTTTCTTACCATGTTTATTTTTCAGAGCTTTCTTTTTTCTGTTTTTCTTGAGGCAAGAACTTTGCTTTTTAGGCTCCTCCTCTGATACAGCGTCACTTTTTTGAGCTTCCTGGCAGTCTCTGGGTTTAGCTTCCACTTTCTTTTTCTTTTTTGTTACTGCTGAGGTGTCAGTTGCAGGCTCCTCCTTTGAGGAAGTCACTTCAGTCTCTGCCTTTCTTTTGATCTTCTTAGTTTTACATGTTTTCTCCGTATTTTTCTCAGTTTTAACATCCACCTGCTTGTTTTCTGAAGCCGATTTCCGACTTCTGGTTGTCACCTGGCCTGCAGAAACATTGCTCATTGGCTTCTTCTCCTTTGCCAAGTTATCTTTTTTCTCCACTTTCACAATTTTCTCAGCTTTCTTCGCAGCTGCATCCCCTTTCATTTGTTCCTTCTCCGCTTTGTCATTAGTGCTCTCAGAGAAGTCAGCTTCACTCTTTTTAGTCCGTAGCTTCACCTTCGAAACATCCATGGTGATGTCAGAACAATCGGGATGCCTGGATTTGATGTGATACTGCAGGTTGCATTTCTTAGATGCCGCGTAATCGCAAACAGGGCAGAGAAACTGGCGCGGGTTGACGTGGAGCTCGACGTGCTTCTTGAAATTGCTGCGGTCAGCCGTTTTGTAGTCACAGTGTGGGCAAGTCAGAGGCTTCGGCCCATTGTGAACCTGCCTTGCGTGACGAGTTACTTCATGCTGGTTTGAGGCCACATAGCTGCACTGATCACATTTGAATGGCTTCTCACCTAAGAGGAAGGGTGGAAGGGAACGATGGTGATTATCATGCAGAGGGGGCAATCAATTCCCACTAAATACAGGTACAGAAATATAAAAATCAAAAGAAGAAAAAAAAAATATCCATGCGCCTTTAAAATTAAGTGAAGTCAACATAAGAAATCCACAAGTCACAAACACATTCACAAGACACTGGAAATAAAATACAAAAGAAGAGAAAAGGGGTGAGGGTTGGGAGGAAGGGGATCCAAAATCAAACAAGCAGTAACAACGTCACAGGTTCTGGCTATGCATACATACCGGCAGAGAGCTCTCTACAGTATTATTAGCAAATGGAATCCATACCCAACTGGTCCATTGAATGCATTGTAGAAAAATGGAAATGTAACATTTGATGAATAGCAGTTTCACACAAAAGTTTAAAAAAAAAAAAGTTTCAAAAAAGTCCAGTGTTACACAGATTTATCATACTTCATGTTTGCATTGAATAAGAAATGTGGGGAAAGAAGCTAGCAAAAACCAAAGCATGTGAAAGGGGCACACTAGTCAGATAATCTTCACCTCCAGTAATTTGTTTCATTGTTATGGTATCTCAAACATGTGATGTTCTGGCTAAAGGCTACTGTTGGCAAGCCAGCTAGATGCAGTCCAAAGCTATCTTGTTCCAATTGAAATCTGTTCAGAGTTGTGCAATGACTCTTGCAGAAGTGGTCCTAAAATGTTGTGCTTAGGGCATACTGCTGCAGCAGAAGTGGCTTACCTTTTACACATCAAAGCAAATAGGAAAAACACTTCTGGCACAACTCAAGTCCAGTAACAGTTTGAAAACATCTGTGCATGTGCAAATTCAGCTGAGGAATCTGGGACACTCCTGAGCTCTGAACTAATGCATGCCATTTCCTAAGTACTGAAAATCGACTCCAGCCCCTTTTGCTCCTGGTACAATAGCGCTTCTCCCACCCCTACAACACGTTGCAACAGCGCTGCCCATACTCCTGGTTGCCACACAGTTGATCTGCATGTGATTCCCTCACAAACTCTACAAAAGGCTCCGCTGCTCCCTGGCAGGAAAGATGGGGACATTTGTTTAAGACTCTAGATCATTTCACATCTGCCTGTAGCATCTCTTTAGTATTTAAAGAAGGGTAAGTTTGATTCCCTATCTCCTTTCTTTTCTTACTTCTTCCTTCCCTTCCTTCCCTCCTTCCTTCCCTCCTTCCTTCCCTTCCTTCCCTCCTTCCTTCCCTTCCTTCCCTCCTTCCTTCCCTTCCTTCCCTTTCCTTCCACTTCCTGGTGACATTTTCTACAAGCTTAAGCTTGATGTGCTTCACTGCTTATCCTTCTTGCAGGTATGGACCTTTATCACCTACACATCAAGAAGCAGTTCCATGTTACACAGTGAGGAAAAAAACAGCCTCTCACTTACATATACCTTATGAACAAGCTGTTCTAACCGTACAGGTAGTGTCAACAGGGTAACTTAAAGGCTGTCTGTGAAGAGTTTGTGTCCATCATTTCTAATACATCCAGGGGGTTTGTTGTACAAGTGGAAAGGTCATGTACCAAGATGACTGAGAACACAGATGTGAAGTAGGCTCTAAACTGCTGTGGTTCCCTGCCTCGCATTTGAAGAAATCTCCAGCAGCAGTTTGCCTTAAAAGGCCAGCCTGTGAACTGGAGAGTCCAGAAATTGCCACAGAAAAGGTCCAGCTGCCTGGGCAATGTGGCAAGACATGCAACAGAAGTTCTAAGAGCTAATAATAACACACCCCTGATAGCAAGGGTCCCACATACACTTGCACTTCTGTCAGAACAGCTCACACCCTCCCTCTCGAGGCCTTTTTGTCAAGGGCCAAGGGCAGACCCTACTCCACAATCTCCTTCAGACCTGATACTTTCCTGTGTAAAAGAGGGGAGAGTAAGATGTTCATGAAATGGTTTCCAGGTTCAGTATTAACCAAACCATTCAAAAATTCACATTTAGTCCAGAGGTTCAGCTAGAAAAGATTTTTGTCTCTGGAAGCAGAAAACTTCATTCACAAAATTTTCAAACCAAACTACTGAGATGTCATTGTAAGGCTGGCTATTTTTAAAGGGCCCAAATCCCCCTCCACTACAATTAAAATTACCTGCCTTCTGGTTTCAATTAAAAGCCTCGAAACTGAAACAACTGTTCAGGAAACTTTCCCTATTGTTTGCTAGGATTAGAAATTCAGCTAGGTCTGGTCTATTCAGGTATCAGCAAACCAAAAGCACAGGCAAAGATCTACTTGAACTCTCCCTACAAGGGTCATAAACAACTGTGCTGGTGCCTAGCATGCCTGTGCTGTTAGGACTCACAACAAAAGCTATTAATTCATTCAAAAACAGAACTGCAAAAGTGAGAACAGATGTTTGTAACACCATAGCTTATGACCCATCATGAGAAATAAAGGCTTGTGAAAATTACTAATTTGGTTTTGAGTGCCACAAGATTGAGTTGCGTGTGAACACTCTCTGAGTTTCATTTTTCCTCCTGTGTCTCCTTGCCATAAGCAGACACTATTATACATCCCTCTGTAACACAAAGCAAAAGCTAAGGGATCCCTCAAGACACCTAGATGAGATAAAATTGCAGACATCACAAAGGAGACTCTCAGCTCCTCTAAATCTTCCCGTTTATTGATTCGAACTGAGTAATGGCAGCAGAAGACGAGAATCTGCTCCTCTGTCATCACAAGGTTGTATCTGCTACTAGATTACTAGGACTGCTAAAGCAGTCATGTGAACTTGGGAATACACCTTGGAAAATAAAAGGGAAAGAAAAAAATATATCCCGCTGTTATCACTTTTATTAATGCCACTTAGCATTTCCTTATCAGGTAAAGACAACACTCCCTGTTAAAACTGGAGCTAAAGCTCAAGCCATACTGGATGTGCTGACACCTCACAAAGAACCAGGCAGCCTGCACTAGGGGGTTCATGCTTGAGCAGGGGAGCTGAACCAGACGACCTCCAAAAGTCCCTTCCAGCTTCAGCCATGATGTGATTCTATGAACCACCCCTTTTCCTGAGTCATGCCGCTGCCACCCCTTACCAACCTGAGTGGGTGCGCATGTGTCTGGTCAAATGGGTCTTCTGAGAGCTGGAATAAGGACACATAGCGCATTGATAGGGTCGCTCTCCTGCAAAAACAAACAGTAAATTAGTTACTAAAACACAGCAGATTCCCAAACTTGGCTAGAGTCATACATATGAGGATTTCGCCAATCTCCAAGCAGCATTTAAGGACACATTATCTCTCAGAAGAGTGACACAGAGAGAAGCATATGCCTGAGCTAGACTAGTGTAATGTCATGCCTTATGAACAAGGGTAGCGAAGGGGCAGAATATGAGAGAGGCACAACCTCATGTCTATCTGGGGTCTGACAGTCACCTCAGGCAAAAGGTGATGAGGACAACCACCTTTAGGGAAGCCTTAAGCCACCAGAGCTGACTTTCCTTCAGTGTCTTCTCTCAGCGCTCCGAAGATACACAAAAGATACAGACTGTAAGAAGTCAGGTACGCTCTTGCTTCACATAACACCTTACCAGAAACCTTTGTGTTTAATTTGGATTAAGATGGGGAAAAACCATCCATTCAGTGTGGACCTGCATTTGCCAGAACACAAGCACAGATAGAGATTGAGTCTCTACTTCCAAAGTTTTATTGGGAGAGTGAAATTGGCTTGGAGTGTAGAAAAGCCTGATGCCCTGCTCAGTGAAAGTATGCTGCTAACAAAAGCTTAAGTGAGAACAGCAACACTGATTTTAAAGGCTCAAATCCCTCTGCCTGAAGTTATTGTTTCTGGGGAGATAATGGAAACTAACCTGTCATAAATTAGGTCTCCACAACTGGACAGTTAGCTTGTGTAACTATCAGTACAATGATACTTGAAAAGCCTTTTTAAGTGAAGACAAACCCCAAATAAAGGTAGACAGTTGTAGTATTGACCTGTTAGCAGGGGTGTTTGCCCCAAACTGCTAGCACAGCCAAGAGATCTAGACAGCCTTGTCTCCACTACAAGTTGTAAAAATACTTTTTAGTCCTGGATGGATACCCCAAAAAGAAGAGGGAAGTGAAGTTGGAAAGGGAAAAGTAAGTTACTCCACTGTAGTCAGAATTACACTACAGCATTGTGCTACATCCGTTTAAGCATAAAATCAAAGTGCTCTCCAAATCACTGAGACCAGGACACCAGCAAAAGCCCCACAGGCAAACAGTTTGTTCACTTTCAGAGACATAGCTCTGTCTGCAGCAGCAGAGACCTGAGTCTGCCAGTGTGTGATGTGAGGCTCCACTGCTGGCCTTTGCCAAAAGAGCAGTAGAAACAGGTCTTTTAAATGCAGACTAATCCCACATTTCTTCCTCCCATCAAACACTTAGACTATCATTCTTGATTAGATCACCAGTTGAAAGGTCAGTTCACCCTGACAACCATAACCCCCCTCCATTTCCAGTTAAAACAAGGTAGGAGATTGGTGCAATACACACAATAAGATTAAGTCATGTAGAAGGGAGGGGTAGCCCTTTTGTTGTGAAGAAATGGGTTTGTTTTTAAATGACTCCTTACAGACTGCAAATATGTGGCAAAAGGTCCTGGAATATTCAGTCACACCTTCTTCCCACATTACCTGAGATTTTTTTTTGTTTAGTTACCTATATTAGAAATATGGAAAAGAGTTTCTTTCAGCTATTTTATATATGCCACAGCAACGAAATGTACTGAAGTGTGACTAATTTAAAACGTGTTATGACCACTTGGGAATTAAATGCATGACTATATTGTAAGGGCTGTTTTATAAAATGCTATTCCCCAGAGGATTTTTATTATCATTTTACAAGTTCATTATATGCAAAAGAGCCACCAAAACAAAAACATTCTCCACAGACCCTTAAAGAATAAGCCCCTACCTAGCAAATGCTTCAAAAGGCACTTAGCTGCTGCTCCAAAAGAACATGCAGACATCAGTGAACAAGTTTAATATTATCTCCTGTAATGCCATTAAAAGTTCTGTCTGCTTAAAATGAAACCGTTTTCCTCGAACTTGCAACACAGTGGCAAGCAAGAACGATCCACTGTGACAGACAAAAAAAAAAATTAAAATAAGTAACAGCCCCAAGCTAGGCACTGAACACTGTGACTGCCTGCAGTAGATGTCCTATTTATATAGTCCTGCAGATGATTTGCTACTGAGTTTTCTAGAAATTGTTTCTAACAAGTAAATGGAGAGGGGAAAAAAAAAAAAAAAAGAGAACAATGCTGCACTGTCTTACACATACTAGAGTTACAGGATCTGCCATGAGGATAGTTGATGGAGTAAATCAAGTCAAAACTTGGTCTAACGTGTCTAATGAGTACAAACCAGTCCAGGTGCATCTGTTCCCTGCCACAAAGGGACCTTTCTACCCCATCGGCAAAAGAAAGGACAGGCACCCCCCTTGGGCAGCAGACGGACTCTTCCAGATGTAGCCTTTCCAGCTGACAAGCTTATAAGCATCTGTAACAAACCACCCTTCTGCCCAAGGTCCCCCATATTTGTCAGCAGCCTGCCACATAAGCACTGGCTGCACGTACAGAGCAGGTTCATGACACTTGCTTTCCAGCATGGATGCAAGCAACAGGCAAGCACATAACCTCTACCTGCCTTCCAGTGGCCCCCAAACATGCAGAGGATAGGTACTTCTGCCTCCATGCAAGCTACTCCTGTGCAGTCCTCTTCCCTGCTCCTGCCTGTGTGCTATGGCATTTGTGTGTTGATTCAGCAGAAAACCACCCAGGAGAAGAGGAATCTTTTACTGCCATTTTAGTGAGCTGAGTCAACCAGTCCCAGGACGTTGAGCCTGAAGTTCTCCAGCAACAGTAGCGGCAGCAGTAGCACTCTGGAGAGTCAGTGTTTCAAAAAACTGGAAGGCTCAGACAGAGTACAACCCAATTATCTGCAGGGAGGCATTTTCCCACAGATGAAAAGTCAGGACAAGTGCAAAAAAACCGAGCACAAGTAGCTACCCAAAATTATTTAACTTATTAGCAATCATGAAAACAAAGAAACAAACAACTCCAGCTTTCTATTCAATATTCAGAACCCATTAAATAGGTGCATGCATGTATTTCTCATCTTTTAAACAATAAATATTTTTCTTGAGTTTAAATGGAAACTATAATCCAAAGATTTCTGAGTATCACTCAGACAGTTTTTATTAAATTCAGTGCTGTTATGTTAACAGTCTGCAAATACTTTAGAGTATAAAATATCCTTGGGTGGTTTTTTTTTCTGGGGTTTTGGGGGATTGTTTGTTATGTTAACAGACTGCAAATACTTTAGACTACAAAATAACTGTGGGTGGGTTTTTTTTCTGGGTTATCTGGGGAATTGTTTGAGGGTGTGCATTGTGGGTTTGTTTATGTTTTAAAGCAATCATCTTAGTATCAGCGTATTAGTATCAGCAGAAACTTTTAGCTTGGTGTATAAATATACCTGCCAGTAGCTTATTAATTCTTCTAAGACTCTTCCTTTAGCTTTAACACTCTCCCCCACAAACTCAGTGTTACTGGAAACAAGGCACATTATTAAATAAGTCTCCTAACATATTTGAAAGATTTTTATGAAGTGAGAACTGGCTGAAAGAGCTTAGCTTTTTAGTTAAGAGCTAGCAAAGGAACAACTAACACGGTAGACTAAAAAATGTCTAAATCGTAATCATCGCTCATTTCATGTTAATTAAATTAATAAAAAGACACGGCAAACCAAACAACCAGAAACCTTGATTGCACCACTCTTTTTTTAAAAAGCAGGAAAGAGGAACTGGGCAATATCCTACATAGTTTAACATCCTAGATTTTTTTGGTAAAAAACCCTAATGTATTTCATTGCAAAACTGATCAAATGCAGTGGTAACAGAGCACTTCCTCAGCAAACAATGGTTAGTTCCTGTAAAAATCAACAAGAGCTTTCAGAGATCAGAGAGAGGACTTAATGTCATGTACAAACACAAGCAGGGATGAATTTAAAGTCGAGACAAATGTAAAACGGGCAGGCATCACAGCATAGGCTCACATTTGGCCATGAGTCCCCCGAATGAGTTATTTAGTTTCTCTCCTATTATGTGGTCATTTTCACCCGGTCTCTTTACCGTTATCTCCCACAATACACACAAAGAAAACAAAGCAGAGGATAAACCACACCATTTTTCTAACACCTCTCACAATCAGCTTTGTTTACTTGTTTAGGAAAAAAATATTTAGACAGGATTGATTTTTAAACTGACAGTATCCTCTAAGCAACAGCACGTGGCTATTGTTAGAGAAGAATATGTCTAAAGCTACTAAAAATCCCAGCAGACCCTCCCAGCCTCGTCAAAGCAGATCCTAAAGCATGCTGACAAACACAAACTTCTGCACATTTGAGCTCAAGCCCAGCCCCGAGGCCGCCTGACTCCAGCCCTCCCCTTCCAGACAGCTGCAGACAACTGAACTGAAGCTTCCAAACCATTCATGTCACTGCTATGACAAAACACGACTTCAAAGGAGAAATCCCCCAGTGTTTTGCTCAGCCAGCACAGCTTACAATAAAGAGGAACCGAGCCAGGTCAGCACGCTAGAAGTTGGCTAGCAAGTCTGCCCTCTCCTCAGGAAGCCTTGACAAGGTGGAATCCTGAAAAGCTACAAGAAAGGTCTTAACTGCTCTGCTTCCACAAAAGGGATCAGGAAGCAAAGCAACCGCACCTCACTTCCTGAAAAGGTAAGATGGCTATATAACACCCGCTCCTAGAAAAGTGTGGGCACACTTCAGGACTCCCCATTCGAGAGGCTGGCATGGCTCTCTGATGCAAAGCACAGTATGTCTTAAGTCATGTGCAGCCCCAGCTCACACTGAAGGTTCTCCTGTTTCACTTGGTATAAACCAGAGCAGAAAGGGGCCTCACACTTTTTCTTAAGATCATGAACCGTCATTAGGAGAAGACAGGAAATCAGGTTGAAGACTCCCTGGAGCCCTTCCTATCGGCACGCAAAAGTATGTGTCTACTTCTGGCTACTGCAGTGTTACAGATCTTAGGAAAACTGAGGCCCTTGTGCATTAAAAAGAATTAATCCACTGGGCACACTACACGGCTCTTATTCTGACTTCGTGGATGCTGTAAGGCTCCTTTGCATGTGTGCAGCAGTCCTTTCACCTCTGCAATTAAAGCTCAGTCAAGTTTCAGCTCAGTCTGAAGGTTCCACTTGCAAAATTACCCATGTGATCTAGGCACCTTTTGTGAACCTGCTTGCTTTGTTTTTACAGGCTTTTGTGCTGTAAGTCTTGACGACCATCACAGGCACATTTTGTCATGCCCTCTTCAAAACCCTGGCTTCAAATTACTAAACAGGAGGTTCTTCATCGCCTCCTGGATGCCTAACATTGAGAGATTTTCTCAGTTCTCTAGAAGTCCAAACTGGAACTCAAACCAAACAAACCAAATCCACACTTCCATGAGCCTATAATCTTGTAGCACCAAGGGAAGAGAGTACAGTGCTTTATCATGGTGGAATGAACATTGCAAACAGAAGCCTTTTGGCTTGCTTCATTCATCACAGCTTCTCAACACTCTTTATCATGCTTAAATCAAAAAAAGGCTACTTACCTGTATGAGTTCGAATATGTTGAATATAATTGTTCTTCCTGTCTGAAAAATAGGAGCATTGTGAGCAGGTATACACTTTCCTGGGAAAATGATTTCTTAGGTGTTTCTTCCAGTGATATTCACTGACGGTAGTGTAAGTACATATGGTACACTTGTAGACTCTCTCATTTTCCCCTGCTTTGTTGTGGTGCTTCAAGTGAGCCAGATAGTGATCATATCTGTTAGTGTTATAGCCACAACGATCACAACGAATTGGGCCCTTAGAGAAATCCACCTCTTCTGCAGTGCAGGAATCAGAATCCTTCACTTGGGCTTGCTTTTCTGCATTTTCTTCCACAAAGAATTTCTTAGCACTGTGAACCCTGATATGATGCACAAACTCCTCTTCAGACTCCGCCTCATATTGGCAAGGCTTACAACGAAACGGCTTGCTCTTCAAGCTCTTAGACTTGTCCTCTGTGCTTTCTGGAGTACCTGGTACTTCCAGTGATGCATCTTTGTCTACACTGGGAGTCTTAGGAGGGATGCAAGCAGCTGCATCTTGAGTTTCCACACTAGGAACTTCAAGAGAGCTTAGTTCTGCATTTTCAGGTGCCTCATGGTCACTGTCAGCAGCTTGGGTTTCTTCCATACCCTCTCCATCACTGTCTGAGAAGTTGCTGTCTCCCACTGTTGTCAGTTCAGCCATTTGCCTCTCCTCTCCAACCAGGTAATCACAGCAGTTGCCATTGACTTCTCCTGTCAAGGCCACATTTGCCAACATAATAAGCTGAGGAGCTGCAAGCTCAGCTTTAGAAAGGTCGTGTAAGTCATACATGTCGTTGGACAATGCCATACCAATATTAGCACTGCCAGGAAAGAGGCTGTTCCCACCAGACTGTCCCAGCACTTGAGTTGCCATAGCAGTAATTCTGTTGGAAGAGAAAATGTACACCTGTGAGCAGCTGAGTTGTGGAAAAGCCTCCTCTGCTTTTGTCCAAGCAACCCTCCAGGTGATACAGAAAACTAAACTGAGGCACCAGGAGGAATAACCCTGAGTAAGGGCTTCCCTGCTACCACAGACCATGCTCGGCCTCGGGGGGGCTGGTGGGGGTCCCATTCCTCTCACAAAAAGGGCTGTTTGGGTCTGCCCTATGCGTGGAGCGAGATCCCATCAAGTGGAGACCGCGGGGGGGGGTGTGTGTGTCTGTGACAGCAGGGACTTTCGTACCTGCTCCCGCAGGGCCTGGGAGGTACTCTGGGTCGGCTTGTGTCCCAGCGACAGGCCGGGCTGGACCGCAGAGGTGCCCTCTCCCACGGGGGCCGCCGGGACCCCGCAGATCCCGGAGGCCCGCCATGTCAGACATGGGTGGGTGCTGAGGCCGCCGGGCCCCGCCGAGGGCCCACACCCGGCTACCGACTGCTGAAGGGATCCCACCGGACCCGAGGTCGACAACAAAGGGGTGGCCCGGCCGCCGCCGGCCCCCTCGCGCCGCAGCCCGGCGCACATCCGCCGAGGGAGGCGGCCGGGGGAGCCGTGCCGTGCCCCCGCCGCCGCCCTCCCTCCCTGCCAGGCATGCGGCCATTTTCTGCCTGCCCACACAAAGCGGCCCTCCCCGCGCCGCCCACCGCCGACCCCGGCCCGCTCGCTACCGCCGGGGGGTCCGGCCGGGCACGGTCGCCCCGCTGCTCCCCCTGCGGCCGGCCCGGGGGGACAGGAGGGGAGGCAAGGGCTCAGCTTCCTCCTTCCCCCCCCACCCGCGACGGGCAAGGCAGGGCAGGGAAGCGGCCTCTGTGCGGGGTCGCAGGGTAAGAGAAGAGGCTCAGTACCGGCAAGGTCACGGCGGCCGCGCCCACCCGATGCCCGGCGTCGAGAGGGCGAACGGCGCCCCAGGCCTCCGTCCGGGCCCACTACCTGGGGCTGTACCCGGCCCGACCCGACTCAGCCCGGCCCGCGGCGGCATCGCCTTCCGGCGGCGGCGAGGCCCGGCGAGCGCCCCCCGTCCGGCGGGGCACAGGCGGCGGCTGCGGCTCCTTAGCCGTGGTGCTGATCCCCCCGCGGCCCGGCCCGCCCCGCCGGGCCCGGCCGTCCCCGCCGGCCGCAGATCAGCCCTGGACAGCGCCTTTCGCCTGGCCCAGAACGGCCCGGCCCGACCCGGCTCCTCAGGCCCCCGTTTCCCCCTTCACCCCCGCCTCCCCCCGGGTCCGGGTCCCGCGGGTCTCCCCGCACTTACCGGCGGCGCGAGGCCGCCCGGCCGCGCGGCTGCTGCGGGGCGCGGGGCGGTGCGCGCGGGGCCGGGCGCGCGCAAGGCGGGGAGGCGCTGGCGGCGGCGGCAGGAGGCGCGGCGCATTCCAGCACACAGCGCGCAGCGGCGGCACCGCCCGCCCCGCCCCCGGCCCGGGCAGCGGCCTTGGCGGGGCGCGGGCCCTGGCGCCGCGGGGGTCAGCCAGCCGCAGAGGGGTAGCCGGGGAAGCGGGGTGCCAGGGCTGCGCAGCCGAGCGGGTCACGCGGCGCAAAGGGTCTCGGCAGGGTGGAGCCATCCCGGCGGTGGCGTCGTCGGCCTCCACCTGAGGAGAAGGTTTGTCCTCTGGGACGAGGCAGTTTGTACGTGCAGGCTCCGGTGCCACGCTCAGCTTTGTCGCAGCTCAGCAGACCACTGCCGCAGGTTTGCCCGTGGCGTCGCCTTCACTGTGCTGTGCCGTGCCCTGCCCTGGCAAGAGCCAGGCAACCGATCACTACCCCACATTGTCCTGAAAATGTAAAGTGCCTCAAGCACTCGTAGGACCCCAGACTTCCACAGCGATTCCTCTTTGTTCCCAAACTAGGGAAAAACCCCAACCTGCTGCCGCTGCAGAGACAGCTGGGTGAAACGGGGAGCGCAAGAGCAGCAGCCAGTCCTGGTCAGGCCAACAGTAAATTCCACTCCTAAAGGAGAAACCCAGACATCAAAGTGGCTCGCTCTTCTCTGAGGCACTTGTATTGCTCCTCAAAATGAGTATTTGAAGAGTCATTTGGGGCCTAAAACTCACTGGGTTGAGTGGATTTGTAAGTCTCAAGCTGTTGAGAGGGAGCACAGTGCCTAGTGAGCTGACATCGCTGCGCATCTCTCTGCTTCATACAGCCAAATTCAGAGCAAGCTTTGCTGCCTACTGGGCAGAGAGTGTGCAGATGGGGGCACCTCCCCAGCTGGCAAAGTGGGAACTGCTCCAAAACCAGGGAAAGCAAATGGGGTTTTTCCTTGATACAGAAATCATGGGAGTTGTTGAGGGAGAGTAAAGATACTTTGTGGATATTTAAATGGAGTATTGAACTAGCCTCCCTGATCCATTCCTGCTTAGTCTGTATCCTACCAGGAACTGCAATCCAGCTGAACCCAGTTTGTGCCCATCCTCCTGTGGCACACATCAAGCTGTGGAACGTTTTGAAGCTTCTCTTCCAGCTGGCTGAGGAATTTCATATGGGGTTCTCTTCTCAGAGAAGGGACTGATTAAATCAGTCCCCCAAAGGCTTTGGAGCAGGGTTGGTGAGTTTTGTTTGGGAGAGACTGCTGTATTCAGTTTACCTGAGCAGTGCAGGTGCTGGTGTCAGGCCACGAGCGCCAGAGCATGGGGTACAGGATGCAGAAGCACTGATATCAGTGCTTGTCAGCATCCACGCCTGTGTAACTGCTCCAACTGATACTTCCACAGGCACTGAGATTTTAGGACTCACCCCAGAATGTGATGAATACACCAGCAAATGGTGAGCAATAACTTCCAGCCTAGAGAGCAGAGGCTGGGGGGCTGCAGTGGGCATGTCTTGTCACCTTCCTTGGTTCCACTGGCAACAATGTGCCTGCACCAGGCATGCGCCATTACCCTTCAGTTTAAAACACCGCCACAGTTTGGTCACCAGTCAGTTCTTGACATCTTTTTTCAGCATCTGATGCACATTCATGGTGCTTTAGGCTTTACAATGGAGGGTTTGGACTCTTGTACTGCTTCAGTGCTTTTTTTAACTGTAACATTGCACTTCTAGCTTTCAGAAAGCCTCTGTTAAAAATTTAGCAAAGCATATAAATAACCTAAGAACCTGTCTTTCAAAAAGGCTTAATTTTCTAGGTATTTTAAAAGGGGGTTTGATGTTTTCCACTTATGTAAAAAAATTATGTAAATACCTTTTATGATTTACATTTCTAGAAAAGTTTCTTCATTGTACAATTCTATTTAAAAAAAAAAAACAACCCCCCCCACATTTGTTAGTAGTTACAGAAATGCCACCCATGCTTGCAGATCTTCCCAAACAGCTCTACTTTTACTTATTTCTTGTTCTCAAGGGCAAGTTTGTTTCTCCAACTTCTATATATGCCTGTTTTCTTCACCTGGAATAGGAACTCTGTCACACAGGTGTGTTATGTTAGAGGTTTATGTGTATTTCTGTATATAATGTCATGAACTCATTTGAAAGAAGTTGCCCTAAAACCTTAAGCTGAGAAACTGAGGCCACTTTCCAAAGCACTGTGGTCTTGCAACCTCTGTCTTACCCCCTGTTGCACTGCTCTCAGGATAATTTCTCCTATTTTGGAGTGGGGTGCTTGGGCCACAGCTGTGCTCTGGTATTAACAGAGGCTACAGCCCTGAGCTGCTGGAAACCTGAGTGCATGGGAGGACAGACTCACATCAAAGCTTTCCAAAACATATGGATGTGACTGGCTCAGACTACTGAAAAATCTAACTCAAATTTCAGTCCAGCTTCCTTAAGTGGTTTCAGCATTGCCGTTGCCCTGATCCTGAAGAACCTGCTTTATTTGCAGACAGTTCCATGCTCAATGCTCTCCTTATCCCAGCTCCACACAAAAGATGTATTCCCCGTGAAAAGCTCCATTGAGCTATAAGCTGAACATTGCCCCTGAGTTAAGTCTGAGCTATTCACAAACACCCTTAGCTGTAGTGGCTGCCCCATCAGATTTATAGGTGAAAACTCAAGTTAAACCACCCTTAGCTGTGCCAGCAGTCAAGTGCTGTTAGTTATCCAAGGATTTAAAAATAAAATCCCACATGTGAATCCCAAGAAATCTTAGCTGCAAATGGAAGTGGCTACAGTAATTATTTTGTGGTCAGGGTGCACCTGAGCAGCTTGCATACAGATAATTCTGTAATGAATATGTATCCTGAAAGAAATGATCCACATCAAAGCCTGTAATGTTGGGGGGAGGGGGCGGGGGGAAGGCAATAATAAATAAAAACTTCTACCAAAACAAGAAACTTGACATTAAGGCTAATAAAATTGATTGTTTCCATTCTGGATCAGCTGGGGAGCAAAGACTTGAAACTGGGTTTGTAAAAGAAAGGAAACTTCAATATTAACACCCATCTGTTATAAAAACAAAGGCACTGCATTTAGAACTGTAAAAGCATTTTAGACAACTCGAGGTTCCTAATGGAACTTAGGTTCTTTCCTTTGTGTATAATTTCACAATTGGATTTGATCTAAGTGCCTTTTTAGGTTTATTCCCTAAAAGCAGGTTGGTTTTTTTTTTCCACTGCATGGTTTCCCTCATATGTTCGGGTTTTTTTGAGTGACCAGATTGCTTAAGCTTATTTGAAAGCACCACTGTTAATGTTATCTTAATAGCATTTTAATGTTTATCACTTCAACAGAGATCTCTCAGAAACCAGTCTGACCAGATTTCTCAACTTCTGTATTCTGCAAGTGCGCCAATTTGCTTTGTTAATGTTATAAAAATGGTTTATGATGCCAGTGTTCCTAAAAAACTTAAATGTTAATTGCTTTGCTGCCAGGAAAATAGACCCCAAAAGCACTTGCTTTAAAAATACAATGTAGGCTCTACTGAATTTCTAAAAAACTATTCAGAGCATTGCACAACATATACATTTTGTAGCATGGTGCTCTGAAAGGACTCTTTTTCCCTGCTAGTAGGAAGAAAGCATTGCTGCCTGTGTTAAAAAAGGACTCAGTTAATTTTGTTTTGTGTTATTTACTACTTATGTGTTATTTACTACTTTTGTGTTATTTACTACTCATCTCATGTCTGAAGGTGAGAATGGGACAAATTCAAGCCCTATGCAGCATCACTTGCATTTTAGGAATTCTGGCTTTAATGAAAAAGCACTTTCTTTAATGAAAAAGCTTTCAGAATTATGGTCTCATGATGACAGGAATCTAATGATTATCTTTTTTTGTTTGTTTTAATAGTAAAATGCTCTGACTTGTAACCATTCCGTCAGGGCATCTCGTCTCTTCTTCCAGCATGAAGGTTTCTGTCTCTGCGTGGTGAATGAGATCAGTAAAACCTACCTACTAAAACTACCTCTCCAAAATCTCTAGCACTGGCTTATCTCACTTTGCAGGGTCAGTAGAAATGCTACACTAGCTCTTCTGCCTAAAAATGAGTGTAGTGAAGGGTCAGTTTGTGGGAATAACAGTTTACAGATGGTTAACCATGCTTAGGTACTCATGCTTGCCTCTCTCAGAAAAGCACACAGAATTGATTTAATTTGTTATGGCATTGCTACTTGATCGCAGCTGATATTGTGAAGGGGCAGACTTTGGTAAAGCCATCATTTCATACACTATGAAATATCATGCTTAAAAAAAGGCAGATAAATACCTACTGAAAGTAATTGTTCTACTCACAGGGCACTTCTCTACAAGCAATCAGGCTTAATATTTGTACCTATTATCATATGGAAATAGATTGTATGGTCCTGCTCTGGCAGGGGGGTTGGACTTGATGATCTCTTTGGATCCTGTCCAGCCCCTGACATCCTGTGATATGTTTGCAAAACGTCTTTTGGCTCCTAAGGCGTGCCAGTTACCAGCTGCTGTGGCTGAGATTTTACCAGGCGGTAGGTCTAGAGTTCAGGCTGCCTCTATCGGACACAGCTCTCCTCACCCACCTGACTCAAAGGATAAACCTGGCATACACACATCCTGTGGAGTCCTGTCTGTTTCAAGAAGTTCTGAATGGCTCATTTTATGCCATCAGACCTTACACAGCTCCCATTTATGTGGCTGGGTGTCCAAATGATTTCAGGTTGTGGAACAGAAAGCCAGTAGGTACCGAGTGCTGTGAAATGCCTGCTCTCAATTTTGCAGCTGGAAGTCATGCAGTCGAGCATCAGGTCTAGGCACATAGAACCTAATCCTCTGCAGGCATTCCTGGCTTCTAAACCAGACAACCAGACAGCTGCTTGAGTAACTGTTTGGAGGGGAGCAATGTTGTACTCGGAGTTACAGTGCTGCAGCCTAGACAGAGGTGCAGCTGCAATATGTAAAACTGGTTTCAAAAGCTTTTCTTATATAGGAGCAGAGGAGAGTGCTCTGGTGTCTTGGATGACAGTAGGGTAGGGAACCGTGTGCCTGGTGTTTGACAACAGTTCTCGGGGTGTGAGTTGTTTCTTAAGCAACAGCTCCCTGCTCTTTGCCACTGGCTGATTGACAGCAACAGGAATCATGCAGGGAGGAGAGAGGATATAATGGGCAATTACTAAGTAAGAGAAAGAATAAGGGATGAGGAAGGCCCTATTTAGAAAGAACATGGGGTTGTGTGGTGAGGCTCAGCTGTTCTGACTACTGTACCATCCTGTCCTGTCCTGCCCCGTCCCGTCCTTTGGTTTCTCCTTCATTCTCAGTGAGTCAAACTGCACACTGCACGTTTGCTCTCAATAACTCTCCTGCTGGGAGGGATCTGGTTTAGGGGAAATGAAAACGAAGCCTAGATAAACATAAAAACGCCATGTGCTTTCCACTTCACCTCCAGTAATTGTTCAATCAACAGAAACATCGTTTCACCAGCCTGAAATAATCCCCAGGAACCACTGGAGTGTATGAGCATTTTCCCAAGCGCACTCTCTGCGCTTCCCTGGAGGTTTACAGGCTTCTCCAGACCCTCAGCTCTCGGTGGAGCTGTGGCTGCCAGCCCTCGGAGAGTCGCACAGGGCAGGACACCCAGGTAGCGGCTGGAGGGGGCCCAAGGGGGTGTTTTCCTTAGCAGGGTTGCAGCATTTTCAAAAGAGGTTTCACTGATACACCCACACCAGTACAATACTGGCAGATGCCCGGATTTAACGAGGCTTAGCATTTATTTTAAATAGGGATAATTCAGTACTCTGTGCAGAGGAATGGTGATTACTTTTTTCCCCTGAATGGGAAACTAGAAAAAACAAAACAGAACAAGACAACACCAAGCAAATTGATAGCTCTGCTAACAGCTGCCGCTTAGCTGATTGACCTAGATGGGCAGTTCATCTTCAAACCCCACTTACAAATGTCTCCCTTTTCACTCTTTTCTTTCGAGTATCTTTGCAGCTCATCTCGGACTAACAAAACTCTGCCCACAAGGCAAAGGAACCGGAAAAACCGCATCCCACACACCCTGCAGGGTGATCCCTGCCCCTAGCCTTTTGTCTGAGAGCCCAGCAGGACTGGAGATTATGTGGTACAGGGGGGATACAGTGGCCAGTACTATCGGTTTCCTCTCTCAGGCTGGGCTGGGGCCCTGAGGTACTACTGCACCGTAGGAAAATCATGCCAGTCATGTTAACTCTCGCCTAGCCAGCCAGCCTGCCTGCTCGGAGACCTCCTCTGGGACAGGTGCAGTTGTCATCTGAACTCTGTGCTTCAGTAGCATGTTAAACTGTCAGGGCAAAAGATAAAAAGATTAATTGAAGAGAAACCCAAATGCAATCTTGTTAGGCTGATAAAATGTATTTAGCTTCCCTAGAGTTCTCACATGGCTTGTAAAAGTAGACTGCTATGGCTAGAAGAAGCTCCTGCAACATCCCTGTCTCAGGTGGAAAAGTGGACAAGTGCATCAAGATTTTATTTGCCAAGGTATATGAGTTTTGTTAAATTCATGAGAGCTTAAGATTTACCTATCTGCTGTAATATAGCACATGTTGTAACATAGCACAGGCTACAGCTCCATCTCTTGAAACACAAATTAAGTATTTAATAATAGGCTTTTTTGTTTATTTAGGATGTTCAAACAGTGCTGTCCAAAATGTTGTCTCTGCCTCTTCTCCCGATTCCAGTGGGAAATTAAACCACTTGCAGAGATGGAAGAGTGTGGATTTTATTTCATCATCCAAATTGTAACATTTAATGCACAGAGTTTCCTGGAAGACATTTAATGACATTACCTGTCCTCCTTTGCACTTTGAAAAATTAACACTTGTTAAGCAGTCTTTTCTGCAAAGTCTGAAAGTGTCTGAATGCAGTCAGGGCAACTCCTTATTCAAATCATTGGTGTAACAGAAACGCTGAGTAAAGAGGTGCCAACTATGGTATTATTATTATTATTATTATTATTATTATTATTATTATTATTATTATTATTATATTATTATTATTCTAGGTTTACAGTTTCTGCCAATAATTTACATTGGGACCAGAATGCAAAATACCCATGCTCTTCTCTCCTTCCATCTGTGCCAGCAAAAGCTCTTGTGCAATGACAGGTATGCTGTTTGCAGAATTTCAGTCAGCTGTACTGGGAATAACACATTTCAGCTAGCATTACCTTTCTGTAGTAGGAGACTTGTCCTGGTACATAAGGATGTAAGAGCTGTCTCATACTGTCCAGGAAGAAAGTTCTGCCCAGTTCAGTATTCTGACTGACAGTAGCCATTAACACCTTCTGCTTCTGGAATTCAAGATCTAGGTATTTCTGAGCCAGAAGTCACATAACTGCTCAGTCATGGATGTGTTTACTTTTTGATAAATTGCCTAATCCTTTCCATCTCATCTTTGGCTTTGGACTCAAAAAATGCTGTGGTAAGAAGTTTTGTAAATGAGAGGGTCTGTATTTTGAGATGTCAAGATTCTGAAAAGCTACGGTTAGGCCATACATTTGAGAGAAAAGGAAGAGAACAGCAGGAGCAGCCTGAGCCAGCAGCTGGATGCAGACAGTCTCTCAAAAGCCAAATGCAGAGTGAGGGACACAGCTCCTTTAGTGTGCTGCAGCCACAGAGCACAGGACACCCTCTAGTATGTCATCTGGTTTCACCAGAGCCTCCTACATTGTTTTTCAAAGGTCTCTGTTGCTGAAAGAGAGCCCTTGCCTTGCCTTTCCTGCCCTTGCTTCATTTGTCATTCCAGAGCATGAAACATTCCTGTAGTTCAGCTGTCTTCCCGGGCCTCTCCTGACATGCTGTCCAAAGGTCATCAAATACAATCTTCCCTTGCCTACAGCCTCTTGGCTTGGAGGTCTGCCAAGCTGAGGCTAAGTGGTAGCACTCCTGGCTCCGGGAGGCCTCTCAGGTGCTTGAGCAAACAGAGTGGAGAGGAACAGATGCCTCGGTAGCACGTTCAGGCTAGAAACACTCAGCAGCTCCTGTCTGGGACTCTGCTCTCCCCTGGTCCTCTCAGACTGAATGCCGTTGCAAATTGTTCACATTATGTTTCTCTCTCAGCTGCCGCAGGATGTTCTGTTTCTGTTATGCTCAAAGCAGCTTTACAATGTAAAAGTCACTGTCTGTCCAAACTTTGTCTTTAGCAGCTTCATCAGTTGAAGAGAATGTATTAGTACCTTGGGTGAAACTAGATTACCTGAGTCAAGCATAGTCTTCTCTCATCAGTTGTTTGCAGTGTTTCAGCTTTAAACACATTCATTTCTCAACAGCCTAATCCCCAGCTTTTTGTTAAAAAGGAAGTAAATCCTTCCACCTATTATGAAAGAGAGCACACAGAATTAACCAATCAAGCTTGCCCAGAAAGAATCACACTGTGCTGTGACCCTGGAGGCCTGGCTGTTTTTCTAAGTCAGGATAAGGACACAGGATTTGCCTACATAAGGAAAAGAACACTGCTGACAGTAGGTGTCAGCAGCAGATGATGATTTGTGCTGAACAGGATCTTGAATCAAAAGGCAAAGAAGGGAACAACTTTCTGAGCCGTTTCAGCCTACTTTAAGCTTAATTTTTACCACAGATTCAGAAACGGCACAGGCCAGTTTGTTTCTGCCTATGCTACAGCTGCATGAATCTTTGCATTGATCTATTTAACTTCTTACTGATACCAATTCTTTGCAAACTCTGTATCAAAGTACAAAGAGCCCAAACAGGTCTGACTTTATCAAACACCAAACCTGTTGCAGCTCTAAGTCTCCCACCCTTGTTGGAATGGTGTTGAAAGCACTGGTGCTATTATTCAAACCCACAGCAATAAAGCACTTGTCCTCCTCCTGGAAAAAGAATGTTAATTAAGTATTCCCAGCATGAAGGTCAGCTCTACAAGGTTGTTCCACCTCAACATTTTCTCTACATTAATTTTGCTTTTCTTTTCCCCTCAACTGTAATTGTTTTCTGTCCCTTAAAGCAGATGTGATGCATTTACAGCTGCTTAATGACATGAAAATGACTACAGGAGTTGACTGGAAGATTAATAACTCCTGTTACTCAGCACCAGCAAAATATATTTTGAATTCCTGGTAATTCCAGTGCTGCATCAATAAATACAGCTCCACATACAGATTACAAGGGCACAGGAGGCCTACAGAAGATGGCCAGCAGAGGCCCATGATCTCAGGGCTATAATCTCAAGGCCAGTTCTGAGAGTCAAAACAAATCCAGTAAACAAGCAAAAAAAAAATCATGCATAGGTAACTCAGAGAACCTGGTCTTTAAGCATACTGTGATTTGTCTCCAACAAACTTCACAGTGGATAGTTTGAAGACCAAATTGGACTACGGCTCAGATGGTCCCTAGAGCATAACTGACCTCCTCTAAGGATGGATACAATTTTTCAAACCCAGTAAAATAATCCTGATAAATTGCTATCGTGGCTGCCCAGTATTTCCTGCTGTGTGAAAAAGTGAGCAGCCAGGGGCAAAGGCTCCACCTGCAAAGCCCAGCTTTGGTAGCACACGTGCAAACTTGCTATCCTTCATCCTGCTGCTCCTTCTGGCCTTCTGGTTCCATTCCAAGATACACAGCAGTAGGAAAGAAACATGGATGCAGGGCCAAGACCCCTTTCCTGTGCTTGGCAGTAGCACTGTGGCATTTCCATAAGCATCTGATAACTTCAAACATACATCTACCTACAGGATTTGCAATGGCATGCCTGTGGAGTGGCTGAGCCAGCACATGCTAGGCCAGCTTCCTGGTTATACAAGCCTTAGTCATTCCTGAAGCAGGATGGAGAGAATGTTTTTAGGTCTTTTCCATGCTGCCCGTTCATCAGTTCTTATTCTGTCTGCTCCAGCCACTAGCTGCTAGTACTGTACCCTTGGCAAAAGTGCTGCTCTAACAAATGGCTAAAAAATGTCCTTTTCACAGCCATACTGCCCACAAAGGTCAATTTGCGGTCTGTTTGTTCCCCTGACTTCATCTCAACCTACCGTGGCCATACCCAGAATGGAGGGAACAAGAAGACAGTGGGAGAGAAGACACACAGGCTACATAAAGGGAGTCTGGTGATTATTTTCATTAGCACTGGCAAAACACATCTGCAATAGAAGGAGAGATGCTGGAAAGTGGAAACTACTTTATTCAGACACAGGAGTGGGAAAGCAAGAGAACTGGCTGCAGAGAGAGGTTTCACCAAAATATGCTAAGGGGCATGGAGCCTCTCCCATGCAGCACTTAATCCTGCATTGCACCAGTAACTATGGAAAATGAACAAGGGACCTGATGAGGTTTCATTACACACAGGACAACAGCACTGTTAGTACACACTGGATCCCTGTGGGATTTTGGTTTGGGTTTTTTTTCAATTATTTAATTTTGTGGGTTTCTTTTCCCATATCCTTTAGTTTGGAGGCAGATGAGCGATTTCTGTGCCAGAATCAGGTAAATACTCTGGAAATTAGCAAGAACACTAATTTGTTTTACTAAGCAGGGAAAAAAACACAACAGTTGTAATCATTGCTAAGTGGACAACAGCTTTCATACGAGTACTACATTTTCAGCTTTTAGATGGCTTTACAGGCAGGCACTGCTTGCTACTTTATTCCAGCAATCAATCTTTGCTACAACTCTTAGTATGGGAAATTGTGGCACCTGGCTTAATTTTTTTCCCCCCTGGAACTTAGTAATGTAAACTGATGATATGGAAGACTTTAATTAAAAAACCCACCAAACAAAACAGCCAAACATACCATCTTGCCTTGCTTGTAGGTCTTAACACACACCTTGCACCCAGAGAAAGAGCGAGTTGCATAGCGTGACAGTCTGCACAACTGGCCAAGATCTGACCTGAGAGATGAATCACAAGACAGAGTGGCATAGAGAAAGCTTATCTCTGTGCATCTTTTTTTCTTTCATCACATGCTTCAGGGGAAGTCAGCTGTAAACCCAGGAGTTTCATTCCTGTAATGAGCTTTAGCTTTGTGTGAGGATGTAAACCATGTCAATGTATGAACAGAACTCGTCTCAGGTGCCAAGTGGAACTGCAATTATCCTCCAACAGCATTTAACAGTTTAAGCATTTACATATGCCTCACAACTATGAAGTTGCTGCCAAAACCCTGTCCAGGAACTGAAGGAAGTCTAAGACCTTCCAGATCAGACATTCAGGAAGGAAGCTCAAAGTCTCTCACAAGTATGAGCTCAAAGCAGCCTTCCACAAGTTCTTTTTATTCTGGAGCCTTACCAACATTCTTGCTCTCTGATCAAGGGAACTTTGCTGTTTGAATCTGCAGGCCTTCATTTAACCCTACTTTACTTAACTGCCAAGAAGCTGAACTGCCTCTCTCTGTAGGCCATGCCTCTGTTCAGTGAGGACACACTGTCAGTACAAGAAGCAGATCTGTCAGCTGCTGTCCCAAGGTAGCGTTCTGCCATACCCACAACCAGGAACAGCAGCAGCAATCAGAAGTTCTTTTGCAAGGTTCAGCTAGTCACCTTGTAAAAGCAGGAACATGTCAACATCATGGAGATTTTCTGCAGATGCAGATGTGAAACCTGGATTTATAAGAAATCCTTAATTTCCTTACATGGTCCACTATTTTGTTATTGAAAATTCAATCAATAGGATGGCTTTATTCCCAGTATTGTTTTATTTTGTTGAAACAACATACAGCTTGAAAGCTCTGTGTCTGAGGTAAAGGATGTTGTTACACCACTTGAGAGTGGAGATGAGATGCAGCCGACCCTGAAAAACAGCGTTCTCATGCAGGCCTCTAGATAGTACTCTGAAGAAAAATACCAACTCATTATTCACTTACTTCATTGTTTTACCAAAGGGAAGGGTAAAACCATCTCATACAGACAGATTCAGAAACTGTGGGAATTCATCAGGTTTATGCATCAAATCATACTTGATGCAAAAACACAAACAAAACCATTGTCTAAAACATTTAATAACACATCCTAATATGAGAGTGAACTGCAGCTTCAAAGTACCCAGTTAGCGAAAATCCAGTTTCATTGTTCTGTAATTAGCTGACAAAGAGAGTATTAACTATGACAAGCTTCAGCCTGAATGCACTACAGGATAAGTAAAAGCTCCACATTTAAAATACATTATTTTTCTCTGTTTGTTACAAAATGTTTATCATATACTTTCCCTCATAAACTTTAACAGACCAGCAGTAAGGTCTTTGCCATTTCCCTTTCTAGGTTGACAGACCAGCCTGTTAATGAAGATATTTTCCCCCATTCCTCTAGCAGCTCTGATGAGCAAACCACTGTTTTATCCTCAAGTTACCAATTATGATTCCTACATTTTCAGGACAAGCTCTACACTTTTTCATATCTTCTGTTGACTTCTTAAAGATTTTGATGGTGTTAGTTTTGGGGGCTTTTTTTTTCTTCTTCTTTTTGTGGGTTTTGTTTGGTTTGTTTTTTTTCATCGATTAAGCCAGATACTGAACTCAGGCATTGTAATCTGAGCCAATTATTTCTATATTCATGAAAGAACACAGTTGCTTTTTGATGAGTAATGCTGAAGTCACTTTCCTAGACTAACCATACCAGCTACACCTCCTTGTGGAGATGCACGTTGTATCAGCAGAATAGTGCTTGGCTTTTGCTGTTAATAGTTTCTATCAACTTCCAGACACAGTATTTTCAGAAAGATAAAATCTATGCTTCTCAGACTGCAGCCAACATAGAAAAGCTGTGCACACACACACTTCTAAGCTGTATTAGGACAGCCTCTGAAGAAGACCTGGTGGGTCAAGCAGTGTACTATTCACTCTTCCCTTGCTAGTCCTGAGAACTTTCTTCAATGCCTCCCCCAGGGCACAGTCAGTCACACAAGAACTGTATGTCACTTTTCAGGGTCCCAATGCCATCACAGAACAAAGCAAGGTCTCTCTGCTTCCCACTCTTTGACAGCACTCTGTTTTTAAGTAGTACATTTAGCAAAGTTTACATCACATTAGACATTCAATTTCCTTTCTTTGATTAGTCTCAAGGCCTGGTATGTTCCAGAGATACCATCATCTTTGGACTGAGAATGCTCCCTTCCCTTCTGCAATGAGCATCTTTGTCTCACTGCGTTCTGAAGAGATCTATCTGGTAGCACAGACTGTTCACATCAGAAGTTTTCACAGGATTGCTAAAATGAAGAGTCTGGACCTTCAGTATGGGCAAAGACTGGGAAAGATCATCTTGCCTCTTCTCAGTTTATTTATTATTTTTCAAATAATTTATAAACAAACTCCCTAGGTTCCTCCAGCAACCTGGATAAACCCTAAAACATAGAATCCTCAGTCTGCAGATTTTGTCTCAAAGCACAGATATATACATTACATTAATGTTAGCCTTTCTATTTCTGCTCTTTTCTGCTAAGGAAAACCCTAACACAAATCTGAGCAGCTGACTGCACTTACAGTCATGTTCACATGAATTTCACAAAGACAAAGGTAGCTTCAAAGAGGAGCACCCCTTAGATAGCAGGTGGATTATACACTAGGCCTTTCAGATTCTGGATTTCCAAGAAAAACTCTGGAATTCTGGATTAACTGAAATTAAAGTCAGAATATAAGTAAACTACTTGTTTTGAAAATCAGGTAAGGCTACCATTACCATAATTCTTCAAGTACAGACATGCTGTAACATTATCATCCTTAACTTGGGTGAGCATTTTGTATCCTATGAGAAGCTGCTGTTTTGGAAAAGTGGATATTCCAGTAACTGTAATACCCTAAACAGAGTCCACATTTCCACAGGGAAAAAGATTAATTCTTTGCCCAGTCCTTCACTCCTCATATTTACTTCTGAAGCCTGCTACTAATAAGAAACATGTATTAGTAACCAGAAATATTTAGTTTAATCACTCTGAGGTAATAACATCAAGGATTTCATCACAGAATCCATCTTCATCTTCGTTTTGTGCCCCCAAAGCCTGCAAAGAAAAAAAGAAAGTGTCGGGTTCACTACAGCGTTTCCACTGGGCTGTCTAGTTCTAGAAAGGCTAAAGGTGGCAAGCAAGATGAGTTAAACATTCACATAAAGTAGAACAGTAAGCAATTGTGGGCTGACTGGCCTGAAAAAATACATTCTTGCAGATCAGACAACCTGCTTCTAACAAAGAAATCGCATTTGTACATGTTTGCTAGAGAAGGGCATGTGTAGCACGAATCCAAGGGAAAGCCTTAAACTAATGCATCTTGCAGATGAAGACAAACCCAATACTGGTGGTACCAAGGCCAGGCCTGTGGTGAGTTTCATTCCCCACAGTGCTGCCCTACTTCACAGAGAACAGAAATAAGGAACATTGTTACGTGCCCATCGGTACCAGTTGGTAAAATAAATCAAAGACTGCTCGTGGAACCTCAGCTAACATCTGTGCATTTTTGACAGGTCAGAGTCTCTTGAGCTTCAGGAGATAAAAATGTCTTTTGCCTTACCAGAAGCAGTTCTTGTTCCTGAACTGCTGCCTTGTGTGTAATTGTTTTGTGGTCCATTCATTGGAGGTGCAGTTGTGGGATCTGTCCACATACCATAATACGGGGAACGTGGCTGTGCTCTGATGACAAAGAGTAGAAGAAAGGCTTCATTAGTGACCTTACAAAAAATGAAGTCACCATTCCAAACAATCTCTGGATCTCTGAGGGAAAACTGTATGCAAGCAGCTGTTTCAAAGCTGTAAGTCTCCACAGTTAATATAATGAACATGCTGGAAACAAGCATAGCCAGTGTTGTCAAAATAACAAATGTAGACTTTCACATAGAAATTCAACCTAATTCTTCAGGATAAGCAATTCCAACAATTGCAGATTAGGACATTTTTCTCTCTGAGATTCTGACCTTAGATTCTGTCAGACAAGAAAGTAGATTTGACATCTGAATCTTAAATGCAATTTGGTAACACCTATGTCCTGGCCATGCAAGATAAAAGAAAACAGCCCTCTGTTAACTATTTTGAAAAGGTTTTACAGTAAGACTAACAACTCATGACCTTTGACTCACTGATTTAAATTACTTGTTTCTATGGATGTAGAACTTCCTGCTGTTGAAATTTACCAATAACTGTCTCACTTTCTGACACTAGCATTTTCTGCCACATCATTTCAGACAACTGACAAAAAAGCAAAATTGTGGACCAAAGACTGTTTAAAGCATTGGATACTCCAGAAACTCTCTTACATTCCAAGTTTTCACTTCCTTAATAAATGGGCAGTCCTGAGAAGGCTTCTGTCATTCACCAAAAACCCTCTACAATGGGGGAAAGTGCTTTAGCACACTCCTGTCCACACGACCTTACTCCCAAACTTTCAATATAAAACCCACATATGTGGTTACATTTAATCTGTTACATTACTACATTCCCACAGGATTAAACTTGATGCAAATGCAGTTATCTGATAAGCAGAGAAAACTGCTTGGGCTCTGAAGATTTCCTGCAAGAGCTGCAATTTTTTCTCCAGTGAAGCCTAAAATAGCAGTAATTGCTCCCTTTAAACTGTTTATCTAAAAATGCTGCATTTGAAATGTTTTAAAGTGTTTAGCCAATATCACCAGCGGATGTTTACTCCAGCACTGAAACTGCTTTTGAATGCTGCTTGTCTTACATTTTTCCAAAACACAACTTACATATGACCTACAAGTCCTTTGGAAAACCATGCTTCTTGGAATTCCATACACAGGCCATTAGGAGACAGTTGATTAAGGGCTCTTTAATCTGATCACACTGTCACCGAACAGTTGCCACATACACTGACAGTAGGAGATGCTTCATATTATCTGTGTTCTAATGCAGTCAAAATGGATTATTTAAATGTTCATCTTACATTTACAGGCCAATATGCCAGGCCAGAGTAATCAGCTAAAGTAGAATGGAGTACCTGGGTCCTCACAATTCTTTTCCCTCATAAATACATCTTAGAAGTCTCTCCTGCTGAAGCTACAGGTTGCTCCTCAAAATTGTTCTAGGAGTAGGGTTTTAAAGCTTGAACAATACAAGCATGAAATCTTAGAAACCATGTAAACAGTATATGGCATACCCACTGAAAGCTTAAATACTTAAAACCTGATAGCATGCATAGTTTACCTGTGACTGCCAGCCAAGTAGCCCAGCAAGCCTCCTGCTCCTAATCCAGTCCAAAATCCTGGTCCTGAACTGGATCCATGACTGGAATAAGTCCCAAAGCTGTTACCTTCTTAAACAAAATGTAAAACGTATCAGTTAGTGGCACCTAATCCTCAGGCCAGCTGTTGCAACAAGACTCTCCTCTAATTAAAAGATAATGGAAAATGGAGGATATACACCCCCTGATTTCAGTAGATTGTGGATCAAACTTAACTTGAAGTGCCTCAGTTTAGAAAGCAGGAAAAAACACAGAAATGAATACTAATGTAAAGAGTTTTATGCTAAAAATTAGCTTCCAGTCGATCTCCACAGCCCTGACATTTGCAACACATGACAGAGTCCCAGCCTGCATATTTACAGACAAATTAGATTAAAAACTGAAAATAAAATGAAGAATAATCTGCTCAAGGTCACAAGAAGCCAGAAGCAGATGCAGGACGAGAATTCAAGTAGGTAAGACCAAACAATGAACTAAGCGGTAAGACACAAAGCTTCTAACCTCATTCAGAACACCTGCACCGTTTTGAGTAACAGTGGCTCAGTCTAATGGCCAACATTACTTTGTATTGTTTCTGCTAATCCTAGTCTGGCATTCGTTATCAAAAGACATGCTAACTGCAATCACATCGCAACGTTTTTATTATGCATGAGTCACCAAGCCTGACAAATACCTTGATGAAACTGTGGATTGTGGGGCAAGGCCAGAGTCACAGATTTTTCACATGTGACCTGCCTAGCACGAGGTTCTGACTCAGAACCAGATGTCTTCTAGTTAGAAATAAAAAGAGAAAATGCAAACCCTAAGCAGAATAATTTTCTAGTCTAGAGAAAAACAGATGTAAGAATAAGCTCAAGCAGAGGTTTAACACACAGGCAAGTAGAAAAGGCCTAGTACTACTGAAAGTAGTACTAGGGTCTCCCTGAAGTATGCTGACCTAAACAATTGGACTAGAGGTTTTGGATACAAAAGTTTTACAGGGCCCAGTTTGTCTTCAAACTGGTGTGGATTGTTTTAAGTCATAGAAGAGGAAAAAAAAAAAATTAGTTTAGGTCTACATAGGATTTGATGTTGAATTTACTTTTTGAATGCTTTGGGAGAAAGATAAAGTCTGACTGGGATGATATATAGCCATTAAACTATGCTGATTTGGAACAAAAAACCCCAATAAAAACCTACTACTTAATTTACTATAAAGACCATGTTAATCGGGGAGATGAACCAAGTCATTTGTTCAAAAGCACCATGGCTGAATGTTGACTCAGAAAGGAGTAATTTTTTTGTTGAAATATCTAGAGTAAACATTAGGGGTCATGTCAAACCACTAACAGAGAAAAAGTATAATTTAATTAAGATAGGCTAGCTAAACAAGTTTCACAGGACGCATTCTGCATGCTAAGGCAATTTAAAATGAGGCAAATTAAATATTAATAGCAATAAGTGAACGGCACTGCTTTTCCTTACTGTCCAAACTGCCAAAGACCAATACATGCCTCGAACACAAGCATACACACAAACTCAAGAAATGTGCTTTTGCCCCCTGCAAAAATGGAATGAAGACACTAAATGCATGAAGTACCGTAACAGTTAATATCTTTAGGCTGGCCCCATATTCAGAAGGTCTTTCCTCCTTACTCTGTTTGAAATGTAAGAGGCAATCATTTGTGCCGTAAATTAAGCATTATATGGCTCCCAATGTGCATTTCAAGTGTTTCAGTTTTCAGTAATAATTATGAAAATTTATTTTCAAAGGTCCTACCCTTGCTAGATTCCTATAATCACAGAATCATAGAACGATGGGGGTGGAAGAGACCTAGAAAGACCATTGAGTCCAACCCCACTGCCAGAGCAGAATCACCTAGGGCAGGTCACACAGGGATGCACTCAGGTGGGTTTTGAATGTCTCTGTAGAAAGAGACTCCACAACCTCTCTGGGCAGCTTGTTCCAATGCTCTGTCACCCTCACAGTGAAAAAGTTTCTCCTTACATTCCCATGGAATCACCTCTGCTCCAGCTTGCGCCCCTTGCCCCTTATCCTGTCACTGGACATCACTGTGCCCAACTCTCCAGCCTGTCTAACTCTGGCTAAATGGCAGCACAACCCTTTGGCGTGTCAGCCACTCTGCCCAGTTTTGTGTCATCAGCAAACTAGCCACCAGTGCTCTCTGTTCCCTCATCAAGGCTGTTGATGAACAGCACTGGTCCCAGTAAAGACCCATGAGGGACCCCACGAGATACAGGCCTCCAACTAGACTCTTACTGACCACAACTCTCACTTTCCTTCAACCAGTTTACAATCCACCTCACTCCCTGATTATCCTGACTACAGTTCCTCAGTTTAGCTGCAAGAATGCTTTAGGAGATGGTGTCAAATGCTTTACTGAAATCAAGATGAACCACATACACTGCTCTACCATCATCTATTCATCTGGTTATGTCCTCATAAAAGCTATCAGGTTGGTCAAACTTGAATTCCCACCATAAAACCATGCTGACTGCTCCTAATGACACTCTTATCCTTGATATGGCTTGAGACAGTGCCAAGGATAGGTTGTTCCATTGCCTTTCCAGGGATAGAGGTGAGGCTGGATGGTCTATAGTTACCAGGGTCCTGCTTCTTGCCCTTTTTTAAGACAGGAGCGACTTCTTTCCTCCAGTCCTCAGGCATGACAAATGTATTGGTGCAATTAATTGACAAGGAACAGGACAGAAGAAAGTAACTCTTTCCTTTGTTTTGCCTGTGCCTAGTATGACAGAGCCCTGTGTTATGACCAGGGCTCTTAGCAGATACCATAAGAATGCTAGTAGCCCACACAAGGTCATGGATGCACATACAGTATAGACAAGACTGTCTGAAGTCTGAAATAACTACATGGAAACCAATTTCCAAAGCCACTAGTAACAGAGCAGAAACCCTTTAATTTTCTGCTGCAGATTCACAGGAAAGTTTCTGCTGCACATGCCCTGCACAAGAGTATCCAAAAGAGTTATAATAGCACCCTCTATTGGCCAAGAGGCATGAGCCAACATAGAAGAGAGCGTTACCGAAAGACATGCCTTTAGTAAATTTAGTTAATCGTTGCTATTTATTTACTTGATAGAATCCTTTTTCCATTTCAGGGGGAAAAAGAAAAAAAAAAAAAGAAAAAAAAAAAAAGGAAAAAGGAAAAAAAAAGTGATGCATCTTGTCAGAACACAATTTGAGCTCCAGGGTTCCAGGGCTCTGAGCATCTCACAGGTTCAGAGGGTTAAATGATCTGGTCAGATACCAGATGAATCATGTTTATTTCCCTTACACATAAAGGGCAGACCATTTATTAAAGGACAAAAGTCATCAATTTTCTGGAAAAATAAAAAGTGCATCTCTTCCTGTCAGCAGCCTTGTCACTGCTTATACAATTTCCAATTTCAGAAGAAAGGTACATGAGATGCATGCACTACACCACTAATGATAGTTCACAGACACTGTCCTCTGCTCTGGGAACCAAATCTTTCAACCACTGGGACTACACTGAAGCACTTATTAAACAGAGGACTGGTACATGATACTCAACTCCCACTTTTGTGAATAGACTCAGGGGTCAGGTAGGCCAACAGCTGAAAGACCCTTCTGTAAAGTTTCAAATAGTTCCTGCTTGTGTGAGAATACTCTCTTTTCCAGATTACTTAAGAGAATTATTCTTCCCTGTCACAATCCTCCTCTTTCAGAGAGTATGATGAAAACATGCATAGAGCATGGGAAGACAGATTTTCAAAGGTTCAAAGGGCAGCTTGCTGCACAACCTGCTCTGAAAGCCTGTGTGAAACCAAGTTCTTACTTCCACTTTTGAGCAAAGATCAGAATGCAAAGCTGTCTGCAGGCTCTGCAACCAATTCAGCAGTCAATTGCCATCACTCTGTTTTTAAGTTTGTCCCACAGTACCATCTTGCTTGCTCTTTTGAATATTTATAAATGGCTTAGAGCCCTACCTGTGAAGCTGTACTTAAAACCAGGAGGAGGAGGTGCCTGCTGACTCTGCCAGGAAGGCCTTGTGAATCCATCACCATCACTGAAACTCTGCTGTGGCTGCCCATTGCTGAGGAAGAGCTTGTATACTCCAAAAGCAAGAACTAGGAGAACAATTATAATGACCGCTCCACCAACAGAATCAGAAGAATCCTTCCTCGACTGGTAATAGCTAGAGCCAAAGCTTCCAGAGTTCTGCACTTTCCTTTCACCTTCCTCAGTCAGCTCTAGCCTGAAGAGCAAACTGCAGGAGCCTCTTAAGATGTAAGGATCATCTGGATAATCGTAGCCTTCACAGCTCACTTCGATTCGTCCAAAACGGTAGGTCCTTTCTAAGTCTGCCTTGCACTGCCACTGAAAAAAGAAACCAAATACAAAGTAAATCCTCCCATACCAGAGATGAAAAGACCTGCCTCCCCTAAATATGCTCTCAAATAAAGGTGTAACTACTGACAAATCATCTAAAAAGCCACATGGCAAGAAATGCCGGGGGGGGAACGGCAAGAAAGGGGGGGGGCAAGAACGGCAAGAAAGGGGGGAACGGCAAGAAAGGGGGGAACGGCAAGAAAGGGGGGGGGGAACGGCAAGAAAGGGGGGAAAAGAAGGGGGGGGGGGGGAACGGCAAGAAAGGGGGGGGAACGGCAAGAAAGGGGGGGGAACGGCAAGAAAGGGGGGAACGGCAAGAAAGGGGGGGGGGAACGGCAAGAAAGGGGG
This sequence comes from Picus viridis, assembly GCA_033816785.1. NCBI lineage: Eukaryota > Metazoa > Chordata > Aves > Piciformes > Picidae > Picus > Picus viridis. Next base: position 24,432,496 of record CM066582.1, on the reverse strand, counting down.
GGGAACGGCAAGAAAGGGGGGGGAACGGCAAGAAAGGGGGGAACGGCAAGAAAGGGGGGGGAACGGCAAGAAAGGGGGGAACGGCAAGAAAGGGGGGGAACGGCAAGAAAGGGGGGAACGGCAAGAAAGGGGGGGGCAAGAAAGGGGGGACGGCAAGAAAGGGGGGGGAACGGCAAGAAGGGGGGAACGGGGGGACGGCAAGAAAGGGGGAACGGCAAGAAGGGGGGGGGGAACGGCAAGAAAGGGGGGAACGGCAAGAAAGGGGGGGGCAAGAAAGGGGGGGGAACGGCAAGAAAGGGGGGGAACGGCAAGGGGGGGGGACGGCAAGAAAGGGGGGGACGGCAAGAAAGGGGGGACGGCAAGAAAGGGGGGGGACAGCAAGAAAGGGGGGGACAAAGAAAGGGGGGAAAGAAAGGGGGGACGGCAAGAAAGGGGACAAAGAAAGGGGGGACGGCAAGAAAGGGGGGACGGCAAGAAAGGGGGGGGAACGGCAAGAAAACGGGGGGGGAACGGCAAGAAAGGGGGGGGACGGCAAGAAAGGGGGGGGACGGGGAACAAGAAAGGGGGGGGACGGCAAGAAAGGGGGGGACGGCAAGAAAGGGGGGACGGCAAGAAAGGGGGGGACGGCAAGAAAGGGGGGACGGCAAGAAAGGGGGGGAGAAAGGGGGGGACGGCAAGAAAGGGGGGGACGGCAAGAAAGGGGGGACGGCAAGAAAGGGGGGGGACGGCAAGAAAGGGGGGGGCAAGAAAGGGGGGACGGCAAGAAAGGGGGGACGGCAAGAAAGGGGGGACGGCAAGAAAGGGGGGGACGGCAAGAAAGGGGGGACGGCAAGAAAGGGGGGACGGCAAGAAAGGGGGGGGGGACGGCAAGAAAGGGGGGACGGCAAGAAAGGGCAAGAAAGGGGGGACGGCAAGAAAGGGGGGACGGCAAGAAAGGGGGGGACGGCAAGAAAGGGGGGGGGGCACGGCAAGGCAAGGGGGGGGGGGACGGCAAGAAAGGGGGGGGACGGCAAGAAAGGGGGGGGGGGGACGGCAAGAAAGGGGGGGGGAAACGGCAAGGCCTTTCTACTCTTACAAAAATTGAAAATCCAAATAGCAATATCAAAGAATAGCACCTTCTGGAGTTCACAAGAATTCAATTTTACAAACATGAGCAGCATGTTAATTAAGACAAATAAAGCTTTGTTTTTGCTTTGTTTTTATATTAGAGCCTTCAGGCATAATTCAAAGATATACCTACAGTAGTTCTGGAAATTCCATCCCCCAAAAGTACTTAGGTTAAGTTTTATTTGTCAAGGCTCCTCTAACATCCTGGTTTCAGACAGAATAAAGCTAATTTTTATCCTAGCAGTTGATACAGTGCTGTATTTTGGGTTTAGTGAGACAATTATGTTGATAACACAATTATGGTTTAGCCATTGCCAAGTAGTGTTTATATTTAGTCAAAGACTTTTCAGCTTCTCATATTGCCCTGCTATCAGAGGCTGGGAATGTACAAGATGGGATGGGGCATAGCAAGGACAGCTGATTTAAATGAGTCAAAGTGGCCAATGCCAATTCCATACAAAATAACCTCATGCACAGTGTATAAACTGGGGGAGTTGGCCATGGTATGCCACAGCTCATGGACTGGCTGGACAGCAGACACTGCATGGTGAGTAATTGTATTGTGCATCACCTGTTTTGTATATTCTCTTATTGCTATGATTATTTTCCCTTCCTTTCTGTCCTATTAAATCACCCTTCTTTCAACCCCACAAGTTTCTGATTTTTCTTAATTCTCTCCCTCATTGCACTGGAAGGTACTGAGCAAACGCTCATGTGGTATTTAATTGCTGAAGGGACTTAAACCATGACAAAAAGCAAACTGATTCAACACCCTAGCTCATTGCTGTTTCATCCTTCAGAAGTTACCAAGTCTGTGAGAAAAATTAAGCGTTTAACAAATTTTAAGCAGTTACCTGCACATCATAGCCGTCCCAACCTTTGTTGTAACACTGAACAACCTCAGGGACATGGGAACATCCAGCAGTGCCTCCTGTGCACTGTAACTGAGGGACTGCAGGTGTTCGACGAGATGTTGTGTACTGACCTCTGTGAAGAGTAAGCGCCTGTACCTCCCTCAGCAGAAGCCTCCCTGAAACAGATAGCAAAAAGGTCAATGCTTGAGCAGACGCGTTTTCCCCTTTGCCACAAGAGCTTCCTTTAGGAAAAAGTCGTTAACACCAAAACCGCAATAACGCACTTCAAGAGATGAAGCTCTAAGAAGCCTCAACGGGCGACTCTCCCCACTTCCTTCGGGGAAGGATCTGCGTTATTCCCTCTTCGAGCGTACAACCACCTCTGACCACATAGTGCGATTATTACTGCGGTACAAAACGACTTAAAAGAAACTCAAACAAAAACACCCTCCATGACGCAAGCCCCGGCAAGGCCAGGCCGCCAACCCTGCAACGCCGCGCCTGCGCCCCGCCACCATGGTGACGGGAACGGCAAAAGGAGCATGGGAGAGGTTCGAAGCTCTTTCAGGCGGGAGAACCTCATAGAGACACAGACCCAGCCCTACGGATCTCACCCGGCTGATCCCAGCACAGCACAGGACCAGAGACAGCGCAGAAGAGGAGCAGGAAAAGCGCGGACCCCATAACAACCGCCATGACAGCCTTAAGCTGAGTCACCTCCCTGCGCCGGGCAAGGCGTCTCTCATTGGTTAATCATACCGGAAAGGGCGGAAAGCTCCGGGGCCCGGGGCTGTTAGGGTTAAGGGGCGGGGCACTTCGCTCTGAGTGGGGCGCAGCATATTCCCGCGCTCCGGGGTTGGGGCGGAGTTGGCACAATAGCTTCTGCGCGCACGCGTCGCATCACAAGCGTCATGCGGCCGAAGTGGGAAGGGAGAGTGGGCGGGTTGCACTCTGCGCCCGTGCGCTGCCCACACGGAAGGGGCTCTTAGCCGCGCCACTTCCGCTTCCCGGCGCGAGATCCTCCGGTTGTGCGGCTCGTGAGGCGGGCGGCGCCATGGCCGGCATCAAAGGTGCGCAGAGGGGCTAGGTACTCCTACAGCGGTGGCAGGGCAACATTTCTTTCTCTGCTGCCCCCGGTGCGCCGTGCTGTGCTAAGCGAGGGCGGGGGGGCGTCGTTCTGGGAGGCCCGGTGGCCCCTGCGTGCGCGGGGGTAACCCTGTTAGGGAGCGGGGAGGAAGGGGCTGCTGTTCACCTCGGGGTGGGGGCGTCACGGTAGCCTTCGTGGGAGCTGGCGAGCTCTACTCCTTCGAGAGTCCGGGGCTGCCGCGAGAGAGATGAGCTTCCCGAAAGGCTGCCTGCTCTGTCGCCCCGGGCCCGAGGGGGTGGTAGTTCTGTCTTGGTGAGGAGAAAGCCCCAGCCTGGGCGCTGTTATGGCAGCGCTGCAGCGGCGCTATTGGAGGGCTGTTGCGGTAGGTGTTTCTTGCAGCGTACAGAACCCTTCATCTGCTGTCGGTTTCTCATTGTAGCCTTGATTAGCCTGTCCTTTGGCGGAGCAGTCGGACTGATGTTCTTGATGCTTGGATGTGCCCTTCCCCAATACAAGTAACGTGCACTTTCTTCCTATTTTTTTTTGCGTGTCTGTAACTGTAAAATAACTTGGATTTCATTATTATGGATTGATAAATGTGTAAGAATTTTTGTTTGTTTTGATTGGTTTGGTTGGGTTTTGCTATAAAAGATTGGGATTGGGGGAAAAAAACATCCGGGAATTAATTCACTGTAAAATTGAAGGAAACAAGAGCCAGGCCTGGCTTCAGACTGTTAAAGAATTCACCACCCTAATATCTTCAGTGTTGTCCTTCTGTGGCTGATAAGCAGATAACATCTCCTGAAATAGATAGCAAGTGTGCATTATTGGGGAAGCATTTGCATTTTCTCAGGCTACTTTGTGTTAGCTGGGGTGTTGGTGACTGTCAGGTGGACCCTTGGCTGTGTACTACACTTGGTAGTGCAGCATTTGAAATAATTGCAGCTACTATCTGTCCTTTCCATCTGTTGATTCCAATTTCCTGGGTTTTGGGAGTAGCAGACCAAAAATTCAGAGTTAGGCCTGGGGTTTGACCCATTGAAAGTGAATGCCGACTTTAAGTATGTCAGTTTACAAGACTTCTTGTAATGTTAAATAGCAAATATCCTGTTAATAATCTCATTAGTGATTGTGAATTGCAGCTCTCTACATACATAATTTTCTTATGCCAGGTTTTTTTGCAGTAGAAAAGGAAGGAGAAGAGTATGCTATCACCCTTCAAATAATGCAGCAAAGATTTTTCTGAAACATTGTCTCAGAAATCTAGTCTGGCGAGGTGCATGCAAGAAAATGTTGCCAAATGTGAGGCTGTAATTTTTCCAGGTTTTTGTTGGTTGCATTCAGATAAAACAAATACCACCCCCAACTCCCCTCACCAACTAAGCAAGAACACAGGAAAAAAACCCAACCAAACAAAAAACCCTTGGTGCCCCAAAGATTTGCTTAGTGAAATCTTGGTTTATGAGTACCCTGTTAGCATGTGTTAGCATGCTCTTTGCTGATGCCATTGAGGTCAGCTGAAGCTGCTTATGAACACGATCTGTTGGATTAATGTCAGCTTGTTCCAAAGTGAAGGATTTGCTCTCTCTGGGCTCCTGTCTGTCTTTCCTGAATGTCTTTGTTGGATGTGGAAAATGCGTTGCACTGATTTCAGGAGGAACAGGAAGTAAATCAAATTAACTTTAACTTTTCTTTTCCTTTCTTTTTCAGCCAGTACTGGCCACTGTTTGTTCTGTTTTTTTACATCCTTTCTCCTATCCCATACTGCATAGCAAGAAGATTAGTAGATGACACAGATGCTACAAGTAATGCCTGCAAAGAGCTAGCAATATTTCTTACAACAGGCATTGTTGTCTCAGCATTTGGGCTACCGATAGTGTTTGCAAGAGCACAACTGGTTAGTAATATTTTTGTCTATGATTTTTAATACTTTTTTCTAAAAGATTTTGTTCTTTGCATTTTTTTACTGAAGGTGAAGCTCTCATGCACTAAACAACTTTTCTAAATATTCATACAAGATGCTTGCAGTGGGAACAATAAGAGTTCTTTTGACAAGAGAAACTAACACTAAAATCGGAAGTGTGGCAGAATGTCATGATTGCCAATTGCTTCACAAAGTCATGGAATAAACCCTAACAGCCTATATGCAGTACAAAGCAAATGAGATAGTTACCTGTGAAGTTTTCACACTATTCTCTAACCAAATACAAAAACACATAGCATACTTTGAAGGCAATTTGTAGAATAGCTGGGCTAAAGAAACATGAATAAACAATGTCTTTTGCAAATTATATTGGTAGTATTCTTTAAACTTCTGAGTTAAGTCCTTCCCACTGTATGGCTTTTTAGTAAAATCCTGTAAAAGTTGACTTTGTGTGAATTTCAGAGAGCACTGCTAAGTCAAAAACATGGCATGCACTGTCCTATAATATCTTTTGGCAAGAACAGCTCAAGATGGTCAGTTTGAGTGCCTCAAACCCTTTGACTAAACCACTTACACTCCTTGGAAAACAGATACCTCCTTTTTTGTTACTGGGATATCTGCAGGCATATTGAACATCTGCATCCTTAAATGTTGGTTTAAAAAATACAGCATGGTTAGAAAGTATAGCTGGGCTGCAGATGTGTTTGATAATGTTGCCTATCTGTACTTCACTATTTTTTGATGTTACAGCAAACAGCCGTGCCTGTTAACTGGCACTTTGAATGTGGCCAGAAGAAATTTGCAGTGCTGCTTGACTGAACTGTTGATTTTTGGAGGGCAAACCCAGCCTTCTCAGTGTATCCACAAGTAATTAGATACCACCTTCTTGCATCATAGACCTGTTGCTGAATTTTGTCTAGAATGTGATATTTGAACACTACCTTTTGTCTTGTTGGTATTGGGTTCAAAATGTCTCTAATTTAATTCCCCTTGTTCACAGATTTACTGGGGCGCATGTGCACTTGTTCTTACGGGGAACACAGTCATCTTTGCCACAATCCTAGGATTTTTCTTGGTCTTTGGCAGCAATGACGACTTCAGCTGGCAGCAGTGGTGAAAGGAAGATAAGAGAACTATCACAGGCATCTTGTCATGCCATCTTGCCATGCCATCCATGCAAATGAGAGAATGGGCAATAAAGAGAAGTAGCATAGCAAGCCTCTTGAATATCCCAGATGATCCTTTTCACCTTATTTGTTCTGAGTGTACTACTGTTGCTGACAGGGTTTCTACATTTTTATGGATTGGAGAGATGACTGGTTTTATTTTTACCTATGGTATCTTTTCAGGTGCTCTCTTCATTTAAACCTGTCACATTTTGTGTTGTTTATGTGAAGCTTTTAATTTGGAACAAGAACATTTAAACATAGTTCCCAGGAGGTTTCAAAGTCGAGGATATTTTTTGTTTTGTTACTCTTAAGTGAATCATTAATAGGACATTTCAAACAAACTTTTTATATAGGGATTACAAGCTGAATGGAGGTAGGAGATTGCACCACCATTGTCAATTAAACTGGATGAATAGATTGTTGCTACATTTTAGTAGAGGCAAGGTGGGGTGGGGTGTACCAGTTATAGAACATTTATTTATTTATTTATTTCCTTCTTCTGCCCATACCTCAGACTGAGTGATGAATGTTGATAGCCTTCATTTCAGGAGAAGGCTGAGGAGCAGGTACAGTTATTTGGGAGAAGTCCTAAATTTTAACATAGCTAGCATTTTTACTTGCATTGTTACCAGTTCTTGTGTGGATGTGACATTCAAATAATCTGTAAATGTACTGATGCTATGACATACAAAAGTCAAGTGTATTGTAGGGGAAAGGAGAATGATGTTTAAACTCCACTGAAAAAAAAACCAACAACAAACAAACAACTATCTTTTGATAGTGTAGTATGGTTTTGAACTTTTAAGTCAGCTTTTTACCACAAAGATGGTAAAAAGTTCACATATGGAACTACTGGTCTGTATTTATTTGAAGCATATACAAAGCTGTTTCTCCTTCCCCTTTTTAATTTATTTTATACATAGTATATATATATATATAATAAAGCAGCTTTTCAAATGTAGATTAAAACTTTGTGTTAAACTGTTAAACTTGCCTAAGAATGATGTTTATTATTCCTTCTCTCCTCCCCCTACCCCCCAGTGCAGCTGAGCCATGACTTTTTTTGGAAGTCACTGGCTGAACTGATTTCACTGACAAAATGTTTTTAAGTTCTTATGCACTGTCGGTTAGTAAGATTTAATGTTATGGCTGTAACTGTATCTTGTTCTGTAAGATTGCACATGTAGCTTCAAATACTTAAGGCAAGTTTTTTGCATACCTCTGATTGTCTGGATTTTTTTTTTAAAGAAATCTGCCATTGGACATTCCATCATGAGGCAGTTGTTGACTGCCAGTTAACCAGTTTTGACTGTACCATATGCAGTGATAAACTCGACCAAGCATACTTGTAAACTGCATTTTTGTTCAATTCTTTAAACAAAAGTCTAGGAAACTTACTGTACATAATTAAAACCTGATGATTGCTTTGGTTTTGTTTAACAGTGGGGCAGTATGAAAAGGCAAGCAATTGCAGGTCTTGGCTGTAGTATTTGTGGGCAAATGCAGCAAAGTATAAAGCTTTACTATTTGAAGTCTGATAGCAATGGTATTTACTTACATGATACAGTCATGGACTGATACCGGCAGGTAGGGGCAGCAGGGCTGTAACTATGTGCACACATTGTTTTGTTAATGTTGACCTAGCTACAAAATAAGCTCAATTTTATCTGTGCCACTAGAGGCCCCAAGATCTAGTGCAGAAGCCAGTCCATAGCAGATGGTCTTTCAGCCATAATTAAGTGCTTTACTGGCCTGGCTGCAATTACGACGTTCAGAGGTGCAAGGAGGCTGTAGAATCACTCATTTTCATCACCTTTTTTAGTGAGACTTCTGTATTCCTGTTCCCAGCACAATGGAGTTTCAGAAAATCTTCCAAACCAGTGGCTAGATTTGCAGTCCTCTGCAGCTCTTGTGAAGGAGGAACACACAGGGCTTGTACAAATCTCCTGAATCTGTTACCAGCTCCTTTTTTTTTGGTGTGTTTTTTGGTGGTCTGTGTTTGGTGGTGGGGTTTTTTTGTTTGGTTGTGGAGGGGTTTCTTTGTGTTCAGGAACTGTTTTTTCTTTCCTATTCCTGTGCTGCTAAGCCTGCTTCTCCATGTGATGCTAGTCTCTGGACCACTGGCCATAAAGCTGACTGTATATGTGTTGGCAACGCAGTTTTTGTATGTTAATTGCATTACAGCTTTACCTTTTTTGCTTACACACTTCAAACATGCAGTATAGCTCTAATTTATGAGCTACACACTTGAGAGGTATGATCCTTCTATATAATATGCACTGAGGTAGTGTTACCATCCTTTCAGAGGGGAAAAACGTTGAATGATAATTTTAAATAGCAGTCTTGAGTTCTGTCTGTTTAATCAAAAATACTCTAATAAAAGAGTATTTTGTTTAAAGTATGAATTGTTCTGTTATTTCTTTAATGTGGCTAGCATTCCTTTTGAAGAGGTGTTACCAGATTACTCGACAGTCCTTCCGAATCAGGTCGTTTACCATGGACTACTCTATAAAAAGAGGCTCGTTCATCCAGGACTGTCCTAGCTGCAATGAGCTGGCTCTGCTGGTTGTGTATCACATCTGCAGTTGATCTTCAGTTTGTTTGAAGTTCAAGTGCTGGTTTGTTGGTATTCTGCAAAGCGATAACCACCTTTGCCCTCTGATATATTTGTATCTTTATCCTTTTTATTAAAAGAACCAAGCCTTTTTCAGTATTTGTAAGCATTCATGAAGTTTCTTAAATTTGAAAACCAAGGGCGGGTGCCAGGCTTTTAGTGGAAGGAAGTAATGGGAATTGGAAAATCCTTTGGTGGAGGGGCAGTTATCCCATCTCCACATCCACTCACTTTGGTTGTATCTATTCACATTATTTTAGCTTATGTTGAGAGGGGAAGAACCTGATTAAAATAATACCAACAAAAAAGTCCTTAAGCTGCAACATTGGGAGAGAAGTGGAGCTGATAAATGCGGCAGTAACCAAGATGCTACAGCTATACACGTTTTTTTAACGAAACCAAAGTAAACTCACAGTGCCGCACGTAAGTCTGGAGGTTTTGAAGAAAAATCACAATGCACCGTCTCAGCAGGTAGATCGCCCGTGCCCACCTAACAGCGGCGCTTCCTAGGGAGAAGGCCGGAAAACTGGCGGCGTGAGGAAGCAGGGAGCAGAAGGGGGCTTCGGGCAGGGATGGCGGCTGTGTGAGGGGGCCAGGGGGCGGAACAAGGGAGCCCATGCAGGGACGGCGGCGTCGTGAAAGGGCCAGGCCGACGGAAGAGGCAGACCTCCGCTCAGCCTTTCGCGACGTGGCGCCGCCGCAAAAGATCTTTCCGCTTCCGGGGCAGCAAGTGCCTGCCCCTCCGCCTCCCCGACGTGTTTCTCCTCCCGGTTCCAAGATGGCGGCGGCGGGCGGCGCTGGGGCCGCGGCGGCTCTGTGGAGCGAGGTGAACCGCTGCGGCCAGAACGGCGACTTCGCCCGCGCGCTCAAGTCCGTTAACAAGAGTGAGTGAGCGCGCGCCGCCTCCCCGGTCGCGCCGGGCCCTGCTGTCTCGCCGGGCCCTTCCCGCTGTCTGCGCTGCCCCCTCCGCCTCACATCTCTTCCTGGCGGGGTCCCTCCCTGTGGCCTCTGCCTGGGCAGGCTTGCTCTTGTGCCACTGCGACGGGGGCACGTCCGTGGGTTTCCGTCGCGGTTTTCGTTGATCGGCTTCGTGCCGGGCTTCGGGAGCAGGCCTGCGGGAAAGGGCGCCCAGCGGCGCTCCGGTACCTTCTGGAGGTTTTGCTGTGCTATGGGGAGTGGCAAAAGAGGACGGGGAAACTGCGGGGAGACATCTAGGTCCTGCTTTTGCACCGCTACCATCGGCAGCTTCTGTTACATCACGGTGCCCATGCTGTGGGCCGAGCCTGTCGAGTTACTCGTGGGCTTTCCTTCAGGTTTGATCGTGGGCGGAAGGAGGGCTTTTCTCTCTGGGAACTGAGGAAGTGCTGTTGTGCGTATAGACCAACTGCCTTGGGAGTGGTAACTTGCTTGGGATTGAGAGCTCATGTCGAGATACGTTGTTTTCATAGTTCGGCGTCCAAAATGGGATTGCAATATAAGGCGTGTTATGGCTTAAAGTTCTCTTTTTGCTGTTTGTAGGGAGTGAGGGCTCCACTCCTGTTGTAGAATCACAGAATCATTTAGGTAGGAAAAGACATCTAAGGTCATCAAGTTCAACCATCAACCCAACACCGCTGTGCCCACTAAACCATTCCCTGAAGTGCCATGTCTGCATGTATTTTGAACACCTTCAGGGACAGTGACTCCACCACCATCTTAGGCAGCTTGTTCTAATGCCTGACCACTCTTTCAATAAAGAAATTTTTTTCCTGATATGTCTAAATATCTTGACAGTTGGAATCACATGAAAAAATCAAACACTAAACCCTGTTTATCTTACCCTCCTTCTCCCTCACTGTCTTCTACTGGCAGAAGGTGAAAGCATATAAAATGACTACATGTTAAGAGCTGTGCTGTTCTACATAAGGTGCTTTCCTTCCTGTAATACTTTATGTGGCACTCAGGTGTTGGCACTGTGTTCTTTGCCTGTAAGTGAAATGCCAATGAAACGTTTGTCCAGGTGTGTACAGTGCCCTTGGTGCAGCTCTGTTCCAGGCGTGTTAGCACAGTGGTCACTTAGGGCCGCTAAGTTTAGCACTTATACTGGATTCTTTACACTGATGGGATTTGTTTTGTGATCTGAGTCAAAGCAAGCTATGCTGGGACCCTTCTAAATGGATGTGGCTGCTGTGATGGGTTTTTGCAGCTGTAGCAACACATGGTGCTTGTAAGGTCTTAATATATCTGTTACTAAGTTAGATTATTGTGTTAACACTGATTTCTCCTCCAGTCCTGCAGATCAGCAAAGACGATGTGACTGCACTTCAGTGTAAAGTAGTGTGTCTTATCCAGAATGGGAACTTCAAGGAAGCCCTCAGTGTAATCAATACCCACACTAAAGTGTTAACCAGGTGAGTTGTGTTTTGCTATCCTCTACAAAATATGAAACTGCCAGTCCTTGAGAAGCTTCTGCAGCTTCAATGGAGAGGACTAATAGGCAGTAAAATAAAAAGCAGGAGATGCTCAGAGCTGTTGTGCTTCTCAGTGAAGCACGTATTTATTCTGGGTGTGAGAGGTGATCTGGGTGAGTTTGAGATGCTGTAACATCTTGCTCTTACTGTGTAAGGGATTGTTCCTGGTCTAGTTTTCAGCCACCTCCATGAGCTGATGTGGGTGAGCACCACGGCGGATACTAGGGAAGAGGACAGATTTTATAGGGAGAGAAGCCCTTGCCCAGTGGCAGCAAGCTGTTAGTTTTCCATGGCTTTCTTATCATATTGCTTGTTGAGGTCCTTTGCCAGCCTGAAGGTACTGCTTCAGTTTTTGCTGTGGTACAAAGCCTTTGTGAATGTTTTCAAAACTAGGACCTTGGAGATAACTTGTGTTTGAGAACAAGTCAAGCTTCCCATTAAGCAGACTCTAATTTTCTTCCTAATAAAGATGCTCTTTGTACAACAACTAGGATAAAACTTGCCACCCAAGAACTGCTTGGTAGCAACTTTTGTATTTCAGATACTGCTCTTACTAAGGAACTTCCCAGAAAAGTGTGTTGTAGTATCAGTGTGATGAAACGTGCCCTTGTCTATGTGGACATCTGAGTAAATCATAATTATCTTACTCACAAATTCCTTCTTTCCTTGGGCAGACAAGGTTTAACTGGAGTTTTTTTGTCTGTTAGTTTTTGTAGTATATGGTGAGGAGGGGTAGTAATTTCTCTAAATTCAACTGACTTCATAGTTATCCCTACAATTTCTTTAGCTTGGCTCTACTGTGTATTTGTCTCTCTGTCCTGCAGTGGTGGTTCTTGCTGTCTTGAAATTGTCCTTCCAACACTTAGGCTGGAAACACCATGACTTTGCTTTAATTCTTAATGCCATTTGTTTGTTTTCAGACCCCCTTAATACTCATCGGGACAAAATAGGTACCAGGGATGACCTAAGGGAATTACTCATTAATTGTCCTTTGGCTTAAGTGTTAACACAAGGGGTGGGCAGAATGTAGCATTCAAGGCTCTGCTTGTTGGATAATGATTTGCTGCTGGTGTGAGCTTGCTTTGAAGCCAATTTAATGTGACCATTAGCAAACACTTTTGCTGCAGTTCTGCTGCACTGATATTTAAAAGTAGGTTAATATTATCATTGGCTTAGTAGCAGATTGTAAGAGGGACTGTATTTTGTACCATTGCCTTTCTCTCTCTGAGTGGATTGTCTTTGGAAGTTTGCAGTAACAAGCTGTAATGATAGGAGTTCTCCTTAATAAGGAGTCACATAATTAAGTTTGCTGTTGTTTTAACTTTAAGCATTTGGTTTGCATAATCGGTAGGAGGCCAAGGGGAGGGGGATTTGAAATGCCTTGTGTCTGGAAACACCAGAAAAAAGACACTCTTCTTTTAGGTGAAGTTTTGATATTCATTCTCTGTTGAGCACAAAGTAGGTTTAACATACTTTAGGCACTCTGCAGGTACATAATTCAATAACATGGGGTCACATACCTCTGATGTTTGGCTCTTGGGGAATATAGCAGTTGTGACTAATTTTAGGGCTGCTTAAACAAGTGTGTTCAGGTGGGTGAATGCTGTTGAATGAAGACTACAGTACATGGCTATCAGCCTTTATCTTGTCTTTGCAGTGATGTTATTGCCTTTGAGAAGGCCTACTGTGAATACAGGTTGAATCGTATTGAAAATGCTCTCAAGACCATTCAAAGTGCCAGTCAGCAGACAGACAAACTGAAGGAGCTTTATGGACAAGTGGTAACAACTCCCTTTTCCTGCCTGGATTTGGTCCGATAATAGCTGTCTGGCTAAGGGGAAGGAGGATGGAAAAGGGCTGATGATATTTATTGGTAGTTGAGCTATCTCTTAGCATTAGATACTTGTTCAGACATGGCTTGCAGGACCTGACACCTTGGGCATTAGAAATGAAGCAGAAAAGAAGCTGTGTTTTTTCTCTGTTTTCTCTGTGATTGATCAGAACAGTTTTGTGAAGACCTGGCTCTCTTGTCTCAGCTGCATGAAAGACCATTCATTTAGTCTGTCTTGTACGGAGGTGATCTAATCTGGAAAAAGGCTTTTTGAGAACAAAACTGTGTAAATTGCTTTTAAAGAATGTGGTTTAGGAATAAGAACTGTGCCCTTTGTGTGCAGGTATCTCAAGTCCTTGCAAATGTAATCTGTAGAGTTCATGGGGAGGGAGGAAGGCAGGAGGTGTTAGTTACTAGCATGCACAAGGAAATGCTATTCTGAAGGCTAATTCCTTCCTCTCAGTTGTACAGGTTGGAGCGTTATGATGATTGTTTGGCTGCATACAGGGATCTCATCCGCAATTCCCAGGATGAGTATGAGGAAGAGAGAAAAACCAACCTCTCTGCTGTTGTGGCAGCACAGAGCACATGGGAGAAAGTGATGCCAGTAAGTAAATGTGTATGTGTATGTCGTTAAGAGTGAGAGACAGAGAGTAAAACATATGGAATCACAGATATTTAACAGGATAGAAATGTCTTCCTGTCTCCTAATGACTTCTGAGTGATTTGAAGGTCACCTAGTGGTTTCCTCTCTACTGTTCATGAGTTACACTTCACCTTTGATCTTTAGGAGACTCATATTAGTAGGTATCACAGCAGAACAGGAGGTTATCTCTCTGACCCTGCTTTAGGCAGAACACCCATGGCAACTAGCACTTTCTTCTATCTTTTTTTTCCTCTTGGCCAGGGTAAAGCTATCTGCTTTACCTAGCCATGCTTGGGAATATCTTTCTTAATGAGCAGTAGTAGTGTTGTCATTGTTTCAGAAATCTTTGTCCTTAGAGGTGTGCAGAGCATGCTTAGCTTTCTGTTCAGAGCTGTGGATCCACTTTCTAGTTCTTGAGAGCAGTATTTCTTACCTGCTCTCTAGGTAATCCCCAAGTTCAGGCTGGAGTTTTGTTGCTGCCTTGTCAATTGTCTCTGTCTTTGTGCAGCGTAAGGGAAGACCGTTTGCACTGTGACTTATTTGCCAGGTGTTTGCCCTTGTAAAATTGTCTTGTTTTGCAAGGAACAGTTTGAATGTGTGCGAAAACTGTAGTTTATATCCATTGTCTGTCTAATCTCTATAGATCAGTTGGTGTTTATGCAGTTTACTTTTGCTTTTCATGCCAGGAGGATTTGGGCCTTCGAGAAGCTACGTATGAGCTGTGTTATAACAGTGCGTGTGCATTGATTGGGCAAGGAAAGTTGAATGAGGCCATGAAAAAACTACAGAAAGCAGAAGGTAAAAACACGGTGAGGTGAGAAGGAAGCTTTGTGTGATACAAGTAGTTCCATGCTCTCTAAGCTTAATCAGAGAGAGAGACTGTTCGAAAATTTAAAAACTGACCAGCAGCAGGATTTGTTGTAAGTTTTCAGATGGTTTCTGACGGAACTGGTACTTTTGTAGAAGTGTTCCCCTGCAGCTCTTTTTCAAAGCCTTGTGGTATCTACCATCTCCCAGCTATCTTACAGCCTCCTAATTGGTTTTCAATGCCTTTGAGAGTTTTTTGAAGTAGAAAGTAGACATGAGTGTTATCTCATTAGCATGAGATGTTTTGTCTATTCTGACTCCTGGTTCTGTTAGTATATCTGTAAACATACACTATAAAAAGTAAAAATATTTTGTGGTCTGAGTTAGGTGTGAAATTGGTATAAGGCAGTAAATGAGCTTTTCTCTGTGAAGAGGACTTTGTTCTATGAAGTGGAAGGGAGATTTTGTATGTGTGTTAATAAAAATAAAAAGGCAGTGCACAAATCCCAACAAAACAACAGTGAAAGAACCCAGACAAAACAAGAAACCCCCACCTCCAAAACACCCAAAGGCTGAGAGGGGAGAATTAGGAAGAATAGTTTCTTTCTGATATAATTGCCTCTGCAGCTAGTTAGGTCAGTTTTGTCTCAATTTTGATGACAAAATAGCAGCTCTTCCACACAATTGATTTATTGAGTATGTGTAATTTGAGGCTGTGTGTTGTCATAGCAGTCCTCTGGAGAGCAAAAAAACCTAATGTCCTGGTGAGGTGTATGAGAGTTAAGAAGTGACTGGTATCTACTCAAAATTGATGTAATTGCTGCCCCATAAAGGGTGGTGTAATCTGAATATTGCAGGCTTGCAGCACTTAAAATAACTTCCAAGATGGTGAGCAGTTGCAGCTGAGTGATCCCTATGGAAAAGATAAGGAACTAGGTTTAAGGAAGTTGCTCAGGAGAGAAAAATGAGTGTGTGGCTCTTCTCTCAAAAGGTAACTCTGAGAGGGACAGTATCTCCTGTACATTTGATATTTCTTCTGTGTCATCTGGTCTTCTCCCTCATCCTTAGTCCCATCCATTGCCAGACTTGTAGTCTGATGTGCCCTTGGAATGCTGCAGAAATTTTGGGGCTGCATGCAGGAAGTATATGTTTTCTTGTGCTCCTAGGCTATTTTTTTCCTCCTAAAGCCTTCTAAATGGTGTTCCTCAATTTTAATTTTTTTTTTGCCTTGTAGAGCTGTGTCGCCAGTCGCTATCAGAAGACTCTGTAAGTTCTTGACGTTGTTCTGGCAAAAGTTTGTTTTGCACCAGCATGAATGAGGGTGCAGCCATAAAGTAGGCTTCTGATAGCTAGAGAACAGCCAAAGCTGCTGTCTTGCTCAGCAAGACCTGCACTGCTGATGGTACCTGCTTCTGAGGCTGGGGCAGCAGTCATGGTTGACTACTGCTGTGCACCTTGTACAGTTGCCTGTGGGTGGGATGATACAAGTTGTTTGAAACCTCCCTGTGAGCCACCCCTGCTGTAGATGAAGACACTGAGTGGTGGGAAATGGGAAATCTGTAATCGCTGTCCTTGTTTCAAGCAGAGGGGCAGACTCAGTGAACAAGTTAAGGGTATTTTCCATTTGTGCAAGAGCAGGTGAAGCTTTCTTTTTTCCTGGTTTAACCCAGATATGCTTGTATTTGTGCTGTAGCTGCAACTTTCACCTGTAGTAGCTGGGGTATTTTGCTGCTAGTACTGCCTGAGAGAGCTCATAGACTCTTGCCAGGAGAATGCTGAAGCCAGGGAAGGAGAGGTGAGAGGGCAGCTTTTTTCATTCTTGCTTTGATTTTCCTTTAGGATGTGACAGAGGAAGATATTGAGGGTGAACTGGCCATTATTCATGGTCAGATGGCGTATATCATGCAACTGCAAGGTCGTACAGAGGATGCTCTGCAGCTCTACAATCAAATAATCAAGCTGAAGTAAGGGGTTTTCTAAAACAAATGCTCAGTCTTCCCCCTGTAGAGAGACCACTGTGTAATAATTGTGCTTTCTCTTTTTGTCTGCAGGCCAACCGATGTAGGACTACTTGCTGTCATTGCAAATAATATCATCACAATTAACAAGGTATAGAATTACTTTGCTGCTTTCAATGCAGTTATGCATTGCTGCTTCTGTGGAGAGAAGGGAGATAACTGGGAAAGACTTTCCTAAACAGCAGTTAAATTAGAGACTTGGAGACCTTTTCTCCTTCATGGAATGTAGTGAAATCTTCTCATGATGTGTGATTTCCCCAGGACCAAAATGTCTTTGACTCAAAGAAAAAGGTGAAGCTGACCAATGCAGAAGGTGTTGAACATAAACTCTCGAAGAAACAGCTTCAGGCAATTGAATTCAACAAAGCTTTGCTGGCAATGTACACTAACCAGGTAGTGGCAACTGATCTGCAGTAAGTAGTTACAGATTTACTTCACAGGAGTTCTACTAGGCAAAAATGGACATGCAGCAGTGCTGTGCAAGAAGATAGGACTGCCTGGTTTAGGACACATAAGTGAAGAGCCAGTTATGTAGTGACTTGAGTGCTGCTGTAGAGGGGACATGTAGTGTGGAGATGACTAGGAGACAGAAGGGAATGTCTGGGGTTATTACATGCTAAGGGGACTTGGGTTTGGTTCTGTGTATGCATTTCAGGGAAGCCATCACTGCTATCTCCTCTTAGATACAAGTGGTGTGCTAGCCTTGCTAGGTGCTTGCAGAGGTTGAGAAAGCTGTATTCTCCCTTCCTCATTCTCAGGCAGATCAGTGCCGCAAGCTGTCAGCAAGCCTGCAGTCACAGAGCCCGGAGCACCTGCTGCCTGTGCTTATCCAGGCAGCACAGCTGTGTCGTGAGAAGCAGCATGCAAAGGCGGTAGCGCTTCTGCAGGTAGGTTAAGAGAAAGTATTCCTTTGGCCAAGCTCCATTTAAGCCTGTGCTTTTTCTTCTGTGCTGTTTCCTTTAGCTGTTCTTGTCTGGTTTAAATTTCCAGGGGTATCTGCTAATTTTGGTTTAGTTTAATTCTGCTGGAAATTATTTACGCTCAGCTGAACCATGCTGCCTTTAAAGGGAAATAGTTTCCTTGCACCTTTGATTTTTATGCTTATGAAGCTGTAGTAGACTTCATTCTAGGCTAAGCAGTGGGTCTTGCTTATAAGCAGTTTGCAGCAGACTTTTTTGGAGGGGGTAAGTGGCCTGGGATGGAAATCTGAGAGGGCAATGGGCCACTGGCACACTTTGGGGCCCTCCTGTGCTGTATGCTGAATGGTGCCTGTGCTGGGAAGCTTTAGCTCTTTAGTTCTTTGCAGCTTGCTGTGACTGAGCATGAGATGATTCACCAGAGCAGCAGCCTGGTGCCCACACACATGCTGAATTGTTCTTTCCTCTGGCTCTCAGGACTTTGCAGACCAGCATCCTGCCAATGCAGCTGAGATCAAGCTTACCATGGCCCAGCTCAAAATTGCTCAAGGTATCCAGTGTTCTCCTTTGTTGAGAAGTGTCTGCACATAACAGTACAAGGGATGAGAGGAACAGACAATTTTTGCTGCAGTCACTCTTGTGACGGGGTGCAGAGCAGAGATGCTTTTATTCAGGTACTCTATATATGTGACTGTGGCAGGATAATGCTCATAGCCTAATGTCTGGATGTCCAGGCTCCACAGATCCCTGGCAGAGACGGTCACAGGCTTTATGAATCATGGGGTTGAATCTGTTCTTGGGTAGGAGGGTCTTGGGAGCAGTGTGGGACTCCCTGATGTAACCATTCTTGTATACAGTTGGGCAGTGAAGAGTTGCTCCTGGAAGAGAAGACTGCTTAGAAAAGCTTGTTCCTGAACTCTTACAGGATGTGACAAGGGCAGAAAGGTCCCTTGTTGTGAGCCCTGTGCTTTATTCCTGGGAACAAGGGAGATGTTCTGAGAAGGAAATTGTTATGTCACCATTGTTTACCCTTGCCTGGAAGTTCACAGTCAGGGTGAGGTGTTGCTGTGCCACTCAGAGTATGTTCCTCTCTCTCTCTCTTCTAGGCAGCGTCACCAAAGCCTGCATGATCTTGAGGAGCATAGAAGAACTGCAGCACAAGCCTGGTATGGTAAGCAAAACTTAAACTGAACTTTGTGAAGTGTTTTCCCTTGTAGCACCACTTAGTGCTGCCTGCTCACTCTTGCCTCTTCCCTGTAGTAATTTTCACTTGACCTGAGCATCTGCAGGGAATTTGAGCCATTCTTCCTTGTCTTGGATAAAGGTGGGATTATAACTTGCATCAGAAGGCCTGAATTTAGCCATGGAAGTACTCTCTGGCTGTCAGCAGATATGCTTTC
Source organism: Picus viridis (assembly GCA_033816785.1). Lineage (NCBI taxonomy): Eukaryota > Metazoa > Chordata > Aves > Piciformes > Picidae > Picus > Picus viridis. Next base: position 24,413,672 of record CM066582.1, on the reverse strand, counting down.
TGCCTATGTTCCCACTCTTGTAATCCCTCAGACCTGTGTGTTGACTGGATTTACTTGTATAACATGACTAGAGCAACTGCTTCCCTGGTGTGTACCACTGGGAAGCAGTATTAAGAAATATTTAGGTACTGGGGAGAAAGTGCCATGTGTTCCATCCCCACAGCATCACCCGGGTCTGCAACATTGTCCATATCTGGTATTCAGAAAGCCTCATAAAGTGAAAATGCTGAAGCATACAGTGTAAGCATCTTGAGCAGCAGTGGACAATTGTAGGTCTGTTCCAATTGCAAATGAGAATGATAAAAGTAATTTGTGGTGGCAGTCAGAAGTACAATCTCCTTGCCCTGGGTTACCTTTAGTTGTGACTGGGGTGTAGACAAACAGATGGTGTCTGTATCATCTCCAGTGCTAATTTCTTTTATGTTCCTTGGGATAGAGAATGGGGTTTCTGAAGAACCTGTGGCAAGTGGCAAGAAAAGAAAGTGCCAGGACAAGAAGGTTCTTTCTCCTATAGTGCATGCTTAAGACTGCATTCATAGAAAGATTGGTGGGGATATTTCTTTGGGCAGGACCTAGGTAGGAAGGTCTTACCTGGGTATCCTGCCTCTTAGCATAGTTTTTTAGACAGTAGAAAGCTCCCATCAACTCGGGTTGTATGAAATCCCATAATTTAACTGCTAACTCTGCCTATAGACAGCTTGTGTGAAGATCTGCTATAAGCTGGTTTTGAATGTTTGCAGGTGTCTGCATTGGTGACAATGTACAGTCATGAAGAGGACATTGACAGTGCAATTGAAGTCTTCACACAGGCTATCCAGTGGTACCAGCAATTCCAGGCAAGTCAGACCAGAGGAGCTAACGTGCAAGGTTTCATCTCAGTCTTTTCTATCTAGTCTGTGACTCAGTTTTTCCTGTTGATGCATAACCCAAGCAGCTCATCTGGTTGGGGGTTTTGAAGATCTGTTTTGTTGAGCATTCATTTTATTGCCACTTCATTATTTTAGACGTGTTGCAAACAGGAGCAGCAGCTCCTGTCATATTAGGAGAGTGCCCAAATATAGCAATCGCACTCTCACTGATTAGAAAAGGAATCATTGTGGAGCAGCAAGCTGCCTCATCCCATGCAGTTCTGCCTCACATCCTGCATGACAGAGTGCTAACTTAGTTCTCCTTGGCCAGAGCTGGAATCCATGCTGTGATAATGAGGAACTAATTAGGGCTGCTGTGTCTTTCAGCCAAAGTCTCCTGTCCATTTATCACTGATAAGAGAAGCTGCCAACTTCAAACTAAAGCATGGCAGGAAGAAGGAAGCAGTCAGCGACTTGGAGGAGCTCTGGAAGTGAGTTGGGTGGTTGCTGAGCAGATCTCCACCCTGCAAGCTGTCTGGTGCCAGACAGTGTCTGGCAATGTTGGCTGACTGGTGGCCATCCTGTAGAGTTGTCTTTGCACGGGGGCTTCAGTGCAAAGCCATATTTTGGAAGGAGTGGGGGTAATTAATTTCACTTGTAGCTGATACATACTTGAAAACCTGGTTGACTTGTCCCAGTGAAGGCTGCTTTGGGGATTGGGATGCATAATTTTTTCTAGTGCTACATAAATCATGGATGTCTGGGTTCTAGTTTTTGTTATGCACTTGGTAGATTGATTTTTTTTTAGGAGACTCTTAACTTGTGGGACCTGCTGCTGGGACCTGAGGAAGGTGTTTTGGTTTTTTTTAATTGCTTGTTTCATGATACTGTGGAGATGTTTGCACCTCCCTTTGTCCACACCAGGGGTCTTTGGTGATGTACTCTGGAGGAGACCACAGACTGACATGCCTATCCCCACCGATAGCAGTTACGGTGTAGCAGCAAGCACTGCATGGTGATATCAGTCTTTGGAATGAGCATGTACCCTGGTAACTTTGATTTTTTTTCTTTTTCTTTTTCCCCCTACAAAGGCAAAACCCAAAAGATGTGCATACTCTGGCACAGCTCATCTCTGCCTACTCCCTGGTGGACCCTGAAAAAGCTAAAGTGTATCCTTTTCACGGTAGTCAGAACAAAGAGAGGCGTCTGGGCATTGCTTCCTTGGATTTCATCTGTGTGGGGAATTTAGACACACTCTCACCTGATGAAAGGCAAGGAACATCTCCAGAAGAGTTACACATCCAGGTCACGTTGCCTGGAGCTGCATTATTTCCCTAAGTGATTTGACTGTGGGATCCCAGGACTCTTTTGTCTTTGGCCTCCATGTGTCTGAGAATTGGTAACTTTAATATTAGGTAGAACCAAAAATAGGAGCTCTTTAATGCTCTGGTAGCCAGACTCTGCCCAGTAAAATATGGCTGAGCTCTCACTGACCCAAAATACCTGATTCGCTTGCAGCTTTTGCTACCCTGAGCAACTTTCAGAAGTTGTTGCTTCTGTCCTCGTGTCAAAGAAGGGAAAAATGAGGCAGACAGTGATTAAGCAGCTCATCCTAGCTTGAGTAGGAGGCTGGTGAGGGAACTAGAATTAGCCCCATAGTCCTCTCTGGTGTCTGTGCTGCTGACAGGCCAGATTTGTTTAAGCCAGGGTTGCCTGTTGCTCTGGACAGACCTGGGTGCGTTATTTTTTCACTTGCTGGTTTGCATCCCTGAACTCTTGCTTTGCAGTCTTAGCAAACACTTGCCTTCCTCGGACACCATGTCACTGAAAGTAGATGTTGATGCGCTGGAGAACTCCCATGGAGCAACCTATGTTCGGAAGAAAGCTGGAAAGCTCACTGGAGACAACCAGCAGAAGGAGCAAGGGTAAAGCAGGCTGCTGTAGGTCTGAAGCTGTCATTCTGTGGGGTGGCACAAGAATCACACCTGGCATACTGGGAGTATTGCTGTAGAAGGCAGGCTGCTGGAAAGGGAGCCTGTTTAATTGCAAAGAACTTCAGGTAGCAGCAGACCAAGTTTTGGGAAACATGGGAATGGTTTAGATTCTTCCAGAGCTAGTTTTTAACTGACTTGTCTGCTGTTTCTCTTCTCACTTTTCAGACAAGGGGATGTGAAGAAGAAGAAGAAAAAAAAAAGAAGGGTAAGTTGCATTTCCTAACTGTTGACACATACAGGTCCAGAGAGAACACAAGATTTTTTTTTCTTCAAATAGCCAGCCTTCAGCTCCCCAGGAGCTCCCCCTTTGCTGGTACTGGGTCCCTGTGAAGTCAGATGTTCACAATGGGGCATCTTTTTGTGGAAGTGAGAACAACACCCTGGCAGCATGATGTGGATTGTTGGGCTCTTTGTGCTTCCTGGATATTGACATGCCATGTGTATCCCTTGATGATGCCTCCAAGTATGTTGACTCAAATCTCAGTTCCTGGCACTGGATATTCTGCAGGAAAGCTGCCCAAGAACTATGACCCTAAAGTGACTCCTGACCCTGAGCGGTGGCTTCCGATGCGAGAGCGTTCTTACTATCGTGGACGGAAGAAGGGCAAGAAGAAGGATCAGGTTGGCAAGGGGACTCAGGGTTCAACCACAGCTGGCTCCTCTGAACTGTAAGTACCAATGAGTGCAGGGCTTGGTATGGAGAATCGCTCCTGGGCAGCTTGGAGGGCTGGGTTTGTGCTGCCTTTGTGTGGCTGTGTCACTACACTAACTGCAGATAGTACAAGTGAAGCTGTACTTTGCCACTTGAACCTTCTACCAGCAGCTCTTCTCAAAGATCCTTATAGGTTGCTGAAGACCAAAATGATACGATAGGCATGCTTGAAGGTGCCAGGATGCAAACAAAATTCTCATAGCCTTTTCATGTGCTTTTCTTATCTTTGACAATGAGATGAATTTTGCATGCTTTTTCTCAAGCTATTTGCTTTGCTGCCTTTTGGCAGCTGGAGAACTGTTAGCCGTGGTTTAGGAAAATGCTGTACTTCTTTCTAAGTTGACACTGATTTTTTGAGCTGAATTGGGGTTTAGCGTTGTTGTATAAGGCCTGACAGCTGGATGGTGGCTTACCAGCATCTGAGAGAAGGAAGTGCCTCTAAAATAATAGCAATGCAGGGAATGGCCAGTGCTGTCTGATAGATAGTTTCTCCTTGCACAGCTGTCTTAAGATAGAAGCATGAAAGCTTTTTCTGGCACTGCTGGCTTGAACATTGTTTACTAGGAGAGCAGGCACAAAGATGCCTTTGTAGTTAAGGAGAGAGAAAGGATGTTGGGTTTGTACTGCTTAAGTGTGGGGGCCTGAAAGGCATCTTGTGTTTGCATAAGCTGTCACTGTCTATTCAAAAGTCAGCCTTGCTTTCATTGTTGGGGACTTAGACTACATAGTGAATATCTGTTAGAAGATGATTGCTGACTGCCCACCCTTTGAGACATGTTCCTGTCATCCATCAGCCCTTCTGTGTATGTCGAAGCTTGTTTAAATCTCCTTGTATGAGTTCCCTCCTATACATAATGCTACCTAATGCTGTCCTATGGGGCAGCTGCTGTTTGTCGACTTCCTGTAGTAGTACCACATCTTGTAGGTGGTTGTGAACCCATGTGGTGTCTTTTTCTCTCATCTTCCCCTGCAGGGATGCCAGTAGGACTGCCAGTAGCCCACCTACCTCCCTCGGCCTGGCAGCGTTGCAGCTGTGTCGGCCACAAGTAACGTCATCCCTCCAAGGCACCAAAAACCTGCTGGTGCTCCGGCCACCAAGAAGAAGCAGCAACAGAAGAAGAAGAAAGGGGCTAAAGGAGGGTGGTAAAAAGCAATATGTGTAACCTCCCTCCCTCAGTAGGTGATTCTGGTTGCAGAATAAAGGTCAAAAGCAAGTGCTGGTTAAAGACTTTTGGCATCCAGATCTCTGTTCTGCCTGTCAGTGGTCTGAGGGTAGATGGTCTTATATAGGCACCATGATGTGTCTGCTTACCAAGTTGCCCTCACTGTCCTCACATTTGCCCCCACTGTGACTTAAGGTGTTGCCATCAAACCCAAATGCAGCTGTTAATAAACTTGTCCATGTTGACAAACATTTAAAAGATGTGGAACAATCAAGAACTTGAACTATAGATGAATGCTTCTCTTGCATATGTTAGTTAAAGCCTTTAACAGATTTATCTGATGTGTCTGTGTGTAATGGAAGCACTTGCTTCTCATCCCCGTCAGTCACTGACCACCACATAGCACAAGTACGAAGGGTCTTGGAAAACAACATATGGGCTAGATTATACAGGAGGAGATTATCTGAAGGGGGTTGAATGATGTTGTTTGGAGAAACATAGCTAAGTGTGTGGCAGCTGACTCTGTCCCCTTTTCTGCAAGCCAGCTGCTTAGCAAAACAAGTGATAACACCAAGTGCCAGGTTGTGGTGTTGGGCTGCGCTGAAGATAACTTGAGTACTTCTCAGAGGGGAAGATGTGTCTGCTTTCCTAGCAACCCACCAGGTAGCCCTCAAGCATCTCAAACTTCTGGTTTGATCTGAGTAGTGGAAAACCATTTTTCCATACATGGACTTTCAACGGGTAGAAATAGCACCTTGGGGCTGGCTGTTCAGATGTCAGCCCCAAAAACCAAGGGCTTTTGTCCTGGAAGAATTTAAAGCAAATGCCTGACAAGGTGGGGAGCAAGGAAAATTTTGCTGTGGCTTAAAAATCCCAAACACCCCAGTCACCATGGAGTAGAAATCTAAGTACAATCCAGTCTTTATTACCTTAGCTATACAGCAGGAGCATCTGGAAAAGGGGGCTGAACGTGTGCTGAGCCCTGAGCTAGAGTAAAGAAGAGCAAAGCATAGAGGAAAACAGCTTTGAGTAGCTGGCAGAGTCTTGCTGCCAAACGAGTGCTGCATAGAAAGGATTGTTCTAAGTGACTTGCCTTATGTGCCTCTGTGTAGCCAGCAGCTGGTGACTAGGAGAGAGATCATGCTGTCTCGCAGTTTCTGGAGAGTGGTTTGGAAGGGAGATACTGGAGGAGATGGCAACTGTTCTCCAGGTGCCTTCTCTGGTCGAACCTGGCTGAAATGATAAGATGGCACTGCTGTAATGCTCACCAGGCTGCCTGGGCAATGCCTGCACTGTTTTCCCCGGAGATGAGGTACCCAGGCAGAAGCAAGCTGGGAGAAAATCCCATTGCGAAGGAGAGGGCGGCCGCAGCTATGGGAAAGCCGACTTCCTCTAACGGGGCAGAGCCACCTGACGTGGGGCGCTCAGCCGTAAGGGGAAGGGAGTCGGGCGTTCAGGGCTGCAGGGGGAGCTCTGTGCGCGTCCGGCTCTGCCTGTGTCCCGCACCGGCTCGGCCATGGGCACTCGCCTGCGGCTTGCCGCGCTCTGGGGGACGGCGCTGGCTGTGGCGGGCGGCGCGGTCGTGGCGGCCTGGGCCTGGGCCCGCCTGCGGAGACGAGCAGCGCCGCTCGCCGCCCGCCCTGCCGCTGTCGCAGCCGCCGCCGCCGATCAGGTACCGGGACCGCGTCGGGGATGCGGGCGAGGCCGCTGGGTCGGGGGCCGCAAACGGAGTCACCCTGGGCCTTTCAGCGGGGCCACGCCGACCCCTCTTGCCTCGGTGCGACCTGGCCCCGCCGCGCCCCTCGCGTTTCACGGAAGCCCCGGAGGGCGGCTATGCTTTAGGCCGGGGGAGGCGGCGGGGCCTGAGTCGGCGACGGGGCGGGGCGGACAGGCCGGGACCGCTGTCTGCGCTGTTCTCCCGGGTTGCGGGTGGTCTGGCCCGGCGGGCCGGGGCTGCGGGTGCCCCTGGTTTCCCATCGCCTGACCTGCGCGGCGGCTGGCAGCCCAGCCTGCACCGACCCCCTCTTGACAGTGAGGTGGCTTTAGCTGTTTCTTTCAGACCCCTTGTTATCACTTCTTTTCCCCCTCAGTCCGGCTTCACACAAGCTCCGGCTGCCTGGCTAAGTGTGCTGCCCCTCTCTTTGCAGGGTAGAGGGCACAGCAAGCAGATACTGGTGCTGGGCCTGGATGGGGCTGGGAAGACCAGCGTTCTCCACTCCTTAGCAACTAACCATGTGAAGCGCAGTGTGGCTCCCACCGAGGGCTTCAATGCCATCTGCATCAACACTGAGGAGTCCCAGCTGGAGTTCCTGGAGAGTGAGTGAGCCTGTATTACTACGGAATGTAAAATAAGTTCCTATCCTATGCTTCATGTGCTCCTTGTACCTGCTACGATAATGTGAAGTGATTAGTTTCTCTTTGGGGACTCTGCTTTCCCATCCTGCTTCTTGAAGGAGGTGAGGAAGTCTGTGTTCATTCAGTCCAGTCCTCTAGGGAGTTGTTCCTGGAGGGAGTAGGGCAATAAGGCTGATGGTGTGAAACCAGCCCAAGGCAGAGTTGTCCCCACTGAGCCTTGTGTTATGGTCTGTAGCCATTATGTGTTGTACATATTTTTGATGCTTATGCCTGGCAAATGACAAGAATGGAGAAGGAATAAAAATAAAGTGGTTAAAGAAGAGAGGAGGAAATTAAAAGCTTTATGCCCTTTATGTTCAAAAGCCTCCTTGGTGGTGTTTTGTAGTCTTTAATGGCTTTTGAACGTCTGTAATTTTTTGCTAAACATTGTGATGTCCTTAGCACTGATTTTTGGGTGTTGCCTGTGCCTGCAGAAAACATCTCCTGTGGTGGTTTTGGAGTGTCACAGCTGTTCTAGGTGCAGCTAGCTGATAGGGAAGGTAGAGGCTGTGGAGTGAGGTCAATCCCTGGTACCGAGAGGCTGCTATCCTAACCTCATCAGTGCCCACTTTCTGTGGAGGCAGAAGCTGCTCTTCCTGCTGTTTCTGCATTGTGCTGTACCAGTGCTCAACTGGCTTAGCTGGCAGCTAGCCCATAGATACCTCCATACCTTTGTCAGCAAGCCTGAAGGAGTTGTGCTGTTCCAAGGTAAGTCTTTGGGTTATGTGGGTGAGACTGCCAAGGCAGAGTTTCATTCCCAGTCCTACTGACAGAGGAGTCTCTGGTGTGTCTTGGGGAAATCATCTTTCCAGAGATACTCTTAGTTTGTGCTCATCTCCTAGTAGGTAAGAGATACCTGTGTTTCTACCTGGGAGATGCTTTGTGTAGCTGAGCCAAGAGAAACCCACAGTATCTCTGCTCCTGCCTGGAGATGGCCTAGGCCCAGCTCTGTGCACCCCACAGCAGAACCTTGTTGTTTCTGAGTCATCCTTCCCTCTCTGGTCCAGGTTGGTAGTGACTGAGATGTGATGGCTGCGATCTCACCCATGGGAAATGAAATGTCTCAGGCCAGTTTCAGCCAGGTAAATCCATGCATGGCTCTCTAATCTGGTTACTTATCCAGTCTGTACCATTGCCTAGTCTAGGGGTTAGCAGCCTGTGCTGTGATCACATGGCACAAGATGATCAACTGACAGCAGGGTTTTTAGTTTGCTGTCTTAAACTGAAAACTCTTCTTTTTGTACCCTCATATTAGATAAGTGGGTGGTATCTTGCTTGTGCAAGGGGTAGGAGCTCCAGGTTTCTGCTGAGTTCCTATTGGTTTATAGGAAAAACAAAATAACAAAAATCTTCTCTGTGAGGTTGCTGACCCCTGGGTTATGCTATGCATGAATGCACTTACCAGAGGAAACAGTGTTGAGCCCCCAAAATATCCCAGTACAGAATCAGAGGCATCTATCCCAAGCGCAGTGTGTCAGTCAGCCTTTAGGCTCCTTTCCACAGCGGCAGAGTTGAGGTTCTGCCTACGGATACACTGGGGCTCTTGAAGAAGAGGCAAGCCAGCCCTAGCAGAGACATTGCTCCCTTTTCTGCGTTATTTAAACTACTGAATAGAAAGCAAAATTGCTTTGAAACAGAACAGCCACTAAGGGCAGCAAAAGGTGTCTGACTAGCAAACCAGTGTTGAAAAGAGCTCCTGTATAAGGCAGGAGACAATTAAGGGAAGCCCAAATGAATTGCCTTGAAAACTTGCTACTTCTGGGAGACTTGCTAATGCTTTTCGAGTACCTTGCTGCTCTTGAGTAAGTGGTTCTGCAGTGTACCTAGGAGAAGACTCAGCTGAAGACACATCTGAAATATTCCTACTGCTATTAAATTCAACAAACTACCCTACATGGGAAGAACAATCTCAAGCAACTTGCTGCATATTGTTTCACCATGGAACTGTTGTAAGGCCTGGTTTTGAAGGTAGACTTCTTTCTCTGTATGCAGGAGAGAAGAGGTTAGGTAGAAAATGGATTCTTGACAAATATGTCTCCCAAGGACAACCTGAAGCGTCTGCTGGGGCTTGATTTTTCTCTCTTCCTAAGCACCTCTGGTTATTGATGGTATGAAAGCTGTAGGAGTTTTGAACTAGATGCTAGTGTCATACAAATCTGATGAGAGAGTTCTCCCTACCTCAGTGCAAAATTTCTTTGGAAATTGTAGACCTGCTTTATCTTGAGATGGTCATGTAGAGATAGGTTATGTGAGGAGATTCTTGCATGGTGTTTATGGACACAGAAACTCCTCCTGCTCTCCTTCCTTACTTGAAATCAACACCCAGCAATGCAGAAAGCAGCCATAAACCCAGAATCCTCCCAAAATAAGAGCTTAAAATGGAAAAGTTGGTGGGGTTTTTTGTTTGTTTGGGGTTTTTTGTTGGTTTTGGGGGTTTTGTTTGTTTGTTTTGGTTGGTTTGGGGTTTTTTTCCATAGAGCATACACATATGCCTGCATGGGGCTTGACTGGGGAAAATAAAGCTATTTCCAGTCTCATACACTGTAGCCCAAATACTTTGATTTTTTGGGTATCTCAGATACCTTGAGTTTTCAGCCCAGGGCCTGCTGTCTGGCACCTCTGGGAGCAGTGCTGCTTGGATTACTTGGTGAATCATGTGCTGTTGTCTTCTCTTCCAGTTGGGGGCGGTGAGTCTCTGCGTTCCTACTGGAAGATGTATCTCCCAAAGTGTTGCTGTTAGTCTATGTTGTGGACTCGGCTGATCATGCCCGACTGCCTATGGCGAAACAGCTGCTTCATCAACTGATCCAGAACTACTCCACCCTGCCAGTGGTGGTTCTAGCCAACAAGCAGGTAAGAGTTCCCTTTTGCTAGCTGAGCTTGGGCTGGCAGCAGCTCTGAAAACGGCAACAAAGCCTTTCAAAGGAGGCTTCATGCCTTTGTGAAAGCTACATCTCTGGGGGCTGAGGGTCTTTCTGGGACACCCGTGAACCTTGAAAGAAAAGCTGAGGTTGTATTTTGGATCTTCAAGATGCAGGTCCTGTGCTCAGAGAGTGTTTAATCAGAGCTGTGGGTGGACATGATACTAAAAGCTAATTGCAGAGTTGGAATGTTTGAGAGCTACAAGGGAGACCCTGGTTTGACCTGAAGTGAGGTTTTGGTTCTAAATGTCTGTCGAGAAGTATCACCTAGCAGCAGCTGCAAATTTAAGCACCATTGTTTGCCTTCAAATTGTCTGGTTAGTTGCTAAGGTTGCTGCTGAAGCATGAGAGGAGAGCAGCTTTCCTCAGAAGGCAGTGCTCTTTCCTAAGATCTTTGTGAAAGTGTCAATGACTGGTGCTATACTTGGCATAGAAGTGTGCCTGTGGTACAGTCAGGTGATAGAATAGCCCAGGGATTGTAAGCCCAGATTTTCTTTTATGAGGGCTGTGTGCTCAGTTTGTTCTGTGTTGTTACTTCCTAAATTTCTAGTAACTTAAGTATGTTACTAGTAGTTGTTTATGTTACTCTTGAATGCAAGTGGAGGCTTTGGCTTCTTCAAACACAGGTGCTAGTACTCAGTCTCTAGGTCCTGGAGTCAAAAACACTGATGGTTTGGGAGGTGCACAGGGAATGACTCTTGTAGGTTTGCCCTTTTCTTGTAACTCTGTGTTGGGTGCCTGGAGTCTTAGACCTGCAAGACTTTTGTCTGCCTGATCACAGTATCACCAAGGGTGGAAGAGACCTCAAAGATCATCGAGTCCAACCTGTCACCACAAACCTCATGACTAGACCATGGCACCAAGTGCCACATCCAGTCCCCTCTTGAACACCTCCAGGGACAGTGACTCCACCATCTCCCTGGGCAGCACATTCCAATGATGAATGACTCTCTCCATGAAGAACTTCCTCCTCACCTTGAGCCTAAACTTCCCCTGGCGCAGCTTGAGACTGTGTCCCCTTGTTCTGGTGCTGGTTGCTAGAGAGAAGAGACCAACCTCTTCCTGGCTACAGCCACCTTTCAGGTAGTTGTAGAGAGCAATGAGGTCACCCCTGAGCCTTCTCTTCTCCAGGCTAAACAATCCCAGCTGCCTCAGCATCTCCTCATAGGGCTTGTGCTCAAGGCCTCTCACCAGCCTTGTTGCCATGCTCTGGACATGTTCAAGTGTCTCGATGCCCTTCCTAAACTGAGGGGAAGGAAGGTATCAATGGTCTGATGTTATTACCAGACTCACTGGAGTTAGAAGAAACAGAACTGTATCCTCATTTCTTTGTGAAGAATTAGATTAAGGTTAAACTTTTTTTTTTTCCCCCTAAAGCATTTTAGGGCATGGCAACTTGATCTCACAGAAGGAACATAAAAATAGTGTCCCCAGAGCCTTTGAGACCCCACCCCTCCCTGGACAAAGTCAGCAGCTCAAAGCAGGAATGGTTCGTCAACCTCTTGCAACTAACAAGCTTGTTCTGTTTTTGTGTATCAGGACCTTGAAGGGGCCTATTGCATCACCGATATCCACGATGCTCTGGCACTGTCTGATATTGGGGATGAGAGGAAGATGTTCTTGATTGGTACCCATGTGGCAGAAGATGGCTCTGAGATCTCCTCCAGTATGAAGGATGCCAAGGAGCTGATAGCACAGCTGGTTTTGGAATCACAGTGACAGTACTTTTCCTGCAATGTGGCACTGCTAGTTGAGGGAGAGGTGTTACTGTATGGTCAGTTTGTTCTGTGGCAACTGAAATGTAGAGGTATCTTTTCCTTGTGAGTGTGAAATTCCTCTGAAAATGATATGTAGCTGGTAAGAAAATCTAATTTATAGTGGTTTGAAAGTACATTTGAAAAGTAGTCTATTTTTTAGTGTATTTGTAGGGGAAAGTTAATCTCTTGAACAGCAGAGTTAAGGGGATGTATAGCTTAGATGGGTGGTGATAGCTTCTTGTCAGGTGGAAATCAATCTTGTCAGGACTTTAGTGAACACAGCTGTATCCAGTCAATTTAACCTGGATTGATGTCTCAGGATTAAATGGAAATGTTTATTTCACGAGTTTTACAGGACCCTCTTAACAGTGTTGTTCTGTTGAGACCTCACTTCTTCATGATGTCAGAAACCTGAAGTGCTGCTTGTGACTAGTATTTTTGACAGTGATAATTTTTGTTGTTGCTTTATCAGAGGCAGCTTTCCAGAGAGTGGCAAACTAACCTCTGGAAATTGGATTTGCTACTGCTGCTTTAGTGGGTAAGAACAAGAAAATGAAAGCAGTAAGACATTATTTCTGTGTCTACAGAGAAAAAACAAAACAGTGCAATTTAAGCTAGTGAATGGAAGCATTTAAGTTGAATTAGCACCAAAGAAGGGAGATGCCTCCATCATGCTCAGCAGCTTATGTGGGTTTATTCCAGGTTGTCTTCCAGAAAGCAATCTTGCATGTGAAAAAAATGTTGTTTTTAAAGAGATGTCTGTTAGCACAGCAGCAGGTGAGGAAGATGAGTTGCTGATGAGCATCACCCTCCCAGTGTCTTTCTAATTACACTCCAACAATGTGATCCAGAAGCAGCGATGTGAAGGACCTGCTCTGTGGCGCGATCATTGTACGCAGCGTTGACGGTTTTGTCCCTTGGAAAAGACACATAAAGCAGACGCTGTTACCCTGCCCACGGTCCGGGCCTCATTTACTCGCACGGGGCGCGCTGCAGGAGGCCGTTTAGGGGCAGCCGCTAGTAAAGGCGCGTCTTGCTCAGCCGGGCTACCTTCCCCTTGCAGGGGCCAGCGCCTGCCACCCCGGGGTCCGGCAAGGAACGGCCTGGCAGGGAACGTTGCCGGGACGACAGGAGCGCGTGCCATGGCGGCGGGCGGGCGGCGCGCCGGTGTGTGTGGAGGGGGCGGCGGGGGCGTTGCCCTGGCACCGCGGCGCCGAGAGGTGCCCCGAAATGGCGCCTCCCCTCCCCGTAGTGCCGGTGCGGTCCCATCTCTGTCCCCTTCCTCTCTTTTAAAAGCCAGCGAGCTGGTTTGTTCGGCCACAAAGTCCCAGTTTCATACAGCCACCGTCGCTCCGTGGCCCTTCAAATGTCTCTCTGAGGTTGCTGAAGGCAATGGCAACGGGTAGCTGCCCGAGCAAGATCTGCAGTGGCTGTAGGTGCTCCTCCCGGGAGGAGCACGCTGGTGAGGGGACGAGGTGCTGCATACCTGCAAGTGCACTGCTGTGCTGCTGCATCGGGAAGGTACCAGCGAAAACCAGTATAAGTGACTGCCAAGCGCTTGTATCCCAAAAAGATGCAAAAGGTTCATCTTGTTTGTGCTCATTTTCCAATGAAGAGCAGGCAGCCCAGCCTGCAAGTGTTACTGAGCCTTTAAGTTCATCTCTGCTTCACTCTGGAGTTCCCTGTTGCTTGCCTGAATACTCATGTGACTGGTAAGAAAACGTCCCAGCCCCGGCCTCCTGGCTGAGTGTCCAGGCCATGCCCCACATCTGTTTGAGAGGGCTTGGTCATGGATTTACACAGAGCAGCATGTTGATGTATCGAATGGCACTGTGATGAACAGAGGAAATTATGCCTGGGTTTGTCCTTCCTGTTTCTCTTGATAAACAACATCTGACTGTCCTGCCCCTTCACAACAGAACCCTTTTCTTTACAAGCAGTTGATCTCAGAGAGTTGACAGACACCCCCAAGCTATGGGTCTGTGTGAGCTCAGGCAGCACAGGGGAGGTGTTTCTGTGTCTAGCTGCAGCAAGGCCTCTTTCTCTGCTGAGAAGCATGAATGGGATCAAATACAAAGGTTCTCCTGGGCCTATCCCTTTGTCAATGAAGTGGCTTAACTCCAACCTGCAGAACTCCTGCAGGTGCATCCTGTGGGTGTGCCTGTCTAGCTTTTGCCATGATAAATGAGTAGAAAGTAATCTTTTGTAATTGGAAAAGCCCAAACAACTTAATGCTTGTCAAGTAAGTTGAGTGACTTGATTTGGACATACATCTGATTCATTGCTTGGCTGGATCGTGATGCACGCTTTGCATAGCAGCGTCCCAGCCAGTGGTGTGGGGATATAGGGCCATGTATACTTTGTGCTAGATTTGGCTGTGACTATGTGGTGGATCCATGCCAGCGGTGGAGTAAAAGCAACAAGCCTGCCTGCAGGGAGAGGGTGCCACCTCTGAGATATAGCTAGGCTGAGGGGACACCTCCATGTGCTAATCCTTCACCTCCTTGCACCTTCACAAGGAAAAGCATCTGAGGAGCTGCTTGACAATGAACAGCTGAAACTGTTTTTTTGGCTCACAAAATGATGGCTGACTTCCAGAACATGTCCCATCTTGAAGTGGTAGCAGGAGGCCAATGTCCCACAGGCAGTTCCTTCAGTGGGAGCTGTGTGTTTGCAGTGTTGTGACCCATGGTTAGGAGCAAATGGGGAGATAAATCAGCAATCATCTTACAGGGAGTGTTTGGTGAGGATGCTCTAAGAGCAGCCTGCCATTCCAAAGGTGTTTGTGGTGCTGAGCTCTCTGGCAAGCTTTTGGTAGGGCTCAACATCTCACTAGATGTATCAGCCCCATCAGAGAAACCACAGGTGTGTCTCCAAAGCAGAGACCATTTTATGTCAGCAAATATCTCTTTCTTGGTGTCCTAGCTCCCCTCTAGGGTGGCACTGCCTTATTACTGGGGATACTAAGCAGAGAAGCAGTTCCTCAAGTACACACCTTCTGTCCCTTTTCCATGGTTGGCCACTTCCACAGCTGCCTGCATTGTATGGTGTTTTCCCAGCTGTGAGGAACACAGCAGTACCAGTGTGTGGTATGGGCTTGGGCCATGTCACCAGGGAGTTCTGCAACACACTTGTGGCACTGGCATCGTCTTGTTTCCTTCTTTGTGCTCCGGCTCACAAAGCACAAGCGCTTCCCACCCACTGGGATTTTAGGCAGGCCTGGGACATTTGAGCAGCAGGAGCAAACAGCAGTATCTGATCTTCCTGAAAGGTTTTGGTCTGATGAATAGTCAGTAAAAAACATTGCACTGCTACTGGTGGGGCACAGACCTGGCATATTCCTGTGTCTTTTTAGCTCCTAAGACCTCTGTACTAAACAGACTGAAATAAAATGATAAATAGAAAAACATGTCTTCACCTGTGATCCTAAAGCCATGTGGGAACAATACTGTCTCCATGGTGCCTTTTAGGAAACCACAGGGATGTTAATAACAGGTGTTTCTGTTCGTTTGGTCTTCTGTGGGCTAGGAGATCATCTATCTTCTACCTTTTGGGGTTGCATGGAATGTTACTAACCAGAAAAATACCTTCCCCCACTCCCTGCCTTATCCCAAAGGGACCCTGCAGTGTGGGCAGAATTGCAAATTAATGTCTCTGCAATCCAAGAGATAGCACAAAAATCCGTGGGCTGAGTTCACCAGATTAAATGGATGGAAAGTTACTTGGAGAGAGAGATCCCTTAAATGTGCTTGCAAGGGATGCCTTGCGAAAGAATGGGTGTTAAAGAGTGTGTTATGGCTTGGAGGACAGCAGTAGCTTGTTTATCCTTTGTTGGTTTAACAGCATGTTTGTACTTTTGTGCAGCTTTGACAGGATTAAAAACCTTGCAAAACCCAAGAAAGCAGCTTGTGCACATGACCCCAGGTAAGGAAATGGCGAGATGCTCCTCGCTTAAGGGTTGGGGACTGATGGGGCCTCAACTGGTGGAGGCCCTTTGTCTTTGTTTTGCTACTACTTTCCTCTCAGGAGAAGAAGTGGTGTGTGAAGGGCTCTCTTCAAGTTGCATTTTCATATTTTCAATCCAAAGACTGGGCTTGACCCAAGTCTTGCCTTAGCTGCCCCATAGAGATGTTGTGGGACAGGATGGTGCTGTGGTACAATTAGGCTGGACCTCACTGGAGCTGCAGGCTTCTGTACACTGCAGGACTGTGATGGGTTGAGGCAGTCCCCCTCCTCACCACAGGCAAAAATAACAACTCAGACAAACGGATTGCAAAAGTGATGGAAAGTTTAAATGAAAAGCAGTGAATGTTTACAGAAAGCCAGAAGCAGAGTGACAAAAGAAATCCCAAAACAGTCCCAGGAAGATCCCATCCACACCTGGAGGTACATCCAAGACCCCCAGGGCTCCTTCTTCCCCCCTCCCCACTGCTAGGCTAGTCTCAGCTGGCCAGATCTGAGACTGCCCTTCCCCCTGTGACCTTGGGCCTAGCCAGGCCCATGGCCAGGAGACAACATCTCCCCCATTACCGGGTGACGGCGAGGAAGAAAGAGGAGATGCTTAGGCCTCTCACTGGATCTTATAGTGGTGCAGAGAATTCTGGTAGAAATACCCAATTTCCTGTGTCCACCCACTGGGCTGGACCTCTGGACACAGGAAGCACCTCATGGAGCAGGGGGCACCCAGCCCAAACTGCAACAAGGACACAGTTCAGTTTTAGGAACAGAGTTGCTGTCTGCGTTACAGGGTCAAGCTATGGCTTGACAAGCCAGGGCCACAATCTTTTGAAAATGTCTTTTCTCTGCTGTCTGGTGTCACTGTACTTGAAAAAGACTCCACAGGTCCATCATCCTGCTATTCCATGTCCTGACTACTCCAGTATCCTCCCCCACCACAGCTTCTCTCTTCGTGGTGGATAAGCAACTCCAAATTTGCTTTGGACACAGAAGAGTAACCACTAACATGCTGTAAAACCTCACCCACTTTCCATGGCACACCCTGACCATAGCATTATTTTTTTTTTCTGTCATACCTGTGGTATAGTTAGGTGGTAATGGTGAGGCAAGAAAAATGCCATCATGAAACTCCCCAGGCGTTTCAGAGATGTAATGAAATGACCCTTTCTGCACACCCACTGGTAACTGTAATACCTAATTCATCACTTGCAGTCTCTTTTTTTTTTTTAATTGACAACAACCACCTGGACTGAGTTAGGACGTTTGGTTCCAGAGATGATGAGGGATCAGGGGATCTCAACAGCACTTTACAGCTTCAGCAAGCCATAGGGACTGTGTGTGCCACGTTCTAGGCAGAGAAGAGAAAACCCCAGGAAGCACATTTCACACACGCATGGTTCTAAAATTTCATATCCTTGCTGTTGTTGCTAGGCTCATGTGGGGCAACCAAGAGACTATCTGGCCCCTCTCACGAGGTGCTGTGTCAGCTCGACTATTCCCAAGAACAGCAGCACTGGCCAAGCCCAAGAAAGATTTTAGCAAGAACCAGTGCAGGTCAGTGATGTGGTAGCTCATCCTGGGGCAGCTGTGGTAGCTCAGAGGGTGCTCTCTAATCAGGGAATGCCCTGGCTCCCTGGGGAAGGGGAGATGCTATCTCCTTTCCTGCTACGGCTGCTCCACAGGGAGCTCCATGCCACTGAGACCCACAAGGCTGTACTGGTGCTTGGAACAGGGGCCACCTGTAGCAGAGATGGCTGTGGGAGGGCCTTTTGCAACATGTGGTGGTTGCTGCTCTGATTAGAGCTCTGGGTTTGGATCAGCTGCCATTGAAGTCAGTCTTGATCTCAGTATGTAAGCATGTGGGTTTGTGTTCCTATGATGTGACCAAAAAACCCCACCTAACTAACAGCTTTGTTTGGGAAGCAGAAACATCATGTACGTGCATGCTTTGACAGAAACATATATGTGTCACATCTGTGCATACAGAAGGACTGTCTGTCCCTAAGGTTTTCCCTGTCTGCAATGGGAATACTGATACTGATGCTGTAATGCTGATGCAGCCCAGCCAAGCACCTAGCGGTCCCCTGCATCCTCTTGGAACCTGGCCTAAATCTTGAGGATGAAGGTTAGGACATGCTATGAACAGAAAAATCTTGCACCATCCTGCTGACTGGAAGGAATCCAAGTCTCTTGCCTTGAGTTAAAACTCTGCTATCACTACATGGTGGGAAAACTAGCCTGTATGTTGGAATAGGAGTGAAAAATTATGTAAAAAATGTAAATGTCAGTGGCATTGGGTGCTGCTGCATTACTTGATGCAACTCATCTGTAGCTCTGTGGGAGGGGTTGAAGCTTCTTTGTAGCCAGGATCGTGATTGCTTGTCTGTAGTAAGTCCTAGCAGTGAGAATGGAGATTAAACAGTCTTGCCCTCTTGGCTTTCCTCTTCCTGAAGGGATGTCAAGACACACATTTATTGTACTGCTACTGTCATCTGTTCAGAGGCTCTCATCCTCCTGAGACCTTCTGCCTCTGACTAACAGTATCTGTCAGACAGCTCTTTTTGCCTTTCTGCTCATCCCTGCTCATCCTTTCCCTGGTGATGACAGGCATCTTCCAACAGTTGTGGCTGATGGGAAGCTGGATGAATGTGCACTAGGGGAGATCCCAAGACAAAAGGATCTGCAAGAGCAAAAGGTGCTATTAAGCCATTGAGACAAAGAGATTGCTAAATTGGCAGAGCTGAACAACAGAGGTGCTGCCAAGATTATGTTGTGGAGTGGCTTCTTGAAATGGTAAATTTGAAAACAATGCACAAAGCATGCTTAAAAGAGGACTCTGCATATATAAATGTGATTTACCTTTAAAGTCAGGAAATCTCAAGTATAAATGCCCATTTGTTCGTGGCTTTTCCCGGTGCACTGATGCCAGCTTTTGTACATGCAGCAGACATGGATGTTTAACTGGACTTAGCAGACCATCTGCCAGGATCACATTCTCTGTCATTTGCCTTTTACTAACTCCTTTGTCCTGTTCCTTAAAACCCCTCTTTGTGTACAGCTGTGGACGGGAATCAACAATCTGGGAGCGGCCCCCAGTAGCAGATTTTGGCTTCCCTTCTGATCGGCTGCAGAGGTTGTCTGAACCTAAAAAATGCCAAGCTGCTTACCTGCAGCAAAGGTGAGAGACCAGAAAGTCTGTAGGGTGCTACAGGTAGGGTCTTGGGTCATATAGCATCCTATAACAGCTTCAAAGTCATAAATACAGCAACAGAAGGTGGAGATAACGGAGTGTAAAATGCAAAGCAGGAACTCTGCATAGGGAATAGGATCCCGAAATTCTCTTACTGGTTTAGTAGGTTCTACTCTAGAAGTGGCCATGAGACAAGGCTGCCTTATACTGCAACAAACATAAGTCTTAAACACCCCAGCTGCAGCCTGGTTTAACCAGTGGGTGGGGATATCTGTGAGTAATGGTACCACAACTTCCTGCTTCCAGACCTCGCCAGTCCCCTGAGTGGCTCGTGTCACCAGCTGCACGGGGGTATAAGGCCTCCCCACGGATTCTGGAGCTTGCTCTGCCTAAGGTGCTGCACCCAGAGTTCCTGCCAGCCAGAGAGGTGAGGAGGTGGTTGAATAAGATTTGGAGGAGACAGTGATGCAGCAAACTGTCCTGAGTTTTGGCACCCTGTTTCCTGCCCCTTGATGTGCCCAGTGTTTGCAATGGAGAGAAGCTATCTGGTTCTGCTAGAGTTCGTGGTGCTGAGAGAAACTGCCTTTTCAGAGCAAGAGGCTGTCTTTGGAAATCTTTCTGCTGAGAGGCAGAAAACAGACTGGACCAGCCTAGAATAGCAAGAGAGCCAAGGGGAGCATCTGGGCTGCATCCCTTGATAAAACAGCCTGGGAAAGTGGAGAAACCTGATGGGAATGACATGTTTAGCTCCTAGGGAGTACAGTCATGTTCGTAGTTGGGCAGCTGTGCTCCTGTTTGTGTATTCAGGGAGCAGGAGCCTGCAGACACCATGTATATTTTAACAGTGTTTTACCAGAAGCCTAATGTAGTGGTGAATTTGTTATTTTGGTCCTTTTAGGCAGGTTCTTGCATTGGCTGAGGTGAAAGGGCTTGGGGCAATCTCAGATTGTGCTCATTTCCATGGCAAAAATGAGGTTTTCTGGCTGCAGTCTCTGGGCTGGGCAATAAGGGAGGCTGTGCTGGAGCAAGCCTTGGCATCAGTCACCCTGGGAAAAATAGGGGAAGAAGTCCTAGGCAGGAGCAGTAACCACTTTTGCTGTAGGAATGCAGTTAACTGCACCAACATTTTGACTCAAATCTGAGCATCCTTGATTAGCAGGGAGATTATTTGATTCAGGCAGGAATATGAATATGAAAACACTACTCTGGACTTTTACTTGGCTAGATAGGCTCTCATTATAGACATTTCTCTCCTGGCTCTGAGTGGGTGACAGCTGGGCAAAAACATAATATTGGCTAGGACCTACCCCAATAGCATCATAATTACCTTGTAGGTCGGGTGAAAGAAAAATAACAGGTGCTGGGAAATGTGACCATGTATGCAGAGGAAGGGTGCTGGGGGCTCATCCCTTTGAGGGGGAGTGTGTCCCTGTGGGCTGCTGTGGTTGTGTTCTGTGTCTGGACATCTCTTCCCCCATTCTGAACCCATGCAGGTGCCAACACATGTTACAAATGCTGCAGCCTTAGCCAAAGCATCTTCACGTTTACAGCTTCTTGCAAAGCCCCGGGTCAGGGAGGTGAACTGCTGCTATGAGAACATCTGTCCTGAAGCTGTCATTCGTCCGGTAAGGCAGCATCACCCAGGATCACACATGGTAGGGCTGTCAGGGCACAGGTGCTCAGTTGCTGGTGTCTCTGTTCATGGCAGCCCTGAATGTGCTGCTGTCTGTGGAGCTGGTGTAGCTGCTTCCTGGGCTGCAGACCAGGACTTGTCTTTCTTTTGGAGTGTGCACTGTCTCCCAGCAGATCCCCAGAGAAGAGCAGACTCATGCCTAGCCTTCAACTATGGGCATGGGGAGAGAGTGACAAGTATCTAATTGGTATCTCCAGTGCTGGGGGATGTGTTGGAGAAAGCACTATGGATAAGAGGAGGCTGGAAGGGAGGTTATGTGACTGGCCACGCAATGATTTCTCCTTCCACAGCTTGTGTGGTGCCTTGTATGGCTGTGGACAGGATTGTGTCCCATCTGTGTGAGGTCAGTGACTGTGAGCCTGGATACACTGAGTTGCAGGGTAGTCATCCTTGAATGCCAAGAGAACCTGTGAGGATCTTCACATTTTTCCACAGGTTTCCAAGTTTTCTCTGGAGGCAATTGCAAGCCCTCGGATCCTGGAGCTGGCTAGGGCAAAAGGATTGCATTCTAACTACGTGCCCCTGCGGGATGTTGAGTGGCCGGTGACAAAGGCTGCAAAGCATGCAGTGGCCACACCAAGGCTGGTGGAACTGGCCCAGCCTTGCAAAAGGTAGGAGCTACTTTCCTGCTATGAGGAAATGATCACTGGCAGCCCATTTGGTGCATGCCATGGCACCTTGCTAATTAGCATTTGTCCAGCGTGATTAAGTCACTGCTCATCCACTTCCAAATGCATAAACTGTATGTGTCTGAATGTGCTAATTCTGCATGAATTATGTGTTGCCTAGCATGTAACTGGCCTCATCCTGAGCTGTGTGAAGTGCTGGGTAGGATGTTTGCAGAGACTAAGAGAATGCCTGGCCATGGTGGCTGTGGCAGCTTCAGTGAGAGATGATCAATCCATCTCACTAGCATCCTGGTGACAGCAGTGGAGACATGACTGCACTTGTCCTTCCTTGAGAGTGAAGAGCAGGGTTCAGGTGGAGGTGTGTCAGCTGGCAGGCAGTTTTGAGAATTGGCTCTGCTCCCATCAGAAATGACCAACACTGTCCTCACTTCCCTAGGCCTTCTATGAGCTCAGCTCAGTTCAACCCAGATGCATTCACAGTGAAGGAGACTGCTAAGAGGGCAACTTGTTCTGCTCGGATCCAAGAGCTGGCTCGTCCAATACAGCGCTGATCTCCCTAAGAAACACAACCTGCTGCTTGTGCCAGCTGTCCCCATCACCCCTTGGAACATCACCCTTTTTGAGCTGTGTTGGAAAACCTTTTTGAACAAGGTGCAGAGGCAGCACCCAGCAGGAACATTTTCTTATGAGCAGCCACTTTTCTGGGCTTATCCAGGGAGTTAAATAAAATGGTTGTTCCTTGAACAAAACAGTCACCAGGGGAAATGAACAGAATTTGGCTTAATGTGGGAAGCCTTGGGTTAGATCTCGAGTTTATCACTCTGCTTATTTTTTGCTGTGATAGTTAAGCAATGAAACAACTGCTGGAGAAAGACACCACAGGAACTGTTCTTACTCATAAGTAAGTGTGGAGAACCAAAGCCAATGATGTGCAGTAGATTGATGTAACACAGCACCTGACCTCGGGTTTCAAAATCTTTGCTAAAGTTTAGTTATGTGCTTGTGACAGAAGTAGAAGCACAAAAGGCTGCAAATTTTCAGATTCATGACTGAGTTGATAAAGTGCAAAGCTTTAGTAATGCTTTATTAAGGTGGAAACACTGTAGGAATGCTGGGGTGGCATGTGCATTGGAATTGGGCTTGGATTTGTGGCCCATTTTCTGAAGTGCCTGGAGAATGGGCAGATCCAGCCTTTTGCTTTGCAGGCATCTTAGGTACAAGTTATAGAGCCTGTGTGGCTCAGATACTTAGTTGTGTGACCCTGGGCAAAATAATAGTGCTCTGCATTGTGGTTTTTGGAGCCTAACTCAAAAAAGCACAGTTCCCCTCACTCTAAGGAAGAAGGCATATTGCAAAGATCTCAGTCTTGAAGCAAATATATTGGTGCCAGACTCTGCAGGGCAAACTCAGCTCCAGGCAGGTCTTGGGGTGAATCAGTTTGGCAACTAGATTGCAGGAGAATAGCATGGCTTGTGTGGGACGTGGCACAGGGAGATTGCTTTTATCTGATTCCTAGGAGTTCAATGTGCTTTGCACTGGCAGCCTGGCCACTGGTGAAGATACTGAGGTCAGAGCAATGCTCTGCAGCAAGGGACAAAAGCCATAAATGAAAGCATATGGCAGTTTCAGTGCCAAGGTATCTTAATCTTCCCTGTGTTAAGCTGATTCTCCTTCCAAAGGAGTAGAAGCAGGTGACCACAAATCAGAAGAGGATTAATCAGAGGATTCACTAATTGATTCAGTAATCCACTAAGAAGGGGATTTTTGAACCCTTTTGAACAAGGTTAGGCCACTGGACAATGGGTCTGATTATTTGCTAGCTTAGGCATTGTCCTGTACCCAGTATGGGTGAGAGCCTGGGATTTGTGCACGAGCCGCAGTGCAAGTGCGTCCCTCAGGATTGAGAATGGCCAAGAAGGCAGCTGGGGTCTGACCCCCCCCCTCACTGCAGAGAAACTGCAGAACCATCATTCTTTTCCACCTTGGGGCTTGGGGGTATGCACAGGGCTGTGTGAGCTGCCATGGATGGACCCATGGATGCCCTAGAAAAGGAAGGTTGCCTATGTCTGTGGGCTATGTCTGTGGGCTATGCCTGTGGTGAGAGGGAAAGCCCATGGTGCCCACTAACATGACCTTGGAGAAGTGTTGCTCTTCCAGAAGAGGGAGTCTGCCTCCTGCCGTCAAGGCAGGAAGCACAAGCAGGACCATAACACAGTTCCTCTCATCAAAAAACTTTGGCTTTTATTAATCCATTGGGGAAAAAGAAAAGGCCAGTTCTTTCTTGTAACAGAAATGTGAGAAGTGCATTCAAGGGGAGCTTGGCTTGGTGTAATTATGGTGTAGGCACTTGATTTGCCCATATCCAGAGCAAACGGTCTTGAACTAACCATGATCACCTGAACAGCACATCCTGTTTTCCAGGTGACCTCCTCTCTGGATGATCTATATGCCAAAGCTAGCACATGTACTTTGCCTTTGGCTAGCATAAGGAAAACAAAACTTTTCTCCTCCTTTCTACCTTTAAACCATTTGTGGCAGCTTTTCTGCAAGCCTGGAACAAGGGCATGAGACTGCCTTGCCCTGTGCAACCACTGTTAAGGGATGGGAGTCACTAGGTCAGTTCTGCAGCCATCAGAAGCTGTATACACACATAGACAATATTTTTTTCCTGGTTATGTACATTTTAAATAAAACATGTTAAATAGCAGGGTATTACTTTGTATCTCAAAACCTATTGCAACAAAAGAACCCCAAGGAAACGCACTCTGAAGAGCTTCATCATCAGTTATAGCAGGCAGGGGGATCGGAGCAGCATCCTCTAGTCCCTGACAGACCCGCTTTCTGAGGGCAGCCCTTCAGACTTCCTCCACTCTGCCAGGCGCTGCATGAACCATCTCTGGGGAAAAAACAAACACAAGAGACTGAGTGCACTGGGCTGAGAAAACACTCCAAATACCCTTACTAAAGGTGTAGATGTGGTCATTATGTGGGGCCTGCCAATGGAAACTCAGGGAGCAGCCATCTTGTAGCAAGGCACTGCACTGCTCCCAGGCAGTGCCAGCTGCAGAACAGCTGTTCTTGACCAGTCTTGTTACCAGTGTGCGCACCTCTTTCAAAGTGATTTTTCTTGCTCGCTTCTGACCTTGACAGCATGGGTGAGTCCTCATTTTATTGCTGTGAGTCCAGATTTTTCTTGCAAACAGAGTGATTGGCTAAGAGGCTGTGAGATTATGTCTGTTTCGATGGCTAGAGCAGTGAAACAATTGCTGCAGGTCCAAAAATGATAGGAATCAAAAGCTGACCTGCTTCAGAAAGGATGGGAGGGACAACACAATGGCTCTCAACAAATTCAAGTACAAATAGATTTTAAAAACGCATTAAAAATTATCTTGGTCTTCAGCATGTCTAAGATAAGTCTCAGAGCTGCAGGTGCCACTTCACAGTGGCAGTGTCAAAGGTTAGGTAAAATGCATCTGGATAAAGCCTCACTCCCTCTGTAAGAAGAGAGCTCTAACTCATCTGTGCCGGAAGCACAGCTTGGCCTTTTGTTTGGGAAGGTGCCTTTGATTTGCTTTGTTGCTGCTCATTTTGTTGCTATATTTGTTCATGGCTATTTGTGAAGCTATTGTGGTCCATAATGATCTAACTACGGTGCTCTCTGCAAGTCACTTCTGCACTTGCACAGTCTTGGACCACATCCAGTCACATGATTGCCTGCTTAGCCTCCTCCTCAGAATTTTGCTTCCTGTCCTAAACCATCATCTCCTGTTGACTCAGGACATCTTTGCATCTCATTTTCACTTTTTTTTTTTTTTTTTTTTTAATATGAAAGTGGCTGCTATGTCTAGCCTATAAAGCACTCCAGATGTCAGGAGCAATGAGTCTCTGTTGCATGCAATACAGGCACTTTGCAGCTCGTCATCCCAGCTCAATCCTGTCCCTAACATGACCTTCATCTCCAGATCTCTAGGAGCCCCCTGGCCTCATGGAAAAAGATAGCTATCAGGCAAGAATTTAAGACATCACCAGAGGTGGCCTGTGTTTATAAACTGCTTTAGGAAAAAAGAAAAAGAGCAGTGTCATTTCTAAGAAGGTGGAGATGTTTCAAGGCTATTGTCTCCTTAGTGCCTCAAACAGTAGACCCTACCTGTCACCAAAGCACAGTAGAGGAAGTCTCTCATTTTCCACTTGACTGTCTGTGCAGTGGATGTTATAGCAGCATCCTTTCCTGAAACAAGCTGAATGCTGGCATTGCCTTTTTGGCTCTTATATCCCTTTGGCCTTGTCACTGAAAGCCAGGCTTGGCAGCTCCTTGGAAACTGCTGCTAACTTTTCAGACGGTTGGATTTCTTTTTTATACTCAAAGTTGCCATGTGTATAGTAGCTTCTAAAACACCTGCATCAAAAATGGCTGCATCACAACTTGAAGGAATTAGGAAGGAGTTGTTTGCTTCTGAAGTCCAGTGTAGCCTGCAGGTAGCCTGATGGACCACAGGTCTTGGTGGAAGGCTCTAACAGTGGCAGCCTGTCCTGTGGAGGGGTACTTGGAGGCCTCTTTATCTCCTGGAGGTGCTGACAGACTTGCCTGTTGTCTGGGCTTGGGGATGCTGAGGCAGCTAATTGGAATGAGGGGGAGTGTGTGCAGACTGTGCATGTCCCACCACACATCCTGCAGGAGTTGTGTCTATCCTGTATCTGTTTTAGAATGACTATGGTTTCTTCAGACCATAAAGCCTGTAGTGGTTTGGACACCTGAGACTATCAGAAATGGGTTGGAAGGAAAGGGCAGCATGCATGCGTTTTATATTCAGGACTTCCCAGCCAGCCAGCAACTCTCAGTCTGTGCCCTTGTTCTGGCTGCGCAAAACACTAGCCTCATCTCCAAGCCTGGGCTGGGACTGGAGCTCCAGGGCAGGGGGAGTGCAAGGATCCCTGTAGGGCACAGAGCTACTGGGCAGGAGATCATGGCTGTGGGACAAAGGGGCTACAATTACAGAGGAAGGGGCTTTGAGGATGGAGGGGCAGAAACATGTGGGGTGCAGGGAGATGCAGTGGTGCAGCAGAGCTCTCTGAGTACAGTGTGGGGTCAGGGGTGCACTGGTGGCTGCACAGGAGACAGTGGGGTACAATATGTATGTGGGGCAAGGAGTGCAAGAAGGGAGCACAGAGGACACAGATGAGTGGGGGTGCAGTAGGAAGCATGTGAGGGGACAGAAGGGTGCAGGGAGTAGTATGATAGCTGGGGACAGGCAGGAAATGTGTGGGAAGCATGTGGGGCACAGAGACATGCAGGAGGAGGAGGGTTCATGCCAATACCAGGGTTGCATGCTCACCAGAGTCTGCTCCTCAGAAAGCCCGGTCTCAGCTGCAATGAGGCACAGCATGGTGGGGTCAGGATGTTTGTTCACCTTGCAGAAGTTGTACTCCAGGATCTCCAGCTGCTCCTCAGTGGGAGTCACTGACTTCTCCGTGGCCATCTCCTCCTGAGGCAAGGCTATGGGGCCAAGCACTGCAGAAAGGGGCTGGTGTCATTGCCCAAGCTGGGAGTGGCCAGTGGGGCCACACCTGCAGAGCCCGAGATTCACCATCCCCATGCCAAACAGCTTCCCCCACCCCAGTGGCCTCTGTCTGCAGCGGGGTGCAATTCCCTTCCCAATGGCGTGCTACGGATCTCAGCTAGGAACCCCAGCCCCCCAGCAACTCTTGCTTCAGTTTCAGCACTGTGGCAACTGCACCGCAGCGGCACCCAGCTGAGCTGTCTCACCATCCTTAGCTGGCAGGAAAGTGCAGCCTGTCCTCTGTCCCAGCCCTCCCCTAGTGCTGTATTTATAGCCAGTCTGAGTCCCGTGGGGACGATTCCTGTTTACAACCGTATTTAGGCTGGGGCGTCACTTGGGAGTGATGTCACAACAACGGGCATGTTCAGGGGTTAATTTAAAAATGTTTATTAAAAAACAATATTTCTCCTCTACATAAGAGGGCAGTATCTTGTATCCAGATGAGTGTTTTGTTTTATCTTCTCTCCCCTGACCAGGCAAATTTGTGCAGGGGAGTCACAAACCAGAGGATGCAGGATCTTTTGGGAGCATGGGCTTGGACCCAGCAATCATTCAATTTTCCCTCCTGATAGGTTTCCTGGTCCTCCTCTCAGCACCATGGCCAGACATCACACATGAGCAGATGAGATGCTTTGTTTTTACTGATATTTAATGTTGCCTTTCATGGGCATAAACATTCATTAGTGTCATTGCTGCACTGTTTGTCTGGGTTTTGGTGTATAACCTAAGAGTCAGTTCTCAGAGGACTGTACCACATGCTTGTTGTTGCCTAAGCACTTGCTGCCTTTGGCTATAGTCAGTGCCAGTTGCTCTGCAATGGCAGAGGCATAGAGCTCACATTCTCTTCAGAGTAACATTTGTCTCATATGTGCTTTGCACAAATCTCTACAGACCTGGCACAAAAGCACAAGCAAAACAGCTACTTACTCCTTGGGTATGAGAGGTATCACAGTATCACAGTATCACAGTATAACCAAGGTTGGAAGAGACCCCAAGGATCATCAAGTCCAACCCGTCCCAACAGACCTCACAACTAGACCATGGCACCAAGTGCCATGTCCAGTCTCCTCTTGAACACCTCCAGGGACGGCGACTCCACCACCTCCCCGGGCAGCCCATTCCAATGACGAATGACTCGCTCAGTGAAGAACTTCCTCCTCACCTCGAGTCTAAACCTCCCCTGGCACAGCTTGAGACTGTGTCCCCTTGTTCTGGTACTGGTTGCCTGGGAGAAGAGACCAACCCCTCCTGTCCACAACCACCCTTCAGGTAGTTGTAGAGGGCAATGAGGTCACCTCTGGTCCTTCTCTTCTCCAGGCTAAACAACCCCAGTCTCCCTCAGGTCTCACACCTCTCTTGTGCAATGCCCTGTGTTTTCTCCCATATGGCAAAGGGTCAAGTCTGTCAGTTCAGCCTAGTAAAATACAAGGTGTTGCCCCACAAAGCATGCAGAAGTCCCTTGACACTGAATCATTTTGGTGTTTCTGAAACCTATCTGTGGGGTGTTGGTGGGGAGGAGCTCGATGCAAAAATGTGGCCTTTCTTGATCTGCTCTCTTGCTGTCCGAGTTGCCTGGCCCGTTTCTTTGGGTTAGGCTGCTTGGTGTTGCTGTCTCTCTAGTGCTGCCAGGAGCCCTTGGCTTGCACTGGAACTCCTCTGTTCTGTCTGCTGCAGACCTGCCCTGCCTCCATCTTGCAGTCCAACTTCTTCCCTTTGTCTCTGGGATGTAACCCAGGCACCTCTGTCATGCTGTACCCCTACTGCATGGCTTTAAACCCCAATGCTTTCCTGGTTAACAAGTAACTCGTTTTAACCCACTTGGTGGCCTCGGGTGTACTGAACGCCCTAGGGCTCTCACTTTCTGACATCACTGCAGGATGGGGCTCAGTTCAAAAATTGTCTTGCAGCTTACATAGAGCTAGCTCTCCTATTCATGAGAGAGCTGGAGAGATCCTCTTTGAGCTTCACCTCAAAAGGCAGAGGCTGTTCTGTCTGCAGGAGGTGCTCTGTATAATGAAAGGATCCTTTGGCATTTGAGTAGGGGCTTATAAATAGACCAGGGCTGGTTGTGAAACAGCCCACTCTGCTTGAGTCACTTGGTAAAAACATATTGTAACACAGTGGTTGCATAAGGCTGGAGCACCTCTAAGTGTGATGGAGTGTGCTGGTGGTAGATGGCATCACTCACCACCCCTCAATGGACTGGGCAAAGGCCATTGTTAACTGTGGATTCTACTGGCCTTGTCTGCAGAGTGTTGTGGCCACAGGTATATGGCAGCAGCTGCCTGGACTTTCTTGTGGTCAGCTCCACTCGTAGGTGTCCATATAGGAAGGGGGTAAACAAAATTCAGTACCTCATGTGTGTGAGCTGGTGGGGGCCAGGTGAATTCAGTTCATCTGTCTTGGGAATTTGGAAACCTCTGGAAAAGTAGCAGGAGGGGAAGGAGATCCCCAGGACTGGAAGTGTTGCTCTCTAGCACTGTGGCTGCCAGGCTTTCCAGGAGGTCAAAGGGCAGATAAGGCCAAGTTCAGGCCGTAAGTCATTCCTCTCCTTCTTGATTAGCATGGCACTAAGCAGCCTGTCCTTCTTCTAGAAAGCCTAGTCACCACAGGGCTCCTCATCACCTCTGGCTGATGCATCTAGCCTGGGCCACCAGCAGCAACATGTCCTGGCAATTCATAAATTAAGGTACATTAATGCAGCAGGCTGCAAATGATAATGTGTGTGCATTGATTTACATAGGGAACATGTACTTCAGAGTTTGTTTTTCATCTACACAGCTGTTTCTGATAATCTCAACGATCCCGAGGCGTTTCCCTGCAGGACACAGTATCTTCTACCTGCTGGCAGCTCAGGGTGCCCCATCATGCAGGATGTGATGCCTGGTGGTTTTTCCTTGACTCCCCTCTATGCCTACTCCAGAGGGAGAACAGTTCCTACCTCTGAAGTCTCTGAGGTGGCTTTCAGAAAAATGTCAAACTCCTGTTGGTGGTCCTCAAGGGCTCCGCAGCTCTCCCTGCATTGCTACCCTGTCCCTTGGAGGTTTTCAGGACTCATGCAGGCCTGTGCAGCATGTGGCACCCAACACATAGCACTTCTCGGGAGCTAAAAGTTGGGCATATGTGATAGGACATGAGGGTACCATGAATCTCTCAATATCCTGATATATGGACTATTTCTTACCTACCTGCTATTTAAATGGAGCTCCATTTAAGCCCAGGCCTGAAGCCTGGTTTTCAGGCCACACAGAACCTCTTCCCTGTGCAGAAGGATGATTTTCTTGCTTACATTTCCTTAAGGCTAGCAGGACTATGGAGAATCATAATTGTTTTTCTTAGCTGCTGAAAAGCACCACCGCTCACTGCTGTGGGGCTGTGGCTGTCTTTCAGCTCTGTGAGCAGTCCCATGCTGACTTCTCTCTCTCTCTCTGGGCAGCACAGGGATGAGAGTTTGGTGGCTACTAACCCAGATAGAAATGACAGTGTCAGATGTGCTGTCACAATGAAACCACAGCACCGCTGACATCTGCTCTATCCTATGTATCAAGCTGAAGAGCCCTGGGGAAATCGTGCTTGGTTCTGACTAATTGTCTTGGGTTTAGGTGGAGCAATGTGAGAGCAGCCACCAGCTGGAAGCCTGCAAGGGGTTCATGGGTTGCCTGGGCTGTGCAGGCAGTACCTGGTGCCTTTAGCGTGGCTGATGGAGCATTTAAATACACCTCCAGAGCCATTTTGTCATGAGCAGACAAAAGGCAATGGCTGATGGGCACAAGTTACAGCAAGAGAAAGTCTTAATAGATATTGGGGAAAAAAGTCTTCATAGTGTGTGCAGAGGCCCACCAAGGGCACAAGGACCAGAGAAGTAGGAGCACTTCCATTATTTATGATACCTAAATATTTGCTGGACAAGGCTCTGAGTAACCTGACCTAGATATGTGGTAGGAGCAGTGGTGTGGAGAGAGACCTCCCTGCTCAGTTCTACTGTCTGTGTCCTGTGGTTGCACCCAGCTCCCCAGAGATACCCTGGGGTTACTAGCAGAGCTTCCAGCAAGGGCCTGAGACAGGAGAGGACATCCCTCTGTCTCTCAGCATGCCTGTCCAGCACTGCTAGTGCAGTCCACATTTACTATCCTAGCAGAAAACATCTACTTTTCCAGAAAAAAACATGATCTCTGTTTGCTCAGCTTTGCTTTTTTGAACAGCAGACACAACAGCTGGCTGGCTGTGCAGCTTTCCAATGATTTACTGCACCCAAAACCCCTGGAAAATGTTCTGAGCAGCAGCTCTTGCCCAACAGGTGGGGCCTCATAGACCCTGCTGGGTTTCTTGACCCCTTCCCAGGTGCTTTCCCCACTGTCAGGACTGGGGTGCAACTGAGGTATCTGTGTCTGGTTTTAGCTTGCTGCTATTTCCTGCCACTGCAGAGATCAAAATAGCAGTTCTCAACGCAAAAGAGCCCTCCTGTCCTCCCCTGCTCTGCTGCAGAGCCATGTCCTGTCCCCAGCTTTGCTCGGCCTCCTGCTGTGGGGTGGCTGCGGATAACATCAGCCAGCATGGTGCACAGGATAAGGTGGGACAGTGGCTTTAAAAATAAAACATACCCAGCCATAAATAAGGAAAAGCCACCTGTCATGCATCCTGTAAGCTACCCGTTCAGAGTTTTGAAAGCTAACATCGGATGTGAGCAAGGAAACAAGAGCACTGCAGCTGCTGAAGCAGAGACAGGTCCCCATAGTACTCCCAGCCTGGGGTGCCTGCCTGCCTGTGTCCCCTCTCCCAGGCATGAAGCTTTCCCACCGCAGCTCTGCTGGATGCTGCTCCAACTACTTTAGCATCAATAAGCACAGGTCAGCTCCTCCTTCCACTCCCCCCGCCATCCCCAACTGCAAAACCACCCCAGCACCCCCAGCTCAACGCCTGCACTTACCTGTAGCTGCCAGGGACCAGAAGTGCTTAAAACACGAACCCCGCAGGTCCTTGGGTGATTGCTTAAATATCTGCGTGTGTGTGTGACAGGCGGGGACCTGAAAAACCTGCCGCGAATCGCAGGAGCTGCCGGGATCCACAGCCACTTTCTGGGCTGGTAATTCAGGTTTGGCACCCACTCTCCTTGGCAGGGCTCAACGCATGGCTGTAGGCGCTGCGGGACTCTCCGGACGGGTGGCACAGGAGCCGTCGGGACTCGTCCCGCCACGCTCGGGGCTGGGGATGCATCCTGTCACCGTGTGCGGGGACCGCTGGGGCTGTTCCCTGCGGAGGTATAAGAAGGGTGAAGGCAGGGTGCGAGGAACCTGCCTTCGACTGTTCATCTTCACTCCAGCCCAGCCTGCCTGCTCCTCTGGAGGCCCTAGGGTCCCCAGTGCTGCCCTTTGGCCAGGCTGCCACCAGCTCCCCTGCCATGGGGACCCGTTGCTCCTAGCTTTGCTGATGGAGTAGCAGCGGTCGCTGCTGGGCAGAGTTGGCTTCTTATCTCTCTTTAGCCCCTTGCAAATGATTTGTGCAAGCCTAAAGTTCCTGACTTTGTTGTCACCTTAGGCGGCCCTGTGATCCTGCCAGGCTGGGTATAGGGGCAGGTCTGGGTCCGAGATCTGACCTGCTGCTGCAATCCCAGTGGCACAGGGCAAGAGCCTGGCTGGGGACTGGATTGAGAGCAAAGCATCCTCTTCTGCCAAGGACTCTTCTCGATAAGTGCCCAGGAACTGCAGTTCACAGTAGGGTGGGGTGGGCTGGAAGCATTGGACAGCAGCTTCAGAGGCATCTTGAGGGGTGGGGTGCAGTGAGGAGGAGCTGATTTTCTCTCAGCTTACAAATAGCTGGAAGGGGATGCTGGAAAATCAGAAGGGTTAGAGAAAGGACTCATAAGCAACTGACTATGGCTGAAATTATCTGCCAGAGCAAGAGGAAAACTGGCACTGAATGCAGAAAGCTGTTGAGCTGGCTGGAGCCAGAGCCAGAGACCTGCCCCTGGGGAGAAGTGGCTGGAGAAACCCAGGCAAGAAACCTGCCATATGGTTAGCAATGAGCCAAAACTGTCCTGAAATTTGAGTGGTTTTGTAATGTGGGGAAAATGGACCAAGGCAGAGGGATTGCAAAGAGACCTGTGACAATTTTCCTAGCAGGATGATGTTGATCAAGCAAGAGTGCTTTTGCTTGCAAGGATAGCCTTAGTGCCTGATAAATTAAGTGATGCTCTTCAGTGGCTGCCAGAGGAGGTTTTGGGGAGAAGACCCTTACAGCAGGACACATCCCTGGATTTCAAACCTGTTGTGGAAGGTCCAGGCAGAGGCTGTGAACTGCATACTGCCATGTACTTGGGGGCGCTCTGGTGGGTATTGCTACTTAGCTGCTCCGTGCCTATGTTCTGCTTTGGTACCTGCTCTTCGCCACCTTTAGAGACAGGACATATGGGAAGATATTCTGGCTCAGAAAGAGTTTCTTATGTTTGTACACTGTCTTTGATTTTCTTACATCCATGTGCCCCAAGCGTTGCAAAATGTGAGTAATGTGGCCTGCAGGAACAGGATCAGCTTCTCTTCCCTTGTTTATTACTGCCAACAGCAAGAAAGTCTTTTATGTGGAAAAAAACTTTCTCCTGTAGCCTGTGAATGCAGCCCAGACTTGCACTGGGAGTGCTGGCAGTGATGTGTTTCAGGCTGAAACACGCCATTGAAATGGATTCAGAGGCACTGGGAGTCCTGCAGTGACAGTGTGAAAGTCACGTCACTAATCTGTCTGCGTTTATCTGGGAAGTGCTCATGTGTCCTGCAATGTTGTAGGCCACGTTTCTCTTCCTGAGAGAGGGTCAAAGTACTGCTTGAGTTTATGCCTCACCTGGTGTAAGTTGATTCTGGCCTCAGAAGAAAGGTGTCCCTTTGTCAGAAGGGTTAGATTAAATTGAAACAAAATGCAGGGTTCACCCAGGTCCATAAGAGAGTGTTCTTCCCTACAGAGGAAGAAATTCAGCTGTTGAGATGTGCATGTGACAATTGTGGATGATACTGTGGCATTGCAGTGAGGAGCTGGCAGCTGCAGCCTACGTTCAGCATCCTACTCCTCCAGATTCTTCTTGCAGAGGCTTGAGTATCATCCAGGGGTTGCCCTCTGGCAATGTGTTGGCTTCAATTACTTTGTGGGGGGCATTTGACACATAGCTCATAACCATCCTGGCCCAAATGTTGTCCCTTTAGTGCTGTATATAGACAGGATGGAAAAAAAGATGGAGAGGGGCAAAGATTGTCAGAGAGTGAAACCTTCCCTTCTCTGAACACACCAGTGCAAAGGAAAATCACAAAAGCTGTCTTCTGTTTTGTTTTCCAGTTCTTTTTTTCCCTGATGTGTTGGAGTTTTCTGTCTACTAACCCCAAAAATGGAAACAAGGCTTTAGAATTTTTTTGGCTTCCATTCAGCTAAAGAAAAGTTTTCTAACCAGTCAGTACTGACTCACAGGACAAATCTTGCAGCTAATCAAATAAGATTTCTACCTGCAAAAACCACTTACCCCTGAACAGCATAAGAGATCAGTTGCTCTGCAAGGTGCAGCTATCAATTGCCTTTGTTGGATATCCCAAAATTTAAGAACTGGACTATGTTGTTGATCTTTTGATCAGTTTTTCCCTGGGAGAGAATCAACACTAGCTGCAGCCTAAGAGCTGGCAGCACACAGTACTTTCTCAGATCATGCCCCAGGCTGTTAAAAGAGCAGGAGGTGGGCACAGGTAACATGTTGCTGTCCTTGTTGCTGGAGCAGGGCTGCTTACTGCCCACTTGGGCTTAGCAACTGCCTCAGCTGCACTATCCTTCATACATTTTCCTTTTGCTTTAGTGGGGAAGGTTCAGGCTGTCTTTCTACAGCATCAGATAAGAATCAGATGTGATTTCCAGTAAGATTCCTGCATTTTCCTTGTCTGTGGGATACAGCCATATGGATGGAAACTGTGGTGTTTTATTGCTCCTTCAGTTGTTCCAATAGTTCTCAGAGAAAAGTGTCATCTCATTGGTATTTCCATGTGCAATCTCTGCCTGGGGTACAGTCTTCCTGCCTCCTCTCCTTACTAACCAGATTGTTTTGAAGTGACTAAACCAGGCACTGATACGTGCAGTTCCTTGCCAGAAGGCTTTTCAGCAGTGCTGCCACTGCTTGTAAGCAGAGCATGCCCTAGCATGTGGAGAGAGCTGGCAGTGCATCTCACATGAGGGAGCTGCCCAGTGTGCCCAGCCCAGGAAAACATGGGCATCGGCACTGGTGAGAAGCAGGGAAGAGGCTAGAGGAGACATGCCGATCTGCTCTCTGCTCTTAGAGTGCCAAAGGGATGTGAAGTGGAGTGAGTGCCCTTCTAGAGATTTGGATGGCCATATATTTTCTAGGGAACAAGTCAGGGAAGCAGGAGGCTGGAAAACACCTGCTGAAATCTGTCCTGGTCAGAAACTCTAGGCTGAAACTGCCAGCTTTCAGAAGTTCTGACTCAAATACTTGTATATATGTCAATGAAGTAACTTTATTCCTCCCTAGAGCAGGGACAGACACTGCCAGACCACTAGCATGCCACCATCATGACCCTCTCAGCTGCAGCAGGCATGCTATCCCAAGGCCCTACCCTGAGGAAGACAAGGGGCCTTAGTGGGGTGAGCATGGGTGCAGACCAGCCTGTAGCCCTGCCATTGGGGCCAGCAGCTTTCCTCAGCCTTCACTGTGAGGGACAAGAACCACATTTTCCCTTGTGCTGCACCACGCTGGGCAGCCTATAGGTTCTGCTCACTGCAAGTGCCAGGGAGGGTGCCCCTGGTTTGGGAGGTGCCTGGCCCCTGTGCCTGCCTTGTGGCACTAGCAACATACAGCTGGCAGCGGTCCCTGTGGTTTCTGCTGAACCAGTTTGGGCAGGCAGTGTGGGGCCATGGTTGGCACCCACTGAGAGCTGACCTGGACACTGCCAGCTGCTGAGGCACCACCAGAGGCCCTGGGACTCTGAGCAGGATGCGTTATCTCCATGCAACACACACCACAGCCCCCAGAGCAGCTGCAGAGCTCCTGTGGCACTGGCAGATGACCAAGATGGCTTGCAGGGTGACAGTCAACAGGGAGGGGACCCTCTGCTCAGTCTGCCAGGTGTTGGGGGGCAGCTTCAGGGACCCTGTATAATTCACTTATAAATATTTCCCCCTTTAGCAGCCTGGGTTTTATGGCTCTTGGGAACCTGGCACTGATATTCCTGGGTGCTAGTTGTCAACAATCTTTGTTGCACAGCTGGCCATGTGGATAGCTGGGTGAGCAAAACAGAGGTGCTCACAGCTGTCTCCCTCATTGCTCTGACAGCCTCAGGGAGTGGGTCATCCACAGCAGGACTTCCCTTGCTCCTAGGAGCTTCCCACTGTAGGTACTCTGCTGTCAAAAGGTCAGCATGACTGATAGAGAGGCCCCAGGCTGGAGGAAGATACTCCTTGCCATCTCTCTTAAGTTCGAGTGTTTGGGATGATGGATGGGGGTACTTTCCAGGAAGGAGCAGTGGCAGCTCCAGTGGCAAGTGCCAGAGAGTGCTCAATCCATGGGAGAGCCGAGCAGGCTCAAACAAGCACAAACACCCTTACAAACTTGAGCTAAAGAAGCTGTACCTGCACCATGGCTTAAGGAAGTCCCACTCACCTGTGGCATGTGTTTTCACTCCTTGTCCTGCTGGAGGGAAGTGGTTTCAGGGACACAGAGAAGCTAAGGGTGCCAGTTCCCATGGGCAATGAGGTCAGGTCCTGGGGGCTCCCTGCCAATGCTGTTTGAAGCTGTTAGAAGCAGAAGGAAGACTTCTGGTGCTGGCAAAGGATTGCCTCCCCAGATCTTTACCTTGGCTGATCCAGGCAGTTAATTGAGGTGGGTGTTGGTCTCTTTTCCTAAGTAGCAAGTGACAGGACAAGAGAAAATGGCCTCAAGTTGCACCAGGGAAGATCGGACATCAGGAAAAATTTCTTCACCAAAAGGGCTGTTAACAGCCTGCCTGGGGAAGTGGTAGAGTCAACATCCCAGGAGGTGTTCAGGAGACTGTAGACATGGTGCTTAGGGACATGGTTTAGTGGTGTGCTTGGCAATATTAGGTTTATGGTTGAACTTGATGATCTTTAAGGTCTTTTCTAACCTAAATGGTTCTATGATTCTTACAAGATAAACTTAATCATTGATGTGACTTCCTATCCACAATAATTTCATCAGCGCTTTGTCCATTCTAGTTTTATTTATGTTTCCTAGCATAAGTTTAGGGAAGACAGGAACATTGTGGGGCAAACACTTCCATAAATTTACAGAACACTACTTACTCCATGGGGAAAAAAGCAAACAACCACCACCAACAGCAAAACACCCAAAACCATAACAAATCAACCAACCCCAAACAACAACAACAAAAACAAACAAACCAGAAAGTCCCTGAATCCCATGTAAATCTAAAACTGATTATTTAGAAATTCACAGAGAGAAACAAGCTACTTGGAGTTTCCCAATGCTTACCACAAGGCAAGAGTAGCAGATAGCTACTGCAGAGAAGGCCCAGGCTTCATAAAGGACCCACTCCCTAACTTCTGCAGAAGCTCTTCAGAGACAAAGAGAGAAGGCTTGCTTCAGGTGTCCACTTGCTGGGTGTGCAAGATATTTGAGGGGGCAGATAAGATATTTGGCAGATAAGGAAGGGACTTTGAGGAAGCCCAGGACCTTCCAAGGAAGCAGCCAGGGGCTTGCACTGGACTATCACTAGACAAGTTCAACATCTCAGTTCCAGCTCTATTCTCTGCTCCAGAGAGCCTCATGGTAGGATTTCACACCCTCTTTGCCTCTGTCACTGGGGAAGCTGGAACAGACTGGCTTAAGTAGGAACAGTTTCAGGTCAACTCTAAAAACTTTTGCATCTAATGTCAGGAAGAAGTGTTCACATCTGTGAAATAATACAAGTGTTCCAGAATCTTATCTAACTTCTCACCTGTTGACAAACCCCACTTAATTTACAAAAGAGACTCAGTCACAGAGGAAAATGACTTTTTTTCTCTGAAGCGATGTAGTTCCGAGTGCTCTGTCCAGTAACTTATGCTGCATCTATAAACATTTAGTGACTACTATGTGACCAGCTGGAAAACTGTAAAGCTAAGACGAAACCCAATACAATCCTGTGCAAGGCAATGAATGCTACAGGTCCATCTATAAGACATCTACCTGCAGAACAAGATTTTCACAAAATGGTGGGCTCTAGAGTCTCTTGCAGCAAACGTACTTGGATTCAATGATCAGGGAAGAAAGCAAGTCTTGTTTGCCAAGTAAATGAGATTTGCTGTGTCTCAATGACACTAATTATGCAGCTTCTAACAGAAGGCTAATGCAATGTATACAAACGGCAATTACTAATAGAAAGCCTTTTCCTGTACTGCTGCCCAGAGCACAAAACCAGATTTAAAACAAAAGCTGCCACCTAGTGATCAAGGTGGAAATCCGCAAGTTCAATAAGTTAAAACAAAATACTCTCCAACCGTCTGACCTGAGTCAAGAAGAGATCCTTTCATATCTTGTTTCACAATCATGCCTTTAAGCTGCTATAACCCCTTGATAGCCTCGTGCAGATGTGATAAACTAACGAGAACGCTTAGCATAAGGTTTGTTGATGTCTAAAGTTTACAGTGGCATCCTCTATGCTACTGATTTAGCTAGCTTGTGGATGCTACACTGTACTCTGAGCAATCTGAGTAGTCAAACTGTGGATTTTACTGCTTCTGATAAATCAGACATAGTGGTCACCAAACACTGGTGAGTAGTTCCATATCAGTCAGTTTATAATTTCAAGGAGGTTATGATTTTACCAATTCCTGTCAGAAGAATTCCTGTCAGACATGGCATGGCTCAGGACTGAGGTGCCAGGAGTGAAACCATTCCTGCAGCCAAAGAATATAGCTGACAATTTTGGGAATAACTAGGCTGTTGCCCAAATTTTGGGCACATGGAATCATCACTACTGACCTACTGTAGCCAGTGACACAAGACCTGCAGGCTGTCTTTCCCTCTTTGTTGCTTTATTTTACTACTCTATCACTCTGTCATCTAGACAACTTCCTACCTCATTTATACGTAAAATGGACCTCCAACAGGATCACTGAAAACAATCAGATTAAACCACAAGAGTAAGGACTCTCTATACCAGGAAGCCATGGAGTCCTACTCTAGAACCATGACAGTCCTACTCCTCCTATGAATAAAGCCAGCATTGGCCTGAAGGTAATGTACCATTTAAACTTTAAACAAACCCCAAGCCCTTCATACTGAAAAGCACCAGCTTTTTGAGCTAAAAGGTTCATAAGCCCCCAACTGAAGTACATGACTTTTTTTTTTTTCCTGAGTTTGAGAGAGGATTTTTTTTGGGGTGAAGACTGTGTGGTTTCTTTTTTTCCCCTAAGCTTGGGAAAGATACAAATTGATTTACATTTAGCTCTGGAAGGATCCAGCTGAAAACACTGTGCTCTATTTTTCTGCATTTCAGTTTTTGCCCTTGCAAAGCACTCCAAGAAGATGGCATTACATAAAGCAAGAATACAACTCCTTAACCAAATACACTGTAAGAAATGTTCAAGCATCACTTTAAAATGTATAAAATGGCCATCAAAATTATTTCAGACCATGGTAACGAAACTTCTCTTCCTACATAGGAATCCTTCTGCCTTAGTCTTTGTAGACATTAGTGCAGAAGTTACTGCAAAGTGGTGGGCCCAAAGGTTCTAACGTGTTCCAGACATTCCCAAGCAGAGGAACTCTTCTACCTGCCTACTCTGTAGTTCTCTGCTGAGTGAGAGTATCTCGTTTTGGGTAATAGCAGGAATAAATAGGATCTGTGGCATACACGGGCAATTCTTCACAAATCTTGCTGTCAAAAGTTACCTGTGAGAATTGCCAGAACTTTGTAGAGTACAAAAACCAAAGTACAGGTCTCAAGAGCAGATTTGGTAATAACATGCAATGCTGAATTCACTGCTTTTCAAATACACAGAAAAATCGCATGATTTAAAGTCAGCTCTAAGGTTACATCTTAAGCATTTGTATGCTGGGAGCAGTGCTGTCATGTGATGATAGTTGTCAGTCTATATGCTGTTCTATGTTGGGATTTCTTTCATTTAGTGGTGTTTATAAAACCACATATTTTTTCCTCAGCTTTGCAAAAACAATGCAATGCTCTGCACACTTTTGTCAATTACTGAGAGAATGTTTCTACAACTAACAAGTCTGGAGTTGTTAAATTTCCCTTATAAGCACAATTAGTTATCAAAATAGCATCATAGAATCCTAGAATTGTTAGGATTGGAAAGGACCTCAAGGATCATCTAGTTCCAGCCCCCTGCCATGGGCAGGGACACCTCACACTATATCAGGTTGCCCAGAGCCACATCCAGACTGGCGTTAAAAACCTCCAGGGATGGGGCCTCCAACACTCCCCTGGGCAACCTGTGCCAGTGCCTCACCACCCTCACGGGGAAGAGCTTCTTCCTAACATCCAATCTGAATCTATCCATTTCTATTTTTTTCCTATTCCCCTAGTCCTATCACTACCTGACACCCTAAAAAGCTTTCTTGTAGGCCCCCTTAAGATACTGGAAGGCCACAACTAGGTCTCCTCAGAGCCTTCTCTTCTCCAGACTGAATAGCCCCAACTCCCTCAGTCTGTCCTCATAGGAGAGGTGCTCCAGCCCTCTAACAATCCTGGTGACCCTTCTCTGGACACATTCCAGCACATCCAGATCCTTCCTGTAATAGGGGCTCCAGAACTGGACGCAGTACTCCAGGTGGAGTCTCACCAGAGTGGAGTAGAGGGGGAGAATCACCTCCCTCGACCTGCTGGCTATGCTACTCTTGATGCAGTCCAGGATGTGATTGGCTTTCTGGGCTGCAAGTGCACACTGGTGGCTCATGTTGAGCTTCTCATCCACCAGCACCCCCAAGTCCTTTTCTTCACGGCTGCTCTCAATTGCTGCCCAGCCTATATCGGTGCCTGGGATTGTCCCAACCCAGATGCAGGATCTTGCACTTGGTCTTGTTGAACCTCATCAGGTTGTCAATACAAACAAGAAATACAAAGATGAGCAGCTTCTCAGTTCCACCCACTCGTTAATTTGTAGCATAGCACACATCTGCTTTGGCATTTGGTACAGTTTGAAAAAAGGACAATTTCCGGATCTGAGCATGGAAACAACAGCTGGCAGCACACAGGAACTTTCTCAAATGGATTTACCAACAATAGTGAAACTGATTCTCCATCCACAACTGATACCTTGTTGGGAGGCACTGTCTATCTTTGTTTTCCATGTATATATTCATGTCTCCACATGACTGCTTTATCCTAAGCTTCCAGCCCTCTAGCTGTGCCACACCTGATATCCCTCTGTCCGTGACTAGTCTTTGCAATATGGAAATGAAGGCAGCCATATGCTGGAAGAGAAGGATAGATTTGACCCTTTAAAGGAACTATAAGACAAAAGAGCTATTGTTTTTTCAAAACCAAAGTCACTGACCTGTGAATGTCCATTAGGCATGAAGTGTGCTGCACATCTCTGCCTGCGCTACTGCTCCCAGCAAAGCCTGACAAAGCCATTGTCTGAGGCTAGGTCTAGAGCCAGCACCACTTGGCTCAGATCAAAAATAGAAGCCATCTGTGCATTTACCAATGCACTGTAAGACAACCCAAATACAATTCATTTAACATGCAGAAAACAGAGGCATTTAGCAGAACAAAAGGCAATAAACATGAGAAAGGCTTTGTGCCCATGTGCACAATTGCAAGGAAAAGACAGAACCCCAGTTCCTGCACACCCTCCCTGGAGGAAGGGTTGCCAGACCCACTTTGGAGTGCACCGTTCTATGCAAGTCTTGAGTTTTCTAATTTTACCTTGAGGTTTACCGTGGGGAGTGTCTCTTGGGTGCCATCCCAGGATGGTGACAGGAATGCCCCAGGATTGAGGGGTCATGGCTGCCCTGGCTGTGCTGCAGGGAGCAAAGCCCAGAAGGCTGAGAGCCTGGGTGGCAATTTGTACTCCCTGTCTGCATCTCCTGCGGTCCCTAACAGCCCTTAATTGGGGCAGGAGAAAAGGCAGGGCAGATGGCAGGCCACTGTCACCAGTTTGGTAGCCACCACAGGAAACCCCTCTGGTGGCTCCCCACAGGTCCTTGGCACCTGCAGGCTCAGGTCTCCACAAAACAACAAGCAGCTGCTGCTGCCATCATTGCCGGCTGCAAAGATGCTGGGGCCTCCTTGGCCTCAGGCAGTGCTGTGGGAATGGCACTGGGTACCTGTTCATTTCCTTCTCCAAACCACTGACCTAGTGGTATACAGTCAGGACATCTCTTTCTTACCCTATGACCTGTCTTGCATGTGCAAATAAATCAGACTTCAGGTTATAAGTGTACTATGGTTATATTATATACACTGGGTTTAACATGGTAACAATACCTTTTTTAAACAAGCAGATTTATTTATTAAGACAGGCTGCATAGAAAGTACATTTAAAGCATTTTCTCCATTTGGAATGTCTATGTCCCTCAGGTTTTCTTGAAAAGTTGCCATCTGTCATATCAGCATCTTCCTGTCCTGGCAATTTGGACATACTTGTTATTTTCTCTGCAAGCAGAAGAAAAATACTTTAGAAAGAGGCATTGCATTTGAACAGAGCTGCTTTACAACGTGGACTCCCTTGCAGGCTTTTTATGTGGTCAGTTAAATGCAGTGATGCATTTAATTGTATCACTTACCGCAAACACTACCACAAAGTAATGGGGATGCAAAGATTCATGAATCACACACAAGCGTGTGCAAGTAACTCACCAGAGACAGCCTCACTCAGGCTTTGTTACCTATACAAACCTGATAAAACCACCTGCAAGTCTAAGAAATACCAAACCACAAAACAAATTTCATCATGAGGTGTATGTGTCCTGTGCTAATGA
The DNA here is from genome assembly GCA_033816785.1 of Picus viridis. Lineage (NCBI taxonomy): Eukaryota > Metazoa > Chordata > Aves > Piciformes > Picidae > Picus > Picus viridis. The sequence continues at coordinate 24,370,913 of CM066582.1, read as the reverse complement.
AAGTCAAACTTCACAGTCCCCAAAGGGGGAGCCAGTTCTAATATGTACAAAATTTCCCTCTTTGACATGGAAAATCAGTGGGAAGAATGTGCATCCTCATGCATCTCTGCATCCCAGGCTATGCTAAAATATGAATGTGTGTTTCTCTGAAAATTGGAATCTTCCTTAAAGAAACTTTAGCTAAGTCTCCCTTAGTATGAGTATATTAGATTTATTTATTTATTTTTTAAAATCCCATGCATGGTACTTTGGAGAGCTCCATTTACAAATGTCAGCTCACTAAGGAAATACATATACAAAAAGAAAATGTCAGAATCCAGACTGATGCAGATCTTCCATTCACTGCCCTATCTTAATAGAACCAAGTTGGTTTACTCCTCAAGAAATTCAAAAGACTTATGATTACCCGAAAGCAGGGACAGTCTGCACTAGTACGGAGGATCTTTTAACTGGAAGGTAGTGGAGCAGATTAGAAACACGAAAGGAAAAATCAAGCCTAGGGAATGTAACAGAGATGTAAAGATGTAAGGAAAAGTTCTGGCTGAAGAACAGCTCTTATGCCACGCCTGTGGCATATGCCAGTATATCTGTTTCTACATCACCGCACTATGCTATTTATCTCAGCAGCTACTGGTCATGAAACTTAACAAGGGTAGAAAGATCATTTTGTTCTCCTCTCCTAAGGAGTGCTGTGGCCTGTACCTTTGACTCTTTGAAGTGAAATGACTGTAACTTATGACTATGAACCATTTTTCAATGCTGAAATTCTTCCAGTCAAACAAAGTGGTTTATCCTTATTGCATTTGTGCCAAGTCAAGCACTTCAGAACAACAGCTCCAGATTGGACTAGAAAGCCACTGAGCATGCCAACAATTGAACTACTAAAGGAAAAGAATCAGGATCGTATCTGATCACCCTGTGCCCCTTTGGGCCAAAATACATGTTTCTGTGCATGTAAGATGCCAGCAAAATAAAAAAGGTAATTAAAATAAAAATATATCTTGTGTGTGCAACTGGATTTAATCCCATGTTTCACATAAAACATGCACATCACATTTCATACTAATGAGACATAAGCCCCATCATAAATTACTTAAGGAACTGAGTTGTTTTGATACTCAATTCTTTACAGAAATGCTAAATTATGTACTACACGTAGAGGAAATCCTACTTAATAGTTCTTTACAGTTTGACTGCAAAATGCTGATTGTTGTTTGCAAACTACAGCATTTCAAAGTGCTACAACTTCATCCTTTAACAATTTGAAACAAATTTGTTTGCTTATGTGAATATCAAGTACAGCTACATAAAATGCCTTATTAATGTAATGAAGCGACACTTTTGTTTCCTCCTACTCCATCTATCTTGACAAAAATCTAAACCTTGCAGAGTGGATGAGTTATTTCTGACAAATCTGTACCAGTTTTGCTTGTTCTCTTTTTCACCTTTGGTTGCCTACAAGTCAATCACTCAGTAACTTACTCCAATGTTGTTCTAGTCAGTGAAGATGTGTAGGCTGCTAATATATAACATGGCAGCACCTCATTTCTCCCTTTTCACAGACTGTACTGTGTGCCCCCTTTGATTCCATTCTTATTTTTTCTTTTGCTTCCCCCTCCCTACTGTGGGTTTACCAATTCTCTTTGTAATTTGTCATAGTCTGTGATGTACTCTGGTGAAAATATAACCAAATTCTGCAGATCTGCAGATCTTTCAATATACTTCAAAACACTTCAGCACTTTCTTTAAAATATTATTTCCTTAAGTGTCCTTTGACATCTTTAACACTTTCCTTATTCTGGTCTATATTCCATCTATCTTGGTAGTTTGAATTCTGTGTGTTATCCAATTATGATTAATCTTTCCCCCACCCGAAAGTCAGAAACATATTTCAGTCTTCCCTTTCTTGAGAGCTATCTACTTGTAATTCTGTAAATGCCCATCACTGCTGTTTTGCTGCTCAGTTCCTCCCTCTCCTGGAAACAGAAATTCTGTTATTTGCATAAATTTCTTTCACCATCAAAGCAATTCATCTCAGGTTCTACAGAGAGGATGTTCTATAGAGGGTTCTAGTCAATCATAATGGGGAATAACAATGCTCATTTTTGTGTTTTCAAGTGGCTTAGAAAAATAATGAAATTAATAAAATGCTCTCAAATACTAGGAGATATTTCTCTTGATTTTTAAACAATCTGGAAGGCAAAGTAGTATTTTCTCCCAACATTTGGCATTCTTGCTCTTCTCTGTGAAAGGAGGTACAGGAGACTGGATTTTGAAAATACACAATTTGCAGTAAAAATGGCATTTTGGGTGGGACCTTTCATGTTTTCTGATGGAGAGTATGGAAGAGCCTGGTGTTGTATATAATGGTAATGTGGCACCATATGAATGTGACAAGCAATCTCACTCTGAGATACTCCTCCTTAACAATTGCAAAGATGGGTATTCAATACTCCCACCTAACTGAATCTAATACAAGCCATTTACAGGTATCACAATAAAAGTTATTGCAAAAGATTGACGGTTGAGAGACCATTGCAGTTTGTTACAGAGTATGAATGATCCAAAGCTAATAACCTATTAGTTAACTGGGATGCCATTGAAAACATTTTGCTTACATACAGGGAAGGGAAGGTTAGGACACCAATTTAATGACTACCTGTTTGAAAGGCAGAGCACACACTCATTTGCGTAAGTCTTTCCATCAGTCCCACAAACTGGATTGTAGTCCCTTGGACATCCGGGCACACCATATATGTGGCAGGCAGGCTAGGGAAGACAAGTACATAGGAAGTCTAAGACACACCTTTGGAAATGGGTCTCTGGTTGGCTTCTGATTTGAGAACTTCTAAAGAATACTGGCACATTCAGTACTGGCACAAGAGTTGGCACAGCATTATCAAGTGCCATATTATCTTTCCTGCTCTTATGGGAATGTACTGCTTAATGCTTGGCTTCTGTGGCCTGGCATGGTTTGAGCTGTGGTGTCAGGCCATACACGTGCTACAAAATCCAGCTCCAGCCAACACCTTAACGTCAATGTGACAAACTGACAGCAAGTTCCCTTGAGGGGCAGCTGCAGTTGGAACAGGCAGGAGAATCACCACAGCCTATGTGTGGCAGCCCTTAGCAGGTGGGTGCTTGGCTTCCCAGGTCCCTCCCGGGCTCCGGAGCCAGGGCCAGGCGCTCCTGCCGAGTGTCAGGTCTGGGGCTCAGGGGAAGGGGCCACCCTGCCCCTGGAGGCCCGGCTGGAGACAAGGAGGGCACGTGCGATAGCCTTTCCCAGGCACTCACCGGGTAGCTGGCAACGGCGCCGGGACACGAGAGGAGCCCTAAGAAGAGCAATCAGCGTTAACGGCGCCTGGTCCCGCCCTGTGTTCGTTATCGGTCCCAAACCCGAGCAGGCAGTGTCCGTTACCGGTCCCATCCCCGAGCAGGCAGTGTCCGTTACCGGTCCTGCTCCCGACCAGCCAGTGTCCTGTCCTGGCACCCCCCGACCAGCCCGTATTCTGCACCACCCTCTGCCGATTCTTTCCCCCAGCCCCTGATAATTGATGCCCGCTACTGGCTTAGATTCTGCAGCCGCCCCCAAGCCAGCCAGTGCCCGGTACCCATTTAGGTTTCCCCTCCCCTGGGACGGGACCGGCCGTGGCACGGAACCGGCCCGCTTCCCCGGGACTGGCTCGTTCCCCTCGACCACCACTGCCCCGGCGCTGTGCCCCCAGTACCGGCGAGAAGGGTGGACAGCAGTACCAGCACCGGCAGCTGCATGTCGGCGAACGGAGCAAGGGCTGCGAGTGGGTCTGAACGGGACGGGACGCGACGCGACGGCGCGACCGTTGCGGGACCGCGCTGGGCGGGCACGGGCCGGAGCCCCGCGCGCTGGGCGGGGCTGGGCAGCGCTTCACGCCACGGCAGGAACCAGGGCTGAGGGCCCGTGAGGCTGCAGGCACAGGGCTGTTCCGGAGGGACAGGGACTGAGGACTCACCAAGGGGCTGAAGAAGCCGGGAGAGGTGGGGAGGGATGCGCTGTCGTTTCACTGTGAGCTTGGGGTGGGGACAGGCACCTCCAGAGTCAATTTTGCTGGGGGAGAGGGGACAGGGACCGTCCCTTGGGGTGCTGGGGGAATGTGGGGCCAAGGTGCCCCAATGCTGTCTGTCAAGCAAGCCTATGCCTACCCTGACAGGAGCTGCCAGGAGGTCCTCATGGTTCATCCTTTCCATTTTCACAGGGAACCCCCAAATACCAGCAACCAACCAGCTGGTTGCTTCTGCAGTACACAGAGTGGTGCAGAAACCTTCCAGGGCTGTGCTTAGAGGATGAAAAGCTTCAGCGCCATGGCTATGCAGGAGGGCAGCAAAGTTAATGGTAGGCACCAGGCTGTAATTTCAGCATTCCCCAGGCTTCCCACCTTGATTTCACTTCATCTGATTGCAAAGTGCCTTGGGCAGTACAAGGAAGTTGGAATTACACTTGAAGTGCCATGTGGCATTTAAGGTCATAGCCCTTACCTCTTCATAAAGTGGCATGAGATGGCTTGTGCTGATCTGTGAGTGCATTCCTGTCAAGAGGAAAGCAAAATCTATAGAGCCCCAGCAATAAGGCCAACCTGCCTGCACCTGAAGTCCTGGGAATCCAGGCCAGTGCAGGCTGGAAAGGCTTGGCACACTGCCCTGTTGGCACAAATAGATGTGGGGCATTGCAGATCTCCAGGGGGTCTCATCTGTTAGTTGTTGATAAGAGTGGTTATCTTTTCAGAGTCCAGTGATTAGCTTTACACAGAGTCTGGCTCTGGAACTGTTCTTATGTAGTTTCCTAAAATCTGGGGTATGGACTTCTTGTAATATAGCCTGTTCTTGTGCATATGAACTGAGGTTTACACCCATCAAGTGTTTTGATATGTACTATATAAGTACAAACACAGACATCACACACATCCTTATGTCTCTGTCAGCCTCTGAATCCTATCAAGCATGGCTTTTCTTGTCCTGCGTGTTTCTGACAGTGTGCCCTGCCTGGATGGCATGATAGGGAGGTTATTTTATTATCTGCTGCATATGTTCTTTTCCTTCCAGGTAACTGCAAAGTGATGGTAGTGTGAGATTTCCATTCATTGCACACCTTGGAAATTACTACCCATCACAAGGGATGTTTAATGCAAAAGCTTCTGGTTTGGATATTTTAAGCAAGATGCCTAATCAAAGCATTTCATGGCTAGTGAGGCATGTAGAGGGCTGTTTCTCTCTGATCTTCTTTAGCTTTGCTCAAGCTTTTGCCCCAGTTTTGCTTGCTAAACCATTGGAAAAGAAACTGTTTTTCTGGTACCTTTCTGTTATTGATGAAGTGGTGTCTGGGTTTACAAACCTTTAGGTCCCAGGGAGAGTTCCTTGGGAGAAGGAATAATGGAGAGTTGGACTGGGATGAGTTTCTCTGCTTCTTGAGGGTGGGATTTGTCAAAGGAAAAAGTGCCTGCTGATGGTGAAGAAAGCAAAACCAAGGGTAGGAGTTCTCTCAAATTGTTCACATCTTAATTTTCTATCATGGAACAGTTAAATGCAAAACTGTTGCACAAAGCTGTGTTTTCAAAGGAAACAACCCAAACTTGACAAACCAAACAGGAGCTCAATGTTCCAGGTGTTGGTAGCCCAGACGGGCTTTCTTCTCAACAACTTCAGCACAGCAAGCACAAGACAGATGTATACTGTCGTGGTATTACCCAAGAGAATAGCTGCCTGCCCCACCCCAAACATTTCCTACACTAATGTATTTTCCATTGAGTTAATGGCTTGCTCATCAACTTGTTGCACTCAATATCAGATAAACAGAGTGAATGGGACCATTTTGTTTTAACATTACTTCAGTCGTCTCTCTGTGACAACAGCATGAACTCATTCTCAGCCATGTGTTCTGTCCCCAATGCTTCCCTTTGGTATTGCAGAGAAAAATGGAAAGTAATCTGCAGGTGCTTTGTTAACTCTCAATGTGACATTCATTTTAACTTGGTGCCAATCCAGCCTTCTCAGGGCTGAAAACATTTTATTTCACTGTCTTAAATTCTTTCCACCAACAGTGTTAACTTTGTCTATTTGAACAAAATTTGAGAAACAGGTCTTTAGAGAAATGAAAATGATCAAGGTTTTAAACAGAAGAAAGAAAACTTACACAACTTTCTTCTGGCAAGATGGAGTATTTATTTAAAAATACCCATTTTCTCCAATAGGTTATTAAGAACTGGAGGCAAGGAAGAGGGTAATTACACAAAGGCCTTCTTAATAGCCTTGGTAGCCTGTTAACACATTTCTGATATGAATGCTGAGTTACTGGAACAAAAACTTGCAGCACTATTTGCATATCTCCTGGAAGTTATCTTCTTGTTGACATCAGGTAGCTGATTAATAAACGTGGAAGATAATAATGATGCTGGTGTACGGGCTGCAGGGAGAAATATGTAATAAGAAGTTACATCCCTACAGAGAAGGTCTGTTTCTGCCTTACGCTAGTTGAACATCAGACACTTTTCTAAGTAAATCTATATGGCTCCCTTAACAAAAAAAGCTCCTTTAGTGAATTTATATGTACTTTATATTCTTCTGTGATTCTGTGTCTTCTGTGATTCTGTTGCCCAGCAATTAGGTACTATCAAGTTTGTCACCCAAGACAGACATTTTGTGACTGAAAGATGTTAAGAGCAGCAGAACTAAGGGCAGGTTTCACACCAGAAATATGTGCCTGTGTATGGTAGTTTAACCTCAGCCAGCAACTAAATACCACACAGCTGCTTGCTCACTCCTCGCTGCTCCCAGTGGGATAGGGAAGAGAAGTGAAAACTCATGGGTTGAGATAAGAACAGTTTAATGACTTTCTTTCTTTCTTTCTTTCTTTCTTTCTTTCTTTCTTTCTTTCTTTCTTTCTTTCTTTCTTTCTTTCTTTCTTTCTTTCTTTCTTTCTTTCTTTCTTTCTTTCTTTCTTTCTTTCTTTCTTTCTTTCTTTCTTTCTTTCTTTCTTTCTCTTTCTTTCTTTCTTTCTTTCTTTCTTTCTTTCTTTCTTTCTTTCTTTCTTTCTTTCTTTCTTTCTTTCTCTTTCTTTCTCTTTCTTTCTTTCCTTTCTTTCTTTCTTTCTTTCTTTCTTTCTTTCTTTCTTTCTTTCTTTCTTTCTTTCTTTCTTTCTTTCTTTCTTTCTTTCTTTCTTTCTTTCTTTCTTTCTTTCTTTCTTTCTTTCTTTCCTTTCTTTCTTTCTTTCTTTCTTTCTTTCTTTCTTTCTTTCTTTCTTTCTTTCTTTCTTTCTTTCTTTCTTTCTTTCTTTCTTTCTTTCTTTCTTTCTTTCTTTCTCTCTTTCTTTCTTTCTCTCTTTCTTTCTTTCTCTCTTTCTTTCTTTCTTTCTTTCTCTCTTTCTTTCTTTCTTTCTTTCTTTCTTTCTTTCTTTCTTTCTTTCTTTCTTTCTTTCTTTCTCTTTCTTTCTTTCTTTCTTTCTTTCTTTCTTTCTTTCTTTCTTTCTTTCTTTCTTTCTTTCTTTCTTTCTTTCTTTCTTTCTTTCTTTTTTCTTTCTTTCTTTCTTTCTTTCTTTCTTTCTTTCTTTCTTTCTTTCTTTCTTTCTTTCTTTCTTTCTTTCTTTCTTTCTTTCTTTCTTTCTTTCTTTCTTTCTTTCTTTCTTTCTCTTTCTTTCTTTTCTTTCTTTTCTTTCTTTCTGCTGTAATGAAAAGCAATATAATGAAAAGAGAGAGAGCAAAAACCCAAGAAAAGGACAAGTGATGCACAATGCAATTGCTCACCACCCACTTACTGATGCCTGAGGGATGACCCATGCCTCCCAGCCAACTCCCCAGTTTATATCCTGAGCATGATGTTCTGTGGAAGGGAACATCCCTTTGGCTAGGTCGGGTCAGCTGTCCTCACTGTGCTCCCTGCCAGCTCTTTGTACATCTGCTCGCTGACCAAGCATGGGAAACTGAGAAGCTGAGATAAGTGCTACTTGGGAACAACTGAAACATCAGTATATTATCAATGTTATTCTCTCATGAAATCTAAAACACAGTACTGTACCAGCTACTAGGGAGAAAATTAAGTCTGTCCCAGCTGAAACCAGGACACTGTGTCCTTCCTTTTACTCTCTGGAGTAAAGAAGTGTCATGTGAAAGTCTGTGTTTGGACTGGAGAAAACATGGCATAATTCAGAGCCTCAGGTTCACCTAAGAAGAAAGTGATTGTATAGGAAGGAGTTACTGAGTATTTCTTATTGCTTCCAGCAGAGATGGCCTGTGCTCTGTCTGCATTTTGGAAGAAACAAAATAAAACAAGTTGCTGAGCAAAACCTTTGGGGTTGAAAGCCTTCTGGTGCTCCATGGCCTTGCTGCTGCTACAGTGAGTGCTAGCCAGGTGCTTCTGAGATGTATCTTCTGTAACGATTTGCCACTGATTGTGACCTAGTGATGCTGACAGGAAGGTCCTTTTACGACTCCACCTATACAGTTTATCCTCAATCACTCATGACTACCTTGACTTCTGGAGATGCTCAACTACTTGGGCCTCCCATGGGAAGTTTGGCTGGCATGCCTGTGCCAGGATGGAAGTTGAAGGGAAAATGTGTTGTTATTTGTTGGGTACTCAGGAGTATATCAGTGAGATGCAGGCAATTTCCAAGAACACTGAAATTTCTGCATTGCAGTAGAAAGGTCTTCAATAAGTTTCTTACTCTTTTATCACCCGGAAAAAAATTTGGTGCAGGTCTGGGTTATAAACCTTAGAAGTGTTCTCTGTTATTCTCTCATTCATGGAAATCATTGAATTAGTTCATTAATATCTAGTTTGGGCCTCTCCTAGTACCTCTGACAGTAAGGCCACTGAGCCTAATAAACCCCCACCTTATTTCATGAGGATATACCCAGTGGAAAGCTGTTTTGCACTGTCTACTGAAATGTGGTCTCTTGAAAACAGAGTCAGGCTGCTTATAGCTTCCCTCAAGAAAAAGACCAGCATGGGCTTAGATGGCAGGGCAAACTGGGAACAAGAGAAACCAGTTCTCAGTATAAAACCAGTTCACAATGTCTGAAGAAGGATAATCTATCTATCTATCTATCTATCTATCTATCTATCTATCTATCTATCTATCTTGGAGGATTCAGTAGTGTCGTGTGGAGTATCCTTTTTGCCACAAGTGGTTGAAGCTAAGAGTCTAAAATTAAGAGAATAAAATAGAGTTGTAGAGCAAGAAACCATAAGTGGCCTTAATAGTGTGAAAATTCCCACTTGAACAAGTTCCTGCACCTTCTGTAGGCAGGATGGTGACACCTGAGAAGCCTGGGTATATGCTTTTGCTCCGGTTTTCTCTTGGCCACTACTGCTGGCCTTTCTTGGAGAGCTGAGGCTAGTGAGAAGGATGGTACAGTCATACATAACCTGCAGTTAATGCCCTTTTGAAGCCCTTGGTCCTATGGGAAAGGAACCACTGAAGCAGAAGGATGGTGCAACTGGCTTCCCCACGCTGTTTCAGGCAGTCTGGCAGGGCACAGTGCTTGGGCAGGGCACAGCTGTGCTTTTGTCTTGCATATTAGTCTCTTGCTCTTAGTACAGGAGCTTGTATTGCCACCTATGTAATTATGGAGTGAAGCAAGCAACGCCCTTGAAGGAGTATAGTATGAGACAATCAAAAGTACTTCTGATCTGCTTTTCAGTATATCAGCCTGGAGTGGTACTGATGAAAACCTCTGCCCTAAGGTACTGGAGGGCCTCTGCTTCTAGTGAGTCTGGGAACGCCCTAGAAATGATTTGGCACTTGCAAAATGGCTGTTTCTGCCAGCTTGAGCCTGGCACAGCAGCAAAGTGGAGAAGGACAGAGGAGAAAGAGATAATTTCCTAACATTTTAGTCTCCCTGACAATGATTCCTGCTGGGAAGAAGTCAGCAGCACCAAGCAGACTAATAAGCTTTTGGTGTAGATCTGGGTTTGTTGTGTAAGGGAGGTTGGTTCCAGTTGACAAGCTGCCTCTCTGGCCAGGTCCCAGGAGCTAAGCTGTGGCATCACCTCTAATTTTGGTAGACTCTTCCAGGCTGTTTTCATAAGGGTTAAGTTCAAAGGTTCATGGAAAGATGTGGAGGAAGCTCCATATCTCATCTCATTCCCTTACCATCCTGTCAGTGGCATTCCCACTCCCACACCAATAAGAGATTTCTATGGAGGTCTTATCTATCACACAGAGACCGTGAATCATTCACTTCAGCTGTGCTCCTACATTTGCAATCCCACACAGCCCAAAAGACATGCTCCAGGCCTCAAGGATTCAATTATATACACACTGCTCAATGTCTCCTTCCTTGATTCCTCCATGGCCATTCATTTTGCTTCATCCTGTGACATTCTCCACTGTATCAGTCACAAATGGGTAATTTATCCTCTCCTGTTTCCCACATGAACCCCATCACGTGCCTGGCTTTGAAATTAATTTACTGGCTGGCCAACTGCCTGCTATGTGTTCCTGGCTCCCTCCCATCTGTGTGTAACATCAAGGGTGCTGCCTGCAGAGGCAGTGAGAATCTCCAGGTGACTGTGACCCTAGGGAGTGTTGCTGACCTGTGAATAGTGCTGCTGGACAGGACTGCTGCATGTCTTGTGGGACACTGAAGAAAAGAGCTGCTGTGAGTCACCCATATGCTCCTGGAGGATCTGCTCATGCTGTCAATTACCATCACAGCACAAACCAGGAGTAGTCTTCTGCCTTAATGAGAAATATATGTGGATTCCTGTGGTACTCACTCTTGAGCAAAGGCTTTAATAGTCCCTTGGAGCCTCCAGAAATCTCCTGAAGGGGTGTCCTGATGTACAGTATTTAATATAGTTTTAATTTTCTTCTGCAGAAGTTTCTTCCTGCTGTTGTTTTCAACTTGGCTAAACTCATCTATCTACTTGGTCTGTCATGGACAGATTTACAAGTGCTGGCTTTGACTTCTGCTGTCTGTGTACTACTTCAAATGATGCATGGCAGTGCAGGGCCACACATCCTGCTAGAAGGGAAATGCACTTCATCTTAGTGGTTTGCCCTGGGATCACAACCACTTTGGAGAGAGATAGCTGGTCCCAGTGGCATTTCTATATCAAAAGTTTTCTCAAAGACCAGAAACTTTGAAGACAGGCTGTAAAAGCATCTTCTAACTGCTGAAGCTGTTATGACACAAGGATATAAGGTTCGGGGAGCCTGCCTAGAAGGCTGCTCACATTTTTCTGGTTGCTAAAGTTAAACCCCATCTATGACCTGCAGCTAGAGAGCAACAGACAGGCTAGTGGGTCAGCCGTCTGTTTTCAGATATGCAAGGGCAGAGATTGTCCACGGGGTGGCAGCAAAGCTGCCACTGAATCAGTGCAGTGCTTGAAAGCTAATTGAGCCAACAATGCTTTCCTGATTTTCATATGGGAAGACGTTTTGAAAACTCAAAGGCATCTTCTCTAATGGCCACGTATTTCTCATAAAGTGCATAGTTTCAGCCAGAGCGCTGTCCATCCGAAGCTGCTTTCAGAGACAGCCTCACTCTCTCTTCTGTCTCTTCACTCTGCAGGAAAAGATTTTGAATGGGCTTGTCACCTGAGAAATGCCTAATCCAGGCAAAGTCTGTGTTTCCCATCTCTGTTTCAGCAGAGCTTCTGTCCAGTGCATTTGGACTGCATTTGTGGGACAATGGCACTATATCTGATCAGTGCTAGAGGGAAAGAGTTGCTGGTAGCTGTCACCATGGCAGAGGAAGGCAGGTGAAAAGGAGAACAGGCAGTCGGATCAACATTTTCTCTTTGCTGTGTTTATGCAGTACTGTGCCCTGAGCATCTTTCATAACAATGTGTACTGAAGCTCTCTCTGACTCTGAAAGTGAAGATATTCTCTCATCCTGGGAAAGCCTGAGAAAATACTGTATGGTCTCCAGGAATGAAGATGACCTGCAAATAAGACTTTCAGAGCTGGCCAGCATATCACAGTCAGTGTTAGTTAGGCTTTGATGCCTGACCGCCTCTGTTTTGCTAGGCTCTGGTGGTTTCTTTGCAATATACCTTAATAACTTGAAAGGGAGGGAAGGGTGTAAGAGCAACAATTCCTGACCAAATTAATTGGTCAGGCAGAAACATCAGGATTTGGCCATAGCTGGTTAATGAAGTCAGGGCTGGTTGGAGATGTGAGGAAGTTATTCCCCACTCCTGCTCTAGCGGAGGCGTTTGCAGGCTTCTTCTTGTACCATGTGGTGGCAGCCTTGCTCACAAAATGTGCTTTGTGTTGCCTAATCGCAGGACTGCCTTTGTTAGCAACATTTTTTCTCGAGTGAAGATCTCAAAGAGCCGTATATGCTGTGAGTGGATAATATTGCACTCTAATGTAGTGTGTTAATCCCCACAGCATCAGCAATGCACAACTGCTTCCTTTCCTTGCTGTGCTGGAACATCTACAGTTCGGTGTGAAAGAGCTCATTCTGCTGGTGCACCAATATACATTGTCAGGGCAGCAGTGACAGGGCTATGCAGGTGTGAGGATGTAAGGATATTTTGGGCAAGTGAGACCTGAGCCAGCCTTTCACATCCCTGTCTGACAGTTGCAGAGGCAACCAGGAGCTGTGAGTAAGGTCTGGTAGTAGGCAGCAAGTGCCATTCCTAGCTGAGTCCCTTTTCCCTGCTAATTCATGCAGGATTTGTCTGCTCCATACAGTGTCTCACTCTGAGCCCCATTTTGGAGGGCTGGGGTCCTTGCCTGTGCTGGTGCTTGAGAGGAGGGAAGATAAAAGTGATATTTATTACTTATTAATGTATTGATTGAGATACATTGTTGTGTTTGGTGAGGCTTTCCAGCAGCAAGGTTGTGGGCATACTTGGGATTGAGTCACCAAGCAGCAGTGACAGTAGGAAGGGGAAAAGATAAATGTTTCAACTGCTGCTCAGTTTTTCCTGATGAGAACCAGACACAGGAACAAAGTTTACTTGGAGTAGCAGAAGGCATCTAAACCAAAAGGTCACCTGAGGTGATCTGGGGACATAGCTCAGCTGTGGTCTCTGTCTTGAATCTTCATGTGTCCCTGTCACCAGGTGATGTGGAGACGTATGATGTCGACAAGAGAATTTTCTACCTGTCATCTTCTCTAGCTGCCAAGAATCTCATCAGCTGGTGTGGCTGTCCTAAGGCAAGTTAGCTTTAGTGCAAGCTGGCCTTATTAGAAATCATCCAGACACCTCATATTTAAACAGAGAAGTGCTTCCTGCTGTAATAAAAGCACCTGCATGGAGATTGCAGTGTGCTGCAAATGCTTTACTCTTCACTGAGCCCTAGCAGAAAGGATGTGTGTAATTTGCAGTATTGGGTTTTCCCCCTTATCTTTGGCTTTCACCATTGTTTCTAATCAGAGATGCATGTATGGAATGGTAATTAGTTAGGAATTATATCTTTGACTTCATTTTGGCAAATGCAAGACAATTGCTGGTGTTTTCCCTCTGTGATATATGCTGGCCAGGTGGCCTAAGCGAGGGAGTACTGTTCCCTCCATGTTTGTTATGCTTCCACTGTCTGTGCCACACTGAGGACTGGTAGCCTGTGGGCACATTGCCATTACTGTGGGATCCTGCATATCCTAGTTTTCCTACAATCAGAAACCCTGTTGCTTGCAGGTGCTAACTCCATGCTAATGACTATACCATAAATATCTGCAAAGAATATAGCAGGGAGGGAAGTAGATGAAAGTTGATCCCACAGCATTTTTCTAAATATACATTTATGGTTTTTTGAGAAATGAGCCCAGGCTGGTGGGTTTCTTTTTCAGCTTACTGCACAGAAGGGATCCTTTGCAGCATACCTACTTAGTACAGGTGGCTTTGAGTTTCAAATGGGGGGCTTGGAGCTGTGAGATCGGTTTGTGGTTGGACCAAATTCAGTGCAGTAACTAATGACAGGATAATATTAATGAACTGGGGAATGAACTACAATTGCTGATGGCAGCATCTCTATGTGCAAAGGATGAAGAAGTTGTGGCTTCTTACTTGTGGACTTGTGATTAAGTAAGTGGCACTGTGCAAACTCCTCACCCAGCTGTATTGGTGCAGGAGGAGAAGCTCCCTGTTTTACTGTGATTCTCAGCAGTGCCTTGCACATTGCTAGGTAATTACTTGCACACTACCAGACTTTGGAAGCAAACTGGTGACTAATGCTGATGTCACCCTTGAGGACTGTGACTATACTACCTGCAGAAGAGGCAAGGGGTGACCTATCCTGTGGAATGGCACCTTTGAGTGCATTCAGGATGTGGGAAAACTTTTTTGTGAGTAGGTGTGTGGAGAAATTCTGGACTGGCACCAAGGCCTTTAGACTACACCCTTCCACAAGTATAGTGCTCTGACCTTCAACCTTATCTCAGTCTTACTGTGTTTGAGATGATCAGGGTTCCTGACATTGCCCTCAAATGCTGGGCTTTTGGCAATGGCAATGTTAGAGAAACATGGCTGAGGGGTACCTCTAAAAGTGACAATGGAAAGTCATCAGGGATATGCCCTAACTACTCATCTCTGACTTTCTTTGGTTGCTCCCAGATTTGAGTCTAAGCAATTGGTGACCAGTGGCTGCAGAGTCTTAGCCACTGCAAAGAGACCCAAGAAGAGAGGAGGGAAGTCCCAAGGTCTGCTATATTTCCAGGATGGTGTGGGGAAGAAAGGCCTCTTGTCTGTGCATCTCAGAGTGATCCGTGTGGGTGAACAGGACATCCATCAATCCTCAAAGGTGAAATGATGTTCTATTTACCTTAGTTGTCTCTTGAATTCCTTCTTTTGTATTCTGCATGCCCAGTCCCATGGTCATCATAGACACCTCTGCAGTTTCTAGGAGATATCAGCAAGCCTCTTCCACGGGTAGCTGGGGACAAGACATGTAGCAGAAAGTGCTCAGATTGGGCCAGCTGTTCAGAGCAGCTTATGTATTGGTTTGAGTCTACCACTCAGTAAGGGTTGGAAGAGGGATGCCTATGCTCTGTGCTCAATCTAAAGCATGCACCCCACCAAAAGTATTGCTGAGAATTAGAGCTTTGCCCAGTTTTGTAAAAATTAAAAGTTTTCATTCTGAAGTGCTTTGTGGATAGTGGAGCTTCTAGTTGCTGCCATCAAAGCAGAGAGGACAGACTGACTGTGCATCTCCTCTGTGGAGTTGCAAAGCTTACCAGCACCAGGGTCTATTCTCACCAGAAGCCTATCCTCCAAAGCCTATCAACACCAGAAGACAAAGAAATTGCTTTGGAAACTGTGATGAAGTTGAAGCTGAAGCTGCAGAGAGCCATGGCAGGCTAACTGGAATGGCAAGGTAGATACCATTCCCGATGCTGGTATCAGGCAGAACTCTTCAATCCTGGGAATCCTCCTTCAAAGGTGAATATTAGAAAGGGTCATCCTGGTGTAGTAGGGTGCTGTACAGCCTTTCAGTTGCAGGTCTGCCCGCCTTAGGGAGCACAAAGAGAGGCATAGTTCATATCAGAGTACTTTCTCTCCAGGGAAAGAGTGATGTGAGTGCCTGTTCCTTGGTTATGTTCTTTTCTTAGAAAGATAAATGAGCAAAGCAGGCACATTTGCAGCAGTGGAGGAATGGGATTCTGCATGGAGGGGAAAAGGAGATGGACTGGAAGACCAAGGAGCAGATAATTTGCCTAAGGGACAAAGAGAATGAAGCCAGTTACTCTTTGTTTTCTTTTGAACACATGGCTAGGACTAATTAAGGAATTGATGCAATGCTGGAAATCTCTGAATGCTCAATGGAAAAACACCTAATTAATTACCATTACAAATCATAACCATTGAGGAATTAATCTTTCATAAACTTAATTAGGAATGGTGAGTGAATGGGTACATTGGAGGATGACTTTTGGAATACGAATTGTGGTTGTTTCTTTCAAATCACTGCGAGTTAATGAAGACACAGAGCAATATTACTGAGCAAACAGTGCAAAAGGGAACAAACAGTGTGATGATCCCAGCTAGGGGTGGTAATTGATTTGTTTATTGGGAAGGCTCACAAATTGAAAACGGCATTTGGTGTGATTGTTCTGTTGCTAGGGATGACCATTTGCTTATGGTAATAAAGGGCTAAATTGTCCTTGACTGTCTTCCTGGAAGGCAAAACTTTTGACTATGGCTGAGCCTTTGCATCCAGTTCCCAGAGTTAGTTGTAGTCATCGCCCATGGACCTCAGGATTTCTCTCATCACAAGCTAATATGATGTAGATGAGAAACACAGTTTTCAAAAAAGGGAAATGGCTACATAGTGCTGTGTGAGGGAGATTAAAAAGCCTGAGGGGACTGTAGTGGTCTGGACCATGGGACTTCCTTACTTGTGATTTTCCTAAGGGGTGTATTTTGGCTCAGCCTGGATTTAAAAACTCCAAGTAATGCCTCACAGGGTGCAAAGATCCACCTGTGGATTAACAGACTTTTTCAAATGTTTCTTTCATTTTGTGCCTGCATTAGGAATCAGCACTCCAGCAGAGCTCCTTTCTGCACCACGGTGGTGTGAATGTGTCGAGGCTTCTCTCGGTGGTGCCAGGCAGAGCTCTAAGCGAAAAGAAAACCCTGGCTGTGGTTTGCAGAGCTTTCTGCCTTACTCTGTCTCCTGTTCAGTGATCATTTGGGGGTTCATTCTGATAATAATTGTTCTTTAATTCAGCAGTTTAACAGACAGACAATTGAGTGAGGCTAAGGACTCATTTGCATGGGGGAAGAGGCATATCTTCCTGGAATTTATCCTGAGGAACATGTGCCAGTGAAGGTACACTAATCAAAAAAGGAGAGAACATTGGTTTCATTTCTGTGTTTATTTCTGACATAGATGTCTAGTGCCAGGTCCCTCCAGGGACCAGAAAGAAGAAAAGTTAAGGAACACTATCTTTTCTTGAAATATGACTTGAACTACCTGGTTAGATAAATATTGCTATGATAATACAGACCTGCAGGCAGCAATTGGCAGATTTGTCTTTCATCAAAGCAGCTTCTTAAGACCTTTTTCTCTCTCTCTCTTTTCAATTTTCAAAAGCAACCTATGTGAGAGGCTAAGAATAGTCAAATAATAAACAATGCTTATGACTATTATTCTTCACTGAACATTTCTTTCTGATGCTGTGTACTTGGAGTTAAGTTGCATGTCTGCATAGACATCTGCTTGCATTCTTCTGTTCCTGCAGAGTAAGGAAGTGTGTTTTTCAGGTGGAAGGGGTAAGAGGCACAGGATCTATTCAGGACTTTGCTGTTCCGTCTCTCTTTGGAGGTCCTAGTTCTTTCTGTGAATAAACAACAGTCCTAGCCAGTTCCCAGGCTTTGGAATGTAGAGACTTGTTACATAGTACTTGTGCAACACACAAGAAAGAGGTATTGGAACCAATCTTTTGGTTAATGGATGGTGAAGTGGAAAGAAGCCAAGCTAGTCATGGACCTTGCTTACCAGAAGTTGCTTTTATTTGGTGCAGAAAGACTGGCATAGACAAAAGAACAAACTCTTACAGTTTGAGGATTGGAGATCTTTCAGACAGAGCTTTACTCTGAGAATGAGCTCACCTATAAAGTTCAGACTCACTTCTGGAATGAGTGTGTGGACTGTTACCCCACAGAACCAACTAGCATGTGCCTTTGGAGAGTGTGCAGATGGTCCTTGGCATTCTTTTGTGCATGATGACCTTTATGTTGGCTGGGAACCAAACAGATGCCAACACAACTAACCTACATGCAGGAGTTATGTGCAGAATGAAGCAGCACTAATTTTTTGTTTCCATGCTAGGCTCACTGGATCTTCAGCAACAGAAGACTTCCCACTTTTGCAGGAAAAAAAGGCTGAAAAATGCATTAATTAATTTAAATAAATAATCAAAATAAGAAATAAATAAGAGCAGATTCTATTAACATGGATTTTAGGCACCTAGATGCCTTTGTTAATTTGGATATTAAATCAATTATTTAGATATTAGGTAGGATCAAATGTTCATGACTCACATCATCACTTGAAGGGATATACCACCCCCATGTATTCTTTATGGGTTTTACTAAAAGAAAAAAGTGAGCAAGTTTGCCCTTATCAAGCACATTATTAAGCTAATTTACTACAGCCTCATGAAGCTAATTAAAGAGGAACAAGACAAGGATGAAAATAAGATCATAATTAAGACTGAATCAATAAATCACTGGATTCAGCAATTTCATACAGCAAGTAATTGAACTGAATTATGAGTTTGGCATCAGAAATAATTACTTTTTCTGTAAATCCTGTCAGGGGAAGATGAAGAAATTTCAGCTCTGTAACAGTGCACCTCATTTCCTCATGGGTTAGTGCATTGGCTTTGCCTAGGGAACCTGAGAATTTGATCTATCATAGGCAGAAGTCTCTGTAGGATCTAGGCACCATGTCCTGTCTTAGCCCCTCATAAGGTTGCTCAATGCAGGCTGCTCTTTGCCCAGCAAGCCTCCTAAGGAAGGAAGCTGCATGAGTGTCCAGAACAGCTTCACCTTAACAGACTGTCCTTGCATATTTCTGTGCTTACATAGTTTTATCTTGGTCCTTATTTCCCTCTTCCAAGTTTATGCAAATATAGAAAGGCATTTTCACACCCTTCATAGAAAAGCAATCACCAAATCAAGCTGAACAGCAGTTTTAAGCAACAATATTTTTAAAACATCTATATTTACTCAGAAACTCAAGAATTGGACCTGCCAAGGTCTTTTTGTTAAAGCAAAGGTGAAGATACGTCAACAGGTTCCTTGATGGCTTCAGGTGGTGTTGCAGAGATCAAGAATTCACTTTGAATGTGAAGCTTTTTTCTGGAAGACTGTTATTGAATGCACACAAATTCAGTATGTCTTTCAATACTCAACAGTATGTATCAAAATTACCAAAATGACGAAAGAGCTGACTGGTGCAAATAATTCTTCCATAAATAAATTAGCAATTGCTACCAAAAAAAGTTGCCTGTTGAACCACCTTCTACAGGGAATTGCAGAAGTTGAGAAAATTCCAGGAATTTATAGTTCTAAGATCCTCAACTCAAGAGATATCCAGAGTTTGTTCATTTCATCTTATGATGCGCTACCCTGACACTAAAAATGAAGTCTTCCAGAGCTGATACCTAATCTTTCAATATTTTCACTGTGGCTTATTTTCTCCTGAGCTGTTCTGAAGTGCTAACACACAGAGAAAGGAACATTGCCTATGAGATGTCAACTATTTGTAAAATAGCTTAAATGTATCTTTAGCTATTTGAGTCTGTCGTAGCATTGGCTTCTATCAGCTGTCTCTGTCCTGGACAAGTCTAGGGCCACTGGTGGGGCTTACTGCCCCTACTGACATTTCTGGGCTTGCTGCTGCTTCTACCACTCTCTCTTCTTTCATTGCATTAATCAAACTTCATGTGGGAAAGATAATATCTTAACAGTAATAAAGTCCTGATGAAGCAGCCAATTTCTCTAGTAGCCAAGTGTTAAATTTATGTGTCTCTCTTCATTAACAGGTCTTCAAGAACTGCAGTGCTGTAGATTATTGTTACAGAACACTTGATATTACACACTTGCAGCAAATTTCATGAAGAAATGAGGGACAATGGAGTATTTATATATATTGGCAACTTCTAATAGTTAATTCCTACTTGTAGTGACCCAGTCCAGTAGGGTTCCTCTTGATTTATCATTCCCAGTTTGACATTATATTGGAAGGTTGTCATTGCTGTGGCTGTAGACAATGAGGTTGTGAGGTTAGGAGTGTGCCTTTTTGGTGCTGGCATCTGTGAAGCATGGGAAGAACATGCAATACCAAAAAGAACTAGAAACTCAATTTTGTTGCTAGGCCAGCATTATTCAGCAATGGGGTCTGTTTGCAGCTCACTCACCTTAGAAGATTATTTTTGTCCCAGCAGAAAACCAGCTATTGCCTGAAATTTTCATCATGCTATCAAAGAAAAAACTCTGACCACCTCCTGTTTGTTGTGTTTTTTTTTTTTTTTTTTTTTTTCTCCTGAATCATGTAGTTCTCCCCACTTGTGGTTGCAGCATCAGTACAACTGAGACTTGCACTACCATCCTTATTTGAGTCCATCCCCACAGCTTGCTGTCGGGCTGGGTTTGTCTTCATCTCATTCCTCTGGTTTCTACCCTGAGAATATCATTCACTTGTTCCTGGTGATCACCTTCATGTAGAATAGAATAGAATAGAATAGAATAGAATAGAATAGAATAGAATAGAATAGAATAGAATAGAATAGAATAGACCAGGTTGGAAGAGACTTTCAAGATCATCGTGTCCAACCCATCATCCAACACCACCTAATCAACTAAACCATGCAACCAATCACCCCATCAAGTCTCCTCCTAAACACCTCCAATGATGGTGACTCCACCACCTCCCTGGGCAGCACATTCCAATGGGCTATCACTTTCCCTGTGAAGAATTTCTTTCTAACATCCAGTCTGAACCTCCCCTGGTGCAGCTTGAGACTGTGTCCTCTTGTTCTGGTGCTGGTTGCCTGGGAGAAGAGACCAGCCCCCACCTGTCTACAACCTCCCTTCAGGTAGTTGTACAGAGCAATAAGGTCTCCCCTGAGCCTCCTCTTCTCCAGGCTAATCAACCCCAGCTCCCTCAGCCTCTCTTCATAGGGCTCATGTTCCAAACCCCTCACCAAGTAACTACAATTTCCCTAATGAGCAGGCAGCAGCATATTGTTCAGGACAGCTCTTGCCATCCCTGACATTCCTTGCCATCTTGTGGATGAGGGGTCCTTTGCTTCTAGTCTCCAGAGTATTTTCCTGGACATGAAGGAGGTGAATGTAGGTAGCAGGACTCTGTCAGAGTGTAGCTTCAACAAGGCCTTTTCAAGGTCATGCTGCTACAGCAGGAAAGGCACAACCATTCCAGCAAAAAAAAGCCACAAGAAATTACTGAGCTTTAACCCCACGTGCCCCCTCTTTAGTCAGTGTAGTGAGGTTACCAAAACTAACGCTTCTAATGGGTGCAGGGGCGTGATTTTTAATGGAGCTCCTCTCAGAAGAAATTGAAAATCAATTAATGAACAAGGCAGAATCTGAGGAAAGAATAAGAGTGGCTTTGTTGGGTTTTTTTTTTTTTTTTTTTTGGACCCAAGGTACTGAAAAAGAAGTTTGAAGCATGTTCATCAGACTTGTAAAGTTACTGGGCTTTTCAATGTAGCTGATATTGATGCCACTGCTCCTAAAACGATTGCTCTCAGGGAGTCAGCACAGAATCACCAAATCACCAAGGCAGTGGTGATTTACTGATTTGCAGCAACTCAGATATTTTGTTTGGTGTTACTAAGTGCCCAGCCAAGTTTCAGAGATGTGAAATCATCTAGGAAATTGTGAAGCTACCTAAAATAATTTGTTATTAATTGTCTCTTACTGTTGGATGTCTCAGACCTCTTTCTAACTCAATCGGATTGAAATAGAGGGGGGGAAAACCCTGAAGGAAATCTAAAGGACAAATTAAGGCTCCAAGATCTGATGCTGTATGAAAAAATGTCACTCTTGAGGGAATTGAAAATGTCTGCAAACCTGTCCAGGAGTGCTGGTACACACAACTGGTATTGCATTAGGTGGATGCTGATCTCAGCAGCAGCCGTTCAATTATCAGTAGCTCTTCTGGTTTCAGCAGAGATACTGAAGATTATTCTAGTTATAAATTATATCAGAGACAGTTATAATCTTATTATGTCACTTATGTATCTTATTAGTACAAGGCAGATCTCTAAAATAACATGACCCCGAAGAAGAAATATCCAAAACAATTGTTTGTTCCCATTTATTCTCTTCTGCAGACAAGAATATTAATAAGACAGAAATAAATGCAGAGAATGAATTACAGGTAAGTGCCATGTTAATGCATCAGAATAGAGTACTTGCTCTTATGTGTAGGTTTTTGGAGGACAAAAATAGCTGCCAACTAATCTATCAGTCAAACTCACTTTAATTAGGTTCTGTGTGCAGGCGGGGGTCTTTCCTTTTAAGCAGAATGATGGCAGTGCCTTGCTCTTATAAATCATACCTCTGAGGAGCTCGTGAAGGAGGATGGCATCATGGTGCTGTTCTACAAATGGGAATGTAGAAGCAGAGGGAGAAGTGAGATTTAGATAAGTACAGATACTGATGCAGCACAAAGGAGTGTGTGGCTTTTTTCCTGTGGTCCTCTTGACCAACAGGCTGCAAAAATATGTGTAGCTTTCTGACCAGTTATTCAGCTGTTACCTGTGGAGGGAGGCTAGGCATTGCTTTAGGTTAAAAAGGAGAGCAAGAGAAACATGGGGAAAATGCTTGTGAATTTTCCAGGAGAGTCACACAAATTGTAGCTGGTTTTAAAGCCCCAGTTCCTGGAGTCCCTTGATTGTGCTAGGGCACATTCAGGTTTTGAAACAGTGGAGGAAAAACTGAACACAGAAAGGTGTAAGAATTCTTATTTCAGAATGCTAATAAACACAGTTTGTATGTTTTCTGGTGGGAAGTACTTAGCAAAACTAAGAAGTAAGTGACAAAGAGAACAAAATCAGGAATATTGCTAGAGAATCCCCAAATATGGGTGCATTTAAAATTTTGTGATTCTCCTAGTGGGTAAGAGCTGGCATGATTTTTTAATAACTCCTTTTCCTCTGTTCACCATTCATATAATGTAGGCCAGGATGTAGTTTTCAAGGAAAGTGTCCAGCTCCTTCAGCTTTGTGTCCATTACCACCCTCAGGGCTTTTCCACCCAGGGCTTCCTGTGGTCTCAGAGGGCTTAAAGCTTCCGAGTGGTGTGAAAGGTAATTTTCTCCCCTTACCCCTCTGCTGGGCACAGCTGCCTCTGACTTGCAGCCAACAGCTATCCAAGGAGCCCTCTTTCTGTTGGCATGAGTTCCAGTTTGCCAGCTCATCAGCAGTAAGTATCATCCATGGTTAAATCTCTGCCCTGTGGGAATCACTGTGCCAGTTGGAGAGATGAAGGACAGTGCACCAACAAAGATTTCTGTAAGGAATCAAAGCTTTTGCTTGATGTGCAAGCAAGGTGCTGGGACTCCTCTGATATATATGTGTGCTGACAGATGGTCTGACTTGAAATACTCTCTCCAAATTCCATTAAGCCCTAGGAAGGGAGCGGGCAGCTAGCAGTCGTGAGGAAGTAAGTGGTTTCTTATTAGCCATCCCTTCTGCTTCCTAACCCCTGCTAACAGCAGCTGGTGGAGTGTCTTTTCCGGATGTCAGTTATCTGTCCATCTGGCAGATACTTTCAAGCCTGCCAAGATGTGTATAAATAGAAAAGCTTTTAGGGAAAAAATGGCAGACCTCTGTTACAGCTCCTGTATTTACTGGGTTGTAACAGGTCCTGGTGGTTCTTGCTTCAAAGCAGTGCTTTGCTATGGATGTTTTAATTTTGGCATGGGTGAAAACGTTTTATTTTGATTAAAAAGAATAAATCTACTTTTTCTACGAGAATATTTTTCTGCTGCTGCTTCTTGCCTCATTTTTGAATGTTGTAAAGAATGAGCCTGGAAGCTAGGCAAAAAGTTTCTTCTGATACTTTTTTTCCCCCACCAGAGAAATAAAGACTGGTTTGGTGGTGCCAGACTAGAATCAGAGTGACTAAGTTGTTTGCATTTAGAACCTCAAAAAGAAGTTTAAAGGAAACTGATTTTAGATTCTATGGGATCTAAGCAATGTTGCAATCAGACTTCTGTACAAGCACCATCAGTGCACAGTATTAATAGGAGAGAGGTGGCCTGATAGAGACATTTTTAGTGCTCTTCTCTGCCCACATTTTTTCAGACATCATCTAGAAGAGGAACTTGTTTTGAGATGTGGATATGGTCTTGAACAGACAATGCTCAGATTTAATTGTAGTGGTCTGGTTAGGCTGAGCGCTGGAAAGGGAGTTAAATGCCCATAGGGCGAGAAAGATACTGGCTAGAGATCTTGGGTGCTAAGTGTGGATTTGGGCATTTAATTTCCACCTAAGCATTGCAGTGTATGCCTAAATCCATTGCTCAGTGTAACTGTTAGCGTCGTTGTTAGGATTCATCTGTCCAGGTATCTCCAGTGTCGTGCTCTGTTTCTGTGTTAGTGGTCTGAATTCCCTGTGGAGAGCTGAGCACTTTGGCTCATTTCATCTACAGCCCAGACCAGATATTGTGACATCCTACTAGCCAGCAGGGGAATGCAGCCATGTTCTGCTGAAATCAGGGGTGTTTCATGTTTGTTTGCCCTGCCATCACCAGCTTGTCCAAAATACAATGTAGACTCTGCTCTTGGCACTGCTGAAAACTGAAACCTCAAACCCAAGCTCTTCAAAAACATTTGGTGGTATCAGAAAGTAGAAATGGCATTCCTCAGACATACCAAAAGTCCCTGAGACTCAGATTTAGGTGGGGACTTTTAGCTTGATTCTGAATATATTGTGTTGCCCTGAATGGGAGCTCTCTGTAGTACAGAAAATAATCTGTCTACATCTATCCAGCCTGTATTTGTTCTTTCTGCCTATCTCTGTGAAAGGAGAGGTTCTGGAAGATGGCTTTCCCCCACAATCTGGATCTTAGGCTATGATGTAAATATGTGTTTCACAGTGCATACAGGATGTGATGCCCCAGGAGGTAGTCATGATCCAGACTACTCCTCTTTTTCTCTGTAGCTATGTTCCTGAAGCACCAGACAAATAAAGATTCGCCAATATGATCTCAGAGACAATTCAGGATGCATGATGTCTTAGTGTTTCACATGAGCATGCACCATTTTTGCCAGGTATACTTAACTGTGTTCCTCTATTTAACCATTGACTACGGCCAGCTTGGAGCTCATGGGGAAAATAGGAATGAGGATGTTTTATCAGAAGAGGTCTCTCCAGGTATAGAGGTCCATCAGATGCCCATCCAGACTCACTGATTTCATAGGTGTTATGTTGTTAGTGAGGAAACCTGGGTGCTTCTAGAAGGAAAACATCCTTTAACAGACATCTGAAACTACTGACAAGAGGGGCTTATTTCTCTCTGTTGATTATAAGGGTAGTGTGGATGATCAGTTCAGATGGAAGTGTGCTTGTTTAAAGGCTCAGAAAACAAACCCCACCACTTCTGGCCTTGATGTCCAGGATGGTCAGTATGATGTACAGTGAGTTCTCTACAATGTATGGTGATTTTTACTGTGGTGGCAGCTCCAGGGTGCACAGCTAATCCTGTGGGCTGAGATTAAGGTGAATGGGGTGCATATCCTTCTGATTTCTCCCAGCTGCTGTGAAAATATTTGGCAGATTAATTTGTGTTTTCTAAAGTGGGTGAAATTGGCTTGTAAACAGCAAGTGCTGAAAAAGGGTATGCCTTGCAGCACAGAAGTTTCTATACTTCCACATATTTCAATCAAATATGACTGCAAAATGTCCTGTCTTTGTGGTCAGCATAAATCATGTCCAGGTCCACAAAGCCTGAGGGTCTTTGTAGAGCAGGTAACACCACTAGGGTAGTGGTGTGATGAGTTTTCGTTTCTTGCGGTATCACAGAGCATCTTGTCATCCCATGAGGAAAGGTAAAGCATAGGACTTGATGCTCACCAAAACAACATAGCATTTTTTGCTTTATGTATCTCATCTACAGTATTTTATTTATCCTGTTCTGTACAGAATATCTTCCGTCACCTCAGAGCTCCTGGTACATAGAGCATCTCTAGACCTTACTGTGATTATCAGGAGCTCTTTTTCCACTTGGGATACCCATGCAGCTATTATGTTGCTGTCTGCTGAGTGAAAGAGAAATCCTTCAGCTAGAGAAGGCAAATCAGTAGCTCATTTGCTTATTTTCTGTATCATCTTCTGGAGGCTGAAGGCATAGCAGGGAGAGCTAGCTCTGCAGATTGCTTGTGAATGCTGCCTGTGTCGGTGGCAGGAAGCCAGCTGGGTTGCCCTTTGGCAGTGTGGGACTGTAAGATGGATTGGATGGCATGTGGTCTCTATGCTCGAGTGCCCGGGGAGCTGGCTTGGAGGATGAATGGAGCACACTCCCAGGCACGTGCTTTCCTTCCATTGATTCAGCAAGCTGTTCTCTCCTGTCTGTCAGAGCTCACAAGCTTCTCCAGGCTGCACACACAGCCCCTGGCAGGGCACGATGAATGAATCTCTGGTAATTACTACAGCATGACTTCACTAGAACCATATTGGTAGGGTTCAGCAGCAGCTCATTAATTAAATAGTTGCCATGGTGACGGTTGCCTGGTAGCATGAAATCCTTTCCCCTCCTTTCCCCCTCCTCCTCTCCATTTCACAGGGTTTCTCATTCATATTCTCCTGTTTTACATGAATGAAGCCAGAGTGAATCACAGGGCTAGGTGAAGAGGTACTTGAGGAAAGATGATGTCCATTTCCCCACTACAGCTGTCACCTTATAGACCTGAATGATCACTCAGCCCTGTCCTTATGTTTTGCCTTCCTTGGGTACATGAAGTCTGCCTCATATCCATCCTATTTGTTTCCATGGTTGCTTACAGATCTAATCCTGATTATCCTGAGTACCTGTATTATTCTGGATTCTGGGACCAGCTTCTCTGACTGCCAATGGTGCAAGTGAAGGACCGGGCACTTCGTTTGCAGCTAACTGCAGAGAATTGGCTGTCTTCCAGAACCGAGCCTTTGCTCATGGGGGTTTTCTGTGCTTGATTGAATCACAATATTTCCTCTGGCTCTGAAGCCAGAAAGGACCATCAGCTCTCCTAGGCTGTCCACCTGCACAGTGCACATCAGTGACTCCCACCTCTTGTTTCGTGCCTGAAAGCTTCTGGCTGAGCTGTGATTTCCTTGTCAGAAGGTGTCTCATCTTTGTATAAACACTGATAGTGATAGAGAATAGTGTGCCCTGTGGCAATCTGTCCAGGTGTTTAAGCACCCCTTGCTGCTAAGAATCTGCCTCCCCAGCATGCATGGTGACTCTTGTTTGGTAGTACTTCTCCCTTTCCTGGATTTTGATTGCTTTCTCACAGCATCTAGCAACTTCCTTCTTCACACAGAATTGGGATACTTTGTAGTGCCCATGGATGCAGATAGATGGTTGATAATTTACCCTGAGCTCACCATTCCACCCATGTTTCTCTGTAGATATTCAGAGAAGAAATACATATTCAGTGTGTAGCAAGACATGCCTGTATTCATTTTGTGTGAATGTTTTTCTAGTTCAAAGTATTCAAAATAACAACAGGGATGTGTTTCAGTATCCAAGAACGATGTTCTCATAGCATGAAATTGAACATGGTATGTAGGCCTATGAGGAAGTATACCTGCTGGGACAGTGTCAAAGGCACATAGAGGGTCACAAAACCCTGACTGACCTTGCCTATATTGCTGTGGGTAGTGGTCTATTCTGTGTGCAGTCCTTTGAGCCCTGTGCAGGGAAAAGATGCAGTTGATATGGATCAAAGTCGTACCTGCAGTATATAAATGGTTAGGTAGTTTGGACAATCAGGGTTCTTGAATTCGTCTTTCTCCCTGGATATGTATGTAACATATTCTCCCTTTCTCCCTATGTAACAGTCTAGACATTGCATTAGAAGTGCATAAAATTTAGCCCATGGGGTGCATTATCCCTTGCCTGCCTGCTACCAGAGTTCACCCAACTTTGTCTGAAGTGTCTAGCAATGGCAATGCTCTGAAGGCGATCGTGGGAGCAGATGGAGTTAGAGGTCTGAGCAAATTTGAAAATTCACACGTTCCTGACTTGGCCCTACCTAGTAATGTGAAAAGTTGCCAGGACTATAACATCAGCTCTGTTTTCTCCAGATGATGATACTTTCTGGTTGACTGCCTACCCTTTCAGAAGTGCATAAAACTCTTGTGAAGGTGCCATGAGAACTGGGACACCTGGCAAAGAATGGGACCTGCCTTCCTGGTAGCTCACAGCTGCCACGTGTGACTCTGTGTCAGTGTTGCTGTAAAGCTTACTGAGCACAAATGCAAGCACAAGCAGGGCCAGAGCAAATTCCCATTGTATTCAGTTGCCAAAATACTTTCATACCATCTGAGAGTAAAGAAGGACTCCAGTTGTCTCACTACTTCAAAGTTACTGTGTGAACAACTAGGAAATGCTTGGCTCTGTGTGGAAAAACTTCTTTTACTAGAGATGGGAAAACGGACACTGTTTTGGCCTATCCTTCTGTGCCTTGTTACTTGGTTTCTCACTGTGGTATTCCTTCCTCTTGAGTTTTCTGCACTAATTCTGTAATAACAGTTAGTGCTGTATTTCATAACACAGACATACAACATGCAATTAAAACTGTTTTGTGCGAAATAAAGTAGCTGTGAGTCATATCCAGGCAAGTGAATTATCTGTGACTATTCAGCCAAGAAGGAAGGCAATGGTAAGCAGAGGAATGTGCACACCAAGGGCTACACATCTTTATTAGCATTTTTGTACAATTTGGAAGCATAGGGAGGAAAGCAAAGCCATATACCATGGCAGAGTTTGGCTTGTTGGGATGCCTGTATATAAATGTACATGTAATCAAGCCCTCATGGGGAGGAATGGACAATCTTTCTCTGGTCCTGAGACTTGGACATCCAAAGGATGGGGCAGCAACCTTCCTGTATCTCTTTCAGTTTGTGAAAAATGAAAAAAAAAAAAAGTTCTGCAGTTATATGAAGCAAATACTGTGTAGGAGGACTTAGCCTAAAGCTAAGGCTTCTTCAAGGGAAGACAGAAGAAAACCAGATTTCCAGCATTGTCTTTGTTTGCTGTGCCTAGTGGATCTGCTTCTTCTCACCCTCTCTGTCATGTTAGGAAGGGGGCCTTGGCTGTGCAAGAAACAGCTGGGAAACCTCTGGAGGTGAAAAGTCCCCAATTCTGTGAAAAAAGGTGGTTCCTACAGTGGCCTCCCAGTGCATTTGTTGTTTACTGCCAGATAGACAACTCAGAGGGTGCAAGTCAGGGGAGAATAGGCAGTTTGCATTTCCTGAGTGGCAGTTAATCAGCCAGCCAGAGAGACAGTGACAGCATGGGGATAATGTAGGCAGGGAGCATGCAGGCTGCAGGCTGCCTGCTTTGCACATTTGTCATGGGAAGGGGAGAAGGTGCCTTTTATTTTTTTAAGGTGTATAGTGAAACTAGAAGTCCTTCTGCAGGGTGAGTTATGTACAGAGAGAAGGCTGACAGCATTTGCTACAGAGCATCTTCACAGTCCTCAATGCGTTGCTTCAGCTGCCCAGAGAAGATTGTTTTCCATCCATTGCAGAGAATCAGTTGATCCTTCCTCAGCCAGTCACAAATGCCTCCATCTGTAAAATGACAGTGAGAAATGCTTAATCTTCCAAGATGAATCTAACAGATGCTTCTCCCAGGAAATGAACTAAAGGTTGCAGCTTTGCTTGAGCGATTGTGAGTCAGGTATGAGTCATTTCTGCCTTGAAGGGCATCTGGATGTGCTTTGCTGATAAACACATGAAGAGCACAAAGCCTGGGGTGAAAGGTTATCACAGGAAGGAGAAACTGAAAAAAAAAGCCTACCCAAAACCCCTCTGAGATATACCAGTGTACCCTGAACTCTCTTCTGTGCTCCACAGAATGCATTATCTGAAAGTTTTAAGGACATTGTGTCTCAACTTCCACTGCACAGTAACTTGTAAAAAGCAGAAAAGAGCCTTTTGTTTTAATGGAATTTAGTTAGTTGTATCATATCTGTTGTTTCTGTTCTTTCTGATTGCTGCAGGTAGCTTAAGCCCAGAGAACTGGGAGTTGTGGATAAAGTAAAACTTCAGCTGGTTTGACTAGAGATTAAAATCGGAGCCACTGAGTGTGATAATACAGAGTATTTGACACCTCAGTAATTGATGTGTGTGTATAAAAAGTAAGTTTCAGGGAATAGCTTAGCACTGGGTGGCTTTCCAAAGCAATCATAATTAAATTAGTGCAGAAACTACTAGCCAAAATTACCTGGCCTTGTACTATGCAGATCAGAAGAAGGGATCACAGTAATTCTGCTTTGCTTTGAAAGAATAACATAAAAGGCACCGAACCATAAAGAATTGGGTGCAAAGCTTGTTTCCAGAAGTAGATCACAACTGTTTTTAGACAATCCTGTTAGCTCAGTGGTAATCCCTGCCCCCATAGGACGTCAGAGGTAGGAAGTCTGGCTGCAGCAGTGACAAATTATCATTAATTGTGCTTCATCTGATGAGGCTAATCCTAGCCAAGTGCAACCAGACACCGATTTTCATATAGTGCCGTTCTGCCCATTTTACTATCAAGCTGTCTCTTAGTCATGTACATTTATTCATGGCAAGAGGCCTACAAAAAGCAGCCTAGCATCCTGCATTAGGAAGCCAGTGGAGCATGGTTTGTAGGAAGAGCTTATATCTTTCACCAGGCTGACAGATACATCAGGGAAGAGACAGACATAGTTGCTAGCACACAAGGTCAGGAATGGAAGTTGCTTCTTCCCAAGCAGAGGCACCTCAGGTGCAATTACTCTGGGTTCAACTTTAAGTATGCTAATCAATCAAGCAATTAGAGGGATAAGAATGGCTGACTTGCAGAAGTGAGGTAGCTAGCCTTCCTGGGGAAAGAAAGGCTAATAATTAGATTAGTTTGGGCTGGAAGAAGAAAATGTGGTAGGGAAGATTGAAATAGAAAATCTCTATGTCTATAGCTTTAGATGCCTGGGATGGGTTGTGATTTTTAGATTTTGAGTTAATCAAGAACTTACACTTTGCCCTAATGTTATTTTTCTTGGCTTCTACCTGCTCTATTCTGATGCTGGCTGATGCACAGAGTATCAGTGTTCCTTGTTTCTATTTATTTCTATGTTTTGCAGAAGACCCTTTCCCTGTTCCCATGCTGAGACAGAAAACTCTATCTCATTCTCTGGAATCAACCTGGCTCTGGTTTTGGGCCATGGGTGTTTTCACATTTGTCATCATAGCAGCTAGAACAATCTATACAGTTTGCACCATCTCATATCCAAACTGTTGTGCATATTCATGGCTTGTGCAAGCACATTAGCTCCTGCCTCAGCTATTCACAATCTGCCTTTCACCCATGGCTTTGTGCCTGGTGCAACCACGTGCTCCAGACTGGTCAGAAAATGACAACCAGAACATGACCAAGATTGGGAAGTTACCTCTTGTAGCCCTGTGCCATGGTAGAGGTGAGAGACGCAAGCCCTTTGAGGGTGCCAAATCTGCATAGCCAGGATGAAGGAATAGCACAGAGTCTGTTCTGGCTCAAACATCTCTTCCAAAATGAACCTTAACTTGAATCTTACTCTGCTCTTTTAAAGTGATTTAAACCATGTCAGTTACCTTGGCTGAAAAACTCAAGGTGAGAGAGAGCATATCCTGCCTAAAGCAATAGCTGTCACTGGATAAAGGACATGTTTTTGGTCCTTCTTCAGGTTTGAAATAGGAGCAGCAAACTTGAAGGTAAATCCAAGGTGCTCGGTATTGAATTAGATGTGTACCAGTGAGGTCAACTCTGAAAGAAAAGGTATTTGATACCTTTGAAATTGAGGAGGGAAAAGAGAAGTGGAAGCAAGTGTCTCTGAAGGAGATTTCAGTGTGTCCTGATACGGAGGGTTGTAGTGGCAGCAGCTTTTCCTGCCTGGAAAGGAAAAGCATCTACAGGCCAGGCCAGCAGGGATAACGTGTTGGCCTGTTGTTTTCTCCTTCAGACCTTGCTGTCACAGACTGGCTTTGACAAAACAGCAGCAAGGCAGGCTGGAAGACTTCCTCGGAAATAGAAAAGTCAAGAAGTATTCTACTCAAAAAACAGCTTCCCAAGGCTGGTGACGTACTTCAAGATGGTGAATAATCGACCTCAACAGCAAAAGGGAAAAAACCAACAGCACTATATGCTCTTCCCCCTGGCAGGCTCCAGTGCCTTGGGAGATGGCTCCGCTGACTCATTCAGAAAGCAGTTTTCAAAACACGACTCTCTCACTTGGATCTAGACAGTTCCTTTCTCTGGGAATGGCAGCTCACCTGCCCTGATCAGCAAAGACAGAGGGGGAAACCTGTCCTCCTCCTGCGTCAGGGCTCTTGCTTGGCTGCTAGCTCAGCTCTTTTGGTACAGGCATCCATCACTCCTTAGGCTATGCTATTTTTTCTCAAAAGCCCAACTGCAAAAAAAGCTGGGATCTAATTTTTGGGAGTTGTTCCAATGTGCTGTTCATCTCTCGTGCTCTGTGGTGGGAAGCCTTAGTAGATGGAGAATATCAAAACACCAGAAACATGAAATTGAAGAGGTTGCTGATTCAATTCTTTCTTGCTAAACTTTTGGTTTCTAATATATGAAGACTGGAGTACAGTGCAATGTAAATATAACTTTGTGGTGGAGTAGGAAGGTTCCCCCCACACACAAAAGAATTCCACAGCTAACTCAGCCGGAGAAGCAGATGAAAGCTGTATTTTACAAGCAGATATGGAATGCAGTGAATATGTACAAAAATATACAATATTTACAATATATACAGAAATATACAGCAATGTATGTAATACAGGAGACCTTTCCCCAACCCCCCTGCGGCCTGGGGGTTCGGCCTGCCTCTCCCTTCTCCCTCCCTACCTCCCCTTTTTCCCAAAAGGGTTAGAGAGAGAGAGAAAGGAAGGTAATTAAAAGGGGAAAACTTTGTTAAAGCTCAAAGCGAATGCAAAAGTTAGTTTTCTCTTATCTGGTTAGCAAGAATCGTAGAGAGAAATGAGCCAGCTCACAGCACAGGGGGAAGAAGAAGACGACTGACTGCCCCCCCGATCTGAAAGACCAAGCCAGAACCTACAGCCGGGTTCCACCAATGAAATTGGATTAGCATATCTCTTGTTTTCATTTATATACCAAAATATTCAGCCAGAGTGTTCAGAAAGTGTCCCTTTCTTAAAGGCACAGCCTAAACCGGTCACAAACTTCCTGCTCTAAACATTCAAATTCTATCCCAGAATGTCCCTAAGACAATACATAAAAGTAGAGAAGTAGCTTTGTGCTTGTTCCATTGCATGCTCTGTATGTGCAGATGCACTGCTGGCTGCTGTGGGAGGCAGCGTGTTGGCAGCATGGCACATTGGGTGGCCCTGTTTGTGTGAGCTAATTAGATGTCCTTTACCTAGTTCCTAGGACACCACTGTGTCTATCATGCAGGCGTTGAGGAGATTTTTTCCTTATGCATAGATCAGGGAGAGCTACAGACACAGGGTAGCAAGTGGACTGTGTTGGAGAACAGTCCAAACATTTCCTTCAGGAGCTCACTTTGACACCAAGACTCTTTCCACAGGGGACTTTTAGTGCTAGCACCGTTGCAACTTTCCCCTCATCCATAATCATGGTAGTGCGAAAACACCTAGGTGCAGAAAAAGGATTTTATTTACATAGCTCTTGGTGGCGTTTACTCCTCAAGGTTTTCTTAACAATTTGTCATCACTTTGGTATGACTGGAGTCAAGCTAGCAGAAGCATCTCTCCTGAGCAACCTCATGGTGACAGTGAAACCAAGAGGAAATAGAAGAGCTCCCCGTGAGAGCTACTGTGTTACAGTTCAGGTGGAAGGGGACACACAGCAGTTGTTCCTTGTCTGTTCTGTAGTGATGGCAAGCAGGTTCTTGGACCTCAGTTCTCAGCATGAACAAATGCACAAAGCATTTTATCCCTTGTCTCATCCCAGGAAGTCAACTGCACTTCCTCCCTTTGCAGGAGGCAAGTACCACTTGCAGTTTCTGCAGACTAACAAGGGGCTGGGGAGCAAAGAGGAGCTGGGGCCTGGGCATCTGTTTCATGGGAGACTGGGTGAGATCTGTAAGGCTGGGACTGGCTCATCTGCCTTCCTGGCTGATGACAGCTGACAGCTGTGGAAGACAGAGGGAGAGGGGGAGACAGGCTTATGTGAAAAGAAAGGGAGCTGGGATTGCAAAAACGCACTGATGATGGTTTTCCTAGTAGAATTCCGATTCCAAATCTACATGTGATGAATTAAAATCTGAAATGGTGTTTAGCAAACGCTTCTTGCCAGGCCAAATTAGCAGCCTCATTTGTTGCCAGTGGCAGCTCTTTAAAACTCTTAGAGAAGGGCTCCTTTTAAAATGTGGCATAAATAGGATGTTTTCTCAACAGTAGCATTTCCTTGCTAGAGCATTGCAGTAATTTTTGTACCCTTTGGTCTCCCACAGCTGGTATACCGAAAGAAAATGACAGCACAAAACCCAGCCAAGCTCCTTGGAAATGTAAATAGACCGGAACCGCTGGTGTCCTCTTAACAGAGCATCAATCACTGCTGGGTGCTAGAAGTGGCAGCATGTTTGTTACGGTCCAGGCAACCATCTCAGGCAGCAGATGGAAAAGGTTTAAGATCTAGTAGCACTGTTTTGGAGATATGCATAATTCTCTGCAGAAAATGGAGCACAGATGGGATCTGCTTTGACCTGCTTGCTCAGTAACTGCAAAATCCCTGTGTTTTCAGACCAGCTCTGTATTTATCATGAGGCTCTGTGGCACAGTTTGGAAACCTTACACATACTTCCTACTCATGCTGATTTCTGTTGGCTGTTAGCTAAGCTTCTTGTGGATTTGCAGCAAAGCAATAGACAGTTAGCCGTGGCAGGTCCTTATCTTCTTGTGGGCTCTTCTCAAAAGAAATTAACCTGTTTACCTTCTCCA
This sequence comes from Picus viridis, assembly GCA_033816785.1. Lineage (NCBI taxonomy): Eukaryota > Metazoa > Chordata > Aves > Piciformes > Picidae > Picus > Picus viridis. The sequence goes on along the minus strand of CM066582.1, from coordinate 24,336,317 downwards.
AGCAGACTATGTTTCCAGATATAGTAGACTTTGGAGACAGTTGCTGGAGGTGAACCATTGCAACTGGTGCATCTCTTGGCCACAAAAGCAGAATCAGATCCATCTGTCTTGGAGGCTTCCCATGCCACAGACTTCTTCCTGAAGACAGGGAGACCTTAGAAAGCATGGCAGGGGGGATAGCATGCTGGGCTCTCTGTTGCAATGGCAGTGCTATGAGACAGTGACCTGGTGATGAAGTGTAGGTTGGCTTTACCAACCAAAGGGTAAGGTGAAGTCTGCTGCTGATTTCAAGGCAGAAGGAGCAAATATTTTAAGGAATAAAGTGATAAATAGAAGGAATAGTGTGCTGTGCTCTGGTTTACCTTGTGGGACGTCTGTCATTAGGACAGCAGTGCAGATGTGAGTTCTTGGGTGTGACATGTCTGTGGAGAACAAGCACCAGTCACTCTCCAGTGAATGGACTTAGACCTGGCCTGTTTCAGAGGCCTGCCTCTTAAGGAATTATCTCTTACCACCTCTTCTTTCTTACTGACTTATCAAGGGAGCCAAAGAATTTTCTGTTACAGGTGTCTCAAAGGATGAAAGATAAATCCCACAGGTAGAGACCTTATCATATGTCCTAGCTTGGTGAGCTTCTGTGTCTTCAGCTATAACTGTGAGAACAAAGTGAGTTGCTTCTTCTATTTCTCCTTGTGTATTCAGAGGCTCCAGTGATGGATCTGTAGCTGAAGGACATGTTCAACAGAAATTATTAACCCAGTTAACACATTAATTCACACATCAGTAAATTGCAGATCTTTTATGTGTTATGTCACTAACCTAAATAGACCTTAGGGCAGAACATCTCTCTTCCTTCTTGTCCTTTGAGTCTTGGTCGTCCTGTGCACACAGACAGACTGTCCTAAGTATTTCACAGGAGGCACTGAGATCAGTAATTCTGGATTTCTCTTGGCCAGTTTTGCATGAAACATACCTGACAGCATTCTTCTGTTGGGTAGATATTACATGCTCCTGATGGACACAGAAAGCCAGAACAAGACTGTTTTGAAGGTTGTGTTGCAACTGTAGTTATTCCAGCCACTTGCTTTCAGAGTTTGTTTCATTTTAGTAGCTGTTCTGGGTTAACACAGCCTGCTCTGCCAAGTCCCCCACTCTATGCATAGATGGGAGGGAAAGTAACACAAAAAAATTCTGGGTTGAGATAAAGAGAGCTTAATGAGAGCTTAATGCACCATTACTTTAGCCTATTTTTCAGAAAAGTGCAGCAAAATGCAGAAGCAGAAGCCAGCAACCTCCCTCACCCCTGACCTGCAGCCAGCCCAGCCGAAGAGCCCAACACCCCGAACCTGGAAACAGAAAGCAGCAGAACAGGAAGCCTCTCTTGTTACAATCTCAACTCCAAGCCCCATGATACTTTGCTCCAGCCAGCACTTTAATTTGGAAGCTAGCATGATGGCAACATGGTGTTGAATATCAGCATCACATTCAACTCATGATGGTAGCTCTAGGGATGAGTTTGGGCTGTGCTTAGAAGGGTAACACATTGTTGTATTATCCTGAGTGCCTCATGTAGGAGCATGCCAATGCTTGGATGTCCTTGTGGGATGTTTGTTTCTCAGCCAATTTCTGTTTCAAAACTTGCTTTTTCCAAGAATGCCAGGTGGTTACACGAGTCACTGGTTTTCATGTTACTGTCTCTCTCATGCCATGGAGCAGCAGGGGGTATGTGATGCAGCTGCCAGAGAAACTGCTGAGAATCTGTAGTCACTGAGGGCTAGTACATACTAGAAGTAACTAATAGCTATGCTGAAGGATCAATCCAGGCTGCATGAAACTGCAGATTAGAGCAGTGAAATGTTACTTGCCAGTGTAGGAGGATATTCACACCACCTCTGTCTTTTAAGATACTTACCATATCTTGCCTCCAGGGAAGGTGGTTGGAAGCCAGAGCCCAATTTCAGAGCTGTTATGCATCCTTTCCTCCTCCTTTAATTACAGGTGGAGATGGGGCACCATTTTCTGACTTAGGGAATAATTTGACAAATCTTGCCACCTGAAGTGTCATAGATTACCCTCAATAAGTCCCCCTGGTTCTCTCTATCTCCTTGAGACCAGCCATTGTCTGGGTAACTGATCCACTTAAAGCTTATTTTTCCTCTTTCCCTTCCCCCTTGCAATATTACTTCCCTACTTTATCCCACAAACTTTGGGGTTGATGCAATGAAAATGGTGGGCAGGACTAGATGTCTTATGGCAGCAGCTACCATTGTCAAAAGAAGGCATGAGCTGGGCCAGGCTTTAAATCCCAAAATGTTATGAGACAGATTGGGATGGAAGGGAAGATGCTGCCTCAACTATTGCCCTGAAAATGAGGAAGGATCATAGTGAAAAAAGGGGTATACTTGCAGGATCCTCATCTGAGTCCTTAGAAAGGATACCAATTGCTCTACATCAGTGTGTGGCATCACATTGAAAACTGTCTGGTGTGAGCCCTGTCAGGTTCTGGCATGTCTTACACTGCTTTAAAACCTAGCACCAACAGCATGAGAACAATGAGTGAATGCTGCTTCTGCAAGAATGAATAAGCTTCTTTTTAAATAAGAAACAATCTCAGTCAGTTTAAAACAGATGAGGGTGTTCCCCTCTCCATGTTCTACAAGATGGTCCCCAGGGAGGCCTTCAGTGTCCTTTCTATGGCTTCCTGTGTGTGGGAATTTGGCCCCACTGGTAGACATCCAAGAATACTGGAGAGGCTGTTTGCTTCCACCTGGCCTACAATTAAAGAAAACAAGGCATCTCCTTTGTGATAGATAATTTCATTCCACCAGCAAAGCAGAGCCAGGAAGGTACAGCTGTGTTCAGGACTCTGTCCTTGCCATTCAGTTAGCAGGAGGGAGGGTGACAACGCCAACAACCAGAGAAACAAACACGTGCTTCATCACCTGAACGTTCTGGGTGGGTTGGATGCACCCTCGGGTCAGGGCGCTCTAGACACTGGTTTCTGTCAGTTCAGCTTTTCCCAGACATTGCAGCTGGCACTGCCATCAACTTCATATTAATCCAGCTGAATCCAAAGAGGTCCCTCATGCTGTCAGGGTGTTTCACAGACTCTTGCTTGGGGTATCCTGACAAAGAGCTGCATGGTATGCAGAAGGCAGTAGTTTCATGGATTAGTGGGCATGGTGGTGGTGGGTTGATGGTTGGACTTAATGATCATAGGGGTCTTTTCTAACCTTAGTGATTCCATGATTCTATGCCCTTCAGGGATTAACTACCCACGGTAGAGCCTGAGCTGGATTTGCTACAGATGCACCCTCTGCCCCTCTCCATTTCGTATTTCTATGCCAAGCAAGGGTGGTTGCTGCAGCTTGGCAGCTGCTTCTTCACAGGGCAGATGCCCTGCAGATCTCCTTTCTTAGAGACCAGTACATTTCTCCCAGGTGCAGTGTGGGAGCCAGACAGGAGGTAGAACCTGGCTGAAGATACAATTGGTTGTAGAGGATGTAAACCGAACACTGTTTACTTTCTGCCCAGGGTGGACAACACACCCTCTAACCTTTGCCTTCCCATGCAGTGCCACAGCCAGGGCTATTGTATTTATTATGACAGGATTTCATTGTTGTTATTTTTAATCTCCTAGCTCTGGCTCTTTAGGATGCTACCTGCCAACCCTCTGTTTTGATTCAACTCATACCTTGTTCCTGGTATCATTCACATCACAGTGACAAGCCTGCTCCTGGAAACATTGCAGATGCATTATGCAGACTTTGACTTCTCAGCTGATGGGAGATAAAATTATAAAGAGGGGTAGTTGAATCATCTGCTCTGAAGCACTGATGAATACACACAAGGCTTTCAGGTGGCAGCACTGTGTGGTATGATGAGTGAGTGGAGAAAGGGGAAAAGTAAGAGATTCAGACAAGCCCAGGAAAGCCAAATGACCGTACATGTGGGTGGGAGAGTGCCTTCTGCCACACTCCTGCTGGACTCCCCTGGCAGAACTGGAGCACTGCAATAGTGCTTTCAGCCTTGCTTGTTTTTTTTAATGCTGTCTTGTGCTGAATTCAGTGAGAAAAGGCCTGGAGTGGCATGGGGATGGCAACCCTTGTCTTGCTAGGTGATCGCTGTCACCCAGGCTATGTTCACTGCATCGCAGATTGGGTGAATGAGTAGAGAGTCAAGGGTGGCTCAAGAGAGGAATACGAGAGGAGTTCTGAGTACATCAAGGTGTGTTCAGTTTGTGGGAGGGATCAAAATAATGGAGATTCATAACCCCTAAAATTTTCTTGTATTTTAAGGAGATAGAGAGGATTCTCTTTTTTCTCCACCAACTCTTTGCTTTGCTTTTCTCACCTCAAAAGCCAGCGAAATGTGCTTGCTTGGAGACCTTTTCTTAAGTTTGAGGGTGGAAAGCTCTCTTTTCTTTATTTTACTTCACTTGGAAGACCTGGAAAAGTCAAAAGAAGGTCCTGCTTTGAATGTTCATTTGTGTTCTGTTACTGTCCTTCAAGATACGTCCTTCAAGCTTTGTGAGCAAGCTTTCCGAATTGTTACAGAAGAAACAGAGCATTAGGAAAACAAATCTACAGTTTTCTGAGTAGCAGATAATATCTATGAGCCACAAATCCTGGGTAATATCAGGAACTCCTTTAGCACTAACCCAGTACTGAATCTACCCAATTAAGTGAGAAGTCCAGGAGGTAAACTGAGCATGGTATCTCCATGTGTTGTCAAAGATCATGCCAGAGGGCTCCTTCAGCTGATAGTGTCAGGTCCAATAAAAAATGGACATTGAAAAATAGCGATGGCAAATAAAGCTTGCAGATTGTTTAAAGGGGTGAGTGGTGAACCACTGGCCTGAGAAGAGGGGGAGACATCTTTCTGGTCTAAATCAGTTCACCTAAACTTCCCAAAATTTTTATTACACAATATGAAGAAGGGAGAGAGAGAACATGCATTGACTTTGTGCTGACATCAGTTTATTGCATCAAGGTGGAAGCACTTGCTGTGGAAGAAGGGTCTGCAAACTGATGTGGAGACTAAGCTGCTCATTCATATGTATATAAGTAAAACATTGTGAAGGAAATGAATGCACCAGAAGTTTTTCTATCATTTGCAGAAATATAAAGACAGACAACATGAGTGTTCTTCCTCCAGATGTAAAACATGTATAACAAGGTGTGAAGGTTTTCCCCTTTCCATTGAAAGCAGACCCAGGGTAATGGATGTAGTTTCCTTTGGAGCTGTTGTGCTCTGCTCATGCTGTACAGAGAGCTGTATTTCTGCTAGGTCACAGGGGCTTGCAGTGCCCTTCTCTGTGGCACTGTCTTTCCTCAGTAATTCAATAACTCATATTTATTGCATAACTGTTATTCATATCTCATTGGATTTTGGGGGGTGAGGTGTGAATGTGCAGCAATAAGCAATATACGTTGTCATGGTTCACTAAGCTCTTGTGACACTTGACAACTGAGAGGAAATTGCATTTTTCCCTGCTGTAAAGCAGCTACAGAGATGGAAGGTATGAAATTAGTCAGCCTTAACATGCATTAATCAAGGAAAGGAACTTGAAGATGACCTTGGAGAAAGACACACTGAAAGGCTGGTCCCAGAGCCTGGGGGTGGTTGGTTTGGGTTTTTTTTGCTGATAGCACATGCTAGAGAGACAGCTGGATATGACCTCCTGGCTGGGCAAGACAGCCAAGTAGCCAGCCTGGAGGTACCATGCTATTGTGAAAACAGCTGAGACCAAGAGGCTGGGGAGGATTTCAGCACTGGGAGCAGGAGGAAGGGGAAATCTAGAAACAGCAGGTCTAAGGAAGGCTTTCCTGAGCCACCTGGGACTTCAGAGTCTTCAGGTTGTTCCCATTGGGAGAGGTTCCATGTGAACATGGAAAGGAGTATAGCTGTCTCTGCACCTTCTTTGCTCTGACACTGTCTCTGTAGATGGAGCAGGTGACTGGTCTGCACAGTGTGTCTTCCCTGGCAATGTAGATCTACACTTACCAGACTGCTGGGAAACCTGCTCTGCACAGGACAACAACACATCTTCCTCCTTTGCAAGCACTGTTGTGCTTTCTTCTTGGGTGGCTGTGACACTGAGACACTGAGACATTCTGTGTATGTCACTGGGCTGGAGCAGGAAGAAACAGGAGAGAGGCTTGTGTCTGCTTCTTCTGAGAATGGCTGGGAAATCCCAAGCTGGGCTGAGGTTTAGTGCTTCTAGAATACTAGTGATGATTTTGGAAGCTCAGGAAGATGAGGCAAGCACAAGCCAGCGTATAGAGAGCCATAAGCACTGTCCTCCATGCACAGCCAGAAAGCTGCTCTTCGCTGTAACTCAGCCTGCAGAATCACTGAGAGATAACAAAGAAGGCCCCTTCATCCTTGCAGGTTTTTTATTCAGTGTGTTAGCCTTCAACCCTGGCTTAGTGTTGTGCTTGTTTTCTCCTGCATTCAAAGGTTGTGTGGTTGAGATCCCTGGTTGGAAGATAATTGTGTTTGGTGCTGAATACAGACTTTTGGATTGATGCATGAAACTTGAGGTGAATTCTTAGCTCTAGCAATAAGAAATGGGAATACAGCTCACCTTGCAGATGGTTGACTAGAATATTAAACAGTGATTCACCATTATTCACTATCTCATCAGCTCATGAATTTAAAATAACTCCCTTTTCTATATATTTTCTTTAAGGAAAAAGAAAAGAAGTAAAACTATAGTTTGCATAACTATGCTAAACTGACCTTATGGAGACATCTGCTAATAAACATTTTACTGCCTTCTGCCTCTTTATATTAATACAATACAATACAATACACCAGGTTGAAAGAGACCTTCAAGATCATCGCGTCCAACCCATCAATCGATCCAACCCACCTAAACAACTAAACCATGGTACCAAGCACCCCATCAAGTCTCCTCCTGAACACCTCCAATGAAGGTGACTCCACCACCTCCACGGGCAGCCCATTCCAATGGGCAATCGCTCTCTCTGTATAGAACTTCTTCCTAACATCTAGCCTAAACCTGCCCTGGCGCAGCCTGAGACTGTGTCGGCTTGTTCTGGTACTGGCTGCCTGTGAGAAGAGACCAACCTCTGCCTGTCTACAACCTCCCTTCAGGTAGTTATAGAGAGCAATAAGGTCACCCCTGAGTCTCCTCTTCTCCAGGCTAAGCAACCCCAGCTCCCTCAGCCTTTCCTCATAGGGCTTGTGTATTAGCTGAGAACTGGAGCAATGGGAGAGAGAAGAAATTGCATTCCTGTGTTTATAGAGAAAATAGGAATCATGACATCTTTGGCAAAATAAGGGAGTAGAAATGTAAATTAAATTGTCCATTATACCACTTAGGCAGATAAACATGATAGCAAGACACTGTAATCACAGGGAAGAGAAAATACAAAACTGCTGTCATGGTGTTTCTGAGCATCTGTTAACTGTTATTAGCCATTGCTCAGGAAACCATTTGTAACTGCTGAAATCCTTAGTAAAATGTTCTCATAGATTTCCACCTGTAAACCAAAAAGGTTCTTTCCTTCAGCCAGCCCCTGTCCCCCAGGCTGGCTACCCAATGCCTCTCTGGACATTGGGGGAGCTCCAGCATGTATGCACCACCCCTGCTTATTTTCTTGCCCTTTTATGCCCATGCAGTACTCTGCTTGCAAACTCCTGTTTCTGGAATTGGGGAAGCTGGGTTGTAAATGGGAAAGCAGAGGTGACACAGGGTACAGTGTCTCTGGGACTGAGGGGATGGTGATGGGCTGATCTTTCTTCTTTGATCGATGGAACAAGCTCTGAAGTCTTGTTCTTGTCAGGAAACAGTGAATTTAATCCAAATGCTGTGGAAACACAAAGCCAAAGATTTGGGTTTTCCTATTTGGTTTTAGTCTGCAGTAAGTTGTAGTGGCTCCGTGGTCAGAGTGCTAGGGGTTATAAATATGCAGAGTAGGAAGCTGTCCTTGCCCAAAGGTTATGTGGCCAGAGAAGAGAACAAGATTACCAAAGTGAGTGGCCTAGAGACCTAGGGTTCTAGGTCTCTCTAGAGACCTAGAACCCTGCACTTTTGGTTGTCAAGCCAGGATTCCCTCTGCATAGACTAGGCTGCTTAATTAACTTCCCTTGAAAGGGGGATAATCCCTGCCCCACTCCAAATTTTAGCTGCTCTTGGATCCAGCCTGGAAAATGGGGTACTAGAAGTTATTGAGGACTGCAATGGTTGAATTTGTGCCTGATACAAGCCACCTGCCAGCCACAGCCACAGCAGGTCAGAAGGCATGTCACTTATGTGTTTGTGCCTGCTGAGACTTGTGGAGTGGTTGCCCATGGTTGGAGCAGTCCACACACCACTTTGTGTGCATGCCTGCCTGAGGAAGAAAAGTTGCTGAGGGACATTTGCAACACCTATGCTAACACCAAAACTCAGTGATTTTTCTGTCCTATATCATCTCTCTTCAGTTTTCTGTGGCTGTAGTACTTGGTTTTTAACATTAAGCAGAATTCTAGTCCTGTTATTTTGCTTCTGTGAGTGAAAGTTGTTGACATCATAAAGCATCTCTGGGCTGCCAAAAATGTTGCTTGCTCTATCCTTTGGCTAAATGAAAGCAGAGAGAGCCAGCCCAAGAAAGCAGCATACTCTGAGCCCTTTCAATGATCAGCAAACACTTCTGGGGGGAAAAAAAGAGAATGATGGCAGAAAAGTGCTGGCACTAACAGTTTTGAATACTGGGAGTGAGACAAACAGACTAAAACCAGAGGTCCTCTCTTTTGTGGTAAAGGAGAGAGAGCTCCCAGCTTGCAACCATTCTAGAGCCTTTGTGGCACAGGTTCCTGTCTCAGGCAGGAGTGAAGCCAGAATGTATCCAGAGAAGATACTCTGGCCCACCAGGCTTCTCATGGGTTATGATGCTATGCCATGAGACAGTTGTCCTCACCATGTTTTGTCTTAGTTGATTGTAATAAGTAAAGGGATGAATTATTTGTTAACCATATAAATGATCAATGACAGAGTCGTGATCAAGTCAGACAATGCCACTCGATAAGAACATGTAACATCCTGTTTTGAACAGTATGTACTTAGTTTTAAGCTTGTTAGGCAGAAATCTACAGAAGTTGGGCAGCTGGGTCGACCCCCACTGAGCCTGCCAGAAACCAGGTTAAGATAAGGAAGACTATCAACATCCTCACAAGAAACTCGGGACCGGGATGCCGATCCTTATCAGGGACTCACACCGGCACAGCCAGAAGAGTGCATTCTATGCATGGGGAATTGGCTGTGACGGTTGCGACATACCTCCACCTTAAAAGAAGAGAGTGGATCCTTGTTCGGGGCGTGCTGTTGTGGAGCAGGAGACTCCCCAGCCGCCCAGCGCTGCTTTTGCTTATTTTACCCGCAATAAAATTTCTTATACTTAAAACTCTCGATCGGCGTGGAGAGTGCTTTTAACAAATTTGGTGCCGTGACTCGGATCCCGGTACTCTGGGTCGGAACTATAACTCGGGGAAAGGCGCCTCCGTTTTACAACGGTCCCTGGGTTCTACTCTCTGATTCAGACTACGGGATATCCGAACAAGGGTAAAATAAGTAAAAGGAAGGACCCCGTAAAATTTGTGCACGAAGACCAGGCAAAGACTCCTATCGTCAGGAGTATGTGAGTATATTGCGGTTTGCTGCGGGTACTGCTTGGTTGGGGTTTGTGGATTCCTGGAAGTGCTAATGTAAGAGACGTCCAATTAAGGACGAAGCGAGTGTGGACCCTTTAGTAGCGCAGTTCTCATTACTCGCGAGAGTTTGAGTCGCGAACAAGGGGAGCGTGTGCGTGTGTGTGTGACGGAGCACTCCAGATGAAATGGGGCAGGGTACTTCAAAGTCTGCTAGTAAGACAGACAAAACCAAGAAAGGTGACAAGCTCCCTGATATCCCCCGTGATAGCCCTTTAGGAATGATGATTAGAAATTGGACGGAACCCCCTCCCGAAGGGGAAAATCTAAAGAAAAGATGATACACTATTGTATAGAGGTTTGGGGAGGAAAAGAGATTAGGCAGGGAACTTACTGGCCAGTATTTAGCACTTTATGTTAATGATAAGATGCCTTTTAGTAAAGCGGAAAGTGAATATGCGTATTTATGGTTAACTGACCAACAGCTATTTAAGGTATTTACCATAAAAGAGGAGAAAAAGGACATTGACAAAAAGAAAAAGGAGGAAATTGAGTATGGTGATGTTTCTCCTCCTCCATATGCGGGACCCCAGGGACAGGAACCACCAACAGCTCCTCCCGAGGGGGCCCCTGAGATACCCCCTGAGGACTTGCCTGGCCCCATGAAGCAAATGTCTGCCGACCCGTGACTAGAAGCCAGACTAGAAGGGAGGAGGTGTTGCAATATCCCTTAAGGGAGATTGCCATGGGCGGGCCAGAGCCAGGTGTAGGATTTGTGTCTGTTCCTTTAAGCTCAGGGGATGTTAGAGATTTCAAAAAAGGAAAAGGGTTGATACATGAGGCACTCACAAAGGAAATATTGTCGGCCTTGAGGGAACCAAAGCAGATAGCAGTAGTACATATAAAAGGATTAGCAAGAGGCATAATAGGAAAATTACATACTCAAATCCACTGGGGAATACAGGCTTTGGTGGATCAATTTGAATCTAAATATGCCTATATAGGAATATATGGAATAGCAAAGAAAATGATAGAAGGATGTCTAACCTGTCAGCAAGTTAATAGGAGGCAATTAAGAGAATGAGTATCGGGTGAAAGAGAATTAGCAAAAAGGCCCTTTGAAAGGATACAAGCTGATTTTACTGATCTACCTAAGGTAGGAAGATACCAACATTTACTGGTATTGGTGGACCATTTAACCCACTTTGTGGAAGCATTTCCAGTAGCCAGGGCAAATGCTAGGACAGTAGTAAAAATATTATTAGAAGAAATCATTCCCCGTTATGGATTGGTTGTAAACATAGATTCTGATAGAGGATTCCACTTTACCTCTAAAGTTATCAGGGAAGTAATGGAAGCCTTAGGGATTAAGTGGGAATATCACACCCCTGGCATCCCCAAAGCTCTGGTAAAGTCGAACGTATGAATGGAGAAATCAAGAAGCACCTAACCAAATTAATGATGGAAACAAAAATGAGTTGGGTACAGTGTTTACCACTAGCCTTATTACACATTAGAACTCAACCAAGAGTCGATGCTGGGGTGTCTCCTTTTGAAATGCTGTATGGAATGCCATATGACTTTGAAATCCCTTTAGACCACCCAAAGGTTAAGGATAAAGTTTTAGAAGAATTTCTAATAACTCTCATGAAAAGGAGTCAGGAATTAAGGAAGAAGGGGATGGTAGCCCAGAGACCACCTTTGGATCTGGCTACCCATACCCTTCAACCGGGAGATAATGTGTTAATCAAGGTATGGAAAGAATCAACGTTAACCCCACAATGGGAAGGCCCTTTTCTTGTATTGCTCACCACAGAGTCGGCAATTCGCACTGCTGAAAGAGGGTGGACCCACATCAGCAGAGTCAAAGGTCCGGTGAGCTCTGAAAAGTGGAAGGTCTCTACCAGCGATGATCCTCTAAAATTAACATTCTCCCGAGCATAAATCTGAATGAACCCAACAGAACTCACGGCTACTGCGGAGCATCGACGCACCAGTCATCACTATCGCAGGGTGTTACTTCCATTGAACTCATCGGGGAGGTGATAAACCCTCCCTTATGGACTTCAGATATTATAAAAATTGTTTGATGATTTACTTATACATAATAATCAGTTTATGAAAAATAGATATGTACATGAAAATTTAGAGAAAAGTTGTGATTGTGGGGATAAGAATTGTACTTATGTGGGAGATGTGAATTCGTGTATTGGGCAAATAGAGTGTTATCTTAAGGGGAATATGTTCAAGTTGTTGGGATCAGTACCAATTTGAGACCTTGGAACAACACGCGGTGAGGGCATTTGAATCTCACTAGACAGATCAACAGGGAGTTCCTGAAGGAAGGATAGACAGAAATTTGGGATATAAATTAAAATTAAAAAAAAAAAAAAAAAAAAAAAATCAGGAATTGATAATCCAGACGTGGGAACTGCCAAAACTGGTAAATCACATCAGGGGAGTCAGGTTCTTGGATATTAAATAGGTGTTGTCATAATCAAACAAAATTGGAAATAGGACAAGAGGTAATTGAGGAAGAGTGGGAACTCTCCAAAGTATCCAAAAGGCCCAATCCTCTTTTAGATCAAGTGGAGGAGAGGCTTAAAAGGCTACAACTAAAAGGTCCCTGAAGAATATCTTCTGCTGCCGAGAAGACCTAACACCCCGCTGCGCTGTGCACAAGCGTAGGCGGTGGGAAGGCAGAGAGATATGCTAAAGTGGAGACCCGAAATGAGCCTCATAAAGAGTTTATGATATGCCTAGCCCTAAATATTGTGTAATCCAATGAATTACACCAACCCCATAAATGGTCACTCATGCGATGGAGTGATCAGAAGGTGTTGGATGAAGAAATAACGACTGGAGCTCCAAACTTCCAATTAACTTTGTGTGACTTGGTTCAAATAGAACCCTGTTTAGTTCAGAAACCTTATTTTCTATGTCCCAGTTCAAACCCTGGGAAAACATATTGTAATCAGCCAAATTAATATTATTGTGCTTAAATCTGATATTAATAAAAAAAAAGGAAATAATAATTTTTTTCTCAAGCAATAGGACCTAATCGAATCTTGACAAGGGAAATTGAAATCAGTAAGAATGTGCAAAAGCATATTAGTCCCACCACCGTACCTTTACCGGAAAAAAATACTAGAGTCTATACCGAGCCATTATGGGATGTGATTCAAGCCTCTTACACTGCTCTAAATTATACTGATTCCAACAAAACTGAACTTTGCTGGTTATGTTATGATGTAAAACCTCCATTCTATGAAGCTGTGGGAATGAATGAGATGTACCAAAAGAGTAATCAAAGTAATCCCCCTGAATGTAATTGGGACACTGATAAGAGAGGAATAACTGTACAACAAATTAAGAGCAAGGGTAAATGTTTAGGGCATGTACCTGCTAATATCAAGAAGAATTTTGTATAGGCAAGGGAAGAAGGAACCTAAACTTATTATGGACTATAGCCCCAAATGGAACTAAATTAATTTGTTCAAAGACAGGGCTGACTCCATTGAGCAGAAAGAATATTGTATATTAGCAAATAATCTTGCCACAAATTTTATATCACAATGAAGAATCTATGTTTGTACATTGGGAAAACGGCAACCATAGAATTGTTAAAAGAGAGCCCATTACCGCAATTACCCGTGCTCCTTTGATGGGATTAGGTATTGCCGGGACAGCAGCAGGAGCAGCCTGGCTAGTACAGCAAAGTAGGGGTTATCATCTCTTAGGGCAGCTGTGGATGAAGACTTGGAGAGAATCGAAAAATCCATTTCATACTTAGAAAAATCACTGACATCGTTATCTGAAGTAGCTCTACAAAACAAACGAGGTCTAGACTTATTGTTTTTACAGGCTGGAGGCCTATGTGCTGCCCTGGGAGAGGAGTGTTGCTTTTATGCAGACCACACAGGAGTGGTAAGAGACTCATTGGCAAAGGTGCGGGAAGGGCTGGAGAAAAGAAAAAGAGAGCGAGCAAATAATCAATCTTGGTATGAAGGATGGTTCAATCAATCCCCTTGGTTGACTACTTTAGTGTCAACCTTCATGGGACCATTAATAATGATAATATTGATTTTAATCTTTGGTCCCTGTATACTTAATAGGTTAATATCATTTGTAAGCCAAAGAATGGAAAAAGTCAAATTAATGATTATCCAGGATACTGATTCTACCTCAAACTCCAGTGTGGTCCTCAAAGCAGCCTCAGATGCCTTATCCCGTTTTGAAACATCTTAATATGGATAACAAATAAATAAGCAAAAAGGAAAAGGGAGGAATTGTAATAAGTAAAGGGATGAATTATTTGTTAACCATATAAATGATCAATGACAGAGTCGTGATCAAGTCAGACAATGCCACTCGATAAGAACATGTAACATCCTGTTTTGAACAGTATGTACTTAGTTTTAAGCTTGTTAGGCAGAAATCTACAGAAGTTGGGCAGCTGGGTCGACCCCCACTGAGCCTGCCAGAAACCAGGTTAAGATAAGGAAGACTATCAACATCCTCACAAGAAACTCGGGACCGGGATGCCGATCCTTATCAGGGACTCACACCGGCACAGCCAGAAGAGTGCATTCTATGCATGGGGAATTGGCTGTGACGGTTGCGACATACCTCCACCTTAAAAGAAGAGAGTGGATCCTTGTTCGGGGCGTGCTGTTGTGGAGCAGGAGACTCCCCAGCCGCCCAGCGCTGCTTTTGCTTATTTTACCCGCAATAAAATTTCTTATACTTAAAACTCTCGATCGGCGTGGAGAGTGCTTTTAACATTGATGTCTTGTAATAAGTGTCACCTGTAAGTCGAGTATTAAAATAGAGCCCCGATGTTGCCTGTTAACCTCATCATGCCAATGAGCTCTGTGCTCATTCTTCAGCATGGGATAAGCATGCCTGGTGCCTTTGCAAAGGATGGATGGGAATGGACCCCTGGCATTCCTGAGAGGCAGGATTTAACTCACACTGCAGAATCCTCTTTGTGCAGTCTGGGCTTTGCAGTAAGCTTGATGTGTGGACGTTGGAGAAGGAGAAAACCACCACAGGCCTGAGGCCCACGCTCTGCAGGACTTCTTTCCTAGCTTTGCAACGGAAGATGGCCTTTAATACCACTGTTGACTCTGCCCTCAGCTCTTCTTTGCAGACCATTACTGTGCTAGCCCTGGGGTATGTGTGGATGAGGAAGGATTGCCGCAAAGTACCAGAGATGTCATGCTTTTGTGCTCACATCAGCTGATGTGGCTTTGCTGATGATGCCTTTCCTTGTTTGAGGTGCTGATCACCTGCAAGCTGCCCAGGAATCAGGGAGTTTAGGTGTTGAAAAGCAGGAGCAGAAGAGGGCAGGCAGTGGTAGTGCAAGGCTGCCCACTTCTGTTTTGCAGCAAGGTTCAAGCTACCCACAGGATGGCATAGGTAGGAGTTTTCGAGCCATTGCAGATATTGCCTGAGGGAAAACTACCTGGAGAGTGACTTATTTACCACTTGGATACTACATATGAAAGGAAAAGCAAACAATCCTCTTTTTCCACTCTTGCCCCTGCCCTTAGACACTGTGGCAGCCTGTGAACAGTCTGGCTTTATTGCCATGTCTTAGCGTCTCTTGTCATGATCAAAGGTAGATCCTGTCCAACCTTGCTGTGCCTTCAGGGTTCCTGTGAAGATTTCCTGCTTTCTTCTTTAAAGGGGAGCCTAAAATGCTTAAGGAAATGACAGTTTCCACAGCAACCACACTCAACAATTTCATCAATTAATCAGGAGGAAAATAAGGAAGAGAATGGGAAGCAGATGCTCTCAGAAGGATGAGGCTATAAATGATTGATGCCATCTAAGAGATAGGCAGAATTTATGCCAGGAGAGACTCCAGCCCTGGGGCTGAGGCAACTTCCTATGAATGGGCTCATTACTGCAAAATGATGGCAGGGAGCCAGGAATTTCTTTCTAGGGGAATGTCCAGTCCAGTATGCAGAAAACTATGAGGCACTCTGCAAAAGTTTAACTAGGTTAGCTTAGAAAGGCACAGGAAGACTCAAGGGACAAGGAGCAGGAGTTATGTGCTGATTTTCCCTATCACACGTGACAATTCTTCCACCAAACCAAATAAAAATGGGGGTTTGATACTCCCTAGTCAACATTATGGGTAGGTGTTATCTCTTCAAGACATTAATTTCCTGCTGTATTTGTGATCATGACTGTTAGCTAACCTAACCTGTATGTTGTAGTCCATACAGACACATTTAACAACCAGTATTGCCTTAAAGTACCCCCTGCATATGCAAGGCAGCTAAAGCAGTTACTGGATTTCTTCTGGAAGTCTATGACTGTATTGAAAGCTGTAGAGGTTTTAACAAATTGTATCAGTGCTCTTGTTCAAGCCATGCTGTGAATGGCAATGGAAAGGGAATCACAGAGTCACAGAATGTTGGGTGTTGGAAGGGGCCTCTAGAGACCATCTAGTCCAACCCCCCTGCTGAATGGGATCACCTAGGACGTACCACACAGGAATGCATCCAGATGGGTTTTGAAAATCTCCAGAGAAGGAGACTCCACAACCTTTCTGGACAAGCACATGAGGCAAAGATGCTCCAGGCTTTGGTGGTTTTCTGCAGATTGATAAAAATGAAAATGAAAAAGACTTGAAGAATTTCCAGAGACAACAAAGTGAAAAATGTCTTGACATGGCAGAAGTTTATAACAATAACTTTGAATCAGTTCTCTTTTTTGTGCTTCTACAACATCTTTTAAACTTCATTATTTTTCTTTATAAGATTTTATTCCTTCCTTTTCTTTCCAGATGTGACAGTCCAACTTTTATCTCTGTTGGAAGTAACTAACTGGACTGAATGATAAAGACAACATTGTGAGTACCCTTTCATCTATGTGCTGCATAGCTTTTCTCGATATGAATTCATTTGACAGTGTATTCTTCCTTAACACTTTCATTTAAGTGAGCCCTGGAACAAAGCTTTTGCATAAACAAGTGAAAAATACCCAAATCATCTCTTGCTGTAACCATTTGCTGGGTAATAAATCCTTCTTATGAATGACATCCGATATCATATATCAGTTGATCATTGTGATGAACATTACAGTACTGTATTTAATGTATCTGGAGTGAATCTTTTGATTAAAGGAGACCTCAGCTTTCTGTTTGTAAAAGCAAATGAGAAGATGCCCTCAATGGCAATGGTGAAATCAGTGTTAATTGCATTATAAAATCAGTAACTAAAAGAGCAAATTTCAAAGAATCAAAGCATTCATAAGGAGAAAAGCTAATTGGAAATGTTAGAACCAGATTAAATACATTGTCTTTACTAGGATGGTTTTACTGCTTTTAATGACATCAGCCCTCAGGCTTTTCCATTTCTGATGCATTTGAAACCCATTCAATTTGTGTTATGGGTACCTGAGATATGAGACATTTCAGTCTTCGATTTCCTTTAGATAATTCGCTTTAGGCCTTTCCTTTGTTAAAGAGTGGGAGAAATTTCACACCAAACAAACTGTTTTAAACAGCTTTTCCAAAGTAAGTAAGACCTTTTGGTCCTTCCAGGTGCAATTTTCTGTCAGGTGATTAGGATGAGCAGGGACATGCATCTTTCTGCATGTTTTGGGTTGGACTGGTGGTTCATGATGGTTCAACATTGCATGAATATCAAGTCCTGTGTTAGGAAGAGGGACGAAATGTCAAGGACTCAGTCAGGTCTGCTGGCAGCATTGCACTCCCCAGGTGCTTCACAGTGCCACAGCTCTCCTGCCCCAGGATGTTCTCAGAGGAAACTCTTGTCATCTTAGCATAAGTTTGGAGCACCTCTGGGCCAAAAATGGACTCAGCTGATTTAACCCTGATGTAATCAAGGCCAGGAACACACCAGAGGAATGAACCTGTGCAGACACATGCCTACTGCCTGTATGACGAGGAATACTACCCGGGAGCTCCAAAATTGCTGAATTAAATAAACTTAGAGAATATCCTTGATTTCCTGAGGAAAGTGACAAGTATTTAGTTTTGGTGCTGTTGCTCAATGGGAGCATGAAAGTATGGACTCATTTGTTGTGATCAGATGCTAAAAAAAGCCATTATTTTTTAAATTAAGGAACAGTGGTACTGGTCAGGTTTTTCTTCTTGGTTTGGTTTTGTTTTGTTTTGTTTTGTTTTGTTTTGTTTTAATCAGAGGGCCTGGCCCTTGAGATGCATTAAGTGTTGATCACTTCTGAAAAGCCAGAAAAAGCAAGCACAAGTGAACAATTACAGTGGCTTCATGGATGTGTACTGCCAGCTGGGAAAGCCTCTGCTGTGGTTCTGCACAGTGCTAATGAGCTGGCCAGCAGTTTGGCTTTCTTCCCTGAAAGAGATGCACTGGTCCAGGTGCACAAAGATGTGTAGAGGTTTCCTTAATGCTTTCATTTAAAATGGAGAATTGATCTCCAGGCAAAAAAAAAAATTATTCACTCCATCAACAGTGTCCTTGGTGCCTGCCTGGTGATGGCTCTGCTCAGCTCAGGTCACAGGTGCTCTTTGTTAGCTGGGCATCTGGTGCTAACAAGAGTTGGACCAGCTTAGAAAAGCAGTTAAACATGAGCACTCTTTATCTCAGCTTTCCTAATTAGATCTAGTTTATGACCTCAGTTGTGAGACCATCCACATCTCTCTTGTGGCTCTGACTGTCCCAGTTTGCAGCAGTGTCAGCTTTAGGTGAAACAACAGGACAGGGAATACTCCCAGGATATATATAGAGTTGTATGGATGTGAGCTCTGCTGTATTGCTTGCTCTGTAGATCAGACAGTGAGCCTTGACCTTTGATATTTGCCAGCTGAGGTAAAGCTACTGGGACTTCAGCCCATGATGAAGCCCTAATGGAGAATTGATGCCTTTGAGTCACACTGCAGAGTCAGCACAGCATCACCTCCTCTACCAAGACAGAAGCAGCATTACCAGAACACTGGAGGTTATGAGGAGGGAACTTTGGCAGCTGAGATGTGGAGAGTTGTGCATCCTAGTGCAGAGTCCCATGTGCCATCCTCTGGAGGCCCACCTCATTATTTGAGTCAGGATGACTCCTTTTCTCTTCTTTTCCTTTCTGAGTCACTGTCACAGCCTATTTCTGGTTTGTTCTTTAGTAAGAATGAGTTGACGAGAATGCGTTAAAGAGGTCATAGCTGGTACCAAGGGGTACATACCAAGACATTTTTGCTGACCAGATTAGTCCAGATGGGCTATACATGGTGGCATTTTTGTATACACTGCTGAGAAGCAGGTTGGGGCAAAAGTCCAAAACTGTCTGGGTTCACTGAGCCACCAGTGGCAGAGCTTTTTCAGGTCTCCTGGTACCCTGACTGCCCTGACACAGTTTCAGAGCCTAGCCTTAGCTTGGAGAAAAGTTGATCTGCTACTCTCTTGCCAGAAAATTACTCTGGAAAGGCTGGACTGACAACTATGAGGTCACTCCTTCATAGTAGCCTGCACCTTACAGCGAGAGTGCACAGATACACATTTTGGTTCAAATACCTCATCTCCTAGATGGGTTCAGTTCTTCCCTTCTGGATGTCGGGCAGGGAGCAAGACTCTCTGCCCAGAAATTCCTGCCTCTGTCCAGGGACTTCACAATACTGAGCTTGAAGGAGATGGCTGAAATCAGGTGAGACGTCTCCCAGCCACCCTAGCTTACGAGGTGGCAGCTATGTGACTCAACACTGCAGTCCAACTGCACAAAAGGTCCTGGGTAAAAGGGGGTTTCTGGGATCCAGCCTTTAGGGGAGTGGGCTACAGACTTTCTAGAGTCTGGCACTGAGGCAACACAGGGCTAAACAATCAGGAGGAATGGTCAGAAGTCTCAAGATATGTCTCAGGTTTTCCTCTTGGGTGCTATCAGATGCAGAAGCTGGTGGTACTGGCTGCTTTCCAGGTGGCTGCTTTGTGGAAACTGAAAAGATAAAGCTGCAGCAATTGAGGATGGTGGCCACAGGTTACAAGAACCATGAGAGGACCAAGGTTGTTGGCAGACCTATACTTGTGATGATATGAGTCCTGGTGATATGAAGTGTTACAGTGTTTGCATGAAGGCTGATGGCTGTCATAACCTGTCTGAGCACAGACTCCAGTAAAAATGGCATTGAGAATAAATGCCCAGCAGTGGAAGACCTCTGCCTACTCAGGGAATGAGAAATTGCTTGTGATAAAGATATAACTTAATGTAGTGGCCAATGCAAGCTTCAAAATAGTGGTCATTGTAGCCTCCACTCTTCTCCTTTGGGAGGTCAAAAATGAGAGGCATGGAAGAAATTAATCTTTTTAAAATAAAGTGATCTCTCCTCAGTTCAGAGAGAGGCTTACAAAGTAATATACCATCAATAATAAGAAGAATAGAAACCAGCCCTGAGAGAGGCAAACCTCTGAATGGGCTCTTTAATGCTCTATGGCAGTGTATGCCATGGCCTGTGTTCAGTGTCAGCAGAGTCCTCCCTCAGTGTCAGCAGAGCGGGTTGCTACCCCATATTCACTCCAGAACAATCATTTCCACCCTGCATATTCATTTGCATGACCTGGATCTGCTGCCTTCCCAAGAAAGAGGCCTGAAATTGGTGTTAGAAATAATGCAAGAAGGCAGATTAAGGATCTGAAAGATACAGAGCAGGCAGAGATAGAAAATATCAGGGAAGGCTTAAGGTGAGGTGACTGATATGCTATGGTTAAACTGAAATGAAAACACATCCTAACCCACACAGAGGAAGGTTCTGAAAAAGACATCTTTAATTTATTCGCTATCAGAAATTATTTTCTCTAATTGTAGTGTAGCATTGCTGTCTGCACATGATGAATGCTCCTGCCTGGCAGTGCACTGAAACACAGGGAAGCAGGGTCTTGCCAAAGGGTAGCATTTGGGTGGCAGGGTGTTCCTAGGCTTCCCACTGGGACTCCACACCTCAGCAGGCTTCACTGTGTCCTGGCCACTTTGTTCTGAAGTGGACTCCAGGAATGGTGCAGGCTTAAAACATCCTTTCTGTCAAGAAAGAATGGGAGATGCAGGGCTAAGCATTTCGATAGTGCTTCTCCACCGCATTAAGGGAGTACACTGGGATTTCTGCCCTGTAGGACCAGTCAGGCATTGGTTTTACTGAAACAAGAATTGACATTAGGACAAAGGAAAAACATTTACAGTCAGTGTCAAAAGCATGCAACAGAAACACAGCATGGCAAGACTTCCGTCCCCAGTGCAATATGTATCTCCTCTTAATTAAATCTCCTGCAGCCTGAAAGCTCTATACAGTCCCAGCAGTAAGCTGCAGATGGATGTATGAGATGAGCCATCCTAACCCACCCACTCCACACATCGCTGCTTGCTCTGTGCTGGTGAGCTGCTCAAGATAATAGCAAAACCAGATGCAGGGAGAAATACAGAAGGAATTGGTCCCCCCACTGATAAAAAAAAAAAGAATATATTTTTACAATATTATTTTAGATCTGCTCCCTCCCTGCCACATTGTGTTTGCTAAACATGGGCAGCAAGAAGACCTCCACTCTGGACTTCCGGAGGGCAGACTTCAGGCTGCTCAAGGAACTAATTCAGAAGGTTCCTTGGGAATCAGCCCTTAAAAACAAAGGGGTCCAGGAGAGCTGGACCTACTTCAAGGAAGAACTATTGAAGGTGCAAGAACAGGCTGTGCCGGTGTGCTGGAAGATGAGCCGCCGGGGCAGACGGCCAGCCTGGATGGGCAATGAACTTTTAATAGAACTTAGGGAAAAAAAGAGGGTGTATCATCTTTGGAAGAAAGGGGAGGCAACCTACAGAATGTTTAGGGATGTTGCTAGGTTGTGCAGGAAGAAAATTAGGGACGCAAAAGCCCATTTAGAACTTAGACTGGCCTCTGCTGTGAAGGATAACAAAAAGTCCTTCTATAAATACATCAATAGCAAGAAGAAGGGCAAGGACAACCTCCACTCCTTGGTTGACACGGAGGGGAACGTTGTAACAAAGAATGAGGAAAAGGCAGAGGTACTTAACACCTTCTTTGCCTCAGTCTTCACTAGCAGGGCAGAACGTCTTCCAGACAGCTGGCCTGCAGAGCTGGCAGAAGGAGCCAGAGAGCTGCATAGTTTCCCACTGCTCCAAGAGGAAGTTAGAGATCTACTGAGCCGCTTGGACCCCCACAAGGCCATGGGACCGGATGGGATCCATCCTAGGGTGCTGAGATTGCTGACAGATGAGCTGTCCAAGCCACTTTCCATCATTTTTCAGCAGTCCTGGCTCACTGGAGAGGTCCCAGAAGACTGGAAGCTGGCTAACGTGGTGCCCATCCACAAGAAGGGCCGGTTGGATGAGCCAGGGAATTATAGGCCTGTCAGCCTGACCTCAGTGCCAGGCAAGATTATGGAACGGGTCATCTCGAGTGCGATCACACAGCACTTACAGGATGGCCAGGGGCTCAGGCCTAGCCAGCATGGATTTAGGAGGGGCAGGTCCTGCCTGACCAACCTGATCTCCTTCTATGATCAGGTGACCCGCCTGGTGGATGTGGGGAGGCCTGTGGATGTGGTCTACCTGGACCTCAGCAAGGCCTTTGACACCGTTCCCCACAGCAAACTCCTGGCCAAGCTGGCAGCCCGTGGCTT
The DNA here is from genome assembly GCA_033816785.1 of Picus viridis. Taxonomy (NCBI): domain Eukaryota; kingdom Metazoa; phylum Chordata; class Aves; order Piciformes; family Picidae; genus Picus; species Picus viridis. The sequence continues at coordinate 24,314,043 of CM066582.1, read as the reverse complement.
GGACAGGAGCACACTGCGTTGGGTTAGGAACTGGCTGGAGGGCCGAGCCCAGAGAGTAATGGTGAATGGCACCACATCCAGCTGGCGGCCTGTCACTAGTGGTGTGCCCCAGGGATCAGTACTGGGCCCCATGCTCTTCAACATCTTCATTGATGATCTGGATGAGGACATTGAGTCCATCATCAGTAAATTTGCAGATGACACCAAGCTGGGGGCAGCAGTTGATTTGCTGGAGGGCAGAGAGGCTTTGCAGAGGGACCTCGACAGGCTGGACAGATGGGCAGAGTCCAATGGCATGAGATTTAACACATCCAAGTGCCGGGTTCTGCACATTGGCCACAACAACCCCAGGCAGTGCTACAGGCTGGGGTCAGAGTGGCTGGAGAGTGGCCAGGCAGAGAGGGACCTGGGGGTGCTGGTTGATTGTAGGCTGAACATGAGCCTGCAGTGTGCCCAGGCAGCCAAGAAGGCTAATGGCATCCTGGCTTGCATCAGGAACAGTGTGGCCAGCAGGAGCAGGGAGGTCATTGTGCCCCCTGTACACTGCACTGGTTAGGCCGCACCTTGAGTACTGTGTCCAGTTCTGGGCCCCTCAGTTTAGGAAGGATGTTGACTTGCTGGAACGTGTCCAGAGAAGGGCAACAAAGCTGGTGAGGGGTTTGGAACACAAGCCCTATGAGGAAAGGCTGAGGGAGCTGGGGTTGCTTAGCCTGGAGAAGAGGAGACTGAGGGGTGACCTTATTGCTCTCTACAACTACCTGAAGGGAGGTTGTAGCCAGGCAGAGGTTGGCCTCTTCTCCCAGGCATCCAGCACCAGAACAAGAGGACACAGTCTCAGGCTGCGCCAGGGCAGGTTTAGGCTGGATGTTAGGAAGAAGTTCTACACGGAGAGAGTGATTGCCCATTGGAATCGGCTACCCGTGGAGGTGGTGGAGTCACCTTCACAGGAGGTGTTCAGGAGAAGACTTGATGGGGTGCTTGGCTGTATGGTCTAGTTGTTGGGTGGGTTGGATTGTTTGATGGGTTGGACGCGATGATCTTGAAGGTCTCTTCCAACCTGGTGTATTGTATTATTATTATTATTATTATTATTATTATTTCTTAATCCACCCAGGTCTTTCCGTCTTGGAAGCATTGAGTGTGAAGAGTTTAAACGCACCAGGAAGTTTAGGAATGTATCCCACTGGGTGTGTGGCACTTTTGGTCTTACTTTCTTTATTCTGACCCAGGTCTTCACCATTCAGATCTTGGGGAAGATCTGTGTTTCACAGCAAGTTTCAAGAAAAGAGAGACAGCTTATGTGCTGTGGGTCAGGAAAGGGTCTTTCAGCCAGCCACCTTCTCTGGAGCTTCCCACTAGTCAGAGAGAGAGCAAGGTCTTCACTTGCCAGTTACCTTACATTTTGAAGCACCAAGGGCATGCCACAGCACATGCAAGGCCAGATGATCTGCCCTGAATTTTTGAAGCAACATCATGGTTTAGAAACCGTAGCTTTCATTTCAATGAGGTGCAGTGTTGTTTCTGAGCAGGACAGAGCATCCTGTATCCTGGAGGAGAAGCCTGGAAACAGGTGAAACCTCTTCTCACCAGTACTCCACCCAAGACATTAAATTCCTTTTTCAAGGGTCAAATTATCCGTGGGTCTGGCCCCTTGCTGTTTTCTCTGGATCTTTATGCAGTTTCTCCTGCCTCTTTCACACACACACAGAGCCTTTGCAACAAATACCTCTGTGCCATGCTGCTCATATTTTTCAATAAGCTCACACATATACAGGTTTTGGATGAAAACTCCAGCCTGTGGTTCAGTTTGCACCAAGCTTGTGCCTTTACTGAAACACATCTAGGTGCAGTCCAGGAACACTTTGCAGTACCAAACAGTCTAACTCAACCTGCAATAATGATCTCATTAATGTTTATAAATATGTAAAGGGTGAGTGCCAAGAGGATGGAGTCAGGCTCTTCTCAGTGATGCCCAATGACAGAACAAGGGGCAATGGGTGGAAGGTGAGCACAGGAAGTTCTATGGAAACATGAAGAAATTCTTTTTTCACTGTGAGGGTGACAGAGCACTGGAACAGGCTACCCAGGGGGCTTGTGGAGTCTCCCTCTGGAGATATTCAAAACCTGCCTGGATACATTCCTATGTGATCTGGTATAGGGGATCCTGCTCTGGCAGGGGGCTGGATTAGATGATCTCTTGAGCTCTTTTCCAGCTCTAATATTCTGTGATTTTGTGATGTTGATAATGATGATAAAATAAACTTTTAATCACCCCCATTTGCTGCCATTCCTAGGATCAAAGCTCCTGTACTCACCTGAAAGCTGTGCTACTCTGAAATTCTGATTGTGAGCGGATGTGTTTTGCAGAGGGGTTTCAATAGGAATAGGTGGAAGATCTTAAGCTTTCTGAAGTCTGTGGGTGAGTCTTTGCAGATATTCATTCATCTTCTTTAGTCCATTCCTAATGGAAATCTGCTTCTCAGAGGATGTAAACAGCATGCCAGATGTTTCTGCAAAGTTAAGGCAAAGTTAATTAACTGAACCAACCACTCTTGGCGCCCAAGCAATTTAAGGTAGTTCTTTGCTTTTGTAAGCACCTATTATTTCCTTGGTGAAGCAAAAAGATTGTTTTTCTCTGCGAGAGTAAAGAGAAAAAGGAGCCTGCTACTCAGAGAAAGGTTTAGGGAAAGAAGATGAAAATAAAACGGTCTGAAAAGCTACCCTTGCTTGGCTTCCTTTTTAGGTAACTCCACTGAAATGCAATCTTTTTCTGCCAGTGGGGGTTTTTTCCACTTACATTAAAATTTCTTTTGTTCATCCACTTTTTGAGTGGCAGAAGGAAGACAGTGTATCACACCTACGTTTATTTGCTGTTAGCTGCTCAGTTCCAAATTTTGAGATTCATTGCAGTGAGGCATTATTGTTTTCATACTTGCTTCTTTAAAGCAGTTGCTGATAAATAACAAAGCACATTTCTGAAGACTCTAGAGACTAATACCTGCAGAGAATGAATCATTTGCTCAGTTCATACGCCCACCCTGGAATGAGTTGAAACCCATCTGGAAATAGCTACACCGGCTCACTCAGTTTGGATGCACACATGTCAGATGATCCATCAGACATGAGGGAAAGGGTTCATAAGCAGATATAATGTTACACTTACACTGGCACAGCAGTCTAGGCTTTGATTATCCTGTTTTCTTTTCATTTTTGAAGACTGCACCAGCTGTAAATGTGGATTTCACTGGTTGGAGAAAAACAAATCATAAAATCATTTTGGTTGGAAAATACCTTAAAGAGCATTGCCAACCATTATCTAACTCAACCAAGTCTGGTGCTAAACCATGTCCCTTAGCACCACATCTCTGCATCTCTTAAACACCTTCACAGATGGGGATTCAACCACCTCCCTGGTGACCCTAGCTCAGTGTTTGATAACACTTTCAGTGAAGAAGTTTCTTCTAATATCCAATCTAAAACCCTGAAGCTATTTCCTCTCAAACTATTGCTTGTTAACCGGGAGGAGACCAACACCCACCTTGTTACACTCTCCTTTCAGGTAGTTGTGCAGATCACTGAATTCCTATATTTGTTGACTTTCAATATTCAAATTGGACTGACTTTATAGGTCCCTGTGGATCCTGGTGCAGCTGGAAGGCTGCAAAGCCATTTGAGTCATTCCAGGGTAAACCGGTCCTTCTGCGAGTTCAGTGGAAGGACAAGATAAATTGTTATTGATTTTTTGCTTATTCAGTAATTGCAGAAAAACACAGGACACTGAAAATGCGTTAATGAGCAGTACTGGAAGAGTTGGTGCATATGCTTGTTTCTTTGGAGAGCAGACTATACCTTCTGAGAGGCCTGTGTTGGCTGTTAGAGTCTAAAAAGACCTGTGCCAAAAGAGGAGGCCTGGAAAAATTAAAGATACTCTGCCACCCTTCGTGTGGTTTTCAGCAGGAAGTATCATAACATCATAAAGAGTCTTAGGTGGAAAAGAACCTCCGGAGTGTCTCCAAACCCCTGCGCCAAGCAAGGCCACCCTGACAGGTAGATCTGGTTGTTTAGGACAGTTTGAAGTAGAGAAACTCATCTTTTTCAGCCTCGGTTTATGGAACAGATCTGCAGGTCAGAGCTCAGAAAGGAGATGAGTCCAAAGTGCCACCAGTAATTAACCTGATTTCAGCATGCTTTGGTGTATTTGTTGCCCAGGACAGTGCTGGAGTCGCTGTCCATGGAGGTGTTCAAGCAGCATGTGAACCTGGTGCTTAGGGACATGGTTTAGTGCTGACCCTTCAGTGCTGGGTTGAAGGTTGGACAGGATGATGAGGTCTCTTCCAACTGGATAGTTTCTGTGGTTCTGTCATTATCTGAAAAGCCAATTCCATTGCTAGACCTTATTCATAATGCATCTTAAGTCTGGTTCATGCTTATTTGTGATGCATGTTCTCAGGAAAACCTCTTCCATTCATTTGCTTTTCATGATCCACATCACATGACTTGAGAGATTCAGCCTTCTCTCACATGCCAGTCATATGCCCTGGGAGGGCTCTGCAGCAGCACATAGGATCTTTGGACCACACCTGCTTTCCTGTGCCTGCTTGGAACATCAGCTCATGCCTGCTCGTGCTGTGGTCTGTGCATTGCTTTACTGGCCTCCTGGAATCTGAGTCACTGTGCCCTCTCTTAAGCGTAGAGTGAGAGCAAAACCCGTGGGTAATAATCAGAGTTAATAATAATGCTTGCCTGAGGTACTTGGTGCACTTTGCTCCCAAATATCTGTTGAATGAAAGCACCCTGTCTGCTAGGGACATGCAAAGGCTGTGCAGTGTTGTGAGATTTAACAACATCTGACAACAGCCAGTCCTGCTGGCAAGCTGTGGAGTTCGCCCAGCCATTGCTGAGCCCCTTTTTTTCTGTGAAAGTACTGAAAGTCAGCTTAGTAATGCTCTTCCAGTGAATGAATTCCCCCAGCGGCATGCAGACAAGAGTGGAACCATTCCCTGTGTGCACACCCAGGAAGTCACTGGCAGCTTGCAGGCAGAGGTCGATCCCATTACCAGGGTTTTGTAACACTTTGTTGGAAAAAATAATCTGGTGCCTTAGGACTGGAGCTGACCTTGAATGAACAAGAAGGAAAAGCCATTGTGTGTAGAGCTTGTGTCTTTTGGGGCTGAAATATACGGCTGTTGAGATGCTAATTATGGAGACAGCATTTAGAGGAAGAAGGCAGGGTGGGAACAATGTTTTGGAGGTGGAACGATTGTTTCATCAATGTCTTGATGGCCCCTAAAGAAGGGCATTTCTGTGACTTCTTGTGTCCTCTGCAGTATGACTGAAAAACATCTGGAAATGGATCTAAGGCCTTACTCATAGGTGCAATGATCTCTGTGCAAGATGCTCTGGCTGTGAGCAGGTAGCAGTCAGTTGCACACAAGGACAGTCTCCATGTCTCTGCTGGCAGATAGCTTTCATTTTAATGCTTTTCCTTTAGGGGTACGGTGAGTCCTTTTATGAATGGTAAGTATTTTTTTTTTTTTCCCCACCAGTAGATCCTGATTAGATGACAATTACCCAGATGAAAACAGTAGATCTAAAAGAAATCAGGTAAGGTATCCAGACAGGTACATGAACTGCAGATGAATCCATGCTCCTTCTCATTTGAATTTTCTAGGTTTAGTTTTCAGAGTACAAGTGCTGGGCACTGGAGGTGGTTGTGAAGAGGGGGAAGGTTAGGACATCTCTTGCTGTACATCCATTTGCCTTTTCTGTGGTTTGAATGGATCAGGAGGAGCTCAGCCCAGATAGCTGCATGATGTGCAAGGAGATTTGAAGAAAGAAACATGCTGTAGTTGCCACTCACACAGCTTTTGAGTTGGCTTCTTGTGTCACTAGATCCTTTCTCATCCAGATCCGGACTTCCTCTGCTCTGCCTAGCAGGCTCTTTGTGATGGCCTCTATTAGATGAGTCAAAGCATGCCATTCACTTTGATGCAATAACACAAGTGTAAACTGCTTCCTGCTTAATGTGGGTCCATTTGCTTCATTTATGATGAATTAATATTTTTCTCCTGTGCTGTGAATGGTAGCACTAAGCATACAGCAGGTAGCTGCTAATTTTGTCACCAAAGCTGGTTAGAGAAGGAGATAAGAGGGGAAATAATGAATCATTGAAGAGAATAGCTGGCTCAGACACTGCCATGTTATCATCATGACTGCACAACAGTGTCTGTGTCCATTCACCAGCCTGGCATGAGGTCTGTTTGAGCCCTCAGAGACACACTGAAGAATGAAACTCTTTCCTTTAAGCTTCCCAGCAAGCTCTGGGCTCAAATAAGCTGGCAAAGAGTTAGCTCAGTCATGATCTCCAGTCACTGGGAACCCTCATAATGTCCTTGACAGCCAAGCACTGCTTGATCCAGTGTTCAGAGGCACATGTACTCTCTGGAACCAGGTGTGAAACAGCTTAAGACAGGAGTTACCTGGAAAGAAAATTAAATCCTGGGGCAGCTCATTCAGTAGATCTCCAAAGTCCATGCACTAAGACCAGGTATCACTTTCTACATGACCCCATCAGACAAGATTTTCTTGAAGTGACACACTGTTGTGTGTGAGGTTTGGGCTGATGGCAAAAATGGGGAGAAAATTAAATACTGCTTGGTGGCTCTGAATCACCAAGGACCTTTGTAATATGAAGGTGAATAAGCTGTAGTAAGAGTCATCTCATTTGACCTTAGCATTTCCTAGTGCTGCTATAGTTGCATCCTCCTGGCTCCTCAAATTGCTGTTAGACTTGCAAGATTTCATAGTGGTGTCAACATGTTGCCATAGCTTTGATTGCATAAAATTGTCTTTGACACAAAGAAAGGGCTTTGTTCTGTGACAAACAAACCCTTCAACTCATCAGAACCACTCAGAGACAGCCACACAACTTTGCTCTTATGTACAACAGAAGATAACCATTTGATAGTCTCTCAGGTCCAAGTCCAGCACTTACAAGATCATCTGAAAAAGACCTTACATTGCTGCAGAAGTGCAGTGTTTTTTTTTGGTTTTGATTAAACAGCAGATAAATTCTTCCTGTTCTTCATTTTCCCTCCCCCTTCTCATTCACCAGTGAAAAAAAATCAAGGAGGATAAAAAGAGCATCCTAAGGGGGAGTGTTACCACATGCTGCTCTCAGTGTTAGGGAAACAATACTGAGTCACACAAATAATTTTAGATGCTTCTAAATACACTGTGGTCGCAGCAGGCAGTCTTTCCAGCTATAGTCTTGCCTGCTGCCCCTAATTCTGAGCACATGGTGCACTCCACTTCCTTCCTTGTTGCAGATGAGTCACAATTTCTCTCCATCACTCACCTGAGCCAGAAGGAATTCACCAGTTCAGTGGTTGAACATCAATACACATTTAGAGTATGTATTCCCTCTCCCTGTAAAAAGCACCCTCACAAGCTAAAACAAAAAATGCAAGGTACAGTTGCGATTCCCTGCTGCAGTGTTGTATCTGGAGAACAGTTTTGGTTCTGTTAGTGTGGCAGGATGGGAGAGCTGGCTGGTGACAAAACAGGAAAGAATAGAAGGAGACAGGGCATAGCAAGAGGAGACATCTCTCTTTGGTGTCACCCAAAGAAACCATGGAAGCTCAACAGATAGCTCAGAAGTGCTTCCTGTGGATAATCTGTCGAGCTCTTTCATGGGCTTCTTTTTGGTATTTCCCTCTTTTCTTCTATATTAACAATAATGCAGTTTGGAAGTTTGAGAGGAAAATCTTAGTTCAGGAGATGAATCGAGACTTCTCCTGTAAAGCAAGTTCCGGCATTCTCTTGGAGTATTAGTCTGAGTCTTGTTCTTGAAGTCTGTCTTCAAGGCATGTGATGGAGGAAGTCTGTCCTTTTTGGTAAAAAAATGTAGTATTTTAAAGGAAATTTGAAAAATTCTGGCAATCTCAACATGGAAAAGACAAAGAGGCAAAGTGCAGTCTTACATGAAGTGATACAGTTGCCCAATTCTGTGTTTTTATCAAAATAACTTAATTTTACTTTGGTTTTGTTTATAGAAGTTGGCTAAGTGAAAGCACTCCCACATTGTGCTTTCATTTGCCGTTCCTCTCTCCTTGTCTGTGCATCACATGAAATATAATCTTGTCCACTTCTTCCAGTTATTTAACCCAGATGAATCTTTGAGGTTATCTATATTTGCCCATTTCTGTGTTTGGTATACACCTGAAAGAAAACCAATAAAAAGTTAATTAGAAAAAAAAATTCTTATCTAAAAAGCTGTTGTAGGTTTTACTGGCTTTGTTTTTCAAGGGCAAAAGAAAAGGTAGTGCCAGAAGTAAAGACTTTGAGTGAAAATCAAGGAATGAAATGGAGAGCACACACACAAAAAAGAGTGCAAGCAAGAAAAGAGTAATACTGAGAAGCTATGGGGAAAAGCAGTCTCTGGTAGTAGTGAGCACTCTCCAGAAGAATAATAGGATGATGGCTCAAGGGCTGTTCTGTCATCAAATGTGGACCGATCAAACGGCAAGAGGGCAAGTGAACATTAAGCCATTTTAATGCACAGAAAGAGCAAGAGGTCACCAAAGGAGATGGAAGTGCCTCCAAGGGATATCAAAACCAATTTATTATCAAAAAGATGTTGAACTTACTTAAAAAAACCAACAACATTAAATGAAATGTTGTCCAAGTGTACTCAGGGGAAGGAGAAGGACAGATGGCAGACAGACCAAATAGCTCCCTGAGGAAGGCTGGAAATTGCTGATGCAAATGGCAATGACGAAAGAGCAGGTGATAAAAAAGCAGTGGATCTGAAGACAGACTGAACTCCATGAGCAGATGGGACACTGGGCACCTGCTGGCAGAGGCTGAAGACACACCTTCAGCAACTGTTTCTCAACTAAATTGGATCAGATCTTGCCCACATTGTTGAGAGAGTAAACAGGGAATGTCCCTATGGTGCCTGCAAGTTCTGTGGTCCTGTGAGGGGAGCAGTGGCCACCTTGAGCTCCAAATGAAGCGTGAGGGCTGCATGGCCAGCCTTGGTCATGGAGAGCTCCCTCTCACTAAATTGCCACTTTGGAAAAGGTACGAACAAATGACTGGAAAAATACTTTACATTTTTTCAAAGAAAAAGGATACCAACAGCCTCCCCAGAGAGTTTTTCCTAAAATATTAAAGACAACCCCCCTAAAAGTTAGAGGCAAGAGCTGAAATTCTTTTGACCACCTCAAGTGCATGACAAGGGTGTGGGAGGAACAGGTATGATCTGGATTCTTCATATAAATAGTGGCTTATATGGGAAAGTATTCAATGCCAGTCCCACTCTTCTACTAGCTGATGTCTGAGTTTTCCCATTGCCATACAAACTCTGATATATGAGGATAAAGGGCTTTATAAGGCGCAGCTCCAGGGACCCTTTCAGCATCTCCCACCCTACAGGGCTTACTCTGAAGGTAAAGTCCCCTATAAGCACAGGTTCTCCTCCCAGCCATATAGCCCTCTGTAGCCAGGGCATGATTGCTATTCTTTCTGTGACTCAGCCCCTTTGTAAACCTGCTCTTATCTGCTCATGAACATCTTTGTGCACTGCAAACCCCTTCTTCTTCCCTTCTAGGTGCCCATGGAGGCAGAAATTTTCCCCAAAACAGATGTGTCTGTACACAGAGGAAGGTAGGCTTTAGTGGCTAAGCTGAAAAGATGCTATCTAGTCCAATGGGTGTCTAGATTTTTCTGATACATGTATGTTCAGAAGGGATTGTGGAAGACAAAGAGGTATTTTAGTTCCCACACAACTAAATAGGTATTTTTGGAAGTACTTTAATTTAAAAATACATTCCAGTAACTGAACCCCACTCTGGGTTGTTGCCTTAAAGTCCCAGTGCATTGTCCTTCAGGCTGAGGCTGGGTTTCACTAAACCCATCCTGGCATTACTCTGAATGGAAACAACTGACCTCAGTGCCAGGCAAGATTATGGAGCAGGTCATCTTGAGTGCGATCACACAGCACTTACAGGATGGCCAAGGGATCAGGCCCAGCCAGCATGAATTTAGGAAGGGCAGGTCCTGCCTGACCAACCTGATCTCCTTCTATGATCAGGTGACCTGCCTGGTGGACGTGGGGAGGCCTGTGGATGTGGTCTACCTGGACCTCAGCAAGGCCTTTGACACTGTCCTCCACAGCAAACTCCTGGCCAAGCTGGCAGCCCATGGCTTGGACAGCAGCACACTGCATTGGCTTAGGAACTGGCTGGAGGGCTGAGCCCAGAGAGTGGTGGTGAATGGTGCCACATCCAGCTGGCAGCCAGGCACTAGTGGTGTGCCCCAAGGATCAGTGCTGGGCCCCATGCTCTTCAACATCTTTATTGATGATCTGGATGAGGGCATCGAGTCCATCATCAGTAAATTTGTGGACGACACCAAGCTGGGGGCAGCAGTTGATCTGCTGGAGGGCAGAGAGGCTTTGCAGAGGGACCTCGACAGGCTGGACAGATGGGCAGAGTCCAATGGCATGAGATTTAACACATCCAAGTGCCGGGTTCTGCACATTGGCCACAACAACCCCAGGCAGTGCTACAGGCTGGGGTCAGAGTGGCTGGAGAGTGGCCAGGCAGAGAGGGACCTGGGGGTACTGGTTGATTGTAGGCTGAACATGAGCCTGCAGTGTGCCCAGGCAGCCAAGAAGGCCAATGGCATCCTGGCCTGCATCAGGAACAGTGTGGCCAGCAGGAGCAGGGAGGTCATTGTGCCCCTGTACACTGCACTGGTTAGGCCACACCTTGAGTCCTGTGTCCAGTTCTGGGCCCCTCAGTTTAGGAAGGATGTTGACTTGCTGGAACGTGTCCAGAGAAGGGCAACAAGGTTGGTGAGGGGTTTGGAACACAAGCCCTATGAAGAAAGGCTGAGGGAGCTGGGGTTGCTTAGCCTGGAGAAGAGGAGACTCAGGGGTGACCTGATATTGCTCTCTACAACTACCTGAAGGGAGGTTGTAGACAGGCAGAGGTTGGTCTCTTCTCCCAGGCAGCCAGCACCAGAACAAGAGGACACAGTCTCAAGCTGCGCCAGGGGAGGTTTAGACTGGATGTTAGGAAGAAGTTCTATACAGAGAGAGTGATTGTCCATTGGAATGGTCTGCCCAGGGAGGTGGTGGAGTCACCATCATTGGAGGTGTTCAGGAGGAGACTTGATGGGGTGCTTGGTGCCATGATCTGGTTGTTTGGGTGGGTTGGATTGGTTGATAGGTTGGACGCGATGATCTTGAAGGTCTCTTCCAACCTGGTTTATTGTATGTAACTCAGGAGAGGCATGAGACTGCTGGGAAGCAGGAGCTCCTACTCAAGGCCATCTCCCACATCAGGCATGCAAAGTTTTGAGGCAGAGCATAAAATAACATCAGGCAAGTGCTGTGGCTAAAGGCCACCGAGGTGGAACAGATTTCCTGCTTTCACAGTGAGATGGTGGTCAGAGAATAACTACTGTGTCCCCCTTAGAGAGACAGGGTTAAGGCTGCTTTTGGAACACAGTAAACTCTTCCTATCTGTATTTTGTGTGCTGTGGTTCCTCTCCAGGTCAGATGATGCAGCTCTACCCTGTGTTGGTTTGTTTTGTTTAGAGTCTGGAAGTTGTTCCAGCTAGATAAAGGCTTTGATTCTGACTTACCAGTGAGCTGACAAGCTCATTGCCCACAATTACTCTGGAAGAGCAAACGATATGGGCATTGATTGTATTACAGCTGTAGTATAGGCTGCACTGGTTGCGGTTTCTCTGATTGTCTGATGCTTCTCATCAGAACCAATTTTGCTTGCATTTAATTCAGTCAGAATGTCACAAGTTGAATTCTCAGTGTCACACTTTGCCTTAGTCTGATGTTTTGGGGTTTTTTTGGGTTGAAATGACCTTGGCTATTCCTGAAAATGGGGCTGGGGACAAAAACTTTCTCTTGGCCCAGCTAAAAACCAACCAACCAAACAAGAAAAAAAACTCCAAGGTTTGTGCTGCAATTTGTGCTTTCTCTGGAAGGTGGTGAAAAAAACATCCCAAACTTGGCAGATGTGTAAACTGCTGGCTGAGACACCTCAGCGCTCAAATGTTCAGAAAGACCTTCACTCACCTAGTCTCCAGGTAGGATTGGCTGACAAACTTTCTCCTATTTTCAACAGCACTGTGAGCTGTGGCAGGCACAGGTCATGTGGTGGATGAAAGTATGACCTGGTGAGTGGCTGTCATTTTCACAGGAGAGTCTAGAAAGCTGTAGCACTGGCCAATGGCTTGATTTGTCTTTAGCTTTGTTCATGCTAACAACTGAACCAGTTGTCATGAAGACTTTGAAAGAGGGTATCTGGTAGGAACATCTGAGAAAGCTCTAAGCAGTAGCTGTTTTCAGGTAGTTGTTGTTCACAGTTGTTCAGTTGTGAAGGTTTAATCCTCCCACCACATAAAGCACAGCTAAACTCAGTCAGAGAAGCAAATGTAAAGCTGTATTTTACCAGCAATAATGAAATGCAATGAGTATATACAAAGTATACAGTATTTACAATATATACAAAATTCACAGGAGAAAACACAACACAGAGAAACCCTGCCGAGGAGAATCTCCCCCTCGGGTTCCCCTCAAGACCCCTCTTTCTCTCCCCCATTTCCTGTCCAAAGCTAATTAAACAAAAAAGGAGGGGGAAAAAAAAAGAGAAATGGATATTAAGGGAAATTTCATTAGCTCAAAGCAGCTGTTAAGAAAGTTAGTTTTCTTATCTCATCAGTCCAAGGTCAGCAGCATGCACTCTGGCCAAGAACAGAAGAAAAGCAAAACTGAATACAGACTGTAAGTTCTTAAAGCTACATTCTACTGATCTACCAATGAAAGTAGTTTAGAATTATCTTTGTTTTCCTTTTTACACCTAAACATTCAGCTAGAGTATTCTGTAGCTTGTCTTTTCTTAAAGGCACAGCCTAAAACCATCACAGTAGCTCATAGAATCATAGAATTGTTAGGGTTGGAAGGGTTCTCAAGGATCATCTAGTTCCAACTCCCCTGCCATGGGCAGGGACATCTCACACTAGATCAGGTTGCCCAGAGCCACATCCAGACTGGCGCTAAAAACCTCCAGGGATGGGGCCTCCAACACCTCCCTGGGCAACCTGTGCCAGTGCCTCACCACCCTCATGAGGAAGAACTTTTTCCTGACATCCAATCTGAATCTACACATTTCTATTTTTTTCCCATTCCCCCTAGTCCTATCACTACCTGACACCCTAAAAAGTCCCTCCCCAGTTTTCTTGTAGGCCCCCTTAAGATACTGGAAGGCCACAATTAGGTCTCCTCAGAGCCTTCTCTTCTCCAGACTGAATAGCCCCAACTCCCTCAGTCTGTCCTCATAGGAGAGGTGCTCCAGCCCTCTAACCATCCTGGTGACCCTTCTCTGGACACATTCCAGCACATCCAGATCCTTCCTGTAATAGGGGCTCCAGAACTGGACACAGTACTCCAGGTGGAGTAGAGTGGAGTAGAGGGGAGAATCACCTCCCTCGACCTGCTGGCTATGCTTCTCTTGATGCAGCCCAGTTCCCTTCTTCTTTCTCTTTGAGACTTGGACATCAAATCGAATCAAGCTGGAATTACTTTCCTTTTAGTGAAGTGCATGCTAACAGCTTCCCAAACCTCCCTGAATCTAGCAGAAAATGGAAAAAGTTAGTTCACAGAACAGGACTAGAAAACACTTCCCTGCATGTTTTAAATAATATCATAAAAATGGAAAATATTTAAAATTTTATTTCCTGAGAAGTGATTTATGCTTCTGTGTTGGAGTGGATTTGTGTATTATCAGGGTACCATCACTCACTAACAGGAATCAGGAATTAGAAAGATAGGAATTATTCCCATTTGTAATGGGGAAAAAAAGAAGGTTTTCCCCTTTAAATGGTGCTGCACAAGAAAATATCCAAGTTACGTTTTCTTTTTTTCAGGTGTATTTTTTTGGTGGGTTTTGATCATAGAATCATAGCATCATAGAATGCTTTAGGTTGGAAGGGACCTTTAAAGGTCATCTAGTCCCACCCTGGACATGGTCAGAATCAAAACCTGTGGTTCCACCAAAGCATTTACTATGAAACAGCCTGGTTATCAACAGCCATCAACAGCAAATGTCAAATGAAACCAAACTCCTGTGGAAACACTTCAGGGCTGCCAACACCTTTGTAGCTGGTATGGGATGTTGTATCAAGTTAAGAAAAAGTTCCCCTACAGAAGGTCAGCTGATCTTACAATCAGTGCAGATCATGAGCGTGATGTGCCTTGACAGAAGATGTTTTGAGGTTGCCCCAGGTGACAGTCTCAGGATCAAGTCAGGAATTATAGCACAGCTTAAACTCTTGTTAAAAATATAGCATAGCATGGCATAGCATAGCATAGCATAGCATAGCATAGAATGAAAAGTTCAGTCTGAAGGGACCTACAATGTTCACCTAGTCTAATTACCTGACTACTTCTGGGCTGATCAAAACTAAAAGCATGTAATAAGAGCACTGTCCAAATGCCTCTTAAACACTGGCAGGCTTGGGCCATTGACTGCCCCTTGAGGAAGACTGTTTCACTCTTCAACCACCCTCTTAGGGAAGAAATGCTTCCAAATGTCCCGTCTGAATTTCTTCTGATGCAGCATTAAGCCATTGACACACATCCTATCACTGGATACAAGGGAGAAGAGATCAGCTGCTCCCTCTCCATTTTCCCTCTGCAGCAAGCCTCAGAGAGCAAGACAAATTAGACGAACTCAGTCCTCAGCCACTCCTCATCAGACAATGCCTTCCTTATGCATCCTTGTTAAGAAAAGAAGAAAAAGAATAGTTACTGTCAAACTGGAATGGCTTTACAGATCCACCTTCAAGTGTTGCATCTCAGTCTAGTTGCTATTTCAAGCTTCTGTTAATAATTTGGACAAAGGACCAGAGGGCATGCTGTTTAATTTGTGAGGGCAGATCACAGGAACTTTGACAGCAGGGATTAGAAGTTCAGCATAATCTGTCAAACTGGAGAGAAGGTCTGAAATCGGTGAGACACAATTTGATCAAAGACAGGTGTAGCACTTTGCACTTCAGAAGAAGCTTAATTCCCAATGCCATGCTTGCTGGATGGAATTAAAGACCTTGTGAACTTGTGAGCTATGATTTTTTTATGAATGGAAAATAACTGTCTGAGCAGTATTTCAGAAAAGCTTCTGGGGGTTGCAGAAGAACCCAGACCAAATGTGTGCTGTCCATGTGATCCTGCTGTAAAAAAATAAGGGAGGGCTCAGAGGTGCAATAACAGAATTGTTGTCTGTCTTGTACTTAGAGTTCTTGAAGATGCAAAGGAAAAAGAAAAAGAAACTGTGATTCAGGGGGAAGAATGTAATATACTGCCTGGAAAATTTGTCCTCTTTTTTCCATTAAATATAAAATCTCCCTCCTCCCAAGATCAGATGATGAGATTTCTTTGGCTAACAGAGTTTGGACTACATAAACGAAGGATATCATCACATCTCTCCAATCCTGTGAAATAAAAATCACTAGAAATCCTATGAAGTAAATACTTTGCACAATACAAATAAATGCAAGCCTGCATCTTTAGCAGCAGAGCAGCACACCGATACAGTTTGAAGGACACTTTGCCATGTGGACTTCCTGAATCAAGACCAAACAGTCCTTATCTTCAGCTCCAGCTGAAGATTCTGGTCTTCCTGCAGGAATTTCCACCCTATGCAAAACTTCATGCAAACTGAACAGAAAATGCTCCCTTCTCTCTTCAGAATTGAGTGCAGGGATAACAGCTTGTGTTGTGTGCACCTTTCCTGGCAGATCAAACTGTTCTGTGTAGAAAAGGGCAGGTCTGTGGTGTTTCAGTTGCAAGAGTATTTTTTTGATCATACTTTTTTTTTCTGGATCACTGTGCTGAAGAAAATGTTTTTCTCAACTGGCATTGCATGGCTACAGGAATGAGATGGAGCAGGAATTGCTGTAATACTCAGGCGTTTTGCATTTGGGGCTACAGGTGAGATGCACACCCACTACCTTCTGGTTTATTTGCCTGGCCATCGATAGCTTACCTCTTTTGATGGCAGTAATAACCCTTAACACCACCACCACCACCCCCCTCCTCCTTTGTATAAGCTGCAGAAGAACAAGGTGTAAACTTGTGTTCTGGAGTGACAGGAGAAGTATGAATTGACACCTCCCTGAAAAGCAGACCAGAGAGGATCTTAGGCATGGTGTAGGAGTGCTAGGATGCTATCAGTGACATCACCTGACATCCTTGTTTGATATTACTCTGGTAACAGCTCCAGGACCCATATGATCTGAGAGTCTTGGGTTTGGTTTTTCACCTGAGATACGGTCTACCATATCTATAGTAGGGTCTGGGTGAAAATCTGGGGTGAAATTTAGGTTAACCTCTGTTTGAGGTAAACTTTGAGTCCTGGTTAGCTATTGTCACAAATAGACCAACCTAGAAATGCATCCAATCCCTATTTAGCAAATTAGGCACCTCTGTTAAAATTTATGAGCCGCTTTAGGCTCCCAGTCCATTCAAAATTACTCCACTTTTCTGATGTGAAGCCATGAAAAGACATTGGCAGCATCAGCTAGAACTTCTCCCCTGGCAAACTGAGAAAAGGACAGCACCAAATATTCAGAACAGAAGACGGTTTTAGGTCATGACAGCCAATCTGTGGTGTAAACATTTCTGCTCCAACCAAGCAGAAATGTACCTGCTGAGATCAGTTCTGAGTCATGGGATGGCAAAATCCATCCAGGGCACCTCCCCAAATCCTTGTCTTTCAGGGAAGCAAGGACCTTTACTTGCCTCTCCCTCATTGCCACAAGAGGGCTCTGGGAGAGCAGCCTGGTAGCCCTCAACATGCAAATATGTCCTCCAGTTTGGATCTTTGAAGTACACAACTGCAAAAGTTTATAGAAAGGCAGCTGAAATGAGATGGTAAGGAGCAATATGTTGTCAATTTAAAATCTTCTATGTGGCCAAGTAGCTGTAGTTTTTATTATTATTATTATTATTATTATTATTATTATTATTATTATTATTATTATTATTATTATTATTATTTTGGTTGTTTTTTGTTTGTTTGGTTTGGGTTTTATCTGGTCAGGACAGTAGAAGAATCAGAGCAGCTTGAATCAGACAGGAGAAGCAGAGGTATTGGTTATTATAAACAGGGGTGTTGCACAGGAAACCTAGGAAAAACCACCCAGAGTGAGGATCCTGCCTTTTTAGGCCTGATGCTACCACATCTCCACTTCCACACCTGAGCCATGGCTTGGAAATTTTATGTTTACAGCCTGGAGAGCAAGGCCACTGCTGGGCTTTAATGATTCTTATGCCTTTTCTGCTAGAGTAGCCAATGCACAGACTGATATCTGGCTGAACTTCACTTCCTCATCACTGCAGGACAATATGCTGAATTGTGACTTACCCATGGAGAAGAAGCTTACCCTGTGGTGACAGTAGGATGGGCTAGGGCAGGAGGAGAAAGGTACAGCAGATGCCATTTTAGCAGTACTTGCTTGGGAGAGAAAAATGCATCTTTTCTTTCCCAGTCTTCCCACTCCACACTTATAAGAAGGTTTGACTAGATAAGTGGTTTAAAGCATAGGGATGTCCCTCTTCTTCCTGCTTCTTGAGCACATCAGAAGATGTTATAAGGTAGTAAATTTGGTACTTAGGTGGAGTATTGACGTCAAACACAGTAAGGCATTTTCTCTCTTCTCTCCATTATAATTCAGTTCAGCTCACTTATTCTATAGTAGTTTAAGTAAATGGCTGTAGAATTATGAGCTCTTTGCTGCACACCATGCTGCAATGATGAATTAATTAAACTTTTCTTAAATGTCACAGATGGTTACAAATGCAAGCCCAGAATGAGGTGGACTCACTTACTAGAGACATAGGCTGGGGGGGGGGATATGAGGAATTCCCTTCACAGCTCATCTTCAATCAGTAGACTTAAATTATTCTTATACTTTGGAAGCAGATGTATTTGGAGGAAATGCCAACCAAACAGGATGATGTGACCAAAGATAACTGGATGCAGACCTGTGTAAGAAAAGCTATCTTGACATGTCCCAAACTAGTGGGGACAAACTCCTCCAGCCATGGGAGGGAGGTGGGGCAGAAGAAGGAAGGAGTCTTGCACACAAGACATACTGTTGTTCAGATCTGGATCTTAAGATATTGGAAAGTGTTTGAGGCAGCAGAGAGACAGATAATGTCTCAGGAGCCACATCTCAGGCATATCAGCAGCAGTATGAGGGCTCTCTCAATTGCTGTGGAAGTTGATTGGAAGCATTTTGTTTTGTTGTTGTTCTATGTTGAATAAAACCTGCAATGTGGAAGGAACCCAGACTCATGACTCAGAAAAACTAACCCCCAAATCACCATCTGTCCTGGAGCTGGGACCTTCCTTCCCCTTCAGAGGGATGGCCTCTGGTATGCTTTGTTAAGGGGTGGGTTGGTGAGAAGGGCCAGATTGAACTCTTCAGCATTTCAGCATCCTGTGTCACTCTGAGAGCTGTTAAATTACCCCCTTCTCTCTTCTCTGAGGTTTTCCTGTGGCTAATTAATTACAGAGAGAATTCAGAGGCCTTTGTGGGCAGTTTGTCAACTTTGTGTTATGAGTCAAGAGGAGTGCACCTCAGCAAGGTCTGGAATGTGGGCTGGGCTCCATGAGGCATTCCCAAATTTGGTAGTTTATCTGGATTTGGCTGGGACACTTTGCATCCTCTCTGTACAGACAGTCCATCTTGCTGTTGAGGCAGCACACTGCATGGAGCATGCAGCAAGCAAAGAGAGTGGTAGAAGCCATCACAGAGTCACAAAAACCTTAGTTGTTTCCATATTCACATGTTTTGCACCTGTATATTGTGTCTCAGGCTCTTGGCACCACTGCTGTGGAAATTTAAAACAGTCAGTGTTCAGTTGCAGAGGTTTGATCATAACTTGCCAAGTATCCCCTGGGGAGAGGCTGGCTTATTTGAAGAACCTTAGGTCTGTGGGCAAGCTCAGGTTGTTTCAGCAGGAACTGGTCTTATTTGTGGTTTGTTATTATGCAGTGATCTGTAAGAAATGACAGGTGACTTCAGTGACTAGTCATACAGCCTGAATAACAAATGCAGTGACGCTCAGATGAAGCTGAGGGTCCGCTGGATGATACACATCCAGCAGACACTGGACTGGAGGAGGGGAAAAAAAAAGGTTTGTATGTAACTCACAATCAGTAAAATGGTGAAATTCCACCAGAAAGAATTCAACAATTCCTATTCTTTATCTCCCTGATTACCTGGACAGAGCAGTCTCTGTTACATGTGTTTTATTCCTGCCCTTCTTAAATGCATAAATTCAGCTAAGTAAAATAGCCTATGGAAGGAAGTGAAAAGATTAATAGGAAATGCAAATGTAATAGTCTGTGTGTGAAGGAAAGAAGGATGTCAGAGGATCAATATTACATCACAGGAGTATTTGTCATTTGTGGGCTTCTGTGTTTTGGTGCCATCTATTGCAGTGTTCTTATCTGTGAGCTTTTTGGATGTGTTCCCATGTTACAATTGTTGGTCTTAGATCTCAAAATCACAAACAGGAAAAAGAGGTAATAACAGAAGGACCTTAATAACCACAGGTTATTGGTTATTTGGTTTGTTTGTACCAGCTTCCAGGCTACCAGAGTCACATGGATTTAGCCAAACCGTGACCTGATCTGAGCAGACTTCAGTTGACAGTCACAGCTGATTTGAGCTAAATGTGGCTGTACTGCTGGCACACAGCAGGGCTCACACAAAAATCCCAGTTCTCTCTACCCTCTTGGCTGCCCTTTCACCATGACTGAGCCTTCTCAGGGGAAGGCAGAACTTCTCCATCTTTTCCAGACTTCACAGAATCACAGAATGGTTTGGGCTGGAAGTGACATTTAAAAGTCATTTAGTCCAACCCCTTTGCAATGAGCAGGGACATCTTCAACTAGATCTGGCTGCTCAGAGCCCTGTCAAACCTGACTGAATGTTTCCAGGGATGGGGCATCTACTGCTTCTCTGGGCAACCTGTTCCAATGTTTTTCCACCCTCATAAAAAATAACTTCCTTTTATCTGGTTTCAAGCTAAACTCTTTTAGCTTAGGACCATCACCCTTTGTCCTGCTGCTACAGGGTCTATTAAAAAGTCTGCCCTCATCTTCCTTATAGGTCCCCTTCAAGTACTAAAAGGCCACCATTGGGTCTCCCACAGCCTTCTCTTCTCCAAGATGAACAATCCCAGCTCTCCCAGCCTGTCCTCACAGCAGAGGTGTTCCAGCTCTCTGATCACTTCTGTGGCCTCCTCTGGACCCACTCCAACAGGTCTGCATCTTTCCTGTAGTCAGATACCCCACAACTGAAAGCAGTACTCCAGGTGAGATTTCACTTGACTTATGGCAGAATCCTGATGTATGTGAGACAGATGTCTGGAACTTCTTCCTTGAAAGTGCAAGTGTGACAGTTACTGGGGAAACAGGAACATGAGACTTGGGTTAACACATCAGCAAGAGCTGGCGACACTGGTGTGCACAGAATGGTGGATTTTGTTTGAATGAGTACACATGCTTATGGCTGAACCTTGAACCTACCACCCATTTTTCTTTCAAAGATGATTTTCAAAAGGCTTTGAATTGAATGGCATTATCAGAGAGCCATTTCAGCAATGTGGCCTCATATTTTCAGATGCTTTTCCTAAGCCACCAAGAAGATGGGATGGGAACTTGAATGTGTAAACAACTCATATGTTAGGGGAAGGCTGTGAACATGTGTTGGGCTTACTTTCCTGGGGCATAATTATTACAGATACTTAAGTAGCAGAGTGGTTGCACAATATCTTAATTACTGTGTTTAGATGAAGCCTGTTCATTGTAGGAGTCATACTCTGTGGCTCTACTTTCTCTTCAAGGTGTAATTTGAACAGTTGTTGTTGAGTGCATGTGTGGCCAGAATGAACTATAGTTTTTTGTATAGTTCATATAGTTCATACTGTTCATAAATAGTTTTTCTTCACTCTGCTCTTCAAGGTACAGCACTTTGTGAGCCTGTGGCCTGTTGGGTAAAATGTGCCAGTCCTTTGAAGAAAGAAGGCAGATCAAGATACACATGTAATGGGGGACATGGCAATTCCTCTTACAGGCAATTTCTGGTTGTTTCCTCTTTGTATCTGAAACTTATCTGTGTCTGCACATGCTTATACTACCAGATATGATTGATATCCAAATTGATAGGGTAGCAGAAGGAAATTTTTAGAGAAATTTGAGCAAGATTCTGGAACAATGCATTACAAATGCATCTGGTACCTGGTGGTACACCTGAGTCCACTGTTCTTCCTTTGAAAGTCTGAATGAAAGGAAAATGAAACAAACAAAACCCCAAACAAAACAAATTAAAACAAAAGAAAAAGGAGGGAGAAAAACAAAACACATGGCTTTAGATTCACACAAACCCCATGGTCCAGGAGAGGGGCTTATTCTACCTGGCTTCAGAGGTCTGTAATCTAAGGTTGGTGCTTGGTCTCAACACAGCTGGTAGTGAGAAGGTGGCATTGTAGGAAGTTGTATCTGTAAACATCTTCCCTCTGTTCACGTTCTTGTCTTACCTCAACAGCAAATATGTTGGTAGGGGAGAATTTTATAGTCCTTGCCTTTTCTCACCATAGTATTTGGTAAAAAGTATAAACCAAGGAACTGCATCCTCGTTTTACCCCTAACTCAGCACTAGGGGTGCAGAAACAGCTGAGGATACTGGAAGAGGATGTCTGAAAATGGAAGCTTGTCAGGTGGTTTCTCACTTTTCAGCTTTGGAGAGCAACTGGACAGAGTTATGTCATATGGGATAAGAAATCTGGGCAGGGGAATCAATAAATCAAAAAGCATGGAAATGAGTTATGGACAGCACTTTCTAGTAGAGGCACCAATGACTGGAATACCTGCATTGGATTTCAAGGACTTATCCCAGCTTCTCTCAGTCTCATCAGTGCTATCAGCCACAAGCAGACTTGAATTCAGCCATCTCTTAGGCTAATTCAGAGGAACTCAATACCTCCTCTTGAGCCAGTCCATGTTCTGTATCCAAAATGGGCCATTTCTTAGACCACAAATAGGTTAATTAGGGGTGCTTCTCTTTGGGGTCCCTCATGGGAAGATGTCTTCTGGATCCTGCTGCTTGACATATGCATTAGTGTCTCACTTCTTCTGATGCTGTTTGTTCAGCCAGCTCTTCCTCCAGATTTCCCCCCAGCTGAACAGATAAACAAAGCCACCCAATTTAAATGCTGTGTTATAATTTTTGTCTGAGCAAGGGAACATTTCCCAGTAGCTGTAGCCACGTGCACAAGAGCAAGGACCTGTGACAATTAGCAAGTGTGGGGAGAGAATATTGGGTCATGTTGAGGCAGGTTTTTCAGTAATTGTATAGGGGCAACAATTAGAAGAGGCAGAGACTCATTAGATACACTAATCCCCCAGAGTAGGCAGTGGATTGCAGAACAGCCAAATAGTCCATATGATTGCTCATAGCTCGTGGTGTGCCTGAAGAACAGTGAAAACATCTCACCCTCTTCTAAGAGGCAACTCATATGGGTGCAAGTCAGTGATGGGGCTGGGAGAAGCAAAGTGGATTCTCTTCCTTTTCTAGTCATAGTCCTCAGCTTCTGCAATGCAAAGAGATCCTGATGCGGACTGTTTTATCCCTAGATCATCCTCTAGTGCCCAGCTCTTTGCCCTAGGGTGACATTCACAAACTGCGGTGCTGGCAGCTCTCACAAGCAGGGCAGATGCAGTCAGCTGGGATATAAAGAGAAGCACATGATGTACAAGGAGGTGCTGAGGGAGCTGGGCATGGTCAGTCTGGAGAAGAGAAAGATCTGTGTGTAGGGAGAGAATCTAGCTGCTGTTTGCCTCTGCTGAATGGGGGATTACAAGGAAGATCGAGTCAGACAGTTCTGCATGCCTAACAAGGATAAGTCTTTCAGCTTCTTTCCTCATATTCCATGTACTCCTGGCCCTGCCTGTCTTGGTGGCCTCTGCCACACTTGCTCCAGTTTATTGATATTTCTCTTGCACTGAAGGGACACGAAACTGAACACAACCCTTCAGATACAAGCTCTTCAGTGTGAAGCAGAGGAATAATAATGTCTCTCATTCTGCTGGCTGTGCTTTTGCCAGTGTTAAAAGATGCAGTAGAGCTTTGTCATTGTGAAGGCACACTGCTAACTCTTGTTCAACTACTTGTCCACCAGCATCCTAAGACCTTCCCTGCAGAGTCAATGAGTTCCCAGCCTATCCTGCTGCAAGGGTCACTGCATCCAAAGTGCAGGGGGCTGCCCTTGCCTTGGTTAAACTTCTTAAGATTGTTACTGGCACATTACTCCATCCTGCTGCAGTCCTCCTGAGTCACAGTCTGCTCTGCCTGTCAGCGTATAAGCTGGACCCCTAGTTTGGTGTCATCCTTGAAATTGGAGAAAATATGCTTAGTCTCATAAATCCAGATAACAAACAAGATGGTTTACTTATTGCCATCCCCTAAAAACTCACAAGAGCTAAAAGATAATCAACTACTTTAAAACAAACTCAAGGTTTTGCACAAAGTGAGAAATAAATGTCTGTCCTCTGGGTTCTTCTCAGAGATCCTGGGCCTCAGGGTTTCAGAAGTTGCAGGAAATACCATGAGACCTCATTACATGTTAACATTTAAGCTTATGGTTTAACTACGTGACTTTTGGTGTTTTGTAGTTTTACAGTCCCTTGTTCTTTGTGGAATTTCTATATATCCCTAATACATTGCACATGGACTACAGAGATGTGCAGCAGGGTCACAGGAAGGTGAAAGTTGTTTACTACGCCTCTGCCCTGCCCAGAACTGGTTCCTGTGATTTTCACAGGATGGGCTGTTGTTTGTTCTCCAAAGAAAAGCTCTCTGCAAAGAGTGATTGCTGTGGTTTTGAAGCTCCAGTTCTCTGGTATCTTTGGCCTTTTTTTTTGTACTGAAAGAAGCTAATATTAGCAATGGGCTTGTTCGTATCCCTTTGCAAGAGCAAGGTGTTGGTTCATCATGAAGCCAGTGAGGGATATACGACCTGGACACTTCAAAAGCGATTGTCTTTGCACATCCTGAGATAGACTTGTCAGTGCCTGAGGCAGTGGCCACAATTAGGACAACCACATGAAGAAGGCAAAGCAGAACTAGTGACTAAAAGAAAGATGTGAAACACACCTTGCTTGAACATTGGAGACTGACCACAGTAAACTACAGAGGATGACGCTGCATCTATGGATGCTAGCGAGCTTTCCAAGTGCCTGACTGGTGTGTCTTACCCAGAGTTAAGTAGGCCACCAAATCTGGAGGCAGGAAGCAATTTCAGGTCAAATTAGCTAACAAAAGCGGGTCTGGGTTAGTTGTTATTTTGCTTTCTGTTACAAGGATGTGATCTATTTACTAGACACACATGGGAATTTCCCTTGCAGGCACCAAGGACATTGGCAAGAACCTTTAGCTCTCTTGTTGTCTTCCTCAAGTGGGAATTTTTGTTACTTTTGGGGTAGTTTAAGCTTTTGTAAGATCATTAGAGGTGTTATATGGCTCATGGAGTGCAACCCTGTATTCTTGTCAGGACTGAGTGACTGTTCAGTGGCTGTCTTTAACTGCAGGAAGATGAATTAGACAACCTGAGAGCTCCTGTTGTAGGTTCTCAAGCCAAGCAGAGCATATCACACTCCTCTACAGTGGACAAGTGCTGGTCTTCTGAATCAAGTTCCATCAGGAAAAGTTGTGTCCTATGAAGTCCTCAGCACCAAGCTCCCGAGATCCACTGACCAACCATTGCTGAATTGCTGTAACAGGAACAAGCAGTACTGTTTGCTTTCTCTTTACAGGCATATAACCTTTTAGCAGTTTTGTCCTACGCTCTTAGACCATTTCCCATCTGTTTGCTGATCTGATTGGACTGAAAATTTTAATGGCTTCTTGAACAGATCTTCTCACAGATTTGGTCCAGATGGAGAAAAAATGTGCTGGAGCATGTGTAAGCTTCCTGTGTATCAGAAGAGAAGCAGGTATTCTACAAAGCTGCCAGAATGACTATTCTTAGGCTGTCTACATATCCTTGTTGCCACAGAAAAAGCCCAGATGCTTCTTTGAAAGGCAAGCAGGTATGTGGCAGACTTGATCTTGTGTAATACCTAATAGAAAGTGTCAGCCACCTCCCAAAAGATGAGTGTCATGTCTCCCCACCTTTGATAAAACATTGTTGACAAATAGCAGGTTTGCTGTAATTAGAAGCATAATAACTAGGAAGTGCAGCTCAGATCCAATTCAGGCATCTAACTCTCTCCAACTGCTATTAAAGCTGATGTCTCAGGCAATCAGCTGCTAATGGGTATTATTTTCTAATTGAATCCACATCTCTCTACATGTGAGATGT
Organism: Picus viridis; assembly: GCA_033816785.1. NCBI lineage: Eukaryota > Metazoa > Chordata > Aves > Piciformes > Picidae > Picus > Picus viridis. The sequence goes on along the minus strand of CM066582.1, from coordinate 24,288,581 downwards.
GAATGAGTGAGGTAAACACACGTGCAGCCAGCAAAACTCACAGCTGGCTGTCATCCCTTCAGTGCCACTAACATGGCCCTCATTCATCCCAGAAGCTGTGGGGATCTTGCTACAGTTTGCCAACACAGTTAGCTGGAGAAATTGCATTTACTTTGTTTCTGGTTTGATTAAGGCCCTGCTTAAAAGAAGCATAGATACTCTGCATGAACAGGGGACCTTCCAACACACACCCAGGTGACTATCTGCAAGCCTTGCAAAAGGGCTGGGCTATATGAAATAGCTCTTCCAGCATGATAAATTACTCCACTTGCTTTATCTGGTCTTGGCTCCAGCCTTCATTCTAGTGGAGGTTGTCCTGTCTTGCCAAAACCCTGTCAGAAAAGACCTTGCAAGAGACATCACAGTGTTAAAGTCTGCAGGCAGACTAGCAGAGCCAGCCTGGCCTTTCCTGGTTGGAATGCTCCAGACGTAACCCCACAAGAAATCTGCCAGTGCATTCCGTGCTTGTGCATGCGTAGAAGTGTTTTACTTCTTCACTCCTGGTTGCAATGCCTGCATGGAGTAAGGGTTATAGGATTAATGTTCCCTGATTCTTGCAAGTGCCTCTTGTCTTCTGGGAGTGTTTACAAGCAAAGATATCACATCTCTGGCACCCATCAGCACAATACAGAAATGTTTGACTAGAGCATGAGGAAGGACAGAGATTTCATTAGAAGCATGTGGAAGGGCTGCTTCTGAGAAGATTTCATATATGGTGTGCCTTTCTTCCTTCTATGACAAGTACTTCCTTGAGGTGCTAAATGAGGGAAGACTCTCCATAGTCCCCAGGTACTTTGCAACCCAGTTAAGAAAGCATTTGGCTTTGCTTTCAGCCTGCATGTCTGGTATCCATCTCCAGCTTTTAGATTATATTTTGTGTTTGCCTACAAATTAGAAACCTCAGCTGTCAGAAACCTTCCCTTTATATGGATGCATGTAGAAGCATGAGGTCTCTTTCTAATCTAAACAGATAAGCCTCATTCATCTCCTGCTGTAAGGGAGGCTTTCCAGCCTGCATCCCTGCCTTTTTTTCACCTGAATGCTTTCTGTGAGTCAGCAAGCACTGTGTGACTCAATGAATGTACACATAAGGCAAAACAGCCATGAACTAAATTCATTGCTTGCTAAAGAACGTGTAGCTGTTATTCTGGGCATCAACAAACCTTCAAACACTGGATGGATTCTGGCCAGAAAGGTGTGCTGTGCTGAAGGAAGGTGGGAAGAGGGCCTGGGAGCAATACAGCAGGATTTGCAAAGAAGAGCTGGCTTCACAGAGGGCAAGTTCACAGGACTCACAGCAGATCAACAAGAATAGCTACTAGAGGAGGACTGAGCCTGTGAGTAATCCTAAATGGGGTAGCTGCCCCAAACAATACAGCAACTTGTCCCTTGGAGCTGTCCTCTCCAGTTCAGATGTGAGGTGCTACCATTGCTCTGAAATGGTCAGAGATACCTAAAGGCAGGCTAGCTACCATAGGGCCTGGCAACTTGTTACAGCCAGAGCACAAGGTGCCCCACATGCGGGGAGCACAGCTTGAGAAATCCTCATGAAAACCCTCCTCATTTTAAGAGAAGCAGGTCAAGATAAAGAAAAACGTACTGAAATGGCTGGGATGGTGAGATACTGATGCAAAGGATCTGATGCAATCACCTTAGCATGGTTCCTGTTCCTCCTGGCTTGTGTTTCCTCAATGCATGAGACATATATTCAGAGGGTGACACCACTCTTTTCTCTACCCTTCCCATGCCCAGGAGCACTTCTGACCGTGAGAAAGTTCTGACATGCAAAGAAGACTCTTGTAACAACGCCTCGCTTGCTGTCATCTGCAAGCAAGTGACACCCTCTCTAATGACTGGTTTCAGAAATAAAGCAAATACACAAGGATTCACTCACCTGGCCCAGGTGATCACTGCTGCCTCCCATCCGTGGAACTGCTGGGGCTTTTCAGCACATGTGTTGCTCGCTGTATCACCAAGCAGAGGACATATTCTAGCTGGGGGATCAGAGGGGCCTTAGAGACCTTCATCCTGACACATGCTGCTCTGAATATTGTGCATCTGGACACTGCTTGTGTAATGCAGGGGTATTTGCTGGAGACTCCTCAGTTCTTTGGTATAAAGGCAAAAAATCCTTTTAAGATCATGCCCCAGTGGGAGATAAGAGCAAAATGTAGCTCTAAAGCTTTCTTTCTCTATATTTTTGTGGGTTGCTGCCCCATAGACTAGAGCTAATGTATATATTGAAGACCTTAATGCCACCTTTGCTTTCTGTCCCTCCCTGTACTTGGCAAATTGCCCATGGGAGCCTCTGGCTGGCAGAAGGCAAGAGAGCCACACATGTGAGGGTGGTTTGAGAGCCTGGCTCAGTGTCCAGAGGGAGTGTCTGCCACCATCAACACCATTTCCAATGAAAGGAGCCAAATCCACCCACATGGGTCACGGAGACTGTGTCTTTCTGCCACACACCTTCCCTCTTGCCCAGCCCTGGCAGGGCCCTAACGTTCCTCACGTGTTACCTTGCATGATGAGGAGACTTGCCAATGCCTGCCAGGCTCTATGGCACATGGATCTGGTTTCAGATTGAAAACATCTGTACAATCCAGGCATTTTGAAGGAAGGCTAGGATTTGGTTTGATGGGAGGAGTGGGAATTGTAAAGTCACTCAGAAATCTATAGATCTCCAGAATATGATCAAGAGGATTTATTAAAAAAAAACCAAACAACCAACAGGAATATGTAGGCTTGTGGTTCATGGAAAATACAAAATAGAAGGAGACTTGCTGGTCTAATGTTATGATTTTATTTTCCATTCTCCAGACTTCCCATGTTTGCTTTCCCCATGGCTACAGCTTTGTGATTCTCTGCAGAAGTAAAATACCATTATTTCAGCATCCCCTCCAGATGTGTTAGACTTTGCTGCAGTCTTAGAGGCGAGTAGACATGGAGAGAGCCCAGAGTGAATCCTGAGCAACTGAAATCCAATGTTTATTCATATTGTCAAAACCTGAGGCTTTTAAAGAGATCTTCCTTTAGCTTCCTTCATGGACAGCTGCTCCTCCAGAGATCCCCATGTAGCTTCTCTGACTTTGGGTGTGAGCTTGAAACATTTCTTTTAGGGAGGATGTATGTGCTTTTGAAGCTAAATTAATAATTACCTTCAGTGTTTAAAGTGGTCTTCTTTCTGCACAGGGAGCCACACGTGTGCAGATGCAGGAGTGTTGGCAGGAACAGGGACACCTAGAAGGGGCCAGGAGAAGCAGGAGGATTGCTCACAGCAGCAATCACTCTCTCAGAAATTTAGATACAGATCCAGCAATGTTCTTAACTGCAAGTTTAAATTTAGGTATCTGGATGAATTAAAAACAAGCCCATGTCCTAATGAGCTGAAAAATGTGGCCCAAGCAGAGCTCTCTGCCTTCCAGAGAAGGCAGCACATAGGGCAAGAAAATCCTGAGCACCAGAGTACAAAACTGCATAAGATCTCAGCAGCCCCATTTCTTGGCTCAATTTGGTTGAGGAAATATGAGTAAAGAGGTGAGAAACTGTTGGACATGGTGTTCAGGGCTTTTGCCTCTCCAGTGTTTCCCCCATCTTTGGTGCATCTGCCATCAAGACAACTGGGACCAGTTCCTCAAGACTGGAAGAAAGCAAGTGCCACTTCTGCCTTCAGGAAGATTAAAAAGAAAGATATGAGGAACTGCAAGCCAACCAGCCTCGCCTCAACTAATCCTGGAAATCATTTCCAGTCTCATGAAGGTCAAAAAGGTGATGAGGAATAGTCATCACAGACACACAGAGAGGGAATTGTGCATAACCAACCTGATAACCTTCTGCAATAAGCTGCATGCCAGAGTGAGGTGCCATACCAGCTGTAAGCCATGCCACTTTTTTCATGATTTGTGCATCTTTGTGTGGCAGAGGATGCAGTGCTGGGAGTGGATGCTGGGTGGATCTCAGGATGACATTTGAGAAGCTGGAATTCTGAGCAACTGCTCTCAAGGGGCTGGGCCTTTTAACTGATGAGCACCTTCTCAGAAGACTTCCAAGATGCCTAGGAAGCTCACAAGTCAGCTCTCAACAGCTGTTTGTCCACATGTCATATGTGAATTATCCAGCTGCTGTATCTCAGTGGTTTTGGTGCTTCCATTGCAGTCTTTCCTTCCTTTTCCTTCAAACAGCTTCTCTTCACCCAGTGGCTTTCCTGAAAAGATGACAGGTTTTCCATCACTAGGGCAGGGGAGAGATAGAGCAAGATACAGAACCCAGGTTTCCTCTGCTATCTCCTTCCCAGACTGTGAGGAGAATCAAACATGCACAGTGAGTTTCTGATACTAGCTTGTCCTTTTGTGTTTGGAGAGAAGGAAGTGGAACAAAACACCAGACTTGGGTTTAGCCTTCTTGCTGGGGACAGAAGAACTGCTTCTGTAGGTGAGGGAGTGATTTTCTGTCTGTTCATTTGCATTTGCACTCAAAACCTAGAAGCCCTCCTGTTATCCCAGACGAAGCAATCATCTCCTAGGTTTGTTTGTAAGGTCTTTTTTTCCTCTTTCCTTTTCCTTGCAGGATCATTATCTGGTGTCCAGGGTTCAGCACCCTGCACTTCTGCTGATGTATGAGACAATGCTTTGGAGCTGAACTAAGAGCTCTGGTGCTGCTCTGTCAGCAGCATGGTGCCATGAGCAGTGCTTGCCTGCAGATTCAATGGACATGGATGGCACTTTTTTTCCTTTTCTTTTTCCCCTGTCTTTCAGTTGCCCGAATCTAGCCAAACTAAGGATGCTGTTACCTGTCCTAATTATTGTGCTGGCCTAGCATCTCTCAGCTTCCTTTAGAGAACATGGTCTAGCAGTGGTTGTGTCAGAGGAAAAACAGGATGAGAGACAACTTTTGTAAAACAGCCTGTGACCCACATTGCAGCCTGCTACAGAGATGGAAGATGTCCAGCACCAGCATGGTTAGGATCAGATTTCTGCCTTTTTCTTCACAGACACACTGCTGCACACACAGAAAATCGTCATGCAGGAAGCGATGTCCCTGGCATTTTCAGACCTGCCTCCATTGCCAAATGACAACACTTACGGTCTCTCCCCTACTCCCATCCCAATCTCATGCAGGTAATTCCACAAAAAAAAACCCCAAACCAAACCAACCAACCAAAACCACAAAAAACAACCCACAAAACCCAAGCAACCAACCAACCAAAAAAAACCCCAACCAAACAACCCAAAAACAGTGGGAAGGAAATGATGCTTCAGCTGAATTGCCAGAGATATTCCAGACAGAAAGAGGGGTATTTTGCAGCTTGGTACAATTATCCCGTGGAAAAGCCACCAGTTTTGACAAAACACGCTCACCTTATTACCTTATTTTGACAGAAAAAGGGACAATGGAGGCCATGCTGACCAATGCAGTCAGCTGGTACTAAATTTCTCAGCAAGCAGCATTATTTCCAGTCATGGACTTTGTTTTACAGAATTTAGCCAGGTCAGAGGATGCTGCAGTTGACACCCCTGGATAAATAAAAGAGGTGGCTGTACACCCCTGTGTAGACAGCCACTTCTGAAAAATGGCAGTGGAAAGAAGGAAGCACTTCTAATGCTGTGTGGTGAATTCTGTGTCTTTGTAGTTGCCTTATGGCAACTAGTCTAGCTCAAAGATGGGCTTAGAAATAAAATCCACTGACACATCTGAAGATGATGCTGGACTTGGAAAAGGTCTTCAAGTAAGATGGCTATGACTTCTTTTAATTTCCTTGTACCCAGAAGGGGGTCATGCAAGTGTAATCTTCTAGGGATTCATGAGGTGCAGATCTTTCCATGACAAGTTTCTCAGCTGCAGTCAACCAAGTGAAAATAAAGATATGAAGCTCAGCCAAGAGCCCTTTAAAAATACTTTGTTAAAACCCATTCTTCCTGGTTGCTGCACATCACTGACTGTTCATCCATCTCCTTGTTCCAGCACTGATTTGGTCTGCGTTGACCAAATTCTGTGCAAACTTTTAAGTCAAATTTGCCTTTTGTTTCTCATCTCCTCCTATTCCCTGATTGCTTTGAGCTGAACCCTGGTTTTGAGCACCTGTTGCTCATAACACAACCCAGCTGTTTGTCCAGGTGCCTCGATTAACTGAACCTTTTAACCACAAGGAAAACCAGCTTGGTTAATGAGAAGACATGCCCTATTTTAGTTAAGACTTTCATGTAGCACCAACATTTACTGCTGGAAATCACCACCCCACCATATCCATCTTCTTTGTTGATGTTGAATCTTATCAGGAGAGCAATTTGTTACAAAAATCTCAATAGATGGGTGACAGAGAATTTCACCGGAGTCTGACTGAACAAAACCAAGCAGCAAGGCATCATGTTTAGAGGAAGCATCACTCTTCTGTCAGGTAATGAATCAGAGCAAATAATTTCTTTTTTTTTTTTTTTCCTTTTAATTCCCTGATTTTTCCTTTTAACTGTCCCTTGTCTTCTCTGCAGTATTTCTTTTGTGAATGTCTCCCCCAAAGGCAGAGCTGCTAAGGATTTCAGTCATATGCTAACCCAGTTTTGTATCTGGTGTAACTTCCATGAACCAACTGTCTCAGATTTCTCAGTGAATATGTAATTTTTAAAGAAGCAGAGTAGCCTTCTACACGTACCTTCATCAGCACACGCAAACACACCCATGCACACCGATAATGCACAGGTACTCATACAGTACTCATTAGAGAGAGCTATATTCAGATGCACAGAGGTTTATTATGAACAGTGGAAAATAAAATAAACAACTATTAAGAGCAATCCAGTAGAGCTCTATTAAGTCTGCAGGAAATATTTGTCCTTTCTGACAGAATGATAGGGTTATACTCTTGCTTAAGCCAGTCTGCTAATACAGTAATTTTGTTTCCACAGCTCATTTCCATGATAATTTTAAGGCCAAAGTTTTGCTGCTTAGATTCCATTTTCTGGTGTACTCACCCCCATCCCTTGGGATAGGTGTGGGCAGCTCATAGATTTGTAAGTTACAGAAGGTTTTAGGTGAGAAGGGTGGTCTGTGCACCATGCACTTGGTTGCATCACAACCAAGTCACGTCTGATGGCGTATCCTCCTGAAGGATGAAAATACCACCATGCCTTGGAACACTGATCCAGAATGCCCTGCTCTCCTTGGGCAGATTTGTTTTCTCCTACTTTGTTAGCATTTGCCTTACTTCATGTCTTTGCCCTGATCTCAGCCAGCCTTTAGAGCATGGGCTCTTCCCTTCTCATCTGGATTGAACAGCTCCAGCTGAGCTTTCACCTCCTTTCTTGTGACTTTCGGGAGAACTGTGGTCTTGTACTAACACACGGTAGATTGCAGTCCAGATTTAATGTGAAAAGAAGCAAGGAATGACATCTGGTCAGTAGTGTGACACTCTGAACCCAAGATGCATTCTATCTTCCACTGGTACCTGGGTGTGCTCTATTTTCCCATTTGGACAGCTCTGTATATAGCCTGATTTTTCTCATGTGTGAATCACCTAGGTATGCTTGTTAAAAATGAGGTCATTCAATTGAAATGCTAAATATGGCCTAAGATTCAATTTCTATTTTTGCCATGTCTGTGTTTAGGACAAATAATATTTTTCCCTCACTTGATGGTGAGCAGAAGGCTGCTCAGGACATATTGCATGGGAGTTTTTCTATCACTTAACAGAGCAAGCACTGACAGAAAATCCACCACTCCATTTTTGTGTAAACTTCTTCACTACTGCACTGGGTTTTAACACTTCAAGCCCAGGTTTCACTTTTGACCATAAAAAAATGAAACTGTATTAATAAACCAAAAACCCAATACAAAACAAAACAGAAATAATGGCAAAAAAACAACACAGGAGAGCAACTCAGACTGAATACAGTTGTGTACAGACCATATCTGGCAAATGGTGACCGAGAAGTCTGTGAAACCTGTGTTGGGAAAGGAAGCAGGGTGACTATTTTATGTGACGCCTCTGTTGCTCACTCACTGAAAACACAATGTCCTCTTGATGCCTTGCTGTCAGAAATGAGTGTACATTGCTTATGTGCTGATGGGCTCTGTGCCCAGGGAGGAGTGGATATCAGCTGGGCCAGTGTCAAACGTGCTGGTTGGCTGGGTGGGGCAAATACTGTTGACTCTTAAAGAACAAACAAAAGATTGGTAAAAGTGACATACATCTAACCTAGCACACAAGACATATGGAGAGGGAGGGATATAATTTCCAGCCCATTCAGACCCCCCCAGGGCTGAACATTTCCAGCCCAGATCCTTAGCACGTTACTGAGACCTTTGGGATCTCTTCAGATCACTGGCTGGAGCAAGACTCTGCCATAGCAGCTGCCAAAGAGGAGATGGCCAACAGGATCTTGTTGTCCTCAGATACAGACATAGTTTTGCATTTAGCAGCAGGAGAGTCTTAAATTCAGTGAAGGCCAAACCTAGACAGCTCACCTGGACTATGGTATTGAAGGAATCACAGGCCAAATGTTGGAGGGGCTTGCATAAAACTTAGGGTCTGGAGCATGTACAACTTGCTCCTGCACCTGAATATCCTAAAATCAAACCAATCTCTGTTAGTCAGATCAAGCCAGAGCATCTCATCTACTTGTCTCTATATGTCAGAGTGCAGATGGACAATGATAGGAGTATGAGAGAATGTGGCCTTCTCTCCTTTCCTCTCCCAAGGTCTGCAGAGCTGCTTCCTTTTATCCAGACTAGATCTCTCTGTTCTTCTCAACAGAGATCTCTCAGATAAAGGTGTTTAAGAAAAAATGCTAATAGAAGAAACTGCTTGAATGGGTAGAAAGATCAAAAGACCAAAATGTTGGGGGTGTCTTCCCAAATTCTAAAAATGATGGATGGACACCCAAGCTCATCATAACAAACTGCTCTCTTGCATAGGAGCCATAACAAACCCTCTTTCTCAGAAAAAAGAGCCACTAGAGCTTTGGATCATGGTGCATTTCTCCTCATTCTCTTCTACTCTCTGCCTATTTACCCCTTATCTATATACATACATAGGTAGATAAGAGATTTGTGATCACAGGCATCTGCAAATGTGCAGATGCAGATGAACAGCAAATCCAGCCCTGCTGCAGGTAACAGGAATTTCCACCCTAGCAACAGCAACTTTATTAATTTGCCAAAGCGCATTGGCTCGGGATTAATTACGCAAACCACGATAGTGCACATGGGCTCTGTGAGCTTGTTAATGATTCATGGGCATTTTAGCCTCTGGGAAGAAAAAATCAACAGGGAGGCAGGGATGGTGCCTTCAAATAAGACAGGCAGTTCAGGCAAAATGGTGCAGCTTTCTTATCTGCCTCCTAACACTAGCAATAGACCTTCCTCCTGGGGACTTCTCCGCAGGGCTTACACATATGCTCCAAGATAAAAACAAAAGGTGTCTTTGTTGGGTGGGTGGGTAAAGGGTTTTTTGTGGTTTGTTTTGTTTTAGTAGTTTTGTTTTTAATCTTATAATGTTGCTTCTTGGAGTTGGAGGGAAAATTCTTCAGAGGGTCCTGTTTGTGATATTGTTTGTGAGGTTTGTGATATTCCCAGGTCAATATCCCACATCCATATGCTGACATGAGACCAGGACTACTCAATCCATCCATCCTCTCTCTACTAATGGCCAGGAAAAGTATGAAGTAAAAGCATGGGGCTAGTGTGGTCTTATACTTACCCAGGGTACTGTCTGGGCCACCAGTTGTGTAGGACTGACAAAATTCCTGAAGCAGAGACTCTGTCTTTGCAATTAATAGCCCTTGCTGGATTTTTCTGTCATGAATTTATCTAATTGCTCTTTGAACTTGTGTGAGCTTTTAGCATGTACAACATCCTGTCGTTTAGTGTGTCCATGGTTTAACTATGCACTGTGCAAAGATGTCCCTTCTTTGGAAACTGTCACCCAAGGTCATTTACTTCTCCCAGCTTCTCTACCATCCTGGCTCATCAATATGTGAACCAGTTGCAGGTGTACTTCCCTCTGTGACCTTCCTCCTGCCTACTCTCCTTTAAGGAATTAGCCACAAGCACACAGAAAAGACACCTTACTGGATCCAAGCTGTATTTTAAATGGCAGGGAAAATCAGTATATTTTTAAGACAACTGATCAGTTTTGTCATCTTTGAGATGGACTTCACTGTGGGTGTGATTCATCCAAGTCCTACGAGTGAGTATAGCTCTGAGTCTAATAGTTTTCCTTTTGCAGTCCTGCTGTCTAATTCAACTTTTGCAATAGCAACCAACTTGTGGAATGAGTGTGTCCAGGATAGGATCACCAAAATATTTCTAGCTACTAGAAGACACAATCTTTGAGCCAGGAAGAAAATTGAATAGCAATGAACCATTTTATTAAAAACAACCTCTTCTGAAGGAAACCCAACTCCTGGAACATGTGCCTGGGATGACACAGAGAGTCTTGGTATGTAACTGCACTTAAAACTGCATGCGTAACATCAGTCAGAGACCTCACATCCATGATTTGCTGATAGCAGATTGAAAAGGTACAGGGTAGGTGATTGGGAATCACTGATAAGGATAATGATTGTGGCTTAATCCTCTCTTTTCTAAGATTAAACCTCGCACCTTCTTGGTACCATCAGCCACAAGCAACCCCTGGACGCTAGCTGCAATGCACTGTGTGGTAGCAATGTGCCAAGTGCAAAGCTGAGCTGCTGCAATACTCTGTGCTGTCCTCACCAGGACAGGAGTAGGATCAGGCAAAGGGAAAGACTTGCCTTAGGAGGAGGTTGGTCAACAAGCCTAAATATCCATCTTCTTTGGAAAGGTGATTTTCTGGTGTAGTTAAAACGATCAGCTTAGCTGAAGGTAATTTTATTTTTCTGTTTCACAAGTAGCCTTCATTGCATTGATGTCCCCCATGTCTCCAGCTTCTTCCCTACACAGTTTCTATGTCCTTTCATTATCTTATAAGCTGGCTTTGCAGAAAACTTGTTCTAAGTCCTACTTCATTTGCACAATTCAGGAGGCTTCACCATATCTCTGAATGTGATTCATTCATCAAATGAGCTTTGGGGCTTTCTGGGGACACCTTTAAGGGCTCTGTTGACCTGCATTTTTTTTATTTCTCTTGCAAAGGAAAGAATGGACCATTACTGCTGAATGTGTCTACAGTAGTTCCCAAGATTAATTTCTTAGTTAAAGTGACAAAAACTTGTGTGATTTTTTTCTAACTGGTTGCATTATGGATGTGGCAACTTCTCTGCACTTTCTCCATACCCTGCATGGCTGATCTGACCTGCCCATTAAATCTCCCCACCTTGTCCTGAGTGCCTGCCTAACTCCCTTGGAGGTTTAAAAGCAGAATTTTGAAAAGTGTGCTTACTAGGAGCAGGGCAAAGGACTGTCCTCAGGTGAGAACTCTATACCTCTATGCATTTCTGAAGTTGGAGCAGTTACTCTTACTGGAGAGAGGGGGAAAGTCAGGTAAAGAATCAGGGTCTGACTTACCTGAAATTACCCAACAAGCCACATTGTTGTCCTCAAAGAAGACGAGACTTCTCATTTCAGTCAGCTTTGCTTACTTACATTGTGTCTGACACAGTGCAATATAGGCCAGTGGTAGAGTTACCCCAGCTGCAGCCAGAGAAGTCAATTTGATTGCCTTAATAGTAAACCTTCAAAGACAAACATACATGGAAAGCAAACTGCTGTCTATTTGGGTGAATTTTCTGCTGAAACATGCTAAAATTAGCCATCACTTCCTTTTTGTCTTCCCTGGCAGATCAGTGTAGCTTGTAACTTGAATAACACCTCCAGCCCGATTCCTATCCACAATACAAGTCTCTTTGACTGAAGTGTGGTGGTCCTTAACTGTGATATGCTAAAGGCTAGTCTTCAACTAGAGTGTTTTAACATCATAAATCCACTGTCCCAGCCCAGGGCTCAACATCCTTATGCTGATGTGAAGGTCTATGTGGAAGGTCATGTTCCAGCAGCTCATTAGATGTTTAGTAAGTCTGGGCCTGATCTTGCTAAAGGTCTCCCATGAGATGCGTAATACCAAACAGCCAATGTCTCAAAGCAGGACAGCCACACTTCTCTTGTGGCAGATGCAGAGGAGCAGATATCTGCAGCAGATGATTCATCTGAACTGTCTTAGGATGAATCACTGGCTGGCAGTGGCTGGGTCTCTCCCCTGCCTATGACATGTGAAATGGTGATCTCAGCCTGGACCTTCAATGTCCTCCATGTCTGCAGATGGGCTTCCACTGGCCTCCTGGAACACAGTGTGAACTACCTGTGCTTTGCTGCCATGAGAGATAGCAGCAGCCTACATGTCCCACTATTACTTATTTCTGGGTACTGACTTGAGGAGATATCCACCCATGCTGGGTTTTCCATCATGAGGTACAGAGACATAGCACATCCCAGGGTCTGAAGGGAAAGAAGGATAAAATCATATAGAAAGTGACCCCTGGGCCAACAGCTCATAGGATTGAGTGTGCTCTCTATCTTGGAGAGCCTTTACCCAAGCATGCATTTGTCTAGACATGACTAGCAGTCTTATCATCACATGCCAGTGACTCCTCTGCCTCACTGGGGGAATGGGAGGGGTCCTGAGTGACCTGAACAGAGGATGTTCTTCATAAAGTATAGATTGCTTGCCAGTGATGGGTATTGTCTAGCAACAGCTGACATCTAATATCACGGCTGAGCCATTGCCTGCCTGGGAAGCATGGAGCTGAGCTCCTGCCAGGTGGTGCTGGTTCTCTCAATTTCTTTTTTTTTAACAAAGTAATTAATAAGTCTCCACTGTCTTTTTTTCCTGATGTCTAAATGATCTATCTGCGTGTATGTAAAAAGAACGTCCTGTCTGATTTTGATGAATGGCTGGAAGCAAGGCAACAGTTGATAGGAGCCCTGTCACAGTATCACAGTACATTAGAGTTTGGAAGGGACTTCAAGAGACGGTTTGGTCTAACCCCCTGACAAAGCAGGATCACTTAGGGTAATCCACACAGGAATGCATCCAGATGGGTTTTGAATGTGTCCGGAGAAGGAGACTCCACAACCTCTCTGCGCAGCCTATTCTGGTGCTCTGTCACCCTCACTGTAAAGTTTCTCCTCATGTTGAGGTGAAATCTTCTGTGTTCAAGCTTGTACCTGTTGTTTCTTGTTTTGCACCACTGAAAAGAGATTGGCTCCCTCCACTTGACACCCACCCCTCAGATATTTATACACATTGATCAGATCCCCTCTCAATCTTCTCAAGACTAAACAACTACTGGTGTCTCAGTCTCTCTTCACGGGGGAGGTGCTCAAGTCCCCTAATCATCCTTGTGGCTCTTCATCGGATTCTCTCCAGTAGGTCCCTGTCTCTCTTGAACTGGATACAGGATTACAGACATGGTCTCACCAGGGCAAAGTAGAGGGAGAGAAGAACCTCCCTAGACATGTCCTTTCACTCATTTCACTTTGAGTTGAGGCAGTGGCAGGGACTGTGTCTGTGCATGGCTGAATCGGCTGCTTTTATTTTTCTTCATCACCTCCTCTTTCCTTTATCTTCCATCTTTCTTCTGAGTTTCACAGCTCCTCTGTAACAAGCCATGCATAGCTATGTGACTCCATGCTGCATAAGGAGCTGGCAGTTACAGTCCTGGTTCATTCTCCCTATTATCTCATTACAAGTTTCTCTTATGATCTTCATGTCTTGAAGTGCTCCAATCATTTTGATGTGACAGTATTCCATTAACTGGCATACCAGTAATATCTGGGCAGGAACAGTTGTGGCAGTGAAGACCTCTGAAAGCTGTTTCCTTCCTGTGCACACATTTCTGTTCACATCTTGCCTAGTCATATAGGCACATGAGAGCCTCATCTTCTGCGTGCAGGCCTGGTGGTGGCATGTTCAAAGAACTTGTGAAGGCATGTCTGCAGCCAGTAACTCTGGTAGCTTAGACAACTTGTGCTGTGAAGTCTTGGTGCTTGCAGAAGGCCGTGATGAGGCAAAGTCAGAGGAAAATTACACTTTTATACCATTCAGCAGAGCAAGGAGATGAATCACATAGAAAGCCAGGTTAAATAGTATGGCACCTGGGAAAGAGTCCCTGTTTCATATTTCAAGTGACTCCTGAATAACATTACCAATATCAGCTCAAAGGAAACTAAAAACCACATCCAAGGAGTGGTGATATGTTTGTACTGTCTCGTAACAGCAGTGCAGAATACAGAGCTGCAGCACTCTGTAAACCCAGATTTGTCCCCATCTCTCTGCTCCAGTTCCTTGAGGTGGATTGATTTGAAGGATGATTTAACTCAGTGTTCTTCTGCATGTAAAAAGCACATCTTGGGTCAGAACAGACCCCTGTGTATTGATGGCCAAGGTGTCAAGGTCACAAAGGTGTCTTGTGTATCAAGACAAAGATGGGGCAGGCTGTGTCCATCTGACTTCATAACAGGGTTTATTGTTAAGGGCAAGTGGTAACATGGCACGTGTTGCCACTTTGAAGGGTGCAGTACACAAGGACACAGTATTGTGGAGGAGCATGAACACTGTTTAGCTCCTCTCAATTCCCCCTCTTCCCAGCACCTTTACATCGGTTACACATATCAATTAAGCACAGCTCACACACCCTATGAGGCAACTAAGTGCTATTTTACTTATTTTATTATGAATGGGGAAACAAACATGTAGAAAGGCTTACTGACATATGGCTTCAAAGCCTCTGGCAGAGGAGAGTTTGTCCATCTTTGCTGTATCCCCTGGCTTGTCATCCTCCCCCACTGCTTTTCTAGGTGAGATGGGCTCACTCCAGCACCTTCCCACTGCAAAAATGCCTGGTCCCTGGAAAGTGCTCCAGGTCCTTCTTACATGGCCCTGGCTTTGCTCAGGGCATGTCCCACAGGCTCTCTGTCACCCACATGTAGTCTGGGTGGCAGCCTGTGTTAACGCAGCCATGAGTGGTGGCATTGGTAGGGGCAGAATAATTGGTTGTTCTGGGCCCAGTGGGGGTCACATATTAACGATAAGCTGGAAATGCCAACAAGGCCCTGTGCGTGCTTGATCGATGCAGCATGATTTAATTAACTCAGGCTTACATCTGAGCATTGCCTATTAGCAACTGGTATTAAAAACTCTCTGAACTGTCTCAGCTTAGCAGCTACCTTAAGGAAGGCACTTGACATCTATTCAGGCGATTTAATTGTGCCATTATGTGCCTGTGTATGGTGCTGAGTGCCATTTAACCATTGTCCTTGCTAGTTGATTTATTACTAGGCCTGAGTAAGTAAGTGTGGGAGCTCACTACATGGTTCTTCATGGCTCAAGCAGAGACAATACCGCTTTCAAGACTAATGCCAACGTGGTTGTGGCCTGAAATTGATAAGCTTGGATCTGCAGCCAAAACCTGTTTGTTTCACTGGAGAGACAGAAAGTATTATATTATATTGCGGCTTCCAGGTCACAAGCCCTGGTCCTCATGGGGGATTTCAACCACCCTGACATCTGTTGGAGGGACAACACAGCAAGGCATCAGCAATCCAGGATGTTCCTGGACTGCATAGAAGACAACTTCCTCCTCCAAATGGTAGAGGAACCAACAAGAAAAGGTGCTACGCTGGACCTTGTTCTCACCAACAGGGAAGGGCTGGTAACAAATGTGAGGCTCAGAGACGGCCTTGGCTGCAGTGACCATGAAGCAGTTGAATTTAATATCCTCAGGGCAATCAGGAGGACATATTCTAAGCTTACGACCCTAGACTTTAGGCGTGCAGACTTCGATCGCTGCAGGGATCTGCTGGCCAAAGTGTCGTGGGATGAAGCCCTGGAGCGAAGAGGGACCCAGGACAGCTGGTCAGTATTCAAGGACCACCTCCTCTGTGTCCAGGAGCTATGTATACCTATAAGGAGAAAAGCAGGAAGGAATGCTAGGAGGCCTGCCTGGATGAACAAGGAGCTGCTGGACACACTATCACTTAAAAAGAAACTCTACAGGAAGTGGAAGGAAGGACAGATAGAACAGGGGGTATATAAGGAAGCTGCCCGAGCAGCAAGAGGCCTGGTTAGGAAAGCCAAAGCAGAGTTTGAACTGAATCTAGCCAGGGGGTTAAAGGGAACACTAAGAATTTCTATAGGTATATTAATGGCAAGAAGAAGACTAGGGAAGGTGTGGGCCCCCTCAGAAAGGAAAGTGGTGAATTAGTCACTAGTGATGTGGAAAAGGCTGAGGTACTCAATCACTTCTTTACCTCAGTCTTCACTGCAAGGGCCTCCAGCCACACTCCTGGTGTCATGGCAGACGATGCCAGGGACGGGGAGGAAGAACTGCCCATCATAAGTGAAGCTCAGGTTCGTGATCACCTGAAGAACCTGAAAGTGTTCAAGTCCATGGGACCCGACGGGATACACCCACGGGTGCTGAGAGAACTGGCAGATGAGGTTGCCAAGCCCCTCTCTATTATATTCCAGAAGTCATGGCAGACTGGGGAAGTCCCCACAGACTGGAAAAGGGGAAACATTACTCCCATTTTCAAAAAGGGCAAGAAGGAGGAACCGGGGAACTACAGGCCAGTCAGTCTCACCTCTGTGCCCGGAAAGATCATGGAGCAGATCCTCCTGGAGGCACTAATGACTCAGAAGAATAGTGAAGAGGTGATTGGGAATAGTCAGCATGGCTTTGCCAAGGGCAAATCCTGCCTGACAAACCTGGTGGCCTTCTATGATCAGGTGACAGCATTAATAGATGAGGGGCGAGCAACTGATGTCGTTTACCTGGACTTGAGCAAAGCCTTTGACACTGTCCCGCACCACCTCCTGGTCTCCAAGCTGGCGACACATGGGTTTGATGGATGGACCACTAGATGGATAAAGAATTGGCTTGATGGCCGCACCCAAAGAGTGGCTGTCAACGGGTCCATGTCCCAGTGGAGGCCAGTGACAAGCGGAGTCCCTCAGGGATCAGTCCTGGGACCTGTCTTGTTCAACATCTTTGTGGGTGACATGGACAGTGGCATTGAGTGCACCCTCAGCAAGTTTGCTGATGACTCCAAGCTGTGTGGTGCAGTGGACACCCTGGAGGGAAGGGATGCCATCCAGAGGGACCTGGACAGGCTGGAGAGGTGGGCACAAGCCAACCTCATGAGCTTCAACAAGACCAAGTGCAGGGTCCTGCATCTGGGTCGAGGCAATCCCAGGCACAAATACAGGCTGGGCAGTGACTGGCTGGAGAGCAGCCCCGAGGAGAGAGACTTGGGGGTGCTGGTGGACGAGAAGCTCGACATGAGCTCTCAATGTGCGCTTGCAGCCCGGAAAGCCAATCAGATCCTGGGCTGCATCAGGAGAAGTGTGACCAGCAGGTCAAGGGAGGTGCTTCTCCCCCTCTACTCAGCTCTGGTGAGACCCCACCTGGAGTACTGCGTCCAGTTCTGGAGCCCATATTACAGGAGAGATGTGGACGTGCTGGAGCGTGTCCAGAGAAGGGCCACGAGGATGATCAGAGGGCTGGAGCACCTCTCCTATGAGGACAGACTGAAGGAGTTGGGGCTGTTCAGTCTGGAGAAGAGAAGGCTCCGAGGTGACCTCATTGTGGCTTTCCAGTATCTGAAGGGGGCCTACAGGAAGGCTGGGGAGGGACTTCTCAGGATCTCAGGTAGTGATAGGACTAGGGCGAATGGAATGAAGCTGGAAATGGGGAGATTCAGGCTAGATGTGAGGAAGAAGTTCTTTACCATGAGAGTGGTGAAGCCCTGGAATGGGTTGTCCAGGGAGGTGGTTGAGGCCCAGTCCCTGGAGGTGTTTAAGACCAGGCTGGACGAGGCTCTGGCCAGCGTGATCTAGTGTAGGGTGTCCCTGCCCATGGCAGGGGTTGGAACTAGATGATCCTTGTGGTCCCTTCCAACCCTGACTGATTCTATGATTCTATGATTCTATGATTAGGAACTAGCATGAGCCAGAGAAGAGCAGTGCATGAGGTAAGCCAAGATGCTTTCCAGCTCCAGGGCTTTTTGAAGAAAGAGGCCAGCACTTAAAATAGCTAATGCAAATGAATTTCAACACCAACAGACTATCCCCAAGGAGGGGGAACATTTTAAACAACATACTATGGACGCCTGTGAGCCTAGACTGGCAGGATGTCTCTTCCCCCTTTGCTTTCTAGTCCTCGACTCCCAGGGTGAATGAGATGAGTCCATTCAGTGGCCACTGCTGGGACTGAAGATGGTGTAAGGGACAGCCCACCTGGAGAGTCAGGTAGAGACTCAGTGAGCACAGGCATGGCAGAGGGGCCCTCCAGCCTGCGAGGTGGGTGCTTTGCTGCTAAGACTGTTATTTCTGCAGGCAGTCCCCCTCTCTATGCTTCACCCCCAAGCAATGTATCTGTGGGAGTCTGTTGAGGCAGCAGCCTCTGCAGGTGTCCCAGCATTACCAGCTGATACTCACTGTGGCAGAACAGGCTCCAAACATCCCTCCCAAATGTGAGCAAATCCTGCCCCAGGCACGTGTAGGAGCCTAGGTGTCTGCACAGGCTGTGGGTGACAGGTGGGAGTGGGGTGCAGTGCCTTGGGGCTGGGGCCAGCCGTGAAGGTGCTGGATAGTGCTGGCAACCTCCCACTTTGGGTATCTGACCCAGCACCTAATGAAGAAGCACGGGCTGAAACTGGTGTGGGCTCCTGCAAAAGCAGGTATACACGTGTCTCTGCTGGGCTGGACACCACCCCACATGCATTCAACTTTTCTCCTCAGATAACATTACCCCTCTTTTAATTTTCCTGGAAGAGAAAAAAAAATAAAAAAGTTAAAAAGACAGCAGCTTGGCAGGTCACAAGAGAGCCCAGCATCTCTCAGAGCCTTCAGCAGCGCGTTTCCGGTGGCAGTTTGATCAGGTTTCTATATTCATCACTGCATTTCCTGAGGGGGCATTTCTGATAAGCTTTGCATTTTGCATCCTGTGGTCCCCCTCTTGTCTCTTGTGCTCACAGGATGTTCACTGCACTATGAGCAACCTGGGGCTGCTAAATTGCTTGCCAAAAATAAGTAATGGCTGGATGTTGTGAGCATTGTCCCAAGGACGGGGTGGGTGGAGTGAGCTGAGACACTGGCAGGCAGGGTAGGGTTCGGGGGCTGGGGTCTGGAGGTTGTGCCAAGGAAGTGCTGGGTATTTAACAGCTATGACCTATAGACTGAGGAGAGCCCTGGGAGGTAGTGACTTCAGACCAAATTTTGTTCAGTCCTTTCTGAGTATCCCTTTGACTTGTCTCTGTGGTGGCATCCCACTCCTCCTGAAACCAAGGAAGTGCTGAGCTGAAGGTTTCAGTGCGGACGATTAATGTACAAAGAAAAGAGGCACAGAAGTTCAGGAAGTGGAGAAATAACGCAAAGAGAATTATGACTACATTTTCAGATGAACCCCATTCTTTCCTGACAGGTCCATTTATCAGTGAATACCACTGATTTCCTCTCCCTTGCAATTCCAGCAGTGATATTTAACACTGCTGGAATTGCAATGAAGCTACAAGTCATCTCCAAAGGGAGATTTAGGGAATTATCGTGATCCCCAAATTGAAGACTGGGGAAAAGCATACTACTTGCTCACTTAATTGACTTTCAGAACAAATGTTGATTCCTTACCAGTGAAAAACCATCCTCTTTCTTTGACACCTATTAACATTTTCATGGGATTTCCTTGACTTCCTTTTTCAATCAAAGCCTCAATTTTGTTCCGTTGTGCCAGTGTAAACCCAGGCCAGCTTTATCACTGCTCCCAGACTAGGCTGAGTGCAGTGGCTTGTATGGCAATGACTCTAGGCATGTCTACACCCACCCATGAATACTTTGCTATGTACCTACCACACTGAGGAGAGGGGTTCATGTTTTTGTGAGTTGCCTGGGAAGGAGTTTTCCAGATGGGGACCTCAGCAATGGGGCAGGGTGAGACTGTGGCTGGGAACAAAACCCAACCAGGACCTTGGGTGTCCTGATCTGAACTATTAAGGAGCTTTATAGGATGGATGTGACTGGACTCTGCCATAGGTTGCTCGCAGGGGCAGAGGAAAGGTCATGAAAAGGACCTGATACTTTTTT
Organism: Picus viridis; assembly: GCA_033816785.1. Classification (NCBI taxonomy): domain Eukaryota; kingdom Metazoa; phylum Chordata; class Aves; order Piciformes; family Picidae; genus Picus; species Picus viridis. The sequence continues at coordinate 24,268,495 of CM066582.1, read as the reverse complement.
GTTTCATGAGGCTTCAGGTAACTGAAGTTCATCATAGATACTACAGTTATGGGTTCATGTGAGAAAAGTCATGTCAGCAGTTGTCGCTTTCTTGAGGAAGAAAAGCCTCATTAAACAGCTTCTCATTTGTCAGAGGAGATCATGGGAAGAGTCAAATAAACAACCCTCGATTTCCAAACAAATGCAGTCTTCCACTTTTCCAGGGTGTAGCAAATAGCTGTCACACCATCCAAACTCTTGGCGCAGAGAGTCAGTGACTTAGCAAGTGCCAAATATTGTAAGCATTTGTGGAGGAGTGCATCTTGGCCAAGGGAACCACCTCTTCTGATGGAAGCCAGGGTGTGTCTGGCTGCAGCAGCACAGCTCCAGCTGAGAGGGCTTAGCCACAACCCTGCCTTGATCGGTACATTTCTAGCATAGGCAAACTGCCCAAATCTGCCCAAAGTCTGGGAGTTGGAGCCTGGCATAAGCCTCATGATGGTTCTAGGTGGGTTCCTGCTGAGCAGCATGGCCCTGTGGCATGGGGTGTTGGACATGACTGGGTACAGTCAGAGGCTGGATGCCTCACACACTTGGAGAATGGGTACCTCACTGTCCTGGCAGTCCTTACCAGCACTCTGGGCTGGGTCCCACATTCTGGGCAGGTGTGCCCAGCCTCACCTCCTGGCTTGCCCGCAGAGCATGGATTAGTGCACAGACACCAGTAATTAGGGCCATGTGCACTGAAAACATAAACAGGCCATTGCATCAGCACCCAGCCCCCTGCCCTCACTCTGCTCAGATGCTGGGGAAACAGCCCACTGAGATGTGTAGCCTACTTCCCCCACATTTTACAGCCTGTGGGTAGGAACCACATTATTTCTTTGCTGGCTCAGTGGCTTGCAGGGTTTGCTAGGCACTGTAGAGAGCCCAAAGGAGGTGACACTTTATATTTGCCCTGCTGCAGGGGACTGTGAGCATGTGTGAAATATGCAATTGGCAGTGCATTGACTTGGGCCTTTTCTAGCTGTTGGCAGCTGTCTAGGGGAGACTTTTAAGGCTAACGCTAAGTGTCCTCCATTCAGAGTGAGTGGAGCTGGAGTTGGATCTGGACATTGCCCTGCATGGAACAGGTACGGAGCCACAGTGGGCATTCGCAGCCCTAAATAGCCCTTGTACCTTTATCAGCTAAATAAGTACAGCCTTCCCCTTTGCAGCTCCTCTTTAGTGAGTTTCCCCTGAGAGTCTCACCCAAGGTAGACTTGGGCTTTTTGCTGAGCTACAAATCTGAGCTACAATCTGAATCTGAGCTACAAAGGCCATAGCCATTGGCTTGAGATGTTGAGGCACTTACCTCAATTTCAGATCTTAAGTGAGAGGCTGCAACAAATCATGGTGAGAGGCAAGCAAGCCAGGGACTGGCTGCAGGTAAGAGGGCAGGCAACAGTTCTTTCAGGCAGTCACAGAGATACTGCACCAGAAGTCAGAGAGGAAGACAGGCAGGCAATTATAGCTAGGACACAGGAACAAACCCTGCCTGACTGGCCAGCAAAAGAGGTAAAAGCCAAGCCTGATCTGGTTGTAAGGCAAGTCCCCTGCAACATCCTTCAAGATGCAGTGGCTAAGCAAATAGGAAGTACAATGAATTGGACATGGAAAATGCAATTGCGATGGACACTTCACCCCTGGGTATTTCCCTTGGGCAGTGGAAAAAACCTCCTGACACCACCACGCAGAACACAGAGCAAGAGCACGTCTATTTATACTGCTGCCCAAGGCTGTTCCTGTGCCTGGGATGCCATTTCTACTTTCTGCCGCTAATCTCTGCCTCAGCTAACCATTTCAACTGTGCTTCAAAACAGTGCTGCTCCTGGTTTTGGAAAGGGAGAGGTCCATGCCAGCACAGCACTGAGGAGGCAAACAGGTACTTGGTGGGCATAGCCATCTGAGTACCTCCGATAGATGCTTTTCCTTCAGCTGCATGGAAGTCCTGACTCTGACAGCACCTCTCCACAGACAGGAGGGATGCAAATTAGGAGCAGCCTGCTGAAACCCATTAGCAGGCAAGCAGAAGGAGCTGTTCCATCTGCTGTTTATTCCTTTCTGCTTCCTCAGGGGGAAACCTAAGCACGGGGTAACAGCTTCTCAGCCCTCAAACCCCAGGCTCAGCTTGGAGCTGCTAGGGGCTCAAACCTCCCTGCAGCAGCTGCACAGAGTTCATGCAAGGCCCCCAGGACCTTCCCACCGGAGCCCGGATGTCAGTGGCCTGGGATGGTCATCACTTTGTGCCTCTAAGGGAAGCCCAGGGCTTGCTTTCTTCCAGGTTATTTCACCCAGGACAAACCCAAAGCATGACAGCTCCATGGCTGTGCATATGTGCATCCTAGAAACAAAAGCTCTGCAGTCAGCCCTGACAAGCCAAAAGTGGGTCAGGTGGAAATGCGGGAGACCAATGACTCATCTTGTGGTTGACTGGGCAATTTGGGAGGAGGAAAGAGCAGCTGCCTCTAGGAAATAGAGCACATTTCCAACCCTTTCTTTCCTCTGCCCCTAATCCTAACATCTCTTCTTCCAACAAAATGATAATGCTAGAGGGTCAGTCCTTAACACCCTGACCCTGAGAGGGAGCATCTAAGGGCCCAAATATGCCAGCAAGGCTGAATATCTTTTTGAGTGGAAGGGTCTGGGCCCCTTCTTCCACATACTTGAGTGTGAAGGGCATTAAGTTGTTCTGAGTGGGTGGGTGTCTGGCCTTAATGCATTGTTGCACCATCACATGCTTGGCAGGTGACATGAGAAGCCATGCATTAGGTAAAATGGATGGTCTGGCCTGGTGGTTGCAGTGCCAAGGAAAGGGGCCATGCTAGCTGGTGCATCTTCAAAGCACATCTCTGCTGGTCCTGGGCTGGAAGCACACAGGGTGTCAAAGGAGGGCTATGCCTGCCCTGACACCCTAATGTTACTTCTGTGCACAGAAAGGGGAGGGTGCAAGGCCAGGAGATTACAGCTGCTTGTTAGCAATATTTACTCATTATGCTGACGAAGCAGTGGTCAGTCATTCATGAGCCTGGCCAGCCTTCCCTGATGGGACTTTGTGTCTCATGACTAGTGGCCACAGCAGCTGCCCAGCCTCCCTGTCAGCATCTGTGGTGCTGAAAACCAGAGAACTTCCTGCTGTGCGACAGGCAATGCAGGATGTCATAGCTTCTGGGTGAAAAGGGACAAAGAGGACATTTTGACTTCCAGGAGTTTCAAACTAAGGAAGGGATGGTGTAAGAAGGTGAGCCTGCAGCCAGCATTGCTGGGCAGTGAGGAGCTGTCTGTGCTGCTGTGATGGTTAGCAAGGATGAAGAGGGTGTGTTGCAGACAGGCATGACCCTTGGCTGTGTGATGGCAAGTTACAAGGTGAATCTGACATATTTTGAGTGGAGGTGCTATGGTGGAAGGGGAGCCCTCTGTTCCCTCCCTTCCAGCCCTGGGACCCCCTTCACCAGGGACAGTCTTCAGAGAAGGGGATATGGCCATCACCCACTTCACTCTTTCCAAGTGGGTAGGAAATAATGCTTATGCAAGACAAATTTCTCCGGTGCCAGGGAAAAGGAAATGGACTAACACAAAGCAAATCCATGCTGGCTAATCATGCCTTTGCTCCACATGCGACAGGCAATGGCAATGCTTATGCAGGTGTGTGCCCCAAAATGCTCACTAGTGAACTGGTAAGGCTGTGGCAAAAATTCCTGTGTGCAGTTGAAATCACCAGCTCATGCCAGTCCCTTTCCCCAGGAGACCCTCACACCATGGGCACATGTATGTCAGCTCTTGCCGTATGCCCTGGTCTCACATTCCTAAGGAGGAAGGATGCTCTGCCCACAGCAGCAGTGTTTCCAGGGGTTTTACAGTCCCTAGTACTTTGACATAGAATATTTTTTTCCCAACAGGCACACTCAAGGATGTTCAGAAAAACCCTGATAACATGGCATAAGAAATGGACTTTTCCCCCATCACCCTTTCCTGATGGATGGTACATAAGGTAGGATGATAGCGGACGTTTCAGGGATACAGGGTGGGTATCCTCAGCTGTCCAGCAGCAAAGCTGATGTGTAATGCAGGGAGAGAAGGGTGAAAATCATCACAACAGATTTCACAAGCATTAGAAAGTTCAGCTTTGTCCCTAGTGCACAGAAAGAGGGAGGCCAGCCCTTCATATAAGGAAGCTGGAGCACATGCCTGATAATGTGCACTCTAAATACAGGGAGGGAAAGTCAGGAAGGCTTGTGCTTGGCCCAAGAGGTCTGCAGGAGATATATTATTGTCCCTCATAAAATTTTTCTGCAAAGCAGTTATGTGGCCACAGTTACAGAAATGTTCCTTGCAGGAATAGTTTTGGGTAGAATTAAAAGCAGCATAGTGCAAGGGAGGCACAGGAACTGTCAATGGGTTGCAATTGCACCTCTGGCTCCTTCATCAGGAGATCCCAGATGCTGACTCTGATTAACAAGGTTGCTTTAATGTGGTGGTAACCCTGTTGAGGTCCTGGTTTGAAGGTAAAGTGTCTCAGTTTCCCTTCTTCAAACAAAGCCTCCTGGCAGCTGATGCTGGCAGATGGGCCCACCCCTCCCCGTCCCCCAAAACTCCTGTGAGCTTCTGTTTCTATTGGGACAGTCTCAAGACTCCTTCTGTTCTAAAGTGTCTGGCCATCTTTATAAGGCAACATTTGAAATTATACTTCAGATGAACTGCTCTGAGAAGTCCATTCAGACCTGGGGCAGATCTGCCAGTTGGGTATTCCTCTGTTCAGGAGAGCCCCAAGGAAGTTTGAGGATGCTCTAAAGCCAGCAGCTAGGGCTAGCTTTCACAGAAGGGGTGCTGGGTTGCTTGTGTGCATGAGGAAGCCTAGTAGATATTGGGAAGGAAGTGGCCATCCTCAGGGGACCCCTGTGATTACAGGAAACTCCTTGAAACAAAGTGTGTGGGATCAGCACCAGACAGATGAGATTCACATTTTTGAAGGGCAGAGCCTCCCAAAAAGGCTCATGAAGGTGGCACAAAAGAACTGGAGCAGGCATCTGTCAGGCTCCCAGTCACCAACTGGCTGCACATTGCTGGATAATTCATTCTGGGGACTTGGCCTTGTGTGCTGTACCCAGTGGAGGGCTGGAAGTTCCCTGTTTCTCACTTTTACTTCCTCTTTTGTGTACTTTGTCAACATTGCAGTGTCTGCACCCCTTACTCCTCCTCAATGCATTTTCCTACGTCAGTCTTTCCTCACACTGAGCACTGTTACTCACCATGATCTCCCTCAGCCAGTGAGTAATGGTCACACCAGGGGAGAATGAAGGAGAGAGGAAAATCCTTCATTTTTCAAAAGAAAAGGGAGAGCAGCTCTATTGTAGCTTCTCCCTGCTAAAATGCAGTGCTGAAAAGAGATGTTGCTGGGGATTTCCCCTGCCCCAGGACCTCGCTATCTTGCAGCACAAGAGGGCTATGGTGTGAGGCTGGGAGAACTCAGTGCCATGTTGCCTAGGCATCCTGTGCCTCCAACCTGGGCATTGAGTGGCTTTCATCTGGCATGGCTGACATTGTGTTTCTTACCAAGTTTGTCTCCAAAGCAGACAGTCTATTCACGTTGCTCTCTACTAGCTGCCAGCTGTCATGATAAAACAGATGGCTTTGTCACTGGAGCTGTGTACTGGGGACTTAAAGCAGTGATGCTGAAAGCAGGCGAGAATAAGCCCCAGACCTGATGTACCAATCTCTGTGCATACATGACTTGTCTCACCCATGTTTTGCCTCAAATGCAGAGCTTGCTAGAGACTATCTATTCACTCCTGTTGGCCTTCAGAGGTGATTGTTTGACCACTTCTCCCGTTACTGTCAGCCACCAGCAAGCTCATGCTGGCAGCACAGTCCAGCACAGACACGTGTGGGCTCTCGTGTCATGACAAATTGCAAAAACACAACTTCCTCTCTGCTAATCATATTACAGACCATGAGCTCACCAAACTGAAGCTCAGAGCCCAGAATGATAGGGCTCGAATGACCAGCAACCTGGGGAGCCCTTGCCTCATAGAAAGACTTTAGTAAATCATTTCCATCCTCTGCGAAGAACATACTGCTACATGGTGCCATCCTTAGAGGGTGATGTTCCAACAAAATAATTTAATGAGTCTTGATGGGTCAGTCTATGCATCAGGGGAGGTTTAGGCTGGATGTTAGGAAGTTCTTCATAGAAAGAGTGATTGCCCATTGGAATGGGCTACCCAGGGAGGTGGTGGAGTCACCATCACTGGAGGTGTTTAGGAAGAGACTGGATGGGGCGCTTGGTGCCATGGTTTAATTGATTAGATGGTGTTGGGTGATAGATTGGACTTGATGATCTCAAAGGTCTTTTCCAACCTGGTCTATTCTATTTCTATCCTATCCTATCCTATCCTATCCTATCCTATCCTATCCTATCCTATCCTATCCTATCCTATCCTATCCTATCCTATCCTATCCTATAAATGTTGGAACCTGTCTATAGATCCTTCGTGTGACAAAGCAAATGAGCTGCATAAGGGGCAATATCTTCCTGAATTAGTTGAGCAGAAAGACTTTGCTCTTACTAGTTAATCCAGGGCAACGCTGTTGGGTCCCCAAACAAAACAGCAAGTAAGATGCCATTTCTTCTGCTCCCATAGCTGAAAGGAGATGGGTTTGAAATGAATGTCTCTTCCAAGACAGAAATGAAGAGGAGCAGCAAACCAAGGATGTGGCAGGTTCAAAGTATGACAAGGAAGTGGCTGTAGCATAATGAAGTAGTGTAACTCCTTGTTGTAGGATGCATGAGTTCATAAAGCACCTGGGCCTATTCATGGCGGAAAAAATCTATTAAGGGTTATTAGAGGCACAGATCCCAGCACTGGCTCAGGAAGTCTCCTGGGCACATTGCACGAGATGGGAAGAGCTGCCTGGGAAGCGCTGGCTCACTCTTTCTGTTCCATGCTGTTTCTGAGGTGTCTGAATTAGATCAGCTGCACTTGCAGCCAGGTCACTGCTCCATCTGGATTTTTTACCTCTCCATATTACAGCTGCAGCAGAAACAGCTTGTGAGTTGTTGGACTGGCTGGGGCATCTACTAAATGCATCCATTTAGCACATAGTCCCATGGTTTCTGCTGCTGCTTCTGCTGTTCTTTGTTTCTGTTGGGGTTTTTCCTGATTTCTGTTCAGCCAACACCACTGGTGCTCAGTGCCATTGCTGAGGTTAAGTCCTCTGGTTTGAGGGTGAATGCTCAGAGTCACCAGGTCAGTGATGGCCTCTGTCTGGTGTGGACATCAAGGAGTCTGTCAGTGTCTCCTATTCTGATAGGTGTTGCCTTTTCCCTTTAATGAAGTCATTGGTCAAAGCAGAGAGCAGAAAGAGTGAGCTACTGGGAGAGATTTTCAAGGGCATAAATCCTTGCTAGCCAGGCTGTGGCATGTGCCTATCCATCTGCGTGTCAACTGCTGCAGAAGTAGATTTCAGTCATGAGAGCATCTTTTTGGCAGCAGCCTAAAAGCCTGAGGTCTCTGCTGTGTCCCTCCAAGGGCTTTGTCATGATCACGAAGGATCAGGTCCTTTTTTGGTGAGAGATACCTCACACTGACACAGAAAATCATTGAGAAGAAAATTGCAGGAGGATGGAGTTTCATGTTCCTGTGTATGGCCAGACCACCATCAGCAAAGGTCTCCCATGTGCCTCCACCTCTGAAAGAAGGCCCAGCTTCAAAGTTCAGTGGGGATGCTTTAGGCAAGGGCCATGAAGCCCTTCATGGATACAACCATCTGACGCATTTGATTGTGAGTCAATGCCTGATGCACCAAGACAGGAGGTGAATCAGTCACAGGGCTCTGCTGGGGGTGTCTAGACAGCTGCGGTTACTTTTGACCCCCTCGGCCATCCACAGTTGACCCTGTGGCTGCTCCATCTCTGTTAGGGAAGAGCAGGGCATGACAAGCCAAGGCCGTGTGTACCTGCCGGATTTGTGTGATCAAGTCACAGTGGGAGCTTGGATCATCTGTGAAGCAGGGAAGGAAGATTAGCTAGAGGTACAAAGGAGCTCCAGAGGGATTTCAGACTTTCTCCTCTTGCCATAGCCTCCCATGGATGGCTGTGATGCTCAGGTCCTTGGGGTCCATGGCTGCTGACACAGGGACCCTGGGAGGACTTGTGATGTGCAATTGTTTGTCATGAGACAGCACTCAGGGCAAAGCCCAGACTGGGAGGCAATGTGGAAGGCAAAGACTGACTTTAAACTTGAACCTGATTTGGGGTTTTGTCTTGTCACAATTACAATGACTGAGTCTCTGTGCCTCAGGAGTCATTTCTGGGTTTGTATATTCTCTTGGGTTTTTTATATACAGTGCCACTATCTTGATCCCAGGCTGGCATCAGGCATGCCAGCCAAGTTAGACCCACACAGCTAAGGCTGCATTAGCCTAAGTGTGGCCATTTTGGTTCAAACTACTCTGCTAAGCGGCCTTACACTGAATGGCACTGATATTAGGAACAGGTACATGGAAACAGGGCAAGTGCATGCCATAAGGACTCCTGCTACAATTTGGAACGCTTCCGTCTCGGCAATCTCCTTATGTTTAGTAATCCCCAATGAGCTTTGCTTCCAGGAATTTATCCTTTTGGCTTTGAAACCCTTTAAACCCTGAGTATGCAGAGGGTCCTGCAGCAAGATGTTCCGCTGGTTAACACTGTGTATGAGCTGGAGCTCCTTATGTCAGTTTGGCCTTGCTAGCTGACACTTTAGGTTCCTGTGCCCTGATACTTGGGCACTCACCATCTCCTTGCCTCATTACAGGGCACAGGCCTGGTCAAGGAGCCTCCAAGGAGTCTAGTTCCTTCCTGGCCCACTGCTTGAGGGACAGGAGCACATGTATGTCCCAGGAAAGGCAGTGGGTTTCCATTCCCCTGCTGACTGCTGTCTGGGCCTTGGGATCAGGAATGGGTGGATGGTGGCTGCCTGGAGTCAAGGAGCAGGAGAAGTGGTAGACACAAGTCACCCCTCTATCAGTATAATTTGGAGGGGATTCTCAGTTACTGGTGACATAGGACAACACACATTTCCATTGCTGTTTCAAAACACAAATAGGTACCACTGTTCTATTAATAGAAATTAGTGGGAGATTTGTCATTCATAGCCTGATTGTATGAGTCTGACACCACAGATAAAGAGGTTATAGTCACACTTATATAACACTGTCTTATTTATGATCTTAAGCCTAAGGGAGGAATGTCTTTTCCCCAGCCCTTTTTTCCTTTTCCTAGCGAAAAACAGCATTCCAAGCTTGGCTTCAATCCCATCACTGAGGCTGTATTCTTAACCAAACACTGGGAAATTCAAGTGAAGCATTTCTCTTTCAACTTTCAAACAGTGATGTCCCCAAAGAAGGCAGCTGCTAGGCTCTGCATGTCTGCGATTAGGTCCTGCACTGAGGCTGGATAGTTTTCAGGAATCACCTCTGCCTTCACAGCCATGTGGGATGCAATGTGTCTTAAAGGCAAAATATCACAGGTCATGTTAAAGGTTAAAATGCTGCATCCCTTACTGGCTTCAATCTAGTTTCTAAAGCTGATCTCTTATACCGAGTCTGTCTTACAGCAAACTGAGAGGAGGTCAACTTGCTTCCAGAAATTCACTGTTCTGGCTCTGCTACATTCCCAAATCCTGCAGTCAAAGATATTAGTCTAATTCCCACACCACTTGAAATTTTGGGATTAAGGGACCCGTGTGCTTGCTTTATTCATTTCATTTATACATCTGCTTTGCAATCTGTGATTGGAGTAATATGATCACAGACCATGTATGTCCTTACACCTGGAAACTTCAGGGCTTTTGGAGAAAGCAGGAAAACAAAAGGGATAGGCACAGGGTCTCACAGCTGGCACAACAGCACAGTTGTATCACAGATGACAAGGATGTGTTATGCAAATTCTTATGCCTGGAACCAGCTTAGTGATGTGGCTTGCCTATGACTGCCAAGGAACGTGCAGTAATGATCCTGTATCCAGCCAGCCACCACACACTGGACGAAGCTTTACTCAGGGGACAGCCAGATTGGCTCTGCACCCTGTATCAGTGCTAGGTTTTAAGTCCTGGTGATACTGAGGGGCAAGTTTACCATGTCTGTGGGACCACTGGGGTCCTAAGTCCTTTGGAGCTGGAGTGATGCATTGGATCTGGGGGCCCTTACCCACTATCCAGTCCTCAGGAATGCCACCAGCAGGTAGCCTGTAAACCCTGCAGCTTGTGTCCCTCTTTCCACAGGTGACATTTAGTCCTGTTGTGGAACACCCCATCACATAACACCAGCCCTAATTAATCACCTGAGCTAACCATCTAGCAGAAGGCATCAGTCTTCTTAAAATCTTGCTCCTCACTGGCTGGCCTGGAGCAGACCTTGCATTTCTCACCCAGCGTGGTTGGAGCCACATTGTCTTTTACAGGTGAAGATGAGGCAGTGGCAAAAGGCAGGGGGTGAGAGAGAGAGGAAAACAGACCTGCAGCAGAAAATGGCTTGAGCCACTTTGCATCCTGCTAATTTGGGTGGGTCCTGCCCTGAGACCATTTGCATGGGCATGAATCAGCTGCAGCTATTGGGGTACATAGAACACCCCAGCACTGTTCTGAAGAAGGGCTGCTTTGTTTTCAGGAATAAAGGCTGCTTTTTCCATCTCCTAATCTAAATCAGATCTGGGGCCCAGCAACTGGCCTCCTGTCTAGTGGTTTACAGCCGGTTTCCCCATGACTATAAACCTTCACTCTATCTGCTATTGCTGGGCAAAAGCAACAGATTATTTGTCCTTCTTGAGATAAAATCTGTAGGGCAGTGCTCTGGAGTGGGGACTATAAACAGAGGCCTCGGCAGAGGGAGGAGGAAGCAGACAAAGCTCCTGGCATTTTTCATGTGCTGTCAGAGGCTTTCAGGCTGGCATGTGGGGCTTTGGGGTTTGAGGCAACAGAAATTATGGCAGGGTTCAAGCATGTGCTGTGGCTACCTGCGACTTGATGAGAAGAAGCAGGGAGGGCAAAGGGACGCACCCAGCTCAGCTTGGGTCAAATGCCCCTTGCAACAAGGCAGAAGGAATGCAGGTGGCTCTGAATAGCCACCTGCACCCAGGTGCTCACTTCATCCCAGGTGTCCCATGCTTGGGCAGCCCAGGCTGCTTACATGCTTTTGCAGGTGAGGGGTTAGAAATTGCTGGAAATGTTCATTTTTTCCCCTCCTCCACCTTCTCAGCCAACCTTGCATAATATTCCCTTTAGCCTCCCTAGACAGGTTCGTTACAATTCCCCTCCATTAATATGCAAATATGCCCTAAAGGAAAAGAGAGCTAGAATTTATTAACGTGAATGTGTTAACTCTTTCAGTGCTGCGCTGCCCTTTGCAGACAGGAGGAAGAATTTCCCAGCCCAGAAAGCTGTGTGAGATGCCATGAAAGGAGAACCATAAGGTGCTTCACAAGAACAGAAGGGCACAATGACCCCGTGGCACTCTGGGAAGGCCAGGTTTTGTGTGTAAGTGCAGACTTGCAAGTTGTCAAGACTTTGATTCTGCCTTTCACTTCTGCCAAAGGCTTCCTGCTCATGCCAGGGCAAATGACTCACTCTCCAGCTAACCACTGGGAAGGTGGCAGCATCCTTACACTGCAACCTCTGCCAGGGTACAGCTCTGCACTTTGTCCATCTGTAGCTATACAGCCACTGACTGTCTGACCAGGAGGATGGAGGGGATCAAACTCTTGGGAAGACTCCAGCATAACAAAATCCTAGCCTGTGTTTCAGCCCAGGTGACACAGGGGCAGGCACCTCTCTGCTGGGTACCTGTGACCCACAGTCAGATGCAGCATGCCAGGACCCCACACGTGGGTGCTGGGGCCAGGAGCTGCTGGGAGCAGAGCCTGGAGGAGCCCAGAGGGCTTGCTTAGTTCAGTAGCTTATCAGCTGCCCATGGCAGCCATTGTCCTCTGATGGGGACTCATGCTTCAGCATTTCTCCGGGCAGGAAAAGCCTTTAGATAGCCAAACAAATGCGTATCTATTGGCTGGCAAATTTACAGCTTGGCTCTAATTTGGTTTTCACTGCCACAGTGAGATGAGGTGCAAATTCCTACTCGATAATTCAAGGTACATATTGAAATTTAATCACCCAAATATGCACTTCCTTTGACAATTCATTTCCTTCCAGCCTCCTTCTACAATTGCCTGTTCTGGCCCTGGCGCTATAAAAGACGATTCTTTGACTCCATGCAGAGGAGATTAATGTCTCTTGTTCTTCTCTCTTTTCTTTCGGTTGGTCATTTCCCAGCAGGATGTATTTCAGTTTGTGCCATACAGATGCAGCTTGACAGGAATATCAGCTTCCATGCTTCTTCAGGTTTGCAAAGTCAGGACGTGAAGCCTTATGGCTTTCTCCCATCTCCACCCCCACCCCCCAGTGCCTTTTGTACCCCTTGTACCTCCACCCCAGGTAATTGTGTTGCTCCTTTTGTCTAGTGGCTTCAGCCTTGCAAGTATTTCTGGTGGCTCTTGGGTGACCCATGATAACACTTTCACAGACAAAGTTAACTAGATTTCCTTTTGAGCTAACTGCAGTGAGGGAGATCCTTCCTTTCCTCCAGTGGTGGATCCCAGCTGGGTGGCACTGACTTGGTCTGGTCTGCATACTTTTGCCTTTGGGTTCTTCAACTGTGAGCCACTTTGCCCCTCCCCCCAGCATCAGTTCTAGCTGTGACCAGTCAGAAGCACAGCCATGAGAATAGCTGGTGTGGGTTTGCAATGGCATTGCCATCAGCCTGTCTGGGTGCAGAGCCAAGAACTCACCATTGCCACACTGAGAACAAGAAGCGACGCACAACAGGGAGAGGAGGGTTCAGGTACATAGAAACAATTGGACCATCAGATGCACATGAACACGCACACACATCCATCCAAGCTCATCAATGCCCATGCAAACATCCAGGGACAGCAGCTGAAATCCCCCCACCTACACCCACGCCAGTGCTGCCTTCCTCTCTCATCTCAGACCAGCTTGGCCTAGTCATATGCTGGACTAAAGGAAAAAATTAAGATGTTCTTTGTCCTTGCTTACCCAATTTTGGTGTAAGAGCTGTAGTGCAGGAATAATTGAAGACAGCGGGCTAGCTCATCGCATGGGAGTGGCCAACAACTCCTGCTGAAGAGGAGCAACAAGCCCAGCATATTCTGTCATCAGCTCTTAAGCAAAACTTCCTAAGACAATTTTGCTCGTCCAACAGGAGTTCAAATTCTGTTGTTATAAGACCATAATGTTTAATTAGTTTGAAATCAAATTCTCAGTTTGAGCTTTTTGGTCTCTGACAGCATTATCTAAAACAAATCATGTCGCTGGCCAGCCAGTGTCTGCTGTATTTCAGTATAAATAGATTTCTTATTCGTTTGTGTCTGATGCAGGTTGGAAAGGGAAAAAATTAGCCTTCCTCACTGTTGTATTAGGCAACAGGCCCAAAAACATTCATGGACCGAGGAAACAAATGGCAGCTGTGTTTCCCCAGCAGCTATCTGATTTGGCTTGTCTGGTGAATGATTGGCACAGCACATAAAAGCCAGGGGTGCAAAGATCTGGCTGACATGGATGGTGGGGAGAATCTGGCAGCAGAATGCAGCAATGTCATACCAGATGTAGGCCTCAAACATGAGTGGTAGGCTGGACTCCTCCCATGTAGGCATGCACAGCAAGGTATTACCCTGCCTTGCCCAAATAAACTGCTCCTGGGCATACAGGGGGAGGCCAAGCCGCTTGTCCAAATGCTGCTCTCTGTGGAAAGTGGGCAGATAAGCTTGGATAACCATTGGCCCCTGGATCTTAATCCATGTCCAGGCTTACACTGGGGTAACTGTGTGCATTTAGGTCTCTAAAGCAGACTCACCTGGGACTGACCAGAGCCTGCAGGAAATGTCCTGAGCACAGCTGCTGGTGTTGGGGTTTGCAGCATTGCTTTAGCTTGAAAGCAGTGAAAAGGACACTTCTGGATGAAATGACCGCTTGGTCTTTAGGTGGTGGTTATGGAAAGACCTTCTTGGGATTCACTTCAGGGCTGTGAATTTGCTGCTTTGGCTTTTAGCCAAAAAGTGTTCTTCCACTTGAGAAATCAAACCACAGTGCCTTCCATAGGGCTGCTCCCCATCAGGGTGCTGCGGTGTTTCTAAGTTACAGTCACTGGCTGCCAGGGAAAACGCGACGATGGAAGATAGATAGAGAGATAGATAGGTAGATAGACAGATATCGGCGGGGCCTTGTGGAGCTTTTGGCGGGCTCTGCTTAATGCCCCTGCTGCGGCGCCAGCTCGGACAAAGGAGGGCAGCAGAGTGCGTGCAGCCTATGCGTGCCCAGCCACGTGCGCGTCTACCCCGCCGCGTGTGCCCGCGTGTGCGCAGGGTAGGCTGTGCCCCGCCGCGTGTGTGCGCCCAGCGCCGCGGGAGCGGTGCGCGCGCACGTGTGCCCCGCGCCTCCTGCGACCCGGAGGGGTCTCGGCGGGGGCGACACCGTGCACGGGCAGGGGCCAAGGGCTGCCCAGCGGTGACAAAGCCGCGGCGCCGCCCCCGCGGCCGCCCGCCGCTCTCCCCATTCACAAGGCCGGGAGAACATGGCCGGCGCGGCGGGGAGGCGCGATGCTTCATTTTTTGTGAATGGAGGCGGTGACGTGGCGCGCGCCCGCCCGCCGCCTCCCGTCCATTCATGCGGCTCCGGCGCGGGATGAATGGGCGGGGCGGGGCGAATGGGCGGGCGCGCGCGCCGACAGCCGCCGGGTAGTAAAGGCTTCGCCGTGTGCGGGGGTGCGCGAGCGGCACCGGCAGCGGCGCCGGCAGCGGGCGCAGGAGCCCCGCCACTGCCGCTCCCCGCCATGGTGGCCACCGAGGGGCTGCGGGAGATGGAGGGCAGCGCGCTGCGGCGCCTGGTCTGCCGCGACGAGGCCGGCGCCGGCGGCCCCGGGCGCTGCCTGGTGCTGGACTGCCGCCCCTTCCTGGCGCACAGCGCCGGCCACATCCGCGGCGCCCTCAATGTCCGCTGCAATACGATCGTGAGGCGGCGGGCCAAGGGCGCCGTCAGCCTGGAGCAGATCCTCCCGGCGGAGGCCGAGGTGCGGGCGCGGTTGCGCGCCGGGCTCTACGCCGCCGTCGTGGTGTACGACGAGCGCAGCCCGCGCGCCGAGGCCCTGCGCGACGACAGCACCGTGGCGCTGGTGGTGCGCGCGCTCCGTCGCGACACCGCGCGCGCGGACATCCGCCTCCTGGCAGGTACCGGCGTGGGTAGGGTGTGTGTGTGCGTGGCTGTGGCTGTGGTCGTAGGGGTCCTGGGACGTGGCCGGAGGCAACCCCCCCCTATTCTCCCGCCCCGCGCCTATCTGGGGCTCCCGGCTGCCGGGGTCCGGCCTTGCCGCGCCCTGTGCTCGCTGTTCCCCTCTGCCCTCCTAGGAGTTGGGAGCCGGCCGGTGGGCGGGTGCTGCATTTGGGGGCGCCCCCAGCGTGGCCGTGGCCCCGAAGGTTGGGTGCTGGGGCAGTTGGCGGCGCGGGCATACACCCGTGCGTGGAAGGCCCTCGAGGGACAAGGTTTGAGCCGCCTCAGGGCCAACCAGCTGAGGGGCGGGCCCCGTTTCTCTTGCCGAGGACATGGCCTGGGCTGGGCTTGCCCGCAGACCGGGGGAAAAGGTGCAAACCCATTGGCACAAGCCGCTCTCGATGGAAGCGGAGGGGAGGTGGATCCCCTTCTTTGTCTGGGTGCATCCCCAGCCCCACAGTGCAGACAAGGTCTTTGTGCAGGACCAAATACTTGCTGTCGTGCCGATGTCCCTTTGCAATGAGAAGAACCGCCCGGGATGCCTCTTGAGCTCCTTTCTGCGGCTACAGCAGCGATCAGGGCTTCCCCTCGCCGCGCTCGCAGCGTCCGCCTGTGTTACAAGAGATGCCTGAGCAGCTGGAGCTGCTGGTCCTGAGAGCTGCCGTGAGATGCTGTAGGGAAAGGGGATGCTCATCTGGGCTGCTTGGATGAGCTCCACGGTTTGTTTTTCTTTTCTTTTTTTCCTTTCTTTCTTTCTTTCTTTTTGTTTACAGCCTCAGAGTTAATTGAGTTGCAAACCTATTAGGAGATTTGATAGATGGAGGAGGTAGCGATTCTCTTGTACTAGACAGTAAAACCACCAGGAGCTACTCCAAGGGTGCAATACGAGGTGTTGCTGCGATGATGCCTGAACAGCAAGGGCTCGCTGGGTACATGCCTTTGGGCCCTTTGCTGTGAGACATCACAGTGCTGGGAGCCACACATGTAGCATGATGCACTGCTTCAAGGGTGGCTCTTTGTCAGCTGAGAGCTTCTGGTGCTTCCGCGGTTCTCAGGGGAGATTGTTTGGAGTTTCTAGTCTTTTACTTTGCAGAGAATGGGCTCCTGGAGACTCAGTCTTGGCTGTAGAGACTCCTTCCTCACTTACCACAGAGCTACTAAAATAATCAAGTTTGCATAAGAGCAATGTGAAGCCAGCACTGTGCATCTCCAAATGCATATTTGTCTGGTGCAGGTCATGATGAAGACCCAGATCTGTTTTGTGCAGTCAGTCTGCTGTCACCATCCCTGTGAAGCAGGCTTAGTGTTGCTTGGTGGGAGCCTGCACAGCGTGGTGCCAGTGCTGGGCAGGGTCTGCACACACAACCAGGAACTGCACACCACTGGATGGAGCTGCTGGATGTGGTGCTTGTCTGAATAGGCCTTAGATACGATGAGAAACCTTGGAAAAAAAAAATATCTCTGGCTGTTCTAAAAGGTCACGTTGCCTTCCCAAGGAGAGAGCCCATTTCTGCACATCACCCTGGATAGCTTATCTCTTGGGATGGTGCAATGGCCACTGGAGTGGGATGTAGTAGATCCCGGGATTTTTGGATCAGACCTCCTGAAGGGCACTTGTTTGGGTGCTCCTCCAAACTGAACCAGTAGGACTGGAAAGGGATGTTAGGCTGTGGAAATGCAGCCTCTCTGAACTGTCCGGCTTGTGTGGGAGGGACATGCATAAGCATGGTTCTACATTAAGGTACTAAAACCCTTCCTTGCTAAGGTGGAGTAAAACATAAAGGACACTAAGATGCTGCCAGAATCGGTCTCTAACTGCCCAAAGATTCCTGGGCTGCTTTGCTGGAGATGCTTGCATCCACTGGTCGTCCGAACATCCAGCCTTGTTCAGGGCAGTCTCAGAGCAAGGGCTGGATAAAGGACGATGTGTCCTGCTGTGCGTGCTCTGCAACCATGAATCTGCAGACAAAGGTCCTGCCATTGTGGGGGAGTCCTGTGGGAGTCAGGGCTTGGTCTAGCTGGATTCCTGTGCTGATGGTAAAATACCCAATTCCCATTCGTTTTAAGGTTCAAGGTCAGACTTTACAAGGATATCAGGGTTGCTGATTTGATTTGAATGAGGAAAAAGATCTTAGCAGAAGTGTTTATCTGTAGTCAGTGCTGCAGGTTCCCTGTTGTGGGAAATCAGTGGGGGTTCGCTGTTTTTTTGCCTACTGCTAGGAAGATCTGGGGTCACCTTTACTTATGCCCCTGGTAGCAGGTCAAAGGAGCAAGCTGCTCTTTCACAGGGCACTTCCCTCTATGTTCATCTTGTACCCTTAGGTGCTCTCTGGAGAGAAGCTTTGCTGTGTAGTTAGCTTTGCTGTACCTGGCTAGTGCTAGGGCTTCCCATACCTGTTGTATTGGAACTTTGAGGCTGGAGAGTCAGGCTGGGAAAATGAGAGATCTTCCTGTGGAAGGTCTTTGTGGCAGGGTGCTGCATCTAGGAAAACTGGGAACTGAGCAGTCTTGGCCTGAGAGCAGCTTTTCCCTACAAAGTCTGAAGGTGCTGCCAGCAAATCATCTCACCATCATCTTTAAGAGCAGCCTTGGCTTGGTCTTTTTGGCAGTAGGCACGATGGGGACTAAACCCTGGACCAGAGGCTTTGGGCAGTCAAGAGAATTTCAGAACTCTTGGTCCGAGGGAGTGGTGTGACCTCAGGGATTCCCCTCTTGCTGCCAAGAGCCTGACTGCTCATCCTGGGGCAGGAGACCACTCAGCATCACTGTAGCACTGTCTAGGGCAAAGGACATAGCGACATGGGTCAGCCTGAGTGATGGTGTTCTGCAGTGCAGTGAACGTGGTATGGGCTAACGCCTCGTGCTTCTCTCCATGCAGGGGGTTATGAGCGCTTCTCCTCAGAGTACCCTGAATTCTGTGCAAAATCCAAGTCCCTGAGCAACGTGTCACCCCCCACCAGTGCTGAGACCCTGGATCTGGGCTGCAGTTCCTGTGGGACTCCTCTTCATGACCAGGTATGTCTAGAAGCCTGGTCCTCAGCTATTTTGACTGCCCCTTCCTGTGTTGCAGCCTGGCCCTCCTGGAGTCTTTCTGCTCTCCCTCACCTGAGGCCTGCAGAGCCAGAGCCCTCTTCCCTATCCTCTCATGGGAGAGTATAGTGGTCCTCCTGATTGCAGGGTGTTTGTGCTCCTTGGGGATTGGAAAAGCCCAAATCCTGTTAACCACACCAGCCTGTTCCTGAATGGGATGAAAAAGGCAGAAAGGAGTTTAACTGAACTCAGAAAGGCAGCTTCCATTTCCTCTTTTGAGGGCCCTAGATCAGGTGTCAGGTTCCAGCACCACTGAGGGCCTCCAAGTCATCTAGATGTGTGTCTTTCCCACTGCTGTCCACTGGTCACCCCAGTATTGTCTGTTTTTCTCTTAACAGGGTGGCCCTGTGGAAATCCTCCCCTTCCTCTACCTTGGCAGTGCCTACCACGCTGCCCGTCGGGATATGCTTGATGCGCTGGGCATCACAGCCCTGCTCAATGTCTCCTCAGACTGCCCCAACCACTTTGAGGGGCACTACCAGTACAAATGTATCCCTGTGGAGGATAACCACAAAGCTGACATCAGCTCCTGGTTCATGGAAGCAATTGAGTACATTGGTGAGTGCCTGCACAGAGCGGCTATGTCCACAGGTTACTAGGGCTGGTGGTGGGGTTCCTGCCTCGAAGAGCTGGAGCCTTTGGCTGGGAAGGGACTAGGGTCCATCAGGGTCCAGGCCATTTGTTGCATTAGTGGGAGGTCAGTCACTTCCTGCACGTTTGGGTGAGGGGTTTGGTTTTGTTGAAGGTTTTTGGTCTCATGTCTTATCCCTATTCTCTAGACTCCGTGAAGGAGTGTTGTGGCCGAGTCCTAGTCCACTGCCAAGCTGGTATCTCCCGCTCAGCCACCATCTGCTTGGCTTACCTGATGATGAAGAAGCGTGTCAAACTGGAGGAGGCCTTTGAGTTTGTCAAGCAGCGCCGGAGCATCATCTCCCTAACTTCAGCTTCATGGGGCAGCTGCTGCAGTTCGAGTCACAGGTGTTGGCCACCTCATGCGCAGTAGAAGCTGTCAGCCCCTCGGGGACACTGCGGGAACGGGGCAAGGCCACCTCCACCCCCACCTCTCAGTTTGTCTTCAGCTTCCCAGTCTCTGTTGGTGTCCATGCCACTCCCAGCAGCCTCCCATACCTGCACAGCCCCATCACCACGTCACCCAGCTGTTAGCTCAGGGCCCGAGACTGGCCGGGCAGATAGTGCCAGGCGTGGAGGGGGCAGGTGAGCTTGGAGCCCTGTAACATTAAGCAATAGCGCTGGACACTGCCAGTAACCCTGGACTCAACGTCTTTTTCATAGAGAAACTTCTTACCTCATCTTGGGTTTTTTTTGCATTTTAATTTTAGGTTTTGAAAGCACCGAAGTTGTAAAAGCCACGAACCCTGACACTGTCTAGGCTCTTTGTGGGAGGGGAGAAAAATAGCATACTGGGTTTCCTCAAGTGCCTGGTTGTCATCTCTTTCCCTCCCTAGTTTATTGTCTTGCTTAAAAAAAAAAAAAAAAAAAGAGAGAGACATCCCCTTCTCCCCACATTCCTGGCCCTAGCTCATCTGGGTTGAAAAGGGAGCATACCCTCTTTTTATTGAGCAGCAGACTTCCCCTTGCACAAACCGACACGGGTGCGTGCGATGGGTGCTGCTTACCTGAGCCAGCTATACTGGGTGACAAGCAGAGCTGCAGGGCCTTGGGGTAAGCAGGAGCAGTGGTGGCACAGAGCTGTCTGCAGTCAGCCTCCCCCTGCCAGTGCCCGGGGTGCTGACGCAGGAGCTTTTGGTCCAAGCCTAGAAAATGCCTCATCTTCAACCCACTGGGAGCCTTCTTTCCCACCCTGCCTGTCTCCTTCCCCCAGTCCAATCCAAGACACAAGATGCCTGTGTGGCTGATGTACATATGTATGGTTTTGTTCCTTTTTTTATTTTAGAAATTATTTATTGCCTGAGGGAGAAAACACTGTTTGGAGAAAATAAAAATAAAACTGTTTTCAACAATTGTGGCTGGTGCAGGTTTGTCCCAAGCCCAAGGCAGAACAGCAGCTTGTGCAACACTCAGCATTCACAGAGCAACTGTTAAAAATGTCTTTATTGAATTTTAAACTATTACAAGTATTGCAGATCAGACATTTAGCCAAGCACATTTATAGATCAAACTCGGTTGTTACAGAGATGTTGCTGTGTAGGTAGGCTGAGGACCTGCCCCTCATCTTCTTTGAGAGAGAGGGTAAAAGAGAAAATAAATAAATGATATCCCAGCTCCAGGTAATTTGCAACCAAGAGAGGAAACATATGGAAACAAGTGATACCAAAAAAGGCTTAAAAACCACCCCAGGTACACTGCCACTTGGGTTGGCAGAAGAAGCAGTTACGAATGAAGATACACAAGCTTATGGGACTGTGAAATTCCCATTTCACTTCCAAAGCTGAGGCAAGTTCTGCAGATGTTAAGAAGAAAGTGTCAAAATTGCCTTGTAATACAGAGACTCTTAAACTACATTAAGGGAACCAACACTGAAACGTGCCACCAACAGGGTCAGTACGACAGAAATAGATTTATCAAAACCAGTCAGATAACACAATCTGACAGGCGGATGTGTGTGTAATGGAAAATGCATCTGTGTCTCATGTTCCCTATTTATGGGCTCATCCACCTTGCTTCAGAAGTTTTATTATGCATATACTGCCCCTTGACCCTCTTGGTCCTCTTGATCCTCTGGATCAACTAGTTTCCAGAGCCAAGGAAGTGCCCCCTTCCAGAAGCTACTCTGTCTCATGCCTCTTCTGTGACTGCTACCCACCAAAGCCAGCAGTGCAGAACATTTGGGGGGGGGGGCCGCTTTGGTTTTTCCTAGTGTACTTTGGGGTATTCTGTTGCCAAGGAGCAAAGTATAGAAGTTTTCAGTCAAAATAAATTCCAGCTGTATAATGCAGCGGGATTCAGTTGTATCAGATGCAAATGTTCAAAACAGAGGTTAGAGAAAACACCTTGCTCATTCCTTGGACTACAGACCAATGCCGACTGCCCAACAGTGGAATAAGCTAGCACAAGAGGGCTGAACAGTCCCTATGGAGCTGGGATCGAAACATTGGCAGACAAAAATAAGGATGAGAAAATAAGATACAGCTTTATTAAGGTACTCTCTGCTTTTAATCTTAAGTTTTGTTGACAACATTCAGACTGCAATGTCACTGCACCAGGTACCAAATTCATCTGTCTCATAGAAACACTTTCTGTAGGAGAAGAGTTGTTACTTTCAGCAAGGGAGAGCAAAACTGTCCCTTCTCTGCTGTGTAGTGAAGTTTCTTTCTGTTTTGCCAATTAAGATCTTGTTGCAAACTGCAGAGATGTTTCAAAATGCTGCCTCAAAGTGACATGGAGAAAGAAAAAAAAAAAAAAAAAAAAGGAGAACAGGCTTGAAAGAGAACTGTCCCTTTCCCCAGGAGACAGCACGTTCTGTCCCAGTGGGAATATGTTTTTCTGGAGCCAGTGAGAGGTGCCCGGCCTCCCGAGCCAGTGTGTTTTTGCATCCTCAGCTCCTGCCATGCCTCCACTGGTGATACAATGCTGCAAAGAAGCATCCCATTGTCAGGGGACTGCCCCTTCTCAGGAAGGCAGCAGCTGCCTGGTTATGGGGGTGTACTATTTTTAAGGTCCCCTTCTGTGGAATTAGGAGGCGTCAAGTTAAGTGCCTCAGCTAAAGCAGAAGCATCTGTACCGTAATAATCTGCCAAATGCAGCTCTGCCATGACAGTTTTCTTCATGGGTAACTTCCACACAGATGGACAGATCCACACTTTTTAAACTGCAAGAGGAGCTACAATGACACATGCCAGAAGAGGTGAACGCTACTCCTGCAGAGGTTTCTATGACACAGATGCATCATCAGGCCTGGGTATTCCTCCGTGTCTGGCCACAAACGGATATGAGATCACACCATTAAGAGACAAAAACCACTGCAAAATGACTTCCTCACACAGCACCTTTACTCTGCACAGAACATCAGGTACATTAACACTGGCAGTTCAAAGATACTGGACAGTATTTTTATCCTCTAGAAGTTCAAGGCTGCAGAAGAAATCCAGACTAGCCATTAGTTCAATCAGCACACAGGAAACAAGCAGCAAGAACAGAATCTGGTGCGGACTTGGTGGGGTTTCTCATTTTAAGTTTGTTCCTCTTCTTGAGAGATGTAAAGCTTTTAACTTCCACACCCACATTAACCATTTTGCTCACCTAAGCAGCACAACTGTTTTACCATTTAAAACTATGTCTAAGTGGGGATGGTGAGCAACACTCACTCTCAACACCATCTGAAACCCTAGTGTAGTTAGGCATATACCCCCACTCCATTCTTAACTAAGTTAAAAACAAACTCCAAACTTAAATGATGAATACAAAGCTTCAAAGCCTAGTGGTGACCTTTGCAATCCTAACGCTATTAAACAAGTAGCCAAAATACAAGCACCCAATTTTGTCAATGAGATTTGATTAAAAGGACAACTAGGCTAGAGCCCGGCTTGGACTTGGAAGCTACATATTTAATCAGGTCACAAAATGAGGCAAGAACCATAAAACTACTTCCAGCTCAAGAAAAATAAAGCCCAAAGTTCAAGATTTGTTGGAGTATTGCTTTTTAAAGGGCTTCTTTAGAGATATTACAAACAGATGATGTGCAGGCAGCCAGATTGTATCAAATGACTGATTTTTGCAGTGGGTGAAATTTTAACCTGCTTCAACATTAGTGTCTTGATGTGAAAGATGAAAATTTCGTGTCCTACCAGCAGAAGTGGAAAGCTTTCCAGGTTTAAGTTTGTTGTTTTTTTTTAAATTCCAAACAGGTCAGAAAAATCCCACTTATGGGGAGCATGTGTCTGTTGATAAACTCAAAGCACACTATTCTGTCATTTTCTTGCTTTAAAGGGGATAAAACCCAAACGCATGAACTGGATCGTCAGATGTCAAATAGTGCTGGTCAGTAGGGAAACGTACAGAGTGCTGTGTTCAACGGAATGCTTTTTTCCCCAGCTGTTTCATGCCCAACACTGAAGCACATCTCCTGGTATTGGTTGTTAAGAGAAAAAAAAAAACGTATTAAATAGCTCAATTTTCAACATCCTCTAAAGCTGGAGGGACAAGAAAAAAGAAGTGGGTTTTTACCTTTGTTAAATGCATATCCTCCATGAGGGGGGCTTCTGAAATTGTTTGATGCTGTGTTATGCAATGCTTAAAAATAACTTTCTCCTACTCAGTGAAATAAGCCTGGGAAACTTGCAGGAAAGGGGATTAGAGCACATAAATCCTAGCTTTGTTCTCTGGTATACCTGCAAACAAGTCCAAGTTTTAAAAGTTCATTCTCATCAAAATGCAAAATCGGTGTTTAAAAATCCGATTATTCTGTATATCCCTTAAGCTCTTCAGTCCCGATGCCACGTACAAAGACACGACACAAAACTGCTGAAGTACGCTCTCCCTTGCCAGTGTGAAACCCATTTAGCGGGTCTTGTATCACAGAGGGACATGAACAGATATGCCCTCGTGTATGCAATCCTTTGGCTCCTCACCTGCTGCATCCCAGCAAAACCTCTGTAGCTGGAGACCATTTCACAAACTGCATGTACTTAATAGAAGCCTTGTAAAATGCTCTTTTAGAAACGCTAGCAGAGGGCACTGACCTGCTTCATGAAGTTCTTTCAAGCACAAGAACCGGCTTTACCCTTACAAACACTTTGAGCAGGGCTTCTGCTCAAAAACCTGACTAAGCTACAAACCAACAGTTTGTTTCCACTCTGAAGCTACAGGCATTCATACTCCTGTTTTCTCATAGGTGTGCAACACCACCCCCCCCCCCCATATCGAAGAACTTGGACCTGGCCCCTTCTCAGATGAAATTCATATTGCATTGTTAACGACTTTAGTCAAGCTGACTTTGTGCAAAATATCTTCAAGAAGGTTTCGGCTCAACTTCAGAATACAAAAGGAAAATAAATAGTTGACTAGGACCTCTTGAAAACACAAAATGAATGGTGGATGTTGAAGAGAAAATGATGGGCTTAATGCAATCTATTTCCAAATAAAATAACTAGAGAATAGTAGTGTCCAAAATGTTAAAGTGTGAGATAGTACTGATAAAGATTTTTCACTTGCACAATAATGTTCCCAAAGTCTAAATCAAAACAACATTATCTTACACGTGGCAACTGCAGAGACTAGGAGCCTGAGATATGTTATTAAAAGGCAGTCCCTTGTAAACTTTCCTCAAAAGGAACAGTAGCAGTTGAGTATGCAAGAGTTACTCATATCTTATTCATCGAGACAGCAATGCTTTATAAAAGACAAACAGCTTTTCCCCAGGTTGTTAAGGATTTTGTACGATACTGATTTTCTGAAACACGTATCCATCCAGTCCAAGATTGAAGTCACATCCTTTTTCACTGCTCTCTAGCTACTAGGTCTTTTGCTCTGCTGCTGTTGCTGTCTGTGAGGGAGCTTCTGGTTTCACAATCTGGTATGTAATGAGATATTCTGGGTATGCCTGAAAGTTAAGCCAAGAATAAAAAACCAGTATTGCTTTACGCAGGGGTACGCTCAAGTTCACATTTTTGATTTCACTAAACAGTGATCAGGAAGGACAGTGCAAGGGTCAGATCTGTTTTCAGAGTACAAGAGGAAAAGCAGATTTCAAACCCAGACAGTATTCTGTCTGAACCTACATACCTGTTCTCCTCTGTAGATAACGTATTCAGCATATGCAAGTCCATTCACGCTTGGCCTGCCAATGACAGAATGGTGCCCCGGAGGGGCATGAGCCATTTTCATTGTGCTGAACTGAAGAAAGGATTTTCCAAGGGTCACTCTACAGAAGAGCATTTGTCTAAAAGGAAAAAAGAAAGCATAATTTGAAAATATCTTACTAGGGTCATATGCTTCCAGAATGATTTCAGACTTTTGAGTTTATTTTGTTACAATTAATGTCTCAAGGCATTTTGGAGAAACACTTTTAGAAGCAACTTCTAAGGCTGTATAAAGCCCCTCATGAAAATAAACTAAAATCTTTCTTAGCACACAGAAGGGACAACACACAGTTTGTTCAGTGCTCACAGAGAGGCCTGTTCTCGTTCATTTTATGCAAAGCTGTTGAAAGAAGCTGAAACTCTCTGTGTTCCTGCTTACAAGGGTATGGACAGGTGTGAAAATGCAAAACCCACTTTGATCTAACTCCAGTACAAAACAAAGCTGTGATTAGCTCCTGGTCACTGCCTATAAAGCTATCTGACCTATAGTACAACACTGTACTGCTGACCACCACTTTGCACCACAGGTTTGATCACAGAGTGATGGAGTTTAATTATATTCCCCCCGACCCTTCATTTTCAAACTTGCTGTTTCAAGCCTCCCTCCTGAGCCGCAATTCACTTTGATTTATCCTCACTGTGCTCTTAGCTACAATTTTGGACCTTCCTGTGGGACTTGCTGCGTTTTTATCCTTTTTGTTCAAGCACTGACAAATGGAAACTGCCTTTTTCCTGCCACAGTCAAGATCAAGTGGTTATTCTTTCCCTGCAATTCATCCTCTGCCAGGATGGTGAAAACCAGGACAGCCAGAATCGTACGAGAGGGAACTCTGCTGGACTCATACCTGTGGCAGATGTAACAGGATCTGTCTTTGTGTGTGGGACAGCCTGTTCCTCCCCCTATTCCGTACACATATTGGTTGCTTTTTGAGGAGTTCTCAGCAAAGTAAATTCCAGCTCCAAACATTCCTCCAATGTACGCATGTCTCTCATCAAATCCTTTGTGAATGATAGCATTGATAAAAGGAGACCCTAGAAGAGGATGACATGAAAGGATGTGTTAAGCTCTACAGTGATAAGGGACACTATGTCAAGAGGAGCCTGCCTGCCTTAAATAGGACATTAAATACCAGAAAGTGTGCTCAGTCAGCTGGCAGGGGGCGAAACCCGGCTGGGTGCAGCGATGCGTGGGTTTTATCGTTATATACCAAGATCCCACGTGTGACTCATATTTCCTACTCATTTCACACATCTCATTAAGTGGTTTTCCCCTCCGCTCACATTTCTCTGCAATTTATCTTGTCAATGCACACCACTTTCAGCAGTCAGCGCTGGTTAAGACGGGGCAAGGTGTCAGGACAGTCATACCTAAACCCAATTTCTTACACAGAATCATAGAAGGATCTGGGGCAGAAGGACCCTCAGGCAACTGTCATTTGTAGGCACTTCTGGATGCTTCTAGAGAACATACTGCTGAAACTCATGGTTGGTTTTGATTCCTTTTTCTGATGATTGCCTGAAGCTCCCAGGTGAAACACCTACTGTGTGCTAGTGCCCTCTTAGAAGATCCCCGTCTTTTGCACAGCAATGTAACATCCTCCCAGCAGCTTTACTGGAAATGACTAAGACACATCTTACATAAAAAAAAAAAAAGCCACCCAACATTTTTTCCCTTTTATTAAAAAAAGAGACTATTTTTAATCTAGTGTAGCTTTCTCAATTGCAGTAACCACACAAACTAACTCCACCACCCCAACAGCCTTGCATTTCTAGCGTAGAAATACAATTACTGTACAGGAGGGTGATGCAGCAACATCACCATTGCCTGTGGATCCTTGTAAGCTTTGTATTTGTTGTTGTTAAACACCAGTAGACACAAACAGAGATCACTTCCTTACCATGAAACAGCATCCGTTCGTTGTGATGATTATGATTCTCCTCCGAGACCTCCTTCTGCCTGTGACAGAATCTTTCCCGCAACTTCTTGTTCACGACCTTTTGGATCTGCAGAGGTACAAGAGGTCCAACCATGCTTGAATTGCAACTGCAATGTGACCATGGTTTCACAGAATTTGCATACATTCGACCGGGAAACCAAATGGCATGAAGGCACGTCCCCCCGCCCCAACTCTCTTGAAGACACGAAAAATGATTACATTGAGAATAAGAACAAACCAACAAACATGCTGCAAAGTCAAATACAGAAACTATGGATCTCTTAAATTACAGGCTGTGAAATGTCAGGCTTGTCACTTGTATTCCACATCAGATCCTTAGGCTCCTTTAAGAGCACAAATGGATACTTCTCCCTCATTCCACGTGCAGTCTAATTTTACCATTCAGCACATGCTTTAACCCTGCACCTGAATTTTACTTTAATAAAGAACTTTAAATACAAAAGGGTGATCCATTACACCCAGTCTGCCTGCTTGCACTGGTACCAACTTGTTTTACTAAGTAGAATTTAGAGGTTGGAAACTTACCCTGATGACATTGTACCTGTTGAAGATCCCACCAGCATTTCCACCGTCCCGATGCTCCCG
Source organism: Picus viridis (assembly GCA_033816785.1). Classification (NCBI taxonomy): domain Eukaryota; kingdom Metazoa; phylum Chordata; class Aves; order Piciformes; family Picidae; genus Picus; species Picus viridis. The sequence continues at coordinate 24,240,754 of CM066582.1, read as the reverse complement.
GATTGTACTTTGCATCTACAGACATGAATGCAATTGAATGTTCAGCACACAAAGCTTGCCAACAAGGCAAAGTATGCACACAGTTTCTCAGTCTATCACTGGCAACAATGGGCAATCTTGATTCAAAATCCATTAAAAGGTGTCAAAAAACCCCAACATAACAACTCTATTTTAAACTGAGCTACAACCAGACTTCTCAGGCACTCAACATGCTTGTATTAAGTCTCTACACAGGAAAAAAGGAGAACAGGGGCACTGCTTATCAGAATTATGCACAACGAGGAAACTTCCCTTAGTTTAGCAAAAAATGCTAAACAAGAAATCCTTGGAAATGAACATACAAAAAAATAATTTCGAAGTAGTAACAAAAGTGTTTCTAATGAGCAGAGTTTGTATTTCTTGGTGATAGGCAGATGCCTGCACTGTGAATTTTCCTGTGCCACAGAATTATTTTGGTTGGAAAAGACCTTTAAGATCATGTCCAACCATTATCTAACTCTACCAAGTCTCATGCTAAACCACGTCCCTTGGCACCACATCTCTGCATCTTTTAAGAGAAGAAGTTTCTTCTAATATCCAATCTAGACTTGCCCTGGTGCAACTTGAAGCTATTTCTTCTCATCCTATATTCATGGTTATTAGGGAGAACAGACCAACTTCCACCTTACTCCAACCTCCTTTCAGGCAGCTGTAGAAAGTGAGGTCTCCCCTCAGCCTCTTTTTCTCCAGACTAAACAACCCTAGTTCCCTCAGCTACTCCCCACAGCACTTACGCTCTGGACCCACTCCAGCAATAAAACATCTTCTTGTTGTGAGGGCCCCAAAACTGAACACAGTACTCAAAGTGTGGCCTCATCAGTGCTCAGGGTCATGGGATACAGGCCAGGATGCTGTTGGCTTCCATGGCCACCTGAGTACACTTCTATCTCATATTCACCCAGCTGTCAAACAGCATCTCCAGGTCTCTCTCTGCCAGGCAGCTTTCCAGCTACTCTCTCCTGAGCCTGCAGCTTTGCATGGGGTGGTTGTGATCCAAGAGCAGCACCTGCCACTTGGCCTTGTTAAACCTCATACAATTGGCTTTGGACCATTGATCCATCCTGTCCAGGTCTCCTTGTGAAGACTCAAGCAGGTCAACACTCCCACCCATCTTTATCACCTGCAAACTTACTGAGGGGGTACTGAATCTCCTCCTCCAGATCACTGATAAAGAGAACTGGCCTCAGAACTGAGCCCTGGGGAACACCATTTGTGATGGGCCACCAATTGCATTTAATTCCATTCATTACCACTCCGGGCTTGGCTTTCCAGCCATTTTTTTACCCAAAGAGTACACCTGTCTAAGCCATGAGCCACCAGTTTCTCCAGGATTCTGTGGGAGATGCTGTCACTAGCAGTCCCGGAGAATTTCTACAGCTTCATTGTATCTTTCCCAGAAGTATTTATAGCTACAGCAGCAATATTTAGTAACAGCTCAAATACATCCCAATATACCATTACCAAAAGGTGACCTTTTCTTGTCCACAGTGTTTATATAGAAGATCTGCACAAACTCCAGCTCACAGACTTAATAATCAAAAATATTCCAGGCTAACCTGGCAGCAATCATGAACATCTAGGCTTTTTGAACAAGACCCCCAACACTTCTGTGCCACAGTGTAGGAGCACTATACAAACAGCAAATGCACAGTAAAATGGAGCTTCTTCCAAACACAACTCTTTAGAAAGTCTCTTTTCTGCTACGATTTTTCTTTCAAAATGGTATCTGCTTGTCGTTTACTTAAATAAAAGAGCATGTGTGTGGGAGGCAAAATTACAGTCAGCTCTTGGTTATCCAAGCGCTGTTTATCTGGGTTACAGATTAACTAAGCCACTGAGACCAGAGAAAACAAGCTGGCTCACATGCAGAAAGAGCCTGAGCACAGACAATGCCTGCAGAAGTGCAAGGCCTTAATGCCTTGGTCTTCAATCACTCGGCCTTTGATTTTCACAAGTCCACTGATCTCCAGAAAGCTATGGAGGCCCTTGCTACGTGGTAACATCCCAAACAGAAAAGGCAAGATTGGGAAAACACTAAGTGAACAAACAGACCATTTCTTTAAAAAAAAAAAAAAAAAAAAAAAAAAAAAAAAATTGGCAGGACATAGCAAAATCATTTCCATAACTTCTCTAAAAAAGACAAATGAGGAGCCCTAAATTTCATGTCAGATCTATGCCACCAAAGGACATTTTATTGCTTTCAGCGTGTGTTATATTCTATAGCACTGAGAGGTTGTAAGTGAAAAGAGAAATACAGTGCCACTGGAGCATTAAGAAAGCATTAAGAAAGGTACTTGCAATACCTCCTCTTCTACAGACTGATACTCCTTATCGTCAGGAGCAAGGTCAAGAAGAATGGTCCCCTGACTTACACAGTGGAAAGTCAAATATGGATTGGTGCCTGCAAAGAGAAGGAAAGAAAGGAATAAAAATCAGCAGGAGAAAACAATACCAGCTCTGTTTGTGTCCATCATCATTATTATTCTCTTAAGTAACCCCAGTACAACAGGAAATGCAAAATAAACAGAAGGCAGAAGGCACAACCTCAAAAAGATGAAGTGATTTAGCTAGCAGCTGAGGCTTTAACAGAGAAAAGGAAATTGCAGGCGGGACATAATTGCATTTCATTGTTCACAATTTCAAGAGAAGCATCTCAGAAGTGTGGGGCAGCAAAAAACTCCTTCAGGTCCAACCTTCAGGACACAGCTGGCCTATGTACACAGGGCACACATATGGTACATAGGGAAAATCAATCCAATAACTCCTGCTTGGGTGAAACAGTGTCCCTGGAAATGGGCACAGCTGCAACAGCTGCCTCAGGGGTGTCCATTCTCTGGATGGGCAAGTGATGACTCCATTCCCTATCTCCTCAATACACCTTTACTTGTCACAACCCCAACAGCCACCAGATTTGCCAGCAAGAACATTTTCCCAACATCCAAAAAGTTGTCGTGACAATGCCTACATTTATAAAGACAGACTGAGGGAGCTGGGGCTCTTCAGCTTGGAGAAGAGGAGACTAAGGGGTGACCTCATTCGTGTTTATAAACATGTAAAGGGTGAATGCCAAGAGGAAGGGGCCAGGCTCTTCTTGGTGATGCCCAAATACAGAACAAGGGGCAATGGGTGGAAGTTGAGGCATAGGCAGTTCCATGGAAACAAGAGGAATAATTATTTCACTGTGAGGGTGACAGAACACTGGAACAGGCTGCCCAGGGGGTTGTGGAGTCTCCCTCTCTGGAGATATTCAAAACCTGCTTGGATAAGTTCCTGTGTGACCTGGTGTACAGGTGATCCTGATTTATCAGGGGAGGTTGGACTAGATGATCTCTCAAAGTCCTTTCTGTGAAAAGGTGCTTGCTGGAAGCCTGCTGTATTCTACACCAACTAAGCAGCAGAAGTGTCATATTTACCTTGCTGCCCTCCTAGAAGTCTCTCCACACCTTTTATTAATTTGTGGCGGTGTCCATAAGCATTGATCCCAATTTCTTTAAGCTCCTCATGCCCCATGTCTGCCAACACATCCAGGGTGATCTGGAAAGGTAGAAAAACACAACATTCACCTGCCAAACCTGGCCTGATTCCAAAGGCTGAAGACCCATTAACTCAGAAAATGGCATATGTGTATGGTGCAGCTGAGGGAAAGAGTGTGTTATGTGCATACACATGCACTCTGTTCTGTTGCACTTCTAATTGCTGCCACCTTCTGGCAAGCCTCTCCCTATCACAGGACCATACCCAGCTGCTACAGCCTGAAGCTGTGTAAAACGTTAACTTCTCTTACAGAAGGCTCTCAAAAGCATTTTTACATATGTAGAAGGATGATGCAAGGAAATGCTGGGAGAAATCTGGGAATGTTTTTAAAGCATTTAAAGTTTTGCACTGATGTGCAATTCCTTATTTTGCACTGTACAAACAGAAGTGAATACCCTGTAAGCTTAGTAATAAATGTTGTTTGTTTCACATCAACACTATTACTGTGTGTGTTATTATTGTGTGTATATATCCATGGGTGCACTTGCATGTGTACCAAAGTAGTGGGTGAGCTGTCCTAAGTCATGCTCAACTATTCAACTCTTTTTGGAACTTACAATGTGAGGACACACACACAGAGAGCTATTCATATGGTTGCAGTATGTCAGGTGCATCAGTAGGATTTTAAATTTCAAGGTGAAGCAGAAAGATAATAAAACATGATATGAAATTAACACTTCTTAAAAGAACAGAAGACAAAGGCTAAGTACAGTACACATTTTTATTACTACAAAGCACATGTGCACTGAGGTGATTCTGTGACAAACAGAAAGATTTCATCTGGAAGAGATGATTATAGAAAATCTACTTCCAATTTTACATATTAAACTAGAATGGGAAGCTCAGCAAATTCTAGGAAACCATAAAACTTGAGTCAAAAGAAGCTGTACTGTTAGTACAACTAAATTTGCAGGTGTGAACAGCGCCCACTACAAACTGAGTACCATTCATTCAAAAGAAAACAACTCAAGCAAGGAATTAATAGCTACACTCAACATCTGTCCAACTGAGCAGAAAACAACCCCACTGGGATTGCTGTGGAAAAGGCACTGAAGACACTCGTCATGTGCAGAGGAACATTAAAAAAGGAGAAGAAATGCAGATATTAGAAAGCATCAGGAAGGGGCTAGAGCCAAAGTGAAAAATTGCACATGAAGGCACTGCAGTGCCTAGAAAAAGCATCTTAAAACATTAAGGACAATGAGCTTGTTTTCATTAGTAAGAAACTTACAAGGGGAGCAAAACAGTTTCAAAATGATGAATGAATACAGTGAATCTAATTTGCATTATTAAATCTGATTTAGTAGGGGAATATATTAAAAACAGGCTAAGGAAGCAAAAGTAGAACAAAACCGGCATGGTAACACCAAGGTGTGAAAAACAGTAAGACAGAATAAATGTGAACAGATCATAGACCGGTTTGAGATTGGTTTGCTTCTTAATAGAAGCAGTTCCAAACTAAAGAGATTATGCTTGATGTAAAACAAGGGGGGAGAAAGGATCATATAGCATTATAAATGTGGGGAGATACCTCCTGTAATGTTTCATGGAAACAGTGGGAAGTATTTCTGTAAGCAATATATTACATTTCAAATGTTTGTTTCCTGACCCATCAAATGCAGCCTCTCACACTTGCACCTTTGACTTCCACCACTCTGTCCCTCTTGTTCATGCAAACAAATTTAACCTTCACATGTTAAATTTAAGAAATGGTCCACAAAAGGAGTCTACAAAGACATTTTGCTCTAAGAAGTAACCTAAGCTTGAGAAACTGTTACATTAGTTGCATTCTTTTCATAAATTGTGAATTACTGATTAATCTACAGTGATTTTTTTTCCCCACCTCTCAATTCCATTTGAAACTTTCTAACCGTGCCTAATTAATGCTCTAGTCCTAACCTGTTAGGAAATGTCTACACCTTGGTAAAGTAGGTTTTCATTTCAGCTTATAGTCAGACTGGGAGGTTTCCCAGACCTAACCAGCAGCACTATAGGTGGCAAAAGGCTTGTTTGGATAGCAAGACTGCTGAAGGACAAGTGCAGGTGACATTCCAACCTAACTTTGTTGCAGCCATCACATTCCAAGTTCACAAAGTCCAACATAACTCTCAGAATAAAAGCCAAACTGGCAGTCATCATGGATGTGTAAGAAAGGGAAAGACAATGGTTATCTGAACTAAAACAGACAAACACAAATTTCACAAGCTTCTCAACTTCACCATAAAGTACCTGGTAACTCAATTGCTGTTTTCTTGGACACATTTGTTTTTCTGTAATGTGAGGTTATTTTTTTTTTTTGTTTCTTTTTTTTCAATTAGGCAATGAAAACATGCCCCAAATTTATTACATTAGAGCCTTTTTAAGCAGAGATGAACAGAGATGAGAACTTACCTGCTCCGTCTCAAAGATGTCGCGAAGGTGTTCAAGACCCAGGCTTTTTAGGAACTGGGTAATGTTCATATCAAGACCAGAAACTACAAGAGAAGAAAGAAGTCATTATATCCTATGTACCCAAGTTAAAAATAAACAAACTAATCCAACAATGCCATTGGCCTTTCAAAATTCCACACTCAGATTCTTTTTATGCTTAGTTTGTCTATGTCTACAATAAACAACCCACTTCCGCTATGTAAAAACAAAATGTTCCCTCCTCAGAATCAGCAGTTAAAAAGTGTAAGTGACCTGTGGCAAATACAGGCTCATATTGCAAAGAGAAGGAAAGCAAGAGTGGGTGTATTTTTCAATGTAATCCTCAATAAAGCATGAATTCCAGGTACCAATCAAAGGTTTTAGAAAGTGTTAGCAAACTCCCCCGCCACTACAATCATAATTCCTTCATCAAAATAATTCTCATTGGATTTTCTGTGTAAAATCAACCATGAAGATCTGGGCACTTGATCAGATCTGCTTTTGTAGCCAGACCTAATCACTGATAACAAGCAAAGATGGAGTGAACAATGCTCAACAGAGCATGCATCAGACTTTAAAATACAGGTAACAGCTAAAGATATACAATATTTTCTGGCAAGTCAGAAACACTTCACAGATAAAGGTCTACTGTGATACTAAGCTACTGTACTTCCAGCAATGTAAACTTGTCCAGCAGCAAAAGCACCTTCTCCTTCCTTCCTTTCAGTTCCTGCTGCTCCATCACCAGCGTTTGATGCCCCTCCTACGGCTAGGTCTGCCAGTGGCCCCGTGAGGTTATCTATACTGCTGGCAGCAGAGAGGCAGGATGGTGTAGATGCTGGTGAGATCAGGGAAGCACTAACAACAGTCGCCTGAGGTTTAAAGCAGGTAGGCAAAGCTTCTGGAGGCATCGCATCTATCAGCAAAGCTCGGATATCATCAGCCTGGAAAACAAAAAGAACATTCAACATGAGGTTCTGTATTACAAGTCACTGATCCCTGGAAAGAATTTTTCTTTCAACTTAATTGATTGCTCTGTTCCCTCATTTAGAAGTAAACTGCCAACTTTTGTGACATGGGAAGGAATTCATAGTTCAAGAACATTCACATTCACTGCTCAGACACAGGTGAATGGGGTTCTCCCCATTTCTAAAGGTAAGTTAGAAGGTACATCCCTTTCTGGCAGAGTGACTTTATAGGTGTTAATGCCAGGAAGAGTAATGCAGCAACTTAATCTGAAATCATTCACAACCTAGGCCAGGCAATGCCACCTCATAATTCCTCTGTCAGGTTCACCTTCTAGAGAATCATTTTGCACTAGATCAATGTTTCAATGGAAGGACTACCATTGCTGTAGGAGAAATATGAACTTTGCTAACAACTGGATCTAGCCTTTGTTCACTAAATTAAACAGGACTCTTGTCTTCAAGAACTTTCTCCTTGTATGTCCTTATAGCACATGATTAAGACATCCTTATTTTCCCCCAGAGAAACCAAATAGTTTGTATCATTCATCACACAAAAAAAAGTTTTCTAGAGTTCAGATAAATGGAGGATGTCTATTGAATTCTCCATAATCAATCACTGGCCTTAAAAGACACAGCAACCAAACTGATTGCATTATCTGTTCCACCAAGACTGGTTAACTTCGGACATACACATCCATGTAATCTTATTAGGCTTTTTAACCAGTCACCACTGCCACCACTAAGAAAAAAAGCTTCTGGATACCAGTTTTAGAATAAGTTTGATAGCCACCTGCAACGCTTAGAATTTTGTTTTGGAGTTTGACCAAAAAAGAACTGAGGTAACATGCAGGCACTGGGAACAATCATACTTAAAATGACCCCATTCTTCTAAAGGCGCATCTGATTTGCAATGCAAGCTAAACAAAATCTCCAGCAATGAGAATATTGCTCCCAGGAATAATCCTTAAGCAAAAATAAACCTTAAATCATAAGTTAAGATCTCAGGCAGAGGAAAAAGCCTGGCCCTATGGGTAGAAAGTCATAAACAGATACTGTGGAGATGCTCATCTCCTTCCTTCTCAGCACAACAAAAGCTGAGGACCATTGGTGTCATGGAGCTACAGAAAGCCATATAACATGCAGAGCAAATACTCCAGAACAGTCTGTGGTTGTTATGTTAACATGAACTCACTGTTGCCAGGTCTAGTGGTGTCTGACCCTCTTGGTTCTTCATAGTTGGATCTGCTCCATGAGCTAACAGCAGAGCACAGAGCTGTGTCCTCCCTTTTTGTGCAGCTTCATGCAGTGGTGTGAATGCCCATTTATCTGTTGCATTTACACAAGTGTTGTATTTGATCAACAGTGCTGCTATATCCACATGCTGGAAAACAGGAGAACATCTAAATCAACATGACACTGGAAAAACGCTTCCCTTTTTCGTGCTGGAGGTAATGGTGCTTAGAGACCCCTGCAATTTCTCTTTAGCTCACTTCTCTGCTTCCTGTGTCGATGCAGCAATGCATCTTTTCAGGCACCACATTATACTGCAGCTCCACTATCACCTGTACCTGTGCACTACCAGATCATCCACCAGCACTTCGTAACTGGGATTAGGCACGGAATTATATTTCTACCAAACCATCCCAAATACACAGCATGAAGTTTGTGTCAGCTGCAGGAGCAGACATGATACTTGATCCAGCATAAAGCCAAGAGTTAATTGTCAAAATACCTGCAGACAAATTTGAACTGGCAACACAAATTTACAGGGCTACAACATTTGTGACATGATACCAGAAGTTCCAAAGATCAATGTGCTGCACTGCTGAGCCACCACTTAAATGCCTTTACACAAGTCTTCATTGTACTTTACTCCTTTCTTGCAATCTCTTACAAGACTTTGAACCCATTCATGGCCACACACATTTGTTCTTTCTCCAATCATGTTTTGTGAGAGAACTGTAATTGGTAAAATGCATTATGAATGTCACAAGGCACAACTCCTTTACACAGGCTATGAAAGTAATAATCTTACAACCATACACTTCCATCAATATCCCACCCCTGAAGTCTTCCAAGTTAAAATAAGATAACAGAAAACTGGCACATAGAATTTTTGGCTGTCTTTGGCCAGTAAAATTACTTGTTGATCCCAGCTAAGAAATAAAAAGCCAAGTAGTTAAAACGAGTAGGTAGGAGCGTGAAACACTGAAATGACAAGCATAAGTGCAAAGATTTGTCAATAGATTTCATTTTCTCTGTCAATGGCAATTAACTGACTCTCCACAGCTCTTGAAAAAGGGCTTCCTCTCTGAGTAAGTGTGGTTTGAGGAGACTGTCAACCTTGGTTTTCCTCTTTTCCAAACTTTTAAAGCCATTGCTGTTCCTACGACTTTTCTGCTCCATTAAATGCTACTGAGGGATACACAGCATGAAGGACTGGGTGGAAAAACTGAAGATACTTTTATGAAGGAAAGGTTGAGCCTGTGCAATCTGCCAGCTATGAACTTCAGAAATCAGTACTCATCTCCTCTCTATCTCCCAACAGAGAGATGTGAACAGGCTGATGACACCTCAGAGAGAAGTGTGGGCCACCACAGAAAAAGCGTACAACAAATCTTCTCTAAATAAGCTGTTAGAAAAGCACCAAACACTGCCTTGCTAACACTTTTCTTAGAAAAAGCAACCAGATTAGATTTGCATTATTATTTTTAGAAGTGATAATCCACACACTTAAGAGAACCTCCAGAATGGGCTGTTTCATCACCTTTCCAGGGATGGAGGCAAGGCTGACTGGCCTGTTATTTCCTATGTCCTCCTTCCTGCCCTTTTTGAAGACTGGAGTGACTGTCTTTGATTTAAAGTGAGCACTGTACTGCATCTGGCTCTCAAATGAAAGTAATTGTGGTTCTATTATGATCACCTCTCCAAGATTTTGCTGCTCTTGTGCCAAGGGCCAGGTAGTAAAAGACAAAGTGTATCATGAGACCCATCAAAAACGCTACCTGAGCTTCACGCCATCTGTCTGACTGTAAGCACAAGGATGGGAGCTTTCCAAGTCTCCATACAATTATTTCCAAGAGATTTATTTATCCCCTCATCCACAATTAACAGCTGCCTATAAGCAGTCTTTCAGGCATCTGTGCAATTGATATGCACACAGATGCTGCCTCCTAGATGGAGGAAAGAGAGCCTACCTCATTCAATTTGGTTTGATCTGGCCACTACACCCCCATTGCAGTAAATAGCTTGCCCAGGAGAACACTCAATAGCCCTCCAACACTGTAGCTGTAGCAATAGCTCCCCTCCCAACAGAAACCAGCTGTAACAGATCTCTCTTTCTTTACATCATCACCTACACATGATCCCCTGCTATTGTTTTCTTCCTTCCACTAAAGCCTTTCAGCAACAACTTGAGGTCTTTTCTGTTTTAACACTCACCCCAAATTTAGGACTGTTCAGTGCTGTACTTCTGCTTACCTGCATAAAAACTATGTTCTAGAGATCCTTCAAAACTTTAGCCTCTAACTGCCACAGCACAACTGAATCTGTGTCTTCTAAAGAAGACTGCAAACAGAGCTTGCAACATCAACTGAGCTCAACAAGCACTTCATATCATCAAAACCTGAACTATGCTCATAGCAAGACATCTGCAAAATAACTGGCTTTCAGTGTGACTTCAAGGAGTTCCTTGCTGGTCTGCTCATGGCAAGAATGTCTGCACCTACCCCATAGGATGCTGCATTGTGTAGGGGAATTAATCCTCCTTTGTCTTGGGCATTAACATCAGCACCATGCTCAAGAAGGTATTCAGCTACTTCCAAATTGTTGTAACCAGCTGTAGAAAAAGCACAAGAAAAGAAATCAGATATTAGATAGAGCTGAAGAAAAATTATTAGGCAGAAAAGCTAAAGTAATTTTCTGACTGCAAAAGCACCTCTTTCCTAGCAACTGTATTACCTCTTGAAATGCAGTGGCCATAGTTAACATCCCTCTGTACAGGACAATCCCCTGTGAAACTCTATCAATCATGGGTTTGGTGATTAACTTCTGTAGCCCTATCATAAACACACGAAAGCCTTCAAAACCTGGTGAGTTACCCACCTGCAAGATGTAGCGGTGTTGAATTTCTTCCCTGGGTGTCTCTGCAGTTGATATTTTCTTGAGTACATAGCTTCTGCACTCGTGCCAAGCACCCCTTCTTGGCAGCATCTAGCAAGGCAGCATCTCCTCGCAGTAAGTCCTGGATGTCTGTGTCGCCTTCTTTCACCAAATCTAAAGGAGTGTTTCCGTCTCGATTCTTCTTTGTTGGATCAGCTCCATGCTGCAAAGTGCAAGTGGAATGCTACTGTCACAGCTGTGAGCAGAGCAGAGCAGTGCACATGAGTGTGTCACTATTTTAAAGCCCAAGACAGGAGATGCTGGATTTTTCTGACCTGCTGTCACGAAGTACCAACTGTGTAGATTAGTAGGCACGAGAATAAATCCATGAGGCTGAGGCCTAAAGAACTAATCTGCAGCACAGCTGGGTGGATCTCAACTCCACAGGCAAATGGCAGCCCTCTGCAAGAGCTGCCACTGCTCTACTTGCAACTGAAGTAAGTTAAAGTGCATATCCTGCATACAGCTACACCCTAATATCACAACAGGCTCTGTAGAAAAGCCAGCTGCCAGCCAATCTCTCCCTACTTCTGCAAACTGGCTAGCAGAGACATTTCCTCAGCACACCTTTCTGAGCTAGTGAAGCCAGGCCCTCAGTTTCATTAAATGCCACCCAGCTGTTGAAAGGCACTTGTTTTAGAAGGGAAAACAGAAAAATACTATTTTCTTCACTTTCCAATAGGTAACAACATTGTCTTAAGCAGTTTACAGGCCGTGGAAAGCAGCAAAGAAAACATGTCGGTGGAAATGTGGAGAAAGTAGATTTGATTGACTGCTGGAGTATATCTGCAGTGATAAGTACTAGAGCATTGGAGGAGAGGAGCATCCATCTCATACAGCATATGGTGTGAGTCATGTCCATGTACAATTTAGTGGGAGTACAACTGCTTCCCTGATCATTCTCAGCAGCAGTGGGAAAAAACAAGACAGATAAGGCAGAGGCATCTGCTGGCACTAGAGCTCTCTGGCTGGTTGCTTCAGAATCAGCATAGTGGTCCAACCTCCACCAGTACGTCTACCCCACCACTTCTCACTGGAGATACTGGCAAAGCTGTGTTAAGGTGAGCCACAGGGAACGAGCTGGGCATAGGAAGAGAAGAAGATACTAAATGCCTTGTATTTGGAAGCAGTACAACAGTGCTCAGGGTGCAAAGCATAAATAGCAAGAGAGAGAAAGGGACAGAGTACTGGTTACACAGTACCAGTTCCACACCTGCACTGCTTTTGGGAGGACAGCATTCTTTGCACAATGCCTTTTAAACTGCAATAGCTTTTCCAAGAAATGAGTTCAGATCCCTTAAAACTCATTGAAATTGGAACTATTAAAATATTCTCCAGATTAAATATCTAGATGAAAAGGCAGTGTCTCCTGAGACCACTTCAAAGGCATAGAAACAAATTAAGGTGGTAATTTTAAATAAAAGTGGTGAAACAAAAGCAATTATCTCCAAAATGCCTGTACATTTTTGTTTCCTTCTTCAATCAGAACAGGGCAGAAAGAGAGCAAGTCAGGAGGAGTCAAGCTCAACTTGGCTCAAATGGCTCAGCAGAACTGACAGTGCTGCCAGCTGGCATAAGAGACATAGCAGGAGAAGGCCTGACCAAACTGCACTGTGAGCACATATCCATGCATAGCCAGAGCATTTACAAAACTCTCTCACCTTAAGGGTACATTTAGCTCTTGTGCAAGAGAGATTTCACAAAGAAAGATGTCAGCACTATTCTACTTCCTGTAGTACATACATTTAGGATTCTCTGAACACAAAAAATGGCTACATTCTCAGTGAATGATCAGAAAACTCCAGAGACTTCCATTGTCAATAAAATAACACTGTGTTTGAGAGATTACGGGTGCTTCTGCAGCTTGAGGTGTTATCACCAGGGCCATTGTCATGCCTACTCCACAGAAAGCTCTGAACATCTTCTGATTTCTATTTCAGATGTGTTTTCAACTGATATGCTACCCCCTGAATGCTTTTTGTGGTAATCACGTGAAATAATTAGTAACAGGGATATAGTGGGGCTTTGCAGCAGCAAATGAAAGAAGTGGACAGGGAAGAATCTCATCAATTCTGACTTACTGTGCTTCAGATGGATGAAGTAGCAAGGCTAAAACAGGAAACAGGACTGACAAGAAATTCTCTATATACTCTATTCTATATACTCTAGCATCCTTCTTTTACCCTCCCATGGCAGGACATGGCCTTATATTAATTTGCTCAAACTCGTGTTTCTTACTGGCAACATGTTGGCATTATCTCATGGTTTTCACAGGTTCTCCCACTAATTATGATGAATATTTACTCCACAGTCTATAAATACACATTTCCTCCAGGAGCCTGATAAATTATATATTAGCACAACAGTTTTAAATTTCTCACATGCCAGACACCATTTAGGATCTACCATCAGTTACTGCTCAGTAACACACATTTCTGTCAGTAGTTACAAAGGTGTACTTAACTGCAGCAAATGCTCCAGAAAGGGATGAACAGGATAAGTTGGGGGTTTTGATCATTTTGCACAAATTCAGCTGCTTTCTCAGTTTGGTCTTACTTGGATAATAATACTAATGTATGTACTGGGAAAACTAACTGTATGGATGATTCTTTGTGAGTGAACTGGCATTATACAAGAAACCATCTGACAATTGTAAGATGAAAATAGATTTAAAGCCACCATGAAGGACTCAGACATGCATATAACTACATTCAGCTTCAACAAAACCAAACATGTACACATTTCAAGACACATCTGAGACTGACAGATCACATACTTTTAAAAGCAGCTTGCAGATTTCGTATTTTCCTTTTGCTGCTGCTTCGTGCAGAGGAGTGAATTTCCACAGGTCTGCCACGTTGACAGAAGCACCGTGCCTCACTAGGAGTTCAGCCACTTCGTAGTGTCCATAAGAACAGGCATTGTGTAGGGGTACTAAGCCACTAATCAAAGAGAAAGTGTTAACAGTTACAGAAAATAAAATCCAATATGCAATCAAATAAAACCGTTATGGTTACAGAAGCCCAAGCCAAAATGAATAGTGGGGAAGTAGAAATACCACACTAATATACAGTGAAGCACATAACAGAACGAAAGGTACCCTTTATCTTTGGCATGCACATCTGCCCCATGGTGCAACAGATACTCCACTACTGATACACGGTTGTATCCTGCAGCAAAGTGAAGTGGCGTTGAATGACGGCCCTCCAAGTCTCTACAATTCACATTCTGTGGGCTGCAAAGTTGCTGTGAAGACAAAAGAAACCAAAACCTAGTACAGAACTAATAAAGAAAACACCTCACAAAACCCCTCCAAAACCCCAGACCCTGAATGAACAACAAACAACAACAAAACCCCAATGTATTACAAAGGATGAGCCTATAAATCATCAAAACCCCAGTTTAAGGCCAAGTAACTTACTCCAAATTATGTTACTGTTTCCAGCTTACGTTGTCTTCAGAAATCTAGAAATACTGAGCTTGGCAGTCAAAGGGCCTGCTGCTACACAGAAGTGTTCCTGTTTGAATGCTAATGTGTCGTGCTGGAGTTCAAAGTGCATGCGGAACAGTCTATCAGCAGAATATTTTGCCCAGACCAAGTATGAAAGGAAAAATCAAACCTTCCTGTGATGCTGGGATTCCATAGCCTATCTTTCACCGTCAGATTAATAGTGTCTTAAAATGTTAAGTCTGCTACCTGTTAACACTTTTGTTAGCTTGGCTTCTGACTGAATCATGCACCTGGGGCCTGTTTCTATTAAAACGTCATTCAGAGGAAAGCAGGGTCCACTTCAAAGAATTATGGCTCCATCTACAACATTGCATCTGAGTTAATCAAAGACATGACTGTCTGAAGGATTGCAAGAATGAACAGCCAAAAGCTCAAGAGAAACACCTCAGCACATCTTAATGCACTACTTTCAGAGGAAATTTAAAAAAAAAGAAGTTTTTTGCCTTCCCATTTTTTAATTTACTATCTGCTGGACACTACTTTCACGACTCTTGAAGCAGAGGCTTCCACCAGCCTTACAAAGTCACGCAAAATGGAAAATGAACATCAGTTGCTCAAACCTACCTTCACAGTTTCCAAGTCTCCAGCTTTGGATGCTTCTAACAACCGATAATCCACATCAGATGTGCGCACAGGTGTACTTTCTACACAGGGAAAAAGATGGTTTAGGATTACCTAGGATCACTGAGGTATATTAATTTGTGCTCAATGTATTTTCCAAATGGAGAGAAGTAAGAAAGTCAGTTTTAATTTTTAAAAATGGAGCTGGGTCCATAGAATGGTTTAGGTTGAAAGAGGCCTTTAAAGATCAAATACTTCCAACTATACGTGCTGCGGGCAGAAATGCTTTCCACTAGACAAGTCTGCCCAAAGCCTGACACATCCTGGCCTTAAACACTTCTAGGCAGGCAGCATCCACAACTTCTCTGGACAACCTGTTCCAGTGCCTCACCACCTCACAATAAATAATTTCTTCCTAATATTGTATCTGATCTAAATCAATTGTCTTTCAGTTTCAAACTGTTACACTTCATCCTTCCACTACACTTCCTGATAAAGAGTCCCTCCCCATCTTTCCTGTAGTCTTCCTTTAAATACTTAAAGGCCACCATAAGGAGTCTTCTGTTCTCTGCACTGGACAACTTCAACTCTCTCAACATGTCATCATGGGGGAGGTGCTCCAGCCCCTGATAACCTTCATGGTTCTCCTCTGGATCCACTCAAGCAGGTACTTGTCCTTCTTATGCTAGGAGCCCCAGAGCTGAATGCAGTACTCCAAGTGGGGTCTCACAAGAGCAGAGTAGATGGGGAGAATCACCTCCCCAGGTATTTGTTATCTTAACTAGAAAGGATGGCTACATCCTCACAGAAGGACAACAGACTATCAATTTCTTTTGAGATAATATTTCCTATTGCAGCCTTTTTGGCCTTTTGCTACCCCATCCCTCCATATTCATTGCAGGAAGAAAAGGAGAAGAAAGTGAAAAGCAAATCCTACAAGCTCAACTGATATGTGAAGAAATGCTCTGAGCCGAAGGAAAGGCTGATAATGCTCAGGGAAAAGGGATAGTGGCACCTTTAATACAGCCAAATCTGCCACCTCTTTTCCTTAAGTCTACCTCCATCTTTTGGAGCAGTTCCACTAGCATGCAGTTGGACTTCAGGATCTTAAAGGTCTTTTCAACCTCTATTATTCTATGATTTTAAATGATTCAAACATGCTGCAGGAGAAGAATGGCAGCAGTGGTTTGACACAAATGTTCATGACTGTGAGCAGAGCATAGCATGTATCAAACTCCTGTTGTGGGAATGGGTTAAGATTCCAGTTCACATGTTCATTTTATTTGCCTTCCTTTGCTCTCCCCAACAGCACATCACCTCAGTGTCCTGAGGCAGGGAGAGACTAGATAAGGCTAAGTCCTATACTGGATCCAAAGCTTTGCTGCTTTGCAATTGTTGATCTCTTCTCTGGACTCCAGTCTTTATCTTCACCAGACAGCCAAGATGCTGACTTTGGTCAGGGTAAAAAAGGAAATCAATCAGAAACACAACCTAATTACTACAGAAAAGAGAAATTTCAATTCCAATAGATAAGAATTTGTGTACTAAAAGGCTGCACTGAGCAAGAAACAAAACAAATCTTACTTTTCAAAAGAAGCAGAATCAGCAGCATTTTCTAATAAGCATTTGGGAAAAAAAAATAAGATTACTTAAGCTTCCTTACACTACATGGCCATACTCCCACCAGTTGCAACCAGAATCACAAGCAGCTAGAGCAAAGTTGTATCCACTAGCTACCACACTGTCAGGAAGCTGTTTTGTTATGTCACAGTTGGGAAGTAGCTCAGCAACTGAGCGTGAGGCAGAAGTCCAACACGACATGGAAAATATTTAAAGCTGTGATCCCATGAGTTAGGTAACAATCTCTATCAAAACAACACCAACATGTAAAAAATTATTTCTTTAATATTCCCTCAAAAAAAAAAAAAAAAAGCAGACAGCAATATTTTCTAAATAATTTCAGCAGTCATTTGCTGGCTTTAGAATACAGACAGCACAAAGTGTGAACAACCCTCTGCATTTTTTCAGCTTTTGAATCTTTCAGTCTTGAGCACCTTCATGGATGTAAAAGAAAGGCTGCCATCTCTTCAAGGAAAGCAGCACAGTATGACTTCAGTGAAAATGAATTTAATTCAAAACAAAATGATCATTTTCAGAACACCTGTAAGTTTAGTATTAAAAAAATAAATTGAACTTCCATTCTCTTTAACAGCAGGGGATATGTTTACTTTCTTCTGATTCTTCTCTCTCAATACACAGACATACAGTCACAGTGCATACCTTAAACAGGTAATGCTGCCCATGAAACCAACTATGTCAAAACAGTCCTTCCTTGCACTGCTGTAAATTGCCTTATTTTGCCAGTTTTAAAGCCAATATGGTTGAGAACACTGAAGGAAATGAAGTTTGTAGCTACCATGCATGGATCTTCTCATCTGTTTGGATATCTGCCTGTCTTTGACTACATACCACACCAATGTAAGTTACAGCTATTGATGCAATTATTCTTACCCATGTCACTTGAATTTTTGCCAGTAGGGAGAAGAGGATACAAACTCTCAAGCACTGATGTTATAAACAGTGACACCACCTTGAAACAGTTTTTGCTTTTTAGTGCAAGATATGAACACATGGTTATCTAAGGAGTATCCCAGGTACTTTCACAATAAAATCTTCCTCTGCTGGACAAGCAAGAGATTTGAAACAAAAGTTCAAATGCTGTAGCAACTGTCAGGATTTCTCTGACGATAGCACTGTGCTTGTGACTGCTGAAATATGGAGTACCTAACAGGGTGGCTGATGAGAGGAAAAAATGTTTCTCACATTTAGCAATTTTCAAGCTGCCTTGGAAGTTGGTAACAAAAAAACCCCCAAACTCTTGACATCTGCCTTCCTCCAGTCTCCCTGTAAAGCAGCATACTCCAAGTCTTTATTTTATTCCCAATTTGCACAAAATAATTGAACTGAGCAGGGCTTTTTTTTTGTTTTGTTACGGTTTTCTTCTGACAAGCGTGGTGAAGTACATATTCTAGATGTGTGCACATGATGGCAGATGGGAGGGATGAGAAAACTACTGCAAGTTTCTTGCATTTAAAAAGAAGTAAGACCAATAGCTTTGGAAAGGGAGAAGCAAAAGTTAAAATGCACAAGGCTTTATTTTTACCCACCACTTAGAATCTGTTGCACTGCTTCATTTCCCATCTGTGCTGCTGTGAAGCCTTGTAAAGAGATGATGGAAGGATCAGAGCCGTAATTCAGCAAAAGCCGACAGGTCTGCAAGTGACCTGCTAGTGCAGCCCTGTGCAACGCTGTTTGACCAAGTGTGTCCAGTGCATTCATCTGAAAAAATAAGCAGCAACATTAAGACATTGTTATAATTAAAAGCCTGCACCTGTCTCAGACCTTAATAAGAAGAGCAATAGCAATAGGTTTGCAGCATATAAATTTATCTATCAGTCCCTCTGGCACTGCAACTAAACAAATACAAAAGACAAAATCACTCCAGTATACAGATAATTTACTGCAGATGCTTTCCTGACTTTTAGAAAAGCAGGTTAATTGTTTGTATGGCTAACAGGCAACACAGGATGCCCCAAACCATTCCAAAAATAGTAATCAAACCTCTGACAAGTTCAGTAATGATAAACTTTGTTCAAGAAAAGCAAAACTTTCACAGAAGAGAAGAGGCAAATTATTAATCAAACAATTCAAAGATCTTCCAGCTTAAAGAAAATTACCATCTCTTACCCTCAGGAAGTGAATTAACATTAGTTGAAACCAAAAATTAAAGCAAAACAAAGGTGTCAGATTAGAAATTCTATGAAGGAATACAGGGGGGGGAAAAAAAGCAAGGGGAGCAGTTGGATACAAACAATCCATTTCCTCCTCACTTTTCCTTCTCTTACAGATGCGTCACAGGCTACAATTCTACCCAATACAAGAGTGCATAAACAGATGAAATGGAATATTGCTTTCAAAGAGTATGATATAACAGAAACCCATCTGTCTGTCAGGATCTAACAGTATCTAGATAACTGGATGCATCTCCATGGATTCACTATCAGAGAAAGGAAGAAAACAATAGATAGCTTTAAAAAGCACAACAAATACCGGTCATGAAAATAACCTTTCAAGAAGAGATTTCATACCTAGCAGCAATTCATGACAAATCTAAATGCAAATGTCCAACAGCACTTTTGCCACTTCATGAAATACAGAACTACTCTGTATTCTCGGCAAGAAACTCACAACCTGTTAACTTCCAAGACTGCGGACCATGAACTGCATAAGCAACAGACACTGTGACAGTAAAAATCCACCCTTTTACCTTCTGAAAATCTCTGCAGTGGTAGTGAACAAAGGTTTTCCTCATTATTTCTCACCTAAAAGGCAGCCTGAATATCCTACTACCTTTCCATGAAAACTAGTGGGAAAAAAACCCCATTTTTTTAGTAGGATGCATATTCTGTAACTAAATGAAATTTAATTAGGGAGGTAACTATGTAGAAAATATCTACTATTAGAGAGTAAAAAATACTTGCAAACACAGTATCAAGCCACAGGAAAGAAGAAAGAGCTACCACATAAATAAAGCAGAATGTGATTCGATATTATCTGAAATTCTTCTATATCCCTGAAACATTCTACCAGCTGCTAAGGCAGGAATTTCTCAGATCACAAACCTCTCTTGCAGGAAGGTGTACAGGAGAATGGTTCTGCTTTCTTCTAACTGCTCAGCTCATGTCACTCTAATGGGATTTCCTAAAAGTTTTGTTTTAAATAAAAACTCACTGCTACCATAAATATTAACTAGATGCTGAATGTCCCAAATCCACCATTTTATTCAGATGATGATCCTCATCTGTTTCAGGACATCGGATACCTTTCACCACTGATAAGGGCACAAAGGAAAGGAGAAGCCTGGAGCTCTACAGGTTTACTGATGAAATGAGTAGGCAGGATGAAATGACACTACTGGAATCTGGAAGTAGCTAATAACTCGAGGAAGAATCATGATTAACATCTTCTGCAGCACTGAATTCCTGCATTAAATGTTCCTGTAGTGAACAAACTGTTGAAGAACAGCAGCAAGACATTCATGCTGCACAACTCAACACTGGCCATATACCTGGAAAAAAATGTTAATATTCATTTGAAAAGAACACTGGCAGAGACATCAGATCCAGCATCTCACATGTCGTACACAGGTCTCCTTTCACCTCCACATAATTATCTTTGCCAGCAATCGATTCTTGTGGCAGAAGAGTATCAGCCATTTGAAGAAATGCCTGCTTACTCCTGGTACAGTGAGGGCAGCAGCTGACAGAGGGGTGCATGCACCAGGTGAAGCTGTTTTTTCCCTCAGGAGCAGAATTAAGCTTTGCAGGAAAAATTCACGGGGAATATGCTAACTATGACGTAGCACTTGTCTAAAACCAACCCAGGAACATACTGCACTAAGGCTGAAAGCAACAGGATGCATTTCCAAGTGAAAATCAATGTGAGCATTAAAAATTGCAATTCAAACTGAGATTAAACTTTCATAAAAATCAAACCTGGTAAGATATATGCTTGCCCACTACTGTGTCTAAAAACATATGCCATTTCAAATTCCAAGCTAAAGTTCAAACTCTACTTGGCAAAATGTTAAATGTCCAACGTGTACTGCCTTATGTTCCAAGAAGCCAGACTAGACTGTTCCAGCTATACTAATATAGAAAAAGGTAAATATTCACCTGCCCCCTTTATAAGCAGTCTGATACTAGAAAGCTGCAACTCTGGATTACTTCACACAAAGTTTTCTGCAAGGAGTTTAAAATGACAGGTTTGAAAGCTTTTATTCCACAACACAGTGGTTCTTGTTTCTTCACACTTCAGCACAGAACCAGTCACTTCACTCCTTGAACTGCATACACAAAAGCAGAATGCAGTTATCAAATGAAAAGCATTTTGAAGTAATTTTTTTTTTGGTGGAAAAATATCATTCTGTACAGTATGTACTACTGCAGAATTCCTTCTATTCTTTCCTTTCACCTCTTTTCTCTTCTCCATCCTGGATATATACAGTAAAGAAATCAAAATGGTCATATGTGAAACACTGAAGAGATTTTTTTTTTTCCTCCCTGCACTGTTGCTGCTGCCTCAGAGCAGCAGACAGAGCAACTGCAATATTCTCTTAGCTGCCAGGCACTTGTAACAGCTGAGACCTGTTCAGGAAACATCCTTTGCAAGACATCGAAAGCATATCAGCTTCTTATTGGTAACAAATGCTTTAAATATGCTACTACCTGTTGACACTGCAGCAATCCAAAATGCAACAACCTTCAAGTACTGCACTTCTGTAAAACCTTTCTAAAGGATGTATGTTTTAAAAATCACAGGTGAAGCTCTGCTCTGCTAGCTGTTCCAGTATCAGGGTATCCTTCCCTGCCCAACACAAGGGTTCTCTGCTGCATTTGTTCTGAAGATAATATGCAGTATTTCTTGTGCGTTTCAGCTTCACTAACAATAAACAAGATATGAGTGAAGGGAGGCTGGTGTCTATTTCAAGCTCTGTCAGGACAAAAAAATAAAGGAAAAAAAGGAAAAAGAAAAAGAGCCTGGTTTGATTCTGAAAGCTCCTAAATGATCCAGCTATAAGTTCCACGGTTGTCCCTTTGCATAAAAGCTTAATATTAGTGTCACTAAGTTTGGATGTCTTAAGGAGTGAGAAAAGCTGAACCACACAATCACAACTCTGCATGTTATTAACCATCATAGTCCAAAACTGGCTGCATTTTCAAAAGGGAATTTAGGTTTTTGATGCTTATTGTTCCCTGAGAAAATCATACCTCTTCTGTTGGAAATGAATGTAACAGAACAAGGTTATTCAAAACCATTTAAATCTGCTGTGGGACCCTAGTTAAGATGGTGACCGTTGTCAAATTCATGACCATGACAGGCTGGCAACATGCTACTCCAGCACACAGAAATAATTGTACTATGCAAAGATCCACAAAGCCAGGTCCTTCTAGCAGAGAGGAATGAAGCTGTTTCTGCTATGACTCCGAATAGGGATACTATCTAATACCAGCCTGGAAAGGCTCACTTTCTCTTCAGAAGAATAGTTTCAACATTATCCCTTAGAAACATACACAGTTAAACAAATAGCATTCATAACATCTCCACACTTGCCCAAGATACCAGTGAAACTTGCATGCTTGCAGGTCTTTCTTTCCAACAATCATTCCAGTTCAGAAAAGACTTTAATCCTTTCCTTCTGCACTGCTAGAAAGCCGAATATCTTTCTGAATATATTAGATTTCCCATGTATCTGTAAATTCAGACAAGGAGCTAGTTATAAGAGGTATCCAACTATATAGCAAAACAATAAAACAGAATGAAAGACACTTTTTCAATAGTTCACCATGTTCAAACGAATTTTGTTTTAAAAGAAGTATTTTGACCATCTTCAGAAATACTTCACTTGAATATTTGCTCATGGGTCTAATAACAAGGAAAAAAAGTTTATTTGAGGATTCCTTAAGAATCCTCTGCTTTTAATTTTCATAGCATATTTTGAAGATATTCCACACCAAATAAGCTGCGGTGTGAAATGTTGTTTCATGCTGCACTTCAGGCAAACAAGTGAAAAAAAGGTATGGCATAAAAACCCACATCATTTATGATCAACATTCTTGAAGAAAACTCTAAGAAACCTCAAGGTTTCTCACCTGTGCTTTAGATCTGCAGTTGACAGTCAACTTCTGTCAACTCAAGTAATAAACTAATGAAAATATCTTCACTGACCATGAACTGACATTGTTTAGACATGCCATACTGATGGGCAAACGATGTGCACAAACAACTTCTTGACAGTTCAAATTACAAATCCAGATTATGTCCTCAGTACAGGCCAAGGCACAGCAGGACACACTGAAATGATCAGTCTGTAAGTACAGGTTGACTCCTCCTACCATTAATGTTCTTAAAAATATTTCTGTAAAATAAGTCTAGACCGAGCATGTTATTCAATCAGTCTTTCATTTTTTATTGTAGTCTGACATACTTCAGAAAGGAAATGTACACCGTGATAAAATTCAGGCTAATCAAAATCTTCTGAGACCATTAACTGTCTCATTCACCCTAAGCAAATTCCCTAAAAGCAGTCTCTACTTCAGCCCACTTTCAAAAAAGGCTCACTTCACACATTACCTCACTTCTGCTGTCTGACAACACATCACTGCTGCTCCTCAGGAAAACAGCAGAGTTTCTTCTCTACTGCTAAAACAATCACAAATCATTTTCAATCTACAAAACTTCACATGATGTTGTCTCCCAAATCCATTACTGAATGTTTTTTTGTGGATCAGCTGCCTGCCTTCTGCATTTCAAAAGAAGAAAGTTTCACAGTTTTTGAAGCCCCAGCTACTTTTTGAAAATTATTACTCTCCCTATAATCAGTGGTTTCCAGAAGATAGATAAAAGCTCACTTAAACAGTACTTTTCCTTTGATGAAAGAAAGGGTAGCGAAGTAAAGAAAATATGGTAGCTCTCATCCATCCACACTTCAGTAAGTATCTGAAATTGGATCACATGGGAACTGAACATATTGAAAGGAGGAAGGCTGCTCAGTGATGGGTGGTGGGGTAATTTTAATATTTTAATTAATGATCTTGGTGTAGGAGAATGCTGAAGGTCATGAACATGAAGAAGTAGCCAAAAAAATAACAATCAATGTTCTTTGTGTACTACAAGACTACAGGAAGGGTCAGAGTACTACTCTGTCATGATTATTAAAAGGGCAAACACAGTATCAATATGGAATAGTCCAGCATCAACAGCAGAAATACGAAAGTGCCATTATGTAAGGCAGTGAGTAAATGAACTCCACTCTTGTTGCCTGAGCTCAAAGATTTTCTTTGCTGCTAGTAAAAAGAAGGATTATAAGGATGATTAGGAAATGGCAGTGTTCCCTTATAATGGAAGGCAAAGTATTTGAGGCTTTTAGCCTACCAAAACAAAGGCTAAGAACAACCAGTTTGTTCACTGAAAATACTTCAGCAAAGGAAGCAGCAAAATGGAAAAGAGGTATTTAAGCTGCAGGACAGTGCTGTTTGAATAACAAATGGATATTCATTGTGAGGCTGCTATTGAAGGGGATGCACCAGCTCATGAAAACACTCTCTTGTAAAAAAAAAAAAAAAAAAAAAAAAAAAAAAAAAAAATCAAGGCACAAAAAGAGTAAGCATGAAAAAAAAAGCTCCCAGAATCACAGCAAATGAAAAAAAAAGCAAACCCTTGTATCAAACTTCAGGGATTAAAGCTGTCATGTAAAAACAATCAGAAACAATGAAACAGCAATGTTAGGAGTGTCTGATGAATCAAATGCTTACAGTTAAAGCATGAACAAGAGGTCAAAGGATAATATACAAGCAAGATAAACACTTTAGAGTGATCATATATGCCTAGCTAACCAATTAATATGCCAGAGCACATCCCATCTGGGAACTTCAATTAAGACCTACCACTCATGAAAAACTATGATTTTACAGATGAAGAACTTTGGACACCGATGAAGAGGGTCTTGATCCACTATAGAAGGGAAATTACATGCTTAATTTTAATGGTCTTCTGCCCTGCACTTAAGTGATCTGCTAGATCATAAATGTGAATGGCACACCCTGGAATAACATAGCAAGCATACACTAGGATATGAACAAAGAATGGATTTTAATGACCACCATGTACCTCTATTTGAATACTGTCAACTGGAAAAACAATGGAACACACTGCTTGGCGTGGTTCTGTAGGTAACTCTGTGCCACTCAGTTCACAACTGACTGTTGCATCATGATTTAGGAACCTCTGCTTCAGGACATAAAAGATTTACAAACTGTTATCAGAATGTGCTATTGATACAAGCAAAATGGGGCTGTTACAGTATGAATGATGTCTTTGAGCTTGCTCCTAACTGGGCTACACAGAGATAGATTTTCAAAGGAGCTCTAATTGAAATAACTACAGTAAAGCAGCAGGCTTTCCAGAAACCCTCAGTACATAGCACCGCCTTGTATTTCAAAGCAAGTAGTACTTGTGTCAATACACTTGAAATTCCAGCATGTTCAGTCCAGTGCCTACCCAAGTACAATCAGTACTGAGGTATCAATTTCTATAGCAAAATGATTTTTTTCCACTTTCAGTGCATAGGTATGCTTGTAAGAGTGAAGCTGGGAAAATGGTAAAGAATAGTTTTAATGACTAAACCAGAGACCTTTGGCCCTGCTTCCGCCCAGGAAGATTTTGTTATGTCACTACTGCATCAGGATTCTCAAATATGATAAATTCTGTCACAGTATTGTTGTTAAGCTATTTTATAGTGTCATTTAAGTACTACAGACATGAATCATCTACTGAAACCTGGCAATAATCTCTCACACAGGCTTATAAATTACAATTCATTATATACAATTACATTGCTTGTACCTCCTAGCAGATCAAGAGTGACACACTAGATTATTACAGGTGTATTTCTTAGTTTCTAGTTTCATTTCACCTGAATGAAGGTGAAAACTCAAAAATAATAACATAAGGTCCCTTGAAAAAAAAAAAAAAAAAAAGGCAGGCAGTGTATTGTATTTAACCAACGTGAAGAGAGTATCTACCAGGAAGAGTGTCTGAGAAAACCAGGTAGCTAAGTATATTTTTACCATGAATATGAATTTTGGTCCTAGAACTTGGAGAAAGGTTATTCTTAAATACCTCTGGAAGATGCTTAAGAGACATCCTAAATAAAGCCAGTTATACTTTCCTCTGCCTTTAACTAATAACTTGCTGAGTCATGTGTTTTTAAGCAAGGTTCACAACAGGCTCACAAATTACTTTGGTCAGCATCTATCAGTGGCTAAAAGGCATGGCAAACCAACTTGAACGAAAGAATAAGAAACAAACAAGGGCTAAGGGATGCCCAGCACCAGACTACTCAATTCAGAAGACAAAGCAACAATAGACACCTAATGACCACATTTATTAGAAATGAGTAGCAAGATTCACTTGAAAAAAAAAGGTAAGCTAGACTTCTAAAGCCTGTATTCAGCTACCTCAAGAGAAGATAACAGTTTTCAAATGGGATTCCTGAATGTCTTGTACTGATTTAAGATAAACACACTTCAAGGTTAACATGAGAAGCACAAAGCATACGGAAGAAAAAGCAGCAACTATCATAAAAACTAACACCGAATTTAAGCAATCCACCTCTTCTTCTTCTTCTTGCCTTTTGCATTAAATGAAATACATTTAAGGATATTTACCTTTGCTCCATGTTTATGCAGAACTTCCATGACATCATTATGAGCTTTTTCAGCTGCAACATGCAAAGGCGTCATGAAACTGGCAGGGAGTGAGGAAAGGAAAATATTAGTGTAATATTGCTAGCGTGACAGTGTCTGCTGCAAAAACTAAAAAAGTCAGAAACCTACTCTTTGTTTTTCTCATTAACATTTGCTCCTTTCCTGAGCAATAGCTCTGTAACTTGCTTCCGCTTGGGATGCACGGCGGCCACAGCACAGTGCTGCAAAAAAAGCAAATACAAATTATATTTCATCTACACAGATGATAAAGAGATTAAGATCCATGACTCTCTTAGTCATTCTGCTAAATACCAGACTACAAAATTTACAAACAGCACCATTGTATTTCTGCCAAAGCATGTAACACACTGAACAAAACACAAGCTAATGGTCAATACTAAATTATTCTACTCACAAAAACAATTTTCACTTTAAAGCTATTTGTCACTTATGAAAAGAAGTGGTACCTTCCCAACTACATTAACAAGACGTGAGGACAAAAACAGCACATAAAACACAAAGGAGGTAAAAACAGAGGTCTTGAAACAGGGTTCCATTCAGATTCTGCTGCTGCTGTCAGATTAATGTGACCTTTGAATGTTGCTTTGTTTCTTCTTTTGTTTCAGTAAGTACTTAACTTCTTAACCTAACAGCAATTCTGTTATGTATCAAGTTATAAATTATATAATAATTTGTAATAAAGAGGCAATAAAGTTCTCAGAGTATTTTCTTTTCTGTGCTATAACACAGAGATGTCTTTCACCCAGTGCTCTTCAGTGCTTGAATCTGCCCTTGTGCGAACACTATATAGTCCTTTGCCAGGTATAACTATTCTACTGCAGGTGGCTTGGGTCAGCTTGTTGGTTGGTTTGTGCATTTGGCACCCAGAAGTGAGCTCTACGTTCCCCACTTTTTACTTTGATCCTCTGTGGAGACTAAACTCAATCTGCTCTGACATTTTCAACACTGGCCCTACTAATGCATTCCTGAGGCCTGAAAGTACAAGCACGGTGCCAGAAAGGCTGAACTCCATGCTTTAAAATCAGTCCAGAAATGCTTGTCTCAAGTGTGGATGTCTTATGACTGCAGACTATGAGAAACAGGAGATACTTCTGAATATATTTGTTTAAATGTTTACCTATGTTTTAACCCAGTAACACATAAAAAGCAGATCATCTCCTGCAAAAGAGTTCTCAAAACTTTCCAATAACAGAACAATAGCTTTTACAATGAGAAACAGAATGATAAGAAGTAGCAATAGTGCCGATACTTCATAGAGAAGGCTGAAACTGGGTTAAGTGCCATGTAAACTTCCACACCACTGTTTGTCACCAGAGTATGTCCACATTTTGCAAAGGCAAGCATCGTAAATAAACATGAAGATCAACTCTTGTTCTGAAGAGTGGCAGTGTTGTAGACAATAACCCATTCACATTTCCTGTCAACAGCATGAGCCAGCGTTAAAAAAACAGTAAGTAATGCAATATTGCCAAACTGCTGAGCAGTGCTGAAACAAAGCAGGTGCTTGCTTTGGCATTTGTGGGGTAACTGAGCACAGCCTCCAGTGCCCCATGGTAAAGGTACCATGCTTTGAACAGGAATAAGCTCAGTTAGATTGTAGCCTCACGTGATTCTGGAATCTAAGTCCTAGCACTTAGATGGGAGACCACTTGGAAATCTCAAGTAGGTGAGGCAAAAACTGAGAGATCACAGTCAAGCTCTTACTGAACAGTGAACGAAAGACATCAGTAGACCTAAAATATCCCATTTTTGCCTAGTCATTTCTGCAGAGTGAGCAGGCAGAGAAAAGCAAAGAACACCACAGGACTACGAAGTGATCATCACACAGCTAAAGAGCTGCCACATATTAACAGCTGATTTAGTCAGGAAGAAAGGATAACAGCATACCAAATTTCCTACTGTGTTCAAGCTCAACCGCTAAGTAGCTCTTCTCTGTCATGCTTCTACGTTCAGTCTAGGATGCTGAGTCCTCCATAGAGAGAACATAGCATGTAGATGCTTTGTATTCAACACCTGATGTTCTGATCATAATCACAATGTTTAGAACACTAAGTACACAGGTGTATGCCTACAGATGAGACCTACCATTGTGAAGAAAATGTTCCCTTGGTATAAAGTATCATAATTACAATGGTTTTAGCAATATCGCCAGTCCCTCTCAACTTCATCTTCACTGCATCTGGGGTACTGGCTGTGTTCTTTGCCTCCACTGCTTCTTCAAGCAATGAGATGAGAACAGGATAATGTCAGGAAAATCTTGAAATCAAGTTTCCGTAGCTCATGTGGTATTGTCAATACTATTCCAGTCCTGTCAGATCCTATGATACAAACACAGCACCTGTTTTCCCTACAATTTTACATACCCTATGAAGAAAATTTGTAATCCTGGTATGTCCACATAAAATGTTAAGGAAGCACTGGGCTACTGGAACAGAATATAACCCCAGAAAGACCACATCAACTGACCAAAAAAAAATAAGGGTGATGTGAAAAAAAGCAAAAGAGAAGCAAACAATGAACAGGTAACGAGTGGCTGGAGGGCTTCTGTAATCCACCAGGAAGCAAACAAAAACTGCTGAACAATTATATGGTGTGTTTTCTGTAACACTGATTAAATTTTAAAGTGTTGGATGACAAACCCTCTACCTTGGATAATGAATATATTTTCATAGTATAGAAATAAAACTCGTCAACTAGCACCAGCACCACATTTATCATAAAACAAATGGATTGACTAAATAATCTCACCAGTGCAGTCTCGTGTGACTGTGGCTGCTTAAAATTAATGATCTCCAAAGCAAGCGTCTTTTTCACTTTGGCTAGGTCTGCCTCTCTGGCTGCTTGCAGTAAAGAATGTCCTTTGAATTCATCTGTTAGAGAGAAAAGATGCATTTAATATTCAGCAACATGTCACATTTATTAATGTTATCAGAGAAAGGTAGCTACACCCAATTAAGAAAAAATAAGAATACTTCTCTACATTTCCAGATAGTAGCTGACCTGGGGCACAGAACATGAAATAATGGTTTACTGAAATGAAAGGGACATTCTAAAGGAGGGGTGAAGTGATTCCTTGAGTAAAATCCTTATAGCTTTCTCCTTCTTATCCTCCACCCATTTGATATTAAATGCATACATGCCATCTGAATTACCTGTTTATGGGTTCAAGTGAGCATGATGCTATCACATGCTCTTCAGGAAAAAGCATTACGGTTGCTTTTCAAAAACCTTTTTATGTTTACAACTACAAGTAATTCAGTGTAAGCCTGAAGAAATGTGCTTAATTTATATACAAAACTTAAATATTTATAAATAAGCCACTGTTCTTAAAGAAACATAACTGACTAAGCATTTGGAGCCAGTCTGCTACAAAGATGAAACAGGTTTTGATAGCAGCTCTCTCTTTACAAGTACAGAGAGGTAGTTTTGTTATTTTCAGTGTCACATCTTGTTCAGTTCACCAACTAGGTCACCTTAGTTTTAAATAATTTTTAATTTGAAAGGGACTAAAACTGTTTCTCCTAAATGTACAAATGAAAGGTAGGCTAGCAAGAATGACATCTGATCCTGGAACTAAGGGGGGAAAAAAAGCTCAAGCTCAGTAAAAATGTCAGTATTGTACTTCTATAAGCTTTTTAAGAGGGGCTTTTTTTTCTCCCACCCTTGTTTTAAGATCTGGTACATTTGTGGATTTAGAAATAAAAATAACTTTTAAGTTTATATTTCAAATAGAATTCAAATCTGTTTGTAAATAAAGCATTACTAAAAGCACAATTACAAACAATATAATGAAATAAAACCAAGTAACTCAATAATATATTAAGCATGCTATTTTGGCTATACAATGTCTCCCATCAACATACTGCCAAATTTGCCATAACATTCATATCTGTGTACACATTTCAGTAGACATTAATGGACACAAATATTTCCCCATTCCTTTCCAGGAAGTATAAATACAGATTAACTTTTTTTTCTGCTAGCTAATTTAAACAAATGTTAAATTACTCTGCCTCAAAGCTACAGGCATTATCCAAGTTGGCACAAAATAGAAAGAAGGAGCTAAAAGGTATAAAGGGCATCCCTCTTCCAGAGCAAAGTTTTCTGCTGCATGTAATCTCACCACCTTCAACCTGACTGGCTGTTATTGTGAGTAGGACAGGATCATATTCCTGGTGTGTCAGGGGACTTAGGCTATACTGGAAAGGTGACAGAAAAAAAAATCAAATTCTGATTTACAATTGAGTTCAGAATGAGTTTTCTGTAACACCATAATGCTTTGTTTCCATGCCTGTCTTAATTAATTATCTTTTACAGTTTATAACAGTATGAAAACTAATCCCCACAAGAGGGCAAAGGCAAATGCAAATTAGAGCCGAAACATTGTTTTGTAAACAACATAAGCAATGACTACAAAAGAGGGTGCTGGAATTTCCATCTCCAAGTTTGCATACTGAAGCTACCTACCTTCTGGAAGTTACTCTTTAAGGGCAAGACAAAGCCTGAATATAGAGGCTCCCATGTGACTTAACTGTAAAAATACCCATGGTCGCTGGATGCAGCAGTGCCTTAAATATTTTAAACCTTAGAAAACTAGGCAATATCACAAACAATGTATTAGAGGTATTTGTGTACTGAGAGACACAGATGCAGTTATCTGCTGCTTTGTGTCTACTTGTAAAGTATGAAGAAGCTGGCCTGGAAAGAAAGCATCCCTTTACATCCACCAAAAACTGTCTCTAGTCTGAACACTTACAGGTCAGTCTCTCCCTCAGCTCAGGCGTTGGAGCCATATCGACTGCACTCTTGCCATGGCAGTTGACTAAAGTGGGATCTGCACCGTGACTCAGCAGGAGGGAGCAGACCTCCACCCGGTTCTTGGAAGCAGCCTCGTGCAAGGGAGTAAATTGCCAGAGGTCCATAGCATTCACGCAGGCACCATGCTAGCACAGCAAAGAACGATTTATATTAGTAAGAAATCATCTCCAACAACTAGAAGGTTACAGATTTTTGCTTCATAATAAAAAGTGGCTTTGTTCTTTCATACATGAACACATACACAAAAAAGTAACTGTAAAAACACATGTATATAAGAACACTGTTGAAGCATGTATAAGCCAGTAGAACAGACTTTTCCACAAAAAAATCCAAATAAACTAAACTCTGCCATCTGTCCAAAGATGATCAGGTAAGGAAAAAGCCACATATATTGACAAAAGTTGCAAGGCTTATGAAATACTTTTTTCCTGTTACTACACCAAAAAACCCCCAACCAACCAAACAAAACCAACCCACCTCCCCACCCAAACACCCCCCCACAAAAAAAAACACACCCAAAACCCCACAATGCAACAAAAGAACCCCCAAAACACAACTCTTTTCAACTCTGATACAAACAGTTCCTATCTCATCTAACACATCTAAATCTACAGTAATTACTTTCCATCCTTCTGCTTACCTTAAGCAGCAGCTCTGTAACCTCATAGTGTCCATATGAACATGCATTATGAAGAGGGACAAGACCACTATAGAGAAGAAGACAAATGACAAATTTATTTCAGCAGAATTTTCAAAGAAGGAGGAATGATCTTCTTTCTGCTGATAAATCAGACTAATCCTAAAATATTTAAATATTCAAATATTTAAAATTTAATATTCACAAACTAATACAGAAATCTAACCTTCCATAACAGCATGTTAGTTACAATATTCTTGGTTTGGGTTTTGATTATTTTTTGATTATTTTTTTTTGTCCTAATAGGACACAGATGTTTAGTCTACCACTAAGATTAACATTAATTTGCTTTGAAATTATCTTTCCCTAAGCTATTGGGGGCGGGGGGGGGGGGGGATAAAGTCTCATTTAGCATTCAATTTTCTCAAGAGAAGTCCGTGTTCTGTTTCCGCATAAATACAAATCCTTGTTTATTTAAAATGCTATGTGAAAGGCAAAACTCCCCAGACAATGCTAACATAACTCCTGGGTATGTTATGAAGATGTACAAATATCCATAGAAAGCAGACTGTAATTGCTGCTCCAAATGGTGGAATGACCTGATTTTATGCCATTTTTTTAACAGTAGAACCTATTTAAACATGCAAGATACAAAAATTACAGAGACTCTTAAAAGTATTACTGGAGGCCTTACCTAAAAATGACACTAGTAAAGTAAATAACAGGGATCTAGTCACAAGCACAAGATGATTCCATGCAATAAAAAAGTCATGTATTGAAAAGGAGACGTGAAGAGGACAATTATTACACGGGATAAAAATAGTTTGATTTAAACAAGACAGGCTTGTTATGGTTTAACAAACTAGTATGCATAATACACTGATAACAATAACCAACCTTTCACTGCTTATGAAAAATACAAAGAATGATTCCTAGAACTGCAAAATTAACTCAAAGAGCATTAAGACAGCAAGTACTAGACAACAGGGTGAACTTCATTTTAAGGCAGATGCTCTCAGAAGCAGTGTTGCATTTACCACAGGAGAGACATATTCGAGGGAAAAAATTCTCTTATTTTCCATTGTTACTTTTCCTAACTACAACTTATGGGTGTATATGTGAGACAGGGCACTCAAAATACCTGCCCCCCTCAAAAATGAAGCCTTCAAGGTCTCATCAGCAAAAGCAGTTACTGAAGCAGTCCAGCTATCTACTTCTACAGCACACCCCACCTTTTCTTTTCAGCACATTGTGACTTTGTATGCAACAGCAGTAAGCCAACAAAAGGACCAGGGGACAGAGTTGCTTCCTTGGCTGTGGTCCTCTTCAGAGTAACTAGAAGTGATGACCGTTTTGAAGATATTGCACAGTTCATCTGGACTCTCTTGAAGCTATCCCATTGAAGAGAATCTAAGAAGTCTATAATATCAATGTAACCTAATTTAGCTCCACAGATGATAAATTACATTC
Organism: Picus viridis; assembly: GCA_033816785.1. NCBI lineage: Eukaryota > Metazoa > Chordata > Aves > Piciformes > Picidae > Picus > Picus viridis. The sequence goes on along the minus strand of CM066582.1, from coordinate 24,207,298 downwards.
CTTTGTAGCATAATTACTTATAAATTATGCATAAGTAAGAAATAGCAAGGAAAAATAAACCACCATACTGATTGTAAATGTGTGATGCTACTAAAAAGTGGGAGCTTAGTGGGACGTCAGGCAAATCCAAGTATGTTTGGGTAGTTCAATACAAAGTAAGTATATTATTTTTCCTTTCATTTCTCCTCTCTCCATCCACCACTCAAGTTCAACTTGATTACTTTTCACAATTTTCATATTTTACAGTCTCATCAAAGCATCTACACTGGAATTTTCTACCACATGATGCAGAAATCTCAGGAAGATGTGAGGTATCTAAAGCTTGCTTAACAATGTTGGAGCTACCTGAATAGATGATCTATGCGGTTTTACTGTGGTTTTTCTTGATTTACATAATATGTCATCCTGCATTTCACTATTCTAAACAAAAAAGCCACTGGGGTAAACATAAACAGAAGTGCTACAAACAGAAAATCTTCAAAAGTTTAAGTACACTTGGGACTGCTTTTGGAAAGAAAGGGGAAGAAAAAAAAAAAGATGAGTGCTAGGACCTTAATTTAAAATCTCTTTTAACACTAACAGAAAGTGCCTCAGCTTGCTAATGAAGATGGAACACACACAGAGTAATAATCTTACCTCTGTGTAGTCTGAATATAAAACACTTGCCTTAAACCATGGGTCAAATTTGTACAATGTTAGGATTAAGTCTTCCTATCAGACCATCATGAAAATTATCATCTTAGATTTCAGAAACATATGGCTGAGAGTGATGTACAACACATATGATTCCAGGTTTGTGACTGCTGTGCACTTTTTGTTGGTATCTTAGGTAACTTACTACAGAAATAGTTTATCTTCTACTATCTCTTAATTTTTTGCTTGCAATATTAATCAAGATAGGTCTCTGAGAACCACTAGTTATAAGCACATGAGCATTACAGATGTTACTTGGAATTACATCCATATAGATGCAACAAGAAAATGAGACTACAGATAGATTTTTCAATGCACACTTTTTCACTAAGCCCAAGTATCTTCTCCCTATCATCTACCCTAAAATACTATTAGTCCACGATTTCACAGGGTAGTCTATGCCTGAAAGTAAAGAATAAGGTTCAAAAAAGAAAATTAAAAGTGCAACAGAAGATTTGAAACAAATGCAATCACAGCTAATCTGTTATTTAGGCTCTAACTGAAGTTTATTACGATGAAGCACACTTAGACTTTAGAAGCAAATGCTGCACTTGGAGACAACTATTTGATATTATGCTGCCATGTGAAACCTGAGAAATAATTAATCTTGATTAATATAAAACCACTGCAGCAAACAGATATAAAGCAATTCTTTTCACGTACCCTTTGTCTTTTGCATGCACATCTGCACCATGCTGAAGCAGAAGTTGGACTATTCGAACTCTGTTGTAGCCTGCTGCTAGGTGTAAAGGAGTGGACTGTAAAATAAAACAAAACAAGATGAAGAATGGAAGCCACATAAATTTGCAGCCCTTCATTTTTATTGCACTTTGGATCAAGATAAATTAAGCTTCCCTTATGTGATTAGGCAAATTATTAAGCCAAGTACTGCCAGCATTAAACCATCATTACACAGTATTACAAGAAAGACATCACATGCCACTGTTATCAAGATTTAAAAAACAAAAATCAAGACAAATAGTCCAATGTGTAGTAACGGAGTAGCAGGTTCTATATATACCTAAGCGGTATGGATTTCTAGGAATTAAAAAATGACCAGAACTTGGAGTAGTCTGTATTAGATTTTCCTATAGTCTCAAAACTTTGCTACTTTGCTCAAAAAAGAGTAACAACACCTACCAACTGTCCTGTGTACTATAGAGAGGACACAGCTGGTACTGTCAAAAATGACAGCATGGGTCATCTCTAACAAAAACGTCTGGGTAACTCAGTTTATTTAGGAAAACAGTTATGCAAGTTTCCATAAAACACATCTTCCGAATTATCTATACTCAAAACAAGGACCTTTAATATTTCTAAGCTGAAGATCCCTAAAGCGTCTCAAAAGTACAAAATGCCACAACCACCAAAACAAGTCAAAGCTTTAGGATATATTATTCTGTTTCAGAAAGGCTTCTACCACTGAACTAACAATTTGTACTGATCCAAAAGGTGTTATATTCTTTTCATATCTGCCCCTAGTATAAAATAGCTGACTTCTGCATATCACAAACACTAATGAAAAAGTGGATAAAGATTCTATCACTGGTGGCATTAGTAGAATGCTTCAGTACCATTTAGTCTGACAATTGCCTTGATTTGGTTACCACATCCAGTTTTATCAACAGAATTAATAACTACTGAAAGGTCTGAATTCCAGAAGAAACTGAAGCAAGCATTGAATCTTTGGAACCATTGCAGCATGCTCTAACCTCACCACGATTAAACTGCACCCATTCTTGTCTGCATGCCACTTCCAAAACATTTACGGCAGGCTTCCAAGATGCTTTACTCATATTGAACATTATTAATAGGGATGTTCTCAGCAAAGATCCATCAATGGAGTTGTGTTCACTGTTAATATAAAAAGATGATCTAAAGACCTGGGGCTGTGCATTTTGTATTTCTCAGGCTATTAGACCAGCACTTGCCAAATAACTTCATTAAAAAAACAACTCAAAGCATTTCAAGCTTATAGTTGCAAGACAAATGACATAAGAGAAGCAAACCAGTGACGACCCAAGTCTTCAGACAACTTATACTCCTTCCCACCGCTCAGAAAGGTGAGCTACTTGTTCTCCTTCAGCAAGGCCACACAGACACCAGTACCATGAATGGATGCGAATGCATGTAGTCCCCGAATCACCAGGCATTAGTCATTTAGCTGCAGGCAGATGTCTGATCTTTCATGTGCTTGCCTTCTGATCCACAGCAGCTTCAGGGAAGCTGCGTGCCATGCTGGGACTGCCTCTTCAAGGAGGAGCTAATGGATGTTCCCTGTGCCATTTCCTAGAGATGGGACTAAGATCCCCACCAGTTTGCATGGATTGACTCTGCAGTTGTAAAACACCTAACTTGGAGGAAAACACAGTGATGGAGACAGGCAGAAGGCCAGAGACCTCTTGACTGAATAGCAGGCATGACTGAACATGGACACAGGTGTGTGGAAGCAGCAATCCTGAAGGACTGCTTCCCCTGCTTCCAGGTCTAATTGCTTAATATTAAGAAAAGAGATTTAATTTAGCTATCAATTAACCCCTCCTCCCATGTCTTGCAATACCTGGCAAGAGACTTACTAACAGGAATCCCTTGAGGGCACTTATCTTCCAAGACTAACATTCACAGCTATCAAGCAAATCACACTGTCTTACTTGCTACTGTAATTAAAGAGAGTACAACTGCACTTCTATTAAGTGAAGAAGACCCTCATGTGAGATGCTCACTTTAAAGTTTTATGGCAGCTGTAGCTGAGTCAAAGCATGTACTGTGCATTTCAAGGAAGATCACTATACACAAGATGGCAATCACTGTCATCTTGTATACCTAGAATTTATACTAAAGCAGGTATTTTTGCCTGCAGTCATTTTGAAAATGTGTTGCCTGGGAATAGGAGAAATGCATTTTTAGATTAAAAAAACCTGCACATAAAGCAGTTTGATAGTTTTTTGTTGAGCCTTAGGTATTCTCACAGTGCTTTGTTATCAACAGGTGATTTGATGATCCCTGTTCAAGGTCAGCCACTTTGGAATTGCTGTCCCTTGTTCACCTGCATCAAACAAAAGGGTCCCTGAGGAATCACTGGAGCTGCAGGCTGTGGAGCTGCTTCTACTGAAATGAGAAAATTGGTTTCAACAAATTGTCCACAGGCTACATGGGAGAGCTAGCTTCAAGCACCATCTGTTTCCCTTCCTATAGTGCAAAAGAGTCTTCAGCAGCTCTTAGATGGTATCATTGCCACAGTCTCAGAAAAAAAGCTGCATTTTCAGATTCAAATTATGAATTGACGATTTTATGGGCATCTGTAAATTAAGGGATCTTATGTCATCCATTATCTGTATGATCAGTAACAGCTACAGACATGCAGCTGCAGATCTGAATGACCAGTAATAGCTGCGGCGCAGTAACAATTAAGAACTAACATTGCCTGTTCTTGCTTCCTACTACCAAAATCTCTAAATGCTACCCAATAACAGTCTTAATCATTAAGTGTCTCTCATTCTCAAGCTGTCATCCCAAAGGCTATTCAAATCTACAAACAATCTTTTTATCATACATATATATAACATCATACCTCTAATTTACAACACTATATAATGATTTAGAAACACCAGCGTTTGTTTTCATCTTCTATGGGAATAATAGTCTCGCAATAAAGAGGCAACACCCTGATTTTGAGAGCCAGCTCTGGCTTTGACATAGTATGGCTACTCTCAAGACAAACAAGCATGAAAAGAGCAGAAAAATACCTAAGGACACTTGCACGTTTATTGTTAACTCTGCTGCCATACCCTTCTGGAAAAGGATATTGAAAAAAGGAGGAGGAAGCAGGGATTTTTAAATGCTTCATGGAGACTTTAACACACGCAATTTTTTCACCCTGCCTATAATTAGCTTCAGGTTTGGCAGATTTCAATACTGCAGATATGCAGAAAAATACCAGGCTACTTTTGTCACACAGGAGTTATAGTCTAGTTAGACCATGCAAACCGCAGAGAGCAGCAGCAATAAAAACGATATCCTATACTTTTGTAGTTTGTCTTACAAGCTCCCTTCAAAACAGTGTTTCACCTCCTATGAATTAAGGGAAGAGCAGAGAGGTTTCTAATTGCAGAAGTGACCTTCATTTCACAGTTTTGCATAAAACTTTTTTTGAAAGATGCCCTGACTCCTGGCATATTTCAATCTGATGTACTAAAGAAAAACCTCTAAGGAGGCAAACATCTCCCTCTTCACTGGGTTAGAATTTATGATAGAACCTTTCTTCCCAGTTACAACAGTCTGTGTCTGCTTGATGCTGCTCTTATAGACTTCTCTAAAATGACTGCATCCATCATGTGTACATGAGGAAGACAATCCGGATGTGAGTGGAATATCTCCTGTCACCACTTTATCGTTCTGATTAATGAGGTAAGGAAGCAAGCTGCAACAATATCACAATCTTGAAGAGACATTCCTGAACTATTCCATTGTGAAAATAATCAGGCTTTCCCTTTGTTGCCTGAATACCAGCCTGCATTCTAATTTTAAGCAGTGTACCCATCTTATACCTTCATTTTTAGCCTCACTGGTAAGCTTTATTAGGAAAATCTCTCATTGGCATTTGTTTATGTGGTGCCAAGACTGGACACAGCATCACATACAAAAAACCCTCCTTCTAGAAAAGCATATTTCAAATAACCCAAAATAATTATTTTATATTCATGCTATAATGTTCCTGCTCACTAGGTACTACAGAAAGAAAGGTCCCTAATCTCAGCTAGAGAATGATACTCTTAGTGAACAGGAAAAGGGCTGTGCTTATGTTTATCTGCCATGTGGCTTGTCAACTTCAGCCACCCAAATTGTGCAACCTCCTTGCTCATAGCATTACTGATTTATTTAATCTCACTGCTGACAATGGTGTTTTAGGGACAAACTTAGAGATGCTGCTTCAGGAGAACACGTTCTGTCAGATGGCTGACTGTAGATGAGCTAGGTGCCACAAGTTTGAACTCTAAAGAGAAATAAGCACAGTGATGAAGAGCTTTAAAAAAAAAAAAAAACCAACAGAAAAAAACCCCAAACACACTACAAATGTCCCCTCCCCCACAGAAAAAAAAAAGGGGGAAAAAAAAGGCAAACAAGAAAAAAAGCACAAAAAGATAGATCCTAAGGACAGGGAAATTGTGTGAAGACAACAATTCTCACTCCACTGTGTCTCCAGTGGTCATTTAACTGCTTCATTTTCAGAATACAGCTAACAGTACTTAATTGGACTGTTGAACAGGACACACTTAGTAGAGTAAAAATTAGAAAAACATCACATCAGAAAGCACTGTGAAATTTGTAGCAGCTAACAATATGCAAAATGAACTGAGCAGCTCACCAGTTTAGAATCTGCAAGTCACACAGTATCTTAATTTAGAGCTCTGGTATATCAGATGAGCTCTTTGTGAAAAAAAAAGGAAAGGACAAGAAAATCCACATTTTTTACTTGTAAACCAGCAAAGACAAAACCAGCTCAATTTCACATACGCAGCAGTGCTAGAAGAAAGCAGCACTGGGTGAGAATGAGGAGTGATGTGGAGAGTAAGAGAGAAATGTTTACATTCCTTTTCATTCTGTCACTTGGCCGAAGGAAAACAAAGAAGCCTTTGTTAAAAAGAAATTCTTCCTTGCAACTGAACACCTTTCAGAAATTTGTTGTGGTATGATACCATCTGGATTACAGTACAAAGCCCAGAGGAGGTCAGGTATCATTGAAGAACATTTCTCTCTGTATTCAGCTGTGTAGAAACCACACCTAGAATGTTATATTCAAATTAGTGATGGACATTTCCAGACCAAGAAGATGTTCATAAACCACTGGAAAAGAATGTACAGTGCAGGTGAAATAAAAAAAAATTAAATGGCTGGAGAGTTAAAAAGCACAGGGAAAGCAGAACAAAAATACCCAAATACACTGACAGAACAAGCTCTCATTTGGAGAAGGTTTACTCAGGTGACAAACCAACACCCTTCAACTCCTAATCTCAAGTGAGTATTCAAATCTATTTCCTCTTGAGGGCTGTAATGTCCAAACTACTGGCTACAAAATGTTTCTCTATAGATCTGACCTTGAGAGACAATAAAAATTTCTGATTGAATCTCTGAGCTTCAAGGGTGCGTGGCAAGACTTAGTATCAGTTCTACACATGAACATGGTGATCCTGTTGTACTCCAAATTGGGTGAAGTGTTGACAAATAAGGTGCAAGATATTTATGAAAGAAGATATTTTTTCAATCACAGAGATGCCTGCTTTAGGAAAAAGCAGAGAAAATTACAAGCATGTCTTGCACAGGGGTAGACAAATAACTAGAGTGTCCCTGTCTCCAAGAGGTATGAAATGAGGGAGGAAGAGGAAATGAGTGCTTTCAGTTTTCTGCTCAGGAACTCTGTTACTCCTTCTGCTAGCATAGAATCAGTGCCAACACAGAGAAGGCAGGTGCATGGAGACAAACAAGAAATGCCCAAAAGCAGAAATGGATCAAGTGCAGAGGTACCTTTCCTGACAGGAGAGAAAACATGGAAGCACTGCAGGACCACACAACTAAAGAAAGTTTGATCTGCAGAGGCAGGATTAAGGTGGATGTTTGAAGATGATGATGTAAAATAAACTCCAGAAGGAAAACCCAGTCTCCCTGTCCAGCAGGTTTCTCCAGACAGCAACATTTGACTTTCAAAGTCAGGGAGACTATTATCTTGGGCAATAAGGCAGATTGTTAACCCATGTAAAAAGCTATTTTTTTAACAGTAGCTATAAAAAAAACCAACAAACCCAAAACCAAAAACACAAAAAAAACCACACCACCAAACCCCAAACAAAAAAAACACTCAAATTGATTACCTCAGAGAAAAGGAAAGAAAGTAAAACTTACAAGTGCATCGTTACCTTTCAGAAAAAGGGCTAAATGAAAGACTGGGAAAAAAAGGGATAATGTGAGACAGAAGGCAGCAAGGATGTTTGGAATGAACTACAAAAGCAAAGACCAACCTAACATAAGCAAAAGCAAGTAGAGCAAAGGGAAAAAAGGAATTCCAGCTCCCTAAATATTCATTAGCTTATTTCCCTAACAGTTCCATCCTAAGTTGAAGCCATTACTTTCACAGGCTGACCTAGAAGCAGAGACTGAGAAGAAAATGGTAAAGGATTGAGAGACACATAAATCTTTAAAAGGGAACATCACCTTGAACTCTGATCTTAGAATTTCACAAACAGTAGGTCCCAAAAATGAGACACTAGTAACCTCTGCCTAAACAAGAATTAAAACGCAACACCTCCCTCACCCCTCACCTTCCTGAAAGTCTTCTGTATTTGCATGAATTGCAGCCTACCACCGATTTGGTAGAACTGTTCCATAGAGGATGTCTCAGACAAGCTAAGCAATATACCTCACAAACCCTCAGTAGTATTAAAAGATTGTTCCTTAGATGAATCTCCTCCATTTCTACATGTAAATGATAAAGGTTTAGCTAGGAATAGAACTGCAATATTAAAAAGAAATTTGGAGCTTCTACCATGAAGCAGCATTTATAGTTTATCCAGATTCAGAAGCACAGAACAGACCTCTGGCAGCACTCATTGACATTGGGAGATGGACTTTAAAATGGATTATCAGAAGAGCAAGAGTGTATACTGCTTCTTTGGTGATAGATGTTGACAGCTGAGGGAGTAGAGTCTTGCTAAGCTACATCAAGTTGAAATGACAGTAAAGACCCACACTCTCTTTTCCGAAGGGAATGCTGCTAATGTTATTTAACACTGAAAGGAGATGTATGCTGCCTTGAAAGGTACGGCAGAACAGTACAGAGGAATTACTTAAAGTATCGTTGTGTCCAGGGTGGACATTTTTGTTGCTTTTCACCACCTGGAATCTGTCAGAAATGCAAGTCAAAAATGCACAAAACTGAGGTGAGACACTGAGACATGAATGGTTCTTGCTGAGACAAACACAAGTAGAAGAAACTGCCTCTGCAATGTTATTAAAAACATCAGAGGGTATTCAAACCTCTCATACTGCAAGGCAATGTCTGCCTACTAAAGAATAAACTCATCTGGGCTGGTGGACTGAGCACACAGGCACGCATGATTTTCTCATGTCAGCTGCTGTAACTTTAATTTGTTAAATCACACACTGGAAGACGCAATTCAAGTTTAGTGCACGGGGAAGAACAGATGCTACTGCTGCTGGTCTGAGCAATGGAGCATGGAAAGCCAAGCTTCTGCAGTTTTTGAAAGCACCTTAGCACCAGCCAGAAGAGTCCACAGCCCAAGCCTCAGCCCATCAATCTTGCCAAATTGCAAGCTGCAAATGCTTATCATTCCAGGAGAGCAGGATAAGGCAACTTGCTCCTGCCTGCCAGCATAAATATATACATTTTAATCTGTCCTGTCAGCCAGTGTCAGAAGCTATAGAATGCTATTCTTTAATTATCTGCTCAGGCTGCTGTTCTCTCGTTTTAATGAAATATTTTGGTGCTGCTCCGGCAGCACAAACAACTGTTAACAAAAGGCTCCTCACCAAACAGCCTTGCCAGATGACTGGGGAAGGCCTGCACACAATATTAAAACAATCTGAAGAGGCTGAGCACTGGAACACCAGAGAAGCAAAACTGTCTTTTGCTCTTTCATCTCCTTTTTCCACTTGCTATCTAAATCTTTTTTCCTACTACAGTCAACTAACAATCTTCTATGCAGTTTTCTTTTTAGATTTGTTATTATTTTTACCACTTCTCCCACATATTACTGTGCCTCTCCTTCCCTGTCTTGAAACTTCCCAAGTTTTAGTTCATAACATTTTGATGTTATTAAGAAAGAAGATTATCAGAACATCTTAATTGGAGTGTTCCCTCTGCTAACATGACATTCAAACCAGCACTTCACTCATTTTATTGAAAGCAGGGTCAGAATGAACTCTTAAGAACAATGCTTGCAAGTTGATGGCATTTCAGCTCCAGTGCTAAGCATTAAATATTTATGCCTTATATTTTGGAATTGAGACATTAATTATAAAATAATGTGTAAAATTAAATACACTAAATGCTATTTTGGCATTACACTGATAATTTGAAATTTTCAGAATGTAATGGCTTTATAACTAGACTTCACTGTTCCTTTGAAGAAGAGCCTTGAAAAATACAGGGAAAAAGGCAGAGAATTTATCTTGTACTTCCTTTTAGTATGTTTCAAAATTGAAAAGTTATGGTTATTAGTATATGAATATTGTAAAGAATTTAATCTGTAAGAAATAAGTATTTTTTATAAGCAGAAGTGTATTGTATTACTTAGAAAAGACAACCTCAATTTACTTGTTCATCAATGACACATCCATCATCAATTATAATGCTTTATTTTGGCATTTTCCTCCCGTTTTATCATTCTGCTAATGCCTGCTCAGTCAGCTTAAACAACAGTTTTAGAAGTGGTTATTGAAATACACCTCTCCTTGCACGTAAGTATTTGTACTTCTTTTCATTTAGAACTAAGCTTATCACTCCAAATTACCCACACAACCTACAAAGTCAATGATGGGGCTGTATTAGCAAGTGATAATTGAGGTGCTTAGGGAAATCAGAGAGGCAGCAAGGGCAGAAAACCGAAGGTCTTTGAGTGACTTAACAGGTGAAATGTTTGGATGCTACCAGTGATCGTTTTACAGAGAAGCTGGCTAGGGCAGGAGCATGTGCAACTACTAAGCTGCTACCAAGTAGACACTTGGTGCAAGACCTTGCTGTAGGAGTTGCTCTTTCGCAGATTCAACTTCTCTTCAGGAGAAATGCTTGTTAAAATAATCCAGCACAACTGTGTCAACCCTCAGAAAGTTGAAAAGCTATGAAAAAAAGGGAAGCTCTTTTAACAATAAGGCATAGCTTTTAACAATAAGTGGTAGATAAGAGAATGAAGTCCTTACACAGCATTGAGAGTACTAAGAGGCAATACTGGAAACACCATGGTAATAAGTATCTTTTGTTAGGCAGAGTTTGACAAAGTGAAAAACAAGTGTGACTAAGAGCAAACTAAAAGAGATTACTAGAAACTAAACTAGGCGCCATTCAAAAAGCTGAATAGACAAGTTGAAGAGAATCACAAGGACCATAGAGTCCAGCAGAAAGCAAAAATTCCATTAGATAGGAAAAAAAATTGGCAAAAACAGTTTAAGCAGTGCCTACTGAAAGGAATTCAAACCAGCCATAGAGCCTTCTTCCAACTGACCAGGAGCGCAAAACCCACCAGACAGCCCAGTGGGAGCTCCTTCTGGGCAGAAGTCACTGTGGCAGAACTAAATGAACCCTTTGCATAGTACGTATCTTAGAAGCAGCAAGTAGTTCTCATACCAGGACCCCAGCAAATAAGCATCTGAGCATTTGGGAACACAGTGGGGCTCGGCAAAGAATCTGTCTGAAACTAAATTAAGCATAGAAGAGGTAATGATAGCCATAATAAAAACGAACACCAACAAATTGCCAAGACAGGACTGCATTTACCCAAGATAGCACTGGAGAATGAAATAGGTGAATTGCTAGTGGTATGTGACCTTCACTGAAGATTATCTTGGTACATGAAGATGTGAAAGCTGCAAACCAATAATTAAAATTTGTTTTGGGGCATTACAGGCCTGTAATCCTGAAGTCTGTACCCGGAGAAATACTGTGTAACAACAGCTACAATCAATGGACATCTAGCTAAACATGATCTGCTTTAGTGTTGAGGAAAGTTTAGCTGTAAATCTCCCAAGAGTTTTCTGAAACAGTCAACAAGCTCAGGCATAAGAGTAATTCAACTGATATGGTTTGCATGGGTACTCAGCAGGTTTTTAACTGCAACCCCACCAACGTTTTTAAGGAAGATGATGATAGGTCCTGAGATAGTTGCCTGACAGCGTGGAGAGATGGGAAATGGTGCACAACTAAATGATGGGTCTAACAACCCAGAAATGCCACAAAGTACTCTAATATCACATTCAGAAGTGAAAAGCAACAAGCAGAATGGTTTACTTCTCAGTACCTCTCACACTCACATGCAGAGATTTCAAGAGGGCAATGATACTAAGGCTAAAAATGGCAGCTACAGCATTCACTATTGTCAACCATATCTGCTTTGGTGCATTAGACTCGATCTCTGGAAATCCCTTCCAACTCCTAACAATGTGTGATGCTTTGATATGCAGATATTGAATGTGTGTACTCGATAGATTGAGCTACCACATTTCAACTCAACCATAACCTCAGAAAGCTGTAAAGGAAAGGACTCTACTCTTGAAATCACAGTGGAAGGAACAGTACTCAACTTTGTGTTGCAGTAAGCTGACAGAGCCAAGTGCAGACCACAGCATTTAGTTAATGTGCATAAAATACTGAATCACAGCTCTGCCCAAATCTGCCAGTTTGACTTGTTTTCTCTTGGAATTAGATGGATAATAGGGTAATGCAAGAAGCATCCCTTCCTGACACACCCCTTGTGAAGCATCAAGGAGAAATAGATATAAAAGAAGTGTTCCACGCCTTTGATACATTTTAAGGCTTCCTGAAGAGCACAGATTAAGACTTAATAAACTAGATTCCAGGATTGTTATAGAACCATACAGAGAGAATGACTACAGAATAGCAACCTTACTCCAGTTCAGGTGCACAATTCCTATTTGTGGACATGATGGACTACATTTCAAACAATTCCTGAAGAAAATGAAAACAGGTGAAGTGATCTCACTGGAACTTTTGGGGAAAATATTTAAGATCTCATAACAGAAACTTAAGTGCAGGTAGATCTGTTTCACATTTTATTAAAAAAGTAGCATCTTTGGCATGCTCAGAGGAGACTGAGGGGTGACTTCATAAATGTTTATAAATATGTCAAGGGTGAGTGCTAAGAGGATGGAGTCAGGCTCTTCTCAGTGATGCCCAATGACAGGACCAGGTGTGGAAGTTGAGGCACAGGAAGTTCCATGTAAACGTGAAGAAAAACTTTTTCACTGTGAGGGCAACAGAATGATGGAACAGGCTGCCCAGGGGAGTTGTGTATCTATCTAGAGATACTCAAGACCCTTCTGGATGCGTTCCTGTGTGATCTGGTATAAGGGATCCTGCTCTGGCAGGATCTGGGGTTGGACCTTTCGAGACCCCCTTCCAGTCCATAACATTCTGTGACAGAAATTAAGCCAAGTCATCTATAGTGTACAAAGTCAGGGGAGTGATTCTTGCGTCATCCACTTCGACCATGCATAGCTGATGGACAAGATGAGATCAAACAGCATAAGAGCACAATTTGTAACTATTTCTGACATCCATGAATCCAGGGAACTGTATTTTTAAACAAGTGAAACGGTGTTGTAAAGGCAAAGTACAGGTGCGACCATTTAAAAATGTTCTTTTTACGTGTGTACTGCACTGGACACTTCTGCCCCCAGCACATCACAAACATTACAGCATTTCTTTGTAACCTTTTTTATAATGTTGGAAATGTCACCTTTCTCTCAGTGCTTTACTACCTAAATCTAAGAAGGACCCTTAATTTTGAATACAGTCTTTGATTTAAAACATTTAACTCAATCACGGAAAAGTACAGCCGTAGGTGAAGAGAGCACAAGAACGTTTGCATCTGATTTACAGTACTTCGTTTCACCACTGAGGCACATATTCACCAAGGAAAGAGTTGCTTAGAAGCAACTCACTCCCTCAGTCCCCCTGATTACAGCAAAAACAGGGATAGACTCAAAGGTGGTGAAGCCCTTCATCCAAATAAAAGTTTGGAGTATGGACCATACAAATATGCTATTGTGCAGGACCAAGGTATCACAGCATAACAGAGGTTGGAATTGACTTCCACAGAAAGTCATAGCTCAACCGTCACCTCCCCTTTTCCACCCACTTTACACAGGTACTGAGAATGACTTCCTATACAAGGCAGAATAATAGCATATACTGGTCAGTTGCCCTGAGGCAGATGGCATCCGATGACTAGTTCTTTCATACCCAATACCGGTCACCAGTGAGGCTGTAGAAGAAGCAACAACAATTGTAGCACTTGCAGAACACAGTAGCCATTGAATGGATCTTAAATCCCCAAATTGTAAAGCAATGATTTTTTTTAATGAGAAATAGATGTGCTCTCCCTCCTCCTTCAAACCCCAGAAAAATCAGCTTGCAGAAATAGGGGAGTGGTGGTTCATATCTTCCTCTAGGCAAGCACATTGCCCAGCTACATCTTTGAGATGCACACACAGAGGTTTGTTCTAGAAATTTATGTTGTGTATACTTCTAGGTTCATGTGTTAATTGCTTTCATTTTTATTACTGCCGTAAAAAAACCCAAACAACCCAACACACAATTGTAAAGGTTTGCAGTGTCGCTAGCACACTATTTCTTCACAAGTCTTTCAATACGTGGCATTTTTCTTCAACCCCCAGCTCCTAGAGCCAAGATGATTACAAGAGAATCTAAACCTCTGCTCAAGTCTGTAGGTTTAATAACTGTAAAGAAAAAGCCTGTGAAAACATGGATCGATTGTTCCATACAGACTCAGAAAGTGGAAGGCATACCAATTTTCTTTTCAACTGCAGAATTTTTCATTAAAATGGTTGAGAACAACCAGAATTCTGGAACAGGGGCTGGAAAATCCACTTACCAGCAGCAAATTGGAGACTTGCTGGTAAGTCATAACTCACCTGATCTTGTTAGAATTCAATTTCTATTTATCAGCCCTTTGTTTACAGGCTGATCTTTCAATATAAAGAAATAAACAGAGGAAGCAAGAGAAGGAATTTGCAACCCCATCTAACAGACTGCTACTTGGTGTCATAGATATCCCATAGCAGGAGTTGAGAGGCACTCTGTCCTCTCCACAAAACACACACATGCAAGACCTTGTGCAGTGGTTGCTTCAGTGAACTACAAATCATCTCACACTTGGATTTCTTACATCTGGACCCAGCATCCATGCACAGGAAGAATGAATGTCTGTATGGTAGGAAGGAGAGGGCTGAAGAAACAGCCTCAGTCAAACCCAAGAGACAAGTACATCTACTATGATCAAAAGCTCTACTATGAGCAAAAGCCTGCTACTGGCAGTCTGGATCCAGGGCTGTGTGCATCTGGTTTGGGAAGACATAAACCCAAGTATTAAGGACTGGTACTCATTGCTGTTAAGGACTGAAAGCTGGGAACAAAGGGGACCTAGGAGCCAGAAAACTACAGGGAAATAAAATTAAATAGGACTGCAGGCATACTACAAATAGCCTTTAAAGAAGTAATTGCCTTTTTTTTTTCCATGGGATCACTGTTTCATCCACAATGTTGGATGATCTGACACTGGAGAAAAAAAATGGAGGTGCAATGTTTGCAGGCTCCTTGGTTGGAGAAATTTTTACATTTTTTTCTAATGAGCAAGACAGAGAGGGAAGGTACAGGAAGGAAAATAATGTAGCTGTGGAGGAATTGCATCCTGTGCTGATTTCTGGTATTAATTTCTGCCTCACACTGAGCAAATACTTGAGATCAGGCTATTCACAGGTGATGCCATGGTATTCTCTGTTTTTCACATGGTTCATAAGAAAAAAACCCACAAACTAACACAGTTGCAACAGAACAATGGAAGCCACACTTTCAAAATATGAAGGCTCCACTTTACAGAAAAAATAATTGTTCTGTGTTTCAAAGAGCCCCAAAATCTCAGATATCTGTGCTGCTTTGAAAGAGACAAATATTGAAAGAAGGAGCAAAAAAACCCCTCTTTTCAGTAACTTCTGGTAACAGAGGTGGGGTTCCCTTATACAAAGAGATTTTATTCAACCACTACTCAAGTATTTTAATGCCAGCATGATCTGAGCATGTGTAATGTAGTACAGGAGCAGCATATTATGTACCAGCAAAAATCCAACTTCAAAACAAATATCCAAACTCCCACTGCTAATAGGTACCACATCACCTGGATGCAGTCCACTTTGAAACCTTTCAAGAAGTGATGTGGGAAATGTGCCTTTTAGAGGAAAGTTCTCAGCTGAAATGCTAAAACCAGTGCTTCCTTATTAGGCAGATAATTCTGTATTTAAAAAATGGAAGCAACATCAATTTATTCCTGAAATACCTTTCAAGCATCCACAGCAGCTTTCCAAAGGAAATGTGAGGGCTAAGAAATGGTTTCAACTCAGCCTACAACCAGGATCCATTCATTTTAAGCCTGTCTCTTGCCACTAACTACTGGACTAGGTAAGCTGTGACTGTTGTAACAATTCATAAATCCAGCTTCCATGACAAAATACAGCTTTACCTTCCAATAGCAGATACAAACCTGCTTTAAAACACTCAAAAACCTTTTTGAAAATTGTGTTTGGTTTGGCTGAGATGGAGTTAGTTCTCCCCATTGCATCTTTCATAGTGCTCTGTTTCATAGTGGAAGGGTGTTGATAATGCACCAGTGTTTGGGCTACTGCTGAGCAGTGCTCACACAGCACTGAGGCTGTGCTTTCCCAACATTTCCTCCTCAACTGAGGTGTAGGGAAGATCTTGGGAGGGGACACAGGCAGTTCAGCTGACTCAAAACTGAGGAAGAGGTATTCCACACCATATGATGTCAGCTCAGATATAAAAGCCAATGGAGAGAAGGAAGTGTGAGGGCATTTATAAATGGCGTTTGTCCTGTGGAGCAACCACTACACATATTGAAGCCCTGCTTCCTGGGGAGCAGTCAGATGTTGTCTGCTGATAGGAAGCAGAGGACAAAATTTTTGTTTGCATTGTTTACCTTTGCTTTTGCCTTAAAAACTGGTTCTATCTTGGCCCACAGGCCTCTTGTTATATATTTTCCCTCCCCCAGTCCATCTAAGGAGAGTGATAGAGTGGCTTGGTGAGCATGTGGCCCTAGCCAGGGCCAAACCACAAAAATTCATCCACAATTGTGTCTTAAGAAGGACACTCAAGTGGTACAAGGTATTAGAGGGAAAGTAACAAGGGCCTTAAAGCAATGCTGGAACTGAAATATCTTTACATAGGTAAAACACTTAAACAGGTAGCTTGGCTTTTTAACAGTGCAGAAGTTCAGTACCTTCTGTTAACTTCAATACTTAGCATTCTTCTAGAAGTCATTAACTCTACAGATCACATAAGGACCAAACAGTTAACAAGATCTCAGAGGCTGGACACAATGAAACTTCAGACCCCATGCCCCATATACTTCATGCTCCATATACTGTGTTTTTGTTTCAGTTTTGACAGAGCAAATACCTTATGAAGCAATCTAAGCAGAAGTGATGTTACACACAACACTGCATTCCAACAGCTCCAAGTTTTTAGTGTCCTATGGTGTAGACCTCTATAAACAGTGATAGTTATCAGCACCAGCTGTAACAGTTTTAGCAGCATGGACTCTTGTCCAGTAGGAATTGGACTCTGGCTATTGATACTTTTCAAAAAGGCTGCAAGTACCATACAGAATGCAGTGTCATTGCTATTTCCAATCTGAGCTGGTTCCAAACCAGCAAGCTACTGGTGGAGTTTTCTACCCCTTTTATCCATTCCATGAAGCACAACCTCACATCAGATGTGGTGCTTGGGAAATCCATGAACTCATGATGTTAGTGTGCCTGGGAAACAGAAAAGATCCCCAGGAAAAACTAAACAAAAAGGAAGACACACAACCTTCCCTCCAAACAACAACAAAAGGTGAACTGCATACAGCAATGAAATAAGCAATATTAACAACAACATGATTATTCTGCTGTTTAGTCAGAGTGCAATGCATGTTAGATAAATTCAGGAAAGTCATACTCCAAAGCATGAAAAAAGCACTAACAACACTTGCTATACAGCAAAAAAATGATCATCCATTCAGTACTGGGGTCTCAGTTTAACATCCTCCTCTACAAAGCTAAATGTTTGTCTTCTCATAATAGTGTTGGATGTCTCAGAAACATACAAATCCAAAGAACACAAACTGGAGAAGTGCATGCAGAGGAGTTTGCGGCTGTGTCTGTACTGCAGAGCAGAAACGAAGCTTGAGGATCTCATGCCACTCTGCAGAGTCTGCACTTCCTGGCCCTGACAGATGCATTAAGTCTGTGGTCTTAAACTGGTTTAAGTCTGAAGCTTGAAAACTCAAGGAATCTGCAAAAAAAAGCTACAAAATCATTAAGAGATTCCAAAACCAACTTACAAAATGGATAAATTCTCAGCTACACCAGCAGAGACTTTCATCTACAAGAATGATGTGCTGCATAGACTGAAAAGTTCACTTAATTTGCAGCACAGCTTAGAATGATTAAGCCTCAAATTATGTTGTGCCAGTACAGGATCTGGAAATTTTGCCTCACAAATTAAATAACTAACAGTTACATAGCACACTTGCTACAATTACTTCACCTTAAACACTCTGCACATAAATGGTGGGGAGGAAAAAAAAAAAAAGGAAGGAAAAAAATATATATGGTAGGTATCATTAATAAAAGCAACTAATCTCAATGGCAAGCCACCTTCAGAGTTTTAATAACCAGGGCATTTACCAACAACTGACCACAGGAACAAATTATCAAGGTGTCCACACTGATGAGCTTTTAACTGCAATATGTATTCTGAGCTATGGGCATGATTTTTCATAGTAATTTAGAAGCTGCAATACAACATAAATATCTTCTGGTAGCTTAATATGAATTTAAAAAAAATATTTAAAAGCTTAAAAAAAAATAATCTAAATGCTGCATATTGAAGAGAACATATCTGCAAGGGCTTGTTCCTCTCCTTATTGACAGAAATCATAACTCTGACTTTGGCCTTAAATCCAGAGTGATGGGAACTCAATTACCCAGTAGCGCTCAGTTGTATACCATTAGCTTAATTGTATCATGACTGTACAGTGTTAATACCTAAATACAATCTCAGTTGAACAGTAGTCCTAAAAAACCCCACAACACAAAATACAAAATAACAGAACTATGGCCAATGTGTTTAATATTAAAATATGGGGAGTATTGTTCTGACACAGCTGAACTAAATAAACCTCCTGTTCATTTCCCTGTCCTCAGATCATAAAACTAATTGTTTGAAAGTCTATGAATCTTCCAGATTTTTAAATCAGTGCTAAGCATAAACAACCTAAAACCAGGCTATGTTTACTTTCACACAGTAGACATAGGCATCACAAAAAATGAGAAAACATTTTGAAATGCTTGTTAAAAATAAGAATGTTTTCACAATGGGGCAACTTTACTTTTTATTTTTAATCAGCAACAGCATGTTTCTTAATGAAAAGGCAGCATAACCTGGGCTGGTTTTGTTGATTCAGTGGAACTGGGCTGTTCCACGACAGCTCTAGAATGGGCAGAGATTTATAATTTATGCTATGCTCCAACCACACTCCAGTAAAACTGAAGAAAATTATAAAGGAAAGCACTGCCATGATTTTCTATTCCAAAGCAAGACAGTAAGATGCACTGCTACATGGGAGAGATGTAGAGTAAGAAAATTCTGGTAAAGAGTGAAAAACAAAAACCAAACCAAAAAACTCCCAACATTTGTAAACCGAACAGTCTAGACAGAGCATCATCTTGATGTCGAAAGCATCAAAAAATTATAGGATCTGCTTCTCACTCCGTATGTTCTTCCCTCCTCCAGTTTCACCCCGATACTTAATTTAACTCATTCAAACAGCCCTGCCAGAGAAAGTCAAAACAATGATATCAAATTTAAGAAAATGCAGAAGGTGTTAAGAATATCAATACAGTGCCAGTCTACATGGCAGGGCACTAGGAGCTAAGCTGAATACCAACCGCCTCACCCAGGTGACACTCAAATACAAATAACTTTCCTCCTTTAGTTATTTTATTCATCTGCAACAGTACATTTTGGTTTTCTTATAAGGAAGTCTTAAGATTTCACTTCACATGTACACTAGGGTCTGACATTTAAAAGAGACATACACAAAACCCACGTCCGCTGATGTGTCACAACTGCCAGCATCAAGTACGACAGCATTTCATTTTATGGTGAAAAGGCATCACAGGTTTTCCCCTCTGTGCACTCTCTCGGTATATACATCTGTGCTTCCCAATATGGAAAAATTTGCCTTTCTTCAATAACAGAAATATAAAGCAGGTATTAACTTACCTTACGTCCATCACTTGCATGGCAGTTCACATTTAAAGGAGTCAATAAAGCCATCAGTTTTTCTTCATTACCGCTCCTGTAAATGCAGAGTAGAGGATTATGGAAAGGGGGAAGCAACAGAGCCTCTCTGCAAAACATTTGCTAAGGAGCTGGATATCAATGTGTAGAATAATAAAATTTGTACTCTGCCAGGTACAATGTCAGCTGGCTAAAGGATCTTCAGAACGTTTCAAAACCAAGGATAAATACAGAAAATCATATTAAATTTGCAGTTAAGTGCATTACAAGAGATCAGACAAAAACACATCTTGATTTCTCTCCTTCGCCTCATCTAGTATTTCCCTAATTTTGCAGATCCTCTGAAAGTCATTTGCTGAATTAAATGTTCTGAATTAAATAACGTTTTGTCGCGTAAGGCCCGTAACATCTGAAACAGCTGCATGCCATTATGCTGAAATTTTTTAGAAAGGTTAGCTTCCATGTAAAATTGTCTCGTGCTGCCAGAAAAAATGGATTAAAGCACCTTTGGAACATATGACTGAACTTTACACCTTTTGTGTATATAGGCTTCCTTATGCTCTGTTCTGAAAAAAAGCCTATTTTTAAAATATAGCCTAAGGCAGCAGTAAACACCAAAAGAAAAATTCGAGTATTTAAATTGCCCCCTAAAAAGAACAGTCACAAAACGATGAAGAGGATTTCAGCAGCTTAAAGCAAAAACTCAATATTAACCTTATAACCACCATAGTGGGGGATTTCAATTACATAAACAGGCTTTTCCATTTCTACCAGACTCTAAAGTCCAGAAGGATTTATGCTAATGAAGATGTTTGCTTGCATCATTTCATGGAAAAGCAATGACAAAACATTACTGTTTTAAATATCCCTTTTCCTCTCCTGCTTCCACCCCCAAAATATGCTTTATATTCTAAGCAGCACTCACCTAGCAGCTTCCAGGAGTTCGTCCTTCTTGTATTCACCTAAATGATTGCAAAATATCATGCTGTTAGCATTTGGCAGAAGACAGATTAAGAAATGCAGTAGGAAGCAAATACAGAATTAAAACAGAGAAGAGGAGAAAAAAGCCCACACCCCGCTGGGTGATGGAGCTGTGACGTTAGCCAGCTTGTGGAGGCAGCATCACCAGTACCTTGGAGACGGGCAGCAAATTGACGCATCTTCTTGTCCAATCCTCAGATGGAAAGGCTTTCTTCGGACAACCAATGACTGCAAAATCTTGTGTCCAGAAACACAGTCCCGCTGATAACAGCATGTCAGCTGAAGACAATGTCCCCACCCCCTGCCCTATTCAGTATGTCACATTATACTTGGGAAGCATAATAAATTCCGAGACAAAAGCGAGGCAGTGCAGCTTTTTAAATGGTACAAATTACCGATCTCCAAAGCTCTACCTGCCTATTTCAATGGCAGTATTAGACTGCAAGTTCTTCAGAAGAGCACTGACTATTAAAAAATTTCCAAATATTTGAATCAGCCACTTTCCAAGGAAATATGCATGTGAAATAAAAAGCACAGACAAAAGCATGAACTCTGCAAGAGATTTTATGACAAGACTCTGAGATTAGAGATAACCACAAGTAACGTTAAAGCAACATTTACACTTGAAATTCTGAGTTCTAATATACAATTCAGGAAGATTTTTGCATCACAGGAATAAAATTCCATGTGTATACCTTAAAAAGAGTGTAGAACAAGGTGACATGCAGAAGGAAGATGGCATTTTACAAAGCTGAATCATGATGACATTGTGCAATAAAAAATTAGGGAATTTCAATTAACAAATCATAAAAATAGCTTTTTAGCAGCTTTCTGAAGTCACACAGCAGAGGGTAACCCAAGAGCTGGAAGATGCAGGGCTTGAAAAACATACCATATACCACCTGCCAGAGAATTAATGCCTCTAACCACAACACTAATCCAAACAGGAAGATAAAGGTGTCCTGCAAGAAAGAAAAAAACCTTTGTGCTGCCTCCTATATGCATTTGTAATAAGCCTTCATTGAAACTCTCATTACTGGTGAAGAAGGCCATCAGGCCATGGGAAATGCCAGACTGGACTGCAGGTAAACTGGAAGGCTCCTTAAGAAAAAGTATCCCTCAATAAAGAGCTTCTGGAGGCTGTGAGAGGAGGGCTGGAATCCTCACCCATTGCAAAAAGCTTGGTACTCACCCTATCACACCTCCTCCAGTTATCAGCAGAGGGTGACAAGAACCACAACAAAGCCATCCTTCTCCAGGGCCTTAAACAGCCCTGTTTAGTTCAGCATCCTGCCTTCACCCACAGGCATACAGGAAGCAGGCAAGTACATGCAGCCATGCACTTTCCACCCTGCGCCCATGGCTGCAGCTGAGGAATTCTCAAAGGCAGAATGTGCATCTCATCATACTGGCAAATTTTCCTTTCGCATGTGTGTTCAACTGCTTTCTGAAACATATTTAGCTTTGGGAATTCACAACAACCTGCAGCAAGAAGTTCCACCATGCAACTGCCTCTCACATGATGGGTCTCTTAATAGAGCAGTTTTGTATTGCTGAATGTAGCAGCAATTGAGTCCCAGCAACGGAGCAGATGAGTTCAACACAACGGTAAAGAACTGAAATTGGCATTTCAAATACAGGCCATGAAGATTGATTTAGCTTTTGGAAGAATTTACAAATCTGTCTTAATGAAAATCTGATTATGGGACCGGTACAATGATGCAAAGATTTGACCGCCTTTGTCTAGCTACCACCCTCCAACTTCAGAGGGGCTTCCTGTCCACCACTGGCAATTGCCATTGCCTTTTCTAGCTGTGGTACACATTCCTCTTGCTTTTCTTTTAATGAAGATAAAATACTGGGCACAGCTGTGAGTGTTTCAAATCAATGGTGAGTGAAAAGCTTTGGCTGGCATATGAGAAGGGGGGAAAAAAAAAAAAAAAAAAGGAAGAGACAATTTATTACTACTGCATTACTTGTGTAACAATCTCAAACAGCTGGGTTTCCTGCAGGAAAGTTATTCGCCTGTAATATATCAATGCTTTAGGGACCTAATCAGATTAAAAGATCTGCTTGCACATTCTGGTTTGGCAGCACATCTAGGACTCCTAACCAGGCTTCTGAATACTTTTAGGTTAGACAAGTGTACCAACATTTTCCCTTCACGCTCAGTAAGCTGGTATGTCAAAACACAAAAGCCCTTTCCTCAAGTATCTTGAATGGAAAAAACATTACTGACCAACAGACACGGAAGGCTGTGGCTCTTGATTTAGAAAGTATGATTTAGAGAACATGCCTAAGTAAATTGATTACTTTTACTACAAAACTCTTTAAAGAAAAAAAAAGTATTTACAGATACTGTTGAAATTCATACAAACAATTCTTGAAATTCATCACAGCTGTCCCACACTGTGATCATGATTCAGAAAATATCATTGTATAATCAGCTAACTTCATTACTCGCAAAGAGCCAACATTTTGCAAAGCAATATCTAATACTATACCGGCGCTTGCAGCACACCATCAGGTTTGCTAAACAAGGCCAAGTGCTCTCCACAGGACTCTGCTCTCCTGAGTAGAACAGGATGTAGGGGAACCCCTTGGCCATTCAGCAAGCAGGTGGTGGGCTGCCACCGAGCTGAGAAGGTTGGCTGACAGCATTAGGGAGAGCTGGGCAGCACTGCCCGCAAGGACCGGCTGCTGCTGGCACAGGCTGTGCTCCCACCAGAGGGCTCTGCCAACACAGCTAAAGCCGCCTGGCTACAAAGCGTGCAGCACTTGGCCATAGCTACCTAATAAAATATTCATTTGCAAAGCATCTGAAAACAAACCATGCATGCTTGTGGCAGAGGTGAATTCCAAGTTCTGAGATGAAGCATAGGAACACAGACAATCAACCTCACATAATATTTCTGTTCAAAGAATGTCAAACTGTTTGACTTCAATGAAGCTGGTAACATCAGCTCCTTTGGACAGGTTACAATTCATAGTTTTGCAAAAGGGCATCTGCAGAACAAAATCTAAGTAATAGCCTGATTTACTCTTCCAAATCTCTTAGCAGCTGCTAGAGAGATAAAAGCATCCTTCTAAGCACAGTACTAATACAGAGGATTTTTGATAGCAATGTTTTGTATAGCACAGAGCTTGTCTGCCACAGATGTGAAAGTTAACATTGTTAGACCTTGCCACAGAAAACCAAAGGTGAAACACAAAGCCACAAACAAATTTCACCTGTTCACTCTCCAGCCCTTCCACCCTATCCCAGTTCAATCTGTTGTGTGTTTCCTTGCATGTCTGGACAACACATTGCCACACCACCAGACACATTCTGCCACAGTGGGTACATGGGAACTTGCAGGGTGTGCTTCCGTTCTCCATACAAAAGAGTCCAGATTGACAGACCAGAACAGCTGACAGTTCCTCACGTGGTAGCCCACAAGAAGAGTACTGGGCTTGCTCACCTCTGCATGCTGGGTAGCCCAGAGACAGTCAGCCTGGAAATTTCTGGAGGCAAACACAGAAAGAGTGTGAAATGGGAAGCAGAGAGCACTCCACCAAAGAATGGTTGAGGTTGAAGGGAGCTCTGGAGGTCCTCTTGTGTGAAACTCCTGCTCAAGCAGGGCCACCCACAGCAACATGCCCAGGACTGTGTCTAGATAGCCTGTGAATCTCTCCAAGATGGGAACTCGACAATCACTCTGTGCATTCTCTGCCAGTGCTCACTTCCAATGAGTCTGGCTTACTAACTTTCCAGGTGGCTATCTCTTCAGGACCTCCTGTTTCTTTTCTGGCAGCTACAGGCCTACCAGGACTGGAAGTCAGAGGTGAAATCTTACTCTACATATGACTTGGACCAGGTGCAGACTACAGCTTGTTATAGGATGCCGACTCTGACAACATGAACTACCATTTTTGAAAACACACATCCTTTATGAAGATTGACAACGTATCTGTGAACCACCCAGCAGACTGATTTTTTTCAATTAAGTATTCACAATTACACAGCAACACAGTAGACATAGGCTCTCCAGCACAGCGGTAAAGATAGTGTCAGAATTGCCCCTTTTTCCTCATTTAAGCATTTCTGATGCCTTTCCAACCAGGTGCTCTACTAGCACAGGCATATGGCTGCTGTGACAGTGTCCTGGTGCAGCTGGGGAAGCTCAAAACTTGTTTTTCCATCAGGTTCATTATTTACTGTATCTCGGCCTGCAGCCAGTCAAATCGGTCCCTGAGAAGAGCCTGGGCAAGATGGTGCAGAAAGAAGGGAGAGCACATGGAGACTGCATCTGAGTTGGCACTGCTACAAAGAAAGCAATATATGGGCAAGAGTTCAAACACACTTCAGTAAAGACAAACACCATACAATTAAATGAAAATATACCTTTCCTATGAATCTTTAGGACTTCACAGAGCCAAGAGTGAGAGCAGGAGGCTTTCAGTGCTTGTGACAGATTAGTGGGGGTTGTTTGCAGGAGGACAGTGTTGTTTGGGGATTTTTGTTTGTTGTTTTGTGTTTGTTTGTGGGTTTTTGTTGCTGTTGTTTGTTCATTTTTAATACACTATTTTTTCCAGCAAACAAATTTTATTGTCAATGTGGCTGCTGATGGAAGGTTCCAATTCTGCCATTAAAATACTCATCAATTCCTTTCTCCCCATTTAACTTTCTTATAAATAAAGCAACAAGGGCAATTAAAATATGAAGTTAAATCAAAGTATTTTTACTATCCAAAAATCACAAGTTGTAGGAATAATCACCTGATAGCAAAACATTTCAAAACTAAGAGGTATGTTGAAATAGTATCCTTTGGGAAAAGGCATTTATAACTAACTATTAGAAGTATAAGAAACACATGAGAAGGGAGAGGAACAAAAATAATAACTTCAGATTTTATTATGCTACTATACTTTCCACTTGTTTAATGATAATTTCTTTATGTCTCTTGCACTTCTCCATTCAGCTGTTTCTCACAAGTAACTAAGCCAATTTTATAAGCTAATAAAGCTCAACGAGCAACACAGCAAGTTTCTAAGTTTAAGTTTTTGCCACAGATGAAAAACACCAAAGAAAGCCTACTGTATGCAAGGATGACAAAAACACAGCTTGGGAGATAATGTCTTCAAGAACAATTTTCAGACAAGAGGGAACATTATCAAGGAGGAAAGGTTTGGTACCTTGATTCTGCTTCTTATGTTGAAGATGAGTCAGGAACTGTGCAGGTGGATTCAAATTAGTCATTTGCAATAGAAATCTGAAACCTCACCATTAGCTGAGCTATTTTCAGGTGTTTTTAGTGACATGTTTTAAAGGGGAGGTAGAAATTAAAGAAACAAGTAAACACCATTTTGTTTTGTCCTCAGATCTACCAAATCACTGAGCTAGCAACATCCTGCCTCAGCTAATTTTCAGTTTAGGTAGACAGAACTTAAATCTAGAGCATTCCTGATTATCCTTCCAGAAACAGAAAACGGGATCTTTTCTAAGGCCTGGCAGAGAGCAGCTTGTTGGGAAACCTGCTGCTTTGCATAGCATGGATTGGCAAAATCTCTGCTAGGGTCACAAGCGATGGCAGAGGTTCGTGTCGATTAAAAGCGCGTACTGATTCAAAGCACGTATATTACACAAACACAAGTTACAGCAGTTATTAAATGCTGTCTTCATATGTAATTATAAATTGCATGTATCTACAGGTCTTGGTCACTAAGAAGGATTAGGTGGTATAATAAAATTAGTCTTTGTTGCACATACCATTGTAGCACCGTTAAGAGTACATTCGGCACATTATATGCTGCTTCTCTCAAAAGAGCTCTTCTCAGTCATGCTGACCTATTTGTTAAAATATGTTATCAGATTTCTTTCAACCTGCAGTGGCAGGAAGATGAAAAAGTTCCTTTGTCAGAGGGTTTCAAATGTCTTAACTCTTAAATCACAGCTTTGTGTTTGTGTCCTAAGTCAATCACAACAATCAAACAGAGAAACCTTTCTGAATGTGCAGAGAAAGGACAAAACACATCACATTGCAAGACCATAATAAAAAAACAAACCAAACAAAAAAAAAAAAACCAAAAAACCCAAACACCAAAACAACCCACAAGCCAAGAACCCAACAGAGCAACAAAAAAAGTCCTAAACCCACCCATCATGTGACAATCCATATAATCATCTTACCTTCAACAATGCTACAATACCCTAATATTTCTCTGACACAATAAATCTGGCAAATCTTCTAGAACTCATTCCCTTTAGTGTACCTGCACAAGTAGTTTACATTTCTTCACACTGCATATAAAAATACCATGCACCTATCCATTTTTTAGTTCACGGTGTGAAAAATGTATTCTTTTCAATGTGACTGTGCTATTTCAGAATGCTCTACTTGGAGACACACCACCAGTCCGACCTGTCTTGTCTTCAGACTGAGATTGGAAGAGGGAAAAGAATGGCAGGATTACAAGAGACTAGGAAGAAAATCCAAACTTCTGCAGTTCAAAACACAGTGATCTGAGAGATAAGCAGAAGGGGTTGAGGCTCATATTTTCACCGAAGTTCAATACGCTGAGATCTCTTGTGAAATACACATGGAATAGGGAATTTGATTGTTTTTCTTCTCAGAGCTACTGAGCCTTCCCAATCACCTACCCATTCATGCTTAATGTGAAGGCAACATTCCCTTGGGTCCTGCCTTCCATTAATTTCTTGTATTAATTCTAGCTATCAGCAAAACCAAACTTTCACTGCAATTCCTGCTACTCTGGCCATACTCCATATTAATAACTAATAAACTGTGCTTTTCAATTTTCCCAGCAACTACTTCTTGCTTGTTTCTGTAATATGTCTGCATATGTATTTCCTCTTGGGATCTCCAAGAAGTCTCTCCAGAGGAAGACAAAGGACTAAACACTTTGTAAAATACTTGAGTGTCGTAGAATTGGCTAACCAACCAAGCAGTATGACCAGAACTGAGCAGAAGAAATAGGCTGCTTTTGTATTAGTGCACCTTTTTAAAAAGCCAGCTACTTCCTCTGTTCTTCCAAGCAATCTCCTCAAGCAAGGAAATTACATGATCCCCTAGAATATCCTCTAAAGAGATATCACAGAAACACTTGTTTATAATTTACACAAAGCGTGGAAGAAAAAAAAAAAAAACCAAAAAAAAACTAAATATAAAACCCTCAGGAAAGCCATACTGTATAAAAGCCAGCTCCAAAATTATATTCCATCATCTAATCTTTCTGTGAAAAGAACTCCAGAGTGAACATGAGCAGACTCAATTTTGCAATCTCTCTGATTTTCCCATTTTAGATAAAACATGATAGCAAGCTGGGCAGAGTGTCTGAAAATCTATAGCTGGATTTAAAACTGAAGCATTCATTTTCACCAATATAATCTATACTCTTTTAGATACAGCAAACATGACTGATTTTGTACAGGTTTAAAGTAGTGGGGATTCTTCATGTTTGCTAGGAAATTCAGGAGAGACAAAATGTAAACAGGCCAAAGCATTTTTTTTTTTTTTTTTTTTTTTTTTTTAAATCCAAGTTTTTTTACTGGATGCTACAGTCCTTCCCCTGTACATCTGAAGCTACTTCAAGTACCTCAACTTAATCTACAAGCTTGAGAAAACAGAGGCTGTCACTCTGTAAAACTGCATGGATGTTGCCACGCAGCCTGCAGCAGGTATCCTGGAAGGAACTCATCTCCAGTTAAATTACTTCTCTACCTCCTAGACAAAAATTAGGGAAGTCTTCCTACACCTGCTGGGTTACAAAGTGGCAAGGAAAAGGAAGGAACTCCTTTGTAACTGGAGGAAACACAGGGCAAACCTACTGAATGCAGTAATGAAACCACCAGACTGTATTTTGAGAGTTAAAGAAAACAATGCTGCAACATTGTTTTTATTACTAAAAGCAGATACGTCATTAAAGATATAAAAAAAAAAGAGTCAACTTCTTTTTATGCAACACTTAGGCAAAGTACATTTATGTGAACCCTTAACAAAAGGATGTCAAAATAAGGGGGAATAGATTTTGCTGAAATGAACAATTTTGTCACACCAAATTGGAAACTAGTTTGTCAACAGTTCAGTTTAAGTATTTTGAAAACTATTTAACAACAACAAAACAGCAAAATAACTCAACGGCTTTTCCACTTACATTGAAGTTGTACAACTCAATTTTGCCTCGCTGCTGTGGACAAATTTTCCCTCCCTGTGGGCTGGTGTCAGACAGTTAAGTCAAAAGACAGTTAGAAAATTAGGAAAAGCTTGGTACAATTTAGGGGAGAGAGGAAACAGTAGCATGATTGGAAACAGGACATGTGGATTGATATGGAAGACTTGTGCCAGTACCTCAGAGTCAAGCAGCACTGTGTTTTGATTCAGAACATCTTTCCCCTCCCTTAGCCTATCCATCAGCTTTTGATGTAGGAAATACATACTTAAAAGTAATGTTTCCCTTTACTTTGTCTCATTTTTTAACAATGATCTTTAATGCCTTTTCTGAACACACATTTGCACTAGCAGTGATCAGTCACAGGAACTCAGAGCAAGGTCTGCCCGATCTGAGCAGTGATGTTGTCTCAGGCCGAGCTACTTCATGCCATACATGTGACTAGGGGTATGGCTTTAAGAGGAAAGAAAGTTTGGATTTACAGAAAATGTTCTGTGTCAAAGTCTGCAAACTATTATCCTCACTAAAAAAAAAATATTAAAAATCTATCAAAAACCAGCTAGGGGAAAATAAATTTGTTATTTACGTTCAGGCACTTTTTTGCTATTCCTGTCGGAGCAACACACCACAAGATGGGAAAACAGCAATTGTAATAGCTATTGCAGATATACAGGAGGTCTAGCTGTGAAGAATGACGTTATTTACTGACAATGAAAGAATAATGTAATAACAGACTACTTTGGTAGGAAGGGAAACGGAAATGACCACTTCAAAATTAAAACACCACAAAACTTAAAGCATGTTAAGTGCATTGTCCAACTGCCTCTTAAACACTGACTGGCTTGGAGCATCAACAACCTCTTGAGGAAGCCTGTTCCAGTGTCTGACAACCCCTTCAGCAAATAAATGTTTTCTAACGTCCAGTCTGAACTTCCCCAGGGCGGCTTTGAACCATTTCCATGCATCCTATCACCAGATACCAGGGAGAAGAGATCAGCATCTCCCTCTCCATTCTGTTTCACCTCTTGAGGAAGCTGTAGAGAGCAATGATGCTGCTTCTCAGCCTCCTCTTCTCCAAACTAGACAAACACAGACACCTACACTGCTCTTCACAGGTTTACACATGATTTCTAAAACTAGCAAACAAAAAACCCCAACCAACCAATCACAACAAAACCCCCAAAACTGACCCAACAAAACCAAAAATCCACCCACCCAAGCCAAACAAAAAGAAACAGCACAAACAAAACCAACAAAACCCAACAAAACCCCCCCAAACCACACAACCAACCCACACCACCAACCCCTTAACCATAAAAAAAACACCACCAAAAAACAAACACACACGAAACACCCCCAAACAAAACCAAACCAAAACAAACAAAACAAAGCACAAAACACCAAACCCAACAACACCAAACAAACTGACCCAAACGATCACTGCTCTAGATGACATGATTCACTACAAAGACGGGAAGCAGAAAAATCACAAGAACAACAAAAATGACAGAAGGAAAAGAGATACTAAGCTCACTAAAGAGAAGAGCTTTAGTTCACTAGACTGCTGTCACATTTCACCTCCATAGGAGAGGATTTGGTCTTCAATTTTTCATTCATGCAAAGGAAATTTCATCTGATGCAGTACAGGGCTGCCCATTTGAGAGAGACCCTGTATAGAAGATGACTCTACAGAAACTAGTCACCAGTTAACATTCAGCTTGATGCTGTTGCTGCATTAGGTGCTCTTCACTTCTATTGCACTGGAAAACTATATCCTTGAATACGCCAGATGTTCCTTCTTCATTCCAGGCCAGAAAGGAAATACATAAACTGCATGTACCCTCAGCTTGACAGCTCTGCAGGTTTCTCTGCAGACCTGCAGTGCAAGGTAGTTTAATTATGTTCTGCATGAAGCAGTAAAAAAATACTGCTTTCCATTCTCTGTTAATTCCATTAATTCTCACTAAAGACTTTGCTTACCTCAAATAATTCAAAATATAATTGGTCAAAAAGTATTCTTACATTTCTCATTCATCACAACCATTAATTATCTTAAATATCCCCAAGAAAATACATTCAAATGATTCTCTTATCATGCAACAGGACTACCAGCGGCTCCTAAAAAACCTATTTTGCCAATGGCTTTATATCAAAGTTACTCTGAGGTACACTTAATTTTTTTTAGCTTCCAAACAAGTGGTATTTTAACCCCCCATCTGACCCAAAATTAAAGATGACCATGCAAGAGTTAATGTAGGTTGCCTCCACTGTCTCCTAGTTGCATTAGTTTAGCATAAACCAATTCAGCATTACCACTCCTTCCAGAGAGCATAAACCACTGAGGAGAAGTAATACTGTACCTTTGCCACCACCAGCTCATGATTCCTGCTTATATGTTTCTCCTAGAGCCCAGTAGCTGATCAGGACATGGTGAGATCTATTAGTGAGATATCCCGTTCACTGACTCTCCTTTTTTGACATTCTCTGAACATACCTCAGAAGAAAAGAGAAAAGACAAGACATAATAGAACTGGGTCTGTCTTCAGAGACTAGACAATGAAAACTGCAGGGAAGAATACCAAACTCCCAGAGAAAGGACAGCTCTTGCTGGATCATACTGTGCCATTAAAACAGTCCTAGCAGGTATGCCAAGCGTAACATCCTTCACACTACAGTCAAAGTGGTTTTGTGTTTGGATGAAAGACACAAGGCTGAGAAGCAATGGAAAAGGAAAGATTCAAAGGCATGGAATATTAAGTTTGCAGTGTCCCCTTTTCCATTCAACAGCCATGCCAGCAGTCTTGACTCCTGCTGGTGGGCTATCTAGTTATCAAATACAGCAAGACATTAGTGTCTCTTTCTTTTTGACAGGACAGTTTACATATTTCCTATTTTGGCCTAAACAGAAGGATATGCTTAGATATGGAAGGCCTTATTCTTACACATACAGATGGTGCTTCACAAGAAAATTCCCCTCTAAGAATCAGCAGTGTCTTCTGGCAACTTGAAACATTCTTGGAAGTATGGTACTTCCAGCTTTTAGGGAAGGAGGGTCTTTGCAAACAGTGACACTCTTTTCCTTCTCCAAGATGCAAAGGAAAGGTACAGCTATATGGAAAGGTACAGCTGCTTATTCTAAGAAACCACAGTACACTCAGGTTATAAATTATTTTCCCTCGGACTTCCTAGATGTCCAGGAGAAAAATACTCAGCTACCATCTTGCAGTGATGCAGGCAAACAGAAGTGGGTGAATTCCTGAGATGGAGCTAACATTTTCCCCACCAGTGATCAGGAACAGGTTTCTTTGGATAGCTCAACATGATTTCAAGGGGGAAAAAAGATCCATGAAAGGCAAGATTTACTGGGTAATTAGACCAACAATTTCAAGAACACTGCTGAGAGTTCTCATCTAACTCCCTGAGGATGCTGCATCATTGGAAAAAGGAATCACTTAAAATACCTACCTTATAGATTTGTGGGGAATAGCAATGCAAACAGATGTTATTCTCTCCATCCTCAGACAAGTATTGGATTTAATATATGAATACATTGCTGACTTTTTCAATGGTTGTCTTTCCTCTTTCCATCCCTCTAGTTTTATCAGTTTTTCTTTTTCAACATACTGGGGGAGGGGGAATGTCTTTTATCATCTACTGCAAACTGGGAAAGTGATCCACAAAAGATTTTTGCTATGATGGCTAAAAGTCAAATAGAATCTGCACACCGACTTCAAAGGAAGAGTTATTTTTCTGTGTTCCATCAGAGAAAATTAATCCTTCACTTCCAGGGCAAAAGACAAGAGACTAAGCTGCAAAGCCACACACGAAATAGAGTATCAGTGAGAAAACAACATCTCTTTACGGGTCTGCTTTGGCTCGTATTTTTAAAATGCATTACACGAATAAAAATCTAAGTTCCTCTAAAACTGCAAAATGGACACCCAGGTGTTTGGATGGTTCTGCCAACTGGCAGCATTCTCCAGCACCAATTATCTGTTCAATTTCAGCACAGAATTGTCTTGAACAGGTGAGATTTATCCTGTGGGCAAAGGATAGCTGAAACTTTGACTTCCTGCATTCATACCTGCAATAGTCTGCTCATAGAAGGAAGTCCCTCCAGAAGTTTAATTCAGACTGACCACACATTGAAGTAAGACTGTTCCTGACTGCAGTGTTTAACAGTGGCCAATGCAGCCTACACCCTGCCTCACACTTGCAGCAGAGGACTACAGACCTTTCCATTACAGTGGAGCTGGCAGTAGGAGTTCAGGGAGGAGGAGACATGCCAACCCACTTACAACTTTGGGCAGGTCACTGACTGCACAAGATAGTAATAGGAGTCATGGTGCATAATCCCCTAAGAAGAGCAAATTAGAGTAGTAATTGTTGTTATTAGTATTACTACAGTAAATTAGAAAGAATAACATGCCCATCAAGTTATCACTTTTTTAAGAATTAGCAAAATCTAGAAATTAAGAAAAGATTCAAATATAGCCAGTTCTCAGCTATTTACATAGGAGGTTCTCAAGGCTCTGACTTCCTTCACTGATGGTAGCACCACAGCTCCTGAAAGGATAGCGCACATTTTACTGAGTCTAGCTGTCTGCACAAATCTATTCAAAAATTAATAGCCCAATTTTCCTGGATTTGATGCTATCCCATGCTTCTTGTCTCTTAATTCTGCTCTCTCCCATATTACCCACCAAGAAGCAAAAGCAGACTGAATACAGAAACTTGGGGGATTCTGCATAGATTAAGTCATTTGTCATAGGAAGCAGCTGCTTTAGGGCTGGCAGAGGTAAACATGAGGATCCAAGAGATAATGAAAAGTATCAATACACATGATAGGTCTTAATTTTGTCATCTTCACTGGAGTCATACTGACAAGCTACCCTGCCTACAGTCATACTAGGCTTATTCTCCAGAACAGCTGGCAGACTTGTCAGCCACTTGCGTCATCTGTCTTGGCTTACATCAGAAACATAAGCACAGCAAGAGGTGATGATGGCAGTCAGATGGAAGTTGCAAGTAATACTGCAACTCTACTTGTCTGCTACTTCGATAGAGCTATTTCTCTGCCCAAATTGGAAGAATAAACTGAATTCTAAATCTATGCCAAAATATTCTTGCCATTACACAAAGTTCAAACAGACAAGAAAATGACTGTATTCTTAAAAGGCAAGTAAAAAAAGAAGCAACACAACATTAGCAGAGGACAGGAGATGGATCATGATGCTCTACAGCAAATAAATACCAAAGACAATTATGTGCTGAAAATGCCACTAAAGGAGCAGAAAATACAGAAGGTTTTATGTCAAAACACAAGAGAATGCCCTCAAGAAGTGAGAATTATAGTCTTAGGTGACCAAGGGAAAAATATAGGACTAAAGAAAGGAAATGTGCCATTCAAAAAACTGTACCCTACAGACTAGACAACTGTGTCAAAATACATTCCAATGACATTTCAAAATATATGCATGAGAATGCTAAAGCTTCAGTCCTCTTATTGCAATACACTGTGCAGCACAGTACTGGACCATATGCAGCTCCTGTTCAAAGAACAGATACCTGACAAGCCATCTATGAATAGCAGTCTCCAGGGAATATCTTTTGAGTACCTTTCTTTTGATTCGTAAATTATTTTAAAGGATCCTTACATACTGAGACATTTATATTACCAGTCCTATTCCCTGCATCCTCAAAAAAAGCCTCAAAGTATTGCTTGTATTGTTTTCGCAGTAAAATTCCATGCTTGGTTATTTTTTTCCCCCTAACACCTGAAAAATTATGCTTTTCTCTCTGGAATATTACACTTTGCTCTTCGGCCAACAAGGAAGCCATCAATCACTAATCAGTTTTCCAGCTTCATTCACTGATTCTAGACTGGTACCTCACCATCTTAATGCCTCTCTTGAAATACGCTTCATCTGTGAGGTACTACAGACACTTCATTGCTACAGACAACTAGCTGCAATTTATGGATAGAAAAGACAAGCTCCTTCATAGAGAAATAATGTTTTTAAAGTTTTACTCATTTTTGCCTTGAATGCTAGCTGAAGACTGAACATCCTTCTCCACTTGGCAGCACAGGTTTTGCAGCAGCTTTGCCTCAGTTTTTAATCAGGATGGCAATACAGAACATAGATAAAAAGACCACTGAATATGTAGAAATGGAAACTGCACAACACCCAAAAAGGGAGATCAGAGTTGAATGTGCTCCTATCTGTACACCATCCACAAACACTGAAGGAACCAGCATGTAATTTTTATTGAAGGCTTAGCAAGAAACTGTCATAAACTTACCAAGGTGGGTGGCATTGCTAGTTTAGTGCCTCCTTTTAAAGGGAAATTGATTCAAGCAATTTCAGATCCACATGCTTGACCTCAACAGCAAATACAGGTCAAAATCAATTCTCAAAGAAAGATGACACACACAATATGTGACAGCATCAGAAAGGTAAATTACCCCAAATGAATCTTTGATGCAATTACTTATGGTTAGAAGGAAAACACAAGGCAAAAAAACAAACCCCACACCAAATAAAATCCCAAGAAAACCTTACCCACAGATACATCAGACATCATTAGCTCAGATAGGCATTAGTACAGGTATTGTAGGAACATTAAAGAGCCTAAAGGTAAGGCAAATAAGGGTATTCTTGAAAGGTAAACCACTGGGCTGAAAGTAGGGGCATGTAGCTTTGTACACTGACATTTACGTTATTTATTCCTAATACCTTCAATTTATGCAGTGATCTCGCAGGGCTGATCACTGCATTAGCCACAGCAGTGTCAAGGCTGCCATTAAACTGAATTACAGATTGAATTACAACAGCAAAGTAAAAACTCATTTTGAATGCAACCAAACCCAACAAAGCTGCAATATGACAAAGGAGAGAAGTAATCCAGAACAATCAACATCCACAGTTTGTCCCCATGGGAGGAACTGAACCAGACCAAACAAGGTTAGGGAACTCTGTTCCATGGGGGTCACTAAAACATTCATTTTTCTTCCAACAGTGCAGCCTGACAGGAAGCCTTTTGTACATCAAAATTCTTTTAGTGCACACATCTTCTGCATATTAATACTGAGAAGTCACCTTCTTTACCTCACTGGACTTTCATTTCTTCAATTTGCTGAGGTAGCACCATGCCACTAACTCTGTGACTATTATTTGCACATACTCGAAATATTCAAAGCGCCAACCACCAACTAACCAAGTACCATTCACAATAGGCTTTTACAAATTTTGCTGAATATTCAAGCTCAAATCATGAGTTGAGGCATTTTGTATGCTCTGCTACTTTGACTCAAGGCCACTTACCTGTCTTTACTGTCACATTTAAGCCTCCCTCTAAATTGGTGGCAAGAGACAGAGAACTGGAAGATGTCTGTACATTAAGTGCCATTGCTAGCGCTGGAACTAATAACCATTAAATAGCCATGAATATCTTTAGGCTGGAAATTATTAGGTTCATAGCTAGCACAGGAATGATTTCTGAACTGGGCTTTAAATAGACCTTTTGTCCTCTAACACTTAGAATCACAGAATCAGTCAGGGTTGGAAGGGACCACAAGGATCATGTAGTTCCAACCCTCCTGCCATGGGCAGGGACACCTCACACTACATCAGGCTGGCCAGAGCCTCATCCAGTCTGGTCTTAAACACCTCCAGGGACGGGGCCTCAACCACCTCCCGGGACAACCCATTCCACGGCTTCACCACTCACTTGCATGCTAGAGCACAGTCAATTTATTAAGCAGATTGTCTGTCATGATCCTCTGTAACTATGTAGGTCTTGGACTTACGATACAGAAATCTCCATGGAGTTCAATGTCCTTTGCATCCAGAGTACAAAAAACCCCCCATACTCTGTTTCCCTGGTTTTGCCAGACCTTGATCCTCAAACACAGGAAGACTTGTTTACTCTGCTCTAGCAGCGTAAAAGGACCCTGAAGGTCAGAATTGATGATCATTTCAGCCACCAAAATAGTAACAAGATGAACATAAAATCAATTTTCTCTGTATTTACTTACACCTTCTATCTTCAGTTTTTCAGCTTAATTCAGCTCTTTTCCTGTTCACTATGGAGAAGTTGTAGATCATAAAACACCTATTCTGAATCCAAAAAATAGTGAAGTCCACCTAACTTAAAGCATGCATATGAGCAGCCCTATTGACCTTGATATTCTCATGACTAACTTGCTTTGTCAAACTACAGCGTCGAAGAAGGGCTATCACGTTTCTTTACCACAAAGAGAGTCCCTTTCTCTTCAACCCAAACATGCACCGAAATGAATCCTGCTCTGCTGCTTTGCACTGTGCTGCCACGCTTCACTGCAAATGTACCTATTTCATTAAATGTCAGATTATCATTGCTCTACAGGAAGACAGTACTGCCTGCAATATCTCTAGACCTCCCTTTGCATTACTGTCACCTTTTTTAGAATGCAGAAACCAAGCCTGCATACTACTTCATTAACCTGTTCAACTCATGTCATTTTGCCTTTTCAGCAAGACTGCCTGAGCAGCACAGCTCCCAAGTAGATGAGAGATTTGCAGCCACATTATCAATTGCTCTACCTAGTGCCATTATCAGAATCAACATTGCTTCCTAAGTGGTTTACATGCATAATACTACTGTCACTGGAGTTATTGGTCTATCTAAAGCACACAGCATTCTATAGCAACAATAAGCAACTGCAAGCACTGAATTACGAAAATATGGACTCTCTGCAGTACATGTAGTGACAAATCTCCAAGTAAGATAAGCTAGGACATGCACTTATTTCAACTTCCACATGATACAGACTCCACTCTGTCTGGCAGTTTCCCTTCATGGAGTGTGTACTTCAGCCCTCTATAGAGGCCACCAGAGGAGGAAAGGCAAAAAAAGTAAGGACTTGTTTCAGACAGCATTTTGAGTGCACCTAGGTACCCTAAAACTTATGAAGGTGCTTAGAGAGAAAAAAATATTCTAGAGGGAAGTATGACAGGCAGAGGAAAGAAACAGAACAGAATAGAGAGCTGATCCAGGACAAAGGAAAGAAGGGTTAGGCAAGAATTATTTCAGTATCGAGAAAAACATTAAATATCTTGCAGGCGAATTAAGGTGTAGAAATATTTCCTCGGTGTGTAGCAAACCTCACTCAATATCAACACCATATATATACAAATAAAATAAAATACTAAGTGTAGTGACTTTGCATCAAAATCCATTCCAAACACTAAAAGACACCTTGGGATGCTCATAAAACACTGGCCACTGATAAATGCATTGTTACCAGTAAAGTTCTTCTCTCTACCTTCACCAATACTAAGACTCTGCTCAAGGCGAATCTTTCACAAGACTATACCTGAGAAGCAAAACTTTTAAACTATATTGATCTGACAGCTGATACTTGCAAGCACAGAGTCACATTTGGCAATGACAACATCACATGGTGAACATATCCAGAATCTGGTGACATTACTCAGAATCTTCACCATTCTAAATGACAGCAAGATTCATTGCCCCTGCCTAAGTGCTTAGCAAACACCTGCAGAGACCGGAAGAATAAAAGCAATGACAGTACTGCAAACTGCAGCACACACTTCTGTTTATGCAACACACAAATGACAGCAAATTCATACCAATGCCATTCCTCCGTTTTTAAAAAGCTTTGGTTGCTTCAGTAACAGAAAAGCATAAAAAATAGCATGATAGGATCAAAATATTTAGGGACAGTAAATCAAGCATCCACAGAATGAGGAGGAGTGTGACAGAAAATAGCTATTCCTGTAAGAAGAAAGCCCCTTTGGCCACATACAGAAACACTTCTCATTTTTTGCCAGAGGCAACACCAATCCACTGTAAAAACTACTACTACTACTGTAAAAGTCTGGGTTAGCTCAATGACCTGGAAGAGTCTAACCAGAGGGATGTAACAAGAATGGCTGACAAAGCTGCCTCTGATACTTCTGAAATCTGATGTATTTACATAAGCATTTTTTTCAGAGATCTGGAGAGAGTTTTCAAAGTAGTCTTCGTCATCCTGACTTGCTGCAGTTTTGCGCACATACTGTAGCAGTATCGGAGTGCACTACATGGATGTCCTTCAGACAATCCACTCCACACCCTAATCTAATGCACTCCAACATGCTTACTGGAGCAACAACTAAGAAGAAAGTGATCCTACCAAATGCTGAAATCACCATCTGGAAATTAAATGCCTGGGACAAAGACAGGAGCCTTAGCATTGCAATAACCTTTGTCAATACCATATTTACATGGCCTGGTTACTTAGAGTTGATGCTTCCCACCCTACCTCTTACTCCTGCTGTAAGAGCAAATCTTACAACTTACCATTCACCAACTAACTTCTACTCTAGACTTGATTCTTTCCACTCTAAGACTTGGAGTTACCAGCATATTAGGAGTCCCAATTACCAGCTATGACAAAAACTCTGGACACCTGGGCCCGGCTCAATTCAGACATTTCTGAGAATGTTCCACCCTGACTTTCAGCCTTCAGATATTTCTACAGTTTTCTTGGTCCTCCCTCCTCCCTATGCAATTCCCCAAGACTCTGAGTTTGGTTTAATTAAAACAAAGCTATAGCCACACAGACATTTTTAATCATATACTTTCCCTCCACCAGTTTAGACATTTTCCAGAGCAGAAGTATAATAAGTAGTAGTAGTCTTGGATAAGTACAACTAAATGCTGGGACTGATCAAACTTCATCTGCAACAAAATTCTCGTCCTTGAGAAGAGGTGAAATCCAGGAAAAAGAATAATAATAAAAATCAACATAAGTTTGTTTCAAGAGAGAAGCTGCTAGCTGGTGTCTAGAAAGAAAGGCAAAGCAAATGCAACTAAACCCCTGTTTGAGTCTATACAGCACATAAAATTAACCAAGTTAATTACTTCATTTCAACTGAATATCCCTCAGACAAACCTTTTTGTTGGTGGTGGTTTTTTTGTGTGTTTTGTTTGTTTAAATCTTCTGTAGAAATGGTCTTATTGCTCAAAGCACTGCACTAGAGACTACTTAATCTATACACACTATCTAGATTGAATGGCAGCATATTTTGAATAGGTCTTCAATGAGTCATGGCTGAGCTGAAGTGTTCCAGTATCATCTATTGCCAAAAGTTTGATAAACACTATCTAAAGACTGAAAGCTGGTTGCTGTGTACTTGTATGGTTTCCTCAATCTCCTATCAGTTCCACACCTGATACCATACTCTGGGGTATAACTGGTACTTTAAGGAAGCAAACTGAGCAAACACTTCCTATGGCAATGAAGTATACAACTTCCAGCTGTAACAAAATTTTCAGAAACTCAGTTTTCTCAAACTGAGGCAGACTTGCATATGGGCAGGCAGCTAGAGGCACACGTCTGAACTCAGAACAAACATCTACCAAATTTGCAGGTACTGGTCCAGCCATGAATACACTGAAACTATTAAACAGAAATACTTGGTTTCAGACACTGACAAAACTACCTGTTCTTAGTTTATTGTCACTACATCTTTTCTAGCCCATTTTTGGTTGGTTTCTGTTGGTTGGGGGTTTTGTTTGTTTGTTTTAACTTCTAAGGATGATCAAACACTAGATTAGGCTGCCCAGACAGGTTGTGCAGTCTCCATCCTTGAAGCTTTTCAAAACCTGACTGGACACACTCCTGGGCAATCTGCTTCAGCTGACTTGACTCTGAGTAGTTGGACTGGACTAGGCATTCCACTTAGGTCCTTTCCAGCTCAACAGTTTCTGTGATTCTGCAACATCAAACCCCTTTTTGAATCTCAGATGTCGACACTGTAAAGTACAGAAAGGACACAAATCCATTAACTTTAATGTAGGCATAAGAGAATTAATAATAAATTAACAAATGAATGTCAGACATTCTAGTTCTGTCAGCTTAATTTCTCTGTTAAACAAAGGCAAGTGACAATTAAGAAGAAAGAAATGAGATCAAGTAGAATTGTCCACACAGCCAAGCTATCCTTAATCTCACAGCCACAGCTATACAAATTGCTATTTCCAAATGACTAAGATTAGGGATACAAAACCAATTTTCCTATGAAATGCTAGAAGACGACAGTTAAAGCAACACAGTCCTCTTGAACCAGGAACATCTATACATGCACAGAAACCTGGGAAATTGGAAGGGGAAAGAATTAACTCTCTTCCATGCCCCCCAAAAGAGAAAGTATTTCGTGCTCTTTCAATCTAGCTGAAAATTGTTAGTGGCTTTTGGTTTTCTTTGGTAAAGCAGTTCTGGTCCACCGAGATCGCCTGTTTCTCTTACTGCTAATCTAGGCAGTAAGAACAAACTTCATGACTTTCTGTTTTGAGATCAGTTCTCAAAAGACCAAACTATGCTGACCTAATGACAGAATTTCTGCTGCCACAAGTCATCTCCCCAGCTGTTTAAAAGGGCCAATAGATGCGACAATTACAAATACATGAGTCATGTATGGCCTAGTAGGCTCTTATTAAACAGTTTTATCACCCAAAGCTGCAGGATCCGTAGAGTCTGGAACAAAGCAGCAAATAAGCTTATTTTAAGATTAGACTTCCCTCTATGGGTAATATTTCAGACTAATAAAATATGAAGACACAGCCTGCTTTTGTTATGAAAAAGAAATTCTTAGACTATGGGTATCACAGAGATAAATCCTCTTTTGTCCAAGTTTTGGGCCTGTAAGCATTTACAAGGAAATGACAGCAACATCTATGTATCACATCTATAACATACACATAACAAGTCTCAGCTACATAGTCTCTAGGCTACCACTGAAAACTATCCTTCTGCTCTTAAAGATGTAGCTGCCTTTGTGCAACAGAAGTAGAAAAAGCACTGTGGAAAAACAAAGGTTTCTGACACTTACTGTTTACGAAAGACACGTAACAGAACACATATATTCACATTTTATGGCCTACTGCTCTTTAATTCTGGTTCTCTAAGTGTGGCAACCTAATTGAGTATGATTTACCATTACATTTCCAAAGCACCAGAAGAGTTCTTCTAAATTTATGTTACAGCTTACCAAATGCATGGAATTTTTTCATTAACAATGTGGTAGCAATTCAAAATTTTCTGTCTTGGTCCAAGACTGACAATAGATTAACTATTATGCTAACATTAGACACTGTTCTACCTTCACCAGTGGAGGAAGGCACTTAATCATATAGTTCTTTTAAGCATAAGAACAGTCCCACTGCACTACAGGGGAAACTTAAACATATTATTAAATGCAACTAAATTAGGTACAAATCACAAAGAAAAATGTAATTAAAAAAAAATAAATCTAAAGCATACCAGAATCAAAGAGGCTTGTGAGACATGGGAAGCTGAATCTTTGCTGCTAGTTTCATGAAAAATTTAATCAGAAAGAAAGACCACAGCTGAGGCATTTTCAAAGGCATAGATGACTTTTTGCCTCCCAATGAGGTCATAATTTAAAAATCACCCCCAAAATTATTACCTAGAGGTTTAGTATTATTATTAAGATAAGATTATTTTATGCATTATAAATAAAACTTTGAATCTTTGTGACAATGTGATAAACAGTCATGCACAAATGGCAAATGAAGTCTTATTTCAGAGGAAACTCCTATGGCATTGAAAGTCTCCACACATCCACGAGCATCCACAAGACACTGCACACAGCAAAACCCTTTTCCTTCCCTACCCTCATAAAAGCAGTGCAAACCAAACAGCAGCAGCAAAGCAGCAATTAGCCTCATTAGGTGGCTTTTGGATGAACATTATATATGAAGATGGAGCCCACCATCTAGAAAGAACAACTCTAGCCATGCAATAAGAAGAAAAATAGAACTGTTGAACTCTAAGAAGAAAAAGCGACAGTGGTCATTTCTGCTAAAGGGGACCAAAGATAGACACAGACAGGAGAGAAAAAAAAAAAAAAAAAAAAAAAAAGAGATCTTGTCCTGTGCCTGCCTTGTGCTGCACACAGTATAGAGAAATCAACAAGGCTTGTTATATTCCCTTGAATTATTAGGGGTTCCTGATGATGGCACAGTGAAGAATCACAACCCCAAAGTGGAAGACTGCAATGCAGTGACTGTAGGTGGCTGTGGAAGAAAGCTAAAGAGAAAAGAGATCCCATGTTAATCCCAGGACTAAATAAAGACATTTGAACTGTGAGGCCCCCTTTATACGTAAAGCACCAAGACAGAAATCTTGTCTCCAGGAGTTGGACAGCCACAGAAACAACTGACTCACACAGACACAAGAGGTTTGAAGGACATGTCCTGCCTTCCCATATCTGAACTTAAGTTATGATAGCACAGTTATGAAAACTTGGTGCATTAAAGACATGCTCTCTACAGCTCAGAAATGTTAACTTAAATTTTTGAAGAAAATTTTTGCTTATGAAGACAACAAAAATAGAAATTGCAAACTAATAGGTCTACCTGTTTATTACTCTGCTGGGAAACACTGATTCAACCTGCATTATTCCTTTGTGTCTACATATTATGCTTCTCCTAAAATAACTGTATGCAGGAAAAAATATAATTTAAACAAGTCACTTGGAACAAGGCTTCTTTTTTTTTTTTTTTTTTTTTTTTGCCTTTTCATTGCCCTCAGATCACCCATAGGACCCCAGAGCAAAACAGTACCCAGTGAGACCTTCATTGCAATGACCTTCACCTTTACTCCAGATAGTGAACACTGTGGCCCTGTTTCAGCAAGCAACCTTTAAATGTCTGGATAAACCCCACCTTACAGTGGCTCAGCATCTGGCAGGATTGAACCTTAAGGACATACACAAGAGGAAATTAGAAATTTCAGTTTAAATGCTAATACTTATTCTTCTCAAGTTAAAACTGAAGTATAACAAGTGATTTCGTCACACAGAAACAGACTTGATTGTTATTCAGTGATCACAACAAATAGTTAGAAAGCATGAAAATGAACCTAATAAATCTTCTGTTGAGTCTGGATTTTTCAACAAACAAAAGGTCTCAAAAAACACTGCCTGATTTTCTTTATCTTAAATTAAATTTTCCATGTTCTTCAGTCACAGATCCATATACCAGCATCAAAGAATAAATAAACCCTGAAATGTCCAGTTACTTCAATAAATGTAAGGTATTTTTAGTGCTACCTAAAAAAATCTAAAATGCATTATATGCTATGAAATTCAAGGTCATGCATCAGAATTATTCACCACAGGATCTGTTTGCCTTCC
The DNA here is from genome assembly GCA_033816785.1 of Picus viridis. Taxonomy (NCBI): domain Eukaryota; kingdom Metazoa; phylum Chordata; class Aves; order Piciformes; family Picidae; genus Picus; species Picus viridis. The sequence goes on along the minus strand of CM066582.1, from coordinate 24,163,120 downwards.
AGTGATAAATTAGGAAGACAAACACTACAGAACGAGTTTTTCTCCCTTCTTATTCCAGCCTCCTGGGAGAATAGAAATAGTCTCATTTGTTTGTGTTTTAGGCTAAGCCATCTTCTAAGTGAAGGTAAGTTAAGGATTATTTTTGTTTTACAATAATTTCAACAAGCAAATAAGCAATTTGATATTTTAAAACAGTAATAGAGACGGCTTTCCACCTAGCCCCAGAAAAGGGAAAGGTGAAACAAACACAAGCTTGTGACACTAAACCCTGGGACTTCTGAATCTTAGCACTCCATACTCAGTAGCCACTTAGCTTAACTAGATGGCTACTTAGCTATGCAGAAAATTCGTTTCTTCAGAAACTTGTAAAATATTAAAACATTAACAGTAAATCAATGGAAAATGACACTTCCAACAGTAACTCTACATAAAGCCAACACTCAAAACACATGAGAACTGCCTCAGTTTTGTTGGTAATATGCACGTGTATGTATCTATGAGAATGGAAATGCTCTCCAGGCACTACACCCTCGGTATAAAACAAACTTTCTCCAGAATTAAATAGCATGTGGAAAATACAATAGAAGCAATGCAGTTCTGTTTCAACGTCATATGAAGTATATTCTTTAAGTAGAAATATATGCACCAAGCCTCCACATTCAGATTCCAAATGGAGTTACAGTCACGGCAGAGGAAAATCTGGAATATTTGTAGGGAAAAAACCAAGTCTCTTTCAGGCACAAACTATTCTTTGCAAGTGTCCAATAAAGAAGAGGTTATGGGTATTTCCTTTAGGTTTCCTTCCTCCCCTTCCCTTTTTTCCTCAGTTTACTGCCTGTTCAACAGAACAAGTCAGGGGGTGGCCACAATGTTTGGACACCAGGCTTGTATGTCAAGCCACAGAAAACATGCCACATCAGACCTGTGGCACTTGGGCTGTCAATACAGGCCGGTCAGTATCAGCATGTAACTTACACTAAGTATAAGCTTCTTGTATCTCCATATTAATCTCTGGAAATTTTTGCACAGCACAACAAAGAACTAACCTGTGGCCACATGAAACATAAATGGTATCTGAGCCTGCTGAATCAGATCAACTCAACCACCAAGTCAGGCCAACTCCATTTCAATTACATATTTCTGCAATTATAAAAGCCCACTATGCCCTGAAATTAATTTTAAAAAAGATTTCAAGGTAGGTGGCCTAAGCTCAGAAACACATGAAAGCAAACCAAGTTACATCCAAGAAATAACTTTTTTTCAATATACTAATTCTAGACAGAGCTGGGAGCAACTGTGGTAGCTGATAAGAAACTAAAGGTTACTTAACTATGATTTGAAGACTAGTTTCCATTGTAATTCTGCCAACTTTGAACCCTTCAGGCTGAAATTCTTCTTATCTATGTCAATCTGATTTTAAAAATTACACTAAATCAACTGCACCACATCTACAAGGAAGTGTTTATGCTTTCCACAGAATTCATATACTATTTCATGTATTTGAACAAAATACAGAACCCCTTCTAACCTTTGAGAAGGCTAGGCATTTCAGAGAAGAGACTTGAAATGTGTCAGAGCACTTCGGTCATCCAAAGTTAGAAGAAATGCCTATCGTGGCCAATCTCAAAAATCTAAGCTCATCTGAATAAACTGCAGATTGCTGAAGGCTGCAACTTGGATGAGACAGGTCAGGAGAAAAGACACCTAGGGAAATGAGGGACACGAGTAAAGGAGAATGCTGAGCAAAGTCCAAAAAAGGTGATGCTCCAGAGGTCTATTTGAAGTAAACCGTATTCCCCTGCAATACCTGGTTAACTTCCTGTGCATACTGAACTCAGCTTGCATGTGTGTGCATTCTGCTACGACCACAACAAACTTCCCCTCTCACAGGATCCCTGACTCACTCTGAATTCAGTATATGAATCAAGATGGCACAAATTAAATCTTAACTGCAGGACACCTGCTTTATTTACTGCATAAATGGGAGAGCAAGTAGGAACTGTTGGAAGCAAAGTCCAGTGCACATCCCCATTCAGTTTATGATCGAGCATCCCAGGGTGAAACAGGACATCTGAGACAACCATGTGCTGTGCTTCCAACCCTGCTATGAGAATGGCAGCATTAGCAGAAGGGCAAGACAAAATCTAGGGCATGGAAGTTTCAAGGAGCTGCAAATAAATCCACAGAGGACTGTCACAACATTAAATACAAATTGAAGAAATTCTAAGAAAGAATTTTCAAACACACTGTTAAAAATGGATTTCCTACTAGGTAAAAGTAATCACAATCTTAAATCATAGGTTAACAAAGCTACAGGGACATGAGAACTAACATAATGATTTTCAGAAATAAGTTACACAAGCAGGAGATGAAGATCTTTTTAAAAGAGTTATACAAAATTTTCTAGACATTTAATGCCTCATAAAGGAAAAAAGGAAGCAAAAAGCAACTTCTCCTTTCTAAAGATTTCCCTAAAACCATTTTTCATTAACGTAGCTCAAAACCCCAAATCCCCTTAAATTTCAGAAATATTAACTACTTTTTAATGTTTTATTCTTGCCCCGTGCTGCAAAGAATTCAGGATGGGCCCTGTGCCCATTTCTTGACAAGGTGTGAGCACTTTTCAGCTGGCAAGAACAAACCAAACATCAACAAAACAAAACTGATGCAGCAGTTCTGTACAGAAAATCTCCAATGCAGCCCAGAGCGCTCTGTAGCAGAGGGACCAAACCAAGAGCTTAAGGACTGACTTTCAATTCTTTTTCACTTTGGAAAACTAGAAGAAACCTTTCCCTAAGACTAACATATCTCTACCAATCAGAGTAATTTATGGATTTATTTCCAGTGATATTATTAAATTCAGTATACACACACAGCAAATCTACCTTAGATACATACTTTTAAGTTTGTCAAAGCTTCTTACTGGAAGACCTCAGCTGAATCATGGCTTTCAAGTAGGGCATCAGAATTATGCTTCTTTCCTGAGATTATTCTAGTATGACCTTTCAAGCCACATGCACCTGGCTGGGTTAGTTATTTTGAAAGAAACAAATACTTTAAAATGAAGTTTGCATGCTCCTTCAAACTGAAAAATAGCTCCTGTGGAAATGAAATAAGAAAAAGTTACTAGCATAAAAGGAGGAGGCTGGAAAGCCACAAAAATTAACAATCTGAAACAACACAGTATTTACATAGCACTCTCTTGAAACCTGGGCATTTATTCAACATTCATTAAGAGAACGGAAGTCATATCTGACACTCTCTGGGAATATATAAGTGAGGGGAGGAAGAAGAAAATGGGATGTAGAGTAAGGAAGCTAGCTGGACAGAGGAGCCAAAGTAATCATGGATTCTGGATGAAGAATTTATAATACAACCATGATTAGGAGCTGGGGGGGGGGGGAACCAAAAAAAAAACAAAAACCACAACCCACAACCAAAACCCACAAAACCCTAAACAAACCAAACAAAGAAAACCACCAAAAAGCAGAAAAACCACCAAAAAACCCTATAGGCCTAGTAAGAGGAAGTGAGTTGTAAGGGCTGTGCATATGCATGCATGTAAACGTATTGGCAGGAAGTGGGGGCCAAGCTTAAGATGGACAAGCCCAGTTCCTGGAACTGAGACCGAAAGTTGGATAGCACTGGACAGAAAACCTAAGAGCACTGCGAGAACCAGCTGCATGAGCCAGTGTCACCAAGTGCAGAAAGAATGGGAAAACAGCCCGTAAGTTCAACCACATGCTACCTTTTGTAACAGTGCTTCCTTGTCTGGGAAGCAATGAAGTAACACATGAGGCACTTCAAACCTACATTCTATATAGCAGGATACAAGACATCTTCACTCAGCTGCTAACAGAGTCAAGATGGAATAGCAGAACAGCACTGCTCTTCAGCATGCTGTAGTAACACATTCAATCATGAAAATGCTGATCGGAATCAAGATGAAAACCCTTGTTTCCAAAGGAAATATTTAGCTGTCTTAAACACATACACAACCTATTTTCACCCACCCCCTATCTTGCACCATTCACTCTTGCTTTCAGTTCTTGCAGCAAATGAAGCAGAAGCCATATGGACAACACTGTACTTCACTGCATAGTCTTGATTCCTCCCCAGAGCACTCCCATCCATCCTGCTGAATGAGGCAGTAGGGAATAGTAAGCAGTTTCATAAGCAGAGTCTGTGTCCTAATAAGTGCATAAAAAGGTAAAATTGTCTGCCTCTCCCACTTCCTAGTCAGTGTATTTTCCTTATGCAACATTAACATTCTTTTAGACTCATCTGCTCAGTCTGGAAAAAATAGTCATAAATGTTTTGTCCACATAACTCACAGTTTTCAGTGGTTCATCTCTTTCAAAATTTAAACATGAATCCACTTGCAGAAAAAAACCCACAAAACCAGTCAAGTATTGAAGTCTGCTCTTGAACATTCAGTACAGGAGAGAACAGCAATGGGAGCACTGTTTGCAGGAATTATCCAGCTAGCTAGAAATTTCATAGTTTTATGCTTGCTTACAGACTAGCTTACAGATTAGAATCAAATATACAAAACCTACAATGAAATAGTTACTATTTACCAACAAAACTAAAGAAATGGAAAGGTACATCATACAACATGCTCCACCCACTCATTTCTTACCACTGACCTCTGGCTTACTATCACATGCAAGTACACAGTGTGAAAAGACAGGTTTGGTACAACAATTCAAAAAAGTTATTAATGAACAATGGAAACATGTAGTAGAGATCAACACACTATTTGGCTCAGGACTGGCAGAAATTGCCAATAATAATAAAAAAAAATGTACACAGACTATACAAAAAAACCAACAAAGAAACCCCAAACCAAACCCTATACTTAACAAATAAAACTACTGATTTTTGTTTGTTAATTAAGTAAAGTATAAGATTAAGTCAGTACTCAAAGCAAAGAGACAAAAAAGATGAATACTCTGATGCACTACAGAAACAGAAATGCTTCTTACACGTTTCTGTAATTATTTTCCTGGAGCAGCATGGAAAATACACTTCGGGCTCTGTACTTAGGTTTCGAGATCTTATTTGCTATTCTGTCCTTTTGAATAAAAACAAGTATTAGTTAAGGAAAGCTTCTTTTGAGTTCGTTGTTAAATTTCAGTGTGAGTATAGGCTAAATAAATGTGCATACCTTAGGCTTCTGAAAGCACTCAAAACATCCAAAATTCTATACAATAGCAGAGATGAGAATTAGAGAATTGAAAGACTTTATTTAGATGCTTTGTGAAAGCTTTGAAAGGATAATTTGTTCCTTTGACAAGTTAAGAGTTTGATTCCATTCAGAGGGCTCCTAATAAATATTCCTACATGGATATCACGATAAAACAGAAAGCTTGAAGAATGAAAAACCTGACAAGGGGAATGGTGTAAACCAAAATCACGCTTTTCATAAAAGCTCCAATCCTGGATCCCACAATGCCCCTTCTTACTTAACCAACAGACTACAAATTTAACTCCTTGCCTAAGCAGAGGATAGGAACAAGAAGGAAAAGTCAACAGATGTAGCCAGACAGTGACTTCAAGACACACAACTAAGTTTGAACAAAAAAATGAGGATGACATCACTCATCTCTAAAACAGAGAGCAGGGGGAAAAGAAGATAAGCTCCCATTATCCTAAAGCTAAGCTGGACAGAACAGTGCGTCCCAATGAAGTCACACTACTAAGAAGTCCAAGCATATGAAGGCATGGAAATGGGAAATTTGTGTGGTATAACTTACATACCAGCTCATATAAACCCTCGAACAAGTCCTTCTTTAGAAGCCACTGTTAAATAATGTACCTACCATGCTGAAGGAAACAAACTTAAGAATTCACAATTCCCTTACAGGCTCCCATAAAACATTCATCTCTTCTGCAACCAGAGAGGTAATAAAAAAAAAAACAACAAACTTAACTTGAATAGAACCTAGAATTAAAAAAAAAAAAAGTATCACTACAGAAGTCAACTGGATGTTACACCAGAGCACACTGCTTAAAGCAAGATATGCTCTCTTGATATAACGACGCAGTGCTGGAAAGCGGAAAGGGAATCAGTGATACCAGCGGTGCCAAAGTACCTCATTTTCACTGAAGGGTAATTCTGGGTGTAGACAGTTAAAAGAACAAGGACTGCTCTTCCTGAAAAGGAAATACAGCAGAAACGCACACAAAGTATGGCATGGCATCTAGAACAAAATCAGGACTGTTTCTTTGTCTTTCCTCTCAATGTAAAAGCAAGGAAATGTGACTCTAACAGAACTGAGAAAGGAAGGCATTGCACCGGTAGCCTGCAAAGTAACCTCTGCACACCGAAGCAGGAACCAGACCACATACTAAATGAGATTTTTTTTGAAATGTACATATTTACAAATCTAAGCAGATATCTGCAATTATAATATCCTCTAAAATGGGAAGACAACATTTATATAGCCATAGACTACGAGCTTCTAGATGAGTAGCACCTAAATTGTAGACGTCTTACTAAGTCTGTGCCACAAGTACATTTTGCCTTTAATTTTCCAAAGGCTGGAAGAGCAATGCCCCAGCATTCCCAGAGGAAGACTGACATGCCTCATAATTATCCAGAAACTGGAAGTAAAGCGTCACCACAGACTCCCAATTGCAAAAGTATCACACGACATCCATACCAGTGAGCAGAGCAGATGGCTTGTTTCCTCCTGAGCAGGCCTTGGCAAAAATTATGAGAGCAGGCCTACCTTAATTATAAACAAATAATCACAAAAGCATAACATTCAAAGCACAGGCAAGTGCTGGAAAAGGCCCTTTAGGCCTTTTGCTTCAAGACAGATGCCAATGGCCTCTACAAAATAAGGTAAAAGCTTTCTGCAGGGCAAGGGTATTTCTCAACTGCTGCATTTCTTGCACTTTTCTCTAGGGTAGCAGACCTCTGTGTCACCATCAGACAAGATGATGACCCAGGGAAACTGACAACCAAAACCATTCTAGCAGCAGCTGCCCACCTTACCACTAAAATGTTTCTCCTTTTGTACTGATATTTATCTTACTGTTTTATAATGGGAGAGGCTACATCTTGTCCAATATCTGATTTCAGAGTGTACTACGTAAGAATTAGATCAAGAAAAGGAAAAGGGAGAGCAGGATGGCACCTCCCAAAATGAAGTGCTAGTGTAATTCCAGAATGCCTTCAAAGGAAATACTACTAACCCAGAAGGAAATCAAAGAAACATGTGGGCTGAAATGGACCTTAAAAGATCTTCTAGTTCCAACTCCCCTGCCACTGGCAGGGACACTTTTCTCTAGACCAGACTGCTGAAAGCCACAGAAAGAATTTGGGGACTTGAGACAGTCAAGCTGCAAAGATGCCAGAGTAAAAAATAAAACTAACCCAAACTAATTTATTTTCTTCCTGCGAATTTAAAAAGGCATGAGATGTACATAGGATCCATCTTCCATTCTCTAAAGTTAAATAAACTTTCTGTAGTGAAATATCAGATTTTTCCTGTCCTTGCAGGCAAATTATACATAGATGGCAATTCACTTAAAAAAAAAAAAAGTGCAAATATACTTCAATAAATAGACTATGCTCCCCATTTAAATTAAAAAGCTGACATGACAAGTACATGGAAACATGAATCCTCATTAACCTCTCTGGCAACCTTAGCCCAGCTGTACTTTCTACTCATTAAGCTGTCCTTGACATCCAAAACACAGAAAGGAGGAATGTTCAACAGGACTTAAGTACTTTGTAAAAGACCTTATTTCCAACAGAAAGCAGGAAAATCAGAGCCTCTTAACTTTGGAAAACAATTCTAATAACAAACAAGAAATTATTTCCTACCCCAAGAAATATTCCTTTGAAGTCAAAGCAGTTTACCAACTTTTGTCATTGTGACCTCTTTCAAATGAGTAATTCTTGAAAATGACATTACAAAACAGTGTCATGGATCATTCAAGAAGGTATTATCCAACCAAAGTGCCTTCTGCTCCTGCTAGCAGCTTTGGAAACTGCTTAAGTGCAAGAATGACCATTCATGTAGAGGTAGCATTTCCAAACAGCATAAAACATTGGTAAGTGGCAAAAAAGCAGCACTGTATGAAAAAAATAAAAATAAATTGTTTACATAAATCATTAACAATATTGTTGGCTCTTCTATCCTGTACAGGAAAGATATAAAAGGATATTAATGTTTAAAGAGACAATAAGCAAAGAGAACAATGAAGACTAATTACGACTTGTTATGCAAAATCTCCCAAAGGCCCTGCTCTGGATGTAAGCCTCACAGTACTATGTATGGTGACAAAGATGAGTCCCCATCTCAGAAGCCACACTAAAGGCAATTAAACTAAAATAAAATTAACTAGGATATTGATCTGATGTGTGTAACAGTCCTGGTTTTTAGATGCAATATGTTTTTGGAGCCTGTATTATGACTTCAGCCTAGAGAAAAAGAGGATTAAAATAGTTTTTTCTGACAACTTGATTCAGGAACAGTAAGGGACACTAAGGAAGGAAGAGGGGGAAAAAAATAAATAAAAAACCACCCTCTCAATTATGAAGTATTATAATCATACAAAATGCTGCTTATCCTGCAGAAGGGGCAAGAATCACTGTTTCCTGATTAATAAAAATCACATTCTCCATTACTCTTTTTTTTTTTTTCATTAAAAAAAAAAAGCCAATTTTTTTTTAATTTAAAAAATGAAGTCCATTCCCATCAAAATGTTAGTCCTTCAGCTGCATTATGTGTCCTTTAAAACATAAGTTTTAAGAGAACGAAGGAAGAAGATGGCTGGAAGTCATCCCAGAAACTACTGCCTTATATATCCTTTCTGTAATTCAGGAGCAAAAGACGCTATATGTTATTCTACACTATCAAGACAGAAAAGAACAAATCATTGTGGATTCAGCATTTGCTGCCAGAACATCAGAAATGCTTTTTATACAGCAGGAATGTCCCTTAAATAGAAAAACGGACACAGAATTTCTTGTCAAACTGAAAGGATTTAACTAATTACCAGCAAGTTTTCTGTTGCTAAATTTGAGGTGAAATGAGTACCGTAAGAACAACCTTAACATTCATGCCATTTAAAGATGCAAATACAAGTAACAATTACAGGTTGTTCTTTCAGGATCACCCCACTTTTAAACCTATAAATATAAGCATTTCTAAAATCCCACCATTGAACATTAAATACTGAAAATTAATACATCCTACACATCCTTAATCCAGTAATACCTTTAAGTTCTGATGCACCTAATTGCAAAGCATTGCTGTAGCTAAAGATTATCCTGAGCCAGATAGATGCTAATAAATCCCTTAAATCCCCTTCTTCCAGAGGGATGAAGCAAGACCTGAACGTAACAGCATATGGGAAAACACTTGAGAAAGTAGCAGCCTAACAGAGATACTAGAAAGCAGGGCAGCATCCAGAAAAAAAAAAAAAAAGTTCTTCATAGAAAGTTTCTATTTAAATGGCATCCAGTGTCAGCTTTTCCAGTTACTGTGCATCATACAGCAGCTGCAGCCTGATTCAAACCCTGTTTACACAGCTTGGAGCACAGCATGGAGAGAGCCCAGCGTAGCCAAGAGCCACCTTGAGGACAAAGCTGATAAAACCAAAAGCTGATTTTCTTGCTAGGAAGAATAAACATATACAAAAATTACATCTCTATCATCACTAAACCACCTAAACAGCAGCAGAAGTGGCTCTGTGTATGGTGTTTATACACCCAAACTGGTAGCATCCATTGGTTTCAGAAGCCTGGATGCTCACACATGAGGCATTAGAGGTGAGCCTAGGGACACAGGGCATCTCAGAGGGATGCTTCTAATCAGTCTCCAATGGTTTGCTATTACCCATTGCCCTCCCCATTGCTTAAAGAACAAGGTGGTGTTTCAGTGCCTGCAGAACTCAGTGGGGCAGATGTGAAGTCAGCATCACAGACCTTCCTAAATCTTCTATCCTCTGAAGTTAATCTTTGAGCACAGCCTGAAGGGCAGCTCCAAGCCTGGAGCCACTAAACTGTATGTATACCAAGTTCTCCACAATTAAATACTGAATGTCCATTAACACCTTTGAGGTACCTCGACTCTCTGGTACCCTTTCCATCCATGGTGTCTGTACAAACAGACTCATTAACAACAAAAAGTTAGATTAACCTGCTTAGTGCAACTGACATTAGTGTTAACACTGTAGGAAAGTGTTCGCATGTGACACTGAGTAATTAAACTAAATCATATGTATTTAAAGTGCACTGTTCCAAAGGCACTCTCAGATCACTGCAGAGCTGTATATAATTATGTATAGCAGTCAGCAGACTGGAAAAAAGATGAGGAAATGTTCCTGACAAAGCCAAGGGAGCTGGTGTGCTTTGAACATAATCTGAAGAAAGAATATGGGTGCTGCACAGTACATAACCTATAAATTACTCTGTCAATAAAATGAGAGAGAACGGGGGGGGGGGGAAACACAAAAGAAAAATAGCTATTGCTTCAAATGAAGCTCAGCTGCTCATTCCCTTTCCATAAATCTAATTGTATATATTTTTAAATGCAAGATGACTTTGCTCTAAACATTATTTCCTAGATGTCAAAAGCAGCAAAGAGGGCTAGGTATTTCTTGATACAGATTTGGCAGGCTACTATATTATACTTTTAATGACTATCAATATGCTACAATCATTAGTTTATAGAAAAACAAAGTTTTATCTGTACAGTATTTTAATGAAATACATTATTTGGCACTAATATCTCCTAAAGGGGGGGGATCAATTGGTGAGAAAGTTCTATCATATATCGCTAATGAGGAAGAGGAAGGAAAGGGCAGCATGTGAATCTGCAGCAAAACATAACGTAACTACTCATCTCTGCAATCACGAGCAGACTGTCTTTCTGATCACAGGTACTTTTATAGTTATACAAATGCCCTTGCTTGCTGAACAGTGAAGGTCTTAACTGACCTGAATTTTTTTCCCTCCACCCTTTTTTTTTTTTTTTTTTCCCTTTTCTCTCCTTTATTTCAAGGGTTAAGGGCTTTTATTCCATCTGTATATTGAGTAGCAATTAAGAAAAACATAAAACAATACAGAAACACAGTGAATGATGGATGATGTTTAAACCAAAAAGCTACAGCATTAGCATACGTGGAATAAGCAAACCTACAGCAGCACAGAAGATTAACAGCAGCTGCATCAAATATGAGAAGTGGTAAAGGACAGTTTTAAAATGCTTTTACACAACGGAAACCCCCAAAGGCAGAAGGCTCTCATGATGCTGAACTCACAATCAAAAAATGAACCGCAAGTAATGCTGATGAGGTGTATGCATCTTACCCGTGAGTACAGCTTTTGCTGAAGGGTCTGCTAGATCCAGCGCAGATTTCCCATCGGTGTTCCGAATGTTTGGATCAGCTCCGTGCTGCAGCAGCACTGTGCAGGGAAAGCAGAAACAGTATCTTACCTCAGGTATACACAGATCGTTTACTGTTAAGTGTCTCCTCGGCATGATGTAGGTATAAAAACACATTGCAAGATTTTTCTTTATTTTTCCTTCCAGATGTTTTTCCCCCCTCTCTCTCTCTCTCTTTATTTACCAACCCTCCCCCTCCCCCCACCCCCTTTTTCCCCCTCTCCCCTTTTCGGTTAAGCACTGCAGCAAAAGATCTTCTTCTGAGTAAGGCTAAGTTGGCAAGTTAAGATATAGTAAGATCACATGACTTTGCATGATAAACATGAACCCTGGATCTCTTGCACTACTCTGTTTTGGATCCTTCCTGACAGCTAGCTGGGAAGCTGTGCATTCACTGACTCATACTGGGAAATCTGCTGTGGAGCCTGCTCCTGCCTTTACTACCCCCACTGCCGCTTTGTTAACACTCCTGTTCCTTTTCCTGCTGAGTATCTGAAGTCCCCCCACCTCTGGTAAATCAGTAGTATTCCATCCTTTCAGTGGCTTGTCACTTGTGCACAAAATCTTAACCACAGCATACCAGCTTACCTTCAAGAAGTGTAACAAATAGACTAAGGTGTGTAACCTGGTACCCTGCTTTCTGGCATTCAGAGGCAATTACTTTAACTGCTATTTCTTTCCCCTCCTAAGCCTATTAACACATAAAAATTCAAACCCACAAAAATAGTTAGAATGCAGTATGCAACCATATGGCTAGGAGGGCACTGATACATCACCTAGATGTATCATCACCTAGACCAGCTCACAAAAAAAAGGAAAACACATTTAATCAGAAACAACATAAAACAATGCAATGCAGACCACCCCCTCTCAAGATCACAGCATTTTCGAAAGAATTAGAAAAGAAAGCACACAGCAACATTAGGTCTGACAAATAGGGCCCCAATTCTCCATATCCCCCAAATGTTGTGCAAAATAAGTACAACGTATTCCAAATTCAGAGCAACACATGTACTTTGCACAAGTGGGAAGAGGACAGTGTACAGGGGACTAAAGATCCAATGTCAAGGAGACAAACCATAAAAACCAGGAGATGTTTATGGTTGCTCATGTAATTGTCTGTTGGACTGAAGGAGTCAAGACACAGAAATAACTGCAGTTATCATAATTAAAGAATTAAAGGTGCAGAACCACTTCATAGCAGGATTCTCCAGGGGGAAAAAAATCCAGACCAAAAGTAATTAGAAATATTATATGACATATAATAATATGACTTCAATCAGCTGAAGTCTTTTCATAAAATTTTAATTTGGAGAAAACCTGTTTAACTGGTGGTATTGTTTTTACTCAAATCTCTTTTCTTACACAATTCTGATTTTAAATGCTTTTAACTTTGCCAAATTTCACATATTTCAGCTCATAGAATGCTATGCTACATGCTTGCACTAAGCTTAATTTTTGCATAAGTTTGGTGCTATAATGAAGTAAATTATTTTATCCTTTGCCAAGAAGGTACAATTGTCCCATGTTTTTGAAAGAAGAGTTTATTGAAAGCAGTTTGCTTGTTATTGTTTTTTTTTTGTTCAGTGATGGGTTGAGGTTTTCTCTTATATCAAGATAGAGTCACCAAAATGGGGGGTGGGGGGAAACAAGAATTCAGCTAGCACGTGCTCACAGAAGCTTGTTAAGATCTGGCACCTATGTTTAGGAAGATGCCATCTGTGCCACACATGCTACCACCCCCTTAGAGATCTTACTCATGGACAGGTTTGACTCTGATCCAGCCGCACAAGCCAGCTAGGCACACTCCAGCAGGAAGTGGTGAATAGGACTCTTCACAGAAGTTTTTTAAACACAGTGGGCAGTAGAGAAAGGATAAAGAGGCACACTCTGTATGTCCTGTCTCTATTCATTTGGAGTGTGCTAGCGAATCAATATTCCAGAGGAGAGGGAAACCATTCATCCCAAAAGGGATCAGGGTAAAAGTGGGAACCTAAAAGAGTAAGGCAAACCAAGCAGAGGCAGGCTAGGGTGCAAGAAAAGGGATTTGAAAAACGAGAGCTAACAGGTGCAGAGATGTCAAAAGGATCTACAGCTGCCTGAGCCCAACATTAAGAGAAGCACAGATTTTCAAGTCTCTTAATTCTTCAGTCTCATGCAACCCAACCAAGAGATCTTCTTACTCTGGACATGTTCCTGTGGGATTGACTGTAGATGGTCCTGCCCTAGCAGAGGAGGCTGGACTAAATGATCCTGAGAGGTCCCTTCCAAGCCCTACCATTCTGTCATTCCCTTCTACTTCTGCAGGATTATACAGAGTATCTAACCTGTTCAGTCATGCTAATGAACCATGAAGGGTTTTGGCATGACTTTCAACATACAAATTCAGTGTTAGGTTTGTAGTTTAAAAACCTTAGGAAACACTTTAAAAAAAGAATTTACTAACACTGCTTAAGATGGCTGCCTGCAAAAACTGTCTATGGAACATGAACTTCAAGTGGCCAAACTAGGTTCAGGAGGGGGGTGGGGGTGTGTGTGGAAAAGCCAACCTGTTGGAACTCAATTGCTGTAACCATGAAATCTATCCTTTTGGTCTCTGTAATCACTAAATCCTTTCATCATAACCCTTACAGCCTCTCCAAAAGCACAGAGTACAGTCCTGCAGGCAGCTCCCTTACTCAGTCCTAGAGACAGACCTACTCTGTGAAATCAATATAGCTGCATCTTTATAGAAGACAGCAATCATAAATAGACTATATTAGAATGCAGATGAATAAAAGTAAACAAAATCAAGTCATAAAAGCAATCTTACTGTTACATTTCGTCTATTGACTATTTGGTTCTGTTCTCTCTACACATTTTTAGTGCAAAATCACATAAAAATATCCAGGTGAGCAATGTTGTCATCAACTTAAGTCAACAAAAGTTCAACATTTGATGTTTAGCCTGTCAGTGTAACACCGCTGTACTTCTATACCCAGCAAACCACAGGTAGCTTCCAATTGAATGTTCTCCTGCTTGTTCAAACCAAGTAACACTTTAGCCCAACACAAATTCTCTTCTAATCACAGGATATTTGAGATCTAGACACAGTGTGTCTCTCCAAATTTCCTTTCCAATGCACCAGGGATGCGTAAAAACATCAAAGTAGATCTCCTGTTTGAGAAAAGCATTCCCTTTATAATGAAACACAACAGAACAAGCCATTCTAGCCAACTGCACCTATTCTGGATTTCAAATGCTGCACACCAAGTTTAGAGGATGATTTCTGAGTAGCCTGAAAAGGAAATGTGGCAAGCTTTTGACAAGAGACTTCAGTTAACAGTCAAGCATTAAGGATGGTGAGCACAAAAATTCACTCTTGAAACTTTGCTCATTAGCATACTTTGATATGCTGCCTTATTTCCTCTGGATAACGGGGACATTGGGGTGTACTATTTCTCTGTACTGCAGGCAGGACTCTTAATCCAGCAATATCACTACCTGACTTTTCTTGCCTTTCCTGCAATCTATATTGTACAGTGTAAAGGAGATAATCTTTTCACTGAATCTTTACATTGTATATGGACATCAAGTCCTGTAAGCTTAACTATAGAACAAGCATGGATTGGTATGGACTTGCATTTTTAGCCTCACTAACTGCTAAGTTTTTGATCTTCACATACTATCTGAAATGCTTTCTTTAATTACAGTGCAACTATACCAGATCAGTACCGGGGATAATAAAGGCCAAATTCTTCCCACCAAATAAAAAAATTACTGTGTTGCACAGAGCATGAACTACAACCACCAATAATTTCAGATCACTGCCAACTTGCTACAGGAGGATGAACCCTAAAATTAAACATTTGGCTTACAGCCTTCTGGCATAGGTACTTTGAACTGTGAAGCTAACCAACACTACTTCATTTGGCTGTCAAATTATAAACCCACCAAGAAGAAACATTTTTAATTTTGGCAGTTTCAGCCTTCATATATTCACCAACAAGGTATGGCAAACACTTTCCTGGCAGCTATACATCAAGAAGGGAGAACTAAGTTTTATTAGAAGGGAAAAAAAGGTGGGAGGAACTTATGTACACACAAGCCATGACATTTAGCCCTTCCTCCTTCATACTGGCGCCATTTAAAATGCACCAGGGGAAAACATTTTTGTCTGAAAGACAGAAATACAGTGGGAATAGAATAGTAATAAAAATCAAACTAGTTGTTCCAATATTAGGCATGGTCAAAGATCAGAATATTTCTGTTATAGTTTATCTAGGCCAAACATCCACAAGCTTCAGAAATGCTGATGGAGAAGTTCACACTTGGTTTCAAACTGGATACACAAATACAAAATACTAGCTTTAGTAAATACTCTCTTCACCCTTTTAAACTTCACCTTCTGGAAGTGATCTCAAAGTCCTTTCCAAACTATATTACTGCAGCTTTACCTACTTACTCCCAAACTATCAAGGTACAGAGAAAATAGCCTAAGAAAAAGCCTTCCCTCTGACTCATAACATATGCACTACCCTCCATCTCTCTAAAGAAAACCTTTAAAGCTAATCAGTCTCTCATTAACCTTAAGTCCTAGGAACACACATACATCAGTAATAGTACTATTTCAAAGTTACACTTGACAAGAAGTAACATGCTCACTTACCTCCATGATCTGAAAAGACAGGCAGGGGACAAACATGGCTAGCTAAGGAATTCCTGGCTAGAAATAAAGAGTAAGAAGGATATGCACAGGCAGTGGAATCAGAGACATATTATCTAAGGAACAGCATGGGGATGCTCTCCAGATGTATAGGGATGGGATCAAGAAAACTAAGGCACAGCTGGCACTGAATTTGGCACAAGATGCAAATAAGGCAGCAGCCTTCTATAGGAAGGTTAGCTAGAAAGATTAAAGAAAACAGTACCCTCTTGACACATTACACCTTTATATCAGTTATCACTAGTTCTCAGAAGGATGAAGTAATCAATTTTTTGTCCTCATTTTCCATTTGTAATCTCCCTTCCCACATCTTTCATGCCTCTGAACCTCAAGGCAGGGACTGCAGAAGAAAGTGCCTCTCATTGTAAGTGAAGATCAGATGCAGTACCACCTGAGGTACCTGAACATGCACAAATCCATGGGACCCAGTGAGATGTATTCCAGGGTCCCAAAGGAATCAGATGATGTACTTGCCAAGGCATTTTCAACCATATTTGAAGACTCATGACAGTTAGGCAAATTTTCAGTGACTGGAAAAAGGAAAGGAGGACCCTGGGAACCACCATCCAGTCATCCTTGCTTCTGTGCTCAGTAAGACCACAGAATAGATCTTCCTGGTGAACACATCCAAACATGTAGAAGACTGGAAGTCAATCACAACTGAAGGGCAAATCATGCCTGACTAAACTGGAGTTCTACAATGGAGTGATAGCAAAGGAAAGGCTAAATATGTCATCTACCTGAACTTCTGCAAGGCTAGAACAGGTTGTCCTAAGAAACTGTGGATGCCCCATGGTTGGCAGTGTTCAGGGTCAGAGCGTACAGGGCCAAGTCATCTAATGAAAGCTATCCCTCCCTGTCCATGGCAGGAGATTTTGACTATATGACCTTCAGAAGTCCCTCCAGCCCAAAACACTCTATGGCAGCAATCCTGCAGGCCAGTTTCTGGAGATACAGTTTTTAAGATTTATACATACCTATGGTCTTAAATGGTTGTTTCTATATAAAAAAAAACCCTACCTCTAGTAAAGACATGTCACTTTGGGCAAATAGGACAATCTAGATAAAATCATAGCACCTGCCTGAAAGTTTCTATTACCTTGCAATTAGATTAACAATAATAACAACTTCTAAGGGCACTAATATATACTAAGAGATTCTACCTGCAGACAACTTAGAATATGGCTCCTAGCAGAGGGTTGTCTTGCTTTAAGGGTAAAATGACCATTTGGCCCATCATGGACAGAGAACATCTCACTTTCAACATCAAGGCAGGTTCTTATGCACCCACATGCTGAAAACACTGTACCAATTCCTACAGTAATAGGATGCAACTACCAATTGAATTGAGGCCCAGTAAAACACAAAATGCTTAGACATCAGACTTTACTTCAGCTTAGGTGAACAATCCACAAAGACTGGCCTCAAGGCAGCCATAAGAGAACACCAAATCAGCATCATACAACAAGGTCTCACAGTATCGACTTTTTTTTTTTTTGGAGAAGAAGGCAGCTCTAGACAAAAAGAACATTACAAAGCATCACTCTAAAAGGACTTCATCCTTTTTTCATGCAAGCCCTGATTTTTCAAAAAGACTCTTTTTTTTTCTTAGCCTTTTCATTGTTTATCCCAGAAGAGTACTTTAGACTTCAGTCACTTAAGTTTCAACCTCTTAGCAAGACAGCCTAATGCCTGGCCCATACACAACCTCACTTCCTAACACACTGCAATGTATCCTACAAGCAAGTTTTCTCTACCTTTTCTGGAGATCAGATTTAGGTGATCAGAGTTAGGTAAGGGGAAAAGGATCTGAAGCAGGCAATCACTGCAACAAGCATCATTGCAACTGTCAGAGCTCTTCTGACAGGGCAAGAATATACCTTTTTAAAAGGCTCCCTCCTGCCTCAGTGCCTGCTCACAACAGTTTCCCCACAAGTAGGTGTAGCTTAACTAGGATTAGTTTTCTATATGTAAGAAGCACTAAAGAATTGCTCCCCAGTATGCCAGCTCTGCTTGCCAGTGATTAAATACACATAGGGAGAGAGAACAAGCAGAAAGTTCTGGAGGCTGTAGGCAGCACAGCACTGTGATAATATCCTAGTGCCCTCAGAGAAAGAGCCAGAGTTGGAAGACTGCTCAGCCTACATGAGCATTAATTCAAAGCCTTGTTTTTGCCTGGACTTGAAATATTCCTTTTCCCATTTCTGGATAGAATTTTCCATTTCAGGAAACAGAGAAAACAAAAGTATATACCAGTTATGCAGAATGCAGTCTTCTAGATAGCAATCTCAAAACCTTAATGCCACTGTAGGGTTTTTTTTTTCGGTTGGGAGGCTTTTGCATCATGCAAGAGATTGCTCCACCATTCCAGGACACACCCCTAAGCACATAATCCACACCAAAAGCAGCACAGTGTACAGGAAGATTTGGGGTTTCCACAGTGAATCCCCAAAAATGTAAGAACTCCAGAAGCTTTAGTCACACCACAAAAAAAAACCAACCAAAAAATCTGATAATCTTTCTTTGAGCTAACAAGCAGTAGAAGATAGCACACTACTTATTTAATCCTGTTTATTTGTAGCCAGGCTACACATTCCCTTTTCACTGAATCACAGAACGGTTGAGGTTGAAGAGACCTCTGTAAATCACCAGGAACAACTTCCCTGCTGAAGCTGGGCCACCTATGGCCAGTTTCCCAGGACTGGTGGCTTTTCTACAACTCCAAGGAAGGAGACTCCACAACCTCTCTGAGCATCCTGTGCTGGTAACTGATCGCCCTGACAATAAAAAGTATTTCCAGATGTTCAGAAGGAGCCTCCTAAGTTTGTGCCCTTTCACACACAGGATAAAAATCAGTCCAAGTAGCCATCTGGAATACGTATGTTGTTAGTGTGTAAAGTTGCATAGAAGACTCTTTAAATCAAAAGCTTAAAAAAAAAATAAATCAAACATTTAGCTCATTTGTAGATGGTACATGTTGAGGCCTCACACAACTAAATCCTTTCCTTGCAAGCAACAATGTTCCAGCTACTTAGCTTCTAAGCACCTGGGTTTCTATACTATTTATTGAACAGCTCTGAGAAATTTTTGTTTTCCATCTACATCCCAAGTTGAAAGCTGCTTTAAGGACAAGTCTTCATTGCTTGGTCCCAATTTCACTTTTCTCTGAACAAATTCACCTTTTTCCTTCAATTTTTATTCAAATAAATGTCAGCTGTGATCCTGACATCCTACTTGACAGATTAAGAGCCCTGCTTTCAGTGTCTTCGAAAAGCAAATGCAGCCACAGAAGCAAATCAGGTCAACAAGTAGCATCCTAAAAGGGAAAGGAATTGAAGAGAGTTAAGAGAAACCAAAGACCAGATTTGATCTTCTGCCTATGTTAGCTGCTTCTTCCAGGTGAAGACTCGGAAACAAAAACACAACCAACTTGTGGACAATAGACTGCATATAGAACTAGCTACATAGCTATCAGAATGCACTATTTGCCTGTACACCAAAATCTATCACTCGGGATGTAACACTAACTGAGAAGCCTCACAAGTTTCTTAGAACTCGGTCTGGATCTACCATTTTCCTGGAACAGCAAAAGTGCATGCATAATTAAAACCAGTTTCTCTTCTTCGCACCAGGAAAAATGTGCACAGAAGTGGTTTAAACACTAGCAGCAGCTCTTAAACCAACATTCAGTGAGGTGAGCACCACAAAAGAAAGCTAAAAAGATAAAAATCAAACCAACAGACAAAACTGTCACAGTCCAAGTGCACAGACTTGTGCAAAGGTAAACTTCAGCGCCTATGTGACTTGGGGATGCTGTATTAATCACACTGTAACATTTTGATGTAATTTAGATCTGAAACTCTTACAATTAAAGAAGCCCCACGATGCCAAATAACTTTTGCATAAAATTTGGACCTTGTGCCAATGTTGTGAATTTAACATTAGTCCACAGCTAATATTAGTTACCAAGTGTTAAAAAAAAAACCAAAAACAACAACACAAGTAGAACATGAAATCTTAGGAATACTAAGCTGATCAGTCCATGAAATTGTACAAAACCTACAGATTCAGAAGACATGAGTATTCTCAAAAACTGTGTTTCTGAAGTGTACATCAGGAAGGTCAGAATATATCAAGTTCAAGCTGATAAAACCCTACTAACAACTGACTTGGTAGCTGTACTACATGTATCAGTCTTGGAAAGTTTCCCCAGCCACTACCTTAGAGCAAGTGAAATAGTCACATTACTTTCCTTTCATAAAGGACAGAGCTACATCCATTTGTCCTCCAGTCACAGAACTGCTCACCATCGTACCCTGATGATACTGAGCAGCGCAAGTCTTATCCTATTTAGCATTAGGTCCTTGACAAGCAAATATTCCACGCTGCAAAAATATCACAATCTGTCAGGTAAGATATCATCACTACCTTGAGTCTCATGCTAGAGAAGAGTGCATATTAGATCAGTCTGAGTGGGTTCCTCTCCTGGATCATATTTATGTCCCGCACTATCCTTGCATTACCCCAATCACAAAAATAAAAACAAGGTGAAGCCAGTTCCACTTGGCACCTTTGTGAAACACATTCAGTATCCAATACCATATCCAGGTCAAGAGCATGATGTCTAACCAAGGAATTACTTGGGACTGCTTGCATGGACAAGACAGCAAAACATGGAAGACTACACACAGCAATATAAGCAGCAGGATTCACTTCAGACACTCCAGCCTTTCCTGGAAAGGAATAGCTTTGCCCAAAAAGTGTGTTACTTTTGTATGGAAAAGCCCAACACAACCAACAAAACCAAACAAAAAAAAACCCTAACAAAACCCACCCACAAACAAACAAACAAAAAAAAACCCAAACAACAATGAATTACTGGAATATGGGACTCTATACTCACCATGAGTCTTAGCAGCATGAAAGACTAAAGTGAAGACCACACGTGACAAGAGGCAAGCACTCAGCATTTTCAGGAGGCTTTAACCATCCATAGCTCATCTCATACATTTGCTTTACATTGTGGAATAATCAATTCACTAAAAAGAGATACCTTACATTGTTCACAGATCTCTAATTGCCTGCACATTTTTACAAGCAAGACCTTTATAACCTACAGGAATACTTTAATCAATGCCTTCCATTAGATTAAGAAAACGTCCGGGCCCCACTCATTTATGCCTCAACAACTACACATATCTAGAGATTGTTTATAAACCACATAGGAATGGCATTAAGGCCACATGGCTCCTCAGAGACGCCAGAAGTAGATATTGCCACAGTAATCAGAAGCATAGTCCCATAAGATTAAGTATTTCTGCATGATATTTAGAAAACCACTGTAAACAGGTATTGGACATCTGAATGCAGGTTGTGTCTGCAAGAGCAGTATCTGTTCCATTACTCTGTTCCAGATAATGTATGACTTCCTCTTCCCCTCTCAATTTGCTAGCAGTTAACAGCCGTACTTTTGAAGACCTTACTTCCCATAAATGCCCTACAGCAAGTTTTCCAGTAATGTTTTGCATATTACGTTACCCTATAAAGTTACTACACTCAGTTTTGGTATCTGTATCCCCCATACGAACCCCTCACTCCTAAATAAATAAAAAAAGACATAAATACCAGAATATTCCAATGTGATGGAAGATGCAAGCTTTTCAGCTTGGAAAAGAAACATTTGATGTAAGAAAAGATAGGAGGTCTATAAAATGATGAAGGATATGCAGAGTGCAAATAGAAATTACCATTCACTATTTTCTCACTGAAGTCCTGAAAGGCTTCCAATAGAGGTCATCAAGAACAACATTTTAAAGAAAAGGAACTGTAATGGTTTAGTGCAAGAACTAAATTCCCTGCTCCCCCAACACAAAAGCGAAGGGGAAAAGTAACACGCAAAACTTGGGGTTGAGATAAAGGGATAAGACATGAGATACCATAATCACAATGCATAATTACCTTTGCTAATAATCAAATTATTCTAACAATACAAAGCAAGATTACCTTAGCTTAGCCTATTTGCAAAAGAAGCAGAGTGAAATACAGGGGTGTGGAAACCAAACCACATAGAACAGAAAACCAAAGCCAGAAACTACCTGACTCCCACCCATTCCACTGACATGCCTGCAGGAAAGACAATACCCAAGAACCTGAAACCCAGAAGCAGCAGCTGGAACAGGAAGCCTCCAATGTTGCAATCTGAACTTCAAGCCCCACAGTACTTCGCTCCAGCTAGCGCTTTCATTTTTGAAGCTGGCATGACTGCAGCTTGGTACAAATAACAGCAGCAGGTTCAGTTCAATCCATGACACTGCAAGATCATTAAATTGTAAAATTCTCTTGCCACCAAACAAAGCCAGAAGTACAGCAGCATTTAAGTAGTGATCAGATCTCTCTTTTAAGAATTTTGTATATCAATGGCTATGCAACACAGCCCAGATGCAGCCTCTACTTTATCAAGTTCCTAAATTGCTGATGGTCTTGTGAAAGCATACACTTAAGCCATTCAGTCTCTGAACATCGCTACATGTCATTGTGGGAGCAAATTGAGCTACATGAATGTTTGGTCTCATCCCAGTAAAAGCTTTCATATGAAGAAATAGATCCTTTCACCCCAGCTCAACCTGCAGAACAGTCACTACCCTGATGTCACAGCATTCCTCCACTTTGCCGAGTGTACTATTAACACTTTTAATTATATCTAGAAGCAATTCACAGACACTAAAAATGCATCTTCCCAACAGATAAGGCCATTCTAGAAGCCATAAATACTAAGCAACACTAACAATTGGTTTCAATACATTTTCAATATATACAAAAATTGATTATATATAGTCAACAATGCTTTCAAATGGATTCAATGACATAGTAACTAAATAATGTATTTATTCACTGCAGATTTGTAAGATTGTCAGCAAACCAACTGAAGACTGCTCGCCACCCTCCATGATCACCTTCACTTCTAGACCCAGAACACAACAAGCAACTACCACCTAAAAGAGCCAAAGTGTGTAGTCTTCCCAAACTCAGCACACTTCCATTCTCTCCCTTTTAATTCCTGCACTGTCCTATGATTGCAACATGAAACCACTAAAACAGTAAAACAAGAAATTATGTCATTTGTTGTCTTACAGTTTGCTTTGTTTGTGCATAGACTGGAATTTCACCAGTTCAGGTACACTTATTTCCACATAAGCTTCCCAGTAGCAAAGTTTACACCCGTTAGTCTAAACTCAGCTGTACAGCTGAGCACTCATAGTACTTTTAGCACAAACATGCACACTCTGGTCCAAGGCTCAAGCTAGACACTAGAGAACTCTATTACTGTAGTGCAATCACTACCCAGTTTTTGCTGGTCTTCCCAATCTGCTTCCATGCTCTCAGCTTTCTCAGAAATATCACTATTCCTGAGTGTGCTGCATCTCTGCACTCTGTTCAGTTATCAATTTGTCTCTTTTTGACCTGTGAAGTGACCAAAATAAGTGTTTTATGCTAGATATGATATAGAAAAGATGCAGACTGAGGTGGCACAGAAAATGGGAAGGAGAGAAGATAAACTGGAAAATTCTCTCCCATTTAATCATCTGGAAGATGTCAAGAATAGGTAGCCAAAAATGCAGCCACGCAGTCTATCGCTTTTCAGACAGATAACCAAGTTCTGAAATAAATTCTAGCTCATGCCAGATTTCCAGAGATTGTTCTTCAATTAATGCTTTTTTGTAAAAGCATGCCTTGTTTATTTAAAAAGGAACAACAAGAATGTGAATTTTTTTTTTGTCCATCACATCTGTTGTAGCAGTCTACAGTTAAGGTGTAAATAGCAGTGCTGCACACTATATTCCACTATTTAAGCTATTCAAGTACTCCTAGTCAGAATTCGTGCCCTAAGCAATCACTGT
This sequence comes from Picus viridis, assembly GCA_033816785.1. NCBI lineage: Eukaryota > Metazoa > Chordata > Aves > Piciformes > Picidae > Picus > Picus viridis. The sequence continues at coordinate 24,139,106 of CM066582.1, read as the reverse complement.
TCCATTATCCCTATGCATAGAATCTTCCTTCGAAAGACTTAAGATAAAATCTGGAGACCTTTATATAAAGATTACATACAAAAACCCTTGAAAAGAAACAGGAACTTGCCAAAGACAGCAAAATATGCCTGCCCACGAGATACAAATTACAAACAAACTCACTGCAAACAGTAAGGAACAGGCTTCTTTGACTATACTCAATGGCCTAACAATTTTATAGACTCAACTACAAGAACCAAAGGAGTATTGTACATATTAGATTCAGTGATCCTGCCTTCAATAGTAACTACTGAGCTGACAAATCAAATATGTGACTGAAGCACTGCTGGTTATCTGTAACTAAACTGAGCAAGCAGCATCATGCTCACTTGTTTAAAGTACAACAAATTCTAATAAAAGAAAAGTACTTGCAGACTGTCTGCAAGTAGCTTTGTAAAGAGAACTACATCTAGTCCTGCAGTCTTGCTCAGTGCCTCCAAACAACCCTAAAACTGCAGCAAATGGCAGAAGAGGTTTGGGATTTGATCAGTATCTTGTGCCGTATATTTTATATATAGATTCCTAGATAAGGATCACCCCTTAGCTAACACCTAACATTTAGATTCACAGATCTATCTGTGCATGGAACACATGAAAATTCTATGTAATACAAACCATAAATTTGATTCTGTACTCCTGCTAACCAAGCCCAAAGCTTCTTGCTGAATTACAATTTACCTCTTGAAGTTTCATCATTTCTTTGATTATGGAAATTAGATCTAAATAATCTGAAATTATTCCTAGCATTGTACAATGAAACTGATACACTACATAATCTACCACCTTGATCTGACCTGCTCAATCTCCTTCAAATAGTACCACAGTCTGTAGACAAACCACCCAAAGCAACACTATCCATGCTGCCCCCGCAAATCCTGAAATCTTCTCACAACTGTCTTTCATCCTATCATCTATGAACACAAAGGCATGCTGCTGCATCCTCTCCTGCTCTCTACGAAATTTTTGGAAGACTGACAAAGGCAAATATTTTCTAAAGCAAACAAACTCAATCCTCCTTTACAAGTCACTTTTCTTCCCAGCCTCTGACCATCAACCTTCTCCCATTTAATTTGTGCTTTCAGTCAGCAGTTCCCAAACCCAGATTACCGAAAGTAATTGCTTCCATTAAGTCACATGCAAAACTCTAGTTACTGACTGGAATCAGTACCTTTCCATTTGCCATTGCCAGAGCAGACTGCTATTGAGACCTACTATATCCACAACCTCTTCCCACAGCACTGCTACCCAATTGAGTATGGTCAGTAACTTCTGTAGAATATTCTTCCTCACACACAGATGAAATGAAGGTCATCACATGCCTCAGAAAATGAAGAACTGAACTAAACAGGGGTATTTAATAATTTCCTCCAATTTTCTTTCCCTCCATTTTTTGGTGATTTTAAGTAATGATATAAGCTAGTTGCAGATTTATCTGAAGGAATTTTCCTGCTGGGAAGCAGCTCCATGGAGAAAGACTAATGGACAGCAATGTGCCCTTGTGGACAAGACAGCAAATGGCATCCTGGGATGCACTAAGAAAAGAATACTGTGTCCAGTTTTGGGCTCCCCAGTTCAAGAGAGACAGGGATCTGCTGCAGAGAGTCCAACAGTGAGCTACAAGGACCACTGTGGGATTTGAACATCTCTCCTATGAAAAGGGACTGAGAGACCTGGGGCCATTTAATCTTGAGAAGAGAAGGCTGAGAGGAGATCCTCATCTTTATCAACATCTATAAATATCTGAGGGGTGTGTGTCACGATGAAGGTGCCAGTCTCATTTCGGTGCTGACCCGTGACAGGACAAGGAACAACGGGTACAAGCTAGAACACAGGAGATTCCACCTCAACACAAGGAGACACTTCTTTACAGTGAGGGTGATGGAGTGCTGGAACAGGCTGCCCAGAGAGGTTGTGGAGTCTCCTCTGGAGACTTTCAGAACCCACCTGGGTGCATTCCTATGCAGCCTGCCCTAGGTGATCCTGCTTTCACGGGGAGCTGGACTTGATGATCTCTATAGGAACCTTCCAAACTCCTAACATTCTGTCATTCTGTAAATATATGTTATCTGGATTTTTGAAAATTGCATCTTGTTATCTGGATGACACATAGAATAAATCTTACAGTTACAATCTAAGCTTTATTTTCCATGTTTGATAAAAACCACACTGTTGAGGAGACCATTTTATCCAAGTTCAATGTGGGAAGAACCAGAACTGATAAAAGTTCAAGGAACTGATTCACGTGTGAAAAATAAAAACAGAAGTTCCCATTTAGAAAAAAAATGTAATACTAAATGCACTGAGAAAATCCATAAAAGTTAAAGACATCCTAACTGAAAAGCTCTTTATATGTTCTAGACACATTTAAAATGATTGAAGCGTTCAATTTTATTTGAAATTGCTTTGGCTCTAGGCTACAGCACAGGCACTGAAGATATATAACCACTGTAAACGATGCTGTCCTGTAACTACTATTGGAAAGCTTCAAAAGGACTAATGAGATATTTCCCCATACGACATGGAAAGGTTAACCATCCTCCTAACTAAAATGACACATAGAGCAGCCCCAGAGACAAAGACTTTATCTACTAAAGCTAATTCTCTTGAAAGCAGCCAAAACTCAACTTCCATATTCAGATTTTAAATATTTTAAGTTAACAAATGAGGAGATTTTACCCCAGCCTCTCCAAGTTAGCTTCTCAGATGCAAATTCAGCAAAGCCCCTATTATACACCATGAAAAAGTTAGTCTTATTAGTTATCATTAAACCTATCTGCTAGTTTAAAAGAAATTAGCTTGTAAGAACAAACATTAGCAATTACACAATTGCACAAAACATTATCTGGTAAAGTCTCAATAAAAGAGGTGATGGAAACTTACCAATACACACATCTATCTTCCCCTTGATAGCTGCTTCATGCAAAGGAGTGTAGTTCCAATTGTCTCTTGCATTTGGGTCTGCTCCTTGACACAGTAACAGACTAACCACTTCCGCATGACCAAAGGAGCAGGCGTTGTGAAGGGGTATCAACCCCCCATCGTCACGAGCATGAACATTAGCTCCTGTCTGTAGCAAGTGCTCTACAACATCCTTCCTTCCAAAACCTGGAAGAGAACATATTTCAGTTCATTTGTTTGGTAAAACAGCAGAATTTTATATTTAAAATGCTTCACTATTAGTCCAGTGTATCAAATGATATTACTTGTGTCTGTCTTCTACTTCTTCGTTCACGTCACCATAAATTGACCAAAATAAGTGTTCTATGCTAGATATGATAAACACTCATGAAAGACGAGCAGTGCTGTATTACAATTAGTCTGACCTGCTGATACTCCATCACATAAAGAAGTTGTACATTAGGCTTGCCAATGTTTTTAGGAAAAAAAAACTGATTGTGATTTGTAAACTTTAGTATAATCTGTACATGTATGAAGCAAGCACCTTACATATTGTCCCTGATAAAGGTCTTCATCATGGAGAGGATTCTCATTTTAACAAACACTGAAGGACAATGTCAGTGCTCAAGCAGAACAACCTTTCCTCAACCCAAACGACATTCTTGCTCTTTTAGAAAGAGTCCAACTGCCTTCAACTGACAAACTGACAGACTAAGAATTTACACATAGGGAGAACTGAGACCTCAAAAATGCCTCAGGAAGGTCTCAGCCTAGGAATGCAGATGCTGCTATGGTCAGAGGTAGTATCACCATAAAGCCAGTATCATTAAACTACTACGCTTCAAAATCCTGTATCAACATGCCAGGCCCTGACACCTTTAGTTTGCCGTTCACAATGAACCTGAAAAGCCCAAACATGCTTCTTATTGCCCCAAATGCCTCAGAGCAGCAGTCACCAAACTTTTTTGATTGCACATCCCTAAGAGTAAAAATTGAGCATGCACCCCCAATACATGTATACTTATAAATCATATATACATGCACCACTGCACTTAAACGTACACAGAACTAGAAAATTTAAGAGGCTCAGATAAAGATTAAATAGAAACTGCTTTAAAAGTTTTATTTATTAATGGTACACAATATATTTTCTTCCTGAATGCCAACGGCACGCTCTACTTTGGAGACCACTGCCTTAAAAGACAGTAACAAAGTTCAGGATCGGAAGGGACAGTTTGAACAAGGCTCATTTTCATACTAGGCTGCATCTCAAAGATTGGATTGCATTTCTTCTAAATCTCAGGGCTAAAAGCAGCATCACTGGAGACTTTAAAGGACTGTCACATTAAGAGTTATTGCATCTTCTGGTAATCATGGGTACCAGTCAGATTAAGTAAGAAGAATCCCACCTGTATGAACTATGTTTATGAAACATCTGAGGTAAATGCTGCAGTAAGTGAAATTCCATCATGGAGACGCTGACTGGCAGCTTATATATTGTATTGAGTCACAGATTACGGATCAAAACCATAATTAAAGACATTATTTCCCTTCTAGAAGGCAAATACATAGCTCAAGCGCAGCAACAAAGGAGCTGTCAGTTCTTCCCCAGGTAACCATGTACCTCTGCCGCAGGAAAACACCACTGAAACAGCGAAAGAAATTGTTCTCTGAAGTCAGCACCCTCTGTGACATACAACTACTCATGCATGAAGACTTCTTAAAATGGCACTTTTTACCTTCACGTTTCGGACCCTGGATAGGACCTTCATTTCAAGGAACTAAGCCTTCTTTTTGCCAGAGCAGTGAACTAGTTACAGCCATGCAGACTTGCAGCACGGATTTAACTTTTTTCCCTTCACAGTCCATAAGGTGAGATCTCTAAGCCAGATCTAGCATCCACACCAGCTTATCCAGTTAAGGCTAATGCTGTAACTCAACAGCAAAGCTACAGACTATCATTGTGCAGGAACTTACTCAGTGAAGCACAGAGTCCTTCAACACTCTCACGAAGGACAAGAGTTGTAGAAACTGACTAATGCTACAGAGTTAAGCAGACAGGACCAAAAGAAACAGCCCCTTTACAGAGGCTTACTGTGGTTTGAAAGTTTCTATGACAGCTTAACAATATCTTTGCTTCTGCCCAGGGATGCATTCTTCCCTGAAATACAATAGGGTGGAAGAACAGTCTGTGGAAGACATCACAGATACATACACAGATGCTCACATCCAGTAGAGATTGTAGCAGTTCACATCTCAGTCTTGTATGGCCACATAGCTCAAGGGCTCCAGCTGAGAAGTACAGCCTGGCTGCTTTTGGATAGCTGTATGGATTCCCCTATCCCCAATCTACAGAGCCCTCAGCTACTTGCAGCACAGATGCTGGACCACCACAAATCACAAGTTTGCATCCTGAGCAGATACCAAGGTGGGTTTTCTCTAATACACAGCGCTAAACAGCAGTTGAGCAGCCCGAGCAGCTGCTTCACAAGCTGCTGAGCCACACCAGCTGCAGAGAGGAGCCTGCAACCAACTCAGCAATCCAATTTTAGTCCACCACTGTAGATGAGTCAAAGCTTTCTGGTACATTATATACTGATCACTTCAGGTTAGAAATAACACTACAGAAATGGAAGCCTGCAAATCAAAATTGGTATTATTAAAAGTGATACTTATTTATCACAACAATACTGCTACCAGAAGACACAATTCTCTTAACTGAACTGTCAGCAAGGCCACTGGTACTGTAAATCACTGCAACTTCTAGCATGAAAACTGATTTGTTTGTTTGCTACTGTTATAAAACAGTCAAGGAACATCACCTGTAAGTTTTCAAATAGAAAATGACAGCTTAAATGGGTACAACAGCAAACAAGGGTGCAACAGCTAAGCTATGGGGCCTGGGACATAAACAGCAAGAAGAAATCCCTCAAATTCCTACATTTATGTTGTTCATTTGATTGGCAAAAGAACATTAAGCAAGATATGAGTCATAAAAGGATGCTTTCAACTAAACAGCAAATCAATGGATTTTATTAGTCATTAGTTTTAATAGACTGAACTACTAAAACTAGTGCTGAAACAGCAATAGAGTTTGCCTTGCATATATTTTTTGGCCCCTCGAGGAAAAAGAACTTGGCAGTGCCTGAAAACTCAGATTCCCTTCAGAACTACACACATACTTCCTCAAGCTATTGCTGAACATGGAGCTATTGACAAAGGCTATCTTTGGAAATGTCAGTAATAACCACTTCCCCAGTTTTTGGTGAATTAGCTCTTCTGTTCAGTCCTCAAAAAGCACAGTAGAGGTTACTGTAATTTTACCCCATCACTCCAGAGAAAAACTAAACAGCTATGGGAATGGCTTCCACCACCACCAGCAAATCTGTAAAAAGATGAATCAACAAAGTGCCAGAAAGTCTTTAAAACAATCACATGACGCAATCTGACAAAGCAGTTATAATTACTGAAACTCCTGTAGTGTCAGGGTCACCTCTTGCGAAAAACAAGACACATGCCAAGCCGTTTGTGACAGATGAAGCACGTATAATTTGGTTTAAACTGAAGAAACTGATGTGATGTCATTCAAGACGGCAAGAGAACTGCTCGGGACCAGCACAGGGACCGGCGTGCTCGAGCTGAGAGGCGCTCTATTTTGGTTTCTTTTGGGGGCTTTTCGGGGTGGGAGGACCTCAGCAGATGATGAGGACCAGCATGGTCATCTTCTTGCGTGCCTGCTCGAGAGAATGACGTCAGCCATAGGGGAAATTTAAACAAGGCAGAGCAAAGCCATGTGACTGCCATTTGGCAAGAGAGCCTTCTGGCTGGATTGCAGCAAGCAGCACGTGCATACATATCTTTAACGTCAAACAATAAAACCCCCTAAGCTTAATTTCACCTACCTGGAGAGATCCAGCCATGGTAATAACTTGGCCAAAGGCTACTAAAAAAAAGGGTAGGTACCCAGACAGAGCCGGTGTACAAGCACACAGGTGTCCAGGCTGCTAGCTGCAGAGTGCTGGAGCCTGGCACTTGCAATGGAGGGTGAAGGAGACAACACCTGTGTGAGGTGTGGCCAAGTGAATTATCTTTCCAATCTGGTGGCTGAGCTAAAGGATTTAGTATCAAGACTCAGAACTATAAGAGAATGCAAAAGGGAGTTAGATATGTGGGAGAAGGCCTTACAGACACCCCCCCCCCCATCTGAGGGAGGCAAGGCAATCCCAGAGAGAGGGGAGGTTGGGTACAGGGCCCTGTTAGAAGTATGGGGAATCCATCCTGGCCCTCTTCACCTCCCCTGTTGCCCTTGCATAATAAGTATGAGGCCCTGCAGGTTGAGGGCAATGTGGATGAGAAGGCAGAAGAGGAACCTTCTAAAGGGATGCCTAAAGTAAACCAGTCCCCACCAACCATGAAGGCTAGTGCCATAAAGATGAGGGTAATTGTTGTTGGTGACTCTCTCATGAGGGGAGCAGAGAGTCCTATATGTCATCCTGACCCATCTCACAGGCAAGTCTGCTGCCTACCTGCGGTCTGGGTAAGGGACATCACCAGGAGACTACCAAAGCTAACCTAGACCTCTATTACCCATTGCTGGTAATCCAAGCTGGAAGCAATGAGATCAGTAAGAAGGGCACCAGGACAACTGATTGATGGGGCAGGAGCTAAAGTGGTGTTCTGCTCAGTTTCCTCAGTGGCAGGGGTGTACACTGAAAGGAATAGGAGAACCCATGCCATCACTAAACGGCTCAAGGGATGGTTCCAGCAGCAGAATTTTGGGTTCTTTGATCAAGGGGCAACTTTTACCACACCTGACCTGCTGGACCTTGACGGGGTGAATCTATCTAGAAAGTGCAAGAGGGCTCTAGCACTAGAGTTGGCAGGGCTCATTGGGAGGGCATTAAACTAGGTTTGAAGGGAGTGGGTGATGAAACCAGTCTCTCTGGAGAGAGAGGGCCACAACAACCCCATGCAGTGCTACAGGCTGGGGTCAGAGTGGCTGGAGAGCTGACAAACAGAGAGGGACCTGGGGGATTGACACCTGCCTAAACATGAGCCATCAGTGTGCCCAGGTGGCCAAGAAGGCCAATGGCATCCTGGCCTGCATTAGGAATAGTGTTGCTGGGAGATGAGCTAGCCAAGCCGCTCTCCATCATTTACCCCCAGTCCTGGCTCACCAGAGAGGTCCCAGATGACTGGAAACTGGCCAGTGTGATGTCCATCCACAAGAAGGGCCAGATAGACGAACCTGGAAACTACAGGCCTGTTAGCCTGACCTCAGTGCCAGGGAAAATTATGGAGCAGATTATCTTGAGTGCAATCACAGTGCACCTGCAGGATAGCCAAGGGATCAGGCCCAGCCAGTATGAATTTAGGAAGGGCAGGTCCTGCCTGACCAACCTGACCTCCTTCTATGATCAGGTGACTGCCTGGTGGATGTGGGGAGGCCTGTGGATGTGGTCTACCTGGACTTCAGCAAGGCCTCTGACACCGTCCCCCACAACAAACTCCTGGCCAAGCTGCCATCCCATGGCTTGGACAGCAGCACTCTGTGCTGGGTTAAGAACTGGCTGGAGGCTGAGCCCAGAGAGTGGTGGTGAATGGTGCTACATCCAGCTGGCAGCCAGGCACTAGTGATGTGCCCCAAGGATCAGTGCTGGGCCCCATCCTGTTCAATATCATTATTGATGATATGGATGAGGGAACTGAGTCCATCATCAGTAAGTTTGCAGATGACACCAAGTTGGGAGCAGGTGTTGATCTGCTGTTAGAGGGTAGAAGGGCTCTCCAGAGGGACCTTGACAGGCTGGACAGATGGGCAGAGTCCAACATGACGGCATTCAACAAGTCCAAGTGCCGGGTGCTGCACTTTGGCCACAACAACCCCATGCAGAGCTACAGGCTGGGGTCGGAGTGGCTGGAGAGCTGACAAACAGAAAGGGACCTGGGGGTACTGGTTGACAGCTGGCTGAACATGAGACAGCAGTGTGCCCAGGTGACCAAGAAGGCCAATGGCATCCTGGCCTGCATTAGCAATAGTGTGGCCAGCAGGAGCAGGAAAGTCATTCTGCCCTGTACTCAGCACTGGTTAGGCCACACCTTGAGTACTGTGTCCAGTTCTGGGCCCCTCAATTTAAGAAAGGCTTTGAGACTCTTGAAAGTGTCCAGAGATGGGCAGTGAGGCTGGTGAGAGGCCTCAAGCACAAGCCCTATGAGGAGAGGCTGAGGGAGCTGGGGTTGTTTAGCCTGGAGAAGACGAGGCTCAGGGGAGACCTTATTGCTCTCTAGAATTACCTGAAAGGAGGTTGTAGATAGGTGTAGGTAGGTCTCTTCTCCCAGACAACAAGCACCAGAACAAGAGGACACAGTCTCAAGCTGTACCAGGGGAAGTTTAGGCTCAAGGTGAGGAGAAAGTTCTTCACAGGAAGAGTGATTGGCCATTGGAATGTGCTGCCCAGGGAGGTGGTGGAGTCACTGTCCGTGGAGGTGTTCAAAAAGGGATTGGATGTGGCACTTGAAGCCATGGTTTAGTTAGTCATGAGGTGTTGGGTGATAGGTTGGACTTGATCTCTGAGGCCTTTTCCAACCTTATTGATTCTATGATTATTTTAAAAATTCAAGTCTTGTATATTTCCAGTGCAACTTCAACTTACGAAGTCTAAAGGAAGAGTTCCCCTGAAAAAGCCTGTAATAAAAGATCCCAAAAGACAATCAAATAGAATGTTCCTATGGAAAACATCCAAAGCCAGGGTAACTATGGAGAAGAGATTTAAAAGCCCAGCATACAAGCTTGTTTTCATATGATTCACCTGAGAGCTTTCAAAGCACACTCATGGGCAGGGTCCCTTATGAACTCATGCTATTTCACACAAGTCAAATGCACAAGCTTTGGCCTCATTTTAGCTTCTTTAAACTTAGAAGTTTCAGGGAAGACGCAGTACCTCAGAAACCTTTGTCCAAGAAACAAAGGAAGAAGTAATCCCATTATAAAAAGGTATTAACAAGAGAACATCTGAAATTAAAGGGTGAAACACTTGTCAGTCAAACCAAAGAAAATGCAGACATTCAGAGTGAGTGACAGGCTCTTCATTTCTCCAGTCATCTCAGAAAGTCAAAGACTAAAGCTTGGCAAAAACCAGCAGATGGATGTAGCTATGATAGCCTTACATAAATCAAGAGACAAGCAGACAATTTAGAAAAGCACCACTTAACTAGTTCTATTCTTGCCTTTTTCCAAATTACACCTGCCACTTTAGAGTGAAAATGAGAGGGAAATGCTTTAGGTAGTGAATTGGTGGCTGGAAAATTAAGCTTTCAAATGCTATCAGACATGACAACACACAGAGACATCACCAAATGCTTACTAATACTGCCAAGAAGACCAGTCCTAGCCCCCCTACACATGGTGCTCTGAGCCCACAGGCTCATCCTGTTCCATCTCTTTGTGACACTGAACCTAAGGAACAAAAGTCAACAGGGTGAGAAGGCTGAATGACTAATGGCAGAAGTGATGCAAGGAAAGCAACAATATAGTCAGCTGATACTCTCTTACATGCTCTGGTCAGGACTCCATTGGTAAACCTGTGTTCAGTTTGTCAAAAGCTTTCACATGGTAACAGTTTATAGACACAATTACTTAAAACACCCAAAAGACACAAATGTCATTGCACAATTTCATGATTCATTTTCAGAAAGTTTGGTAAAAAAAAACAACCAACACACCACCAAATAAATATATGGACTTCCCACTCAAATTGGAAGAATGCTTTCCCCAGTGAATAGCATACAGAAAGTAGTCAGTTTAAGTGCAGCAGTACTGTTTCACCCATTGTCCAACAAATGTCATTTGATCACAACACAGCATGAAGTCTTCCAAATGCCAGTTCCAACCTTTTGTAAAGCTGCTGTTACATGCAGAATTGATCACATGGAAGACTTCCAATTCTCAAAAGGTTTTTTTCCTCCTTGCTTGCCCTGATTGCTCTTAAGAACACTTTTACTCCAAAAGAAATGAAGTTTTACAGTGGTGTATAATACAGGTTAAGCAGAGGGTATTACTGAAGGAGTTACTGTGATCTTAGGCAAAGCAGGAAAAGATGCTCTTATTAAAGATAATCCCACTTGCTAGAGTATTAAACAGCTCATATGAGAATACAAGCCCTTGAAGTGGAGAAGCATACATCTTACAGACAAAACCCTCTTAAGAATGGTTTTAAACTGCAAGAAAAATGTGGAAGACATCCAAGCTAAGTTGTTGTACATCTCTTTGATCTGGTGCTGCAGATTCTGAGACAAGGTTTTTCTCCAAGAGAGAGCTTTCAAAAGTCCTTCTCCCACTTCACTAGGCAGAACACAACTAAACCGAGTGATTTAACTATGTAAACTGAAGAGCCGTCAAGCTGGGAAAAAGGCACCTAATTCACTATCACTGAAGCTTTCCATTTACATCCTCTTGTAAATTCTTTCAAAGGATTTTAAATGGGAAGGAGATACAATACACTGCACAAAGTATTGCAAGACCATTCAAAAGAACAATTTACCAGTCACAAAGAAAACAAGCTGGAACTTCCTAGGAAGTAATACACTTGTGACACGAACAGAGTTCATGTACTACAAACATATAAAAGAAAGAATCCCAAAGTCGAGGACAGTAATCTATCTGTTCACCCAGGAGTGCAGTGGAAAGGCAGGGGAATGGAATAGTTTGTCTCGCTCAATGCAGCTAGAAGAACTCTTAAGCAGAAGACAGGATATTTCAGTGTAGAAGGTGAAAAGCACAAGAGGAAGCAAGTAATTTGTAATGCAAGTTAGCAGTTCAATTATTTAGTGAGCTCCTTACTGCAGGATGAGCTTCTACTAACATGCACAAACTGGACTTTGCTCAGATAGTTGCTGAGCTCCTTACTGCTGGACAAAGTACTACAAGAAGTATCACATATGAAGAGGGTAAGTGTATATTATAACTCTTCTCTAGAAATCTGCTTTTGGTCACCAGTATGAATAAAACCTTTGTTCATGCCCAGCACAGCTGCTTCTTTAAATGTTTGGGTTTTGGTGGTGGTGGGTTGTTTTGTTTTAAGCAAGCTGGTTTTCATTGGGGAAAAAAAAAAATCAAAGCAAAAAGCTATAAAAACATTAATACTTCCACTTAATTTACCCCTTTTTTTGGGGGTGGGTGGGTGGATTGTGTGTTGTTGTTGTTAAGTCACTCCATCACTTGCAAGTCTTTAGAATCTGCCTCTTACTCCAGTTTTTGGGTGCTGCTGGATAACATCCAAAGCTTGCACTGGTACCAGAGACAGTAATCCACACAGCACTTTAGGCACCACTGAGTTTTCCTCTTTCCAAGCATGTGTACTTCTATAGAAGAATCCCTCAAATCACTTGCAAAGAAAAAAGCTGAACACTACATATCCTGATAGACATTCAGCATTTCAAGATGGAAATTTTGTCTGATGCTTCAATGAGAAAAGCTTTTGATGAGATACTCTTAAGAGTGAGTACTTGCAAATGGAAACAAATTATACATAGTTTGGGTGCTGTGTTGGCAGGGAAAGTTTGTTATCAGCCTCTTCAGTATTTCCATTCCTTACTTAAGTAAAGTCGTAGCCCAGAACCTGTGATTTCTTAAGGGTATCTGAGGCTGAAGATTCATGGCTGGACTCAATGATCTTAAAGGTCTTTTCCAACCAAAATGATTCTGTGAAACTATTCTGTAAAAGAGGAGCTCTGCTAGAATAACTGTCCAGTTGGGGGAGAAAAGGAAAATAATCCTTTGTTCAAATTCATTCTGCTTTCTATAGAGGTCTCTATCTCCCTGATATGACCTCAATATCACTTGCTGCCTTATTAACAGCCAAAGGAGGTAATTTCAATACAGAGCTGAAGAAATTATTCCCCCTCATTCACATCAGTTGACAAATCAGATACCCCAGATAAAGAAAATCTGGGTAACAGTGTTGCTTCAGCTTGACATGGCTGCACGCATTTTATCTGAAACACATAATGGACAGATGATTCCAATTTCCAGAACCACATTTAGATCTATACTCAGCTTTTTATATAGCTGATTACTGAGATTTCGGTTCCCACTTAGATATATTCTAAGAATTCTGAATGCTCTCAGAAGCCAAACCTTTTTCCCTCTGTCATGAGGAAGGAGATAAATATGATTTTGAAACTAGAAACCTCACAAACATTAAGGAAACCTGAGCTTACATGTTTTTCACAAGAAACTAGAACTAGGGAAGTTCTCCCTAGTAAAGGTAACTTAACTGCCTGGCATTGATGTCAAAAAAGTAGGAATTTGCTAGGTTTGAGAACTTCCTCTGCTGTTTTCCTCATGATGCAAGGAAACACCTTCCACTGCTGTTACAGCAACATCTTACTGACACTATCAACTTTCAAGTATTCCCTTACAAAAGCTTTGTCCATTTCTTTTCTAACCAAAGTACAAGTTACCACTGCAGCTTCAGTATTACAGTTTGTACTAGCACTGAAGTTATGACTTGAGATCTCAGAGTTTAAGGGGAAGCAGCAAGCTTTAATTTTAAAATTTAATTCAAACAAGCAGAACTGACTCAAGATGAGCTTTCCAAAACCTTAAGAACTACACACATGCAATTGTACCAGCATTATGTTCCAGGATTCACTAAAGTTAAGTTCATCTTTGCATCCTAGAAGTTTACCATGTTTCAAGCTCCACTTGCATAAGGTCACACTTTCACGGTAGAGATCAGGGATGACAGAAGAATGAAAAGGAAAGAGCTCGGGCCCAAAAGTTCTCTAGGGGCATTGTGAAATGCCACTTGTACTTTGCATATTAAAACAAACCATAAAGTCTCAGAGAGTATAACCTGACTGATAAACTGAATACCACTATTCAGAGTTCAAGGCAACACTTTTAAACCAGAGCAAAGCAGATTCAGATTAGACTTTAGGAAGAAGTTCTTTACTATGCAGGTGGGGAGACACTGAAACAGATTGCCTAGAGAAATTGTGGCTGCCTAATGCTTGGAATTTCTTAAGACCAGGCTGGGTGAGGCTGTGAGCAAGGTGGTCTAGTGGGAGGAGCCCATGGTAGGGGGCTGCAACTAGATGATCTTTAAGGTCCCTTCCAACTCAAGTCATTCTATGACTCTCTGACAAAATGTTCATTTTTATGTTCATTTAGAACCATACATGTGTATTTAAATATCAATCACTCAATATAGCCTCGTTAATTACCTTATGTGTACTACTGCATCACTTCAAGCTTAGACAAGACCTGTGCCACTTACAACATACAAGCCCTCAGCTTGACCCCAGACCTAGAAATTGTGCAATTCTTAAGTTAGGACTGATGATTTAAAGCATCCTCCTCATTTTACTTTTATCATGAACTCTGCATGTCCTGTGCCCTCAGTGAAGACCACGACCGGTATAAAACATTCTCTTTATGGACTGCACAAACCTGCAATAGCTATACTTCCTAGAAGTTAATGTTTACTTCCAGTTAAACCGCTGGGACTTCACTGTTAATTGCTTTTATGACATTATTGCTAATCACAACTACATTTATTCTCTTCACTAAGAGCCATACTCTCTCCTGGCCACACCTGTAACTGTAATCAAGTTCAACTGTTTTACATCAGCTCTTTCCGGAGCCCATTTAGACCACGGAAGATACAGAAAGCAATCAACAGCTACACTCAAGTAAAATACAAGAAAGTTACAAAGCACAAGGCATCGGCTTTGACATCTACCATGTCTACACGCATCGCAGTGGTCCCGGACATGCACAATACACGTGAAACCCCTAACTTAAAGCCAACTCTGCGCTGAATTCCAGTTTCTCACCTCTTAAACACACAAGTTTGCAGCAACCTGCATATTAAATGCAGAGAAAAATGCCGGTACTTCCAGATCATACAACGTCCTTTAAAATCTCTCCCACTTGTTTCACCCAAGGTAAGAATCTTCTTTCATTTTGAATTAAAAAAAAAAGGGGGGATATAACAGCCGTCCCCACGGAACCTGCAGCAAAACACTGCCAGAAAAGTGTGCTCACACTTCTCTCAGCTTAGGCATGAATTTTCCCGACCCACCGAAATGCTGGAGATCCACTCTCTGAACCTAGAAAACCAAGTCGTGAGCCGCACCCTCCCTCTCCCACCGTACTCGCTGTCACTGTCCTCGTTGGGAACGGGAGGCCGGACCGGCCCTGGCCCCTCCCCGGTCCCGGTACCCACCGGCGGCAAAGTGGAGCGGCGTGGACTTGCGGCCCGCCATGTCCTTGGCATTCACGTTGCCCGTGTCCACCAGGCGCTTCACGCGCGTCACGTCCCCATTGCGGCAGGCCTCCAGCAGCTCGCGGAAGGCCCCACTCGAGGCTCCCGGGCCTGTGGCCTCGGGACTCTCCGCTGCCGGACTGGACGCGACTGACGACGACGCAGACGAGGAGGACGAGGAATAACTACTAGAACTACTGCCCGAGCCCGGCGGCGGGCCCGGGACAGCGGCGCCCGCACCGTCTGAGCACTCCGGGATCGGAGGCCGCTCCGCGTCGGGGGAGCCTCGCCTTCGGGGCCAGCCAGGCTGTGGCGCTGCGCGGCGGGGGCAAGTTCGGCAGGTGACAGGCTGGGACTGCGCGGCGGTGAGGTGGCGGCCGGTGGGGAGGCTGGCCCGGGCGGCGAGTGATGGTGGTGGTGGTGCTGCTGGGAACGACGCGGCGGCTGCGCCGCCATCTTCACCCTCCCCCGCCGCCCCCTTCTCGGCCCCCGTCACTGCGGCAACGGCGGCAACCCCCGCCCACACTTCCGGCCGTTCCCAGCCAATCCCAATGCGCGAGGCCCGGACGTGACGCATCGGTAGTTCCGGCGGGGCGTGGCCTCACCGGGCCCCGTCCCACGCCGGGGCAGCGGCTCACGCCTGCCCCCTGGGGGCCGCCGCGGGCGGTAAGGGAGTCCTAGGCCGGGGCGGCCCTCCAGAGCGGAGCCCGCTGGGGGCAGGTCTGCGGCTCCCCGCTCGGAGGTGCCGCACAAGCCGGCTTTAGAGTAATGGTGACGGCAGAGAATCAGCGCCTGGCGCATCGGTCCCCACCGCTGCTGCCTTGCCGGCATTATGTCAGCTCCGTAGCTCGGCTTCAGTACAGCTCCTTCCCCAAAGCTGGAAAATGACAGAGCGATACCAAGCGGAGGGAGAAACCCAAGTGAAGTCTGGCAGTTCTTTGTTAGTGGAGCCGAAAGGCCATTTTTGCACTCGTTGCAGGAGGAAAGCAGCACAGCAGTCACTGAAAAGCCACATACAGTAAATGGCAGAGAGAAGGGGGAAAGGCTTCCTCCACGCCAGAAATAACAGTACGGTGGGGTTCAACGGGAAGCTAAGGCAGGCTGCCAGTGGTTGCCAGTGCTGAGAGTAAAAGGAGAAATCCAAGGATGTCATGGACCGAAAGAACCCTGTAAGGCCCTCTGTGCAAAGGGCAGATCTGAACTGCTAGGGAATAAGCAAGACGCCTTTAATTAAGGATTTTTGTTTGGATTTTGAAAGTTCCAGGAAGATGAGACAGAAGTGCTTCTGGCAAACTGGTATCTAGAGAGAATATAAACATTAGTTACAGATAAACTGTTTAAGTCAGCAAGCCCCAATAACTGTCACCAAGAGATCTCTAGTTCACTTAATCTGTGAGCACAATGGAAATTCCATTGTCAGGCAAAATATCCATAGAATCATAGAATCAATAAGGTTGGAAAAGACCTCAAAGATCATCAAATCCATAGCAATAATTCCTGGAGAAATCCTTGTACACCAGGTACTGGGGCTCCCAGCAGTGGTGGGGCAGCAGCCACTGGTCAGAATGGGGAGAGCAGCGAAGGGAGTGAACATGGCTGATGCCAGACATCCTCATCCTGGTCAACATCTGCTTTAACTGGTAAGCAAAGGGCTTTGTGAAGCATTTGCATAGCCCCATGAGATGTGCTGAAGAGGTGCTGAGCAGGTGTAATACTGGGGGCACAGAAAATAATAATTTTTTTTAAACCCAGTAATTCAGAAGATACTAGGTTCTGGTATAGTGCTACTAAGTACTTTCCTGGCTGGGATGAGGTATACATAAAATCAATTCCCATGACTAGTGAGCAGTAAATGAAGATCCACTTAAATATGCCCAGGTCAGGTATTCATGCCATGACTTTGAAGCCATGGGCCTGAGAGAGTTCATCATGACTTCCCTGCCACCTCTCTCTAGATGGCTGCTGCTTAGGAGCCTTCCCTCAATTAAAAACTCACAAAAGGACTCTGCAAGCTAATTATGACAACCCCTTTATCAGGCTCAAGTTTTGCAAAACACTTAAGAAGACTGAGCACTAGACTGTGCTTGTTCAGCTCACTGCTGGTTTCCAGTAGTCTGTATTTCACCAGCAAGTTGCTTTTGTGGCATAACTGGCAAACAAATCACATTTCTCTAACCCTCTCTGTGATTCCCATAAACCAAGTTTACAGACAACATCAATTTTATGAGATGTATCAGTATGCAAACACTTAGAATAGAATAGAATTAACCAGGTTGGAAAAGACCTTTGAGATCATCGAGTGCAACCTAAACTTGTTCTACTTCCTGAAAGATCTTAAAATATACAAGTAATTATTTTTTAAAAAAAGATTTTAGATTTTTGGTTGTTGGAATGAGTAATAAATGTTACTCTTTGGGACAGTCTTTTCTGAAAGCCCTGCAGAAAAGGACTTGGGGGTACTGGTAGATGGAAAGCTAGACATGAGCTGGCAATACAGTCTTGCAGGCAAGCAGGCCAGTCATATCCTGGGCTGCACAAAGCATGGCCAGTGTGATGAGGGAGGTCATTCTGCCCCTCTAGTCCACCTTCTTGAAACTTCACCTGGATTACTGGGATCCTCAGTACAAGATGGACATGGACCTGTTGGAGCAGGTCCAGACAAGGGCCATGAAAATGATTGCAGAAATGGAACACCTCTTCCATGAGGAAAGGCTGAGAGAGGTAAGGATGTTCAACCTAGAGGAGGGGAAGCTTCAAAAATATCTTATTGAAGCCTTTCAATATATAAAGAGGGCCTACAGGAAAGATGCACAGAGACTTTTTACCAGGGCCTGTAGTGACAGAACAAGGGACAACAGTTTTAAACTGAAAGAAGGTACATTTAAACTAGTTATAAGGAAGAGATTTTTCATTATGAGGGTAGTGAGACACTGAAACAGGTTACCCAGACAAGTTGTAGATGTCCCTTCATCAGAAATGTCTGAGGTTAGGTTGGATGGGGATCTGAGCAACTTGATCTAGTTGAAAATGTCCCTGCCCACTGCAGGGGATTTGGACTAGGTGATCTTTCAAGGTCACTTCCAACCCAATTTTTCTGTGATTCCATGAAAGCTGTTTCTGGGAAGGAATAAATAAAAGGATGAAAATTCATGGTATGAGACCACTCATAGGGAAGTGGTGCCTGGCCATGGGTTTCACAGGTGATGCCAGACAGTTCTGGGGATGCAGCATGTTCAGGATCCCTTCAAGTGTTGCCATCACCATTTGTATATGGCTTGGCGTGCCTTAGGGTAGACACCTGTCATTTCTGCAGAAACAGTGAGCAAAACAGTGTGGGAAGTGCAGGTTTAGGCAAAATTTCCACATCCTTGCAGGATTTATACTTAAGGTCAAGGAGGAACATAGAGAAGACCTTCAGAAGTGTTCAGTCCACCCATTGCTTGTTCCCTGGTCAGACACTGACCCTTTAGAAACATGATTTTTTTGACTGATCCCCAAGTGGTATCCTGTTTTTTTTACCAGCTGGACTCTGTGAGTGGTGATGGGGAGGGCAAGCACTCTGCCAAGGGGATGCCACCCTCGTTTGGGGTTGCCTTTGCAGTAGCACACAGTGCTCCCTGCATTTGCTTGTCACAGTGACTTGATGCTTCTGTTGAGCTGATCTAGGTTCACTTCCTGTCACAAGTGGCTCATTACATTTGCACCACTTGTCCTGCAAAGCTCAGAGACAAGCTCTAAAATACCCTTGGCAACTGAATGTCTTTTACCTGACCTAGGAGAGAAGTGCTTTAGATAGAAATCTTATTAATGATGCAGCTGCAGGGCTCAGCAAAGTGGAGGCACCTCAGACTTCAGCTGAATAATTAAATCCCATCAATAGGACTTTCCAGGGCCACTATTTAAAATTAATAACTCCAAATGCAATTCTGGTCTATAATGGAATACACTGAAATTAGGTTCATTTATTTTTCTTCTTGTTTTGGTTCTAAATAAAATTATTTATAGCATTACTGGCAGTTCTACAGTCACTTGCCTCTCAACTCCTGCTGATGACAGCATGGAGAAGGACTTGGGGTAGTTTCTAAATATTTTTAAGCTCAAAAAAAATAGGAAGTTACTTCAAACCCAGCACATTGATGCTCATGTTTAATGGATTCCTGGTATACTTACAAGTAAATCAAGAAGTGAGGAATTCCTCTGGAGAAACAGATCTCTTCTGCCTAAGCAGATGGGAAGAAAAGGTGTCATCTAGGTCTCCAGCAAAAGCTGTATTTTCTGAGAAACAAAATCTTCCCTTTCTGCAGAAAGGATTTCACTCATAACTGGCTTCTTTGACTGTGATTAATGCGTTAAGCCAAGAGACTTCATCCCTGGCTGTTTGAAGTGACTCACAGATTTGCACACCCTTTCAGATATAGGAGGATAAAATAAAAGGTTTGTGGGAAAGCACCAGAGCTCTCCTCATTGGACAACCTCCAAGCAGCAGTGGGGACATCTTTATACCCGCACACTGTTCATCAAATTTTTGCTGCCTAGTTTATTTACCACCTACAGGAGCTCATCAAAGTTTGACTAGTGCTGCATGACTATTCTCACCCTCTTCTTTAGCTTAAGGAGGCATTCAGCTCCTGCTGCTTTGCATATTTTGTGATAGGGGTTTGACAGTCAAAAATAAGGTGGCTGCTTAGGCCAGCTCATCCCCTGGCTGTCCTTACATGCTGTGTTTAATATAGGCCATGATCTCCAGTAGCAGGCAAACAGAGATAAGTGCTTCTCTCCCTGATATTTTTCATCTGAATTGAAGCATCCCTGGTGGAGGGATTTGCCCAATTTTCCCATGGGAAGTAGGAGGATAGTGCGGAATGGTAGTATCCTAGGTTATACTTGCTGCAGATCACAGAGTGACCGCCACTGTAAATTTGATGCCAGAGATTTACAGAGCTGTAAATTTGCCCTGTTTCTTTCTAGAAACATCTTGATTTTTAAAAAGTGATTTTGATAACAACAGGCTGAGTGGCTTTGCTTGTAGATAGTTGGAAATGCAGGCGTGGACCCCAGGTATCATGATCAGTTGGGCAAGAGGGTGGGAGGCAAGAATTAGGCTTTCCCCAGAAGGAATTAAATGTGCTACTTTTGAAGTGGGGAAGGACAGTCCTCCTTTCCACAGACAGAGAAGGGCTACTTCCCCAGTGATCTTCAGGAAAAGCAAAGGCACAAAACTGGGTTAGCCAAAATAAAATGAAA
Source organism: Picus viridis (assembly GCA_033816785.1). Lineage (NCBI taxonomy): Eukaryota > Metazoa > Chordata > Aves > Piciformes > Picidae > Picus > Picus viridis. Next base: position 24,118,656 of record CM066582.1, on the reverse strand, counting down.
TAAATATACTGACCCACTGCAGGGATGCTCTGAACATAAATTAGGGCAACCCTGGAAAACAGCTGTAGACAGGCAGGATTTAGCAATAGGCCATGAAGTATTTGTTTCCCAGCATCAGGATCTGGTACTAGATAAGCAGGAAGAGCTTTCATAGTATCATAGTATCAGTCAGGGTTGGAAGGGACCACAAGGATCATGTAGTTCCAACCCCCCTGCCATGGGCAGGGACACCCTGCACTAGATCAGGCTGGCCAGAGCCTCATCCAGCCTGGTCTTAAACACCTCCAGGGATGGGGCCTCAACCACCTCCCTGGACAACCCATTCCAGGGCTTCACCACTCTCATGGTGAAGAACCTCCTCCTCATGTCCAGCCTGAATCCTCATATTTAGTCCCTCTCAGCAGAGCTTGTCAGATGAGTATCCATCCCTGCATTATTCTTGCCTCCAAGTCCAAGTGGTGGCTCTAGAGCCCAGAACTGCCTCTGGCAGCTTTGAGTAGCTCCTAAACCCTACTGAGAGCTGAGTTTTATCTTTACACAGCCATGCTCCTGCCAGGACCATGAACTTTCCTCCTGTCCTTTGCATTCTTTGGCTGTACCAGCCAACACTACATTTTTTTTTTCTCTACCCAGAGGTGATTTCATGCTCACAAGGGCATTTAGCTGAAACCTGGTGAAGGTTTGTTAGAACTCAAGGATGATTTTGCCCCTGCTTGTCTGTTACTAATGGGAAAGATGGCAACTGAAGCTGAGCCTTTGCTATTGGTAGTTTTAGAAATTAGTAAATTTGGTAATTTAGTGCAGGGACTATAGCTCCACACTGACTCAGTTCCATCCAAGCAGGAGTATGGTTAGTTGCCCAGGGCCATCCAAAAGTGAAGGTGGTGTTCCTGTGAGGGCTCTCCACAATAAAGAAGAGAATAAAGGCTATGAAACTGATTGCCCCATGGCCCACTTCTCACTTCAAATGCTTTTCTTTCTCTTCATGGCTATGAAGTAGTAACTTACCACCTGGTTTAGAGGTAGCTATTACAACCTAAGAACGCAGGAGTGACTGTTCTCGGGCCCCCAGAGTATGCTGGAGTACTCAGTGCTGTATAAAAACAGTGACACTTTAAAACCTCTGAACCCTTGGGCACAGTGCATCACTGGCACTCTTAAGGTAAGGTCACACAACTCAGTCTGCCTCGTGGCTCCGTTGTAATATGGTCCTGTATTCCCTCTGCATTTCCCTTGCATCAGTGGTGGAGATTTTCAGGCATATTTCTCTGAGCCCCAGAAACAAAGCGGTTGAGAATCCTAACGAAGGTGGTGTTTAGGATGTGGCCAGACGTCTGCAGCAAAGGAAACAAAAGGGCGGCAGGAAGGTGGCAGCGTTGCTCTCACTAACCAGTGGGTCACAGGCTTTCGCACCCTCCAATACGGAAAGACGCTTATTTAATGGGAAGAAGGTTAATGCCGATGTCTTGCATGGCTGGATGAAACAACAGGGTCTGCCTGGTCCCGAAAAGACGTGGAGATGAACAATACCACAGTTTTTGCTGTTTCTCCAGGGGGTGAGCTGTGCTCTGTGAGCTCAGAGGCATACAGACCTCAGTCGCAGCGAGCTCAGGGCGAGACTCTGGGGCGGGGTTTTCTGTCAATACACTGCGGTGCCGGGGAAACGCCAGAGCCACGGTGCAGAAGTCGCAACCTGCGATTCTCAGCCCGGCGGCAGGAACCCTGCCTCCAGAAACGACGCGGCCGGTGTGGGGTAGGCAGGGAATCCCTGACCGGCCAGTGTGTCCTGACCTCCCGGTAGGGGCCGGCTCATCCCGGGGCGGTGCCGGGGCGGGGCAGGCAGTGTACGCGTCCCGCCCCCGGCGGGGCGGTGGCGGCGGCTACGTGCTGGGGGCGGCGCGGTGCGGCTGCCAGTGCTGGCGCGGAGCCGCCGCGAGGTTGGAGTCCGTCGCGGCGGTGGCGGCGGCGACAGCGACGACGCGCAGTGCGGCCGCGCCCATGGCGAGCAGCAGCGGCGGCAGGTAGGGACGGGCGGGACGGGGGCCCGCTCTCCCGGTCATGGCGCAGACGGAGCCCCCGAAGGCGGTGCGGCTGTGGCGCGACGCCGCCCTGCGCGCACGGAAGCTGCGGGTCGGCGCCGGCGAGTCCGAGCCCGAGCTCGAGCCGGACGCGGGGCCGCCGGGGGGACCGCCGCCGCCGCTCCCTGATGCCGCCGCGTCTCGTCGCCCGCCCCCGGCGGCGGCGCTGGGGGAGCTGGAGGCGCTGAATCTGAGCGGGCGGGGGCTGGAAGAGCTGCCCGAGGAGGTGGGCGCCGCCCTGAGCGGGCTGCGGGTACTCAGCCTGCGGCGCAACCGGCTGTGCCGCTTGCCCGCCGCCGCCCTGCGCCACCTGAGCCGCCTGGCCGAGCTTGACCTGAGCCACAACCGGCTGCGGGGCCTGGGGGACGGAGGGGCGCTGGTGGAGCTGCGGGGCCTGCGCAAGCTCAGCCTCAGTCACAACGAGCTAGGCGCCGAGGGCCCAGGCCTGCCCCCACGCCTCGCCGAGCTGGGCCGCCTCGAGGAGCTCGACCTCAGCTTCAACCGTCTGCGTCGCTTGCCCGAGGGCCTGGGCCGCCTGCGGCATCTCCGCGCCCTAGACATCGACCACAACCTTCTGCCCTCCTTCCCTGCCCCGCTGCTGGAGTTGGCTGCCCTGGAGGAGCTCGACTGCTCCGGCAACCGCCACCTCGGGGCCCTGCCCGAGGGTATTGCCGCTCTTCGCCGTCTCAAGATCCTCTGGCTGAGTGGCACCGGGCTGGCAACCCTTCCCGAAGGCCTCTGCCAGCTGAGTGCCCTCGAGAGCCTCATGCTGGACGGCAACCGGCTACAGGCCCTGCCTGCTGGCTTTGGCAGCCTGCAGCGGCTCAAGATGCTGAACCTTTCCTCCAATCTGCTGGGGAGTTCCCTGCTGCTATCTTGTCATTGACCAGTCTAGAGGAGCTCTACCTGAGCCGCAACCAGCTCACCCTGCTTCCACCTCGCCTCTGTCAGCTCCACCAGCTCCGCACCCTCTGGCTGGACAACAACCGTATCCGCTACCTGCCTGACTCCATCGTGCTCCTCCACAGCCTGGAGGAGCTGGTCCTGCAAGGCAACCAGATTGCCATTTTGCCTGAGGGCTTTGGGCAGCTTTCCCGCATTACCCTATGGAAGATCAAAGACAATCCCCTCATCCAGCCCCCCTATGAGGTGTGTATGAAAGGCATCCCCTACATTGCTGCCTACCAGCAGGAGCTGGCCCACTCCCAGCCTGCTCTCAAACCACGCCTCAAGCTGGTCCTCATGGGCCTAAAAGATGCAGGGAAGACCCTGCTGAGACGATGCCTCATGGAGGAGGATGGGCAGAGGAAGGAAGTGGGGAGTCTGGAGGCAGGGAGCAACCAGCCCAGGGGTTGCCCTGGGCAGCAACAGGACATCGGGACAGTGCCAGTTGGACATTGCCCCTTCCTGGAGCCTCAGGACACTTCCTCAGCATGGGTACCTGACATGCAGCAGCTGGAACATCTCCCTGTTGAGCAGCAGGACATCCCTTCTCGTGTCCCCTCTTGCCGGTTGAAAGGGGAAGCACTGTACCCTGCATCATCACTGCCACCAAATGCTCCCCAGATAGCATCAGGACTGGGACTGTTGGGAGGTAGCAAGGGCATTGAAGTGATGGACTGGACAGCGGATGCAGAGAGGGGCCTGACATTCATTGTGTATGAGCTGGCAGGGGACCCAAGCTATGATGTGATTCAGTCATTCTTCCTCTCTCCCGGAGCCCTGTATGTACTGGTGGTGAATTTGAGTGCCTATGTCCCTCAGCACTTCTATGCCTCTGTGGGCTATTTCTTGCACTGGCTTGGTTCCAAGGTGCCCCATGCTGTGGTCTGCATGGTGGGAACCCATGCTGACCTTTGTGCAGAGCGGGAGTTGGAAGAGAAGTGCCTGGACATCCATCACCAGATTGCTCAGCAGGAGAAGAGGGATGCTGAGGGACTCCAGAGCTTGGTCCAGCAGGTGGATGAGGCTCTGGGACAGGACTTTGACCTGCGCTGCTCCAGCCCGCATGCTGCCTTTTATGGGGTCTCGGACAAGAACTTGAGGCGAAAGAAAGCCCAGTTTCAGTACCTTCTCAACCACCGCCCTCAGATCCTGTCTCCAGTATTGCCTTTCAGCTGCCGGGACCGTTGCCAAGTGCGTCGCCTGCGGGACAAGCTCCTCTCGGTGGCTGAGCACCGTGATATCTTCCCAAACCTGCACCGTGTGTTGCCCAAATCCTGGCAAGTGCTGGAGGAGCTGCACTTTCAGCCACAAGCTCAGCAGCTGTGGCTTAGCTGGTGGGACTCTGCCCGGTTGGGCTTGCAGGCAGGCCTGACAGAGGATCGACTCCAGAGTGCCCTGTCCTACCTGCATGAGAGTGGGAAGCTGCTGTACTTTGAAGAGCACCTCACTTTGCGGGAGTATGTGTTCCACAACCTGCCACGGCTCATTGACATCCTCAATGTCTTCTGCCAGCGTGATGCCACTGTGCTGCTCCAGAAACTGCTCAGCGATTCCCACATTGATGAACTGAGGGCCACTCAGCTCCATCATTACGTGGAGGGCTTCTTGTTGCATGGCCTCCTCCCTGCCCATGTTATCCGTCTCCTTCTTAAGCCCCACATCCAGAGCCGGGAGGATCTGCAGCTCATCCTGGAGCTGCTGGAGAAGATGGGGCTCTGTTACTGTGTCAACAAACCCAAACGCAAGCCCCTAAATGGGGCAGCTGCTTGGTACAAGTTTCCCTGCTACGTGAAAAACGAGATGCCCCATGCAGAGGCATGGATCAATGGCACCAATTTGAGCGGACAGTCCTTCGTGGTGGAGCAGCTGCAGATTGAATATAGCTTTCCATTCATTTTCCCACCCGGCTTGTTTGCACGCTACAGCGTCCAGATTAACAGCCATGTGGTGCAGCGGTCTGATGGCAAGTACAAGGTCTATGCCTACCGGGGTAAGGTGCCTGTGGTAGTGAGTTACCAGCCTGCCAGGGGAGCTCTGCAGCCAGATACTCTGTCTATTGCTAGTCATGCATCCCTACCAAATATCTGGACAGCTTGGCAAGCTATTACTCCTTTAGTAGAAGAACTGAATGTCCTGCTCCAGGAATGGCCGGGCCTGTACTACACTGTGCACGTCCTCTGTTCAAAGTGCCTTAAAAGAGGGTCACCAAACCCCCACACTTTCCCAGGTAAGGCACAGTCCCACTTGCCTTTCAGTTTTATGATGTTAGTCTCAGCTCTGCCTTTTTTTTTTTTTTTGCCTTTTTTTTTTTTTCTTCTTGCTCTAGCTCTTTTCTCTAGTGATTGGAGTCATGAGAGAAAATATTAGGGTAGCTCCAAGGAGACAGGCTTAAAATAATCCTATTCTGTGATGAGAGTGTTACATCCCCTTTTGTCTGTGCCTTTTCTCCTGTCTTTTTGGGGTTTGGCCCTGAGCATTGGCAGTGCCATTGTTGAAAAGGCTCTGACCTGCCCTTGTTTGGATTCCTTTGAATGGCACTGCAGGTTTTTTTTCCTAATTCCCTTTTCTCTGCAGCTTTCATTTCCTTAAGGTTGTCAATTGCAGCTAGAGATGCCTGAAAGACCACAAGTGTCCCATCTTTGCCCCTTTCCAGCCCTTCAACCCCAAAACCAGGCCTGTGCTGCTCATTCTCTGAATGCGGGAGAGTTCCTTTTGGTAGACAATGGGTATGTTGGTATCCTGTATAAAAAGCACTTTCTGTTATGGAAGCCCCATCTCTAGTAGGAAGAATTCCTCACTGAACAGAGGGGGACACACCATCTTCTTTGTTTGCTCACCTAGAAGTGATAACTAGACTGCACCTTTTGGAGCTATTCTTAAGAGCAATTATTTGCTGCCTTTTCTCTTCATCTAACAAAAAAACCCAAACCATAATCTCTTTCCTCTGGACTATGACTAATTGTGGTGCTTTTTAGAAGTGTCATGGTTTCATCGCCAGTGTTTTCCTGCAGCATCTGTTCTACTTTGTTTGAGTGCAGGTACTGCTTCCTAACCCATTTTCTCTCTCTGCTGCTGTATTTGTTCTGGGGAGCATGGGCGCCGTGGAAAAGGTGGTTTGTTTGTGTAAATCTATGGGAAATCCAAATACACTCTTAACTGTAAACAGTGCTCTAAAAATGTGATTTAAAAAAAAATATATATACACATCTACATCTCTGTTGGAAGTACATTGGAGCATGTTTTTATTTGCAGGTAGCTTGAAATTGCGAGGGAACTGAAATGTGATTTAAAGAAAGCAATGATACTCAACTAGTTCATAGGCAAATGTGAATAATAAGGTGTGTTTTGGGGGATTATTTTAGTTGTTGGTTTCTATTGTGGTGGGGTTTTTGGTTGGTTTTTTTTTTTTGCACCCTGAAAATAAGAAGGTGCTGTTTGCTCCTCAGCCAGTGTCTTTGCTCTGTCAATTGCGTCTCCCTCTAACTGTGCTAGCTTATGTAAAGACTTGGGGTGGGGGTGAATCCATGCTGTGAGTTGCTGAGTGGTATCTGCATACTGGGTCTTGTAGCTGATGTTGTGCTTGGAGCAGCATGAGCTGCTTTCCAGAAAAACTCAGACTGAGGAAAAGCATAGAGCCCTTAAAAAACCAAAACAATTTAAAAAAATCAAATCCAGCCAATGAAAAAACCTTCCACCAAAATCATCCAAGACAATAAACTATGCAGGTGTGATGAGTGGCTACTGAAGGGTTAACTTCTGAATAATTCAAATCTGCAGTTGCATATCTGGCTTTTTTTTTCCTATCTCTTTCTGGTTTGTGGCTGATGATTTATTTATTTTTTTTTTATTCCCTGGTGTGCAGATGATGCTTTAGAAGTGAAATGTGAAGAAGAGCCAGACTGTGTACAGATGATTGACATCTTTCCTGACCAGTGACAGTCAGAGAAGGTCTGGAAGCATAAAAGGGGGTACTGAAATCAGAGGGCCCTTTTCTTTGGATTTGGCTGTGCCTTACATGTTTCCTTAGAGTTAGGGAAGGATTCCTTTCACATGGGAGCCAGGGTGAGTGTGCAGTGCAGTGATTGTTAGTCTTGGGAGGAGCAGAGGCTTTCATTCCAGGCCTCTGAACACCACCTGGTTAGTGATCCCAATAGAAAGGGAACTGCAGTGTTTCCAAAGCTCTAAGGGAGAAGCTGGGGTTTGCTACCATGGGCAGGCGGTGACTGTCTTACCATGAATACTATGTGACTGTAGCTGGTAGAAGAGTACATTGAGAAGACAAGTATCTTTCAGAGGCAGGACTCATTTGTGGACATGCTGAAGAGTGACTGAAGAATGAATTAATGGAGAAATCTGCTTGTCTTCTTGGGTGATGCCTTAAGCTAGTTCAGCTATAACCTGGATTGTATGAAAAGTGTGAACCATCACTTGGCCTGTATGTATGCATTGAATGTAAAATATTCTTTGCTGTGTATCTGATCCATAAAGGAAAGACTGCTTTGGAGCCCCTAAACAGCAATTGTGAAGCCAAAGACTTTTTCAAAAAATCTTTCCCACTTGATTTTTGTGGCTCAGGAGATGTGTGTGTTTCAAGTCATGCTGCCAAGCCAGCTCTTGTGCAAGCAAATCGTGATTGGCATAATTTTTAAACGATGTAGGAAAGAAATGCATCTAATGCTACAAGAATGCATAGCAAGGGTGATACTGTTTCTTTCCAAGCTCTTCCAGTGGAAATCCCTGGCAATTAGGATGCTGCTAATTTTTAAATAGGGATGTGGTCTTTTTAGAACTGCACCAAAGAACTGCTTTGCTGCCCATTGACCTTAATAAGGAAATGTTTCTGTGGGGACACTGCCAAATTCGTGCTCAAAAATGGAAGTGCAGTCTGGCTGTGTCGCTGGTTGTGCAATCTGTGTCGTCATTCATGAAAGCGATGGTGCATTCTTGGGTCACTCAAAATTTTCATTGGAATGCCCTTTAAAGAAGGGACTTCATTTTTCAGGAGTAGAGTATTGATCCTTGCTTTTTCTCCCCTTCCCTTCTCTCAATCCTGCTTGCATGTACTCTATTGATAATGTACACAGAAATTACCTAAGAACAAACTAGTGTGCATAGACATGGTTATTAAAAATTGAAATTCTGGATTCAGTTTTCAGAGGGTTTATTGCAGACAAACAGTGAGTAAAAGTTATAGAATTCCTTGACGGCGTCCTTTTAAGGAAGTTTTCGCTTTTGAAACAGCTTTGTTAGCTGGGTGAAATAGTAACTGAATTGGCACCTGAGCTGGAATCTGTGTGCTTTGAGTCATCTGCTTGGCTGACAAGTGGTGTTTTGAATTACTTTTTTTTTCCTTCTTTTGCATTTGCACTGTAGATAAATAAAAGTATTCCTACCAGGCTGAGAGAGGTATATTTATGCTTAGAGTGGCCAACAAGGATAATTCATCACTCTAAGGTGATGAGACCTCAGTTGGGTTGTGCAGGCGTTGTGAAATGTTGTGATTTTTGTATGCAGTGTTCTTTTATCCCCTGGACTGAAGGGCTTTTGGGTTGTTGATATCCCATAAGCTATCAAGTGACTTTGGATGGAAAGATGGAGGTTGTTTGCCGTCTGTCTGATGGTAGACACATATACTTTGTTTAAACAAATGTGACTGGATTTTCCAAACTTGCCTTTGTGTGTGCCTGCTAACTGCTCTGCTTGCTCTCCTCTCATTCGGTGCTAGGTTGGGTCTGGGTCGCACAAACCATGGTGTACAAAAGGTGTCCTAATTTCTGGTGCGCAATCCTTTTGATGTTTGGAGTGAGAAGGATTGCATTTGACCAGCTATTTTCCTTTATTCTTGCCTACGAAGTTACCTGTATGAAAGCACCCATAAGAAAGCCAGGGGCTTTGTTGCAGAAAACAGGCAAAATGCTGTCACAACCACAAGAAGGTGATTGGGGTTTTCACAGATTAAAAATGTGACAGAGATGGAGCTGTGGGTGTGACACCAGCAACTCCTATTTAAAAGCACACTGCAAAACTACTGGGGAGCTTTGAGAGGTCCTGGAGGACTGTGGAGGTCTCCTGTAGAAAGTGCATGTCTTGCACCTGCTTTTCTTGCTTTTCTAAGGTATCTGAACAGAAAAGAGATCACAAGCCACTACTCTGCCTGTCTCCTGCATCAAAGGTGAGGAGAAACAAGGATTAGATGCTAGTAATTTTTAAGGTACAGGTGGGAGATATCATGGTGCTAATTCCTCTCTGAGACTGTGGCCTAGTTGTAGGCCACCTTACTCATGTGATTTGAACTGAGCCATGCTCACTATCACTGCTCTGGAGTCAAAAGCAAGCATGAACTCCCATGGTGGTTGAGGTATAGTCAGGAGATGAAGAGGTAGAAGATCCCATGATGCATCATGTGGTCAACTGCCTTGCAAGCTGAGGAGGAAGCAGGTGAGGCTAGTTTTGTCAGAAGGACTCAGAAGTTGCTCCAAAATCTGAGCTGCCTCTCAATGAAAGGCTGTTGTTAGGTATCTAATTGCTCTTTGTAAGTGGCTTGCATTTTGTTGTAAGTGGCTGGGGTTATTTTCTGCAGCAATTTAGGTAGACCAACACCTGCTTGTTACAGAGCCTGATGCTAGCATTTAGCAGCCTTTGATTTTTGCCATTTGAGGGTGGAGTCTTTTTTGCCTGACTTTCGAAGTAGATGCTGCTGTGTTTGTCATGCTCTCCTGAAGGCTGTGGCTTCAGCAGAGTACTGTGTTGTAATCAGAGACATCAGGACAAGGCTAGAGCAGAGTGGGAGCACTGGACATGGATGATGTGGAAGGAGAAACCCGAATGAGGCTTAGGAAAAGAGAACACATCAGTTGCTGAAATTGGAGACGCTCTAGTCCTGATTATTTATATTTAGCTTACTAATGAGGTGAAGTGACAACCTTAAGTGGTGTGACTTGCTGTGCACCATGGTGTAGAAGCAGGGTCTATTTACCACCAGGACTTTTTAGTGGTTTCCTACATGTTAAGCTCTGTGTTGCATGGTTAGTATTTGATGTCCTCTTGCTTGGTGGTTGTGATAGCACATCCTCTAATTTCAAGACACTTTCAGGAAAGGGACAACACATGTTTCATGATCTTGGAGAAGGCAAAGAAATTGTCAGAGGAAGAGTGTGATATGCAGGGTGGATGGCTGCCATGGGACTGTGCCTCCCTAGGTGTACTGAAATTTATCTTTGCAGGAAATGACCTGCAAAAGAGATGCAATGAAATAAAGAATCTTTGGTATTGAGCATAAGAACTATTTAAAAACTACTGACTGTTAGGGTAAGAAAATGTTACTGTAGGTTTTTACCTCTCAAAGTCAACTGATTACATGAGTACTTGTTTCTGCTCTGTTTCAGCATGCTGTGGATACAGATGTCATGAAACATGCTTTACTTCCTGCTGTGTGCATGTACTTCTGGTGGTGTAGTTCTGTGCCAGATTCGAGTTCTTGGAAGTCATCAGAGCATGGTTACTTCCTTTTATCTTCTTCTCCTTGCTTGTGGTACTTATGCTTCCTTACACAGATGTGGGCAGCTGTGAGGATAAGCAGGCTGGTTTGTGTCAAAGTGAGGTCCCCTCAGGTGAGCTCGTGGAATGACAATTTAAGGGAGTGCCTTGTGTAGGGATGAGGAGTGGGGAGGGAATCCTTGAGGTACCATGTCAATTATGATGACCAAACTCCTGCTGCTGAAAACAAAATATGCTTTTGGCTAGCTAATAACATACCTGTATCTGAGAAAGCAACGCAGCTGGATTATAGGAGCGCCTCCTTGGTCTGCTATATGGTGATATCCTTGCTTGCAGCAGGATTGCTGATGGGATTGTAGTGACTACAGCATGAGGGAGCTGTCTTATACAGAAGATGGGGACATTTTCAGAAGCTGTTAAATGAATGTAGTTTACGGACTGTAATGGGAAGATCACCAGTATGGATGCAGCTTTTGCTCCAGATGAGCTGTTGGGAGAGATTTGTCCTCTAGATGTTTCATTGTTAGGAATCAGATGTAAAAACCACAGCTGGGAAGTTCAAGACCTGTGAAATAACTGTCTGGTTGACTTTGGGAGAAATTTAGTTTGGGGTGTTCAGCTGGACTATCATTGAGGGCTTATGGTTCTGCCCCAGAGGCTGCTGGAGGCTGGTCATATTGTACTTTGGGTTTTTTTTCTGGCTAAAGCTTGGTCCTGAATGCACTGATCAAGTTGCTGACATGGTCAGTGGCAGCATGGTTTGGGATTTAAGTGAGCCCCATGGTTAGGGGTGGCTTATCTGTGGCCAGTGGATTGGAGGCTGTGTTCAGACCGAGCTGTGACTGCTGGAGTGCTCATCTGCTGGAGGTGGCTGCGGTTTAAAGCAAAACCTTAGTTTCAAATTTGGGCTTTTTTATTTTACTGGTCATTCTCGGGAGCTCTGTGCTTCTCCCAAAGGCATACTGAATACACCTACTTATCGGTTTTAGCTGTGGTTAAGTTGGACTCCAGAGGATGGCTGTGAAACTAGGCTAGTACCTACAGACTTTACAAGGTAACATTAATTCTAAATTTGCAGTTCAGCATGGCAAGCTCTGCATGAGCCAGAAGGCAGCTTTGAGGTGAGCTAGGCAATTCTGTGAGGAAGTCCATTAGACTTAGTGCTTTGTGAGGGGCAGGCTAAACTGAATGTTGGAGGCAAGTAACCTTCAAAGCAAAAGCAAGCTGCATGCCCAGTTTTGGCACACACTGACTCTGAGGTGATATTTGAATACTCCAGGAAGGAGGCATTTTGCTGTTGATATAGGTTATGCTGAATTGTGCTGATGAGATGTCAGTAGACTTCTGTGGGGCTTTTGTTAGCAGGGTTTCATAAGCTTGGCTAAGTGATCCCTCTAAGACTCTTATGGAAGTGATACCAGGGTATCTTCCCCTTTACCTGGTTTCAGGGTGATGCTTGCCAAGCATCCAGTGTAGATAAGCATTTTTGTTTGTGTCACATGAAAGAACATTCTGGCAGAGGTCCCTTCCTTCTCCTTTGCTTGGTACCCATCACTTTCTGTAGAGTTTTCAGGCTCTCCCTGTTATGGCATAACAGGAATGAAACAAAGGAACAACAATTGTAGGATTGGATTTGTGGACCTCATCCTGCAAGGTGATTGATTATAAAATTAACATTGTAGGGTTTTGTCCTAAACGAAAGCAAAAGTGTGGTAGACTCTGATCAATACTTGTCTCCTGAAGAATCTGTGCATAGTAACTCTCCAGTTTCTGTGCTGTGAATTCCCCATGGAACACCTCCTTTACATTTAGGGCAGGTGTTTTTCCTACCCAGCAATACAGTAGAGCAGTGGCATGTGATAAAGGAAAGATCCTGCTCTGTAGCAGAGTAGGGTTGGTTATGACCTTCCATGGAACAAAAATCTGCAGTTTGTCTTGATAGAGGTGCTTGACTTAATTTGCTTCCTGTTTACCTAGCTGCTGTTCCTTCCACATGAAACAAAACAGTTTACAAATACTGAAGGTGAACATGGTGGCTGGGTCATACTGGACTTTGAGAGACATCTGCAGCACATTTGGTGCCTTTGCATCTATGAAGAGGTGACAGCAGAGGACTTCTAGAGAAGCTGATTTGGCCTAAACCTAGCCCCAAAAAGGTATATTTGTAGCTGGCATGGCCCCTTGCTACATGACCAACAAATGGAGGGGGTCTACCTGCAGTAGAAGGGATGTGGCTCTCTGTCTTGTGGCCTCTGAAATACTATGGTGGAACCAAGAGAACTGCAAAATTATGCTGCAGCACAAACCATGAGTGCTGCACAGTGCAGTGGCACCCAGCTGCATTGCTAGCACACATTGGGAAATCTGTAGTCTGAAAGATGTCTTACAAACTGCAGACTCACCTGGGAGCTGCCCAGGGGCATAGGGAATGGTAGTTCCAGACAAACTGGTGTGAAACTGAAAAACAGCTCTGTGGTGCCAAACTTTTACTCAATGGTGAGCTGTTCCTGGGCCCAAACTGTTTAAGAGCACTGTAGGTTGAGAGTATAGTTGCTGGCTTGTCCTCCACTCTGCCTTGATGTGGGCTCTTAGCCAGCCTCTGTCCCACCATTACGCCTTTTGTATTACTCCATCTTGCACTACCACTGCATCACTGGTCAACCCAACCGGGAGTTAGCTGGGAGAGCTGGGATGATCAGTGTTGGCTTAAAGCAGTCCCCAGGTATTCCTTTGGATGATTTGACTTCCCTGAGGAAGACTCATCTAGACATGCATCTTCAGGAAGCCATCATCCTGTGTCTAGAGAGAAGCAAGCAGGCAGACCTCTTTCCATGATGCTGAGGCATCCCAGACTGGGAGAGAGGCAAGAGAGGTACAGACTTATCTTACTGGTAATGTCTGTGCTGCTGCATCAAAGGGAGGTCTGCATGGTGGTTCTTACCCCGTTGCTGGGTGCAGCTGTATTTTACAGGCAGAACTGCTGGATGGGGTTGAATATGCTCGGTGGCAGGTTTCCAAACCAGGAGTCAGCAGCAAGCTCCAGACCTACTTATATGTGTTGCATAACCTGATGAGTTTTTCAGGTCCCTATGCGTTTCTCTACATCATCCTTTTTGAGCAGGCTCTTGCTTTGTCTAAGAGAGATTTTGGTGCTTTTATTCTGGATAAGGATGCACACACTGGCTGTGGCAGATTGTTGTGTCCAAATGTCTCTGGTTTATCAAAGCAGCTAAAATTCAGGAAATCTATCAAAAAAGAGCTTCCCCTCTCCTGTGGTCTGACGCAGCATTTCATGGTCACTATTATCTTTCCTAAGGAACAGCTTCAATCTCCTTTGGTTGGGCACTAAGTGATGGCAACAATGTAAAGGTAGACATTGGCATAGAATAGAAGAGAATAAACCAGGCTGGAAGAGACCTTCAAGATCACTGTGTCCAACCTATCATCCAACACCACCTAATCAACTAAACCATGCAACCAAGCAACCTATCAGGTCTCCTCCTGAACACCTCTGGTGATGGCGACTCCCCCACCTCCCTGGGCAGCCCATTGCAATGGGCAATCACTCTCTCTGTGTAGAACTTCTTCCTAACCTCCAGCCTAAACCTCCCCTGGCACAGCCTGAGACTGTGTCCTCTTGTTCTGGTGCTGGTTGTCTGGGAGAAGAGACCAACCTCTGCCTGTCTACAACCTCCCTTCAGGTAGCTGTAGAGAGCAATAAGGTCACCCCTGAGTCTCCTCTTCTCCAGGCTAAGAGGAGACTCGGTATGGCAGTAGTGCTGCAGCTTCAGGGCTCTGAGGGCAGACTGCTCATGCTGAGTTTGTGCCAGCTTTGTGTTGGGGCCCCTGGGCAGGCCTGCTTGTCTCTCTGAAGCCCTCTCTGCTTGGTAGAGGGTCTCAGGGGCTGAGAGCTCTGTGTAAAAAGGTAACAATAAGCCCTTTATGCTGATAGCAGTTAAATTCTTCAGCATCTTGGAGGTGTACTGAGTGGCGGTGGTGCTGGATTATAGTGCCACCCCTCCCACCCCCATCTCCCCTTCATCCAGATTCTAGGAGGATAGTGTAGGGAAGATGGTGCTTCACTGGCACTCAAGTAGGGAGACAGCTGCAGGCACGACTGAGGTTTGTGTGGGAACCAGTCATGCCTCTGGTTTCACAGGTCTCCTTAATACGAACTTCTTTTCACTATACCTTGTTATGGACCAGAATTGAACCATTCCAGGCTTGCAGATGCACTGCTGTAATCATGCCCTATTGGAGCACCTAGAGCTTTTGGTGTCAGGAACCTATAGTTCAGGCTTTCAAACTTCTTTTTACTGGTTTTGGGGATTTTTTTGTTTGTTTTTCTTAAAAGCTACCTCCTTTATTAAAGCTGCCTCTGAAGCTTTGAGATCATAGTTTAATATAGCTGATTGCTCTGCTTCAGCTGCATTCTGACTCATCTCCAAACATCCCCTGCCTGCTTTCGCATTGTGATGTAACTGAAGGCAGACAAATGGGACTTTGGGAAGAAGTGTCATTGCTTGCTTGCTTGCTTACTGGCTGCAATATCTTGGAGATCTGCTGAGCAAGAATTTTTACATTTTTTTAAAAGTTTCTGGTGGAAAGTTGTGCAGAAACATTTGAATGGGGGAAAATGGAGGTGATGGGAGCCTTGCTCTAGAACTTGAGTCATCTCCAGATGCTTTTGCCTAGCTCTGTGATGGTGGTGGAGGGCAACATAGAGAATGAACCTCATGAATCCTTTGTCTGCACTAACAAGTCGAGTCAGATCTGTGTGCCTGAACCTGCACTGTCAGGAGGGTTGAGCAGGGACTCTCCAATCATGCTGGTGAAAGAGAAGCTGGTGATTGAGTATTGGTGACATTTTCATGCTAGCTTTAGTGAAAAGCTTGTAATTTCTCAGAGTGTGCATGTGCCCAGAGGGAGCCTTGCAGACTCTGAAGTGACCATCACTGGATTTTGTCAAGATCTGAACTAATGCTTGCATGGGCATATAGCTCAGCTAGTGGATGCTGTGGTCATCTTGTAGCCTTCTTAGAATAAGGTGCTGAAATAATTTATCAAGAGTCCAGTCTTGTGTGCAGCTGTTCCTAAACAATGTATTTATGTTTCAGAGGCTTAGCCAAAGTAAAGACTTTTTGTGCATGAAATAAAAGTTTGGGAACCTTCTTTGGGATCAGAAGAAAGTACCATGAAGCTTTTGAAGGTGCCTTTTATTTTCAACTTGGTCCTTGTCCTTCTTTGAAATAAATCACATCTTTCTTCTACAACAAAAGAGAGCCTTGCACGTTATGTACGTACACATAGGCATGTTTTTGAGTACCTTTGGTGAAGTTAAACACAATGGTAAAATGTTGCCAAACAAGTCAAGACCATGCTTAAGTTTAGTGATTCACACAGGGATGTGATTTAAAAAAAAAAAAAAACACACCACCAACAAAAAAAATCCCTCCCAGAACACTGGGCTGAAGAAGGTATGATGAGAGGAGGTACTTGATGGGCTGGTTGGGGGAGTGCAGTAGACTGACTCTTGAGTCTGTGGCTTGGATTTCTGTCACAGCACTTTGCAGATGCTGAAAACGCACTTCTTGTTGAAAGACAGCAGCTGCAAGCATGGGTGGGTGTCTTCAGGCAGAGCATCATTGCTGCTGGCTTACTGCAGGGCTGCTTCTGGCCCTGGATGGTAGGGTGGATGCTGGCAGTGTCACCTTTATAGGGAGGCTGGGCATATTGAGTGCAGTTCTTGTCCAGCCTCTAGTTCATGGCCAGTTTGGCATGACAAGTTATGTTTGTTGGCAGTCCTTTGGCCAGGCTCCAGGTCAGTGTTTTCTCACTCTTGCCTGTTTCTTGAAGTTTTTAACCGTAGTGTTCTCCTGAAACAGCACCTCTGGTTTAAAGCCAGGTCAGAAACCTGCCTCTGCTCTGTGGCTGCTGCGTCATCCGAATCTTGTGCGTAGTTCTGCTTCTCTGAGATACACTGTGTGCTCAGCCCCATCTGAGCCTTACAGGTGAGTGGCAGAACTAGGAGCTGCCCACAAAGATGTGGCTGTTCTGAATACATTTTTGTCACTCTAGGTCTGTGCTGCTTTTATCCCTAGTTGCATAATGCAGTGTGATGCAGATAACCCAGTTGTTGTTACCAAAGGATTTAAAACTCCTTTTTAATCAGAAGTCCCTTTTAATAAAGCTTTGTCTTGATGGGAGGACTGCTTGCTTGACTTGTGTGATTAAGAAAAAATGCAGGAGGTTGAGGCAGATGAGGGAACCAGATCACAGAGAAGGGACACTGGTGCCTGTGTCTGGCTCCCAGAAGGCTGCTGGTGAAGTCTGAAGCTGTTGTACATGCTTACCCTGTCACCAAGCATGCAAAATCCTCACATGCAGATAGAAGCAGCCAGTAGGTCTATTTTCTCTGAACAAACAGACAAGCAGAACAAACTTTAGGTGGTGGTAGAAGGAAGAGGCAGCTCCTTTTTATTCCGTTCCGGAATTGTGCTCGGAATTCTGTTCTGTTCCGGCTTGTGCTCCCTCTTTATTTTTGTGCGAAACTCTGGTTGTCATCTTGTCATCCCAAGATAGATCCCTCTGAGGGAGTTGGTGCTGGGCACATCCAGAGGAGAGCCAGCCAGCTTGCAGTTCAGGTGGGTTAATGAAACACTTGAGGAAGAGACAAGGGCTGTGTTACAGTGACACTGGTCAGTAAGTACCTCAGAGTTACCTCCCTAGTGGAAAGCTGCCTGAAGAAAATTGGGGGGCAGGAAGGAGTTCAGTTGTGTCCCAGAGTCCCATAGTGGAACAGGCTGCTCCTGGGAGGGTGCAGGGGGATAGGGGAGGTGGCGGTGGAGTGAAATGTTGTTCTGGCGATGCTACGACCTCCCTGGGAGGTTGATGAGTTCTTTGCAGCCCCATCACAAACATGACTGCTGTGAAAGTGAGGGGTTTTAAATGGCAAAGATGGATGCTGCAGTTTATTATTGGGCACTCAGAATGCCAGACCAGATGGCTTTTAGCAGGCAATGAAGTCTGCAGAAGTTAAGTAGCAAAGCTATTGTTTCTGAACTTCTATGACTTACCACTGAAAGGTGTTCCAGTGGAAGAATAAGAAGTAGTAAAAATTGTTTCTAGCAGAGGTAGTAAACCAGCAAAATGTTAAATCCATAAGTTCTTTACCTTGGGGAAAAGGTCTTTGTAAGCAAAGGTTAGTTACCTGTTTGAATATTAGGGAATGAGAGGGTTCAAAGAGGAATAGTTAAAATTACTGGAAATGCCAAGGAATCACTGAAGGGGGAAAAAAAATAGTTCTCATCTGCTCTGGAAAAGGGGACAAGTGTAATCTCTTAATAGTAAGAGGACAGACAGCTTTCATAGAATCATAGAATCAGTCAGGGTTGGAAGGGACCACAAGGATCATCTAGTTCCAACCCCTGCCATGGGCAGGGACATCCTACACTAGATCACGCTGGCCAGAGCCTCGTCCAGCCTGGTCTTAAACACCTCCAGGGACTGGGCCTCAACCACCTCCCTGGACAACCCATTCCAGGGCTTCACCACTTTCATGGTAAAGAACTTCTTCCTCACATCCAGCCTGAATCTCCCCATTTCCAGCTTCATTCCATTCCCCCTAGTCCTATCACTACCTGAGATCCTGAGAAATCCCTCCCCAGCCTTCCTGTAGGCCCCCTTCAGATACTGGAAAGCCACAATGAGGTCACCTCGGAGCCTTCTCTTCTCCAGACTGAACAGCCCCAACTCCTTCAGTCTGTCCTCATAGGAGAGGTGCTCCAGCCCTCTGATCATCCTCGTGGCCCTTCTCTGGACACGCTCCAGCACGTCCACATCTCTCCTGTAATATGGGCTCCAGAACTGGACGCAGTACTCCAGGTGGGGTCTCACCAGAGCTGAGTAGAGGGGGAGAAGCACCTCCCTTGACCTGCTGGTCACACTTCTCCTGATGCAGCCCAGGATCTGATTGGCTTTCCGGGCTGCAAGCGCACATTGAGAGCTCATGTCGAGCTTCTCGTCCACCAGCACCCCCAAGTCTCTCTCCTCAGGGCTGCTCTCCAGCCAGTCACTGCCCAGCCTGTTTTTGTGCCTGGGATTGCCTCGACCCAGATGCAGGACCCTGCACTTGGTCTTGTTGAAGCTCATGAGGTTGGCTTGTGCCCACCTCTCCAGCCTGTCCAGGTCCCTCTGGATGGCATCCCTTCCCTCCAGGGTGTCCACTGCACCACACAGCTTGGTGTCATCAGCAAACTTGCTGAGGGTGCACTCAATGCCACTGTCCATGTCACCCACAAAGATGTTGAACAAGACAGGTCCCAGGACTGATCCCTGAGGGACTCCGCTTGTCACTGGCCTCCACTGGGACATGGACCCGTTGACAGCCACTCTTTGGGTGCGGCCATCAAGCCAATTCTTTATCCATCTAGTGGTCCATCCATCAAACCCATGTGTCGCCAGCTTGGAGACCAGGAGGTGGTGCGGGACAGTGTCAAAGGCTTTGCTCAAGTCCAGGTAAACGACATCAGTTGCTCGCCCCTCATCTATTAATGCTGTCACCTGCTCATAGAAGGCCACCAGGTTTGTCAGGCAGGATTTGCCCTTGGCAAAGCCATGCTGACTATTCCCAATCACCTCTTCACTATTCTTCTGAGTCATTAGTGCCTCCAGGAGGATCTGCTCCATGATCTTTCCGGGCACAGAGGTGAGACTGACTGGCCTGTAGTTCCCCGGTTCCTCCTTCTTGCCCTTTTTGAAAATGGGAGTAATGTTTCCCCTTTTCCAGTCTGTGGGGACTTCCCCAGTCTGCCATGACTTCTGGAATATAATAGAGAGGGGCTTGGCAACCTCATCTGCCAGTTCTCTCAGCACCCGTGGGTGTATCCCGTCGGGTCCCATGGACTTGAACACTTTCAGGTTCTTCAGGTGATCACGAACCTGAGCTTCACTTATGATGGGCAGTTCTTCCTCCCGTCCCTGGCATCATCTGCCATGACACCAGGAGTGTGGCTGGAGGCCCTTGCAGTGAAGACTGAGGTAAAGAAGTGATTGAGTACCTCAGCCTTTTCCACATCACTAGTGACTAATTCACCACTTTCCTTTCTGAGGGGGCCCACACCTTCCCTAGTCTTCTTCTTGCCATTAATATACCTGTAGAAATTCTTAGTGTTCCCTTTAACCCCCCTGGCTAGATTCAGTTCAAACTCTGCTTTGGCTTTCCTAACCAGGCCTCTTGCTGCTCGGGCAGCTTCCTTATATACCCCCTGTTGCTTTGTTCCCAACCATTGAGCAGTGCAAAGCTAGCAGCCCACTCAGACTTCAAAGACAGCAACTTTGATAACAAAAATATCTTACACCAAACAAATGGAGATTTTTAAACCAAAATCAGTTCTCTACCTCTGTTGGTGGATATAGGGCAACTCAGGCTCTGGGCTCTGTGGAGGTGTTGCGTGGGCACCGAAATGTGTAGTACCAATGCTTTTATAGAAAATACCAGCCTTACCTGTGAGACCAAGAGCAGAGTTGGTCCTACCCTTAGTGCTCTGCTCCTCTCAGTTCATCTGTATAGCTTCACACAAATCTGTCTCACAAGGAAGAAGTACTTGACCTGAGGGTGTACCACTGAACCCTCAGTGTAAAGGGGAAAAAATATATCCAGAGAAGTAAGGGTACTTCTGTGATCCTGCAGGCTTCTGCTCAGCTGAAGCCATACCTGTGGTCAGTGTGTAGTGTGGGGTTAGTTATTAAATAGCAGGATGTGGGTAGCTTTGTAGGAGAAGTACCAAGGAGGCATTTTTCTCTAATTAAGCACAAGTCTAGAGTAATACTATGATGTATGTGCATAGGTCAAATTCCACAGTAAAGTGGCTTCAGCAAAAGTCATGTTGAGTAGGCATGAGTTCAAGTTGGCTCAATTAACAAGTAAAACGCTTACTTGATCTAACATTTGAGCCTGAGCAGGACTTTTGGCATTTAGACTTTGCTGCTTAGACTAGTCAATGGTGATGGAGGAAAAAAAAATAGTAATCATTCTTTTGCTGAAATGGGCCTTGTGGTCATCTTGCTGAACAGGGAGAGTTTTAAAACAAAATAGCTTTATAGAGGAGTATAGCACATGGGTTTTGCCTTAAATGATCTGAAAGAGAATGCTTATCATGCAGGTTGGAAAATACAGCTTTCTCCAGTTCAATTTGCTGAACATGCTGAAGCCTTGGAATGACCTTCAGGCAGCAGTAACTCATGGAGCCAAGTTACTTTTATCCAAGGAGGAGTTTATCTAATCCCAGGGAAATCTGTTGGGCAGCACATATACATGCGTGTCTTGCATATATGTTTTGGTTTGTTCACATTTTTCTTGGCTGGCACAATGCAAGTCAGTTTGAAAAAAAGACACAACAGACAAACAAAAAACCCCAAACCAAAAAAAAACCCACAAACAAACAAACAAAAATCCAAACAACAGAACCCCAGAACAAACAAAAGCATTGTAGCAGAATGTAAAAATCTGCTACAAGGGAAACTGTATGTCTCTTGCTCCTCAGATGGACTTTGCTGAACAATTATTTGAGAAGAGGGGCTGCATAGCTAGGGTCCTGCCTTCAGCTGTGACATGCATGGACATCTTCTGGGCAAGGAGCAAGCCAGCTGAGGGAAAAAAATGTCCCAGATGTTCTCAGAGACTTTCGTTGTCGTCTTCACCGGGATTGTTTCATCAGTAATAGTTAAAGACTCTTTGCCACTTACTAGACCAGCTTCTTCGTGAAGCATTTGTGAGCTTCTTGAATCTACAGCATGTTGCAACAGGGAATTTTGCCTGTGTCAGTTCTTAATTGAGTGCAGCTCAGTACCTGCAGGGGCAAGGAAACCTACCAGCTTCCCAGTTCTTGCATTGGAGCAAGCATAAAAATGATCAGCCAGTTCTGGGTGCAGTGCTGCAGCCAAGCTATTGTGAGGGGAAAACATCTTGCAGACTTGCCCGATTCTCTAAATTTAGCAGAGGGACAGGCTGAGACTTGGGCCTGCCTCAGCTGGAAAGTCATGGGACTGAGTTCTCTTAAGCACACCCAACTAACACAAGGGTTGACTTGTCCTAGGGCAAATTATTAATGTGGTGTGACCCAAATGCAGCAGAGAACCAGGGCTGGCAGGATGCTGATCAGTCCTGATGTCTTAATTACATTTTTTTTCTTTAGTGGGACCTGTATTGTGCTAATCATCTGGGTGAAAGAAAGCTCAGCATCTCCTCTGTGATGGGAGTGTAATAGCTTTGTAATTAATGTTTGGAAAGGTATGCTCGTGGCTGGTGGGAATTGTTGCCATTTGGACTGGCTGCAGCTGGTGGGGTCTAGTGTTTGGATGGATGCTCTGTTTGCAGTTGTGCCTTGCTGTTACTGGGTGAGCAGCTTTCTCTCCAGCTGGTGTCTTGCCTTGGCAGAACAGGAATGTGCTTATGGCATATATGGTTGAAGAGGTGGAATTAAAAATAACTAAAAGGTAGATTCTGGGCTTGGTTATTCAGTGATAGGTCCATTTCTATTCTGGGATGAGGATAATTCACACTGAGCTCATTACACTGTGACTCTCCCTTAAAATGCCTTGACAGTCAATTTCGTTACAGCTAATAAGGTCCTAAAATGTTAATGAAGCAAATCAATTTTTCATGCCTTCATATTACAGTCATCTGAAAGTGCTGTGTTGCAATCTGCTAATTCAAGGAGCTTTTTAGATCTTAGAAGGGCAGCAAAACATTCAGCAATTTGGACCATCTTTGTTTTCTATTTCAACTTTTCTGCAGTGCTCCCTCTCATTTCCTGAGCCCGTGTGCTATGCTGTTTGTTTGTTCCCTTTGGTCTCTTCCTTTCTCCAGTCCCTGTTCTTGTTACTCATGGGTGGACATGGTTTGCTCCCACCTCCTCTGTTGCGCAGGGAGAGTAAAGTTGGAAGGGCCAACAACAGATAGAGCTGAAGCTGGAACAAGGGAAGCTAACTCATGCTGAAATACTATTTCAAATGGAGTTTGATGGGACAGAGTGGAGAAATGGCACCATGTTTGCCCTCCCTCTTCTTTTTTGGAGGAGCTGCTGGTATCAGAAGCCACAGTCTTCTCTCCTCATGGCAAGTCTCTTGCTCAGATGGCAGTGTTACCAGACATAAGTGCTCTCTGTGATCAGTATTTCACGAGCTGTGGAAAGAGGAGAGAGATGGTGCATGCATCATGTGGCCGTCCTGGTAGTATATCAGCTATTTGCTGTTCACCATTCTCTATTTCTCTAAGCTGTTTATTTCATACTGTTAGAATGAAATGGAAGGGCTCAAACTTTCATGACTGCTCCTAGAGTTATTTTGATTATTTGCTACTGCTTTCTCTATTCCAGTTTGTGATCATGTTGATAGGAAGCACTGAATTGTGAGGTATGGAGAATGTGGAGGCTTCTATGTTTTGCTTTTAACTGCTTTTGCAGTTCTAACTATAATTAACTTCTGTGTGCCTAAGAAAAGGATTATTAACTCATATTTTGGGACAGCCATGGAGTTTGCCAAGTTTCATGCTGGGAAACCTTGTACCACCACACTGGTGAGGGATGTCAAATAACTCATGTTGGGGAAAATCCATGGATGGATGAGATGTAAATTGGTATTTTTAATAATTACCCTGACTTCCTGGGGAATATTTTTGTGCGTGAGATGCAGGCAGCGCTGCGAGGAGCGTATTAAAAATTCATGACAATACAGAGCAGTATTTTCTGTGTGTAGTGCTTGAGAATGACCTTGTGCATTGTGTGCAGCAACATCTGCAGGAAGCAACTCATTCATTTCATCCAAGTAGAGTGGGGAAAGATGAGATTTAAATGGGGTGGAGTAAAACCAGGCTTGGTGTGAGACACTATCTTCCTCCCCCTCCTTCCAAGACTTGGTAGATTTCTCATCTACTATAGAGCTGGCTGCAAGGTCCCAGTGTGTGAGGGTGTTGTCTGTGCTTGCAGCAGAGGTGGGAATCTGTGCATGTGGCTCTTAAACTCATGCTGCTTCTATGACAAATTTGATCTAATTGTGTAAGCGCTCCAGCTGTTGAAGCTCAAAACAACAGCCAGGCATAGAAGCTTCTCCAACCTCAATCTCTCTGCATGGGTGAAAGGAGGTAAGACTGTGTGAAGCAGAGGAGTGTCACGGGCCCAAGCAGGCTGAAGATCAGAGGATGATCAGAGGGCTGGAGCACCTCTCCTATGAGGACAGACTGAAAGAGTTGGAGCTGTTCAGTCTGGAAAAGAGAAGGCTCCAAGGTGACCTCATTGTGGCCTTCCAGTATCTGAAGGGGGCCCACAAGAAGGCTGGGGAGGGACTTCTCAGGATCTCAGGTAGTGATAGGACTAGGGGGAATGGAATGAAGCTGGAGGTGGGCAGATTCAGGCTGGATGTGAGGAGGAAGTTCTTCCCCATGAGAGTGGTGAAGCCCTGGAATGGGTTGTCCAGGGAGGTGGTTGAGGCCCCGTCCCTGGAGGTGTTTAAGAGCAGGCTGGATGAGGCTGTGGCCGGCCTGATCTAGTGTGGGGTGTCCCTGCCCATGGCAGGGGGGTTGGAACTAGATGATCCTTCTGGTCCCTTCCAACCCTGACTGATACTATGATACTAAGAGAGAGAAGTAACACCACAGAGCCAGGGCCAGGATCCTCCTTATCCACAGCTTGCTGATTGTCTTAGATCCTGAGAGCAGGAATGCTAGCATGAAAATGAAAAGCATCATCAGGCTGATATTGTTTCTGCTGGGAGCTCTGCGAGAAGGAAGATGACATAGCAGTCTCACCTGTGCCCTTGCTGCAAATTGTTGACACGTGAGCAGGGAGCCTTGTGCCACTTCACACAGCCATGGCAGTGGGAACTGTGTGAAGGCAAATGGTCTGGGTGGGATTTTCCTCTTTGCATGCAAAATCTTTCTGTTGCACTGCCAAGTAGGCTTACAGCTGGCCCAGTCTGGCTGCCAGTATGGAGTAACTGAATACTCCTGCAAGTACTCACTTTCCTTGCTGTCAGCTTCCCTCCTAGCTTTCTGATTTGTCATGGATATTTGGCATGTCATGGGTGTTTCCTAAAGGGCAGTGAAGTGTGCTTTGCAGCATGCATGGGTCTGGTTGCTGGCATGGGCTCCCAGGAACGCATCACTGTATCACCAAGGTTGGAAGAGACCTCAAAGATCGAGTCCAACCTGTCACCGCAGACCTAATGACTAGACCATGGCACCAAGTGTCACATCCAGTGCCCTGTTGAACACCTCCAGGGATGGTGACTTCACCACCTCCCTGGGCAGCACATTCCAATGACGAACAACTCTCTCCATGAAGAACTTCTTCCTCACCTCAAGCCTAAACTTCCCCTGGCACAGCTTGAGACTGTGTCCTTTTGTTCTGGTGCTGGTTGCTAGAGAGGAGACCAACCTCTTCCTGGCTACAACCACCTTTCAGGTAGTTGTAGAGAGCAATGAGGTCACCCCTGAGCCTCCTCTTCTCCAGGCTAAACAATCCCAGCTCCCTCAGCCTCTCCTCGTAGGGCTTGTGGTCAAGGCCTCTCACCAGCCTTGTTGCCCTTCTCTGGACACGTTCAAGTGTCTCGATGTCCTTCCTAAACTGAGGGGCCCAGAACTGGACACAGTACTCAAGGTGTGGCCTAACCAGTGCTGAGTACAGGGGCACAATGACTTCCCCCACTCCTGCTGGCCACACTATTCCTAATGCAGGCCAGGATGCCATTGGCCTTCTTGGTCACCTGGGCACACTGCTGGGTCATGTTTAGGCAGTGGTCAACCAGGACCCCCAGGTCCCTCTCTGTTTGGGAGCTCTCCGGCCACTCCGACCCCAGCCTGTAGCTCTGCATGGGGTTGTTGTGGCCAAAGTGCAGCACCCGGCACTTGGACTTGTTGAATACCATCCCATTGGACTCTGCCCATCTGTCCAGTCGGTCGAGGTCCCTCTGCAGAGCCGTTCTGCCCTCTGACTAACACCTGCTCCCAACTTGGTGTCATCTGCAAATTTGCTGATGACTGTCTCAATCC
Source organism: Picus viridis (assembly GCA_033816785.1). Taxonomy (NCBI): domain Eukaryota; kingdom Metazoa; phylum Chordata; class Aves; order Piciformes; family Picidae; genus Picus; species Picus viridis. Next base: position 24,093,090 of record CM066582.1, on the reverse strand, counting down.
CCTCATCCAGATCATCAATGAAGATATTAAAGAGGATGGGGCCCAGCACTGATCCCTGGGGGATGCCACTAGTGACTGGCCTCCAGCCAGATGTGGCACCATTCACCACCACTCTCTGGGCCCGACCCTCCAGCCAGTTCCTAACCCAGCGCAGAGTATTGCTGTCCAAGCCACGAGCTGACAGCTTTGCCAGCAGTTTGCTGTGGGGGATGGTATCAAAGACCTTGCTGAAGTCCAGGTAGACCACATCCACAGGCCTCCCCACATCTACCGGGCAGCTTACCTGATCATCGGAGATCAGGTTGGAGAGGCAGGACCTGCCCTTCCTAAATCCATGTTGGCTGGGCCTGAGCCCTTGGCCATCCTGCAGCTGCGCAGTTATTGCCGCCAGGATAATCTGTTCCATCACTTTCCCTGGCACTGAGGTCAGGCGGACTGGCCTATAGTTTCTGGGTTCCTCCATCCAACCCTTCTTGTGGATGGGGACCACATTGGCCAGTTTCCAGTCATCTGGGACCTCACTGGTGAGCCAGGACTGGAGGAAAATGATGGAGAGCGGCTTAGCCAGCTCATCTGCCAGCTCTCTCAGCACCCTAGGATGGATCCCATCCGGCCCCATGGACTTATGAGTGTCCAAGTGGCTCAGCAGGTCCCGAACTGATTCCTCATGGATTTCTGGGGCATTACACCACTCCCTGACCCCATCACCCAGCTCAGGAGGCCACTCGTCCTGAACTCCTCCTGCCTTGCTGTTAAAAATTGAGGCAAAGAAGGTGTTCAGGACCTCAGCCTTTTCCTCATCTTCAGTCACTGTGTTCCCCTGCAGGTCCAATAAAGACTGGAGGTTCTTCTTGCCCCTCTTTTTAGTGTTAATATAATTGTAAAAATGCTTTTTATTATCTTTCACAGAGGTGGCCAGCTTCAGTTCCAACTGGGCCTTTGCCTCTCTAATTTTCTTCCTACATAATCTAACAACTTCCTTGAACATACCTCGGGAAGTCTTCCCCTCCTTCCAAAGGTGATACAGCCTCTTTTTTCCCCTTAGTTCCTCCAGGAGCTGCTTGCTCATCCAGGCTTCCCTGCCGGCTCGTCTTTCGGCACATGGGAGCTGCCAGTTCCTGTGCCTTCAAGAGCTCCTGTTTGAAGTAGGTCCAACCATCCTGGACCCCTCAGTTCTTGAGTGCTGATACCCAGGGAACTTTGCAAATAAGTTTCTTAAACAGGCTGAAGTTTGCCCTCCAGAAGTCCAAGGTGAGGGTTCTGTTAGGGCTCCTCCCTATCTCCCTGCATATTGAACACTGCACCCAAGGCAGCCTCCCACGGTCACATCTCCCACCAGCCCTTCTCTGTTGGAGAACAGCAGGTCAAGCAGAGCCTGACCCCTGGTAGGCTCTCTTAACAGCTGCATCAGGAAGCTGTCCTCCATGCACTCCAGGAATCTTCTGGACTGCCTCCTCTCTGCTGAATTAAGTTGCCAGCAGATATCTGGCAGGTTAAAGTCACCCACAAGGACAAGATCTGATGATCTTGAGACAGCCTCCAATTGCTTATAGAATAATTCATCTCCCTCCTAAGCCTGGTTGGGTGGTCTATAACAGACTCCAAACAGGATGTCAGATTTGTTAGGCTGCCCTCTGATTTTAACCCACAGGCTCTCAATCCCTTCATCTTCCACCTCAAGTTCTGTGGCAGAGAGTGACTCCCTAATATACAGAGCCACCCCTCCTCCTCTTCTCCCTCGCCTGTCTCTCCTAAAGAGCCTGTAACCCCCAGTGTAGCACATCCAATCATGCATGTTATCCCACCATGTTTCTGAGATGGTGACTATATCGTAGTCACCCTGGTGGACCAGGACTTCCAGTTCATCTTGCTAATTGCCCATGCTGCGTGCATTGGTGTACATGCACTTCAGCTGGGCTCTTGACTTCCCAATTAACCCTAATTTGTGTCCCACTCTTTTCTCTTCAGAGGGACTGATTTCCTCACCCACCCCCTTCAGACCTAGTTTAAAGCCCTCTTAATGAGCACTGCCAACTCTAGTGCTAGGATTCTCTTACCCTTTCTAGATAATTGCACCCCATCAGGACCCAGCAGGTCAGGTGCAGTAAAAGCTGCCTCGTGATCAAAGAAACCAAAATTCTGCTGCTGGCACCATCCCCTGAGCCAATTGTTGATGGTGTGGGTTCTCCCCTTCCTCTCGGTGTACTCCCCTGCCACTGAGGGAACTGAGCAGAACACCACTTGAGCTCCTGGCCCTTCAATCAGTTGTCTAAGGGCCTTGAATTCCTTTTAAATCGCCCTGGTGCCCTTCTTGGCAATTTCATCACTCCCAACTTGTATTACCAGCAGAGGGTAAGAGTCAGAGGGATGGATTAACTTTGGGAGTCTCCTTGCAATGTCCCTAACCCGTGCCCCGGGCAGGGAGCAGACCTCCCTGTGGGATGGGTTGGGACAACATATGGGTCCCGTAGTACCCCCCAGGAGAGAGTCTCCAACAACTATAACCCTTCTCCTTTTCTTTGTGGAGCTGGTCGTTATAGTTGGTGGGGACCGCTTGGCCTTAGGCTCCTCCCCAGATGGCTGCTCCTTGGCCCTCTCATCCCCATCGTCCTCGGCCTGCAGGGCCTTATACTTATTATGCAATGGCAGCAGAAGAGGAGGAGAGGGCCGGGATAGATTTCCCCACCCCTGGCAGGGACCTGTATCCATCCCTTCCTGTTTCCAGGACCCTTCCCTCAGCAGGGGAGATCTGCAGAGCCTTCTCCCACATATCTAACTCCTTTTCACTTTCCCTTATTGACCTCAGCCTAGATACCTCCTCCTTCAGCTCAGCCACTTCATCCTTCAACTCCGTTGCCAGACTGAGGAGAAAGTTCACCTGGTCACACCTGACACAGGTGTTCTCTCCTTCCCCTCCATTGCAAGTGCCAGGCTGAAGCACTCTGCAGCCGGCAGCCTAGACTCCTGCATGCTGGTGCAGCAACTCTGGGTAGATGCTGTTTTTCTACCCTTTGTGCGAGTGACAACCATGGTTCAGGGATTGATTGGAAAAAAAAAAAATAATTTTTGATTTTTTTTTTTTGTTTGTGTGTGTGTGATAGCAGCAGAAAGGCTCTCGAGCCAAAATGGCGGCGCGTGCACAGCCCGGGCGGGATTTAAACCTCCCGCGGCTGATGCCACGCTCCCGTTCCCGAGCAGGCTTGTGAGAGGACGATCCTGCCAGACCTCCCTGCCAACCAGAGGTCCTCCCGACCTGCAAAGCCCCAAAAGGAAAGCGAAAACCCAAGCAGAAAGCTCACGATTCAAGCGGAGTGGTCCCGAATGCCTGGTTCCGGTCGGCTCTCAAGCCCCCTAATCACAGTAAATCAGAGAGAATAATGTGCCTAACTCTGTGCTTGACAAAAAAATTGTACACTGACACTTTTCTGAGTTCCTGGGCGTATATGGCAGTAGAAGTGTCTTCCTCATGCACTGAGTGGCAATGCACAGTTGAGCTCTGTTTGGCATATGCACTTATCCTCATGGGGCAGGCTCCAGCCTGGCCTGGGAACCCAGCCCAAGTAGCTGAAAGTTGGCCATGCCTGTGTTTGTTTTCGGATAAAACATTGTCATTGAGGAATGTCTTGCTCACACAGACATACCTCCTTCATGTGATCTGGCTCATGCTGAGAGGAAACAAGCTCTTCTAGGAGAGTTTTGGGCATGGGTGAAGGTTTGTTCCTGTCTGCCTGTGACCACCTGTGTGTAGCAGGTTTCCTTTAAATGGTGCGGGCATCATGACTTAGCCCATCTGCCTGGGAGAGTTTACAAACTGGCTTATTCTGCAGCCAAAACCAACCATGGTAGTTTCATGACAGGGTCTGTTTGTATCTCACCCTTATCTTGCTGTACAGCACGTTTTACCCAGTTGTGGATCCCTGTGCAAAAATTCTAGGAGAGTGGTCATGGGACAGATGCAACTCCTCCAACCACTTGTGCCATTGTAAATAGAGGCAGCAAAGGGACATCTCCTAAAGCATCTGCTATCTGTTTGCAGATGCTTTCTACCAGGCTTGATGGATGCATTTTTGTCATCACCCAAACTGGAACATAGATGCATCTAAAAATCAGGCCTTGTTCAGCAAGTACTTAGCATTAAAGTGCCTTTGCAAATAGGCCTCATGCTCCTAAATCAGATGACTAATCTTAGTAATGCAAATTTGTTTCCTGGAAGATTGGCTAATTTTTCCAAAACTCAGCTGTGTTAGTCTTTAGCTTTTCGACAAAGCAGTTGTTTTGGCTAAAATCTTAGTGGCTTCTGTGGAAGTTAACATTAAAACCAAGGCCACATCAAGACAAGAGTAAATGTCGTGGTTTGTGTGTGTTCAATTGCATCGCAGCCTTTTAGAGGGTGCAGGCAGAAGTGAGGTTTCCAGTAAAATAAGTGACATGCTTGTGAAGGAATGTGCTATCAAAATACAGCCTGGCTATGGGCAGAACAAGTGCTGCAGATGTCTGCTGCTCTAGCTGCATTTAAATGTAGCAGTTACACCAAGCAAACACCATTGCACCCCAAGCACTTGGCTTTTTCTGTTGTATTAGTGCAATACATCATTTGATCTTCTCTTTCCCACCCTGTTGCAGCCCTGAAGATTTCTAATTTTCTGCAGTTTGAATAATTTCTGAATAAAAACGTAAGGTTTTTGAAACCTCCAAGACATACTGGGCCTGGAGAGTTGCATCCAAGCAGTGTCTCAATGCCAGCCTGTTACAGCTCTGAGGATTGCATATAGCAGTGGGATTTGCACTGTCTTTTTTTGATCGCCAAGTGATGTGAAGTGAGATTTAGTCATGTCTGGTTTAGAACTGTGATGAGTTAGTGCCACAGAGGGGAGCAGCTTGTAAAGACAAGGGATGAGAATGCTATGTTGGAAAAGCAATGGGACAGCCTCTAGCTAGGAGTGGGAGAGTAGGAAGGATGCACAGGTGACCTTCTGCCCACTTGGTGCATGATGTATCTTATGGAGTAGTTGTGATGAAAGTCGTCTTTCTGGAGAGCAACCTGTATGTCAGCAGGAAATAGAAGTGGGGCTGGAGAAGATGCGGATGGGGCTTAGACTGAATGAGGTGCACTTTTTCCTGAGGCAACCTAGAGGGGAAGGCTGCCATAAAGCAAAGAATGGCTGACCGATGAGCTGTGAGAAGGCATTTGCCTGCAAATCAGGCATCTGTTTTACCCTGCAGCTATTTCCTCTGCTTGAGAAATCTTCGTGTAAAAATTCCTGAAGTGGGGAAATGGGAATGGAGGCTCCAGCAGACAGACCAGTCATATTGCATTCCTCTCTTTTAAGATCTAGTGGATATTGGCCCTGTCTTAAAAGCACATAATGGTACACTGATTTTGTGACTCATCTTTCAGAGCCACTGTTTTCAGTACTGTTAGCAACACTGCACTTTGGAAGTCAACCTGGGGTTGGATGGAAACCTGGGAATCACTGCGACACAGAGCCCTGTGGCGTCTGTGCACGATGGGCTGCGGCACGGGTTTCGGTGTGTGACAGCTCACGTAATTGAGGACGCTGCCTTGCAGATTTAACTTTGAATTGCAAATACCATCGGGATTTTGGGAGACCTGTCTGCATGGCTTAGAAGCCTCTCTGCCATTTCAGGTTTGAGTGTGGGTGTGAGACAAGGGTAGGTATTCAAACCAACTGCAAATTCAGATTGCAGCCCATGGGGGCAAACTGGAATTACTGGTCCCAGAGGTGGGCTGTCTCTCAAGAGGAACTCTGTGAGTGTGTTCCCTGCCAAGACCTCACCTCTGATTTCATGATACCACATGCTGTGTTCTTGCTTTGGAAAAAACAAGAGGTTTTAGATTGCCTTTTTTGTGAAAGTGAGAAGAGAAATTGTGAGGAGGAGAGGAGGGCATCTGAGGGTCTTCAGGCATGATGGGGCTGGTTGTTGTGCCATTGCTGCACAGGCTGGTCAGTACTTCTTCAAAGCACAGTTACTTTTAAGGTTTTCTGGGGTACTTGTCAATCATAGCTAGACACAGGGAGACTCTTTTTCCCTGATATTCTTTTTTTAACAGCAAAGGAATTTGTTGCAAGTGCATTTCAAAATAAGGAAGTCCAAGAACTATCTGTCTTGAGTTATTCAGTAGAGATGAGGACAGCTCACAGGGGCTGCTTAATTGACAGGTAACGAGTGTTTTGTGGACCTGTGACTGCAGCCTGCTTACCACTGGCCTCCCTCTGTAAAGAAAGTCACTGACCTAGCCGGCAGAAGCCAGATGTGGCCTGGTGCCTCTGCCTCAAGTAGGGCTGTCTGGCACTGAAGTGGGCACACTCAGGAGAAGAATTGAGCCCTTAACGGGCATGGAGGCTACCATCCCGTGTCTTTGAGAGCACACCCTACCTGCTACCAGGTTGTTTTCAAGAGGTACTTCTGGTGCTGTGGAGTGTCTAAGCTGTGGCTAGACTATGCTGAGGAGATGTCATGTCAATGGCTGGTGAATCTGCCCTGCTGGAACCAGTCAGGTACGGAGTGGAGCCAGGAGGAAACTTGAGTTGCTGTGAGAGGTCTTTTGGGGAAGTGTTTCTCAGAGCTGGGCACATCTCAGCACCTGTCTTTCACCTCTTGCTATGCTGACCTGTATCTTGCCCTGGCTACATTCTGCAAGGGTGCCAGCAGTGGGAAGCTGCCAACTTGGCACTTGAACAGCGGAGCTGACGCAGCTCATTTAGCAGAGGGATACCATGCAGTGTGAGAGCCCCACACTGCTACTTACTTAATATAGAGCTGGTACTGCCTCCATTAGGGAAGAGCTGATGGGTGGGAGCTGGAATCTGCATGTTCAGCAGAGTATAGTGTGGCCCTGTGCACTGACAGGACACGGCAGCAGTCCCATGGCAGCTGTGGCAAGTGCATCCAGGGAGAGAGGCGCTAGGGAATCCTCATGAGTATTTTTACCTGCTTCTAAATACTGTTCTGGCAGCTAAGAGAGGCATCCTGCATCTGGACAGCCATCACAGAACACCAGGATCTCTCCAACTCCTAAGTGGCTCCATCTCACAAACTGCAGTACTGGAGCAACGACTGGACAGCTGCAACAGGAAGAATTGTTTGGGGCCACCATGGTGTCACTAGTTTGAGGTTCCTCCCTAGAATTTCTTAGAGGAAAAATACTAAACTAATGCAAAAATCGTATCTGTGGCAGTGCTTTCAAACCAGCTTCTTTCTGGCTTTTTTTTTTTTTTTTTTTTTTTTTTTTTTTTTTTTTTTTTTAGCAAAGAAGGTGATCTTGCCAGGATTCTTGTTGCATCTTTCTGCTTGAACCAAAAGGTTATTCTTTGGGTAGCTGTGTGGATTGCTGTAATATGCAGATATGAATAGGAGGTGATACAGATGTGAATATCTGTATCTTTCCCAGTCTGCCAATTTCCTGCTGAGGCTAACAGGTCAGCTTCTTCCCTTTCACAGAGAATGGGAGTAAACTTCAAAACCCACCTGGATGCATTCCTGTGTGACCTACTCTAGGTGATCCTGCTCTGGCAGTGGGGATGGACTCAATGATCTTTCAAGTTCCCTTCCAACCCCTAACATTCTGTGATTCTGGATCCTGTCTGCCTCCAAAGCCTAGTTAAAACACCTACTCCTAAACTGGCTCTCATAAGACTCCATCTAGATGCCCTGAATCTCTAAGGAGCTCTCTGTGTGCAGTGATTCAAAGCAGAGACAGTAAAGATGGCAGTTGTTACATTTGTGTGGAGCAGGTCTCCAAGCTGTAGTCACCAGGACATTCACCATGGTTACATGGATTAGACCTGCTTGGGTTACAGGACCAGTAAGCCTTCTTACACTGCTCACTTGCATCTGTCACTGATGTTTACTTGGTGAGGAGAAGGGGAAAGATGTGTTAAAATCAAAACTGTCTTGATGCTTAAATGTTGTCGTTCTTTTCCCTTGTTCACAGGAGAACTACTGAGTCAGCCGAGACCAGAGGGATTAACAGAGATCATCTGTCCCAAGAATGGCAGCGAGCGAGTTAATGTTGCCTTGGTTTACCCCCCCACTCCTACTGTGATCAGCCCTTGTTCCAAGTGAGACTTGAAAGCAGAACCCCATTCCTTGTCAGCAGACACCAGAAAGCCCATATGAAACATGTTCACTAAGCTATTTTTTTTTAATGGAAGGTGGTAGCCCCACAGCCTGGGAACTGTTCTAATTATTTGTAGATATAGGCATCCCACTCAAAGGATAAGAGGTACAAGTAAAAGGGGTTGAGGTTTTTCCTCAGGTGTGTTGTGGTAGATGCCAGACACACATAGAGGGCAGGGCAGATCAGATCACTATACAATCATAGGGAAGTTTAGGCATGACATCTCTGCTTGGAGCAGAGGTGGCCTCTCAGCCAGGTCAGGTTGCTTGAGACCTTGTATAGGCAAGAGTTGATGACTGCCAAGGATGGAGGTGTCACATCTCTGAACACTACAATTGCACTATTCTCCTGGGGCAGAACTTCTTTTCCTTCTGTCCCATGTGAGTCTCACATATTGCAGCTTGTCTTTCATTGCCACAGAGATGCACTACTGGCTTGTGTTCAACATATTCTCTACCAGACCCCAAGCCAGCTGGACCCCAGGCTATGGTGGTGCATGAGATTGTTCTGATTTGGGTGTAGGGCTATGCACTTGTCCTCCTTTAATTTCACAGCCCTGTTGCTGGCCCAGTTCTCCAATTTGATGAGGCCCTTCTGGACAGAAGCTCTGCCCTCCAGTGTATTATGTCCTCCACAGAGTGGGAATGTGCTTGGAAAACAGAGCTATGTTGTGGTGGGAAGAAATGTGGAACCACATTCACAAAAACAGCCAGTGCATTTATTGTGGAACAGAAATGCACCCATGATCTCCTCTCCTTGGAGCAGAGCAAGAGAATTTGGCAATGAAGTTGCTGGTGGCTGCTGCTGTGATGCATGTGGATGTCTATTACTTCAATTTCAGTGTCTTAAAAGTAACTTTGGAGGGTATTCTCTCTGTTCAGTACTCCCCAACCCAAAATATCCTCATCCTGGAGAATAGCTTCAGTGATGGATGGGTGTTAAGCTGTGTGTGAAGTGTCCACCTGGGGCAGGAAAAAAAGTAGCTGCTGTGATGCTGAGAGACAGGCCACCACTGTGTATTCATTTGGTCCTCCTGTGTGTGTACTTGGCATAGCATGTTTCTAACCTGATGTTGCAATTACTGTTGTGCTGCACTTTCAGGCTATGCCTATGCACTTGCCCCCTGTCCTCCAGCTTGTCTTCCATGGTGTCCGACAACTGTGTCCCAGTTTCACAGTCACTCTGCTGCCAGCAAACTTGTGTTCCAAAAAAAGTCTATGTCACTTTTAAAGAACTTTTCCTCCTTATCTAGAAGCCCAGAGAAAATTGTGTCTTAGGTTATTCATCACAGGCACTACAAACCCTGCTGCTCATTACACCTTATTTTATCTTTTCCTCTTCCAGATAAATCGCCAGTTCTGGTGCCAAAGGTTTTCCATCAGGCAGAACTTGGCTGACGCTCTGCAGTGCTCCCATCTCTCCAGTTGTGGAGTTGCATGCCGATGAGGATCGATGGGACTTTGGACTCTGAAACGCTGTGGGACAGGGGCGGCTCCCAGGTGGGGGCCTCCTAGCTGGAGTGGATGCAGTCACCTGGAGATCGGGGACAACAACAAGGCATGAAGCAAATGATTGCTGCAGATGGCAGGGCCGCTGGCCAGAGGGGAAGCGCTGGGGATAGGATTCTGTGGACCCATTGATCGTGTGTTGAAAACCCATTTGGATCTCATGATGAATGTAAAAATGTTCTTGGTACCGTTTAATTCAGACCTGCTTGGAGGAAAGTCTCTTGAAATGAGCTGTAGCGGGATTCCCTGGATTTGTTCCTGGACAAGTGAGTTTTGTGGCAGCTGGCCAAGGCTTTGTTGAGGAGGGGGCTGATGCTGTGAAGCCTTTAAAATTGCTCCACTGCAAAACAGTTTTCTGTCCCCCACACATCGGGCTTGGGCAGTGGCTGGCAGAGCAGGAGAAGCAGCAGGCTGGGTTTCCTGCTTTGTATGTTCACATGCACTGTGCCATGAAGCAGCAAGGATGTGTCATAGTCACACAGGGACAGAAGAAGAAGAGTGGTCAGTGTGTCTCTGGCACCTGCCATTTCTTCTGTATCACTAGCCCCCAACAGCTCATAGTCTGCCATGCATTGATGCTCTGGAGTTGCTATTGTGGTACTCTCCATGTGTTGTGGCCACTAGAGCAGTCTAGATAGGGGTTCTCTTCCTACCAAAGCCACCCAAATATCTTTGTGCAGAAATCTAGTGAAGCAGCCTGTGGCTGTGTAGTGCAAAGTGGCCCTGATCCCCTTGGACTGGCACCACAGTGCTGGCTTCTTTCCTGAATATGTTTTGAAGACTTCTGAGATGTTGCTGTAAGTTTGTGCCCTACAGCTGAACCCTCATAACTGGACTGCGTGAGTCCTATTCCATGCAAATATTTGATTTAGTGTAAATCAATTAGGAGGCCTGCATTTCCCAAGGCAGGATCCCTTCATCTGATGCTGGTGGAGGTCTGATAGCTGAGGGACTTTAAAATGCTTGTGTTGAATCCTTTGGGCTGTAATAGCAGACCTGAGAAGGGTAATACTGATTGGCAGGCAGTGCCCACAGGGATAGAGGCTGGCCAAGCCTGCAATTGGTGCATGACAGTGACATGCATCCTGCTGGGACCTGCTGCTGTTGTACAGGTGAGGTTCCCTGGCTTGTGGTTCTTCAATTGCCAGCCATGTGTGCCGGGCTGCAAATACCCCTATTGGCATGAACTTAATGTGGGGAAATGCAGGGCAGAATCCACTCAAGTGGGAGATTGTGGAGGCCAGGTGGAAGAAATCAAGCCCTTGTGTCTCACTTCATAGGGGGAAGGCTGCCAAATGAAAACTGGCAGCTTAGTCTGCTTCCTGTCTCTTCAGGCTATCATTCCAGCTGGGGAGAGCTTGGGTTCAGATTTCACATTGACATGCCACCTCTGGCAATGGGCATTCAAACCTTTCTTTTGTCTGTGAGAAGCATTAATCGATTGTGCTTCTGTAGATAAATTTGGGACTAGAAATTGCCTGTGGTGGCTGGAGGGAGTGGAAGGGAGGTGAAATCTTTGAAGGGTGTCAGGAATAGTGCTGGGAAACTCCTTTGTCCTGAGTCTTTCCCTACTGTCGCCTCCTATGCTGGGTGACTACTCCTTGCTGCTACTCACCTCTCTTTCCGTTCTCCATAGGAAGAAACTAAAGATTTGTTCCTGTGACCTTTTGTGGAAACCACGTTGCAAAGAAACCACAAAGTGGAGTCCTTTTCCAGCTGGAGGCCTGTTTCCCAGTGCACCCCATCTGGTCTGGGATGCTTAAGCATTGAAGGAGTGAGAGAACAGAGCAGGTGTCTTACAGCCTGCTCCTTGGGACTGCAGCCTTCCTACCAGGGCATGCCACCTAAGCAGGAGCACAGCATTACCTGGCGTTTGCAGGCACTCAGTCTGCTGTCTGCACTGAAGCTGTAATGCTGTGAGTGTGGCCATGTGGAGATCAGTCTAGTTGGGTCTATTTAATATGTAACAGTGACTGCTCATCTGCCCACTGTTTAGTAACTGGTGTAACTATTTTCATCTGTATTTTTTTTAATATGCAAAAGCCATTTAATTTTCTATGCAGTTCAAACCAGCTCCCCTTTGCAACTGCAGAGTGGGAGATCTGTGCAGGAGAACCAGGCCAAGTGGCTGATATTCCTTTTGATTTTACTGTTACTGTCTCTTAAGGACATGTCCTCGAATCCTCTGCACAGTGTCTCTTTGCTGAGCTCCTGCCTCTTAGACCCTGCTTAACATCCCTGAGCCTCAGGGATAAGGGCCCTGTATTTTTGGAGGATCTGTTGTTTTTCACGAGTCAGACTGCAAGGAAATCAGACATGGAAGCAGTGCCCTTAAGAGCAGAGATACCTGAGTTCAGAGCATCTATTGTATTCCTGTTCTTGTCCCCTCTTGGAGAGTTACTGAACTGTTAGAAACAACTAAGGCCTCTGTGGAGCACCCTGCAGCCTTTACTGAAAGTGTGTTATGAAGAGGGCAGAAAGAACTGGGGCATAAATTGTCTTACTGACAGTGAATTTAAATCCTTTGGAACAGGAGGAGGATCTCCTGGTACTACATGACTACTTCAATGGAGAGGACTGCACTGTTTTTGCTTATTGCAATGTTTGCAGGCCCCTTGCTTGCTGACCAGTTATTTCCTGCTGAAACTGGTGTAGAAAGGTTTGGAAGCAGAGCTGGCAAGTTGCTTTGCACTGCAGGACTTTCAGCAACTGGAACGTGTCCTGGAGTACCTGTTAGTCTCTGAAGCAAAACCTGGGATTCAAACCTGCATCTGTCCAAGTACATTTCCCAGGATAGCAGCAGATAGACCCTTCTGCATGTCCCTAAGGAGCACAAATTTGTGGTGGAGTGAGAGGGAGCCCAGAGGCTGATGCTGCACATGTCTCATCTCTGGGCTTGCAGGGGTAGTTGGAGGCCTCTGGCAACTGCAGATGGTCCTGAGTGATGGGATACCTCTGCTTTAACTGTGATAAAGGCAAAACCATCAGAGAAATAAGATTATTTCCAACCTGCCACAAGGTCAGAATGCATTTGACTTTTGTGGCAGTGCTGCTCTTTTGCATTCTGCCTCTGCTCTGAGCTTGGGGGGATTCAGCTTTAAACAGAAACAGAGACCAGACTGCGATTTAACCTCTCTTGTTTCTTGAATCACATGGGAGAGTATGGGGGCTGCAGAAGGATGGGTCATCTTCCTTGCAGTATCCCCCATGCTTCAGTTCCACAGTGGCTGTGAAAACTCAAGTGTATTTGGGTGCTGCTTTCCCAGGAACCCAAGCTCCACTAAGTTGTGCCCTAGCACCAGAGCTTACACAGGGTCCCTATTCCCTTCGCCTTTCTCTCTCTGAGAGAGTTAAAATTGTCAGCAGTAGGGCCTGCTCGCTCTAAGAAGCCAGGTATGTCTCTGTTAAATGGAATTGCAAATGTATTTAGGAGCTCACCCACTGGCTCACTCCTGCAGAGCCAGATTCTGGACCTCAGCTCCTCCTCTGCCCTTTAGATTGGATCTTGGGCTGGCAACCTTGAAATGGCAGTGTGGGGAGGTAGAGATGCTGCACTGCAGTAAGCACAAAAAGAGGCAAGCAAGTGGGCCTCAGTGTAGCACTCATCATGCACTTCATGGCTCAGTTCATGGACTGTAATTGCAGGTATTCATATAATCTACATCACTGGGCAGGACTCTGCGCACACGCACATGCGTACACACCCCCACACCCACACTTGTGCACATATCCTCGCCAAAACAACTACAAATAAAAGTGATCTCAGTCTCAAAAAGGGGCCTGGCTGTTTGATTTAGTTTTTCTCTTTCAGTGCCTCCTTGAGCCCTGTCTCTGGAAGAGTCTATGCCTAGCTGTGGATGTGGGGTTTTTTAATTTAGGAGCACTGTTAGCAAAGGGCTTGCAACAACCATCAAGCCATTTTTCACAGAGTGACTCTGAGCATGGAGCCTCTTCTTTCAATTTCCATCTGCCAACTGCTGCCTGCTTCTGTAAGACAAACAAGCTTTTGCTCTACTGTATTTAGGGTGTGTTTTGGATTTGTGAGGCCAACTCAGTGGTTCTCCGTGGTAAGGCTTGGTTCCTTGTGATCCTTGCTCGAGTGCCATGTTGTTTGGAGTTAAGAGCAGTAAGGTAAGTGGCCTTCTTGCTTGCTGACATTGGTGTTTGTGGCAGCACCAAGAGGGTGAATTAAAAGTAGAGTGTGAGTCTCCTGCACAGCCCTGAACATTTGTGTGTGGCACTCACATTTCTCACTACTCATCTAGAGAAAGCTAGATAGACCTCCCTAACATCCCCACCGAAGACATTGATGCTGTGTAACAGGGAAGTAGTAACAGCATGTGCAACAGGATGCTGGTGTGGCAGTGAGATAGTAGGCGAGACTGAAGGTGGGGAGCTAAGCCACAGCTACAGTAGGGCAGATGAGAAGATGCAAAGATACTTAGGGGCTGGCAGATGTAGAGGTGTTGGGGTGGTTACATCAGTCAGGTGGGTGTCATAAGCTTTGATTTCTGTTGCTAAAGGACAAAAGGGAAATCTCTGATGATGTGCCTGGACTGCAGTCCAGGGCTGCAGGAAGCACCAGCAGAAAATTAACTAACCTGTCCATAACTAGCCTGTTAAGGACAGAAGCCTCCTTCCTTTACCTTCACCTGCTTGCCAAGAAGACCTATTGAGCTCATGTATCTCTACTGCAAGCCTTATAAGGGATATAGAGAATACAAGTCAGCTTCCCTGGGCAGGGAGAGGAGGGGGAGGAGGTCAGTTGAATCATGCTAGTGACTGGGACCTGGCTGTCCACACTTCCTGGACACACCAGATGAATGTGTTGGACACCCTATGTGAAGTCAGCCTCACGAGAGGAATGTAGAAGCATAAATAAGGTGCCTGTCTGGTGCAAATTTCCCATAACACAGCCAGAGCTTACAGAAATCTGTTGTGACCCTAAATCCTGTTCGGCAAAAGCTCAAAAGACATGACAGCAGCATGGAGACAGAGGTACTGCTGCAGAGGAGTGAAGCCTTTGAGACTTCAGGGGCAGGCAGGCAGGCATGAGGCAACCTGGGCACTGGTGGCATCTAGAATGGTTTGGGTGGGAAGGGACTATTGAAGGTCAGCTAGTCCATACCCCCCCCCCCCCACGGCAGATAGGAGGGACATCTTCAAATTAGATCAGGTTACTCAATGCGCCATCCCAACTGATCTGTACCTAGGGATGGGGCATCCACCACCTCTCTGAGAAAGTCTATTCTGGTATGTCATCATTCATTGTGGAAAAAAAAAAAAACACCCAGTAACAAAAAACCCACAACACCACAACCAACCACTAAACCAACTTCCTTGTATGTGGCCTAACTCTATTGTTTTGAGTTTAAAAGCATTATCCCTTGTCCTGTCACAAGAGGACCTGATAAAAACACTTTCTCCATCTTTCTTTTAAGCCCCCTTTAAGTACTGGAAGGCTTCAAAAAGGTCTCCCTGCAGCCTTTTCCCCAGGCTCAACAACCCCAGCTCTCACAGCCTGGCCTCACGGCAGAGGTGCCCCAGCCCTGTGACCATTTCTGCGGCCTCCTCTGCACCTGATCCAACAACTCCAGATCTTTCTTCTGATAAAATTATTTTTCCACGTGCCCACAATTTCTTATCCCCAAAAGGGACGACGAGAGTCGGGACCGAGCAGGACCCAACGTCCCGCGATGCGCAGCGCCTGCTGCGACCCAGCGAGGGCGGAAGCGGCGGCGGGGCCGCCCCACGGCCTAGGGGCGGGCCCTGTGCTCTCCCCGCCCCCGACGGGCCGCAGTCTCCGGTGCCGCTGCCATGAAGGAGCAGAAGGAGAACTGCTCGCAGGCTGCTCCCAACGACGCGCCGGCGCTGCCCGCCCCGCCGCCTGCCCGCCGGTGAGTGCGCTGGGGCTGCGGGAGGCGCCGGGCAGCAGCACCGCGGCGGCGGGCGGGATGGCCGCGCCGGGCATGCGCTAGCCGCGGGCCCGCCGCTTCTCCGTGCGCACGCGCACAGGCCACTGCCCGGCGCGCTCATGGCCGCGTCGCTGGTCAGTGGTCAGATGCATCAGGCCTCGCCTCGGTCTGCTCCAGCCACTCAGTGGTTCTTGAGGCTGAGGTGGTGCGATCCAGCGTGGCCTGCCCCGGCAAACCGAATACGGCCGTAGGGGAGGAGCGCCTCCTTTTTGCATCTTGGGGCCTTCCTGAGACGTACAAGTCCCGCCGTGTACTTGTCCTACAAATGCTGCAAATAATCGTTTGGCGTTCAGAGTGCTTTTAGTTTTCCGTCTAGTTTATAGTTCAATGTATTTTACACCCATTGGACATTTGTCCTTGTGCCTCAGTCACTACATATTCTGGGTAATCGTAGTGTCTCTTGATGCTGGTCAAGATTTTGCCAGCTTGTCCCAGTCAAGTAACTTTCTGTTGCAAGTGGGACAAGTGTGCAGGTGTTGGCTACACTTAGGCACGAGTTTCCACATGTGTGTTAGTGTGCCTGTATTCTGTTTGAATTTTATGGAAGTGAGAAGGAAAAAGGTGTTTCATTGCCTACTTCAGTATTGATTTTGTTACCCATCTGAAAGCTCACTGAGTTTGATCACAAGTTAAACTGTGATGTTTACTGCAATTTGGTGCCAAAATGCTGTGTAAATTTTGGTGCTTTAGTTTCTTCTTCTTACTTTATTTAAATGACCTTCAGATTTATTTTTGTTCTAGGGTAGGCAGTATTGTAGGCTCAATGATCAAGAAGCTAATGGGAAAAACTCAACTGCCAGTTTGAATGACTTCAGTGATCCAGTTTACAAAGAAATTGCTATAACCAATGGCTGCATCAACAGGATGACCAGAGAAGAACTCAGAAGTAAACTTGCAGAGTTCAAGCTTGAAACCAGGTTAGACTGATTTGTAAATATTTTAATTTATCTTTGAGAGCACTAAAGCCATAAAGGATGATTATTGTAAAGTTTCTAAACACATTGAAAAGCAAAAAGACAAAGCAAAAAGCGGACACTCCACCAAACGCTGGTTGTTTTATGTGCAATCTTGATGTAGCTTTTGTTGTAAAATTAGTGCCTGTGATAACTGCTTAATGTGTTATCAGAAATGTGCACTGTCTCAATTGGTGACACAAAGAAACGAGTATGGAGGGTACTTAACGTGATTTTAGTCAACAGGGTGGGGAAAGAAGAACTATGAGTTCTCAGGTGGTGCTCCAGACCTCCAGCATATAGAAACTTGCTTCAGAACATAACATATTTTTATTTACTGTACCCAGTACAAGTCTAATACTGACTAGACCCTCAGTGGTGATAAGGTATGAAGTTTAATGCAGGCAGAGGACAGATACCTTTGGATGGAGAGTTTGCTAATTTGAATAGATGAGACAGGATTATGTGAATAGATTAATACACTGTGAACTGGAATTGTGCTCTCTGAGGAGGAGGAAGTGGTTAGCAGTATAGAGGAAGTAGTTCCTGCTCTATGGGAAATGATCTGCAAGACGACCTTTTGGTATTGCTGTGGCCAGACAAACTTCAGATGTTGAGAAGTTCAGCCGGGAAGAACAAAGTGTATTGTTCTGTTTGTAACCGTAATGAGGATGTAGTGGTGATGGTGGGGAGTTAGCGAAGTGAGAAGCTGTTGCTCTGGAGAAAGCAGGAATATGAAAGGTGAGAGGAAGCCTAGCTTTGTGAAAAGAAGACTACGAGAGAGGATGTTCAGGGGGTGGGAAAAGGGAAAGAACAGACAATCATTTGAACAGGAAAAACAGAAAAAAGAATTGAATGAGTGGGCAGTGCAGCCTTCCATCTCCACCTTGTCTGTCTGCATCATTATTTTAATTCCCCCATTGGTTTTAATGAATTTAGCTCCCCCAGAGGAAACATTTTTACCATTACCTGATAAAGGGTTTTGGCAAAAGAGGTTAGATTTGTACAGCTGTTCAACAGTTATTCAAATAAAAAAGACAAAAGAGAAATTGAAATAGCAAATTATGTGTTTGTAATTCCTTCCCAGGTTATTAACTTTCTATTTTGGGGGGGTATTATTTTTTATTCAGTTGTAAATGCAGAAAGCTTTGTATTTTCTTTTGTCAGTATATTCAATTAAGTTGGTTTGAGTATGTCTTACATGTAAGCAAATACTGTAACACCTGCACTTGTATATTATTATGTTTGTATTAAAAAGACACAGTAACTTAGTCACTTACCACTGGCAATTTATGTGTTAGTCATAAATCTCCTGAAAAGCAGGATCTTGACCAGGACGGTTTTCTGACAACTCTTGAGTACTTTGCTAGAACTGAATTATTCAAGCTCAATTTTAAACTTAATTTAAATTGACAGAAATTTAAAATTTGGACATTTTAGCTGAATTCTGCCTTATCTGTGCCACTGATAAATACCTCAGGCATTCAGACAGAGCACAGGGAAATACAGATGACGCAATACTGCTTCCATGGCCAGAGGTCACCTAGGAGCAATCTACAAAGACTTGGGGGTTTGTAAAGGCTTCAGCTGAACTGGAGGTGTCTTTAGAGTGTCTCCGCTCTGTGCTTCCCAGTCTGTCCCCAAATACTTACCTAGATAAGTTATCTAGGGGTATCACAGCCTCTGCATTATCCCACAAAATGGAGCATTGACTGTATGATAAAGTCACATTCACGTTTCCTGAGTGCTGATGTTCAAAATGAGGTTAATAAATTACAAACCTTCAAATGTTAAATATAGCTGAAGTTCTGTGATGGTGAAATAATTAAATGAGAGTGTGATCCTTGTTACTTTCCTTGCCTCTTTAGAGGAGTGAAAGATGTGCTGAAAAAGAGACTCAAAAACTACTACAAGAAACAGAAACTGATGCAGAAGGAACCCATTAATGGAGACAGCTACTATGACTACATCTGTGTTGTCGACTTTGAAGCAACATGTGAAGAAGGAAACCCCCCTGAATTCATACATGAAATAATTGAGTTTCCTATTGTCTTACTAAACACACATACCTTGGAAATAGTAAGTGAAAAAATTTCTGTCTGTATGCTGCTGTTCTGTGTAACTTCTTTGCTGCAGAAAGTCTAGATTAGTTTTTAGGTAGATGTTGAACTTCATTAAAAACAGCTTCTCTTTTATTTTGTAAAGACCTATCCTCTGTGCCTCTTACATATGGACAAAACTTTCTTTGTTTTCCTAAAGCACCTGGGATAAACCATGCTCCTGCTGTTGACTTCCTCCCTCCCATAACTGATAGGAGGAACTTCAAGTTCAACATCTCACACACACACCTACTTCTTTTCCTGCTATAAGATCCACAAAGCTATTTCTAGGACTCATCATAAAGAAGAATTGGCAAATTCTACAGTCCTGTGTGAAGCAGTAGGAGAGACTAATGCAGAGGTCTAGCAAGTGGAGTTGAGTGAACACTGCTTCTTGGCAGCTTTGACTATTTACACAGTGTGCCTAACTGACAGTTGTGTAACCTGATTTTAAACATATTAAGTAAGCATTTGGCAGCCTCAAGTGCTCTGTTCCAATGCAGATTTCTTGTAGGAAAAGCTGCTTGCTCTCTAACTGAAACTGAGTGACTCAGAAGACCTCTGAATAACGGTTCATTTATCAAGAACTTCTAAGAGGTGGTGGGTTTCCAGTAATCACTGATGCTACATCAGAGTGTAGCTGCATGTATGACTAACTGCAGAGAGAACTGTACAGATTGCCAGGAAGCATCATGATTTCCCCCCGTCTTTGTATGGCAGGAGGGATCTGGAGCTTTCTTGTCTATGAAACTTTATGTAGTCTTCACTCCTTTAGTTCTGTTTCCCAGAGTGAGGTCATTGTGTTTGTCTCTGACTGGCTGGCATCCAGAGGTGCATGACTTGCATGCATCCTCTGAGATGTGCGGCCGCTTGCCTCCCTTGAATTACAGGTGAGCCTTTAGAGACCACCTAAAAATCACCAGGCTTTGCTCATAGCTCTCACATCTTTTTTCCTTACTCATGCTTTCTTTTTCCCAAATCCTTCCCTGTATTGCAGTCTGTCCTTCTCCCCTCTTGTTAACTGCATTCCTGCTCTTTGGTGCCAGTGGGCTGAGACGAAGGACATGTTCTAGTTGGAACACCATCCGTCCCGTTGGGAATCTCATGATGGCTCACATTGGCTGGGGAGGTACACACTCCTTTTTGTGTCCAGGAGGGCAAGTGGCCACTATTGCCTCTCAGGTATGGGCAAGCTAAAGAAGTTGCTAGGTAGTGTGCTTCTGCTGAGTGTCTGATTCTGTTATTACAGGAGGATACCTTTCAGCAATACGTGAAGCCAGAAATTAATCCCAAGCTTTCAAACTTCTGTATCAGTCTGACAGGAATCACCCAGGTAATTTGCACTTTTGTTTGTTCAGGAAAAGGTGTCAATGAAAGAGGTGTGGGGTTGATATTTTCAGGTAATCTTTCATGTAAGGCTGATTTTCTTAAGCCTTACTTTTCTCCCTTACTCCCAATTATCATAGAATTTATTTCTCCGAGTTGGTCTAAATTTAAGTGTTTGTAAGGGGCTGTAGGGAAATGCATTCACTTTGTAATCCATGTGTAGAAACTTAATCTTTGGCAGAGGAAAGCACCCTTTGAGTTGCATCAGTTTCTCATCTAAGATAGTTTTATTTTAAAGGGTTTAGAATCTTACAATGGCTATGCCTTGTGATCAAGTGACTTGAGAAGGAGCCTGGGAAACATGCTCCAGGGGTCTAATCTAAGGTCAACAGCTGACTAACCTTGTTACCTTTATTGATGGCATTTAGAGGTTGACACCTTTGTTGTGTTTTTGTTACGCCTTCTTTCCTTTCCAGTTCAGAAAAATCTGTCTCACTTGTCTGCTTATTTCAATGTGTAAACTGTTTCTAAAGATTTTTGTGAAGCCAACTTGTTGAGTGAGTGAGTTAGTAAGTGCTATATATCAAGATAATTTTTGTGGGAAAAAAGTTTATTTTGTTTTTGTTTTGTTCTCTTAGGACATTGTGGATAAAGCTGATACATTTCCTCAAGTTCTGCAGAATGTGGTAGAGTGGATGAGACAACGAGAATTGGGAACAAAGTATAGCTATTGCATGTTGACAGATGGGTATGTCCTTATGTAACCTTCAGCACGATCTAAAACTGCAAAACAGCATTTGATCTTTGTGAGAGTGTTGGTAGATTTGGATCATGGCACTGCTGCTTTGCCATTTTATTATTTTAGCTTTAGGGAAAAGCAGAAAAGTTGAACTGAACAACTTGAAATTAAGCTGAAGTCCATTAGATGGCACTGTTTCCTCCCTAGCTTTCTGTATGCAACTAAATAATGCTGAGTGGAATTTTTATCCTTTCTTGTTCTTGTAGTTCTCTGTTTACATGTAGTTTTCATATAGTACATAACAAATGTGCACTTTTAGTCCTAAGCAGTTCCCATGCTCTCCTGAACCCAACTTTCAGAGATGTGTGGTGATTGTGTTACTGTTAATATATCCTGCATGTTTTACCAGAAAGCAACAGTGGATTATGCTGTTTATTGAACAAGGAGAAATGGCTAGTGCAGAAAGCTCTCTTCTTTGGCTTGGAGGACTATGGCACTGGTGGGTCCCACCTCTGACAAGCTTTGAGTGAGAGATTGACTTAGTCCTAGAACTGCTGCATGAACTTGCTCTCTTACAAGGTCTGCATGGAAAATCAAGTCCTCTGATGACTGCAAAGTGAACATATTTTGAGATCTAGAAATATCCAGGATGCAGCTTTGTTCTTGTGATCTCTGCTTTGTTAAACGGCAAAAGATCCTGTTTGAGCTGTATCTTATGCAGCACTGACCAGGAAGCATGGCTGCTTGGCTGCTTTCCTCCTCCTCTTGAAATGAGGAATTTAAGCAGCACAGAGTTTTTAACATTAGCTGTGTTGAGGAGATGTATGCATTTTCACATTGCTATGCCTGTTCTTTGCCTGGAGTAAGTCTGCTGCTCTGGTGCTGGTCTGCTACAATGACTTTGTCAAACCAAAGGGAGATGAATCCTGAAACAAAACTCAAGTTCATGGAAAAAAAGTGTGTGAGATCTTAGTATGATTTCCTAACTCTTCTGTCAAGTAAAACACAGATAAGTATTCTGAGTGGTTTGAAAAATAATACATTGCAAAATATTGGGTACATAACAAAACCTCCTTTAACCCAACTTATCGAGTGGCATTTTTTTTCTTGTCCATGAGGCTTTTTTTTCTCTTGAAAGTTCTGAAGATTTAGACAATGACCATAAATCACAGGTGAAGAACTTGTACCTTTGAAATGTGTGAGCACTGAAGCCACTTAAAAGCTGTCACACAAGAACTGAGATGTATAGCTTACATCTGCATCCATCTTAAAAATAAGTTAAAATAATGCCCTTCCAACTTTGATTTAAGGAGCCGTGGCAAATACTGCTATTTCACTGTTTTCTTACCTGTGATTTTATCTTTGGAAGCAACTGTAAATAAAGAAAATGCTAAAGCAAAACTGATGCATGACCAGTTATGTTACAGAGCCTGGAGTGTTTCTAGAATTGCCCTTCAGAGGAATCCACTCAGTGAAATTCCTCTAGGAAAATAAGTGCAGTGAAATCTCTCAGTCATATAGGTGAGATTGTGTAGACAGCTTCAAGAGACGAGGAAAAGGCTTTATTTTAGCTTGAAGCTTGCAAACATGTTGGTATGGCTTCCTTCAGGAAGGCAGGCTAGAATTGCATAGGATTATGGTTTCTTCTTTCCATAAAGGACTGCTTCTCCTAGAACTGTTCCAATAACCTATGTTAAGTAGAGAGATGCATGCGTACACAGGTAATCAGGAAAATTGAAGGTGTCACTTGCTTCCCCAAAGGGCTGTGTAAACATCTAGTTTATTGGCAGGCTTTGGAGTAGATGTGGTAGGCAAAGTTAGCATGGTATTTGTTGTTTTAATCACCCTGCACCTGAAACCATCCTAGTGAAAATCTTGCTCATGTAATTTTGTTTTCCCTGGGATTAACAAATTCACATTAAAAACATTCTTTGCCGTGGCTCTAGCGAAAGAGCTTCTCAAACTCTTCTTCTACTGACCACCAGAAACAGCTGTTTGTGCTACAGCTGTGCAGTATTTAGAACATAGGGTATCTGAATTCTGTACTACTAATGTGTTTCTCTTTCCTTTTTTGCCTTTTTAAGATCTTGGGATATGAGTAAATTTCTGAACATCCAGTGCCGCGTCAGCCGTATCAAATACCCCTCTTTTGCCAAAAAGTGGATCAACATTCGCAAATCGTATGGAAACTTCTATAAGGTTGGTACAGATTGTGTTGTTTTTTTTCTTGCAGGAAGGAAAAAAAGATTTAAAGTCTAGAATGTCCTGCTGTGTGTGTTGTCTTTACTTGTGTAGTATAAAATCACAGTACGTAAACTAGTACTTGCCTGGGGCCTGATCTTCAAATGCGTGCCATGCCCCGCCCCGATCTCACTTTAATAATTGAAGGTCATATAATCTGCATTCTTCTTAAGAATCAGGAGATGCTCCATGAAGGACTGTCTAAAAATGTCATACCAGTGCTCTTAGATCAAGTGTGTCTTAAAGTAGTTCAGCTGAAAAAGACTCTGGGTTGATTTTGTTTTTTTCCCCAATTACATTTGCCTGTAATACCTTGTAAAACTAATTTGTACCACTACCTTTGGATATCTCCACTTTTGACAGGGTAGTGGGGACAGAGAAAGATGTTAGGGCATATCTGCAGTGAAATCATATTGTCAAAGGTAATACCAAGTTCAGTGCTGGACCTTATTGCTGCTTTCTTTCAGTGTCAGATTACCATAAAATGTGTTACTGGAGGTTCCTAGTCAGTCTGCACTAAACCACTTGTTTAATGTGATTTCAGCCTAGATGCCAGTCTCCTCTTGAAGGGCTTTTTCATGCTAAATGTAGCCTCGGGGGGGGAAAAAAGAGATTAACATTTCATAAGAGAAGATCTATACTCAGTGCTGGAAAATCCTACAGGTTTTCTTCATTTCTCCCTCTGCTACTGTGCCTTCTCTGCATGTTTCTGTTGGAAACACGCTAGAACACAGAACAGTCTTGTTAGTCAGCTTGAACCCAGGCATGCCTTCCTTTTCCTTCTCCACTGAGCAGTGAATGCTTTTTTATCAAAGGCAACAAAGATTGTAACTTAGAAGGAATCAGTTTCTTTTACAATTTTTTTTGTTGTTAATAAATGCAACCATTCAGTGTGTCTGTTCAGCTGTGCCACGCTCCTACTGAATCTGTGAAACATTAGATAAAATCAATGACAGGAGATGTGTTGTAACTTTCCTGTGGAAGATCCCACAATCTGTAGTATGTTTCCTCTGCCCAGTTTGTGGAAGCTATTACTGGAATTGCATATTGCCCGGTTTTGGCAACTGTATTGTCACCATTCTGCCTAGCTATTAAATCCAGTAGTACGGAGCAATATCCTGGAGCTTGTCATGTCTCACATTTTCCCTTATCCCACCACCAACCACCACCACCAAGAGACCAAACTAAAATTTTCCTGCAAAGTCTTCCCTTTTGTTTTTCTTTGACCTTTCCAAAGGGAGGACTTGGGGCTTTTGGAGGTCAGTTTAGGTTGCTTCTATGTTCATGTAACTTTTGGTCATCCATTCATATAAACATGGGCTGCTACAGGTGTCACTGATCTGTTCCTGTGGTGTTTGGAGGCATTTGAAAGCTTGATGTCAGTGAGAATCAGGAGCCTGGTGCTTCTTCAGCTGTTCAATGTTTAAAACAAACCCCAAAATCTGATTCTTTCTTCAGTACCACTTTGGGTGATGATTCATGATAAGGCTTTTAAACCCTAGCTAGGCCGTGGCTTCCACTGTTGCCAGCACTGGCACATCTGGAGCCTGGTGTTAGTAACAGTGAGAGGCTCTTGAGATTATCCTGAGTCTAGACCAGCTCCTATTGACTATGTCTCCTCTGTAAAAATGAGAGTGTCTGTTTCACTAAGGTGCTTTGAATTTAAATTGTTAGTGATCTGCCAAAAGGCAGCATGGAACTTATATGTGACTTAAGTAGACTTTATCTTCATATGTTTTTACTGCACTGTGTTAGATAAAAAGACTTGATGCAGAGCCTAATCCTTGAATATGGTTCATTTTCTCCATCAGGTTCCTAGGAATCAGACCAAGTTGACAATCATGCTCGAAAAGCTGGGCATGAATTATGATGGGAGACCTCACAGTGGACTTGATGACTCCAAAAACATTGCAAGGATAGCTGTAAGGATGTTGCAGGATGGCTGTGAACTGCGGGTGAATGAGAGAATGCATGCTGGACAGCTTATGACAGTCTCCTCCTCAACCCCCTTAGAGGGAGCTCCTGCTCCACAAATGCCTCGATACAGAAACTAGCAGTTCGGGGGAATCTGCCTTAGGATCTGCTCTGTGATACCCGATAAGGACTGTTAAGAGCTTGTTAAATGGCCATCTCTGCCAGTCTGTCTGCAATGCAGAATCTGAAAGCACCTTAACTAAGTTTCTCTGTTGAAATAGAGATGAGCATGGAAGCTCTTTGCTCTTTGAAACCTGTGTTACAGCGTTATGGGTTGCTGGGGTTTTTTTATACTGATTTTTTTTGGTGTTGCTGTTTGCAGCTTTTTTAGCAGCAGGGTTGATCTTCAGAATCCAGGCAATGTGTTAAGCTTTTAAGGTCACGTAATTCATGTAAAACACATGCAAAGATCAACAAGGCCTGTGCACTGCTGTTCCACCCCAGGCTGTTCACTATGCTGTGCTTTAATGATATCTAGCATCTGATTATTCACTGCACACAAATAAGACATTGCTGGAATAACTGAAATAGTGAGTAGTCAGGCTGGCCTTTCCTGATAAGGCACTCTCTAAGTCTAGGAGAAATGGGAGCGTATTCCTCAGTTCTAAAGCACAGGAGAAATAATGTGTTGTTTGGGGGTTGTTGGTTTGTTTTTCTTTAAGGAGTATGTTTATCTGCTTCCACATCAAATAGAAGAGCTGAGCATTGCATAAAAATGCCATTAATGCAGTACAATAGTAATTCTTTTTGACCTGGATTTAAAATCAGAAGCTTCTTCAGATTTTCACCTTGAGGATCTTATCTCCTATTCCTGCTGCGTTCGTAGCTGCACTTCATTTAATGTCATTGTATAGACACTGTCAGCCACTTGGACTTGGAAACAAGTGAAGTAAAGATAAGGTTGGAACATGTGAGATTGTAAAAAGTTTTATGCTGCGTGGGTATTACGTAAAACAAAGCAAGAAGCTTCTAGTTAATAGACACACTCAGCTATTTTTGGTACCTTCTCATACCTCTGCCACCATGAAGTTACGCCTTTATCTCAAAATCTAGCATGGGAAGATTAATACAATGTTATGAGTAAGGGCCATCTAAATTATTAACACCTTCAGCTTTTATCCTAGGTCACATAAAGGTGATACTTAAAAGGCCAAAGTGTTCATTTCTTCACCTCCATGGGCTTTTATGAAGTTAAGATTAGTATGATGACCTTTGTATTAGAATGGCTTGTTCTGAAAAATTTTGGTTGGTTTTATTGGGGGGAAAAAAAAGAAAGTTTGGTATCCTTGTATTATAATTCCTTCAATTTGTTGTATCACATACATTCAGGAAAAAAAACCCCACAAAGCAACCAATTCGTAATAAAGTTTTGTTGAGAACATTCACTGCCTGGCTAATCAGATTTCTCCCAGCTCCCCTTGATCTTCTGACTTAAACTGCATTAATGGAAATGTGAAAACTATTTTAAATTCATGTAAGGAAGAGAAGTATTGGTCAGTTGTCAGTGGCTTCCTAATAGGAAGGAAAGAGTTTCCTTTCTGGAGTCAGAGATTTGGATTCCCACAACTGGGGTTTTTTGTGTTTGTTTCCTTTTTTTTATTTTTAATGGAGGTAAGTACTTGTTCTACTTGTAGAGTTCAGCTGAACTTTACAGTCTCCTGCCCATATTTTGTACAAATTAACTATATATTTGCTTTTTACTATACTAACCATGGCATCCTGTTTTCTGAAGCAGCATGTTAATTTGCCTTTTTGTTTGTTTGTTTTTATGCCTCTGAGTTACTGAGGTGCAGGTTTCTATGATAAAAGTGAGCCTAGCTCAGCAGATCTCCAGTTGGGATGCTGGCAGTGTCATAGGCTTCATCATTAGTCTTTTGTTTACAGATCTGTAACTAGGGTTACAGTGCAATGTCACAGATTATACTACAGGTTTCATACATAAAGAGCTGCAATTTTACATCATTAAGTAGAGATTTGTGTATTTTTGCTAAACAAGTTCATGAAGGTATTTTTGAGGTAAGAGTTAAATATTGTTTGGGGTTTTACCTATGAGTTGCAGAAATCAGTAGAATCATTCCAGATACTGTTTTGTCTAAACTGGATTAATGTCACACTGTAAACTGCAACTATTTTCACATGAAGTTTGATTCTGTCATTCTGAAATGACAGAATGAGGTGAATTTTATGTGTTGGCTTGAGTTATAAACAAACTTACAAAAACAAGTTGGTATTTATTAACATGTCAGCTACTGAATTCACTCTATAAAACATGAGATGACAACACCCTTGGAGGTCTTGGTCTCAGTTCTGTGATTAATCTTACTTGGTTTCTTACATAGTTGTCAATCTCCACGTTATACAGCGAAAAAACAAAGTGCAGACATTACTCTGATAGAGTAAAAGGACTTGTCTCGTTGGGTTTGTGTTATGGTTTGGTTTGGGGTTTAATTTATTTTACATTCACATTTCTGGAGCTGTACTTGTGCAATCTGCTCCTACAGACAGCCTTTGTAAAACATAGAATCTTGAGGTTGTGTTAAAGAGGAAAAAGGTTTCTCAGGCAGGTTAAGGAGCACAGACCTCTGTCTCAATGAGGAAATGCCTGAGCAAATGTTGCTAGCTGCATGCGAAAGTGGAGGTCACAACAGTTTGTAGCTGCTCTTCGACCTCCTACTGGGCCAAGTCTTAGCAGGTCAGTTGTCTCTAGAAACTGCTCCTGTCTTTGCTTGTATTAGGTGTTTTAATAATTTAGACAGGTGTTAACAGCCAGCAATATGAGACTCAGAGTGCCTCCCCTTCTCATTTGAACACGCTTGAATGTTTGTGACAAACCTCTCTTCGTGCAGATATGAACTATGATGACAGCTAAAAAGAAGGGAGAAGTGGCAAGTTACTAGATCACCCTAGACTGGGTAGGCCAGGCATGTGGGAGGCCAGACAAGAGACCTCCCCTCCTCCTTTACAAACAGCATTGCTCTGGTTCTGTGAAAACCAGTCAAGAGGAAACACAAGCTGCAGATTTTCTGGTAGTCTTAATCTACTGCTGGGATCATTCAGAATTTTCCATGCATTTTTGGCCAAAGACAGCACCTTCAGACCAACTTTACTTGTCAGAGTACATGAGGACTGTTTCTCATTACTGACCAAAGGCTGTTCGTTCCTGCCAGCACAGTGTCTTCTGAAGTATTACCTTGGAAAGTTAAGCCATGTTCTGCTGAGAGTAATGACCACAGAGCAGGTCACTACACTTGGCAGTCTTCAGTAAACAGGCAGACCTGCAGATAAGGGGCATTTGTTTTAGCTGAGAAGCTTGGGTGGGGTGTGACTGAACAATAAATGAGGCATCCGAGGGAATTACTGTGGTACCTACGAAGCCTGTCTGTTGGCACACTGCATGTCCCTGCCACCAGTTCCCTTCAGCTCGTGCTGGTGTTTTACTTGCTGCTGTTAGACTGCAGAGCTGCACAGACATGTTTCTTCTTCACACAATTTTCAGACTTCAGATTTGCTTATTTTGTGGCTGACCTTCTGGAATTTACTAGCTTGTTCCTAGTCCTTGCTAGATTTGCTTACATGGAATAGTCCTTCCCTGACCCTGCTTGTACTGATTTTTCTAGCAAGCCATGTCTGGAAGCAGCTGTACTCTGTGCTGTAATCTTGTCTGTGCTGCTAGCCTAACTGTTGTGAACATAACTTACACAAACCTTATCAGATCAGGGACTGCTGCCTTGTTAGGAGCTTATATAGTGTGGTGGTGGTGGTGTTCGTGAATACAACAGCCATTTAACAGATACTAACAGTAGGAAGGGCTGTGTAAGTAGATGGAGAATCTCGATTCCTTCACAAGTCATGGTAAAAAGCTGATGGCACATTCTCAGGGATTAATGGTGCTTTCATTCATGCATGCTATCACATGTGCTTCTCCTCTAGGGCTGCTGGCACCACTAGAGATCAAAAATCATGGCAAGGACAGGGTCACTTTAAGACTGAATGCCAGTTAGGTTGAACATGTGAGGGGTGTTTGTGTGATAGGTACTTGTTTCTATACTAGAGCTGTGTTGGTAAGTGTAGTGTCATACAGAGGAGGTAGAGTGGTTCTTTATTAGATTCAACAAGGAAACTGAAGGTGACAAACATGGATTTCATATTTTTTTTTCCCCAGACATTCTTGTGATAGCTGTGTAGCTTTTAATGCTGTGTAGCTGTTTTAACACTTTAACAGTGTGGCACTGTGGAGCTCTGGAGGACCTTGATGTGCCTTGCTAGCTGTTTCTGTGGGTCAGTCCCAACAGGGGTGCTGCTTTTTAGCACAGAGAAGGATATCAGACTGAGACGGTGGTAGCTCCATAGAGGAAGACTAATGTCTTATGAACACTGTGCTTCAACATACTGGCAGGAAATTTCCTTCCATAGTTTAGTCTAGGAGGTGGTGGTGTTCTTCTAAGTGTTGGATCAGAGCTTCCAAAATTAATATCCTCAGACAATACTCTTTCACTCCGAAAACAGAATCACTATTCCTGCCTATGATTTAGCTCCCTTTCAGGCAGAAAATAGAAATGGCTTTTTCCTGTCCTCCAGCCAAGAAGCCTGCCCACCTTGAGGGATACTGACTGATGCAGATATGGGAAATTTTTTGGTCATTTAATGGTGTAATCTGGTAGACAGTGAATGAACCATTTCTGCAGAACTTGCAGTAGATGTGTCGTACTGGATGAAACTTCTGTCTTGAACCAAGATAGTCATGCTCAAGGCTGAACTTCCTTCCTGAGCCAACAGACCAAAGACCTAATTCACATTCCTCCTAGCAGCTGTAGTGGTGAGCAAAAAAAAATCAATGGTAGAAACAGAGCTTTTGTATATGAGAGGTGAAGAACATAGAGCTTGGCTGTGTGCCACTAGGTGTGTAGTAAGCTTTTCTGACTATGTTCATACTGTGTATATGGAATATCTTCACAGCTTAACATCTGAGCTGGTGGCTGCAGCCACCTGGCCATTGCTGTGAGGAGCTTTCCATCTGTTCCTCCTTTCCTGCCATCTGTGTCTTTTTAAAATCACACAAAATCTCAAGTACATCCTGAAGCTCAGCTGGTAACTCTTGCTCTGGTGCCTGTTGTACAAACAGTTGTCTCCTTTCTAGAATAAAAATGTCTTGAAAGAGCTCCCCATTTCCCCCACCCCCCCCAGCAGTCTTTGAGTTCTGTGGAACACATCTAGAATGGACTGAACTGTTTCTGTGTAATTTAGGTGACCTCCATTTCTCTATCTGCGCGATCTACCCTTCAAACTGGCAGACAACTGCTGCTCTGCTCAGTTGTGGGGGTTTTGGCAGGGCTTAGTCTATACGTACCTGGAAGTACAATTGGCTGCTTTCTGTCTTTCTTTTCTGTTCTGCTTTGTCCTGCACCAGCTGTGCTGTGCATGACTGGACTAAGGCTTAGTTTTTCCTTTTTCCCTTTTCACTTTCTTATTTTCTTTTCCCTATGCTGTGGCCCTGACCATGGCATCTTACCATAGTTGAGCAGCTCTGCAGTGTCAAGTTATGTGTAGTTGGGCTGAGCCCTATGTTTGCTTTAAGGAGAGGGACAATTGTAGTAAGTTTGAAACGCTGACTGTGATTTACAGTGAAGTCATTAGCCGTGTTGTAAAGAGGATGAAATTCAGGCAAAGAATTAAATTGGTGTTCAGGTTAATGCAGTGAGCTAGAAATGGAAAATAGCTGCCTTGCCTCCTCAGCTGCTGTCTCACCCAAACCCTCTAATGTTTCTTTTCAGCAGAAAACATCTTAATGTAGGTTGCCACTAGAGGAAGAGGTTATACACCTGCTGTCCTGACTTTGGCTAAACTCTTGGTGACAAGCCCTTGCCTGAGGGAATTCCCACTCAAACTTCTGGTCTCCAAAGCAGCTGGCTCTGCATCCCATCTCTGGACATGGATGATTTATCTTCTGTAAATGCTTCCTTGAGCAATGGGAGATTGCAGTCTGCCTGCCCTGGCCCTAGCACTGAGGCTTGATAAACCTCTAAGTGCATGCAATCATTTAGACTGACAACATAAAGCCCTGTAGACTGTGCTTGTAATCACAGAGTTTAATGGGTAAATGGAGACCAGCTAGGAGGTTATTTTCTCAAGGAGACAGAAGGATGCCTGTTGATTAGAAATGAGTTCCCACTTGCTGGGTTTGCCATAGATTTATAGTCTTCACTCTAGTCCTGTTTCAAATTCCTATCTCAGAAGAGCTTTTTGCAAACAGCACATAATTCACTCTTTCCTAAGCTCTTTAAGAATTAGACCTCTAGGGCCTGCTAGGGGAAGGATTTAGTTACCTAAATGCAGCTGTCTGATGCCCTCTGGTATCAGAGCTGTCTGCACAAAGCTTTCAGATACCATGTGGCACCTGCAGCAGTCTTCCTGTCTTCTGAAACAGCTGTTGGAGGCCAGACTAAAGACCTGAGATACCTCCAGTAGTGCTATTGCTCATACCTGTGTGTGGGCACTGGAACAGAGTCCCTGGAGCAAGTCCATGGCCCTGTTAGCTTAAGAGAAAGAGAAGTACCTCCAGAGAATGAATTGTCCCGTTGGTCTTTGCTGCCTTGTAATATGACTTAACTGGAAGGTAGAAGCTGTGCTGCTGCTGTGCAGCATATAAGCTTCCATAGACTGTTTGCTACAGAGACTGATTTTAGGCAACCAGAAGTGGGAGTGCAATTGTGAGGGTAAGACATCTCCCAAACACCAAAAAGCTTTGGAAATAAGGACTTGTTTCTGTTTGGCCCACTCGCTAGCCTTCCCAAAATGCTCGGGAGGAAGACAGCTAGATCTGGATTTAGTTGTTTTGTTTCTGCACAATAGTGACAGCTGCTGCAGGATTGTTAAGGGTGGGATCAGTTTCTGCAATACTGCCAGTTTGCACAGGAGTGGTGGAGGAACTGACTTTTGAGGAAGTGTCCTGGTGGAAAGGACCTTGCCAAGGTCCCCAGTTACAGATTGGGATGGTTAGCCTTTGGCCTTTAGGAAGTCTTCAACTGGTTCAAAGTTGGGACAAGTCTCCAAAGCACTTGATGAAGTAAGGGGAAGAGTGATGCTCAGTTTTGGTGGTAGTTTGGTGTGAGCATTTAAGCTGGAATGAAGGGATGTCAGCTTTTCAGTGTCTCAGAGCAAAATGCTGCACTGGGGATGCCTTGTCTTTTAGGGTTAGGTGTCGCTCTCTCTCAGGGCACCTTCTGCCTGCCAAACTGTCTCTGTGGTTGTCTGCAAAAACTACAGAGCCTGAGTTTGCTTCTTTTTGCTTGTAGAACATGAAGAGACACTTCTTGCATGAGTAGGATAGAGCTACTTTCTGTACTACTGCATGAGAACAAGTAGAGCAAACTGGAGCACTAGGCAGTAAACCCAGCTGCGCAAGACACTGAGACATAGTATATGTGAAAGGGGCTGGCAAGACAAGTCTCTCCCCCTGCAAAAACAGTGCCCCAGAAAAAGGCAAAGAAAATAAAAGTTGTTTGATTTCCTTTGCCTTTTGTAACTGTGGAGCAACGAGTCTTTCTGGGCTGCCTTCAGCCTCATCCTTTCTCTTCCCAGAAAGCAATTTTTCTGTGCTAAAGACTGTTGTGACCCTTTGGTAAAGGTAGAGCAAGGGGGAAAGACTTCATAGACATGTGCCTGCAACACTGGTAACATAGCACTAGCCTCTTCCGCAAGCGTGGGATTGCTTCATTTTAGCCAGGAGAGTTGGAAATGGCTGTGAGACTGCTGAAGGCAGGAAGGGATAGAGTGCTGACTGCAGAGGGACAGCAGCAGAAGTGCATCAAATGATGGTATCTCAGCACTGTCTCCAGTCTGGTTATGCAGACAGGTGGGAGGAAAAAAAAAAAAAACAGTGGAGAAAGAGGGTAATATCCCAGAGGAAAACAAGAAAGAGTGGAAAATGGATGGAAGCAAATACTATCTGCAAAACAGAACAGCAAAACCTATCCCCACACTTCACAGAGAGAGTCCTCCTTCTCCCTGGGCTGTATCTCTCTTCTGCCCATGGGTAGGACAGGTACTACAGGGAGCAGGGAAACTGCTGTCATCTAAGACAAGGTACAGCTCTTGGGCAGGGAGTTGCAGAGGTGAAAGACTGGCAGACAGCTCCTAGGCTGAAATGTGTTTTGCACAAAGTGTTTGTACACTGCTGTATAACAAACATCTGCAAACAGAAAGGCAGTTTGCTCACAGTCTGGTAACAGGTGACAGGGCCATGGTTTGCCAGAGTTTGCTTGCAATGAATAATTCAGCCAGTCCTGCTGTCCTTAAATTTAGGCAATAACACTGCAGTCAAAGGCTTTCTGAATCTGGCAGCTAATGCTGTTGTGGGCTTGTCTCTGTGTTTGGTCTAGGGCCTACACTATTTTGCAGGTGATTCTGACCTTATGTGACATCATCTCTGCAAACAGGTCCCCTTTAAGTTGGCAAATGAGGCACAAGTTCTTTCACCAGCTTTCCGATACCAATTGCAAACTCACCAATGTAATTCTACAGGAGAATGAAAACAGAGCTGGGGGGGGGGGGGTGTGTGTGTGATGGCTTCAGGTTGCCATTTGAAACAAATTCCCAGAGTTCAGCCTAATGGTACTTCTTCTTGCACCATCACCATATTAAGATTGTTGGTGATATTTGCTCAGGATTCACTGAGCTCTTAGATGGCACTCAATTCTCAGAGTCTGAATCCTCTCAAGGATAATATCTCTCCTCTCTTCACCTTTTCTGGTGATGGTAGAACGCCCTCTGTGCATGAAGCTATAGGTTTCATTTCCAGTTTGTCTTAACTCAAATACCAGCAGCCTAAATATGATGAGAAATCGTCAGTGAGTGCTAAGTGACATAGAAAACAAGATTTCCTAGGATGGAAAAGAGAAAGACTTCTGAATAGATACTGTGCAAATGTAATTCTAGCATAAAGTTATCATCCAGATGCATCTTTGCCAGTGACTAAGCCTTTCCCTCAGGCTGCGTTCCCAAGGATTCAGTGTCCACAAGAGCACTCCCTCTCCCAGCTGCTGCCCTGACTTCTGCAGAAGTTGTCAGCTTAGGGATGTATCAGTCTCTTTTTCAAAATAACCACATCTCTAAGCACAGTTCTAGGTGGTGCTCCTCCTGGCTTCAGTTTTCAGATGAGCCAGAAGGTGTCCTTGATGTTTTGGAGATAAATGTCTTTTGTCCTCAGGGGCAATTTCTTTTCTGTAGTTTGCACCCAGGTGATGGGAGCAGGGGAGATGATTTGTTTCCCCCTACTTGGTGTTTGTAGAATTGTGACAGAAGCATGATGTCCAATTTAAGGACCTCCAGAAGAAGGTAACAAACTGGAGTGACCCAGGGAGTGATTGTATGTAAACAGGCCCAAAAAATAGTAACTTGGCAGAAAACCACACTCCTCACCCAGTAAGGTGGGAACAGACTTTGAACAGAGTAGCTTTTGTTATAAATGGTGTACGTGTGATGGAGACATGCCTTTCTCCTGAGCTGTGACTGCTGGGGAGAGGCAGGGCGTGGGGAAATAGTGCTGCGCACATCTTTTACCCAAGGTACTTCTGAGCTCTTGACACATCAGGCAGGGAGGCTCTGAATGTGCTCGGAGAGAGGTAGGACTGAGGAAAGGATCAAGACAAGATGTGGAACTTAACAGTTTTGCTTAGTGCCTATATCTGTCCCTTTATTAGGTATACAAGGACAATTTCAAGGTCACCTAACAAGGGTTCAAAGGTGAGAAGGAGGCTTGCAAGTCATGGCCAGTGCTTGTAGCCATTGCTCCAGAAAAAGCAGGACATGTGTATCCATAAGCATTACTTGAGATGCTGAGGCAGATTTTCACTTTTAACCTTTTCTGGGGCTCCTAAAATAGCACCAAAATTTTCCCCAAATTGCTAGTGCTTTTGCTTTTTGATCCTAGATTTTTCCTGAGCTTGCCAGTGTTTGATTTGTCTCTTGATTTGTGTGTGGACTACTGAAGCAGACAATTCTTGCTTTATTCATACACAGAAATTCTTTTGAACTCTTGCAAGGAAAATCAATAAAGTACTGAAGTAGTGTTTACCCTACACTTTATTCCAAATTTCAGGTATTTGCAGTCCCCTGGGATGTACCAGTTTTGCAGAGGCATTGTGTTCTTGCTTGTTTGCTTTATAAGGATCAGCTGAGGGTAAATTTCCACACTGCATGTTCAAAATGTCAAACATCTGAAAATGTCCCTGGGGTGATGAGGGTCTCATCTTGAGAAAGGTCATTGCATTTTCAGATGTTCTTTTCTTCTGCTCTAACTGGAGCAAAATGTTGGCCAGGTGAGTTCAGACAATCTTTTGCAGAGGCAAGCACAACCAGCAGTGGAAGATGAAAGTCACATAATATGTCTGAGAGCAGTAACCTTCAGAAAATAGGTCTCACTGCATGCTTTGCACCACTGTAGACATTTTCACAATGGTTGTCCGTGCTTAAGTCAGCTGCAATAGTTTCTTCTTTCACAGCTGAAAATGCTGCCTGTTTAAAGATTGTGCATAACAGAAAATAACTTCCAAGAAGGAAGCCTTGAGTTGCAGGATTGTTGAGAAATTCAGGGCCAGTGCCTTGTCTGTGTTTGTCCAGTACTAAATCTTCCTCTCAGAATTTCTTTTCTTGGTGTTGCGCCACAAAGGCTGTAGGGATCTAGATGCTCTGAACACTTTTGAGAGCCTTTTTCTGCTTGAGAAGCCTTTGCAGTTGCTGGTGAGCTGTTGGATCTTTTCTGTGTTCTGCTTTAACATGCTCTGCTCAGAGCCAAGCATTCAATTCAAAGGTGGTCTGTACTCTGCTTGTCCTCAGAGCAGTGTAGAAATGGGAAAACACAGCGAGGAACATACTCTGTCAGCGGCAAGTCATTGGTATTAAAGCTTGGATATGTAGCTCCTTCTTGGGGTCCTTATGTTGTGTGATTCATGTGCCTTAGAGTGGACAGAGTCCTGTCCACAGCAGCCCAGCTGTGTCCCATACTGGTATGCTTGCATACAGCGTTCACCAGTGTTTGCCAGTGTTTACCTAGTCACTGTGGGGATCTGACGCTAGCTCACTTCATCTCAGGTTTGACAGCAGGACTTCTTTCCTTGCTCTGTCTTGCTGAGAATGGGCTGAAAACAGCTGTGATGGGCTGTCTGGTTGCCAAGTGACATGGAGCAACATGAGCACCCTAGATCTCAGTTCTTCCAGTCTGACTTTTCTGCTCTCAGGAGGCAGCAGTGAAAGGAAATCTTTCACCACCAGCTCCTGTGGAGTGTGAAGTCTTTAGAGGAGGATTCCTACTGCTGGTATGCACAGTCTTGATTTTTCCTTTGGAGAAGTTGCATGGGTGTTTGCTGCTGCCACAGACTGAAAGCCTACTGCAGCAGTTCCCTCCTTCTTGCAGATTCCATACCTTCCTAGAGTAGAACAGAGTAGAGTAAAACAGAGTAGAGTAGAATAGAATTAACCAGGTTGGAAAAGACCTCTGAGATCATCAAGTCCAATCTATCATCCAACACAAATCAACTAAACCATGGCACCAAGCACCCCATCCAGTCTCTTCCTAAACACCTCCAGTGATGGTGACTCCACCACCTACCTGGGCAGCCCGTTCCAATGGGCAATCACTCTTTCTATGTATAACTTCTTCCAAACATCCAGCCTAAACCTCCCCTGGCACAGCTTGAGACTGTATCCTCTTGTTCTGGTGCTGGGTGCTTGGGAGAAGAAACCAATCCCCACCAAAACAATGATTGGAACAATGATTGACCAAGGCAGATCTCAGTGGCAGTCTTATTTGGCTGTCCTGTTCCTATGCAACAGCACTGTGGGCTGAGAAACTACCCGGAGTTGATGTCCCTGTGCTGCTGGAGGGAAAAGGGGAGGAGAGCTAAGCCCATGCTGCATGCCTTTCTCTTCTGTTGGTTGATTGTGTAAGTACACATTTGTGGGAGGCAGTACTTCTGCGGAAGCAGCCACTGTGGGGGTTTTATCTCATGAATTTTGCAAATGCTGGCCCAGTTCCCATGTTTGCATACTTCCCTCTGTCTCTGCTAAAGTGCATGCAAACCAAACATACGGAGACCTAATTAAACATGGACTGCTGGCTTTTGCTTTTTTGCATGGCAAAGATGTTTTTTTTGGGGAAATATCATATGCTCATTTCAAAAGAAAAAGATGTTAGACTTCAGCTAGCTTCGTACTAGTCTACTTAATGTCTTTGGGGGCAGAATAATTAAAAAGCATTTGTCTCCTTTGGCAGACACTGGCTGAGAAAGCAACATGTTTGAATGAGCAGGGAGTAATTCTGCAGGCATTTTTGCCTCTTCTAAGGTCACTGACTTTTCTGCACTCCAGTTTTAGTCTCAGTACACACAACTCATGACAACACTGCTTTGGATAGCAGCTGTTCCTATGGTTTTCACTGGCAGAGGCTGAACTCAAAAACATCCTATTTTTAAACAGGGTTTAGAAATGCAGGGGCAAGGGAGCAGACAGTGACACAAGGTTTGATTCCCTATATGGAAGATGGTGAAGCTCTGGCTCCAGCACAGGTCTATCAGATGACCGATGACAAGGTTTTCGTATGTAGAATTCCCCCCAACAGGCTTAAAATCTGCTAGTCATCACCAAAATGTCCACCATGGTCTGTCTTTCTTGTGAATGCCTGTGCATTACGGCATTCCTCTGTGGTCACGCTCAGGTCCACTCGTGTGGAGTGGGAGCCTGTCACACAACTCTTGCTGCAAGAGCAAACCCAGCGAAGCAATGCAGGGCCTCAGAGCTTTGCAAGACCAATATTTCCTTGTTACACTGCTCCTCAGTATTCTTGGGCAGATAGCCAGGCTTCCTCTTCTCTGCCTCCTGTTTGACCTTCATTCTGTCTTCACTCAGCTATTTATGCAAAAGGTTGCCCAGAGCTGCACTGGTGCTTTCTGCCTTGATCTGCCTACAACCTCTTTCATCCTGGAATGCTTTGAGATTCTCCAGGCTGACGCAAAGGGCAGCTAGTTGGACACCACTTTTTTGTGGGGCTTTTGCCATCTGTAGAAGCATTTTCTCCTCTGCAAGAGGTCCAGTGCTGCATATCCTTTCACGTCTTCACAGGCTTCTGTCTCAGCCTCACAAACTCACTGCAGAGATAGACTATTTTTTTCTCACCTCTTGGGAAACCCCTTCTCCTCTGCCTTCCAAGCTTCTTCCCTCTCCAGGTCTCAACACTGATCAATGCCTGACTTGTTTTAGTCAGTCCTCACCGTGGAGTGTCAGTGAACTGCCGTTGGTTACCTCTGTGCACAACAGTGGTTTCAATGCTTTAGCAGCATTGCTGATCTGACATTGCTGGAGGCAGGAGAAAGGTGGGATGGTTGCTGCATGCATCCCATGTCTGCAATGGGCTCTGTTTGTGTTATCTCAGAGGAAGCTGACTGGTGTTCTTGTGAGCCCGTGATATGGAGGCAGTAAGGAGGGCTGTCTTCACTCCATTTACTTCTGAGAAGCAAAAAAAAAAAACAACAAAGAAATTTGGGATTTACACCAAGGGGGAGGACAGGTGTTCTGTGAGTTCATGGCTGTCTCTGGTCAGCACATTAACAGCAGAAGAACAGAAAATTGCAGCAGCTGGAGAAGACACCACTGCTCTCACCAGAAGAAAGGACTGGAGCCAACAAGCAGCAATGGCCCTGCTCTGGGTGAGGAGGAGCAGACTCGGAGCCCAGCAGAGAGCCTTTCAGACAGCAAGGCCTGAGTCCCACTGGGATTTTAAGGTCTCCAAAGCCTGGGTCCAGCTTTGAAGTTCAGCTTGGGATGCCAACACTATGAGTCAAGGAAGACCCAGACTCCAAAACAGTCACTTTTCCCACCTTTTTTTTGTTGTTGTTGTTAAAAGCCTCCCCAAAGGGCAAACGTGAGGCTTTAGTTGAGTGCCTGG